>OZ005740.1:12636349-13937221 GCA_963930735.1 Dioctria linearis | reverse complement strand
TGTGCGACATCGAGACGAACACACCCACAAAAAATGGTAAAAAAATATATATATTTAAATAAAAAAAAACAATGTTTCTTATAGATATCGCCGCTGCAGCGACAACGGAGTGCAAAGGGTTAAAAAAGTTTCTAACGTACATCCCAAGATTGAATTTAAATATTCCAAGACATAAGCGTATCGCCTCAACCCAAAGATCAAAAAATTACCCAGTAACATCCCATTCTTTTCCCATACAGATCCCATAACTTTCCCGCGCGATAAACAGGAAGTGTTCAGTATATGGACTTAGCACTTTTTTTTCAAGAGAAAGTCGTTTTTGCCTCACTTCCAGAATCTATTTCGGTATGTTCTCTTATTCTCGTGGTTGGAGGGATAACTACTCTGGCGAATTTGAATTTGTCGGTTGGTGGGATTCCATGTGTCGTTTTTGAAGATCAAAAACAGAATATAAAATATGTATTGAAAAAAGCCGTATGAGAACTAAGCTATTTAAGAATTATATTCACGTCTGCAATTTCTTCTTGCTTTGGCAAAGGGGAACGCCCATTTTAGGCCCGACACCTCCACACTTCAGAGATGTCTTTTACGATGCATTATGATATTCTAAACATATTTTATTAACAATGTTTATTTCTATCTAGCGGGGGAAAGCTGGAGGAGGGGAATTAAATTTTGATCTAGTACATTTTAGAAAATCTAGTGCAGAATCGAATTCCTTAGGTCCTGAGAAGAAGTTTGAGTACCCACACTACTATACTCGGAGGCTGAAATAGCTATTTATAGCCATTACAATACCCACTCTTTTGGTATTTTCCTCTTTTTTATTCGAACTGATGTACTAGATTATTCCCACTTTAGATCAGCTCTAGGTCGATAGGGTTATGTCCGATCGGAAAACGGGTTTCACTGTTTGCCTCAGCTCATTATCAGATACAATTCGTAGAAGAAAAGAAAAATTTTCTCTGCATTCGTTTAGGGTGGGAACCTCCGGTGGGGGAGGGGGGGGTGGAGGGGTTTCAATACCGCATGTTGGCATGTTGCATATCGAATTAAAGGTCTCGCCGAGTACTATCGGATGGTGTATATTTTTCGCGAATCAGAAAACTTTCTCGGAACGTTTTTGTCACCGGAAAACACATTTTCATGCAATTGGGTCACATATACCCCAACTACTACATTTCGCATATATTATTGAAGTTATTTCTTCCATGACCGTTAGTGCTTTATTATGAATACTTTTCTCAAAGAAAGTCATTGTTCACGACGTATTCCACGCAATCACGAAAATTTCACCCAAGAAAGTCGCTCAAGCTACATCCAATCTCAAAAGCTTTCTCCCGCTGAATTGAAATAAACATTGTTAATAAAATATGTTCAGAGTATCATAGTGCATAGTTTAAGAGATTTCCCATGTCTGGAGGTGTCTGGCCTAAAGTTGTATGAAAAGTGGGCATTTCCCTTTGTTGGTTGAACTTTTCAGAACGTAATCTTTTTAGTGATTTGATCATAGGATTTCCATTTGCAGGTGTTAATAATTTGGTGTTTATGTTTTAGTAAAGTGCATACACCTCTGGGTATATGTATACTTTGCAGCCATATTATTATCAGTTTTTTTTTTGTTGTAAAAATGCCTACCAATCAAAATAAATTTCTACAATCACAGAAAATCTCAAGCAATATCCTCAGATATTCCCCCGCACAACCATAAAACAAATTTGGAGATTCGTAAGACATTTTCTAGGTACGATTGCAACAGGAGTTTGCATTATTGAATGCGTTAATTGTGCCTAAGTACAACTGCAGGAAATTCATTGAAAGAGGCATGGAATATACCAGGCACATCCGAACACCTGATATTCGTCACTACCAAGGATGTCCTAAATTGTTAATTGGGACCGAACGGGACTTCCCACGGACAATTTATATATCCTAACAGGTTTTCCCATTAACATAGAGGTACGCCACGGTACAATTAAAAGCCACATTTAGTTTCCGGAAAGAATCTGAATCAAAACCATGGAAAACTTCACAACGATACCCGTAAGTCGTGAAAGGGGCAATTAACGATATAACTAACATAATCCGCGTGTAAGCACGAGTAAAGGTTTTAGTCAGAGCCGGACTGGGAGGACGGGCGATTGGGCGCTAGCCCGATGGGCCGGTTGTATGAGGCCGGTGGTGGTCTCCGGTGAAAGAAGAGCTAAATAGCTAAGAGTTGGAAACTACTCAGAAATGTCCCAAAAGATGGGGCGCGAGGCCAAGGTAGCTTGTGACTATTGCCAACCTAACATTATATATGGCAAATATCGTGGCTTCAAAAGTATTCACTTTTTTCTTACTCATTTGGAATTATTTTTGACATCATATGTGCGAGTATCATTTTAATTTAGAGAAACGCATGGAGAAATATGTTTTTAGAGTTCCGTACAACAAAGGAAAAAACCGGGAGCACAGACGTTTTTCTCGAAAACGGCGCGACCGACGTAGGAATCTAAAATTTGGCAGAATGTTAGATCTTCATGACGCGCATATATATCGACAGACAAAAGTTATAAAAAACTTTTTTTTTTTTAATTTTATATGATGGTGGGTTGGGCAAATAAAAACTTTTTGGTGTATCTTGTGGGGAATCGTTTGAAGGATTCCAAAAGAAATTTCAAAATTTTTGGTGAATTACATATAAAAATATAACCCAAAATGTGCGAAGAAATGCCGAATATTATTAGGATTAGTAGGCATTAAGTTATACATGGTGTCCCGTATGTGGTCTGGGTCCCGATGACTATGAATACGTCATTCTTAGAAGCAATTAGTTTAAAAAGCTCATTCCCAAAAGACAATTGCCCACTTTCTGGTATTGAACTTTTTTGCTGGATATGCTCAAGAAAAAGTACAAAAATCGTCTCCCCCCACGCATATACATTTTTTTGATTGTCTAGGCATGACCTATCCCACGTCTTAGACCACATATAAGACATGCTGTAGGTAACAGGAAAACATGCCGCCTTTTTCGTATGTTTTATAGTTGCTGGAAAAATTGTTTTGTGTTACTATTTTGGGCCATATGAGTAAGTGACAGCGAAATTTAATTTCTAAACGGTTACAAGTAAATTGTAAAATCAAGGAGTGGTGGATAACGGGCCATCCCACACTAGTATTCCTGATTCAGGATGCAAACACGTTTTCTGGGGAAGAGGTGAGAGGTATGCATACTGCATCCACAATACTCCTGTGGGATGGCCCAACGAGTTCACTTCTTTCTTCAGTTCCTTCCTTCATGAGTTTAAATTGTTGGTCTCTCGGATACTGTTTTCCCAGAGAAACCCTGTTTTAGTTTTAATGTTAAAGGTCAAAGGATCACGTTTTTGTGCATAAATATTTCCTTTAAATAATAAATCTTGAAAATTGTAGAACAGAAGCTAATTTTAACTAATTATTAGTGGTTTGGTATTAAGCATGGAAACTGGCATTTCTTGTTTGATATTTAGCATTATTCAGTTGCCAGGCAAAGAATTTGATTTTGTTTTGCTCGGTTGAGTAAGCAAAATTCAATTTGAGTGCAAAAACGATTTGCAAACAGAAACCCCTATCTTGCTCTACTTGTGGCCTCTCTGTTCAGTGGAACATCAGTCTAATTATTGAGTTCTTTCCATTAGCAAAGAGTAATTTTTGAAGAACCAAAGGGTCTGGTGTGAGGCCACTTGCCCGGACCGGTTCGAAGATCCAGTCCGGCCATGGTTGTAGTGGCAGAAAGTTTACCTATCCCAGATATTGCAGATAAGCGCATTTATGTGATCCGTGCAGTTTAAAATACGATCAAAAATTATTCCAAGATTTTTTACGGTATTACTATAAGAAAAAATATTGTTCAGGATAATATCCGGTAAGCAGGAAGTGTCCAATTCACTTTATAGATTTATAGATAACTATAGCATTAGATTTTGCGGAATTTATGCTCAAACCATTATTAACAGTACAATTACAGACATCGCATATAGCATCCTACAAAAATTCCAACGGCCTAGAAATGTAAAGCTGGCATACATGTGGTAATCGAAATATCTCAGAATCATTGAAAGATCGTTAATGAAAATAGTGCAAATGCAATCTTAAAAGTTATTTTGATTTTTGCATGTCCGTCCGTCAGTTTGTCTGTTCTCACGAGAACGCAGATGAAATTTTGCACATGGGCTGTTAAAAAAAACAAATAGATTTAAGCTCGAAAGTGGGACAAATCGGGTAACTCCTTGGTGGGATTGCCATACAAAAATTTCGCTATAGTATACATATATTTGAACACTGCCTAAGAACGCGTCAACGTAGAGAGCTGAAATTTTGTATACGGTGCTTTCGTAAAAATAGTAAATATAATTTCAAAAATGGGCTAAATCGGGTAACCCCTTCTAGGTGTTGCCATATATAAAGTTAGGCTTTTACGTATACTGTGAAAACGATATGAAATCCTATGAAATGGGTTTAATAATTTTGGCTGTCCAATGAATGATTCTAGAACACTTGCAAAGATGGGTAAACGACCATATAAAATTATACATACTGGAATTCATCTAGGGTATCATAAGAATTTGTCTTAGACCAAATCTAGCGTTTTTACTTGTTTTTATATAATTTAGACAGAAATATAAAAAAAAACCACCCACTCTAAATATGTGCTCCCCCCTTCCCTCCTTAAGTATGGAAATGATGACGCTATGTACGAAACTTCAGAGACTTCTTAAACTATAGTTCCATATTCCATAAAGCATCATTTTACAGTTCCTCGAACTCAACTTGCTGTATGTAAAAAAAAAAACAAAACACAATCAGGCCAGGGGGATAAGAAAAAAAGTTGCATTTCTCAGGATCAATAAATAATAAGCAGAAAAATCTAAAAATAGCTCCAATTAAAATTTATCATGCACCTGTAACAACGTTGCAACAAAAAACAAAAAAACAGAAAGGGATAAACAAGGCGACGACCTACCTACGTCTTATATCGACGTAGAATCATTAACGACTTGAAGATTACTTCAAGATATCTATAGTTCCTTGTTAACGACGACGTTGTCCTCTCATCAAAAGGGCAGCAAGCAAAGCAACACACATATAAGAAAACAGGGATCAATTTGGTTTGTTTACTTCTTGCCAAGTGTAGGAGGTGAAGGAGTAGGTGGTACTCTGCGTATCGAGCTACATACTAATTTATATGCAAATTTGTTTGTTTTGAATTAAGTTGCCTGGATGGCCGGGTTTAAGTATGTGTAGAGGTTTCTATCTCGCATGCAATGAGTTGGGGCTAGGAGGAATAGAAAAAAAAAAGTTTGTTTGAAATCTCGGTCAGCAGTAAACGTTTCAAATAAATTTTGTTTGACATGGGATGGCGTATAGCCTATAGGGAAAACATTTGTGAGTTATTCACCGGATGTAATGTGTGTGCCCCTTAATTCTACAATTTCGAAGAAAAGGAAGAAATTTTTTTGAAAGCTCACGTAATTAGTATACTCCATGGAGATGGGACTTGTTTGAATATGACATAAATAGAGCTATTTACAAAAGTATGCAAACTCTGAATATCAATTGGGTGATCTTTAAGACTTGGCGAGGAACTACCCTAGAAGAAAATGTTTATCGGTTTCGAAAACCCTTTCGATGAGTGTTTTCATATTCAAAATTCATGTGCATTTCCACAAAATTATGATGACGTTTAAGAAATTTGTGTAAGTGCTGTGGAGTAAATTGCGTAACGTGAAAAAAGATATATACATACACATATAGATCCTTGCTATGTGTTTCGATCAGGAATACAGGTCGATCTCATCAGGAAAATTGTAAAGAAATCCATTTTCCTTAAGGGGTATTCCAGTCTAGAAATTCGAAAAAATCGATTTGTTTTGGTTTTCATATTTTCAAAGTTTAACTATTCAAGAATATGCCTACAAGAGGATTTTTCAAATTTTTTATATTTAGTGTTCGCTTGCATCCAGCTGCTAACAGTTAAATTCTAACTTCCAAACCACGTGGACGTATGGACTTTAAGGGGTAACGCCACTGTAACGCCTAAAAAAATGGTTTTTTCACGAATTTTTTCTCGCGAAATTAAAGATGTCTGAAAAAAACCTTTAAAGGGTATTATCGGGCATACATTGAACTTTATTGATAAATTTTTGACAGCGAAAAAAAAACAAAATGGCGGCTCCACAGCCATCTTCCCGGGACATGTTTCGGAGCAAGTTTGACGCGCTTGGTGGCGACCTCCATTTTCAATGGAAAAAAAAAAAATTCTCGCACAGGACCTTTTTCTTTTTATTCTAGAGGGTTTAAACTATATTTTAAGCCAATTAAAAAAAACGATTTTTCAACAAATTTACAGTGGCGTTACCCCTTAAACGCGTTTTTCTCGAAACTGCCTTTTTCAAGTTCTACTCGACCGATTTACTTGAAATTTTTTTGAGAGTCTTCTTTATAGACTTGTCTATGTCCGGAACTAGCCGCATCCCGCAATTTCAATTTTACTATTTTTAAAAAATTCGAAAAAGTCAAAAAAAACTGGTACAAAAATTGCTTTTTTTCAGGCAGCGGCCATTTTGTGAAACATTTTTTTTTTCAATTTTTCCCTAGTTCCGGACGTAGCGACATTACTCTAGACTAATAATCTTTTTTTATTTTTTATTTTTT
The DNA here is from genome assembly GCA_963930735.1 of Dioctria linearis. Classification (NCBI taxonomy): domain Eukaryota; kingdom Metazoa; phylum Arthropoda; class Insecta; order Diptera; family Asilidae; genus Dioctria; species Dioctria linearis. The sequence goes on along the minus strand of OZ005740.1, from coordinate 13,930,546 downwards.
TGGATTGCTAGGCGGGTTGGAATCGTGGGCATGATCACGCGCCAATTTTTTGAGGCCACCCACTTCATCAGGTGCTAATTTTTTGAATTTTCAACTTTTTTAATTTTCTAATTTTTTCTGTATTCTTGTAATGTTAATAAATAACTCATAAAAAACTGGATAGAAAAATATTGATTGCTTTTTTTTTACGGCACTTCAAAAATCACCTAAAATTCGGGCCTCTAGACTAGAATACCCCCTTAAAATGTTTCATAATTAGATCTTGGAAAAAAATCTTCATATGATTTATCATCAAAGTTTGAGCATTTGAATTCACTGTAGTGTAGACAGCAGGCAGTTCAGGATTTCATTGCAATCCTGATGAGATCGCCATGTACTGCTGATCGAAACACACATTATATTCTTATAATTTTCTTCATGAAATTCTGATTTGCGGCTTTAAGTCAACAAACTGACAGTACATCGGTACTTGTCTTTTAAATTCTCTGCTTAATGAAGTAGATTGAAAAATTACTTGTAGACTCTACATATATGGCTCTCGAAAGCATAAAACTCAATCCCCCTTTCGATTGCCTTTCTAGTTCTTTATAGTTTTCTTATACGCCAGGTAGGATCGTTTAAAACTTTTTAAAAATCCCCCTTCTATCCACTGAGCTATCGCTGGTCATCAAAATTGAAAATGTAAATAATGTAAAGTGATCATTATCATAATTATGAATTTACTTGACTGATGAATGTATCAGTGAGTATTTTCATTATATCAACAAGAAAATAATATAACAACCCATGGAACTGCTCATCGAGTGATCATGGAAAAGCTTATTATGTTGAAGAAAAGTATATAATGAGTTCAATCCCGGGTCCAGAACAAATTTCATCATTATCTTCATCTAAGGCCTCCATAATGAGATCATCTATGAAATCATCAAATCGTATTTGGTTAGCTGAAGGCAGACGTTTTTCAATTTCTTTATATGAGAAACGACGACATTTTCGTTGTTGTTGCTATTGTTCTAGATAACCATCAAATGATATCACTCGTATATTATTAGGCAAGTGCTACACCAGATTATTGATATGCTGATAGGGTGATGGTGAAGTTTTAAAATAATGAGCAGCTGATATATTACGAGGACATCACATCAGTAGGTAATGCTGTACATTCACTTAAAGTGATCTGTGATTTTTATGTCAAAATCGCAAGCACAAGAGTGGAAGAAAAAAGCAAAAAACACGCAAATATTAGATGTGTAGTGGGTTATGTATTAATATGCGTCGGGTTGTTTTGATGGCATTTATATCTGAAGGAAAACTTGTTATCCTGATCAATAATGAATTTGAGCCATCATTCATGTTCAAAAATAAAGTCCAACTATCATTCATGATAAGTGATAAAATCCAGGAAACCCAACGCCTTCTGGAATATGAGTTATATTCCGTGTATGAAGGAAAAAATTCAATGCTAATGACGATTGTAAATGGCAAATTTAAACTTCAAAAATTGATTGGAAGAAGCATTATACGTATTCGCAGATACTCCCTAATACTCTTCAGTACGGAGTATGATTTAATAAGAAATTACGCAAATAAACATTACCATCTTAGAAAATGTGTGCTTCTTCACTCTTTTCTCCTTTAAGGTTTATCTTCAATTCATCTCTGTTTTATGGATATTTTATTGATAAATGGAAAATTCCTTTTTTTTACACTTGTTTTCAAAAGTGGCTCGAAACATATGATGACAATTATCGCCCTATTTCAAAGCTTCACCCAAACCTAAGTTGTTAGAGTTTTTAGTTACTGAAAAAATTTACGGCACCGTAAAACTCGAGATACTAATATAATAAATTTTTCTAATAAGGTAATCAATGCTATTGAGTCAGGTAAACAGGTTGATATGATCTATACAGATTTCACAAAAGCCTGTGATATGATTAATCATACATTTTTGATTAATAAACTTAGAACACTTGGCTTTCACTCTTCCTTGTTGGGATGGCTTGGTTCATACTTGGTTGGCCGTATACAGTTCGTGAAAATTGATAACAATAAGTCTCAGGCCATTCATGTGAAGTCAGGCATACTACAAGGAAGCCATTTGGGTCCTATTCTTTTTATTCTTTTCATCAATGATATTATCTCCTGTTTTTCATTCGCTAATTGCCTTCTTTTTGCAGATGATTCAAAGCTCTTTATGACTATAAATACCTTTAGTAATTGCATGGAGCTTCAACAGCATTTAACTTGTCTGGAATCCTGGTGTGTGGCAAATTCATTCGAACTAAATACCTCTAAATGCAAAGATATGTCATTTTACTATTTGGCACATCACATATCCCTTCGTTATAGTATCAGAAATGTTATTCTGAAGCCTTAGGAATGAGAATATCATTCATCGTGTAATTAAAGCTAAATATGTCGAATTTTCTAGTGAAACCCATAATTTTGCATTTGGAAACATTTACTTGTAATTTGTTCATGGAGTACCAAGTAAATAACCGGCTAAGATCAGCTTGAAGTGAGACGCAATCGTTCAAGGAATCGATTTTTGCATAAAGTTTAAGATCATCAGCAAATATTAAATAATTCGCGAAGTAAAAATTCCTAACTATGTCATTACTGAAGAGCAAAAAAAGTAAGGGTCCTAAATGACTGCCTTGAGGAACACCAGAAGTAACGGAGATGACTCTAGAAATAAGATTGCCAATTTTCACATATTGCTTACGGTTTCTTAAATAATATTTAACCCATTTCAATTTAAAAACTAGAAGCGGAATATTAACCCTATCGAATGCCTTAGCAAAATCAGTATAGACCACATCTACCTGAGCACCTTCTTCAATAGAACTAATCGCAAAATTGGAAAAAATTGTCAAATTTGTGGAACAGGACTTACCACAGCAAAAGCCATGCTGCTGGGAAACTATTAACTCCTTTACAATAAAGCTTATTTTAGTATTCAATATAGAATCTAATAATTTCGGAACATTATTCATCACAGACAATCCACGATTATTCTTTATATCATGCTTTAACCCGGATTTAAAAATTGCTGTAATAAAAGAAATTTTCCAATCATTCAAAAAAATTCCTGACCGGAAAGATAGATTAAAAATGTCAGTTAAAGGAGATGATAACGATGTTGCGCAGTGTTTCAAAAAACGAGGGACATAGGCAATTAGTATCTTGTTTAGTACTTAAATTATTTGATAAGAAGATATCGTTTAAAGAGCATATCGATTATATTACATGTAAAGCTTTTCCGTTGCTAGGATTTTTAAAGTCCCAAACAGGTGAATTTAAAGAACCCTTAACATTAAATTCTTTGTATTTTTCATTAGTACGGTCCGTTTTAGAATACGGATCCGTTGTATGGATGCCTACTCAAATAACTCATATTAGACGTATTGAGCGGATTCAAAGAAAATTTACACGTTTTGCTGTGTCTATACTAAATTGGGATCTTACGACTATAAATCACGTTGTCATTTATAAGGATTGCATTCCTTACATCTTAGAAGAGTCATAAGTTCAATAATGTTGTTCCACGATGTACTTAGTTGTAGGATTTCATGTCGCGAGATTTGCTATCTTCAATTTCCTTCTATGTGCCTCAAAGATATATTCGTCCTAGACGTTTATTGGTTGTACCATTTCATAGATCGAACTTTGGATATTGTGAACCTTGGTTCAACTTGATTGATTCATTACATGAATTTTGAAACAACATTTCGTTCACTCATTTTTAATATTTTAAACTAACCCAACTAAATTAGTTTGAAAATAAAATATCGACTGACGTCAGTAAAACTCAACAACATACAAATCACTAGCTGATTATCAGCAGATCAGTATGACATCAACACATCACTACTTTTAACAATATAGCATGCCTCATTTAGATATTAGTGCTGCTGATAATCAGCACATCCTGGTGTGGCACGTGCCTTAGTCCACATTTTTTTTTTTTTTTTTTAATTTTCCAGATTAAGTTTTAAACCAGCTATAAAAACTTTCTGTTGAAAGATTTTGATTCATGGTGTTGAATTTCTGGTGTCATTCGGTGACAACCAACAAGCAGATATCATCAGATCTATCAGCACTGAACACGAAAATATCATCGTCGTTTATGACAGAAAGAAATAGAAGTGACAAGAGCAAACATCCTTGTCGTACTCCTGTATTCTCATTAAAGCTGCCGAACAATCTATCTTTCGTAGATTGGCCTTACAGACCCTATATTACCTCGATTATTTTATGGGAAAACAACGTGTCTTCGCCTTAAGGGTACGTGCACAACGAGGCGAGGCGAGGCTATATCAAGAGTAGTCATAACAACACTGTGGTAATGCGCAATGTGGCGAGACACCTCGAGGTATCTCGCTCGAAAATAAAATATTTAATTTTTTCGCGATGTGCAACGCGCTAATTTTGATAGCTCGTTTTTTCTTTGATATAATTGAAGGGTTCTTTACTCATTCTCATATATTGGAAGAATCTATGAGGATCAGTATGTAAATCTCCATATATGTGGATGATGGCATATAAGATTTCATATAGCTATCTGAGGCACTGCTCTAGTTTCTTGAATCGTTTTTGTTCACTATAAGTATACTAGTCTGCAGTAGCTTTCCAATAAGGGAGTTGCCATCTATCTATCTAATACAAAAAAAAAAAAACGCACCATAGATGTTCTTTTGGGCTGACCACAAATATTCATCCATTTGTCTGAACTAATATTATGTGGTAGATACTGCCCGAAGAGAAGGGTGAAGGAATTTTTGATAGGTATGGTTTTAGTTAATATGCGGAGGGAGAAGCTATGAAAGTCAAAAACTTGATAGGTAGAACGGAAAAGCTCAGGATCATATGGAGGTGGGATTCGAAATTAAAGCTCTTGGAGATGGTAGTCAGCGCGATTACTACCAACTGAGTTATAACAAAACCGCACCAGCTGAGTGATAGTACTAACAAAATCTGTGTTCTAAATTATTTAAATCTGCTTGGGATTATTCGAGTTATATTATATGCTCTTTCCTGACTAATGGTGATCCTTAGTTTGATATTAAATAATTATAATCACTGCTCCTCCAAAACTTGGACGTCTTTTACTGTAAACGAGTATGTACTGAAACTTCTCCACCTGTGGCTAATAACCGTATTATATTTAATTTGTCATATGTACGTCCTACTTACAATAAAGCTACATTTACACGGCGAAAGTAGCTTTCGTAAGTAAATTTCATGACAAGTACTTTCATGAAATTTCTGTTTACACGTTTACACGTTTGCTACCATTTGTTACGCAAGTAGTGTTCAGCACAATGGATGCAAATAAAATTTGGTCCTGCGCTCTCGATGTTGTTATCGAAATATTTATAATGGAAATTGAGCGATACAAAAGAAATCATAGCAAAATAACCAGGAGGCCATGGGTGCGCAATTGGATTTTACGACGCTTTGACCTGGGAGCTTCTAATAGGTTTTTGAGGGAAGTTGCTATTGAGGATCCAGAAATATACAGGAATCATTTAAGGGTCGATCGGTGCCAGTTTGAGTTCCTATTGCGGAAAGTATACCCGCTCATAAAAAAAGCAGATACCAATATGAGAGAAGCATTGTCCCCTTCGATAAAACTAGAGATCTCTTTGAGATATCTTGCCACTGGAGACAGTTTTGGCACATTAGAATCGCTATACAGAGTGCCAAAACCAACAATATCAAAGTTTTTGCCACACGTATGCGATGCAGTATATTTAGTTTTGAAGGAATTTATAAAGGTAATTAAAATTCAAATATTTTTAAATATATACATTTATTCGCCGCCTACTACATCTACTTCTACAAAATCTCCAATTGACTCCGGGCTGAAGAGAAAAATAGACTCATCAGTCGATAACGGCGTTGAAACACGGTCAATGCTGGAGGAACTGCCCGCTATCATCCGTAAAGCCTCAATTTTTTTTTTGAGACAACATTTTTTGGATATTTCCTTGCACTTCGTATGCCATTTCCAAAGGCAATTTGTCGAGTTGGTCAACGACACTTCTTCCAAATGAGTCGAATTCACTCTCCTTCTTGCTGGACTTGAGTTCACGGAGCGCAGATATAGCAGTATTTAAATGAGTAAAATCTTCGCCCAACGACCCTTGCCTCTTCCGCTTTATTGATGGTGGTGTTTGTATATTTGTTGTCTTTGATGTTGCTGCTGCTGCAGCTGTTATCGTTTCTGTGGCTTCGACTTCCCTTTCATTCAATGAACTCGTGTCAAATGTTGCTACATTGTATGTTTCATCCTCTAATGAATGAATTGAAGTTTGGCACTCAGCCTCCAGGTCACTGCTCTCGAAGGATTCAAAACTATCCTAAAATGAACAAAGAAACGGGTTATGTACGTAATAAATGCAATCAATTTTTATTCCAATAGGTTCCACAGGACAAAAAGGAATGGAAGGAAGTAGAAAGAGGATTTAACGTCAGATGGAACTTTCCTAATTGCGCAGGTGCACTAGACGGGAAACACGTTAATATAAACTGTCCTGCTGGATCTGGTAGTGAATTCTACAACTATAAAGGAACGTACAGCATTGTACTTTTCGCAGTAGTTGACAGTGATTTATGCTTCCTTTATATTGATGTTGGAAAAGCAGGGCGGTCTTCTGATGGGGGAATATTTATAAATTTTTCTCTAAAGCAAGCAATGGATTCAGATGCACTAGATTTACCAAACGACTACATTTTTGTTGCCGATGACGCATTTGCACTTTCCAATAAAATAATGAAACCTTTTTCTCGAAATAGACCATTAACGTTCAAGGAAAAAATATTTAATTATAGGCTGTCGCGAGCACGCCGAACCGTAGAAAATGCATTTGGTGTTTTAGCAGCAGTTTTCCGAGTATTTGGCAAACCTATACCTTTAAAAATATCTACAGTGGATAAGGTAGTGAAGGCAACTTGCGCCCTGCATAACTGGCTTCGAAAAACTTCTTCACGGCAATATGTGCCGAATTCACTAATTGATTTTGAGGACACTGAAGCGGGAAAAGTTATACCTGGATCATGGAGAGAGCATGCTTCGTCCGGCTTGACCGAAATAGGAAGACCTTCAACTGGCAGACGGTATGCACAAACAGCAGCAGATTTAAGAGAAAATTATGCAGAGTATTTTATAGGAAAAGGTGCTGTTCCATGGCAGGACAAAATGATTTAAAAATGTATGTTTAAAAAAAAAGAATAAACGCTCTCTTACCAAATTTGTTTCGCTTTTTCTAGTTTGCACTATTTTATTCAAAAAAGCATCCGCAATAGCAAACCAAGGCAATTTGGGAACGTATAATATATCCTCTACTCCACTTCCCGACTTCTTGCATTTGGCGACTTTCCTTTTTTCTGCCATATACGTATTCCTCAGCGAATGTATTTTGTTCTGAGCTTCCTTCGATTTAAAACCATGTATATTCATACTTTCCGCCAGCTCTTCTAACGCAGCAAGCCTTTTGTTGCGGTTTCTGTAATCTTTATGGTTGTTGTCCCACAAACAAATTTGTTTCCCATATGTCTCAAGGAACTTTATGGTTTGCTTGGTAGACCACTTATCCATATCTAAAAACATTTATCAATTAATTATCACTTCACTCTATGATAAAAAAAAACTATATTAGCACACACTGTACCCACCTTATCAATAATTTTTCCCAATTTTCACGTTCTTACTTTCAATTTTGCTTGTTCTTTGACACGAATCACGTTCTTACTTTCAACTTTCATGAAATTTACTTCCATGGGCCCAGAAAGTGGAAAGTTACTTTCGTAAGTAGACAATTTGTATGGAGACGTCAAAGTGAAGCTACTTACGAAAGTTACTTACGAAAGCTACTTTCGCCGTGTAAATGTAGCTTAAGTTGATGAAAGCTACTATAGTCGATGACCATTGCTTTTAGTAATCGGACTCACATCGTTTGCGTCCAAAACCAACGGTGGAAGAGGAAAGGGCGGGGGGCGGGAGTAAAATTTATATTTTCTACGCTACTACCACTACTACTACTACTACTACTACTTCTACTTTAAAATGTGTATACTAGATGGATGTTCAGACACCTAATACGAAACTAATTCTATGGCAGCCATTTTTACATTGCTACCTGACATCGTTTAGTGCACTAAAGTAAAAATGCTCTTAAACGTAAAAATGCTCCTAAACAATGCCAGATATCTGCCCATTTTTCTGGGTAGATACGTGGTATCACGGTGGCAGATGTTGACATATATCTGGCGACAATGTCTGCTACTGTACACATCTGCCGCACGTTTAATCAGCCACTTTTTTTTGTCTGACATATTTTGGAACATCGTTTGCCAATTTTCCCAGTAAATTTTTGAATTGAACAGATATCTGTCCAATATACCCATTAAAAAAATTGTTTTGTGCATATAGTGATAGGAGTATAGAACAGATAGCAGGAGACAAGTTCATGCAAGGACTGTATTATATTATATATTATTATATCTACCAGGAGTATAAATAACATAATTAACAGATTTTTTCTATTTTCTAAATTTCTATTTTAGGAAAAAGTTTGACATAAGCTCATTTTCTATATTTCTTTTGCTTATCCACTCTTTAACTCAAGTTTGTCTCTTCTTTGTAACTTTATTACTTTTTTCTTTCACTTGTACAAAATTCACAACATACACATTAAAAGCAGCCGCATTCCTTTCTCTAGAAGTCATGTTTGAACAATAAACTTCACATTAGTTTATGTATATTGTCTTTGCCAGATAAAAGCAGTATGTTACCAGAAGAAAAATAACAGATCGTGTAATCAGTAAAGACAAACGCATGCCAAATAACTGACCAAAAACTATCTGACTGACAACTTTGTACCAGATGAAATCTGCCCGAATATCTGTTCCGTGTGTAATCAATAAGACAGATATTTGCTCATAAAAATTGGCAGATATCTGACATTTGGCCGGATCGATTAGGAACACCTTAAGTATCTTGGTGGCTTACACATTAGGCCTGAACACCTGGATATTTACCTATCTGTGATTCTAGTTAATAATCTTATTATGGGCGAGCATAATATGACAGTTAAACTTGTAAAATTCCAAATACTAGTACCAGTAGCATGACCTGGACTTAAAATCTGTTCAGAACAAGTAAGGCTCCCGGTAGTGATACTTAAAAATTTCATGTACAAGCACAGGTACTGGAACTGGAACTAATAAGTACCACATTTCAGCTTTTAAGTAGGTACCTTATAAGTACCTAAGTAGCACGTAATACTGCCATATCGCCACGTGCATACTTAAGTTCTTGTTAATTATTTAAGTACGCCTTCTAATAATAGAGACTCAAGAGCTTGCAAAAACTGAAAGCAGAAATTTTGAAAAATCTATAGCCAGCTAAAATGAGGTTTTTATTTACGAAATATCATAAAATATGTTGCAAAGAGATAGGAAGCGAAACAGAATCGTGTATAAGCTTTTGCTGTATTAATTTCTAATTTGCTATTTAAGTTTGCCTTTAGCAAAAGAAGCTTTTGAAATGTGCATAAGATAATTAATGCCTTCTTGGAACATTTACAAGAACTGCAAATGAAAATAAACGCATGTGCGGAGGAAGAGACTTGATTGCCAACCTTCTGAACAAAGGATAAAATTTCAATATTTTTGGGAAAAAATCATGACCGTTACGATGTCTGCTAGTAAACCTCTATTATTAGAAGGCGTATTTAAATAGCTTACAAGAGCTGAAGTACTTTACGTTATGGCGGTATATGTATTAAATGCGTACTTTGGTATTTATAGGGTACTTAACGAATTATTACTAAGCGGGGTCGAAAAGGACCCCAAAAATAATTCATTTATGCTTTTCTCTATAAAAAAATATTAAAAATTCTCATCGCTTAGGGCCGTATTCATCAAGCCATTTAATTGAAATTTAATTTAATTTCTGTTTTAGTACTCCTGTAAGAGAGGGTTAGGGCACACATAAAATTAAATTAAAATTTAATTTTGGTTATTTTATGTTATAATAACGCATATATAACTTTAATTTTAATTTAAGTGAGCCCTAAACCTCTCTAACGGGAGTACCAAAGGTGGCGTGGACAATTTTGACTAATTGTGTCAAAAATATAGTTTGTCAAGAAAGACACGCACCGGTGGCCGATGTGTGTATTTTATGGTCAATTAAATGCTGTAGGAATAAACGTATTAAAACATTTACGTCTTTCAAACTCAACCAACAAAGAATCTGGTGAAATACGACGGACTTTTTTTAAAAAATGTTAAGTTGTCTTCTACGACCATATTTAGAGAAACGTTTTGAAACGCAGCACTTTACCTACATGGCTTAAGAACAGGATTGCCGGAATAATTGAAAAGGAAAGACATGTTGAAGAGTTGGAAGTTCCTCGTGGAAAGCGACCAAGGTGCGTTTCCTCTCCACGATCAAAAATTAGAAAAATCAATTCAACAGCTACCAGCGATACATCTGCTCAATACATTATACAAAATTGTCTTTTAACTGTCTTCATCAATAAAATAAAATGCATAATTTGATGGCAAATGTACAATAATAATATTATTCCTAAATTATTAAAACTTTCATACCTCTAAAAAAAACACGTCAATTAAGTTGGGACCGCCATTTCATGGCAGAAAACTTTTGAATATGTCAAAATAATGGGCTCAATTAGGGGTAATTTAATGCTAGTTGGGCGAATTTAATGTCTTAGTATTTTTTTAAACAACCCATGGATAACCCAATTTTATTAAAAGTTAGGACCACTACTACTAACAATAGGATAAATAGTATTCTCACAATAGCGTGCACTGCATAATATTTTAGGGCTCAATTTGGGCTAACTTATTGCCCCTATCCCGAAGTTAAAACTGTAATCGTTACCAAGAAAGCAGAAAAATAAAAATTTTAAATCCAAAATGCTCCATCGAACTTGAGCCTACACGCTGCGCTCCTACATTTTAATATTTCTCGGTTTTCCAATAGGATTCGCAACAGATTTCTACATCCATTACATTTCGTGGAGAGTAGCGCAATGCGGTTGTTTTATTTGCATTTGTGATTTTCGGGAGAAAAAGATAAGTTAAAATTTTTTTTGCTTGTTGGGTGAGGGGGGTAGTACTACCCCCCATAGTCGTTGCGCAAAATGGGACGTGCGGGGTGTCAAATTAATGAGGGTGAAGAGTATAATCGAGTGGCGGGGTAATTTTTTTGATCCTGTAAGCTTCATGCGCAAATTTTTACGTTAAAAAGGGTTTTTTAGCACTTGGGTCAAATACACCCCCTTGAATTAGCCCTAATTGAGCCCTAAAATATTATGCAGTGAACTCTGTTGTGAGAATACTATTTAACTTATTTTCAGTAGTGGTTGTCCTAATTTTTATTAAAGTTGGGTTATCCATTGAATTTTTTCTAAATATACTAGAGCATTCAATTCGGGGAAGTGACATTAAATTAGCCCTAATTGAGCCCTAAATTTTGACTAATTCGAAAGTTTTCTACCATGAAATGGCGGTCCCAACTTAGTTGATGTAAAAAAAAACTTTTGAATTTTCTAGTAAAATCGGCTAATTTACAGTGAGGTTATTCTCGACCCCAAGATAGGAAAATCAGGGTTGAAACTATGGGTAATAATAAAGAATTAAACTTATATATAGGAATGATGAGTAGCAGTACCAGTACCTGGACTTGTACTTGATATTTTTTTAAATAGGTACCAGTACTAGGACTTGGACTTGTAGGGTAGGGCGGGTGTTAAAGTGCTTCTCAATCAGAACCTCAATCGTTTTCTCCACAAGACGTTAGACCTTTGGCGGAAAGCTGCATCTCGAAAAATTAGTAATAGAAATCGACACCAGAAAGAGATGCTTTGGCTGAAGAAGAAAAGAATAAACAAAATATATTATTAGAGCCAAGAAAAGATGCATAGAACGCAAGGCTAAAGATCAAGTGAAAAAGAAAAATAAGATCTTGCAGGAATCAAAGAACGACTCTAGTTCTGAGGATGAATGCTTCTCCCTGATTTGCTGTGAATCATATTATAAAAGTCTACCTGGAGAAAGTTGGATTCAATGCAGCTTTTGCAAAGGAATGGATGGGCTCACGAGAAGTGCGCATAGAATTTTGGATCTCTGTCATTAAAGTGTAACTTGTATGAAGCCAAATTTATGGCTATCATATTAAATTAGAATACGCGTTTATGTTGAATATTTACCATTATTTTTATGAGTTTTGAATAAATATCGATAAAAACGTAATAGATTTCACTTTTTTTATTTTTTCTTAACCATGAAGTTTTGAGATATTGAAAGTGGCACATCGTACCCCAACAAGTGGAACTTATTACCCCGCAAGGGAGATGAAAAGTACCGAAGACGTTGCACAATTAAAATCAATTAATATTGTTAAATAAATTAAATATTTATTTAATAATTATTTTGGTATTGGTAAATGAAATCCTAAAGATTGTATGTTTAAATTATGATGAAATTTAACCAAAAGGTTTATGATATATTGATGACAATTCAAAAAATGGCATTTCAAGCTCCGCCCTACCCTACTAGAAAAAATTTTATAGTCTATTGTCTGGTACTGGCACTAGTGCTTAACTACTTTACAGGTGGAGAAATAAGAATTTTAAGAACGTTTATTTTTAATGATTCTAAATCAAATTTATAAATACAAGAAGAAAAAACAACCGCCTCGTCCGGGATTTGAAACCGGGACCTTCCGCTTGCCGGGCGACTGCTCTTACCACTGAGCTAACGAGACAGATGATTTTCCTTCTTGCATTTATCAAATTTGTAACTAGCCTACTAAGCCACGTTTTGCTTTCAGCTGGCATTAACCAGTAACGATGAAAACGCACAAATAAATTGTAAATTCAATTTTATTTATTTTTCCCGCGGACGGGAATCGAACCTACACTTGTTAGAATCGGTCAATGATGGAGAAATAAGAATTTTAAGAACGTTTATTTTTAATGATTCTAAATCAAATTTATAAATACAAGAAGAAAAAAAAAATCAAATCCCGGACGAGGCGGTTGTTTTTTCTTCTTGTATTTATAAATTTGATTTAGAATCATTAAAAATAAACGTTCTTAAAATTCTTATTTCTCCATCATTGACCGATTCTAACAAGTGTAGGTTCGATTCCCGTCCGCGGGAAAAATAAATACTTTACAGGGCTGTAATATGTATATACATAGGGCTCCGCCTCAAGAAAATAATAAGGTAGTAAAACGAAGTTTATTAGGGGAGTAGATATCATAATAGGGTAGTAGATCAAGAAAAATCCAAAATATATGAAATTTTTTTTCTATAATTTTATACTTAAAAAAAAAACAAAATTATTCACATTGCATTACATAAATAAAGAAAATAAACACAACAATAATAAAATAAAATACATTCACTTCATATAAGTTATATAGAAAATTAATATAAAATAGGTGAAGTATTAACAAAGCAAAAAATAAAAAATTAAAGTCAATTTGTAGATTAATTAAAATTTTGCGAGTAGTTCATTTGGTACATCCCAAGTTAAAGAATTACAACCACTTAAAATTTCTTGACAAAGCATTGTGTTTTCAACTGTATCTATTAAGAGTGAATTTTGCTATTTAGTTTTTAAATTATTAAAGGAAGAAAATTTTCGTTCGGCATTAGCCGTGCTATATCATAAGCTTGCTAAATTTAACATAAATGATACCAGTTCTTTAAATATTAGCACATCAAAACAATTTTCCTTGCGAATATTCGACCAAAACGAATCTATATCTCCGTCAAAAATATCTAGATATCTGTTTTCGACAATTAACATTCGCCATTGTTTATTTAAATTCTCGATTTCGTGATCTTCAGAATTAGATATAAATGGAAAAGTTTTACAAAACTGTAAATTGGCCTGCATTCTACCGGTTTTTAATTCCTGGTAAAAATTTAAAATATTTCTCTTTATTGTTAGAAGATCGGTAAAATCGATTTGTTTTTCGTATGCATATTCCTCAAATTTGAGGCGAAAATATACACTTTCCATCTGAAGAAAGAATTCACTATTTTGCCAATCAGTTGGATCGTGTGATCTTTCGAATTTTGTGTAATACTCTTCTTTAACAAAATCTTTTAGTATATTTCGGAAAGAATTTTAACGGTTTTAAGAAACAGGTCAATTTGTACACTTTCTGCTTAAAATATTTTGTTCATCATATTTACCTCGTTTATTTATTTATTTATTTATTTATTTATTTATTTGTAAGGATTACACAACATAAATGCTTGCGTATCCTGGAAACATTCGCTCTCGGTCCTAGACCATCCTTTACCTCGTTTAATATGAATGAAGAGAAATAGAAATAAAGTTTATTCGAATCCTTTGATAATATTTCTAAAATATCTGTAGTGTTGTTATCAGGTTTTTTTCTCTCGAAATTATACTTAATAAAATAATTTTGCAGTACAACCCATTGCTCTAAGATTCTGTTCACACACTCTCTAAGGAAAGCCAACGTGTCTGACACGGCTTCAAAATTTTATGAATTTTTACATTGAAAGCTGCTTGAATTTCTTTGAGTTCACTTTAGCGTTTCGGACTTTGGGCAAAATGACTGTAAATATGCCTAACACATTTTTCAATTTCATCAGGAATTTTCTTCGCAGCTGCAGAAGAGCATAATGCTAAGGAATAGAATATACACAATTAAAAAATTGTATATTTAGATTTTGTTTCATTGATTTTGTTTTAACACTACTAAGTCGTCCCGTCATCACAGCGGCATTATCAGTTCCCACACCCATCAAGTTAGTAGTAATGGGTATTGACAATTTTTGAAAAAATTCTAGCAATTTAGAAACAATTTCTTCCGAAGTGCTTTCATTCACATGCAACATAACAAAAAATCTATCAGATATAGCATCTATTTCTTCGTCAAAATATCTAATAACAACTACAAAGCACTTTTCACAACTATTATCCGTGGTTTCGTCAATACAAATAGAAAAATAATTTTGATGTAATTTTGTAGCAAGTTTTTGTTGAACAAATGGTTCAATTATTTCGTTTACAATTTTTCTCGCCTTTTTCCTTCCACATTTTATTACTTTGCAGAGTTTTGAATCAGTAATGGTACGTTGGAGAAAATCAGGAAGAGAATCCAATATTTGGAAAGACAAATCATGTTCAATAAAATACAAAATACATCGTGTTTCCAAAATCTTCACTGCCTTTTCAATTTAATCCGATTATTATCACGTATGTATAAGATCAGATATTTTTCAGTTATTGTTACTTTCGATTTCACGCTGCTGATGATAGGGAATCTTCTTGTGTCTATCCAGATGATTTATATTAATGGAAAATGTTTTTGAACACAAAATGCAAAATGGTACTTCCATAAAATCACTGATATCAACACATTTTCTTTTAACCTTAGTTTTACGTACCCACGTATATTTTTCTGTCCAGTTTTCTTTAAACTTTTGTGAAAATATTTAGCCTTTTTCTTTGGAGGTTCCATGGAATCCCCCTCATTAAAGATATCGAGTCCACCACTGCTATTGCAATCATTAGATCCACTTAATTGAAAAATGAAATCTATTCAATCAATACTTATTTGTACATTTTTTTATATATACATATACCTTGGCTTGCTAAAAACTTTAGTGCAAATATCGGACACTACTTTGTTGCCATTTTCACGAAATTCATGTTGAGTCGATTCCAGATTTTCATCCTTATCACTACTGACACTGAATCTTAAATTAAGATCAATGCAAAAGAAAACTGTCACTTTTGTAATACCTTGAAGCCTTTTTTAAATACTTTAACATTTTAATAAAAAGTGTACCAAAACTTTGCTTGATAGCCGGCTAATCCAATTTACAAATAGCATTTGATGAGTTCTATTAAGAATACAAATAAACAGTAGAAACGGTAGCAGTGTACGTTCATGTACTCACATCGCATAAAACTCTCGCAACACAATACAACTTAGATCTTAACTTCTTAACAGAGGTAGCCGTAAGATTGTAGGAACAGTGCAATTCACATAGCAGACAGCTTCTTTGTATTGACATATTCCAAAGAATTCCACCTCTTTATTTTAGTTTTAACTGTGTAGTTTTGGCAATAGACCAGCAGACCTGCCATGTATGATCAAAACTAGAATCTCCAAATTTCCAGAATTGGAATGAATGATTGAATGGAAGATGAACACCGCCTAAAGTGCCAAACACAATTCCGACGTTTCGATCCGATTCGGTCCAATCCATTTCGATCTAACGGATGCATGACCACAATTGTTCCGTTCGGTTCCAAACACTTGACTTTAAAACATGAAAACATTCTTTTTTTGTCTACAATTCATGTCATTTTTATTTCCTCAACAAAATCCTTTTCATGCATCTTTGAGTATAAACAAATCTTTACAGATGATTTTTCTAGGTTATGTCATCCGTAAAAGTTGAAATTTGCTCAACTTCTCCGTTTCGATTCGATCCATTTCGGTGTTATGCGTCCAATTGCACGTATGACTCATATAAGCAAATTTGACATTTGTACGAATCGGATCGAAACGGTGGAATTGTGTTTCCGTCACGTCGGTCGTTTTATGTTTCCCGGCATAAGGAAAACCAATCTAAATTCTCGTTTCAAAATAGTAGTAGTAGATACGGTAAACAAGGTAGTAGAATAGTAGAGTTATTTTCTGCACTCAAATAGGAGTAGATCTACTCCGAACGGAGGAGAAGCACAGCCCTGGGGTGTAGTGTGGAGTACTTATCAAGCGATTCAAGTAATTTTTGAGGAATTCAGTATTTATTAAGGAAATTTTACATACATACATATGTGGGTATATATATAAATGCACAGATCTTTACTAATCCCAATATAATTCTAGGACGAATTTAGATCAAAACGTCACTCTACTCTATTTTTTTTTTATTTTCCTAACACTAGCCAACTCTTTATATCCACCTAATCGTAAATTACAAAGGAGAAGATGACTTGCAAACAAAAACCTTTTTTTATCCATTCGAACTATACATTTTCATAGAACCGTGGTTACAGTCATCACGATAAAAAAAAACATTCTAAGCTTTTACCTTAAAAAAAAAAAGCTTAAATCGAAATCAGACACTAATTACCAATTAGACCTTGAGAGAATTTCTGCATCTTCACAATTTCATCTCATCTCAGATGGAATTGAGTAAACAGTTTGTGCGCAGTCAATTTTATATAAAAGTCCATGCGCAGCGCATTCAAACTTAACTAACTAATTACACATACATAGATATGAAGCCATACAAGCGCATTACAGCACGTACATAGATCTAGAGAAATATTTTCATTTTTCACATTTATTTTCGCTTCATTTCTCCCATGAAATTCCTATTCGAGCGACACTTTTGCTTCAATTTTGTTCATATGACCTTGATTGACGCGTTAAACATAAATTCTCGTACAGAAAGAGATTATTAATGTTAAAAAAAAAAAATCTTTCATTCATCCGGCAGCGAGTGCATATAAAATACTATGCACGCACATGATTCAGATTAATACTAGGCAAAAACGAACAAAAAAAAACAAAGACAGGATGTCACATTACAATAAAACGCATAACGACAACACGCAAAACGCGACATTTCTATCAACAAAATTTGCACTATCGGAAGCTTGCGATTTTCTGCAATCTTTCGCTAGAAATTGAAGTTTTGTGCAGTGTGGTGCAGTGCAGTGCAGGGGAGCACATTTAAAACTTCTAATTTGTCACGAATTTTTATGAATCATTTCTTTTAGCAATGCAACAAATTCCTAACATTAGAGTAACCTTAGGACTATGTCGTGTCGTGTCGTATCGTATCGTGCCGTGCGCAGTATGATTAATATACAGCAAAGCAACGATATTCAATCTAAAAGGAGCTTTTGATAATTTTTATTGGATTTTCAAGGGAGTGAGATGCTATAATGATCGTAAATCTCTGCACTTACCAAACGCGATCAACCAAACCAAGAATATATAAAGAAAGCAACAGAGATCATCTCATTTTCTTTAATTGCTCATTGTAAAGCAATTCCCCATTAACCTTTACAAATGATAATTATAGCTGTAATCGGTTAAATTATCCGCTGCTGTTAACCTTGACGTTAGTCAATTATTATCACATTCAAGAATTTTTTTGTTTTTTTTTTAGTTAATTGATGGTCAAAGTATAGTCTAGTCACCCCCTTGTAGTATGAAGATCGCTTTTGTTATTTTAGAAGGAAGCAAATTAAGTCCTTCGGATTTATTGATTATTCAGTGTAATTGTTGTGGAAAGATTTGGAATTGTGCGAATTATAAAATTTTTGAGTTTATTTTGTAAAATAGTATTAATTACACTTTGTATGTAAATTATAGCGAGGTTTTTTTTTTCAATAATCAAGTTCACATGTCCAGCAAAAATAAATTTTGAATGTCTCACATGGGTACCAGGGGGGGGAGATAAACAGCAACTTATGAACATCACAGATGTTAAATTTTATTTAGAAATAATTTTTAGTCTCCAATTAAGTAGTCCGGATCTTAGACAAAAATATACAGTCAAATAGCAAAAAAGAAAAAAAACAAAAAACAGATGGCATTCGCGAAGTGACAATATTCGCTGATGAGAACTTGACTCTTCTGTCTCTAATCGATGATTTTTTTTTCAAGTTTTTTATAAAGTTCACCATACAGCTCTAATCATATTAGACAAGATTTCTTCTCAATTTAATTTCGGTTAATCGATAGCGTATAAGCTCATTAGGTTCATATTCATATTCATATTCATATTCATCTTTATTAAAAAATTGTACACAAGATATTTATCTTATAAATTAATAAACCAAAAAAAAAATAATAATAATAATAATAATATTATTGAACTTATACTACTTACAGACTAAATAAATAAATTTAATTAGAATTAGAATTTATTAATGTAAAGACGTACACAAGACATTACAATCTTTTTTAGTACATTGTTATTTAGTATATACTAAGAAAATCAAAAATCAAAAACAAAAGCAAATTAAAAAGATTAACCAATAAAAGAATAATAAAATACTAAAAACAAAAATAAAAGATATACTAATAAATATATAAAATACTAACTTAAGGTAGAACAAAAAAAAGAAAGGCATGAAAACTAAATGTTAATCTATAAATGAATAAACAAGCTATGTTATAAAGATAAAAGAGAAAAAAAGACACAATACAATAAATGCAAAGAAAAGAAAGACAATAATTAAAATCAAGTTAAAAATAATAATAAATAAAATAATTTTTTAAATTTTTAAAGATACAATAAAAGAATGAAAGAACCAAACATCGAAAATGTTGCCAGCGTTCAGGAAGCCTAGGTCACTGGGCAGCAGCACAGATAGAAAAATGGCACCTTAGTAACCCCTTGAATATGCCGAAGCAACCGGCGTTTTGAATATTAGCTGGTAAGTTATTCCATTAGCGAAAGATCTGAACATAGTAAGAATCCTCAATGATGGCTCTGCGAAACCGTTGCATGACCAAATTTCGATTCCTGGCTCATTGAAAGAACTGAATATTGTCAAGCAAATATATTGGGGTGTTCGTGTGCAGTAAATTAAATAAAAAGTAAAGCGCTTTTAGGTTGAGATACGTGTACAGTGAGCAACCAAGAAGCTGTAATTTATAGGGCGACACATGGTCGAATCTGCGTAGGGCAAAGATAAATCTGATGCAGTCGTTGAAGGCAACTTCAAGCTTACGTCTACATGTACTCTCAAGCTTATAGGAAACACTAAGCTACCAAACGTCAAGTGTGGCAAAAGAAGAATTTTAACAAGCCGTAGTCGCATTTCTTTGCTTAATATATCGGCGGACAGCCAAAGCTGCAGAAGTCCATAATAAATCTTACGTATAGAAGCATTAACATGATCACAGCACTTCATATTGGAGTTGATAATTATGCCTAGATTTCTAACACTATTCACTAATGTAAGATTAGTTCCGTTGAGCTCAGCTGCTGGAAGTTCTTCAGTATGAAGACTATTATTGTGGACTATCATATATTGTGATTTTGATGGATTCAACTTAAGCTGATTGGTTACTGAACATTTGTGTATATTTTTGAGGTCGTCATTTAAGCGAGCAAAGCAATCCTCTATAAGTCCAATAGGCCTGTCTAGGTATATTTGAACATCGTCAGCATACATATGAAGTTTTGCATCCTTTATAACTTCCGGTAGGTCGTTAATAAATATACTGAACAAAAGAGGTCCAAGTACTGATCCCTGAGGAACTCCGCAATAGAGCGGTAGAAGACCAGATAAAGTATTTTCCACTTTAACTTGCTGCCACCTATCAGTTAGGTATTTCCGGATTAGCTGAACAGTAGAAGAACAAAAGCAAACATTTGAAGACAACTTATCCAAAAGCATATGATGACTAATACTGTCGAATGCCTTAGAAAAATCCAAGAGCACAAGAACGCTAATGTGATCCTTATCAAGTGAACATCGTATATCATTGGTCACTTTTAGTACAGCTGATTCACAGCTATGGTGAGAACGGTAACCGGACTGCCATTCAGAGAGAAAGTTCGTATCCTCCAAGTACTCCTGTATCTGCGCGGCCATCAACTTTTCTAAAACTTTAGAAAAAAAAACACAAAATGCTAATTGGCCGCAGATCATTCATATCCTTCGGAGATATCTTTTTTGGAAGTGCTAGCACCGTGGCAGTCCTCCATAGGCGCGGAAAAGTTGAGAAGGTCAGGCAGGAATTAAAGACATGTAATAAATGTCTAATTATGAACGGTAGAACAATTTTAATGAATCGCGGAGAAACGTCATTCACTCCCACCGCATCTGATCGTATCGCATGGATAGCCCTTAACACCTCACTTGCATCAACACAACTGAAAGAGAAAGTTATTTCGTGTTCAGTTAAAGGAGAAGAGTCATAAGAGAGATCTGCTTGAGCTTGAGCTGGGCGAACGGAAGTGAAGAAATCATTTAAGTTATCCGGGCTGAATTTGCGCACAGGACTAAACTCCTTTCCACTAATGCCGGCCCTCTTATGATTTTTCCACAGTATCCTTGGGGACAAGTTGGGATTCAGTTTCGATGTAAAATACAAACGCTTTGACCTTCGAATTTCCGCAGTAACTCGATTTCGAGCCAGTCTGTACAATTGCCTGCTGTAACTAGTTTTAGCACGACGATGGAGTCGATAGAGATACTCTCTCTCAATAATGAGAGTAGATATTTCAGCAGAAAACCATGGAAATCCAGTGGCAAAAATGCGCTTTCTTTTCAGCGGAACATGCCTCTCATACAAATATTTTATTCGACTGTTCAGAATATTTGCTTGTTCGTCTGTTGAGGAAGTATTATATAGGGCAGACCAATCTAAAGAATCACACTCGATAGCAACATCTCGCAGATTAATATTTTTATAGTCCCGAAATTGGATCACCTCGGCCTCTGGAAGTCTTAAGAAAATCATGTAGCTTAAAAAAGTATATCATGATCGAAAATACTGGGAGGGCTAAGCTGGCTATGAAAACAGACTCGCTCTGGATCTGATGACAAAAATACGTCAAGAAGGGAGGGACTAGACGTATTAAAACAAGTAGGAAGGCAGTTGTTTACAACGGTTAGGCAAAGATTAGTAGTCAGGGTTAAAAATTCACTAGACGAAGCACAATGACGAAGAATATCGACATTAAAATCACCACCCAAAATAACATGCTGATAACTACGAGTTAGTTGCGCTATGATGCCTTGAAACTCATCAAAATTTCCAGCATTAAAATTTTCCGGTGGACAATATACAGCGCCAATTATACATTTAATAGCAGCCAAGTTAACCTCCAACAAAAGAAATTCCATACCGGGCATCTTTGAAGCTCCTACAATCTTTGCCGCATAGCAATCTCTTATGTATATTGTTACGCCACCACCAACTCTATGCTTCCGATCATTGCTGAATAGATTATACCCTTGTAAGCTAACTGAAGAGGAGAGAATATGTTCCCGTAACCACGCCTCGTTGACCAAAATAGCATGCACATTTGACCCCAGGAACATTTGCTGAATTTCACCAATTTTATTTCTAATGCTTCTAGCCAGGGATGTAAAGGACTCACATTTTGACTCAACTCATCGCTCAACTCAAGCAGTGAGTCCGCTCAATCACTGAGTCCGCTCAACAGTTGAGCGGTGGTTCATCGCTCGAAATTTGAGCGGACTCACTGGTTGAGCGGATTCAATCGTGAGCGGACTCAGTCTTGAGCGGATTCATTGCTTGAATGGTCTTGAGCGGACTCACTGCCTGAGCGGACTCATCATTTGAGTTGAGCGGACTCAAATCATATTTTAAATAAGGAAGGAAGGAGGAAGAAGAAATGTTGGCTAAGAAAATTAGCAAAAGCGAAATTAATAAAATATAATATAATCAATGACTTTTTTATAAGCTTTTATTATTTTATTGAAATTTCAGTTTCAATTTTAATTAAATCAGATTCTCTTTATGTTATTTAAAATATGATTTGAGTCCGCTCGACTCAAATGATGAGTCCGCTCAGGCAGTGAGTCCGCTGAAGTCCATTCAAGCAATGAGTCCGCTCAAGACTGAGTTCGCTCACGATTGAGTCCGCTCAACCAGTGAGTCCGCTCAAATTGCGAGCGATGAACCACCGCTCAACTGTTGAGCGGACTCAATGATTGAGCGGACTCAAATCCTGAGTTGAGCGATGAGTTGATATGATAAATGAGTCCGCTCATTTACAACCCTGCTTCTTGCATTGAATGAACATACATTAAAGCCTGATGCGCGACTACAAAGAACCTTCAACATTGTTCCCACCATGTCCAGAGAATACATATTACTCATATCGAATATGAGTTACTAACACACCAGGTGCAAGTAACACATTCAACACATGCAGAGTAATACCATAGTCACTCACTGTAAGGCGACAAGATGCACACCAAAAGAACGCTGACAACATTTTCGATTTGACAAGAAATAGAGAAATAATTAACGTATAAATTTAAGAGTAAAAGAGAACTATAAAGATATATAGATTTAGACCGGTTGCGAAAATTATGAAAGGGTAAGCAAAAAAGAAAAAGTAGAGAAGAGAAAAATATGACATTATTAATAGCTACCATTAGATCATATTAAATTAATTCACTTCATAAATAATTTAATTCAATTTAAAAGAAGAAATCATAAAAGCAAAGATAGAAGAAAAGAAAAACAAAAAGAGAAAAGAAAATTTAGCAAACGAAAACAAAGAATTATTAAAATATAAAAAAAAATATATGTAAATAAAAACAAAATAAACAAAAAATTAAAGGAATAATAAAAGACTAAAGATTATGTGACCGGAGTAACCTTCTTAAAGTATGCATGCTTTCCGCCCCCTGAATATGTGTGGGTAAATTATTCCAAAGACGAATCAACTGAACAAGGAAAGAACCCTCCATGACTCGTTTAGAGAATCTGGGATTAAGAATTTTTCGGTGTCTTGCTGAACACAGAAATTGTAAGTGATCATATAGATATCTAGGTTTGCGTGAGGTAATAAGACCGAAGACGAAGGTCAACCCTCTGCGATGCAAGTATGTCTGCAATTTACAGCATAACAACGTTGTTTTATAGGGTGTGATGTGATCATAACGTCGCAGTCCATGGATAAACCGAAGACAGTCATTAAAGCCTACATCTATTCTACGATCACTTATAATATCTAGTTTAGGGTAAACAAAGTTTCCAAAGTAGAAGTGAGGCAAGAAGATATCCTTGACAAGTCTTTCACGAGTGCCGAGTGGTAGTACATATATCAGCACACAACCACAACATCCGCAGACCAGAATAAATTTTCCGCAATTGTGCGCTGATATAATCTGTGCATTTTAAATTGGCAGTTATCATAACTCCAAGGCTCTTAACCTTATCTACATACAGAAGGGTAACAGAGTCGATACAAACTGGAGAAAGCTGCTCGGGATCAAAGCCTGGGTTGTGTATTGCGATTGCAGAGCATTTCACAGGGTTTAGCCTTATATCATTATCACGAGCCCACTCAAATAGGTTTACTAGATCCTCGGTTATGCATCCCAAACAGTTCTCCATAAGGCCGCCTATAGAACTACTATGGTAAATCTGTACGTCATCCGTATACAAGTGAACTTTAGGGAATTGGATTTTCTCTGACAGATCATTTATAAATAGAGAGAACAAAAGTGGTCCAAGAATAGAACCTTGTGGAACACCTCGACGCAGTGATAATAGACCAGAAAACTTACCATCCACTTTTACTCGTTGCTTTCGATTTAACAGCAAGTTCATCACAAGCCTACAGGCTGAACTAGAAAAACTGAAAATATTTTTTAGTTTAGATAAAAGCTTAAAATGGTTTATGCTATCAAAGGCCTTGGAAAAGTCCACCAATATTATTATTGCAAACTCATCGTTGTAAAGTGCCGCACGCAAATCGGAGGTAAGGCATAATAAAGTAGTTTCGCAACTGTGGAGGGAGCGAAAGCCCGACTGCCAAGACGATATAGTTGATTCGGTAAACTAGTCATCGGCAACAACAAATCTGCTGCCATAAACCTACCAATTATTTGCAATGTACCACAAGGATCGATACTAGGATCTTTACCTATTATTCTCAATTTTTTTTTTATCCACAGAGAATTTTTTTTTAATACTAGGCAGCCAAGAAGTGTATTTTTTTAAGAAGTAGAGGAGAAAATAAGTTTTCTGAATAATTCTTTCTCTTCTGTAAAAACTCTACTTTGTCCCTGATTAACTACAGAATTTAAGAACGTGCAGAAATGGAATATCTGTTGTATTATTTTTATTTCAAAATTTAAAATCATTTATCTTGCTGAGAGATAGATTAACACCAAAGAAGTTTGCAGGGAGAAATTTTCATATCGACAATCAAAATAAACTTGGATAACCCTTCAAAATTTATGCAATCCTGGTATTTGGCTGGCATATTGAAACAAACAAAATAAAACATAATAAAAAAGTCTTTAAAGACACATCTCCGAAATGTATTCACGAAATTTCAAGTTTGGACTCTAAAGATCTTCAGAAGTCTCTGTTAATTGTCAAGTCAGAGATTGTTACAAAAAATTATCTCAAAAGTCATTAATATTTTTATGTCATGCGAAAAGTAAAAACGCTTAAAAAAATATATCCTTGGTGTACAAATTTTACGGGATAAACCAAAGAAATTTGTGTGATTTTTTATTTTTCAAAAATAACCAGAACTTTATTTACGAAACAAATTTTCTACCCTAAATCCATAATATTAATTATTAACTTTTCTATTAAATTCTTTGTAACAATTTGTCAAGCTCAGTCCACTTTATTCCTTTTTCATTCCGAGTAGACCTACACTTAACTGATCACAATCACAACACACAAATAGTCTCCGGTGGACACCTGAAGACGACAAATGAGCAAACTTCGGAGACCGGTGACCAAAAAAAGTCTCTAGAGACTATGTCTCTTTGCGTCTCCGAAGTATATACTGGGGGTTCTTGGTCTCCAGAGACCAGAAAGTGGTCTCTCGCTATATAGCTTCACCTTGAATCATTGATAAAATTCTACATGCCTGCTTTGCACGAAATCAATTTTACCCATATGATATAGAAATCTGCATATATTAGCGATAGTAATTGTTCTCATATCAGTAACCTAATGGAGTTCCTCAAGAGTCTATTCTTGGTCCACTGCTTTTTGGCTTATATTTTAAAGATCTACCAGGGGTTGGGTAGTGCACTTGGGTTATGTAGCTATATTAGAATTAACAGAGACTTGCATGTATTATACGTAAATAGTGGTCAGTGGAAATCTAACTCAAACTGAACCCTGCAAAATATCAACATTGTCTCGTTTTCTCTGCAATAAAAATTTCATATGCTAATGTTATAATCATTTTATACTGAATCTGTTGCTTTGGGTTATCAGCCGACATTTATTGCAAGATAATATACCTACTTTTAGGAACTTTGATTTGATCTGGTCTGAGCACGTTAGAAATGTTGGTTTGTGGCGTCGCACCCACACTTTTGTCGCATCATATACCAGATTCAAATGAACCGCTGCGTATTGACTTTAGTAGTCAGGTTGTTTCCAAATCACATAAAGCTAGTTTTTTAAGAGTAATTTTAGCAGAATTGAATTGTTAAGTAAAATGTTGTTAGTTTTTAAGTTAGTCTATTTTAAATTGACAAGTCGAGCAGACAAGCTCGCATCAGACGATCATCCCGATTGTAAATTTCCATATGCTTCGCCAGAAGCTTAGAAATCTCAATAAAGAACAATAAATATATTGATGAACCGGGATTGTCCGGGACAACCCGTTTAAAAGCCAGACGTTCCGGCCTGCCTTTTTTTTTGCCAAAGATAGTTTCTGAAGGCCGAAACTATCCGACACCGAGTCATCAGCTTGCTGGAACTGGTGGGCTGCAGATAGCTACCCCCAGATCAACGCAAGTATACTGAAGAATTATCATCACAGTAGTCCACATGTTTCCATTATTTAGTTATGGGATTCTCCGTTATCTCTGTTTTTTCATATCTTACACATTGAAACACACATTTTACCTTCAACTCTGCAATTCGATCTGTTTCTTTGAACTGGAACATGTTTTCAGGGAAAAAACTTTATCTGGGATAGATGTATTTGAGGAAATTCTGTAGCATCAAATCCTTGGATGAATCTCTACGGTCTTCTAATTTTGAAAAAAAACTATCTAACTGCAGCAAACTACTCGAGAAGTCTCGCTGATCTTATTATCATTGCCCTGATATAAGTTTGAGATTGATAGAAATTCCCAGCATTTCAAAATCTCGGATATTCCAAATCAAAATCTTCAAAATCTCGGAAACCGAAATCCCAAATTTCCAAATCGCAGAAATACGAAACAAACAAGAGCAAAACAAGAATTATTGATTCTCAATTTTTTTCCAGTTCAGAGATTCCATGTTTGTCACTACCCAGCATCAAGATGAATTTCTCTCTAAAGAGAAGCGGCGCAATTGAAGTCTTTATTTGAGTCCTGCTTCCTTTACTGTACTTTTACAGTTACCGCAGTTGTGAATTCTTAACAGGTCATTGTAACCTTGCACTATAGACCAAGTGAACGGCTAAACTAATGAACATAAATTTCTGAAGTAGGTACGGACGAAAACTTATAAAATGAAAAGCAACGGACCAAATAAAGAGCTCTCTGGGACCCCACGGGTAATACATTAGCTGTGTTATGGAAGATTTAAGTGAAGCGAACAGTACAAATAGTTCGATTCAATGGACAGAATAATTTGCTCTCTCCAGGATATGGGAATTCTAGAATAAAAGGTACACAAGAGAACACAGCTAATATATGATAGTCAGCTAATCGAAATATTATGAGAAGAAATTTCTAACACATTTTATAGATCCGAGACGTTAGACAACACCAAAGAGTTTTATTGGTGATGAACGCTTTTGATTGGGGCGCTCTCTATGAGTTTTAATGGTTGAATAAGAAAGGGAAATATCGGTATAGAATAAATCTGCGAGCGAAGCTTCTAAGATAGTAAACTTCATAAAATCGAGCATAGCTGCTGGTTGTGCCCTCATGCAACAACACCTCAATACTGTTGAAGACTGATGCACCCATCATGATATGACGGTGAACCCTACAATGGCTAGCTTGGTGATCTTCTCCAGGAGACATAACCTTGAGGACTTTGCTCTTCCGAAACTCTTTGGACACACTTTGCAACTGTCTCACAATGTCAAGCAGTTCGGTATTTATTTTGACTGGAAGCTGACGTAGGGAATGGATATAGAGCAAAATTTGATGCGGCTATGAGAGTGTTTGTTCACATATACCTCTTGTCTATGGTGGCCCCGGACGCAAGTGAGGACGCGATTCGAAAGCTGGCCGGCCCGCAAATGCTTGCATGCCGGCTACTGCTGCCCTTGAGGTCTTACTTAATCTGCCACCCGTAGATCTTGGCATTCAGGCAGATGCCAAAAGGTTGTGTGTAGATTGTGCTCATGTTAGGAGGACGGCTGGACTGATTCTTCCCATTGCTCTTTGGCGTGTGCGATGGAACGGTACAACTCACTGACTCACATGCACCTTAATGCGATGGTTCCAGAGTTTCGTTTTGGGCGCCTCTTCTCTGTAGGTTTTCCTGAAAGGAAGTCGAGTGCTGAGCGAAGTGCCTTATCGAGCCTTGCCCGATCCGCTCTAAAAAATTTCACAGACTGATCTCTCACTAATGAGAGAGCCGGTGTTGGTCTTTACTTTCTTCAACCTAACATTGGGTTAGAGTACCCAATTGGAAGGCACACGAGTGTCTTCCAGGCAGAAGTTTTGTCTATCGCAATGGCAGCGAAGAAAGCCCGTGATATGGAAAACAAGGGAAAGGTAATCAAGCATCTGGGTTACTGGGCGACTGCAGAACGTCTGGGCACATGGCGATCATAGCGAGTGAAAGGGCTGACCTTCTAGCCAAGTCTGACTCTGGTTCTCCCTTCCATGGACCGGAACCCACTGTATGCGTTGCCGCTCCTGTGATTAGATCAAAGTGGATGTTCGCATGAAACATCAGCAGCGATGGGGGAGCCTGTGTACTTACGCACAACTGTGGTTGGCATCATCACCGAGCACAGCTCGATCCATGCTCATCTAACAAACATGGGAGCTATTGACAGCCCTGAGTGTCTGTCCTGTCTGGAAACAAATCCTGAGACAACCGAACAATTTTTGTTTGCTTGTCCGGCCTTTGCCCGAAGCACACTAAATACGCATGAAACTGCCCTCCTAACTGTGGATGAGCTGAATAACTTACCTCACCTAGACCTGATGCGCTTCGTTAAGAGGATAAGAAGGTTTTGGGTTTTTGCAAGAAGGTTTTTAGCTGATTAGTAGAATAGGACGCCTTGGCCTTCATGTTTGGGATCTCTTGTCCCCTGGCTTTAAAAAAAAACGGACGGAAGATACATAAATAAAACCGCAGACATTCGGATTAAAACCTAAGCCAAAATGATAATGATGAAGAAAAGGTAGCAAGCACGTACTTTTTCTTGTTTTCACTGAACAACTGCGAGGCTAAAGTCACTTTATTTTTTAAACATTATCTTTCACCATTAAATGGTATCATTACTATAATAAATCAGCACAGCAATCACGTTCCAAACTGACAAATTTCCCTTGATATTTAGAAAGCCATTAGCACTGGAAGCAGCACAGTTGAATCACCTCTCACTGAACGGGTGACTAATAAAAATTGAAGAAATGAATAAAAACCTTTGCCAAAATTCGTAAGCAATCAATAATTTCACCAGGTTCCGTTAATTGAGTATAACACACGGGAATTATTTACTTTACTTTTTTTTCATATTTTTGTGTGCACGATTTGTCACTTGTGATGAACACAAAAGCTTTTTACAGAATTCTGGAGAAGGTTAAAATTTACTTTAATCATGCCCCAAGAATCTGTTCAGTTTCCTCTGTCCATAGAAGAGCGACTTTACATTCTTAGCGCTTATACATTACGTAAATTGTGATTGTGAGAAATGTTAAAACCGCAATTGATCACCAGAACAGCGCATGCATACATAAAACTTGTTTGAGATTAGAAGAAAACAATGCATCTCACATCGTGTGTATAGAATTTCATCAATTCATCAATCCAAAGACGGAAAGTCCTTAAATGGAAACGCGCTTTATTTGAATTTTTCTTTCTTTCAGTGGTACGAAAATTCGTTTTGAAGAAGAAAAGAACCGATCTGCTATTTTGTGACACATGTGTGTCATAAAACACATATAGATATTTGCAGGGGAAGAGATGCTGTTGAGTATGGACCGCATTATATTTGACGGGCTCAGATACGGATGATGAATTTTTCTAATTATCAATTCAAGTACAACGCATAGCAAAACTTGCCTATGTATGTACTTCACGTCTTCATCTTCTGTCAATTTTTCTTAAATTCAGCCAGCATCTCGATAAAGTGAAATCTGTTGCGCTGTGATGATATCCCACTTTTTGTCAAACACTGCAGTAAAATTTTTTTTTAGCCGAAAAAATGTTTGCCTAATTTGTCCATGAGTTTACGGCAATTTCACAAATTTATGGTGGAAATTTTTTATTGTCCCAATTCCAAGTCTAGTAAAAGGCAACTTGTGTTCACCAAAATGTTTGTGTGAATTCCTGTATTTTTATTGCAGTAAACTTCAATATCAACAAATTGTATACGGCAGGAGGAACCAAGCCGTACTGATGAGTATATGGTTCCTGCTGATACGAAACGCCCACTTTTTGCAAAGAAATTTCTATTTCAAAGATTTTTCGATATAAAAGAGTTTTTTCGCTCAATTCTCTAGTTTTGCAGATGGCAAAAGAAAACTTAAAAAAATGCTGCGAACGCTTTGAGCTCACCGATCCAAAATGATTTCGAAAACAATATTTTTTTATAGGCTACACCGCGTAGTTTATCTTTTATGATGTTGTGAGGTGGAAACAGTCGCACGGTCTTAAACCGGGACAGTAGGACGGATATGCGTAATCAATTCCACTCTTGAAACGGTCAATAGTCCAAAATGGGTGTGTGGATAATACTAGAAGATTTCGACCCCTTTTTGGCCAATTTTCACGCATTCGCATCTTTCCTTACTTTCTAGCTCATAACGTTAAATCCAAGATTCTTTACGTGCCATAAAGGTCGAAAACTGCTTTTGCCCGGACTCAGGCTAAATTTCATGAGCATTTTGTTTTCTTGCTTCAGCCAGCTCGCGCCATCTTTTAGGCCTTAATCAAATTGTGCAATATTCTCCAAGCACAAATTTTCCTAACGATGGTCAGATAATCATGCATCAGAATTGTTTTTATTCGAGTACCTAGGTACGACCAAAAATGACTCGATATCGCTATAAATGCATCGGTTGTATTCAAGTAGTATGTTGTACCTTCAATGGATTCTGGAAGGACAACTACAGTTGTAGAGAATCCTTAAGAAAGAAGTACATCCACATTGGAACACATTATTAAATCTACAGTGGCTAAAGAAGTTGATACTTCGTCATATAATCTCTTTACTTTTTGCGTACACTGCTATCGATTGAGTTAACCTTTAAAATCATTGAAAATCATGGCCCGAAAATTTTCCCGTATTAATTCAATTTTTTTAAGCCGTGTGTTGATAACAACAAAGATAGCCATTTTGTTTTGATCTGTCAAAGCTGTCAAAACATCCACAACATCTGACTAGAACTGAAAATTGGATACGGATTTGCTAATATCCGAATATCCGGATCTGCAAACTATCCGATTCCTGAATTCCGGATCCGAACTATTCCGATCTGGATCCGAACTATTCGGATTTGGATTAGAACTATTTGTTTCTGAATCTGAACTATTCTGGATCTGGAACTGCAATATCCGTATTTGGATCCGAATTATACGGATCCAAACTAAGCAAAAGTGGTTCAAGATTTCACCCAGATTGCATTTGCTTCATTGGGAAAATTTTAATTTTCATGATATTTTCATTTGTCCAATGATATAATGTAATTTAGAGGAAATTTTGAACATTTATTACTTAGTCTGGATCGAGATAGTTTGAATCCGGATGCGGATAGTTCGGATCCAGATCCATATAGGATCCGGATACTAGAATTCAGATTATCTGTATACCCATATTTGAAGATTCAGGCTACTAATTATTCCGGATAATCCGGATAGCAAATTATCCGAATACTTTCAGTACTAAAACAGACATCAAAGAATTATAAAATAACATTTTCAAAAGCGACACCTTGCAGGTCGCTTAAACCACTTAAACTCAATGGAAAATGGAAGCCAAGTTGACTGCATCTACACCGACTTCAGTAAAGCCTTCCATAAAATATCCCACAAACTTTTGTTCTTTAAGCTTGGTGTCTTCGGATTTCCTAATTTTTTAATTAAATGGCTAGAGTCATATTTATCAAATAGGATCCAGCAAGTTCTGTTTAGGTCGGCTGTTTCTTGTCAAATACCTGTACCTTCCGGTGTTCCTCAAGGCAGCCATCTTGGTCCGCTTCCTTTCATCTTATATATTAACGATCAGCCAAACGTTATTAATCAAAAAATAAAAAAATTTAAGACGGTCGATAGCTCTATTGGTTGTGACGCTTTGCAATCTGATATTAACAGTTTCTTCATTTGGTGTAATAAAAATTGTATGTGTACCTAAATATTGACAAGTGTAAAGCCACTAACTGGACCCATAAAAATTGTCCACTTCTGACTACATACCATATCAATGGCATCGCTCTTGACAAAACCAATCAGTGGACTCGGGATCTTGCTTTAAGTAATCGGATATTTCTGGCTACTTATGTGGAAAGCTTTTTTCCCCTTTCACTTTGATTTGCTTAAGCATTTCTCTCAGATACGTGAGCATATGTTGGGGCTGCCAATGGTTTTCTAACAGGTTTAATGATAAATGTAGAGCACGAAGTAAATCTAAACAAATAAGTTTGGCAATTCAGATTTTAGCAACACTTCTCCTAGTACCCACGAAACCTTTTTGTTTTTTTGCCCAACTATAGCTTTGAGTGAGTGAAGTGTAGAAGGCACTGTTGGGAGATCGTGGGAATTCTCCAATATTGTGGAAATTGGAATATTGTGGTCTGAAAAAATTAGAAAGGGAGAGGCCGATACTTTCGTCTCCCCGTACAAAATTATGCGAAACATCATACATCCGAAGATCAGAAAATATTTCCTTAAAATAGACACACAAAATTAAATTTTCTTGCGCAAGTATGTTAATTTGCGGGAAGGGGGGGGGGGGCAATACATCCTTAGTTACGCCACTGCCTTTCTGGCACTTCCACTTGCAGGTTCCAAGGATGACAATATTCTTCTAATCTATGTACATATCATGGACTGAAGTTTTTTGGGATCAGTAGAAAGGATGACAATGTCTTCAGCCTACTTTAGCACTTTAATAGGAATATCGTCAATAAAAATTCCTACTTCACGCTTGACATTCTTACTGGTAGAAGCGAGACTCATCAAAAATCTCTAACCGATCTGTGGGTCACCACGATACCGGGTTGATTTAGCGCAACTCCAGTCGGAGAGCCAAATATCTGAGCATGCAATGCATAAGCGACCATGCTTCAAATTCTGTTATATGCAAGCGACATAATAATAATATATTTAGCTGTGGCATATGTACACAAGATTACAATCTTTTAATAGTGCACTAGTAATCAGGTAAGAATACCAAATTAAGTTAAGCACAAAAGAACAACAAATATAAATAAAATAATAATAAAAAAACAAAAAAAGTCATGAATTAGTTAAACATGAATCAAATCAAAGCCAGAAAAATAACTATAAATAAATAAATATATATAAAAACTAAGAAATAAAGGAAAAACACTAAAGAGATAAACTGAAAACTAAAAAACAAAACAAGTTAAAAATAGCTAGAAAACAATTATTTACAAAGTTGTACTCACCGCGCGACAGGAAACCATCCAAGAAATATCAAATATTTTCCGTAATATTGGACGAAAATCGACGTTAAATGTGCGCTTTAAATGCTAAATACAGGTAGATTATTCCAAAGACGGGCAGCCTGTACAGGGAAAGAACGTTCCGTAACTAATTTACTGAATAGCGGAATTACAATATTATAAGTACGTGGCGAAGAAGAGCGCTGGAAAATTCTCTAAGATATTCTGGTTGGTTGCTCTTTAATATTTTGAATAGAAGAAGAATTATTCTCCGCTTAAGATATGTACTCAGCGAGCAACCAAGTAACGTGTTAACAAACGGAGAAACATGGTCAAACCTTCGCAGGCCATAAACAAATCGTACACAATCGTTGAAAGCCACCTCCATCTTACGCCTACACTCGCTGTCCAAGCTAGGAAAAATATGACTTCCAAATGTGAAATAAGGCATAATCAGTGTAATCACTAATTTTAGCCTCATATTAGTGTTCAGAATACTCGCCGATAGCCATAACCTTCTCAACCCCGCATACACCTTATTGAGAATCGAGCTAACGTTGTCGCAACACATCATATCACAGTTCAGAACAATTCCCAAATTAGTAGTCCTTCTGGCCACCTGGACGACAAAACCATTCAAGATAACCGGAGGTATATCGATGAGGTTTAAAGCGCTGTTATAGAAGGCCATGCACTGTGATTTTGCAGGATTAAGTAGAAGTCCATTGAAAATCGACCACCTGTGTATTCCACATAGATCAGAGTTAAGACGCTCAATGCAATCTTCAAGCAGACCAATAGGCCTACTTAGATAAATCTGTACATCATCGGCATACATGTGTATGTACCTTCACATCCTCCACTACCAAAGGAAGGTGATTAATAAAGAGACTAAATAATAATGGGCCAATCACAGAACCCTGCGGAACACCACAGAGTATGGGCATGGCATTTGAGAATTCATTACCAACTCTAAAATGCTGGGAACGACCACTTATATACGCCCTGACCAAGGAAATAGCTGTTGCACTAAAATTAAAAAGGTTGATAATTTATGAAGGAGAAGGTCGTGGTCAACACTATCGAACGCCTTAGAGAAATCCAAGAGAACAAAAATGCCAAAATCATTATCATTCATGGCAGCCCTGATGTCCGTGGTAACCTTTAATACTGCCGTCTCACAACCGCGAAAAGTGCGAAATCCAGATTGCCAAGAAGACAGAAATTTGTTCGCCTCCACCCAGCCAAGGATCTGATTAAATACGAGTTTTTCAAGCACCTTCGATAGAAAAGATAAGATGCTTATGGGGCGAAAGTCACTAGGCAATTTGGCATTAGTTCTCTTCGGGATCGGCAGAATAGTAGCAGCCCTCCAGATGTTGGGAAAAGTGGATGATGTTAGGCAGGTGTTCAAAATAGGAAGAATATACCTATCAATTAGAGGTAACAGTATTTTTATTAAGCGTGGTGGGAGGGAGCCTGGCCCAATCGCATCAGACTTCACCGAAAAAACAGCCAAAATCATCTCCTCCAGGTCTACTCTGCGAAAATAAAAACAATTATCTGTGAAGGAATGCAGAGGCAAACCTTAAATATCGTAGGAGGTATCAAAGTTGTATGTAGAATGTATTCCAGCGGACAAAAAATACGCATTTAGGTCACCAGGACGTAGTGAGCAGAATGATCTTTCCGGACCACACACACACCAGCTTGTCGGAGATTACGCCAAAGAGTTTTGGGTTTCAGGTCAGTGCTAAACTTACTACTGTGTAGTATTGGCGTTTAGCATTTCTTATAACTAACGTGGCTTTGTTGCGAACAATTTTATATTCAGTATGCACCTCATTAGTTTTCAAACGCCGATATCGATGGTACAAAAATTCCCTCTCAGCGATCAATAAACGAATATGAGGCGACCACGAAGGGCACCCTTCATTCAATAAGCGCCTGGATTTAAAAGGAACATGTGTTTCTAAAAGATATCCAACTAAGAAGGAAAAAATATCAACCTGATCATTTACTGAGGTACAATCAAATATTGTGTCCCATGGCAATTGTCTGTTTTCTTCAAACAAAGATTCAACATCAATTCTATTGTAGTCTCGGTAGGAGTAGTTTGTTGGGGGGGTTATTTTACATTAAAAAATTGTAGCCCATAAACAGAAGACATACTTCTGCCTTTCTCTAGAGTATGTGCACCTATGTATCAAGCTAGAATCTGACACTATCTCTCTGCCTGCTATATAGGCCATCACAAACCACCAGGATGCTCCCTTCAAAGGGTCTTCTCTACGTTTAGGTGTAAAGCTTGTTTTACAGGGTTTTTTCAACCGCATGGTATCAAGTTAGTAATGTTGGCTACCCAGTTGGTATGGTTGTGTAATCCATGATCTTATACATATTATAAAGCCATGCTTACGCCCAGTGGATTCTTCATGGAGAATCCTTATAAAACGAGACGGCTTAATCTAATTGGCACTCAATCTGACGGCAGTGGAACACATAAAAATTATGATCCGCCCATTGAGTTAGGAGAAGCTATAGAGATTATAGCCAGTAATCTTATAGCTATCAAGTCACTAGTATATGAAATGACTATACTAGGTTTTATGTGCAGGCTATTTTATGATCACGCACTAAATATCATTAGAAGTTCAGACGGTGTGCCATTCAGCATATCAGCATACAGCCGTTCCCTTGCATATCTTTTCTTTTGGTGACATTGGTCGCGTTTACGTGCCAACCACACCAGTCTAATTAGACCAAAAATACCAGTTTTGTTGCACAGATAAACAAAAACCGAACTAGTCCTATTTGGTCTTGATTTTGGTACGGACCAAACGCTACAAAACCAGTCTGGTACTAACACATAATTAGTTTTACTCCAAAATCAATTTCATAACCTCAAAAAGAGTCGGTGTTTTATAAAAATAGAAAACAAGCCCCCCGATAAAAATATATAATTTGTAATGATGGAGCGCTGGGGATATAGTGAGATATGCACTTTAATAGATTTATGCATTGAGCACAAAGTTCAAGAACTTATGGATGGGAAAAAGTGTAGAAATCGGGAAATTTTTAGAAAAATTTCTGATAAATTAGTTTCCCGAAATATAAATAAAAGTGTGGACCAAGTTGCTCTTAAATACAAAAAATTAAAGGAAAAGTATTTTAATATAAAGCAGAATCAAAGTAAAAGTGGTTCTGGAAGAATTGATTTTCCTCACATGGATAAGATGAATGAAATATTTGAATGTCAGTTTTTTTTCTATATACAGATGAGCCGCAACTAGAGAGTACCAGCGAGCAAAGTGAAAGTACTCCTGAACAGTCTTCTTCGACGAATTCATCGACTTCAGGGTGCATAAGGAATCGTGTTGGTATTAAAATTTAAACAAAGTGCGCGTTTCTTCTATTGACAATTATATTTCGTTTAGGTCGGAACGCATATGGGAAAGCTCTACATCAGGCTGCAGAAAAATGGGAAGAAAGCCAAGCTCGTCTGCAGGAAGATTTTATGAAAGAGCAATGGCGCCTTCAAATACGCCAGCAGGAGTTTGACGAAAGAATGGCGAAAGAAGATCGAGATTTCCTCCGAAATGTATTCGCAATGGATAATATACAAAACCTCTACATATTACGTAGAACAATGCATTATTCAGTTTATTTTTTGTTTTAGATCTCACATATTGTGCCTTTTATACTGAATTATCTAAATTTTCTGCACATGATGTGATATGTGATAATTTATTACCATAAGAAAAAAAAATGAAAATAGATATTTTATTTCTTTTTGTTTTAAATAAATTCTTGCAATATAAAATTAACTGTGTATTCTGGTTTTCATTGTAAAATTATCTTTTAAATAGAAGGCTAAATGATTTCGAATTTCTTTTGCCAATTGAGAGGGAGGTTCCATGGCATTTAAAAAGATTTCTTCAACCTGGAAAGTTGGTAGGCCGAGTGAATCATTCGCTGAACTATCAGCTACAGAATTTAAATTTTGGGCTTCTATATTGAAATCTGCATTTGATTTTTCTATTAAATTATGCAGAATACAGCAAACTCCAAAAATTTTCGGCATAAACGTACAGTCTATATTTGATTGCTTGAATTATACTCTCCACCTACTTTTTAGGCGTCCAAATGCTATTTCTATTAGTACACGTGCTGAATTCAGGTGAAGATTGAAATTTTCTTCAAAGTCCTGCAGATTGCGGCCACTATAATCCTTCATAAGGTATGGGAGCAGCGGTTATGCTGGATCTCCTATTAGGTAGTATTCGATATTCCATCCGTTAATAACTTTGTCGTCCTGAGGATGAGTTGTTTTAAATACTTAACTCCTAACATCATAAATCTTTTAAATTACCTTTGGAAAGAGATCGTTCTTATTCTGAAACAAGAATGAACCTTTGAAAACAGATGCATCATGTACACTGCCTGGAAACTTGCAAGATACATCCCGAAATTTTATATATAAAGATATTTGTTAAGGTAGCATAAGCGGTTATCTGAAATTTTCACTTACTGCATGTTCTTATCGACTACCGCTTGCAGGGTAATAGAAGTCCACCCCTTTCTGTTCAAAAAGTCCTTCCTTCCAACAGCTGGGGCTAATATAGGAATGTCCATTCCATCAATACATCCGATAATTTGAGGAAGATAGAATTTTCCCGCGAAACTTCTACTTATTTCACCAGCTTCCTCTTTATTGGGAAACACAATACTTGTTCGCATAAGTTTTAATATCATGAAGTTTACAACTTTGTACACTATTTTTTTTTTTACAGTGCTCTTATATATCCCAAAAACAATTCCAACAACTCTATACTCTGCACATGATGCTAATTTGTAGAGTGTTACTGCAATTTGTTTTTCCACAGGCGTGGTTCTACTGTTATTGTAAACAGGGTTTTCTTTCGGCATCAAGAAAGGACGCAAATCATCGCATAAATATGTAAACACACTTTCTTGCTCAACCGGAAATCTTCGATCCATTGTTGATCTGAATATGTTTCCCACATTAACATCCAATGGCTATCGCTTCTAGTGAGAGATCCCCAAGATTTAATCGACGGAGGCATAGAAAGTGTTAAATTTTGCAGGAAATTATATTGGTGTCGATTGTACCCTATATTCTAAGTGCTCTGATGAAAGTAAAAAAAGTTAGGTACCTAAAAATATGTTCATTAATTCTTTACCTTAGTTGATTATTATAAAACCGTTTTTGTTTTTTTTAATCTTTGTCCACGCTTCACAAGATGAATTTTAAAATATTTGGAAAGTTTTAATATCCAGAAATCAAAATTGATTGTAAAGATGACAGATTTAAAATTAGTTTATTGTAGGTTATGTTGCAAAAGCACATAATTTCAATACCGAAAAATACCGAACCGGTCTGAATGGACCAGTCTGGTCAACACTCACATAAACGCGACCATTGAGTATCACTTATAACTCTATTTGCAGCTGCCTGACTTTGTGCCTCATTGATCTTTGGTAAAGTAAACCTACATAGATATTTTAAATGCCCTATCCATGAAAAAAAGGCCGCGATTATTTTGAACTCGATTAAATGTCACCCTTCATATGTATAGAAAAAATTTGAAAAATGATTTAGTAAATTCCTATGTAACTCTTTGACTATCAAATTCAAAGAAATCATTTTTGATTTAATTCTTGAGTACCTACCTCGTGCCACATTTATTATAAAAATACGTGGAATCGCGAATGGAAAACTAAGGAATATATAATTTCTGCCAATTCAAAATTCTTTAAAGAACACGATTAAAGGCGCCACAACCAAACACAATCAACTTTCTTTATAAGCGCGCATATGAAATGCATTCACTGCAATTATTATTGTAATCCAACTTCGAATCTATCTCACGTGCCTACCATCTAACAAGCAAATTTACCAGGCAACCAATGCAAAATAAAGATCTCCCGCTGCTATGACAGAAGGCAGCAGCTAGCAAACACCCTGGCGCACATGTGCAATTTAATCTAAACCGAAGAGCGACAAAATTCATTTGAAAAGATAAATTGAAAAGTCAAGACCTCTATGGGGGCAGATGAATCATTGACTGACAAATTGAAGTCGTCAGAAAACGACACGCATTTGCTTGCTTGGGTGTGCTCTACTATGCTCTCAGTAATCATGTCTAAAGCTGCGGTAGAGCTTTATCAATTTTGGCGGAAATTACGATTTCAGAAGCAAATGTGGTGCATTCACATTCTCATTGTAAGTGCAAGAGGAAAATTTCAAAGTATATCCAACATGCGCACAAAAATATTTGGGGTCACTGTACCTACCGACCGCTGCGCCATCGAATTGCACTAATGCACTACTCTCTCTTTAACAAAATGCAGAGCAATGCGCACCCACAGTCTTTTTTGACTTTTGTAAAAAATCGTTTATTTATCGGGCGCCCAGCCGCAGCGCAGCTTCTTAAAACAAATACACAAACAATAGATGGGGTAGCTTGAAGTTGGAGGAGAGTAACCAACCACCAATCAACAAAATCTAGTGCGCATGCGCACATTGCTCACAGTTTTAAAACGCATAATGATCTGGAAACCAACTGTGAAGTGAACTTTTAAACTGGGAGGCCGGCCGGGCACAGTGCACTTGGGGTCTCATGTTTTCAATTCTCTTCCTAAGAAAATCGGAACGAAACTAATCAGTTGTACCGCGAAAAATAAACGATGCTCGAAGTTCATACATCCAGCTCGTCTCCAGCTATTTACAGCACAATTGCAGCCAGCCATACCAAACCAGACCAGACCAGCCAGACCAGTTCAGATTCCGAATTAAGATTCTCCTTAGAAGGATGAAAGCCGCCAGCCACCGCAGTGTGTTTGCTATACACAAAAAAAAAATATTTGCGAGGACATGCCCAAATTCGACAATCTTGGAGCCGCATTTGACGTCAATTGCTGATGTCAATTATCGATAAACGAACACTGCACTATCATCGGGTATCGCCTTGAAATGGACTTAAAAATCGCAATCGCAACAGTAGCTGGTCGTCCGTCACATAAATAATATCATAAAAATGAGAGGCGGCCCCGACAATGTGCTGTGCTGCATCATCATCATCATCGGGCCGGTCGTCGTTTGTATGCTTTCTCATCAGTTCAACAAAACAACTTCAACGCGGTCATTGAGCTCAGCGGCTTTGATTTTTGCTTTATTTTGGGATTCCACTGAATGCTGCTGGCCAAAAATAGTGTTGACCGTGAATAGCACAGTGTTGTTGGTCTCATCTTCGGATTCCATCTGCTAGTGAGATGCTGCTGCTTACTCTGGGATTTCCTTTGGACGTTTTGTAGCGCCAGTCCCGCAACACCGTAAAGCGCATACTCGTCATACTAGTTATGGTAAGATAAATATGTCGAACAGCTGACAAATTATTGACTAGCCGTTAATTGGTTTCCGGCCACAAGAAAATTGATTTTCTATTGAATCACACTAGTCATAATATTACGGAAAGTGCCAGGTGGGTCAACCAAGAGGTTCGTCACCTGAGATTCATTCTTTCAAGGGTGATGCGGGAAAACCCGTACAATTTGAGTTAATGATGAATATTTGTTGGTTGCTCTTCGATATTAGTCATTTTCAAAAATTTACCTTAACTTGTGTGTCCTCTCATTTCTATAGAAGCTTCTTGCCGAAATTCTTGTGATCTGATTGTACAAATTTCTTTGGGAGTTTCATTTGTTTGTTTTTGTAGATTTCTGAGAGTTCATCTGAATAGCCTCCAGAGTTTTTCTGATATTGGAAAAAGCATAAAAGAACTTCGGTTCACTTACGAAATTAAGAAGAAAAAAATTATTTTATTATTCATTCAAGTTTTGACCATGTATCCACGTATAGAAAAATTCGACGTACACTTTCGAAAACCCTACATATAGCAACTTTGCTTTTTACTACGAAAAAGTGGGTGGTGCAGAGATCTGCTCAGCTTATGCCTTGAAAT
This sequence comes from Dioctria linearis, assembly GCA_963930735.1. Taxonomy (NCBI): domain Eukaryota; kingdom Metazoa; phylum Arthropoda; class Insecta; order Diptera; family Asilidae; genus Dioctria; species Dioctria linearis. The sequence continues at coordinate 13,888,990 of OZ005740.1, read as the reverse complement.
TATAAGTTCAGAGCTGGGCAATAGTAAGTAAAAAAGACTTAAGTACTACTTAAAGTAGATTTTCGTTACTTAAGACTTTTTACTCAATACTTTTGAAATGCCCCTATTTAGTACTTGAACATAAGTACTAGCGTCTATTTACTTCTACTTAAGATTTAGTTTTGTACTTAAGTACCAAGATTTTACTTAAGTATTTCTGAGTCTATTAAGTACCTACAAATATTTAACTCTTCGTAGAAAAGAAAACGCAATCTCTAGCGCAACTACTTTTTTGTTGAGTTTTCAAGCACGCAAAGAACTGTCAAAGCATGTGCCGCACTCACGCATTAAGGCAGAACCTTAGACAAACTAATAACATACAAATAGGGCTGGGCAAGACGACAAAAACCAGTAACGTCTCGCTCGAATATAAAATCGACCATGCCTCGATTGATGACATAACCACTGACATGTATAATATGTACTGACTGCGTTCATAGAAATTATACACTGCAGGAAGTGGGCTCACTTCTATATTGCTGACTTTCGGTCTAAGCACCAAGTACCAACTGAGACAGAACTGAAAACAACAAATAAATTAGTGGATTCAAATTCAAATTCAAATTGTTTATTGGATTAAAATATCTCAGATGTAGAAATCTTTGATGATACAAACTTAGTTGGTATGTGTATAAGGAAAATGCTAAATTAATATTAAACTAACAATAAATGAAAAAGAAAAGATAGAAGAAAAGAAAAGAAAAGAAAAGAAAAGAAAAGAAAAGAAAAGAAAAGAAAAGAAAAGAAAAGAAAAGAAAAGATTAAAGCTATAAATGACAAACTAAAGAATAATGATAAATTGAAATAAAAATGACCTGGAAATAATAATAAAAACAAGAATAAAAGCGCATAGTTATTTCGGAGTGTGAGGGCAATGTCAACCCGCATGACTCTCATCTGAAGCCAGATGACGAGTTAGCAGTATCCTAAATGAATTGGCCGAGCTAGTAAGCTGCAATGCCGCCGGTAGATTGTTCCAAAGGCGAGCAACATGAACAAGATGAGAGCGTTCTAAAATTCTATATTGATAGCGGGAAACACGCAGCATTAAGTGCCTATCGAAGTTTAAAAAGCTGAGGTCGGAAAATAGATATCCAGGACGCCTGATGTAGATGACCTTATTAAGAAAAATCAAATTTATCAATGCCAGATAAACATTAAATGACATACCCAATAGAGAGTTACGAAAGAGGTAAATGTGATCATATCTTCTCAATCCATGAATAAAACTAATGCAGTCATTGAAAGCGTCATAGAGCTTTCTCCTACATATCGAATCCAAGTGAGGGAACACAATGAATCCATTTGTGAAATAGGGCAAGAGAAGTGTCTTCACCAGCCTAGAGCGAAGTGCAGGAGACAGAATCCTCGCAGACAACCACAACCTTCGAAGTATGCCATAAATTTTACCCAATGTATTTTTAATGTGGTCGCAGCAATTCATAGAAAAGAGTTGTGGATAATTCCCAGATTTCGAACAGAGGTAACGTAAGGTAAAGCTGTCCCATTCAGAGTTACAGTTAGAAATTGTGATACATCAAGCCTCTCACGATTCAAAATCTTGTAATTTGATTTATTAGGATTTAAAAGTAAGTCATGCCTCTTGGACCACTCAGAAATTCTGTTCAGATCTGTGTTAATTCTCTCCATACAATCCTCTATCAGGCCAACCAGGCCTATCCAGGTATATCTGGACGTCATCCGCATACAAGTGTATTTTGGAGTCTCTTATTACGTTGGGCAGACCATTTATGTACATACTGAACAATCAAGGGTCTAAGGTTGAACCCTGACTTTGACGTTGACTTGCTGAGATCGTCCAATCAGAAAGCTACCGATAAGTGATGTCGCATATGAAGAAAATCCAAATTTGTTTAATAAGACGGTACGGAGCTTGGAATGTTTGACGCTGTCGAAGGCTTTTGAAAAATCCAGGAGTGCCAGGACAGTCAGGTGATTTTTATCAAGAGCTCTACGAATGTCGGACGTTACTTCTAATAAGGCAGCATCACAGCTATGCCCAGCTCCAAATCCTGACTGCCACGGGGTGAGCAATTGATTTGATTCCAAGTAAAGTAAGATCTGTTCATCCATAAGCTTCTCAAGCGCCTTCGACAAAAAACACAACATACTAATTGGACGAAAATTGCTTGGGCCATCAGGAGATGCAAACTTTAGCAAGGGGCAGCACAATCGCACTTTTCCAAATTCTAGAAAATTGCCAGGACGTCAAGCTCGTATTGAAAATGTGGAGGATATGATAGACGAGCCAGGGCAAAATAATTTTTATAAAATGGGGCGATATTCCTCGAAATAGATGATTTTAAATTAATCATTTAGGGATATTACTGCAATAAAAACTGTTTTACCAAAGACGATATATTCATTAGATACGCAGAAGAAGTTCTAAATGTTTTATTAAAATCACTTTTCGAGCTGTGTGCTCACTTTTTCAACTTCCCGCCAATGATTTTTTCAATGTTGGCACCAACGTAAGAACTCTTTTTGACACAAGCAATTGTGCCCACGTGAAATAGAAAAGGTAAGCAGTCCGTATTATAAACGTCAGTGGATACAACCAGGGGGAAGCAAGCAACGCCTCGCTCCAATATAAAATAAACGATGCCTCTACCTGATGCAGGGAAGGCTTCAATTCTTTCTTAGAAATTTACTGGACATTTTTTCCTTAGAATTTTTATGCATTATTGGAGATGACAATGGGTGCTTGAGCGGACCACTAATAGTTTTTATGAGTGCAGCAATGAGAGGTGAAAGTTTTGCTCTACCTGCAGCGCCGAAAACTATAAAAAACTATGGTAGCCACTGGCTACTATACATATTATAGTTTTCGAACGGTATTTCTTTATATATATATTAACTGAACTCGATAAACTTCATTATATTACTGCCAACGTAACAAGATTCAAACAAAGTACTATAAAAAGTACTTCAAAAAGTACTCAGTACTTTTTATAGACTTAGTACTTAGTTACAAGTAGTTTTCATACATGCTGTACTTGTATTTACGCTAAAGTACTCAGGCCTTCGGTACTTGTACTTATACTTAAGTACTTTTTCTTTGGTACTTACCCAGCTCTGTGTTCAATTAAAGCTAATACTGAAATTTCTTCCAATTCCAGAATTCATCAGAGCAGAGCTGGGGCTGCGCTTGCAGATGAATTTAATCGTCTGAGAAAATTGAGATAGCCAACTTAAAAAATATGAGCACAGAGCGCCTAACCTAAGTGATCTGAATAATCTGCCAATATTATGTAATATGATCTGCTAAAGCCGATTGACTGTTTTGGCGATATATGAATGAGAAGACTGTGGTGAAAATTATTCTTTCTTCCAATCTGAAACCCATCACAGGTCGTATCATCCCATAAGCCTGACTTCCTTTATTGTTAAAGCAATGGAGAAAATAGTAAAATGGCCTATTACAGATGGAGCACTCAAGGAGCTTCCACTTAATCCGAATCAATTTACCTACCAAAAAGGAAAATCAATAGAATTAGCTTTACTAAACCTGACAAATGATATAGAAAAAGTCATTGACAACAGAAAAATAGCCCTTTGTTCTTTTTTTTTGACATTGAAGGCGAGTTTGATAGCACCTCTGTCAAGTCAATAATGGATGTATTGGTCAGACATGGACTGAATGCAACATACAACAGATGGATTTAGGCAATGCTTTCCAACATGATAATCAAGATGCAGCTGTTTGGTGAGGCACTGGAGGTTCACACTAGAGCTGAAAGTAGCCGGATAATTTACTATCCGGATTATCCGATATAATTAGGATCGGATTCCTCAAATCGGGGTATTCGGATAATCTGGATCCTAGTATCCGGATCCTAACTATCCGGATCCTGTCTAAGCAAAAATAAGGCGAAATTTACTCCAGATTGCATTGTTTCATTTTCTCAATGAAACAACACAGTTTTGAAACTTTTTTGCTTAGTCTCGATCGAGATATTTCGGATCCGGATGACTTGCATCTGGATCCGGATAGTTCGGATCTGCATCCTGATAGCTTGGATCCGTAGTTCGCAGATTCGGGTATCCGAATATCCAGATATTAGCACATCCGGATCCAATTTTCAGCTCTAATTCACACCACCAGAGGTAGTCCGCAAGAGAGAGTACTCTCTCCACTGCAGAATTAAACTAAGCCTATCCTCTTTAGTGAGAAGGTCCCAATGTCCATAGATGCTAAATATCTTGGACTAACTCTCAATTGGAACAGACATATCGATAAGACAGTCCAAAAAGATACACTAATACTGTAGAAAACTGGCTGGCTCAACATGGGGACTCAAGCCAAGCATAATGATTTGGCTGGACAAAGCAGTATTCAAAGCCATGATCACCTACACTGCAGTAGTATAGTAGAACGAAATATACAGAAAAGAACACCATCAGGTAGCTAAACAAGCACCAAAGGATTACCTCTCTAAGTGCAACTGGTGCCATGCGCACAATATCTACCAGCGCTCTATACACAATATTGAACCTACCAGCACTTAGCAACGTTGTTGAAAATGAGGGTGGACTAATGGTGTACAGAGCCCGGACAGATGCGACTAATGAATGGGACTCCAAAAGTCCACGCACTATATTAGAACGAATAGAAGCAAATCATATATGGGACATGATAACAGACAGGATGGTCGTTAAGCACAACTTCTGTCTGCCTCTCAAAATAAATATACCAAATATGGAGGAAATAGATATAAATCTAGAAAATGAAGAGTTCATGGTTCTAAACCCGATAAAGGAGTAGGAGCAGGAATATATGATGTAAAGCGTAGGAAACTACGCCTCAATATTCCAGACAGAGGTAAGTGCCATCACTAGATGTGCTTACGAAACCTAAGCCGATCCTATACAAACAGAAAAATTTATATTTATACAGATAGCCATTGAACGGCATCTCATCACTTGAGGTCTAAATGAAGTTAATGTAGGAATGCATTCAAGCATTAACAAATCTTGGCACAAAAAACCGCCTAACACACTCGGGAATAGATGGCAAAGATAAGGCAGACTTTATGGCCAAAAAATGAGCATCCATGCCCAACATAGCACCGAAACCATTTTGTAGTATCTCTTCCAATACCGCGTAGCTTACCATCCAAAACTAAACCAAATGGACCAGAGATGGACATCAATGAAGGGCTCCAGAGAAGCCAAAAGATTAATTAAAGGACCTGCATCAAAGATGAACCTGAAATTTTAAATGTTGTCCAGGAATCAAGTCAGAATCATTACAGAAGTCCTAACCGGGCACTTCAAACTAAACAAATACATACATCGGATAGGTATAGCACCCATTGATGTATGTAGGTTATGTTTCGAAGAGGATGAAGCATCGGAGCACGTCTTATGCGAATGCGAGGCCATAGCACAATGTAGATTTTCCAGACCTTTGGCTCATACTTAAAAATCCTACCGACTTTGAAGGAAATTTATCCGAAAAAATACTGCACTTCTTAGGAAGAGTGGGATTGTTGAATGAACTGCAAAGAGCTAATGAATGGCTTAATCTTAATCTAATCTAGGTGATGCAACAGATTCCAGCTCTTGAAATCTCGGACGAACTTGGTATTTCCCCTACCATATACTCCAAAAAGGTGAAGAAATACTAACAGCAAAAGTGCCAATTATGGTTATGGGGATATATCAGCATGGAGAGACATTAATATGATGTTTTGTTTCAAAGATGAAACGATAGACGAAATCATATCACGAGATTTTGCTCGGATCCAGAATAACAAATCAACAGTAACAGAAAGAAAGTAGCGCAATATTCCTTCCTAAATTCAAAGGTCGTTTTTGGTAAGCCCTTATGCAACTCAATTATGGTCGACTGAACCTTGAACCTTCAACTATGAGGTCGATTAGAAATATGCTGGAGAGTTTTAGTATAAAAAAAAGCTTATATTGCATGATCATCTCATCTGTAGTTAAAAACAATCAGGGCTCCAATCAATCTAAAATATGACTAGTTTCTGAAAAAAGATTGTAGTAGGTATTAACTAAAATACTAAAAAAAAAATGAGAACGTTAAAGTCTGCACTAAAATCAGGCATAGATAAAATTTTCAAATGAAATAAACATATCGAAAAAGTCAATCAAAAAGCGACAAATGAATTGAAGGCATTCCAAAGCTGAAGTGTTAGGGAACCTGGTAGGGTTCATTAATTCTTGTGGCTGCTTTCCCCCCTAGATCTTGGGTATCTTTTACAGGTAGGATCCCAATAAAGTGGCTTTCTCAACAATTCTTAGGTGCTGGTGAATCTCGTCTCCAACAAAACTTGATATAAAAATATGAAATGGTGGTCTTAAAATAAGGAGAGACTCAATCATTTAGTAGGAATCTATGTGCGTACAGAAACGAATAAAAAATTTATTATAACCCTGAAATGGGCATTTTTAAGATCACGATGTTTTCATAAGTCAATAAGAAAGTCACCAATCATCTTCCAGGTAAGGATACAAGTCATACAGGCTTTATGCAAGAGAAATTCTCGAACAATCTGTACAATCATGAGTTTTCTTCAAGATCCTCTAAGCTATTGAACGTTTGACTTCTGCTGACAAAAGAGCCAGAGACATGAATGCTCAAATGCCTGTCTAGAAAAAGCGCCGACAAGTACCTTTTATTCGAGCATAAATGTTCTATCTAACTAAAAGACACCTCATAATACAATTCACACGTCATGGAAGAACACCAAAAGACCTTCTTCACACTGGAAGAATATCTCAGTAAAAAGCCAAGTAACAATTTCTGACACAAGCACACAAAAAAAGTTGGGAATGTCAGCAAAAAATCTATTATCCGCGTGCTCTTCAACTTAATAAAAAGAAATTTCAATTGCGAATTGGAAATATTTCATTTGACTTGAAAGTAGGAAAACTCCCATCAGGCGTAGTCCACGTCACTGATTATCTGAGCATCATCAGCATAGAGATGAAAACGAACACCACGATTCGTGTAACATCATTTATGAACAGCGTGAACAGAAAGGAAGCCCAAAATATACCTAGCTCCCTGTTGAACCTTTACTTTAACTAACTTTTGTAGTGGATATTCCACTTGGTGCATATGGCCTACGTGATAGAAACCAAACATGTGACATCTATCTTTCAAGTAACTGGAAACCAAAGCACAGGTTTATGTCGAAATGGAAAAATATGATCGCGAAGTATATGAGAAAGTAGATCATATGTACAGAAATTATTCAAAGGTCTTTCTTAAGTCCAAGAGAATGCGGAAGGAAAACATTGCTCCCTTAAAGCTAGATTGAATTTGAAGAGAGAAATGGCAGATTTTCGTCCCATCAGTTTACTCTGCTTTTTGAGTAAAGTACTGGAAAAGCTTATACATTCTCAAATCGTCACCTATTTAAATCAAGGACGTATGCTGTCCTGTATGCAGTTTGGATTTAGGGCACGACACAGCTGTGAATCAGCCTTGCTTAAAGTTGTATCCGATCTGACAGATGCAGTTGACAGAGATCTAATGTGCATTCTGGTCTTCCTTGATTTCAGCAAGACACTCAATTCGATCAACCATGACCGACTTTTCCCTAAGCTTCGTCGATATTTCAATTTCTCGAATACAGCCGTCACCCTTATTACAAATTTCTTGCTGTGTCGTGCTCAATCTGTCAAGATCTGTGATAGACTTTCTACTCCCCTAACTCTGAGTCGTGGTATACCTCAGGGTTCTATACTTGGTCCGCTGCTCTTCTCTTTATATATAAATGATTTACCAATGTCCGTCTATCCATCTCTATGCGGATGATGTCCAGATTTATTTGGATAGACCAATAGGTTTGATTGGGGATTACATTGTTCGGATCAATGATGACTTGATTAGAATTGGCAACTGGGCCAAATATAACTATCTAATACTTAACCCAAAAAGTCTACCAGTATGCCTATATATAGAGGGAGCTATGATCAAGAAGAGCTGCCGCCCGTCAAGATTAATAATATCGTCATTCCTTATGTAACTTCCGTTCGGAATCTGGACGTTGAGCTGAACGGGAAGTTAACTTGTTGTAATCATGTCTCCAATTCAATTGGGAAGGTGTATGTCTGCCTGAGACAGCTGAGATTATCCGCCAACTTGTTGTCTCGTCAAATGCGCTTGAAACTGGTCAAAGCGCTAATATTACCACACTTTATCTTTGGGAGCTTGATTTTCTCTTAACTTGATTTACATTGTCAGCGGAAACTAACCCTCGCTTTCAATGACACAATCCGATTTGTCCATGGTTTGCCATATATTGACTCGTTCCTTGGGTGCTCGTTAGAAACGTGTCTTATGCATAGAAGGCTAAAATTTTTATACAATCTATTCTACTCTGAAGAACCGACGCACCTTAATGACCGGGTTCATTCCCTCAGATCCGCTCGCCATCGAAACATCTTACTACCTAATTACCAAAATCAAATTGGAGAGAGATCTTACTTTGTGCAGGCTATCCGTATATGGAATAGTCTACCAGTCAGTGCTCAAAGAGCTTGTTCCGTTGGAGCATTCAACAGGTTTCTGACTCTGACTAGCATACCTTAAAGCGTAATAACTTCCACTGTTTTTAATGTGTGTTGTGAGTGTAGTGACGCATCACTTTTCTTGGTTTTTCGATTTCTATTTTTGTATTTATTTTGTGTTTTTTCGCTTTAATTTTTTTACTGAATTTTGTTCTTAACTTTTTTTTCTTCTTTTCTCTTTTCAAGTTTCCTTTTATATTTTGTTCTTTTTCTTTTTAATATTATTTTTATCTTTACATAATACTAAAATTTGTAATTAGTTATTAATTAGTTATATTTCCACTCATTTTTGTACGTTTATAAGATTCTAAATCTTGTGTACCTTCCTAGTAATAAACATATTACTATTATTATTATTAATATAATACTAATAATGGTAATTTGAACTGAATCAACAAATCTACAAAATTGAGCCCGATCATCTACATTAGATTTTATATTTTTTTAGTCAATAATTTAATTCATCCCACTAATATCACCTTGTGAAAGGTTTAAGCAAATTCTCTTGTCTTAATCTTAACTCAAATCAGATAGCTCAGCCTAATTTCAAAGCCGTCAAAATTTACGGTAAGTAAAAAAGTCCTGAATCTATTCTATCAACCATACGTAATATCATCAAATTTTATTGCGAATTTTTGCCCAATTTAATTAAGTACCCCCGCATAAATTTAAGCAGAATAAAACCGGGAAAAAAAGCCAAGTTGAATTTCAGTTCCAGTAAAACGCTACGTGGACTGATTTGACTAATCACTATGTGCAACATGCATAAAATGACTGTCTAATTTGTAAGGAATCTACCTGGATAGTAGAATGAATAATTTCTGAATCTTCATCCCAATCAGATCGAGGTACACAGAAGATATTTTCAAATGTGACAAACACTGTATAAATATTCCGAGACTACTGGAGAAAAAGAAACGCACGCAATTATAAGATAAGTTAAGGATTGTAGCCGAGGATGGACCATCATGGATGAATGCGTGGTGTTATCATTATTAATGAACAGAAATCCACGTTCATTTAGGGCATCCATTAGTGTCTCACTAAAACCAGAAGCAATTCATTCCAAGCCACCATCAATAAATAGTATCGATTAATGAAGCTATCAAGAAAAGAAAGAGAATTATGATGAGCCCCCATGAGCCATCTGATCAAGTCCCGCCAATTAAGAAATATGAAATTTACATAATTTTACGGTTATTTATATAAAAATAGAAAAAAAAGGAAATTATTTAACTGAATTAGAATATAATATTTGTGTAGAACATAGAGCCACTAAAGCGTTGTTTGTAGCAATAAAGCTTTTAATGTTTCTTCCCAAAATATTCCTTTACAATTCAAAGAGTTTTTTCTCATAAGTAATCATAATCGAAACAAGGGAAAAAGTTATATTTTGTCTAAGACAATAAATAATATTATACCCTAGATGAAAATAAAAGTTAAATAAAGTGAAAACCAAAACTGTTGTATGGCAACACCAAGATCGGGTTGTCCGATTTAGTTCATTTTATTAGTGAAATTTTATTTACTATTTTTATGAAATAGCTGTGTACAAAATTTTAGCTCTCTACACGAATGGGTTCTCAGGCACGCACTGCCCAAATATATAGTAAAAAACTAAATTTGTGTATGGTAACCCTACAAAATAGTTGCCAGATTGGTCTCAAGAGCCTGTTTGCAAAATTTCAGCACTCTATAAGCCATAGTCCACACTCCAAAGTTCTTTGGCAGTTTTTACGGAGGTAGGAAAAATTCCATCCTACCACATTTAGATCAGGAGTACGGACAACATACCAATACTACTGCAAGCAAATTAGCTCCGGTCATTTTGAAATTGAGAAATTTCTGAAACTTCTGATCGAATGGCTGTACAGATGTTTACCTGCAATTTCAGGTGATAATATAATAATTTAATAATCAGTACGTGTTGTGAATATGCATGATACAGTTATTGTTTATATCAAAATGACTTAAATGAACATATGCACACAATTAATTTCGGTAATCTTATAAGGTACTATGCGGAGCAACATTATTCTGCTGCACGTCTCAGCACAACGGGGGGAAATTCGTTCCTTTTCTAAAAACTTCTCGTGTGGGAAGGCCTTAAGTGCACACGTTCTCGAGTTAAGTCCAGTACGCTAGAGTCAAGGAATTAGGTGAAGGAATTTTTCCACTTATTTCTTAAAGAAAATTTGACATTAGGTCAAGGAATTTTTGACAATTTGGATTTGACAGTTGTGTGATGTCAAATGGATAATTCCCAATTGTAAGTAATTTGACCATTGCGGAGTGAATTATATCAAAAGTGTTATTATATTTATTATCTTTGCAGAGCAATGTACATGAAAAGCATGAAATTTGTTGGGATGTCAATCTAAATTCTTTGAAGACATTTTCTTCTACATTCGACAGCAAGTACTCTTGTCATTTTCAAAATTCCTTACAGAAATAAGTGCATCGGTACTTTATTTCTTCAAGAAATATTGACATAAATGGATTTTTCGTAAAAGAGCGACATCTTTTTGTCAATCGGGAAGTAGAGTTTTTCTGTTCGAATTACTTTTCTCTAGCGTACTACCTCAAGGAATCGGTCAAGAAAATAATTCCTTGAGCATTCCATGACACTTTTTTTACATAGTTTTTGTATAGGAACAAAAATTCCTTGGCTCTAGCGTACCGGGCTTTAAGCTGGAAACACATAAAGCGACAACCATCTGTGTTCATCAGCTCAGATTTCAATCTATTCTATTATCAGATATAGGAATAAATTGAAAATTGAACTGATGAACTCTGATGACCGTAGCAATATGTTTCCAGCTTAATCGTGCGCACAGACGGACGGATGTGTTACAAATGGAATGAAAAACTTACTATTCTCTATGATTTCATCATCTACTAAGGTATAAAAACAAAAACAAAACAAAGAAGATTTTTGCTTCTAAAATAACTTTGAAATTAACGATTAATCAGAAAATCAACAAATGAGTACGTTTAGACCGCAGCTATTTAGAGCTAGTTTTACGTAAGTCGACTTACGTAGGACTAATCCGGCTGCCGTTTAGTCCACTCGTATTAAAGCTTTGACAGTTGTCAAATTTGTCAGATCTGCCTATACTTCTTCACGAGAAAAATGAGAAATAATATTTTAATTTTGTGCATGTGGTGAGAATAGAGCATAAGAAAAAAATTAAATTTTCCAATTTTCTAATTTTTTTACCATCCATTACAGACGGAATACTTTCGTCAATGAGTCAAAAGTCTATAACAGAATTTGTCCTTCCCTCTGACCAGTCGGACTTTTTTCTTTTTTAATTCCAATCATTTTCATTAAAACAAAATAACAATTTTCTCTATGCATGAATATAACGCATTCAAGTTTGTAAACAATTCCCTATCTGAGGTTTATAGCTACGTTTAATACTAATTTTATAGGTCAATACCACATCAAATACCAGATTAAAGTAGGACTAGTTTTTCGTAATGCGGTATGTTCACACCATTTCATATTAGTTCTACGTAAGTCGACTTACGTAAAACTAGTTCTAAATGGCACGATCTAAACGGGCTCAATATGATCATCAAAAATAAATTGTTTAATTTAATATTTTTGCTTTTACCCCATTTCACTCATGACAGAAGAAAATATTACTTTTGTTTCGACAACATCGAACTCACTTTTTTAAATTCAAGAAATTAATTAAAAGACACCACAAACTAGAAGGATTCTTTTTTTTAACCACTAACCTTAGAATATATAGCAAACAAAAATGGTTGAATCGTGTGTAATTCGTATACATGAGCGTCATTTGCCAAAAGCAAGAGACTATACATAGGAGTAAGCGAGATGCTGGAATGAAAATTTGTCAAAGCTGCGTGCATGATTGTCAAATGTGATTTTGTTTTGTGAACAGGTTTATGCAATCTAAAATTCTTTTGCGAAATTCAACAAAAGTACGCAATCAGTTGTTTTCAAAACTATTTAATTTAGAAGTTTATTTTCTGTAAAGTTTTATAGTGACACTAGTTCCTTTTAAAACCTTCATTACGATTAAAAAAACAGAAATGAAGTGTTCAGTCAGTGCTTGCAAATATAAATTGGATTATAAACTAGAGAATCCTGTTTGAGGCAACTGCACTACCTAAATTATCTTCTTTGTTAATAGAACCAAAGATTTATATAAATTAATTATGTGAATTATTTATTTATTACTTTTTGCAAATTGACAAGTTGCTTAGAATAGGGATGGCATGTAAATACATGTAAAACTGGACTACCAACCCAACCAGAAATTCATTACGCAAAATTTAGCTTATCACCATTTCTGTTTGCGATATGTTTTAAGCCACTAACTACGGACGTGTATCTTTATTCTACTCAGAGCACTCCGAGCGCTATGAACACCGATTTCTTTTATCTATAATCGCTTTCGGCAAGCACATTATCAGTGAGACAAGTGAGATATTCTCAGTTGGCTCCCGAAACTGCATTTCGGTGAACTGTCTTACTTCCGTATTGGGCTACAAAATTCGAACGCAACCACTGAGAAACTGAGACAAATGAAACTGAATTTTCTTGTCTCAGATGACTTAGTTTCGTCATTTTGTGATTTTAATTACTAATTAAAGTTTAATGAGCTATTTGAATGAACTAACAACACTTTCCTCAATTTATTACTATCCATTTTCTGTGGTCAAAATTGGCAAATCAGATGATTGGTTTGAACTGAGACAACTGAGACGGTTGCTCAAAGTTTTGTCTCATTTGTCTCACTGAGAAAGTGCTTGCCGAAAGCGCCTTTTATTTACTTTCAGAGTACACTGAGCGCTCTGAACGTGTATCTTTATTATTGCTCAGAGTGCTCTAACTGATCGTAGATAAACCTCGAAACATTTTGAGCAATCCGTCAGTAATACCAGTAGAGCGCAAAAATATAAATATAAATTCCGCAATTCCTTCCGTTCCTTCACCACTTACTTATTTTTATAACTTTCTTATTATTATTTATTTATTTTTATAAATAATTTTGTATTATCAATAGAAATTTCACAAATCATAAGTGTTCCCAATATAATAAATAAACTACCAGAACACTCAGAGCACTCCGGATTTGTATCTCTTTTTCCAGACTGCTCAGAGCGTTCTAAAAAATCTGTTCGATCTACGGAGCAGAAAAGATACGCGCCGTGATAATTTTTCTGGTTCTATCAAAAAAAATTTCCGAAACTGTATTAAAATTATAACTTTTTATACGCAAGGTATAAAATTTTGTATTAGCTTTAGGTTTGTACATTCAGTAAGAATAAATGTAAAGTACTTGCTCAACATTTCTCCTAGATGGCAGAGTTATCACTGAGAAGATACGCTTTGAATATATGTATGTATACCCATAAGTACAAAACAAGCAGTAAAGAAAAATACGACAGCGAAACTGAAAGTTTCAAACAAAGTTTCAAAGAATACCAAGAACAACTGTCGTCAAGAAAAAGGACAAGAACGACATTAAATCGGACTGAGGGCCAAATATGAGCCCCAAGGATAAAAAGAAGACAAAAAAGAGAACATCGAGTTAAACTGAAAGACGAAAATGAGCAAAACACAATTGACTTGACTTAAAAAAAATTTATTTTATTTTTAAATAGACTTTTTTTTATCACAAATGTAGGTAAGAAGAATTATATTTTAAGTGCAAAAATCGTATTCGACAAATTTTAGATATTCAATCAAATTGCATCACATCGTCTGTTTGTTTTTTTTTTTTGTATAAATCACCAAAAATAGAATATTTTTTCTATTTCTTTTGTTATAAACGATTTATATTTAAATTCCTGTGAATAATAATTATAAATGTAACCTACCTACCTGTCTAAGAAAAATCTTAATCTGAGAAACAGACAAAACTTTCTAAATAAGAAAAGAAAAACTCAAGGTGATTTCCATAACTATTTCAATGTAGGGACTAGGGACATACAATATTGGAACTTCTCTTCCTATGCTTAGCTTTGGCTAGTTTGAGATTTGAAAATAATTTATGAACACAGCGAAGCTTGAAATCTTCCACATTGGCTTGGCTGCTTGGCTTTCAAATTAATTTTGTCTGATTTTAATATGAATATTTTTCTTTAAATGATTCACAGTGAGAATTTGTAATACTGCATATATCTATGGGTGCAGAAGACGCATTCTTTGTAATATCAGTTACATCAAAATTTACTCTTTTAATTTTCTCATGGAGGGACCCTTTGCTTCGGCGATGAGTGTCCCCAACAAATTATGCTTAAAAAAGTGTTGCCATTAGTGGTTGTTTTGTATAAAATTTGAAATGTTTCAAGTTTTGTTGCTGTCGCTTGGAAAATTACAAGAGGAGGAATTTGCCCATGGATGACAATGACCCAGTGCTGTCGTTTGTAAAATTTCAAGAGTAGTACTTTCGGAAAAAATGGAGTACACGACTAACGAAATTTAATGAATTAAAATTAATTAGAATGGGTTGTCCAGAAATCATATTAATGTGAATAAAACTCATTTTCATTAAAATTATTCATATTTAGATTTTTATTTATATTTATATATTTTTTTTTGTAGAACAACTGGTTATTATTAAAAGATTTTCTCATGAATTTTTTTCTTTTCAGCAGCAAGAATTTCTTAAGTTTAGTTGACAGCTGTTGATTTAAAAGATTAATTAATTAATAGCTTTCATTCAGATCATACTTGCCAGAAGTAAAATGGTTCCGTTATGAAAACTATTCTTGTGAAAAGCATACCTGCATAAAGCAAATCAATACAGGTGTATACTAATCAAATACATAAATTCGACCATAGTTTAATTATTTAATTATTGAAAACTTTTGAATTTTCAAAATATTTGTAAAGATTTTAATACAGTCATCATGCAAAATTGTATTGACAACTTCAGTCGCTTTAGTTTTTCTGCATTTCAAATCTTTTACAATATTTGAATTAGTAATGCACAGAAATAATTCTTGTAGAGCAAAATGGATTAGACATCCTTGCATAAAGTTAAAAATTATTTTGATTTTTTGTATGTCCGTCTGTTCGTCCATCCTTAAAATAACTCAAGAGCGTGTGTACTTAGAGAGCATATGGGTCACTCCTTCGTAGGGTTGCCATGCAAAAATGTCGTTTTTCACTATATATATGTATATATTTTCATATTACCTGAGTTGAGAACACGTAGACGTAGAGAGCTTACTTAAATTTTGTACATAGTGTTTTCATAAAAATCGTAAATATGATTTCAAAAATGGACTAAATCTGGAAACCCCTTCTTGATGTTGCGATATAAAAATTTAGGATTTTTACGTATACTGTGAAAACAATCAATCCTATATGGTTTTCATGTACTGAAAACTTCTTCTGAATATGGAATCCTATAAAATTAGTTATAATCATTTTTTCTGTCAAAAATCTGTTCAAAAATCATACTTGCACAGATAGGTGACCATACGAAATTCATCTAGGGTATTGTAAGAATGGGTCTTAGATCAATTCGAGTTTTTTTACTTGTTTGCAATAACTTTAAAACATATTTTACAAAACCGCCTGTTATTTATAAGGCTGCGTGCATACTGATCAAAATTTTTGAACACGCTTAGTTTGTTATATGTAAGTATTACCTTTTGTTGGCGACAAAACATCTTCCATAGAATTTCAAAGAATGGTTTCTTGACATATCTGGTCGATGTGCTCTAAATCTGTCTTTATACTAGAAATTATGTTTTCTATATTATTTATATTTGTGGAATCTTCAGGAATTGTTCTAGATTGCCTTTAATCTTCGGATAGATTTGTCATATTTATGTTGCATGCACCACAACCACTTCATTTAAAAATTTTAATACTGTATCTGCAATATTGTCAAGAATTGAATTTAGTGTACTTTACCTATGGACATACATTTTGGATGCTTTGACACTTACTTCTCCATTAGGGAAAATGATTCTGATCACATTAGATTTTTTCACTGCACTTCACAGTTCTTTATGATGTTCTGTTTCCCCGATAAATATGGAATAGTTAGTAAACTATAATATCTGAAAGAACTGTCAGGTCATTATAAATAATGGTCGGTACTCATTAGGATCATTCCACAGGAAATCGATAAAAATTCGCACTTTGCTAACCCGACCATCACCAATCTCGTTTTTCTTTTGCTGAAAGTTAAGTAGTTATGAGATAAAAATTCAACTATTTATTTTTTTGATGCGTCGCAAAGGACTTTGAAATCCTTAAAATACGCCGATATTTTATCTGCTGAGTTAGATTAAAAAAATCATAAGTTTGGTTCTGATTATCACAGAGACATGACCGTTTACGTCATTTTAAAGATGAAAGTACGATTCTTAAAGGAAAATAATAAAAAAAAAAAATATGTCCTTTTAGAAGACGAAAAAATTATGGATAATAAATACATCCTTTATCATTGAATATTTTCAGATTCCCTTAATTTTTCCTTACTTTATTTTTAAATTAATGCTCATAATGTTGTTAGTAAATCGTTAAATTTTTAAATTGGGATCTCAATGGGTTTGGAAACGAGATTGTTTTTTAGTTTGAGGTCTGGTTTCTTAGGAAAAAAAATCATACAAATCCACTTTGTTATCCTTGATCCCATAAGAATTTTTCACCAAAGAAATTTTTTTCTTCTTCTCAAATGTGACCCATTAACAGTTCATTAAACCTCGAAACCCATTGAGATCGCAACCTAAAAATTTAACTTCTTACTAACAACATTATGAACATTAATTAAAAAAGTTGGTGAATATTCGTATTCTGCAAAATTTGTGCTCGTTAATCAAATACCATTGTTTCTGTGGAATTGTCCATAAGAAGTCAATCACCCTATCTCAATCAGATCATGCAAAATAAATTGTTGTTATATTAAATCGGCGGGGGTCTACATCATATTTAAAACAAAATTAAAAAAAAAAAACTTATACAAAAAATCAGCTTTACTGACGAAATATTTCGTTAGTTTTTCAATAAAAGTCCCTAAAATTTTCCACAGAGATGGTGTAGGCTGTAAGTACCTTGAATTTCGTATTTTGAAAATTGGGAACTATTCTCAAGTTTTTCCTTTATGTCACAGTTCACAAATTTTATATTGTTTTATTACAAAAAATCAACATTTTTACAGCACTTGAATTAAAGTAAACAAATGATATAGTTAAAATAAATCGCTAAATACCTTCGCCGAATCATAAACAAAAACCAAACCTGCCATGAAAAATTTACTATTAATTGGACTTAGCTTTTGTGAGAAGGAAAATGGGGAAAATATGAAAGACATAGGAAAAGGCAAAAAGCGATTAAAATATTCGGTTTCTAGGCCCAAATAGAATTTTCTGCAGTTCTTCAAGTAAAGATCGTTCATTATTCATTTCATAAACATCAATCACAGCATTTAACGAACGAATCATAACGACATGACTAGATAGGTGTAATTGGCTAAAACAAATTAGATTACACTTTAGTGCGCTGCATGCCAGGATGTGTTAGCTCCTAGCTGCTGTTTGGTATACTTCATCAAACCAACTTTTCAACCGGACTCGTTAATAGATTGTATTACTAAAATTTACTACGAAGGTGAATAAAACCTTTTACATTATTTGCTAACAACATATATAGAGTTTTAAGTATGTATGAAGAAATGAAAAGCGGAGTACTTTCATAAAAGGAGTAGTAGGTACCGGAATACGATATTAGTTTTCGGAGTACAAATACTCCGATCGGAGTACAAATACTCCGATCGGAGTACAAACGACAGCACTGCAATGACCTGACCGCCCGGCCCAGTGTTGCCAGAGATACGGTAATTGTTTTACGAAAACATCATACGGTACAAAACCATTACCGTACGCCAATAAACGGTAAATTTAGCAGTAGTTGGTACAATAATAATGTATCAAAATTATTATGTACATTAACACGAAAATTCAAAATTCAACTGCTTTTTTCATCATGCGGCGACGAAGTAGCTAATGGCCACCGACAGGGCTTTTTACACGATTATTTCGCTTTCTTCATTCATTCGTAATTAAATTTTTCAAAAATCTAGTTACCCAAAATTTTTTGAATTAAAAACGAAAGTCCTGTCAATTTTTTTTATATGTGTTGTTTCATTTGAATTAAGTTGTGAATGTAGAAAAATACTTATTGCATTCTTTATTAAAATTTGTTAAAATTAATATTTAAAAACGGTGATATATTCTCTGTTTAATGTAATGTAAATTAGAAGCATTACTAGTTATTAGAAATATTTGAAAATTCCGTTAAGAAGAGAGCAGAGCGTGAAAATTAAAAATTAAAATAGGGCATTTACCGAGAATTAAATTTTCTGTATTGAACACCATGTGCAATTCTGTGGAGATTTTCTTGAATTGCTGTTTTTATGATAACGAGTTTTCATTGAGCTTAGAAAGGTGAAAATACAGGTGTTTTACTATTTCATTACCAAAATTTAACCTTTACTTTAATTTCGTGTTCCTGTTAGAATTATGATGTCTTCTTGTGACTCCAATGATGGATCTCCATCTCGCGAAGAATCGAAAACACCCAGGAAGAAGCAAAGAATTTGCCAAAAATTTAGGAAGGATTGGCTTAAAAATCCAAGTTTTAATAAATGGCTGTGTTCTGTGAAAGGTGATGAATTTAAAGCTAAATGTAAGTTATGCAATGTTGAATTTGTGTCCGAATTAAGATTATCAAACGACACGAGAGCACAAATAAACATAAGTTTAAAGCCGGTGGCATATCGAAGATTTCAAATTTTCTTCTTCCTGAAAGTGGCATACATGAGCATACACAACAAAGGAGCGCGGAAAGAGCAGAAATAAAATTGTGTTCCTTTTTAGTTGAACATAATATTTCATTTGATGCAATGGGCCATTTATCGGACGTTTTAAAAAGTTGTTTCCCAGATTCGAAAATTGTTTCGCATTTTAAAATGAAAAAAACAAAAGCTTGTGCAATAACTAAAAATGTTATAGGTTCTAGTTATAAGGAAAGTTTAGTATTTTAGTTAATGAGGCAACTGATATCTCGACAAAAAAAATTGTATATGTAATGGTGCGATATTTCGATAGTACCTTGTGAAATATGATTAGTACCTTATTTGAACTTATCGAGGTGCCGAGCAATTCTGAAGAGACACATGTACCACCAAGTACAATTTTATTTGAGTCAATTATGGAAGTAGATACCCATTGGCATTATTATTGAATTCGCCAGTGATGGCTGCAATATGATGATGGGGAAGCATAAGTCCGTTTCAGCATGTTTTAAAAAAGAGTGGCCAGGAATACAAATTTTTAAATGCCTCTGCCATTCATTGCATTTGTGCGCATCTCCAGCTTGCAAGACCATACCCAGGGAATGCGAGGACCTTGCAAGAAACATTTATAATTATTTAAAGCATAGAAGCAAGAGACAGGTGCTTCTAGTATATTTTCAATCTTATGTTGATTTAGAACCACATAAAATCCTACACCCGCCTCAGACAAGGTAGCTTTCGCTGGGAAAGGTAGTTAACCGCATGTTGGAAAACTGGAAAGCACTCTTGCTATTTTTTACGGATCAGTGGTTAAGTGAACACATTCGTGGATCTAAATATATTCTAGAAAACCTATCGGATCCATTTAATAAATTATATTTCATTTTCCTAGATTAGATAATACCGAAATTTAACGCTGTGAACGCATATTTTAAGGCATCTAAAGTTGTTATAACAGAAGTCTATCGGAAACTATGTGCTATTTATATTGAAATCTTGCAATATTATATAAGTCCAACTTATATTCATTCTTCAAAAATTGAACAGCTAGATCCAAGTGAAAAAAGCAAATATTTACCTATAAAAAAAAATTATTTACCCATTTCTATTTCCCAAGAGTTAGAACATATAAAGACAGCAATGGGCGAAGAATTTACAAGCAAACAACTTTAATTTAAAGAAAATTGTGTAGAATTTTACCGCATAGCTTGTGAGCAAATTAAAAATCGCATTGATTTTGACGATCCGGTATTAAAACATATATATATATATATATATATATATATATATATATATATATATATTAAAACCAAACTGTGCAATTGATTTTAAAATACGAGTAGCCTATCCAACAACCTTTGAATTGCAAAAATATGTGCCAAAACTCTCTGAAGGAATTTCCTTACAAGACTTGGATGACGAATGGCACAAACTGCCTATATATTCATTACCAGAAGAGCTGAAAAATCCAGAAATTCCTGTAGACGAATTTTATTTTAAGTTAGCACTCAAATGCCGATTGCGAACGACTTTTTTCAAAAGTCTTCTTACTAAAAATAAAACATCGAAATAAATTGCAAAATGAAACTATGAACGGTGTTATTCTTTCGGCCGAATGTGTAAAAAGAACACCTAATGGTTGTAAAGATTTTGAACCAACTGCATTAATTTTGCAGAAAATGAAGAATGATATATACTCTGTCCAAAATATTGAGGAATTTGAGCAATATATGTAAATAAATTGTATTCGTTCAAAAAATGCTAGATATATGCTCACCTGTCTTTCTACCTATATTTATTTATATATTACAGAAATAAAGATTAAAATGTTTGTTTTGTGAATATTTTGTTTCTATTTCTATGCATTAATATGACATATTGTTTCATTTGCTTTACAATAGAAAAGTTTCAAAAACGGTAATTTTTTATCTGAAATATGGTAAGACTAGCAACATTTTCTGGCAACACTCCCGCCCCAACCCAAATAAAGAAAAAAGAAGGGACCGAAAGAGTTATAAGAAATATTTAAAAAGTTTTAACACTTTGTTATTGATATTTTATATTTTATCATAATGAAATAGTTAAAAAGTTAAAAAAAATAACTCATAACTCGTGTTTATCATTTTTCTCAACATTACGAAATAAACCTGTACGTTTTAAAAGAAATGTAAATTTAAGTTCAAAAATAGGACCAATCGGACAACTGCTTCGTACGGTTGCTATACAAAATTGTTTAAAAAAATTGACAATGGTATCTTCTAACAAAAATAGAAAACGTCCATTGATAAGTTTTATTTCTTGAGGAAAATAAAAAACTGATTTTTAACTGTTATAAGACGAGGAAAAAAATAGTACTCATTTTTAATTCTTATAATAGACGAAATATGTAAAACTCTGGCAAAGTGTTTTATATCGCTGTAAAATAATATAAGTACTTTTTTTAACAGTTAAAATTGAAATATAAAAAATATATCTTACAATAACAGTTAGGATTGAATTTATATATTAAAATCGAAACTTTCTTGATTTCGACGTAGGCAGCTAGTCTAGGTGCTGTACAGAGACCCCTTTTGTACTACGCTACTTCCTAGAATACTTCATGAAAGAGTTTTTTCGCTTACAAAAAGATAATAACAGTTATTTTCGGTCCTGGAAAAATGGGTGAATTGCGGAAAATAGGTTGGTTTTTAATTAGGTTTTAACTATGTTTAATCGATTGTAGATTGCATTATAGTAGAAAAAGTGTACCCGTGCGAGTGCGCGAGCGCGAACTTTTTATTTACAAAAAAATTTATAAAAAAATAGAAATATTGATTTTTTTAAAACTGCCTTCACTGCAATAAGTTGATTACAAAAAAAAAATATTGCCAATTTAAAAAGGTATGAAAGAAATATTGAAATAGTTTTCCTGAAATACAGCCAAAGAAAAATCAAACAAAATCACTATTTTCGATTTGAGTAGCTGTAAACGTTAATGGATCTCACTGAAATTTTGCATAGAAGTTTGATAAGATTACATTATCTAACTAATTCGAAATGAACATTGAAACATTTTAACGCTTGCAAATCCATACATTTTTGGGCCACCCTTACCTGTTAAACAGTTATTAACTCCTAACCTATTCCGGTCACATCGAAATTAGACGATATTTTTTAAAATGAAGTTCTAAGGCAAAAACTATCGTTGAGAATAGGTTTGAGACTAAGTTTAGAGCTAATAACTCTTAAAGGGCTTCAGATAGCACATTAGGTGTAATAGGTAAACTTAAAGAGGAGAGTCTACAGTTTATAGTTTTTATAAAAAAGTTATGTTAACGACCATTTTGGAAAAATAATAGAGGTTAAATTAAAAAAAAAAGGTAAGAAAATCCGAATTTTTTAGTTTAGACAACCATAATAATTCTTGATGGGGGAGGGGTATGGGGCTGGTTGAAAAGGCCATGAAGTACTGCATACAATGAGCTCTTATCTGTGACTGTACGCACTGTAAGTTGTAAGATACAAGGTGAATAACTAGCTTTTTTTCTTAATCACCCTGTAACTCCTAAACGGTTGATATGCCCCCCCCCCTCTGCCGTACAATTTTTGGTTCGTCTAGATGAGTACTATCACCTCCCGCTCTATTGACCTTCTAGTGGGAAACACCCTGTATATGCTTTTGTTTTTGCTGTGAACTGAACATTTTCTGAACAAATATAAATATTACCTTAACTATAAATCCAAAACTTTTTTCATTTTAGTTAGAATGACATGTCCAAGAGTATTTAATGTGAATAAAGTCCATTCTCCTTTAAATGATTCATATTTAGATTTTAAAATAAATCTTTATACTATATTCACCAACAGCTTTTGGACATCTGAGCTCACTGAATATAGACAGCAGGCATTGCTGTCCTGATGAGATCGCCCTGCACTGCTAATCGAAACATGCAATATGCTGATTTTCGGATACAAAGCCAGTAACTGACCAGTACCTCGCTATTTGTGTTTTAAACAGTGCACGCAGTAAGCGGAAAATTGCCTCAATTTTATCAGTTTCGTTGGACTGCAGGCGTGGATATGCAGGCAACCTGTAAGTGTATAGTGGAAGTCAGCCGACAGGGCTCTGGCCTGCAGTCCACGGTCTGCAGGCGGCCTGTAAGTGAATGGGGGTACCCAAAAATGTAATAACAAAAAGTTGTCATAATATTGATGTTACTGAAGAAGTTATAAAAAATACAGAATTTTTCCTCTCTATTTACGAATATAATAAGACCACTAATAAGCATAACGAATCTGAGTTATCTAATGAAATCTTTCAAGTAATTAATGACTTGTGATTATTATTGTATGTGTATGCTTTTTATGAACTTGTATTGAATGTATATTTTTTATTTGACTTGTTTATTGTATTTTTATAATTTTTCCTGTGAAGTGGAAATGCTTCATATTCAATGTTATATAATAAAAAATTGTAAAATAGTAATTGTTTTTAATTTTTATGTAATTTTATCAGTTATACCAATAATTGCCTTAAGAGTGCACATTCTTGTCGAGATCTTTCAATAATCTCTGAAATATTCCCTCACGTAAAATAGACTTAAAACGGTTTGTTTGTTTGTTTAAAATTTCTCTGCAAAAATGTTATTAAGTAGATAATTTTTCATTACAATGCTGCGAAAGTCTTAATGCAGACTAACATTTACGAAAACGAATATTTATGGAGTTTGTTCTAATACCGTCTTATACCCTCTCCGTTGGTCATTCGAAAAATTTCGATAAGCAAAGTTTATTTGTATTTTCCCTTCTAGTCTTTTATAAAATTTTCAGAATTCCGAATACATTTGCATGTCATGTTAAAGCTTTTACATAAAACATTTTTAGGGGTCACATAAAAAGAAACGTGTATACATCGATCTTGAATGTATTCATAATTGTTCAGGTAAATAGCTCACTTACAAAATACTTTGCTTATAAATTAAAGTATATAAATGCCGTGCAAAACATAAGCAACGCTTGTGTAAACTTCGTTTAAATAACGGTTATTTTATATTGGTTCAAATTTGTTAACTTTACATGATAGTTTGCAGTGATAATTAACCAAATTAGTTTAGTTTTTCATCATCCATAAGTAATTGGTCAGATTTTGCTAATCTTTTAAAATCACCTACAAAATATAATATAGTGAGTTTAAATTAAAACTAGTTAAGGAAGTACAGGCTGGAAATACGCAATACAGTGTTGCAAACAAATATGGCATTAACAGATCAATCGTAAGTCGAATACTTGCAAAATTTCGGGAAACAGGACACACAGAGACGATACATACAGGTGATTGACCGAGAGCAACAACAATAAGGGAAGATCAGAAAGTTCTTTCCATAATTAGGAATTACCCATTCACACCCGCACCGGAAATTATCAGGACCTTGAATCTAACAGTTAACCCCACCAATGTACGAAGGCGTGCTATACAGAGTAATTTACGTGGTTATCGTCCTGCAAAAAAGTCTTTAATGACGAAGAGACATGCAAAAAACAGATAATATTTACCAGCTTATTTTATGACCTATGCTATTATGAGACATCGATTTTTTAGATTAAAATTCGCTTTGGATCACATTAATTGGTCGATTGCGAAGTGGAGAACTTTTCTATTTAGTGATCAGAGCAAATTTAACCGGTTCAATTGCGATGGAATTCGTTTTGTTCGAAGACCCAAAGGAAAACGACTTGATCGACGACACTGCGTACCTACAGTCAAACACGGAGGCGATAGCGTTATGGTGTGGGGTTGCTTTTCGGCTAGAGGAGTTGGTTCTCTTTTTTGAAATCAACGGTATAATGGATCGTTTCAAGTATAAAAATATACTGGAGACGATTATGTTATCATACGGTGAGAAAGAAATGCCACTTCGATGGGTGTTTCAACAGCATAACGATCCGGAGCACACTTCGAAGGTAGTAATCGAAAGGTTCGAGTTAAATGGGATTCAAGTCATGGTTTGGCCGACCCAGTCGTCTGATTTGAACCCTATTGAAAATCTCTGAGGTATTTTGAAGAGAAAAATTAATGGAAGGAAATTTGGTAACAAGGCGTCATTAATGGAAGTTCTTAAAAGTGAATAGGAAAATATTTCCCCTGACATAATTGACAGATTGTGCTGAAGTCATTAGACATAACGGATATTACACAAAATATTAAAATATTTAAAAAAATACTGAACGTTGCTATTGTTTTCCACATGAGTAAAATGAAGGGAATATTGAATTTTGAAAAAAAAAATATAGTTTTAGTAATAACAAAAAATTCCTTTGGATTTTATTTATTTAACCTTAAATAAAATATCTGAAAATAAACAGTTTCTTCCACTCACACCATGCGTTGCTAATGTTTTGCACTGCACATATATATACAATGTGTATATGTATTGTACACAATTTAAAGATAAAAAAAAATGCCGCCATTTTTTCAACATATTTTCTCGAGAAGGGTACTTTTTTAGCACAATCAAAATACGAAAACACCACATTTTTCATGAGATTTGCTGACAAAGCGAATCAGACAAACTACGCGGCTAACGAAATTAAAACGGATTATATTTAAATTAAATTTTTATAATTTTTGTTAATGTTAAATAATTTTTCAATTAAAATTTTATTAAAAGATATTCGTTTTATTTTATTATAGGTACTCAGTGGTGTAGCATAGCCTTAACTTGAACTTGAGTGTGCGGTGTGCCCTGTATCAAAATTCTTCGCACCCTTTTTGGGATAATATGGGTCTTTTTATAATGAAGTCGAAGAAAGTTTTGTTTAGGAAAGATATGTATAAACATTTTATTGGGGTTGGGGAATATAAGAAAGTATAAGCTTAAGATTATCAGAAGATAATTTTTCTGTATGAATCAGTTTTGTTAGAGATACCAGCATACGGTACAAAACCATTACCGTAGCAGTTATCTAGCAGTTATAGGTACAATTGTACAGGAAAATTCAAATGAAAAATTATGTTTTGCTTTATAATTAATTTTACAACGGCGGCGAAGTGGCTAATAGCCACTGACAGGGCTTTTACACAATATTTCGCTTTCTTCATTCATTCGTAATTAAATTTTTCAAAAATCTAGTTATCCAAGATTTTTTGTAATTAAAACGAAAGTATTGTCAATTTTTTTATACAGGGTGTCCCGGAAGTCGACGTCAAGCCGGAATCAGGTGATAGACCAAATCATAATAGTAACCAGAAAAATATAAAAAAAAATAGAAAATTAATACTTCGCCCAACTTTAACTGACTTTACTGGAAAAAAAAATGTACTACGCCACTTTGGCAAATAAGTTTAAAAGTTGACGCATTTAATAAGGATTCTAAAATGGGATAACACTTGCTACATTATTTCTTAGATTACGGAAAAAAAAATTCTTTTACCTACTAAAAATGATTCTAGTGTACCTAAAGCTTGCCTTAAGACCGTAATTTTAAGATTCTAGTTTGAGTGAGACGGAGAGTGTTTTTTTTTATATATAGGTATGCACTTAATAAACTGAGAAATACTTAAGTAAAAATCTTGGTACTTAAGTACAAGTAATTAGAAGCAAGTACTTATGTTCAAGTACTAAGTAGAGCATTTCAAAAGTATTAAGTAACGAAAATGTACTCTAAGTAGTACTTAAGTCTTTTTATTTAATTATTGCCCAGCTCTGCAATAAACCATCTAAGCTTTTCAATGAATGTCGAACCACCCTAGTCGCTATAGTTATAAGACGTCAAAATGAAAACAAAAATGATCTTTTTTCCTAATAGTTATCATCAGTAATCATTTTGTCGAGAAAATCGTTACAATTGAAAAAAAAAAATTATGAACATTTCTCCAATTTTTTACTTTGACGTCCTAAGTATAACTCGATTTGAGGGAGATGGAGTTATGGTTCAATATTCGTTAGAAAGCTTAAATAGTTTGCTATTATCTAAGCTGAAAATCACCTGTATAGGTTGTATAATAAAGAAATTGCAGGGTGTTATCTCAACATTCCTATAATCCCTAAAAAAACAAACACCAACTGTTGATGGATCCCTTTGTAAGGTTCCAAAACAAAGAAAACAACCTACAGACTAGACTAACTAATATATGAAATTACTTAACTCTCTTCACTATCATCTATGTACATAAATACCTAATACGCTAACAGGATTTAATTATTAACAATAACAAAAAACTCAAAGTATACACGAGGATTATTAAAATATTGTTAATTGGTGTTTTCGTGGAATTTCCCTATCGATTTTCCTATTGCATAGATGCGATAAAATCAAATTCGTGCAAACAAGCTCCCGCACCTCTTAATTATAGCATGAAGCGATTGTAGTATAGACTGTTAACTTTCTAACTATACCATAAGTCAGTAAAAAATATCCTTGAGAGAAGGTTGCTTTAACCATAACGACGACATCATCATATAGGTAGGGTACGAGGTCAAGTTTGTCATCCGTTAATCACGACGAAACTCCCCTCAAATGGTGACGATTCTTTTTCGCTAAAGTCAACAATACAGACACCAACACATACATACACCCAATTATGAATATAAATAAACTTGAACTTTTGGACGCGACTTCAAAAGTAATAACTTTTGTGACCCAGTTATTATTAGTTGGTGTTGTTTGTATGCTTGTAATAAAAATATTATAAAAAACGCATTAGCAATTGAATAGGGGTGGAAAGTGTTTGTAATAATTTTATTTTTACTTTTTTAACAAAACAAGAGAATCGTAATTAACACCTGGCAGTTCGTCAAGTACGGCACTAATCGGATGAAGGATAGTGTATTCTGCAGCAGGAAGGTGTGAAACTATTTCCATCGGAATTTGAATGTTGGTCTTACCGTTTTGTAAATGGCAGATTTTACTTGGACTTGTAGGTACGTTGGATAAAGATTTTCTATTTTATTTGATTTTTTTAAGTTGAGTGTGTGAATATTAAGTTTTAGTTTTAAGTTAGACAGTTTTTACATACAAAAACCAAAATAAAATAAAAAAGATAAAATCGCGATAATTGTAGTGTAGTCAGTTAGGTATACACAAAATCACGTGAAATATTTAGTGTTAACAAATCGAGACAAAAAGCGAGTATTTATGGGAAATTTTAAAGCATGTAGTGGAGCGGGGGGCTAGTGGTAACAATTTTTAGTTTTTTCAATGAGGAAGTCAAAATATTGACTATTTTCATGATGAAGCACTTTTAAATGAGAGGACGTCTATTCAGGTATCAATTAGAATGATAATTGGGCTTAAATTAATAACAAATGCTTGTATAAATGACTTTTTGTGAAAGTAGTAGCATGTTACAACTTACCCCGCTCTTGGGGCAAGTTGTAACTGGCGTGGGGCAAGTAGTAACAACATAATAAAACAAAATATTTGTATGATTTTTAGGCATTTATTGTAAATCAATGTGAAAAATATTACTTATAACGTATTTATAATAAGGTTAACGTTTAGAGACCTTTCTTGTCTCTTAGTCTTTTAAACAAAATAACAGCAACACATTACAAAGCAGCAGCTTTGCGTATTTTTGTTCCGTGTCTAAAACTTCTCTTGTGGGTATTTCATAAACGTCTTGAGATTTAGCGGCCCTTTCTGCCTTTCTCTTATAATTTCTCCTCCTAAGAAATTCGATTAAGATAAATGTGTTAAGTCTGCAATAGGTAAGGCATTTGGCCAGCAGTGGAATATTATATTGCTATTAAAAAGATCTAGTGTATACCTAACTATATATATTAGGTCTGTTTAATGAACTCGAAGAAAGTTCAGAGCAGAGCAGGGCAGCTCAACTTAGGTTAACTGTCAAATTAACAAGTAAACAAGCTAATATTGGTCTAAGACCAATTCTTATGATACCCTAGATCAGGGATTCCCAAACTATTTTGGGCAAGAGACCCCTTTTCCAAAATGATCTTATACCTCAGACCCGCATATTCAAATTACTTTAAAATTCCTATCTCTAGTTTTTTTCCCTATTGATACAAAATACTTACCAATTTAAAAACTTTGCAGTTTGTTAAGTGAGTAAACTTGACATCATTTCCTCATTAAAATTTAACAAAATAAATAGACATAAAATTCAGTAAATATCAAGTGTAATTAATAATGATTAATACAAATTACGTAAAAATACTTAAGTAGGTAATTATTTTTTGAAAAAAAAAAAAAAAACATTAAAATCGCAAAGTAAAGATAAAAAAATAAAAAATTCAATGTGATGGATGACTCTGGTGGCTTTCTACCAATCTAGCCAAATCCGGTTCAATATTGGTGAGTTACAGCCTTAAATCTCCGCGTTCGTTGATTTTCAAACGGTTTCTTTTTTTACCAAAATGTTTGTAACCACACTGAAGCCTTTTTCGACTAGGTATGATGATGGAAAATCGGTAGGGTATTTTTCAGCAATGTTCAACAATATAGGATACTGTGCTTTAATGTTGCGTTGCAACCACAACTTCTGATAGCCTTGGTTGAACTTCTGCTTAAGCTCCTCGTCTGTGTTGAGATGGTAATCAACTCTTCTTGCATTATCACATTGGCTTCCTTGTTGGCTGTGATATTGATATTGAAATGAATTCTATTTGCTCAACTACGAGTCTATGCTCATAAAAATTGTTAGTGGCTAAAACAACGGTTGTCGTCCTCCAATAATGCCTAACAATTCTAAGGAAAAAATTTCTAAAAAAAATTGCGGTCTTCCCTACATCAGATTCAGCCATCGTGGAAGGAAGCATTTTCGCAACCACTATATAGTTATATACACAAGGATAAAACTGTTAAATTTGCACACGAGCTCATTTTTATCACACCTTCGTACATGATGTTTTTTTAGGTTTGCTCACGAACTTGCTCATTGATAAACTTGGATATAGTCACTGTAGTATAGAAAATTTGTATTAGGTACCAATCAGCGTAAAAAACAAAAACAAAGAAAACTGAACATATATAATTTAAAAGTAGGTAACAACTTTTCTAAAGAAATTTCAAAAAAATATTAAACCGTTTTTTGGTATACTTACCCTGTTACTTTTTTATAAACTGCAGATACATACATATGTATGGTTACGCTATGAACGCGCGTAGGTAAGTAAACTAAGCATTTCGTAAATTCTGTTTTATTTTAATTCACTTAATTTAGCTTTGAAATCTCTTGAAATAAATTAGTAGACGAGTGTATTATCATTCAAGCTCCAACGAATTTCAAAACGCAAATGAACTTTCAACCTAAGAGTGCAAGCTTGTTATTTAGTAAAATATCAGGAGCATGCAGAGCCGGACTGGCAGTACGGGCGATCGGGCACTAGCCCGATGGGCCGGTGGTGTCTGGGCCGGTCGGTTCCGGGTTAATGCGACTACACGTATTTACCATATACTCTGGTTGAACGCTACAGTTGTTGCGCTTGGAGCAGAGTTATTATTTAAAAATACTCAGAATTTCTCCGCAACCTATAAACACTGATGGGCCTCGGAGCCAAGGTAGCTTGTGAGTGTTGCTAAATACCAAGATGGCATTATAGATAACAAATCTGGCATCAGGAGGCTTCGAAAGCATCCGCTTTTTTTAAAAAAATATTTGGAATTTTTTAAACAATAATTTTTTTTTTTCGAAAAACGCAAGGGAAATGAATTTTTATCAACAAGGATTTCCAAGTGTTGCTATATCTACCTCTATGTGTACTTTCTAGGCTTTTAGCAATTTTTTATTATGCTATATTTTTTATGGGCACATACACTATTCAGTATTTTGCGTTACCATGATTTATTTTTTTTTGTCCTTTTAAAACAAAGTTCGCAATTGAAAAACCAATAAGTGTGCAAAAACTGTTCTTTGTTTTTGTTAGTTTTTAAAAAATCAGGTAATTTTATTACAAAAACTATTAAAAAACAAACCGAAGGGGAGAAGAGAATAACGATTCACCTCTTTCCTCACTTCCTTGATAAGTAAAATTGTTGGTCTTTCGAGTACTGTTTTCATAGAGGAACTCTGTTTAAGATTTAATATTACGGGTGAAAGGATCAACCGCTGTTATACAAATTTTATGCAAGCATGTTTTCTGTATTAATTTCTAGCTTCCTCTTTTTTAACATATTGCAAATTCTAGAGAAGAAAAATCATTTTTATATTGTTCGGTATTTACTATTTAGCATAGAATCTAGCATTCCTTGTTTGAAAGAATAATATTATTTAGCATCCCTTTTTTAAAAATCGGACATTAAAATTTGAAAGTGAATTGACGGCGCTGTAATTCTGTATTCATTGTACAACGCAACACATCTCATGCGTTTCATTGTTTCGTTATAATAGGAATAGTGCGGAATCTGAGCTAATAAATGATGATAACCAGCACAATGTGTTTCCTGCTAAATCCTCTTACTGCCATGCGATAAACGGCCATTTTCAATATCTCTATTAAAGACACGCTAGACTGTTCTCTGCGTATAGTGAATTTTCATAAATAATAAAGTGTTTACCGAGGTGTTTACGTTTAAGTATTCTTGTTTTCAATCATTCAAAAATATTTTAAAACCAAGTAACTAAGAAAGTTGTGTGTCACTAAGATTACACGTTTGGATCAAACAAAATTTTAAATTAGATGAAACCTTTATCGCATGGAGTGAATGAAACGCATGGATTGAAACTTTTTTCAAATGAAATGAAACCTCAGCGAATAAGAGTGCAATTAACTTAATTATATATTTCATTTTTTCTGCCAGAGTAATTAATTTTTCACTTTTACGTGTAATAATATTTGTAGTGCAGTGTGGGTTTAGCACAGTATTTCTCATTTCATTACCTGGAAAATGTTGAAAGAAGAAAATTTTTCAATAAATTCCAAGAATAATGGCCCAAAAAGGGCCGGTTTACTTTTTATTGCTAACGGTTTGAGAGTAATTAAGTGAAAAATACTTAACTAAAACTGTATACCGCACTACAATTCTCTTTACATTTTAAAAGTGTGACTGTAAAATTAATCGTTATGTTAAAAAAATTAAATTAAATTGCGATTTTTATTCATTTATTTCAACCGAACAGGGTTTAATTTAATTTACAAATGATATGTTAGAACCCGCTGATATTGTGTATGGAATTTCAAAATTTCTTTATTTTTGACTGCCTTTAGTGGAATATTGAAGATAAGTGATATTTGTAAACAAAATTACGAAAAAGTCAGTAGAAAAGTTCATTTCATTTGGGAGTATATTTTTTAGATTAGAGTACCACAAAAGATCAGAATCAGCCAGGCAACACCAGACAAGATTTTATCGACAGTTGCGATAAAATGAATATCTACTAATCGGTGTCACTCGCACGTAAAGAAAAGTGTGTTTTTATTTTGTTTGACTCACTATGAAAGCACTGACATAAATGTGGACTATTTCGTTTTCCAAACGAAATCTCTTCGGCAAGCATTTTAACTTTCTTTTGCTCAGTTCAAAGGGAAGAGTTCAATTCTGGCCACGCGTATACTGAGTGTAAAAATGACGTGCGAATAGAAA
Source organism: Dioctria linearis (assembly GCA_963930735.1). Lineage (NCBI taxonomy): Eukaryota > Metazoa > Arthropoda > Insecta > Diptera > Asilidae > Dioctria > Dioctria linearis. The sequence continues at coordinate 13,856,066 of OZ005740.1, read as the reverse complement.
AATCTATCTTACACTGCTTGTGCTGGGCTAAGTGGGAAATCAGACTAACAATCTGGGTTGTTTCTTAGAAAAGCCATTTGTGAAAACTCAATGGGGCCGGTTTGGGTGTTTTGCCCGGGCCGATTGGAAGACCCAGTCCGGCCCTGGGAGCATGTTTGAACTTCAACTTGATTATAATTTCGTTCCTGTTAAATCGCGTATATGCGTCAAATACAGAGCAAGTCAAAAGGTGCCTGAGAGGCTTGTACGCTCGAACACATTATCTTACACGAACTTGTCCACACTTATTAACTTGCTCAGTTTTTCATCTTGTACGAATTTGTGCACACTTATCGACTTGGCGGGTTTTTTAAAAGTACAACAATGATGATATAACAATTTGGTACACGTAACACAACTTATGCAGTATCTTGCAAGTTTCAAATAAGAACTTGTGTTAATTAATAGGGGTCGATTTTTAGACCTCATCGACCCCCAAAATCAGTTTTCGTTTATGTCGACCCCTGGGAAACCGATTTAGACCCCAAGGGGTCGATATCGACCACTTTGGGAATCCCTGCCCTAGATGAATGTCCGTATGAAATTTAGTATGGGCACCCATTTGAGCAATTTTGATTTTTGCAGTGGTTTTTCGCATATATTTCTAGAACGGTTCGTCGGACAGAAAAAATGATTATAACCAATTTTATAGGATTTCATATTCTGAAGAAGTTTTTAGTGCAATAGATGTGTTTAGGACTGATCGTTTTCACACTATCCGTAAAAAGCCAGAAATTTTTGTATGGAAACCCCACCAACAAGTTGCCCGACATGTCTCATTTTCGAACCTAATTGTACGGGTTTTTTTTTTAAAGTCCGTGTACAAAATTTCAGCTCTCTAAGTATACGCGTTCTCGAGTCATCGTCCGGAAAGACGGACGGACGGACAGACGGACGGACGGACAGACGGCGGACATGCAAAAATCAAAATAACTTTTAATATTATGCGTGGGTGTCCAATCCATTTTGCTCTACCATCATTATTTCGAGGTGTTACAAACGGAATGACAAACTTAGTATACCCCCTATAGATATCATCTAGGGTATAAAAATAGAACGAAAATGAGCAGAAAGGTGCAAGCAGCTCATACATTTTCTGAGATCTGTCACTAAAAAGAAGAATGAAACCTTATTTTCAGTTACAAAAACACAATTATTATTTAAATTGTTCCACTAGAATTTAGATTTTATTTTATCCACAAAAAATGCAATTATTTGATTTGTTATCAGAAACACAATTTGCAGTTATTAAATGCCTGCTCTAACTTACTCCTTCGAAAAAGGAAGAGCAGAAACCCTTGCTCTAGGTTACTCCAATTCACTTTAGAACAGACTCACTGAGCACAGTTCAGTTCACTTTAGAGTACTTTATATCAGTACTCTGTATTCATTAAACACGGTTTTCTGCTCTTTTCTGCTCATTAAACAGACTTAATGACAAACATAGGCACTCACATAAAACATGAAGGGGCAAGTTGTAACATGTTACAATGTGCCCCGGACTTTCGTTACAACTAGCCCCATGACAAAATTTTGAGCATTTTTGTTTATTGAAAAAAAAAGTTTATGTTATTGTCAAATCAAGAATTATGGTTGTCAAAACCAAAAATTTCGGATTTTCTTACCTTGTTTTTTTTAATTTAACCTATATTGTTTTTGGAAAAAGGTCGTTAACATAACTTTTTTTTATAAAAACTGTAGACTCTCCTCTTTAATTTGACCTATTACACCCTGTGTATTAACTGTAGCCGTTAAACAGTTATTAACTCATAAACTATTCCGGTCACACCGAAATTAGACGATATTTTTTAAAATGACGTGCTAAGGGAACAAATTATTATATAACAAGTGAAAAAGCTAGAATTGGTCTAAGACTAATTCTTATGATACCCTAGATGAATGCACGTATGAAATTTCGTATGGTCACCCATTTGAGCAATTTTGATTTTTTGAATTGGTTTCTCGCATATATTTCTAGAACGGCTTGTCGGACAGAAAAAATGATTATAACCAATTTTATAGGATTTTTTATTCTGAAGAAGTTTTTGGTACAATAAAAATGTCTAGGACTGATCGTTTTCAAAGTATATGTAAAAACCAAAATTTTTATATGGCAGCACCAAGAAGGGATTGCCCGATTTAGTCCATTTTTGAAATTTTATTTGCTATTACTATGAAAACACAATGTACCAAATTTCAGCTTTCCATGTCGACGTGTTCTCAGGTAGTGTCCAAATATATAGTGGAAAACGAAATTTTTGTATGGCAACCCCACGAAGGAGTTTCCCGATTTGTCTCATTTTCGAACTTAATTTTACTTTTTTTTTTTAATGTTCGTGTACAAAATTTCAGCTTTCTAAATGAACGCGTTCTCGTGTTATCGTGCGCACGGACGGACGGACGGACGGACGGACGGACAGACGGACATGCAAAAATCAAAATAACTTTTAATTTTATGCGGGGGTGTCCAATCCATTTTGCTCTACTATCATTATTTCTATGCGTTACAAACGGAATGGCAAACTTAGTATACCTACCCTATAGATTTCATCTAGGGTATAAAAATTAATTACCTCCCTTTTTCTAAAGCTCACGAACCGTTTGTTTTACCCTATAGAGTGGGTTCTTGAATTTAGAAAACTATGTAAATTTGCTATCTCTATCATTACGGGATTTTATTGACTTCCCCTCAGCAAATAGATTAAATATTTTCATTACAAATTTAATTTTGAATGTAATTCGCAAAAGAAATAGCAATTAAAAATGTTGTTTTTTTTCCCCGAGAAAAAACGTATTACTTTACCCTACTTCAGTAGCTTTAGCAAATATCCAAACCAAAGCTACTTTTGCTTGAGTAGTAGTTCAAGCTTTTTATAGTGTAAATAAATACATCCAGCTCTGCATGTGCACATATACCTACAATACCTTTGCTTATACATAATCACAATCAACGACAAAGTATAGTTTCTTATAAGAAATAAGATATCTCTCAGTCTCACTCATGCCTTGCCATGCTTTAGCCTTTGCTAGGCTAATTTTGAGGAGAGGAGAGGGAGAATACACAGGGATGACGTAAACCTGTCATATGTAGTATGTATAGTTGTAGTTTGGTGTCTAACTAAATCTAAATGCGGTCTAAAAAGCATAATTCTAGCAACAACCTTCGAAGATGTTGGCTGCAGATGGCTGATTCGCTCAGCCTCTGTTGTTGCTGCTGCTGTTGCTAGAAACATAGAATCCAAGATGTTCTGTTTTAGTTAGTTATTCCGGTTAGTAGCGGATAGTGAAGGTGCCTCGAAATATAGTGCTCCTAGCTAGCATCTGGTTAGAACGAATTTGTGCGAATCTCTTCTCAGTATAGTGCCGTGAACCGTGATGTGAAATATACTTTTGTTTTTGTTTTTGTTTTTTCTTAAATAAATACATAACCTACAAACAAAACAGGTGTAAATCAGTGACACTACTTTAACCACCGGTAATCAATATCTGTACGTAGAATTTTTATCTATTATTTATCTTAAGATGTTTTTTTTTATCTTGGCTTGATTGACTGGAAGAAATTAATTCTGAATTGTTTCCATTTTTTTTTCTTTACTCAACCTCTGATGAGTTCGGTTGAATGACTCGGAAGTGTCCCTTAGAGTGTGCTACTCTAATTAAGATTTCCTGCAAATGTTCTCAATTGTCAAATGAAAATTACGCGTGAGAAAGTAAAAGTGGAAGAATCGACGGCTGCGTCTGCGCTTGTATTCAACTGGTTTTGTGTTGTTGTGGTCCGTCGTGGGTTGTACGCTGTCTGTCTAGCCTCTGTCGTCTGTCTCACTCTCAATTAGTAAACCAAAATACTCATCGGGTTTTGCTTCTGTAAGCAAACTTCTTTCTTCGGTTTCAGAGTGCTTTCTTTTTAGCACGTGTAGATACCTACCTAGACTGTGTGTGTGCGTGTGTTTATTTATTTTTTAATTTTATTTACAAACAAATTAAAAAGGTAAATTATTTTTAAAATTAGTTTTTCTTTACTTTTTTGTTTTTGTATTCTTAAACTTCATTCTTGAAGCATTCAAGCGCGCCCTTGTTAATTAATTTTTTAATTTTTATAATTGAACAAAATTGTTCTCCTCATCAATGCTGAAGCTTAAGGCATATACACATATCTACCAATGTGTACTAAGTCTTATGAAAAGTTAATTGCCTTCAATTGCCTACTGTCGTAGACAAATGTAGAGAGACGGAAGAACTTATTTTAATGAGCGCGCATTAATTGTAAACAGAAAAATTATCGAAATATTGAATTTGACTGTTGATTAAAATGTAATTTCATCACTGATATATGTGTGTACATACATATCTACATATATTATTTGTAGTACCTACGTACGTAATTTTGCTAATTGTTCACTTAAGTTCGTTGAAGTCGCCTGCATTAGCCCCGATGTTCTAGATACTTAGGAGTTTAAAAAAAGGACCACAAGGAAGAATTAAATAATTTTAACTATCGTGTAAGTATTCTTTTAACTTAATTATAAAAAAAATTACCAGAAAATAAAAAAAATTATCCTCCCCGGCGGGGAATCGAACCCCGGTCTCCCGCGTGACAGGCGGGGATACTTACCACTATACTACCGAGGATATGGTCAAATTCGAATCAAATATTCTATATATTGTAAATTAGTAAGGCTGATATTAAAGCACATTTCTATCAATAAAGCATACGCGCCCCCGACTTGGTTCATAGGAACCAGTGTGAAGGACATAGGTACCCCATTTTTGAAATGGTTTTTCTCAGTCAAACAGAGTGGAAAATAAAAGGATGTTAATAAATATAAAAGGGAAGCTTTATTAACGTTATTTAAAATAACAAAATACTTAAAAACTTTCTTTTATACTAACTCAGGGGTGGCCAACCTTTCAGCTTCCCTGGGCCGCATTGGAAGTAGAAGAGTTATATTGGGCCACACATAAAATATACGAACCCTAAAAATTGCTAATGAACAAAAACGAAGAATACACATACTTAGTTAACAATTTTAAGTAATTTAAGCTTCATTAATTCATAAATTTTTCATTAAAAAATTAAAGAAATTGCACATGAAATTGATGTGATATTTGATATTGTTTTTGAGACAATAATGCTTCTATATTTTGCGATCGAAGTTGTTGCAACTCTCAGTATGTTCTCAAGGTGCTGCTCATAAGTTATTTGTGCTCCTAGTTTTATTCTTTGTGTGCTTCATCTTAAAAAAAAACTGCTCACAAATGTAAATAGGTGCTTCCAAATAGCGATGGCACGAATTGTGAAGCAAGGGGTACTTTTCTCTGGGAAGATAATTCTTATCAAAGTCCAGTAAAGAGAAATTATTAAATTTTTCTTAAAGTTGAACATCAGATTGCAGCTCTAGCCATTTGCTGGTAAGTTTATGTCGACTAAAAATGGAGTCGCAAATATGTCAAAAAATTGATGATTTTTTGGAAATCTTGAAATCTTTTCTCAGATTCCTGTATCAAGTCGAAAATCAAGTTTGCATATTTTTCGTTGCTAGGACAATGTTTAGCCAACGACTACCATAGTTTCAGTTTCATTTCGAAAGCCGCTATAGTTTGAGGCATAGTTGTTTTTCACTTTGAAGACGCAAATTTAGTACATTTAAATGAGCTGTCAAGTCGAATAAAAAAAGCAAAATCTGTGAGCCTATTTTCATCACCAAGCTCTGGCACAGATTTTATTCTTGATTCCATAAATGACTTGATTTCATTTCTCAAAACATAAAATATTTTCAACATTTTACTCCGACTTATCCATATTACTTCCGAAAAATAAATAATGTCCCCAATGTCTTCAGTGTCAATTTGACTAACAAGTACAATTGCACATTGAAAACTTTCTTTGGCCACATTGCGCAATTGTACATTTATTATGTCGAGAAGTAACTACTCCCATGAAAATGTTATATAGATAAAGAAAATGTTTTATAAAATTAATTGAGAAAGTGTATGAGTTTTGTTGGGCCGCATTCACGCCTTACTAGAATATATCCGAAAAATATCAATATAAATCTGTTTGAAATTCAATCAGCCTTACCAAAAAGAAAACAAACTGGTCCTTAGGCATTATTTCCGTTACTTTTTAACAGTCGGAGCATAGGTACCTATAACTACTTGATGATCAGCCGCTGTGGGTAATAAAATTCGGAGATATATGAGAAAACGAATCTTGTTATTCCAGTGCCAAACGAATTATTTATACTGCATGAAGTCCCTAGCTGTAGGTCATAAACAACCCTGTATTTATCGTATCAGTAACGCACCCAGGATTTGGCTTGGAGGGGGGGGGGGCATAGGTGTCCCAAGTCCTAAAGAGTCGGAAAATAGGGCTCTAAAGTCGCGTCCTGCACCCATATGAGCACTTAAGGACTGCTATTGTAGATTAAAAGGTTTTATTTTATTTTATCGGACTTTGTAATAATATACAGACGAAATTTTATACGTAATTTGTAGATTATGTTCAGAAAACTGACATTCTGGAGGGAGACCGGTTCCGTTCGTCCTCCATCTCGGTGCGCCTCTGTATCGTATTGTCAGCTACTGTAAATATCACTGTTTTGCATGTCTCTAGCAGTACAATTTGATCTATTTATTCGCATAATTAGTGAAAGTAAAAAGTTTTTGTACAGTTGTGCCGAAAGTATTCCTTTTTCTCATGGATCTTTGCGTTTAATTACACACAGCGGAGAAAAAAATGGCATCGCGCTGCAAGCAGCTGGCCTTTCATTTTTTTTTTATTATTCTATATAACTAAACTAATACTAAACTAAAAAATAAAAGCATTTAGAAAAAATATTAACAATATCTATTACCTTTTGTAAATTTCCACAATCAAACGCACCTGGGCTGGCTATTTGTACCCCAGTACAAAACCCTCGAGAATACTTCCCAAGCAATGAAACAGAAATCTATATGTATGCGTTGCTAGTCCGTTTTCTAAAATGTTCTATATTGATACTTATGGAAAAGTGCGAAACATTGACTTTATATATGCTATAGAGCCTAAACTACTATCCATACAGGAAAATAGTCTTCTAGTAATTTAAAGCTTGATTCCTTACCTTCCCAAGGGCTACACTTCCTATATACCTTACTTAACAAAATAATAAAACAGTTTTGATTACAAAGTAACCTTACCATTTTACGCTCAATACCTCTCAGCTGAGTAATAATTGCATGTGTGTTTGTGCAGACGGAGTCCGAATCTGTAGGCAGCTACATTCGATATCATCAGCGCACGGCATCTCATGACGTCACAGCGACATTACAATGACTACTCAGCTGAGACTTTTTATTTGAGAAATCGTTGTCATTTGGTTAAGATAAATTTTTTTTAAATAATTTTGTTAGGAAAGGTATGAAAATTTTATTACGACGGTTCGGAAGATAAGAAATTAAGCTTAAGATTATCGCAACACCATTTTTCTGTATGAATAGTAGTTTAGTGCGGGGGAGCTATTAAAATTAAACTTTTGTCAGTTTTACATAAGAGCACAGCAAATATTTTAGAACGTAAGGCCTACGTTGGGCCTCGCATGTGGTAGGGAGGGAGTCTGTTTCATGGCTTGTGAAGTATTCTCGAAGGTTTTGCCCAGTACCATTAAACGGAACTTTAACAGACGTACAAGCACACCAAGAAATAGCAAGTTACTTATTGCGTAGACTGGTTATTAAACTAAGCTTATTTAGGATTTAAAGATGAAATCCCAGCCGCACGTCATAATATACAGAAAAATAAAACACTGAGGGACATATGTCTCCCACGCATGTGCGCTAGTGATATATGAGGAAGTCATTTCCAAAACTTTCCTTATCCATTTTATGAAAAAAAAAAAATATAGCTTGAACTGTACAACTTTTCCAAAACTTGCCTTATCCACCAAAGTGACCATGGTCAAATTTAGCGGAGGGCAACAAGGGCTGAAGCACTCTCCACAATATGATCTTCTGATGATCTTCAATTCTTTGATCTTATTCAGAATTTATATGTATTTTTACTGCAAGTACAGAAATTATGAAGAAAAAATAACAATCAGTTTTACGTCTTAAAAAAGCTTAGCGATACCGCGAACGACATTGTCGACGGCTATTCCGAAATTATAGATGTTCTAATCATTTCTTCCAATCAAAATAAAAAGGGAATTGTGAGAAATATAGCAAAGTTCTTTTGGAGAAGATGAGTAGCCTCGAAACGGCTTTATTTGCCATTTTTTGAAACGATATCTTGGAACGATTTAATGCTACAAACAATCTGGTGCAGGATCCGAAAATAATTCTTGAATCTGCAATGCATACATTGGAATCATTGAAATTGTTTGTTGAATCGAAAAGACGAATTTGATAAATACAAAGATGCAGCTCAAAACTATCAAACACTGATGAGTATGTACAATCACGCAGTAAAAAATTGCGAACAAAGAAACTTAAGTCATAGCAACCAGGGCTTCAAGAATACAAGAGCCCACGTGAAGATGACAGAGTGAACGAAGCTAATTTTTTGATAGCTTGGCATATTGCCTGTGCGAGACGCCCATATGGAGAAGGACAATTTATTATAAGAAACTTAAAGGAAGTGCTTAAAGTTTTGAATCCCGATAACTGCATAAATTGATCGCTCATGTTCCTAACTATGTCCCTTCGTACAACTGAAATTAGTAAAAATTTTGAAAATAGGTTATTGATGTGTGATTTGAAATATTGTACAGCATTCAGTTTTTAGCTCTCGACGAGGTTCCACAATTCATCGTTTTTGCCCGCTATGTATCTACAGACGTAAATGTGAAGGAAGAAATATTAGGCTTAGTAGCCCTTATCGATGCAACTCCCGGTATCGATTTCAGAAATAAACACTTGACGAAGTAAGGAACAGCTTCGAATTCCCTCGTGATACATTCGTAAATGTTATAATGTGGGGAGGGTTCTTTTAAGCAACAATCCTGAAATTCCACATTTATTATCTCTTCACTGCATAACTCATCGCGATCAACTCATTGCTAAACTTACCTTAAATGCAAAAATGTGTGGAGAATTGTTTCTCAGATTGTGAATTTAATTAAAACAAATGCCAAAACTCATCGTCAATTTAAGATCTTTTTGGAAGAGTTACTTATGGGTCAACTTACTTGCATTTTGTGGAACTCCACAATCCTATCATAAACATTAGCAAAATAAAAAGCATAAACTACCCAGAATTAGGAAATGGAACTTGACTTCATGTTCCTTACAGACGTTATGGAACTTTATCAAAAACTGTTTTTAGTTTTGAAGCTGAGCTTCACTTATCGACGAAAAAAAGAAGAAAAGTTACACAAAGATAAGAAAAAATTTGAAGTATTACAAGCGGATTTCAAACTTAGGTTGACTTGAAAGGTTTTAAATTTACATTTGCATATTTTGTGAACCCATTTATTTGTAATATTATTGAAGATGAATGTCCAATTTCTGAAAAATTGTTGAAAAATCGGTTGAGGAGTTGGAGTTATTAGAGATGAGATTGCAAATGTAGCACAAATCTATTTCTATAATCAGGAATAAAGTTAATACCAAGATACGAGCTGCCAAAAAAATCTTACTATCGTAAAAAGTTTGATTGTAACTTACCATCTAAAACATTATGGCAAAATCTGCGTAATGGGGGTGATGCTAAAAGCTTTGAATTTAATCCCAATGTTCTTAATAACTACTTTGTAGCTCATCATGTACCTGGTAGTGATAATCTTCAATCATGGTCGTCTCGTCATTTGATTGATTCTGAGAACTCTGATTGTTTTAGTTTTCGTTGTGTGTATGGCGAAGAGGTGATGAAGGCTGTTTTTTCTGTCAAATCTAATTCATCTGGTCATGATCAAGTATCGCCGAAATTTCTCAAAATAATCTTTCCAATAATTAGAAGGCTTCTTCACCATGTTCTTAATGCATGTCTAGCATCGTCCTCTTTTCCAACGACTTGGAAAATAGCCAACGTTTTACCTATTCCTAAATGCGCCCACACCTACATCCCCAGCCGACTTCAGACCGATTAGTCTATTATACTTCCTCTCTAAGATCCTGGAGAAATTAATGTACTGGCAAATTCAAGAATACTTGTGTGTAAACAATCTAATCAGGTCGTGTCAGTCAGGCTTTCGCTAGCATCACAGCTGCGAAACAGCTCTACTCAAGGTAACTATACTGACATTCGCACCTCTCTTGATAACGATATGATATCCATCTTGCTTTTATTAGATTCGTCTAAAACATTTAATAGTGTTTGTCGCAGGCTCTTGATGAAACTGTCTTCGTGATTTGGTTTCTCCCATGCTGCCATTCTTTTAATTAAACATTTTCTGTTCGGTAGATCCCAACGTGTCATATTGAATAATGATCATTCCTCAGATATTTTGCCGCTTTGTTGTGGTGTGCCCCAAGGGTCTATTCTTGGCCCGTTATTATTCAGTTTATACATAAATGACCTCCCAGAGGTGACACATGACGTGAAAGTTCACCTATTTGCAGATGATGTCCAGTTTTATTTTTGAGTCGTCCCATAGGTCTTATCGAAGATTGTGTATGCCGCATTAACTGTGACCTCCAACGAATTTACTGCTGGTCAATCGAGAATGTTCTTAGTCTTAACCCTAGTAAATCCCAGTGCATTGCATTCTATCCACGACAAATTGATCTGTCTGCATTGCCAGAAATTCTACTTAATGGCATCAATATCCCATATGTTAGTAAGACTCGAAATCTTGGAGTGTACCTTAATTGCCGGATGAGCTGCTGTGATCACATAAGTGCCATACTATCTAATATCTATGCTAGCCCTCGTCGTCTTTGGCTATATGCAAGTATCATGCCACCAAGCTTACGTATGACTTTGGTCAAATTACTCTTGCTCCCTCATTTCACTAATGGATGCCTTATTTTCCCAGCCTTAGATTCTGTGTGCTCTAGAAAACTTAAAGTGGCATTCAATGATTGTATTGTATTAGGTTTATTTACGAGCTGCGCAGATATGATCACGTATCCTAATACAGTCTCTCATGCTGGGCTGTTCTCTAGAGACATATTTGAAACGTAGGAACCTGGTTTTCTTTATAGGATATTGCAATTGGGCCAGCCTCCTTATCTAGTTGATTTTCTGCAACCGTTACATTCCACCAGGGGTCGCAAATTACTGCTGGAGCGTTGTCGTACTACTAATCTCACTGGTTCTTATTTTGTTCATGTTATTCGCCTCTGGAACAGTTTGCCCTCCCGGGTTCAATGCGCCGCGGGCTCGGTCGGCACTTTCAGGCGACTTTTTCTCAATTGTACGATTTAGCTGCTCACCATTTAAGCCCGAAATCTGTATTCATTCATTTGCATGTAATTTTTCTTAATTTTTCTTAATTATTCTTACTTTCTTGTAATTCATACATTCTTTTAATATCTTTTTCTTCCTTTTTTAGGTTTTCTTTGTTCACATTAGATTTTGTTTCTTTTTTTCAACTTTTCTTAATGTTATTAAATTTAACTTTGCAATTTTCATATACAGGGTGTCCCGTACGTACCGCATTTCCTTTTTACCACGGATTCCTTACTCAATTCGAGAAATAAATTTTATGGGAGGAGACCCGGGAAATACACGGTGTGGGCGATAGCGGGGTTTTATGATTTCGGGTGCTTTTTATCCTAATACCATGTAACTTTCTTGTTATACACTCTATGAAGGTGATTTGCATCACAGGTGATAGTAAACGCTCTACCGTTTCCAACAAATGCCCAACAACCTCTCTACTCCCTTTCCGTCGGCAGTTATAGGATGTCAAAGTCAAAAAATTGGATATTTTTGCAATTTCTTTTTCAATTTTAACGATTTTCCCGCCAAAATGCGTGATAACTATACAGTTTTATGAAAAGATTTAAAGACCCCGGAATGTTACCTTTAATTTGACTATGCACATATACCTACCTAAATGTTACCGTTTTTGAGATATTCCCGTTTTTATGGTGCATAATTTCATTAATTTTGCTAATAATAATAGAAATCCCGCCTAATTTTATGCAATTCCACGCAAATTCTCGATAGGGCTTATTACGTCTACTTGGAAATTATTTTCTTTTTACTGTTACCTTTTTAATTATGGGATACAGAAAAACTCTACATGGCTTAATTTAATAAAGTAAGTCAAATTTTAAATTCTGTGTGACTCTCTTATCTACAGAAATTCCCAATCTAATTCTATTCTAACTAATAATAGTGAAAATATGTGGAAATTTTCTAATGAAAATTAAATTAGTTGTCATAGGAAAAATTTCAAATTAATTTATATTACTTTTGTTTCCTTTTACAATTCTAAAGTTGTTCATGGGTTCGTTGATTTTTGCAAAACAGGTTCCTTCCTATCAAATATTAATAGTAAATCTAAAGTTTTGTTGACATTGTATTAATATTGAAGCACGTGTGTTTTATTATTTTTTTATTTTTGTTTTATTTTCAAAACTTTTTTGTGCTCTCAAGACGAGTTTCTAAGCAGCTGAAACAATATTCTGATGATTTGCATAATTTTGCTAATTTTTTTTAGCAAGATATTAATTATCGACAACCGGTGATATTTTTTGCTTTAATATTTTACTACAATACTTTCATATTAGCGCAATTTTAAATCTGAAATTTCCAAATGTCTAATCGTTAAAGTGCGAAGGATAGAGATTTTATAGATAGTTCATTGTACTGTCGTCTTCTATAATCCCCAGGTACACAACCAGGTGTCTTGATTTTCTATTAACATTGAGAGATCATTGTCTTCTTAGGCAAATCTTTCAAGTATACAGAGCAAAAACGGGTGAACAAATATACTAGATTCTTTGAAAATTAAAATTTGGAAGTGCTGAGAAAAAAAAGGACACGCATGTATTGGCAGGGTTGGTCACTTTTACATAATTTTTTATGAAGCATCCTATAATCATGATTATAGTTTTCTTTTTAAATAGATAATTGTTGAAAAATTTTCAATTGCCTCAAATGAGAAGCAATCACACTATAAAATACATGCCGAAGAGCAAGGGTCGAAGCTGACATGGGGATTGTACGTAGAGGAAAAAGTTAATGCGGCTATGAGGGTCTTCGCTCAATGCAGGAGAACATTTGGCTGCACATGGGGCATGAGACCGAGGGTTTTGCATTGGATGTACACCTCGATCGTCAGACCCATGCTCACATATGCCTCCTGTGTATGTTGGCCGAGGGCGCTTGTGGGGACTGCGATCCGGAAGCTGGCAGGCCTGCAAAGGCTCGCCTGCTTGGGAATTACGGGCTCCATGCGATCTACGGCTACTGCGGCTCTTGAGGTCCTACTCAATCTGCCACCCCTGGATCTTGTCATTCAGGCAGAGGCCAAAAGGGCTGCGGATGTTGGGAGGACGGCTGGACTGGCTCTTCTCATTGCTCTATGGCGTATCGGCTGGACTTGGAAAATTCTATGGCCAGTATGCCACGGGTTGCGATGGTACCTGAGCTTCGTTTCGGGCGTCGCTTCTCTGTGGACTTTCCTGCAAGGGAATCGTGAACTGAGGGAGGTGCCTTATCGAGCCTTCCCCGGTCTGCTCTAAAAATCTTCACCGACGGCTCTCTCACTAATGAGGGAGCTGAGACAGGTGTCTACTTTCCTGAGCGTGATTTTGGAATGGAGTACTCACTTGGAAGACACACCACTGTCTTCCAGGCTGAAATCTTCGCCATCTCAATGGCAGCGAAGTTAGCCCTTGATACGCAAATCAAGGGGAAAGACATCGCTATCCTTTCGGATAGTCAGGCTTGATAGCTCTGAATGACCCTCGGATAACGTCTAAGTTACTAGGGGATTGCAGGTCGTCAGTGGATAAGTTGTGTTTTCACAACAAAGTGTCCCTCCTGTGGGTTCCTGGTCACATGGGGATCATGGGGAATGAAAGGGCTGAACTTTTAGCTAGAGCTGGCTCCGATTCTCCGTTCCTCGGACCGGAGCCCATCGTAGGCGTTGCCACATCGAGTATCGGGTCTCTCATCAAAGCGGATGTTCATAGGAAACATCAGCAGAGATGGGATCACCTGAGTTCTTGTAGGTGTACAAAACTGTTTCTTGATGGGCCCAATGGGAATATCTCCGATTTTCTCATGGGGCTCGGAAGGACTGTGGTTGGCATCATCACCGGCCACAGCTCACTTCACGCTCATCTAACAAGGATGGGAGTTATTGACAGCCCTGAGTGTCTGTCCTGCCCGGAGGGAGAGCCTGAGACTACCGAACACTTTTTGTGTGAGTGTCCGGCCTTCGCCCGGAGCAGACTGGATACTCTAGGGTCTGCCCTTCTATCTGTGGATGAGCTGAAAAACCTTCCTCACCAAGACCTAATGCGCTTCATTAAGAGGACAGGAAGGTTTTGATGAATGGGATTCAGGATAGTACAATGGGCCGCTATGGCCTCCGTGATTGGGATGGGTTTCTCTTGTTCCCCCTGTTTTATTAAAAAAAAAAAAAAAACAAGGGTCAAAGTAAAGATCCATGGTACGTGGGGAGATTGAAAACGGTTGACAATTTATTTTTATTGTTTATTTTTTTATTTGCCAGAAAATGTAACAATATCTTACAAAAATTGATAGAGGATGAACAAAATTAAGGTAGTAATAGAAGCAGCGTATCTTGTAGTGATTAGAGATATAATAAAGGAAAGATTCGATATTAAAAAAATCATAGAAACGTGATTTTAACTTACAAGATCTACATTTTTAGAGTAGGTGTTTGTAATAAAAAAATACAAATATATATTTTTGATGATGAATGAAATAGTTTGAGTATATAAAACATATCCAATCATATTTACTATCGTTCACAAAACCCTTGGAAATACGTTAACTTGCCTATTTTAAAATGCAATCAATATTGAGAAATTTGTCTCGAGTTCTTGAACCACACAGAAGGTATATAGTTGATGAAAACAGGTTAAGAGATCCTAAATTGTCTAGCACAGACAAATCAGTTTTTCTACAGCAACTATATTCAACAAACACAACGTCCAACTGAAATGTAGAGGGAAACAATACTGATTGTGAATTTTTATTCAAATCAATCTTTCAAAGGTTTTTGAATTTATCATTAACTCCGAATTAATGAAGTATCTAGAAACGAATCAATTCATCAATGATCACCAATACGTCTTCTGGTGGGATCATCAGCAGACTTGCTGACTTTTCTTACGGAACGGTGGAACCATAATGTTCACAATTTTGGTGAGTCCAAAATCGTTGCGCTCGATATTTCGAAATCCTTTGATAGAGTCTACTATCATGCACTTTTAGCCAAACTTAAAACACTTGATCTCTCCCCTCCTCTTCTGCTATAGTTTGAAAGTATTTTATATAGTCGCCTAATACGGGTTGTAGTAACTAGATGGCGTTACATCTGGACCTCATCCTTTAAATGCCGATGTGCCCCAGGGTCAGCGCCGTGCCTAGCTCTTGATGCACATGGGGCAAGCTGAGAGAAACCGCCTTTTCCTATACTTATTTTTATACAACTTTTTCCGATTAAATATTTTAATACAGAATTAAAAAAAAATTAAGAAATAATTCCCTCAAAATTTATTTTTCAAGCTTTTACTTTTGCAAAGTCTCCAATAAGTTCCTGATAGTCAATGCGATCACATACATAATTCGCTTTCAATATGGTGGCCAATCCTACTAAGCGTTCCTGGCTCATTGTCGATCGTGGAAATTAACAGTTTCGAGAGACTCGGTTCTCCTGACGCCACTGAAACGGGTAAACCTAACAATATCCGCAAGGCAATGACAAAATTGGGTACAATCAACAGAATATCATTTTTACTATGAAATTCAAAACTTCAATTGGGGATTGATCAGCAGGCAAGATCGCAGCCAGATTCCTAATTTCGTCACATAGATCAATGTCATCAATATCATGTTCTCCTCATCTGTTCTCAACGCGTATCACTGACAGCTTTGAGAGTCAGAGTCAGTGATGGAATATGTTTTTAGTACGTCCCATCTACTCGTGGAACTAGAAAAAAAACGTACATCTTTTGAGTAAGATAGAACAAAAAAGCATGTAGTTTGAGCTGTGGCAGATGCAACATCACCAACTACGAGATTAAGGGTATGAGATGTGCAAGGAACGAAGAAAGCACGAGGGTTCTTTTGCAGAATTCTATTCTGCACCCCAGAATGTTTACCTTTCATATTCGCTCCATTGACATACCTTTGGCCATGAATATCGGAAAGAGCTATACCCAAGCACTGTAGCTAGTTTTTGTATACGCACTATGCAGGGTGTCTCAGAACGACCCGCCTATTTCAAACGATTATAAAAAAGGGACTTATTTTAAATGTTTATTTATAGATACCAAAATGTACACAGTGAACGAAATTTTACTTTTTAAATATTACATTGGTTAAATGACGGCCGTTTTTAGGCCCAATTGTGATTCTCGCTTCCTAATGCTAACACGGGGCTGTCGACTTACAGAATTCGCAACCAATTCGATGTTTCCAGGGGTTCTTGCTGTTCTTCGACGACCATGATGAATCTCGCCTATTACGTTACCAGTATCGTTGAATGCCTGGATCCAAGCGAGAACAGTGGCGTTACTTGGGGTGTCTCTAATATTGCGCAATCCATAATGTAGTCGAAATAGCCGACGAACGCGAATTAGCGACTGATCGTTCTCGAAATACGCGGGCACGCAAAACGAGCGTTGCTCACCCGTGTAAGGCATGGTGGCAACTAAAAATGGAAAGTCAGATCTTGCCAGAGACCCAGCTTTATTTGCGTCTCGTTCACTCTCGAAATAGTCTCTCGTCGATCCTGACAAAACCCTCGCTTGCGGCAAAGCGAATCTCGTCGATTAAATGCATCTAAATCCCAAAGATGTCTCATATCTTTAAAATAAATTCATAATTTTGCCACTCGCGTTTCTTTTCATGGAGCAGTCATTTACGATGCACCGTCTTTATGCATTCTTGGCATTAATATTTCGAATAAGTTAAGCTAGACAGATCACATCTTCTCAGTTGCCAAAGAAGCATCGAAATATCTTGGATATCTGAAAACGTGTACAAAAAAATTTCAGCCTATTGAACTAGTTCTACATCAGACCTAGAATGAAATGCAATTCCCATATCTGGACCGAGGCTGGTCACACAGTCTTAGCTTCATTGGATATTGTCCAAAAGAGAGCCTTCAAGTTCCACTAGAGCACTGCCGCAATACTGAATGCCTTTCGCTCCTTTATCGGTACATGCATTGCCAATGTTCTGATGAAATATCCAGTCTGATCCCTTGTAGAATGATTCCTGCATGCAATACTCGCGCACTGCAAACCGCAAACATCCTTTAGCCCCCCCCCCCCCCCCCATTCAACTACTTTCGGCTGACCAGTAAAATTCCGTGATCCTTTTTTTTATCCCGAACTGTGCGAATGTAGAACAGTCTACCATCTTCTGCCGTTCCTTCGGCATACAATCCGCACCTTCGCCACTCTCCTCACGTTCTCTAATTCCTTTCTCTATCTCCTTCCTATCATGTTGTGCTTTGCAACATAGGCTTTCTCCTGAGCTTGTCTTAATAATATAAAATAAAAAAGTGCGAACAATTTTCTATTCAGGAAAGTTATTCATTTCGAGATGGTTCTATGTTTTTAGTTCTCTGTTTATGAAGCAAAAAATGTAGGTCTATCGTCCCCGATCTCCCCCATACACCATCATTATCAGGTTGGTTAAAAATCTTCATGATCAAAATAAATTAAGTCAAAAAGGTCACAGAATAGCATTAGAGATAAAAAAACAATTTCTCCTTGAAAGAAGCGCACGCGCACCTTAATTAATCGAAAATTAGCAATTACGGTCGGCTCTGGTGCAAGGTGAATGCTGCTATTTAAGTTAATAATTTGCCATAAAACCACGAGAAATAATTGACTTAATAAATACAGGTGTGTGTGTGTGTTCATTATAAAACTGCCACAATTTGATTATTTCATTTGAATTTCGTTTAAATTGAAACCACAGAAATGGGGAACGCACTGTGGTTACGGACAAAGAATATTACTTACCTATGCTAAAAGGATTGTATGCAACTGAAATAATTTGCATGCTAATTTGACACCTGAATTTCAAATCGGAATTGGTAACCATTGTAAAAAGTAGGACAAATTATGAATGAAGCATGAAATGATGGTGATGGTGGTGAATGCAGTACTATTGTTGTTGAAAATGAAGTAATCAAGGCTATGAGAAAATCACAAAATAAATTTGCGTATAAAGTTTGCAATGCGTGTGTCGTAGGTGCATGAAGATTTAAGGGAAAATTTCATTACTCTCATGTAAGCTTGTACATATACGACAGACAGAAACCTTGTACCGCGCCCACATACAATGATTTATAAATTTATGCACAAAATAATAATCAAAAACACACTTGCAATTTAAAGATAAACAAAAATCAATTTGTTTTCGCACCGGAACAAGATTGAATGGTGTAAGAAATTAATTAATATCAGAAAAGGGGGAAGGGGAAGGGGAAGGTATTGTATTGTACTTTTCGCTTTGACCACTACGGGCATTATTTTCGATTTAACGTTTGTTATACAAACACAATTCGTTTACCGATAAACCGTCCATTACATTTTTTTTCCATTTTGCATAATTAATTGTCGCGTTTATTATTAACAGCTTTTGATCAAGATTGCGTGTTCACTGTTCAGTTGACAGATGAAACTTCAAAATACGATCATATTTGTAGTTCTGCTTTCACATCATAGATGTCACACACGGTAAACTTTTCAAATGACCTGTGTACGTATGTATACAGGCTGTTTCCGTCTAGGTAGTCCATAGAGCAGGAAGTGGCCAGTACTCACCTAGACGGAAAAAAAATTGTATGGTATGGGGGGGGGGTCCATATAAACCGTTCGGGAGATACAGTGTGATTAAGAAATTATGCTAGTTTTTCACAAAACACCCTGCATCTTAAAAAGCTCATGTATGCAGAACTTTTTGGCCTTTCCAATAACTGCTCGACTAGCACCGTACTCCTCTCCACTCAAGAATTATGGTGGTCTAAACTAAGAATTCCGGATTTTCATACCTTTTTATTGACTTTGACCTTTTTTTTTTTTTACAAAAAGGCACTTAACGTAATTTTTTTATAAAACTACTGTCGTACTATAGACGCTCCTCTTTAATTTTACCTCTTATAACTATGTGCTCACTGTAGCCGTTGAACAGTTATTAGCTCATAACCTATTCAGGTAATCAGAATTAAGAGATTTTGAGTCACTAAGGGAACAAATTTATTTTAGGTTTGAGAATAGGTTATGAGCAAATAACTCTTTAACGGCTACAGATAGCACATAGGTAGGTCAAATTAAAGAGATAGATAGATATATAGATAATATTTATTAGCTACAATTTTGCCATACAAAAACATGTTTTTTTTTGCTTTAAAATTTTCCTTAACATATTTAATTACTTTTCTCTTAAAACCATTTACGTTTACCTCATGTTTAATATGATTTGGCATTTCATTAAAAAGCAATAAACCTTTGTAGAACACAGAATTTCTTGTTTTCATTAATCTATAGTTGTTAACTCTAAAGTTATCTGCACTTCCTAAACTATATATGTATATGGTTGACAATCCGCTACATATTTACATTAAGTTATCTCTAAGGTAATTTGGTAAGTAACCATTTTTAATTTTATATATAACGAATAACATATTATAAAACACTCTTTGTCTGACACTCATCCATTTTAATGTCTCCAACATTCTTCTCACTGATGTATATCTACTGCATCATAGTATAATTCTCATACCCTTATTCTGTAGTCTCTGCAGACGAAAAAATGCTTCGCTACTTATTGTAAACAGAATAGTTACGCAGTACTCAAAATGACGTTTTACTATGGTGTTATAAATATGTATTGCTGACTGCATCAGTGTAATACTCTTACGTATTCTTTTTAAAAGATTTACTTTTTTGAAAATTATTGTACAAATATAGTTCACATGACTTTTGAAATTTAAATTCTTATCTATTACAACACCCAAATATTTTATTTCTTCTAATTTTTCAATAATTTCACCATTTATGTTTAGATTTCCAACATTCACATCATTCATAATTAACATTTTAGTTTTTTCCACATTCAACTTTAATTTGTTCATACTTAGCCATTCGTTTACTTTGCTTAGATCATCATTCAACTTATTAACACATGAATCATAATTATCACCAGCTATGTACAAAAGAGTATCATCTGGAAACAAGCATACTTTTGAGTTTTCTACCACATTGCCAATGTCATTAATATAAAGCAGAAACAACAAAACTTCTAGTACTGATCCTTGTGGAACTCCAATGTGGACTTCATTTTTTTTAGATATGAAGTCATTCACTTTTGTACGTTATGTCCTTCCCTTTAGATAGCTCTTCAACCACTCGTGATCCTTTCCTCTAAATCCATATTTCCATAGTTTTTTTGATTGATTGATATTCATTTATAATGTTATTTTTTTCAATATAATCTTCCATTTGTATTTTGGCTGCTTTTTCTAAAATCTTTTCATATATGTCTATCATGTTTATATGTAGGTCTAAAATTTTCACATCTATTTGTATTTTTTACTTTCTTAATTGGTAACACAAAAGATTTTTTCCAATTCTCAGGAAATTCCCCACTATAGAATGATCTATTAATAATATGCAAAAGCGCTGGTCCTAAACTGTCAACAGTACTTCAACATTCAGTAGATTGCAATCTCTTTTCTTATTCATTTTATTCAAAATTCCATTCAATTCAGTGAAATTCACATCTCTAAATCTAAATGTATGTAGATTCCACTTCCTCTATCCAATTCTCATTATATTGTACGTAACTAATCGATGCATTGATTTCCTGAATACTTTGTACAAAAAATGTGTTGAATTTTTGTGCTATATCCTCTTTATTTTTATAACATTCACTATTAAACACTACTGATGATATTTCTTCTTTATCTGTTTTTAGTACAAATTTTTTAATCTTTTTCCACATTTCTTTCTGGTCGAACGTACTTCAAATTTGCATTTTCACATATTCTGATTTTTTTGCTTTTATATTTGCTTTATACATATTTCGTAACTCTTTATATTTATTCCAGGTATCTTCCCTATTAGTTGTTTTTGCTACTTCGTATAGTTGAATTATTTTAACCTTCAATGATCGTAATTCTTCACGATACCAATTATTATCTATACCAATATTGATGTGCTTTTCGTATGTTCATTAATTTATATGAAAATTCCTCGGCACTTACTTTGACAGATCCGGAGCATAGTATCGCGTTAAAGTTACTTTCTCTAATAGCATTTCTTTTTCTGAATCTTTCGTTTTTATATTTCAAACACTTAATTTTCTTTTTATTTTCTTTTATGTTATACTTAGTTTTATACGTTATTTGGATAGTTTCATGAACACTAATTTTTAGATCACTCTGTATGCTAGCATCCACTTTATCTGTGTTCACTACAACGTAGTCAATCAATGTTTTAGACCTATCCGTAATTCTCGTCGGTTCCCGAACTATTTGATATGCAGAATTATCCCTCATAACTTGTTCTATTTTTTTTTTTATAAACTTCATCATGCAGCCAATTGATATTGAAATCTCCAGCTATTATGAAGTCTATATTTACTCGCACTCATCTCTTGTACAATTTCCTCGTATATTTCACAAAAGTCTCTCATATTACCACTTGGAGATCTATACAATGAACCAATCACTACTGAATACTCATTGAAGATTACCCTAATCGATAACCACCATAGATTCCTTACCACTGCCTTTATTTCCATTATAACACTATCCAAATCTTTCTTTAAGTATATAGCAACACCACCTGTTCTTTTATTGTTACTATCGCATCTGTAAAGTTTATATCCCTCCAAACCTATTTCCAAAGCTTACAGTTTTTATAAAAAAAAGTTATGTTAACCATCTTTTTGCAAAAAAATATATATATTTATGTCAGTCAAAAAATGGTAAGGAAATCCAAAATTTTTACTTTAGACCTGACCAGAACTCCGATTACGAAAGGAGTGCGGCGCTGACCCGTGAAGTTCTGCATGCATTAAACCCTCGACAGCGATAGCGACCGTACATCCTGTACTTTTAAAGATACAGGATGTCTTGTGAGAGACTAGCATAATTTCTTAATCACCCTGTATCTCCCAAACGGTTGATGTGGAACTATCCCCCCCCCTGCCAACCAATTTTTTGTTCGCATAGGTAAGTACTATCACTTCCTTTCCTGCTCTATAGACATCCTAGACGGAAACACCCTGTATACAAGAAATCGTAATAATGTTTGACAATTTCAATTCCGTAACGTGAGTAGTCAAGTCAAGTCAAAACAAATCTGCGTTCTTTAGGTCGGCCATGTTTCCCTCGATGATCTCTTCATTTGCCCTTGGTCGTTGGAACTCATTTCCAGTCCTCATTTCGATTTTATTTCATTTTCTCCTCCTCTTGTTATTAGTCGTTCTTTGATCCTCTTTAAAACTTCCGTTCAGCTGTCTTCTGTTCTTTTAAATACTACGGATAATGCGCTAAGCGCCATTTAAGACATACTGACTGTATGTCATTCTCATTTTGCAGTTAGTTGTTAGTGGGAAGGCGCGAGGAAGAAGATAGGATAGGATGGGATGTGGATTGTGTTGGGAAAGTTTAGGTATCGATGGCCTAAAGAATTGGCTTTATTCAGAGACACTCTCTGAATAATTGTGACTTAAGGCTGAATAAAGGGGAATGCCCAATTTTCATACAAATTTAGGCCCGACACCTCTAGGCATGGACATGATAGATGTGTTAAACGATGCATTATGATACTCTGAACATATTTTATTAACAATGTTTATTTCTATGTGCTGGGGGAAAGCTTTGGCGATCGGATGTAGCTTGAGCGACTTTCTTGGGTGAAAATGTGGACTTTTGTACTTCTCGTCATTGCGCGGAATTGGTGCGCCGTGAAAAATAACTTCCTATGAGACAAATGTTCACAACAGAGAACTAATGGCCATGGAAAGAGGAACTGCAAAAATATATCCGAAATATAGTAACTGAGGTGTATGTGACCCAAGTGCATGAAAATGGGTTTCCCGGCAGCAAAAACGTCCCGAGAAGTTTTGTTAATCGGGAAAAAGTACACGATTCGATAGTACTCGGCGAGACTTTTCATTTGATGTGCAACATACCGTATTGGAACCAACCCTCTCCCCACAGGGGTTTCCTATCCCCCCCCCCCCCCTCAACATAAAAGTATGCAGAGAAAGATTTTCTTCTACGAATTGTACCTCAGCGATTCCGATCGGATATAACCCTACCGAGTTAGAGCCGATCTAAGGTCAAAAAATCTAGTACCTCAGTTCGAATAAGAAAGAGGCTATAAATAGCTATTTAAGCTATGAGCTTGAGAAATCGTAGTCATTTGGTTCAGATGAATTTTTTTAAATAATTTTGTTAGAAAAGGTATAAAAATTTTATTTCGGTTCGGAAGATTAAGATTAAGATTAAGCTTAAGATTTTCAGAACACCATTTTTCTGTATGAATAGTAGTTTAGGGCGGAAGAAATCAAACTTTTGTCAGTCTTCCATAAGAACACTGAAAATATTTTAGAATGTTAAGACTAAATTGGGGCTCTTATGTGGTATTGAGGGAGTCTGTTTCATGGCTTGAAAAGTATTTCTCGAGGGTTTTGACAGAGGTGAACGATAATAAAAAAGTCTGCCTGTACAAGGTGGTTAGGAATTTTATGAACTTCTTTGTTCGCAAGTTCATAATTTAACATTTCTACTAAATCGTTAAGGAAAATTCTGATAATCCATAATCTACCCAAACAACGGCATAAAATTAAAATTAAACTTTGAGAACACAGTATTCTACTCAAACGATTATGGATCTATAAATTAAAAAAGAAACAAGATATATTAAACAAAAACAACAATTAAGTAAAGAGTTCCTACCATAGCCTCTAGTTTAATTCAATTCGAGAAGGTACTCGCAATCACTATTAATTCGCAGACGTTCTGATATATAAAAAAAAAATACCTTGTCATCGCACCATAATAAAAGGTTACCAATGTAAAAATGACTTGCAAATTGCGATTATATTTGCTGGCATTTATCTTCCAAATGGCTGTCAGAGGTGTCATCGAATTTCAGAGATTTTTTTTTTTTTTTTAATAAGTTCAAGGTAAAATTTTGCTATAATTTCTTACCTTACCGATGGTGGCAGATTATAAAACAAATTTTGATAAAAAATTTTAAAATTTATCATGAAAAAAAATGCCTCCCCGGCGGGGAATCGAACCCCGGTCTCCCGCGTGACAGGCGGGGATACTTACCACTATACTACCGAGGACTTAAAGCTCGCTTTGTGCAAACGTAATTTTAAACTAATGGGTGTACAGAATTCCACCATTGGCACTTTATAATTTCGAGATAGGATTGTTTTTTCCATTTTATTTAATGTTGTTTTCTAAATAGTCGTATTGTATGCAAAATAGGTCTTGTTGTTAGTATGCTTTATTTAAGAAAGTTTAGAAGTTCTTGAAAAAAATAAATCGAGGTCCCTTTTCTGTAAATTCGTTTTCAAGGATAATGAGTTTTTTTTAATTTTTTTAAGGAGAGAGAAAATGGTAATCTTTGAAGTTTGAATGGAGTTAATTTTTAAATATGGGTAGTTAAGAAAACTAAAAACGAAAATTGATGACGTGTGATGTGTTGCTAGATTATATTGAAGTGTGTTCGATAAGTAAGAAGGATGGAGTACCTATGCCAATAATTATTTTTATGTGTTATGATCATTCTTTTATTCAGACCTACCTCCCTAAAATTACTTCTTCCCCTTCAAGGTTACGTTTGAATTTTTTTTTCTTTTTCGAAGGAAGTGTAGTCACTAAAACGCTCATAAGTCTTTTTAAGGATATGGCAGGATCAAACTTGTGCACTGGTTTTAAAGAGAACGTTTCCTCCTTTATAACAAATCAAATCAAATCAAATCAAAAAGAATTTATTTATAAGCCCCTGCCTGAAGCAACGTACAACGTTGGGCATTACGACATTAGTAGCTTAGTATAACAGCAAAATAACATAAATCAGTGTAGCTGGACAGGCCATAGGCCATCCCGATATTAGACATAAAGAAGAAAATGAGATATAGCATTGTGAGATTGATTGGACGATAAAAAGTCCTTACAGGTAACTTTTATGGAGATTCTATAGTATATAGGGGAAGGTGGGTAGAAATGGATCGTGGGGGTAAGATGAACCAAGCCCGTAAAACTTAAATGCGAATAGGCAGAGATATGTAATAAAGTCAAAATGGAAACAGTCTTACAACTGCTTCATTTATTTCAATCGTCCACAATCTGTGCTCGAGCGCATGCGTGTTAGTTGAGTGAGTTAAGTTTACCACGTGGAAACTATTTTTGAGTGCTCCACATATCTTTGTGTTTAGCTGACTGGTAACTAACAAATTATTTATAATGCCAACTTAATGTTAATAACATGAAGCCCTAATTTAAATAAAAATAACAAATTTAGTAAATTTAAAAGTTTTGTTAAAAAAAAATTATTTGAATAAATAAAGTGCTACTGGGTAGAAATGCACCATTGCTTGTGGGCGATAGCAGAAGTTGACTGTTGACTGTTCCTGATATGGCGTTGGTACCGATACGAGACATCAAACGTGTGTTACCACCACCACTTCCATTAGGAACAACAAGGCGGCAACAAGGCCGCTATCAACTGCCCGTGTCCTTCTCACATTTTAACATGCATTAACGCCATTTAATTGAAACGTTCCTATTTTCCTTTTTTATTTCGTTAACTGAATTGTTATGTTTTGTTATTTATTTTATAATAAAAAAGTCTAACTTTAACTTATTTGCTATTTTTCAATTTAAATTTGCACTTGGCTCATATATCCCCCTTCTTGGTTCATTTCACCACACATGTGGGGAGAAATGAACCAAAGCACTTTTTTTGCATTTCTGTCAATAACTTAGAATACGCTCATTAAGACTAAGAAATGTTTATGTCAATACAAATTTAAAAGAATAGGCTTCAATTTCATGCATTTCATCCTATCGGCGGAGGTATATTACAGCTGAAATGTCTTCTCGAAAAAAAGTGGTTCATATCTAGCCACCTTCCTAATAGATAAAATGAGAAAAGAATAAAATGAATAAAATGAAATGATAGAACTTATATGACATTCATTGCCTGTATGTACATAGTTATAGTTGTTGATATTAAAGAGACTTATCCAAGATTCTTACCTAGTGATATTACGCCTAGAATTTTATATACGTTAGATTAAGCCTATTCTTACACTAAAGTTGTTTTTATGAGGCCCTTAGCAATAGTAGATTTAAGCTGGGATTTTAGACATTAGCAATTTTTAGACATTAGCAATCTACGATCAGACACTAACAACTGATTAGGCGCGCTAGACACCAGCCATTAGCGATTGGTCAGGCCTCTCTCAGAGAGCACATAGCTTTTTGTTTGAATTCTTTGTTTGTGCCAATTTCTCTGATGTCATCGAGTAGGCTGTTCCACTTTGTGACCCCCTGGGAGAAGATATTTCTGCTGCCAAACTGAGTACTCACCCTAGGGTATATCAGTCTGCGGCCGTCCCTGTCACTCCACGAAAAGCGATTACATATATACCCTGGCAATAGACCAACTCTGGCCTTATGTATAAAGGACAATGCTGTGACATCATACATACATTGTAGCAATCCGGGGAGTAGGATTTCCAGCAGTGGACCCAGATGTACCCTTCGTCTCAGATTGAATACAAATCTGGCACATACCTTGAGAGCACGCAGCAGCTTGGACTGTCCGGATTGTGAGAGTGGAAAGAGTACAATATCCGCTTAACGAAAGTGAGGTAATTTAAGTGCATTGAATAGTGGTAATCTTGTGGTCTCATCAAGATGAGGGGAAACTGCGTAGAGGGAGCGGAGTCCGTAATATATTCGAGAGCACATCAAATTTACATCTGCCTTCCAGGATAGACAGGGATCCATAAGAAGCCCCAGGTTCTTAACAAATTTTGATGTCAGTGGAATGCTATGACTCAAGATGATTATGGAGGGAATTTGTGACAATAGATTCGCGATTCTGTTGGGTCTAATAGCATAACCAATAGCCTGTGTTTGAGTTGGGTTCAGTGCCAGGCCATTAGCCGCTGCCCAAGATGCGGTATCCGCTAGAGTTTCATTGATTATTGTTATTGCTTCATGCAGTCTGTCTGCGGGAGAACCGATATATATCTGGATATTATCAGCGTATATTTGAAAATGAACATTGTTGAGAATCTCCCCTACGTCATTGATGTATAGCGAAAATAGAAGGGGGGCTAGGACCGCTCCTTGGGGATTGCCCGATCGTAAGGGTCTTATAGTGGAGTGTGTTTCGCTGGATTTGACCATAAAAGATCTGCCGGATAGGTAGTTGCGAATCATCTCACAGGCAGAAGGGGAGAATCCAAAATGGGAACAAAGCTTTGAGGTTAATCTGTCGTGAGGCACCGAGTCAAATGCCTTGCTGAAGTCAAGAAGCACATGGATCGCTGAGAGACCCCTGTCACACATGCTTCGAATATCTGCCGTCACTTCAAGCAGCGCAGTGCTTGTTGAGTGGAAGCGTAATATCCAACATATTACGATTAATGAGCAAATGCCTCAGTTCAGAATGCTGTTGAATCAATTCGCACTACCTACTTACCAAATTTCATGAAATTTTCAAGAAACTAAGACTTTATTATGAGAAAATGCATGATTGGTGATATTTTCATGATTTTTTACTCCCTGATCCTGTTAAGATATCAATTTGAGATATTGATATGTTTTAGAGAATAAAATAAAGTAGAAAATAAAAAAAATAATAAAATTAAAAGTACATCTTCCATGATATTCAAGGATAATGGAAAAAAATCCTAATTCTTCATGTCCCTTTTCGCATATATTTTTAAGATGCTATTTTTTTTAGTTAGTTGGAACTCCTATCTTTCAAATGAGCTATCTTTCACTGTTCTAGAATAAATAGAAAAATATAGGAATATTTAAAAAAGACCAAGAAAGCATTTCTCCGAAACTGCCATTCTCGCTAAATATGCAATGTAATGACCTAACCACCCTTAAAGTTCATGAACTTTTTCTTTTCGACTCAATACAAATATTTAATAATGTTTTGCTATTTCATAGAAAGGCCCGACATCAACATACATGGGAGATGTCTTAAACGAAGCATTATAATACTCTGAATATATTTTATTAGCAATGTTTATTGAGGGGTGTCAAAATTTGATCTAGTACATATTAGAAAATCTAGTACAAAATCAAAATTCTTAGGTCCTGAGAAGAAGTTTGAGTACCAACACTCCTATAATCGGAGGCTTAAATAGCTATTTATATCCATCCATACTCACTTTATGAGTATTTCCATCTTTTTTATTCCAAGTGAAGTACTAGATTTTTTTGCACCTTAGATCGGCTCTATCTCGGTAGGGTTATGTCCAATAGGAAAACGGGTTTCACTGTTTGCCTCAACTCATTACCAGCTACCAATAAAAGAAGAGAGGAGGGAGACCAGCTACAATAAAAGAAAAGAGGAGGCAGAGGAGAAAGGGGGCTGTTAAACGAAGAAAAGGATGGATATACAAATATTAGGTTGTAAAGGAAGAATATATCAGGGCAGAAAAGTGAGGTGGGAGAGAGAGAAGTAATGAAGATGGAAGGAATAGGTGAGATGGAAGACGAAAAGAGAT
This sequence comes from Dioctria linearis, assembly GCA_963930735.1. Lineage (NCBI taxonomy): Eukaryota > Metazoa > Arthropoda > Insecta > Diptera > Asilidae > Dioctria > Dioctria linearis. Next base: position 13,827,151 of record OZ005740.1, on the reverse strand, counting down.
CGGCCGATAGATGAGAGGTTATCAACTACGTATCGCCCTTATTGCTAAACAAAATCTTTTGTAAAATATCAAATACCTTCATGATTATTGCATTGCATTTGAACATTATGAGAAAAAATCATGTTGAGTATACATAATACGATGGTCCTGAACAAAACGTAATGTACCAAAAACAAATAAATGAAATTAATGAATCCCCATTCTTGTCCAATAATTATGTAGGGGAATGTCGGCAGGGTTGGCCCTGGTTGGTGAGCTGCGATTATTTTTTAGATTTTTTTTTTACCACTAGCGCCACCAATGTGCGAGCGCGGCAAAGTTTCTCTCGGTGACACAGAACTTTTCGTGACATTATAGATTTAGAGTGTGAACGCAAAGAAATTTCAAAAAAAGTTTTTTTTTTTAGTGTCAAGAAATACGACCAGAAAGTCAAGCGAAAATATATGCAATCTTTAAGGATAGCATTGTCAATGTGTTGTGTGGTTTATGCTTGAAAATAAGCAAAACTCTGAAGAATATTTCAGAAGCCATATTAAACAGACTCCCTGACTCCCTCACTTCCATATGAAAGCCAAAAACTGAGTTCTAACTTTCTAAAATATTTGTAAAACTGTCAAAAGTATGGTTTGAATAGCTCCTCCGCCCTAAACTACTATTCATACAGAAAAATGGTGTCCTGATAATCTTAAGCTTGCTTTCTTATCTTCCGAACTGGGTTGAGCAGTCATTAGAAAGGCAATGAAGTTGTGAATACAATCAGCTTTATACGGTGACCGTACGCCCTTTACTTTTTAAGATACAGGGTATTTTGTGAAAACATAGCATAATTTCTTAATCACACTATAACTCCGAAACTCCGTACCATTAAATTTTTTTTTGTCTAGGTGAGTACTATACCTCCCGCTGTATGGACCACCATGAAGGAAACACCCTGAATAAATTCAATGTTTGGCACTTTTCCATAAGTATCAATATGGAATATTTTAGAGAACGGACTCTCACGCACACATATGGATATCTGTTTCATGGCTTGCGAAATATTCTCGAGGGTTTTAAATCAAACCAAGAGGAAAATTCAATCCTGTAACATGTTTGGTTGTGGTGTGACTCGATGCGACAATGGTGCTTGTAGTCAGGGTTGGCCCATACTGTGATTGTGTGCTTCGAAAATGCCCAAAATATGTCCAGCACCAATCCCAACAAAGTCTGCCAATAAAACACCAACTAAAGGAAGATTACCGGCCAAAGAAGCGAAAAAAAGCCCTATTCGGATAATGCAGGACAGAAGTATAAATTTGAAGTGCGCCAATAAAACGACATTTGCCGGAAATGCGATTCTGAGTAATGTGTCATTGAAATTTGGAAAAAAAAACAGAAAATGTTGCATATTCGGTTTTTGTTTCATTCAATGAATTTTTCCCGGGAATTTACAATAATTTCAGCACATATTTCGTCGATTGGTCAACCTAGACAGTACTGGGGCCGGAGTTTGACAGCATTTCACTTTTTTTTTAAATGCCTATATTTTTTTCATTTTTCTCCCAATCAATTTGGGATGTTCAGCAATAGTGTTCCTTTTCTCCAGACGTTTCGAAAAATGTGATTGAATTAACTAAATTCTTCCTAAAACGGAAGTTATCGGCATAAGGCATAAGGGTGGCCAACCCTGACAGCATTCCCCTATATATTTGGTTATGCATTGTTTTTGAAAAACTGGAACCGGATCAAGAATAATCGCTTGAGTCTTATTTATGTTAATAATAACTCGTTTTCTTTATACATACATACATAGATAGTATCCTTATAATATCATCCATACATTTCATGTCACTTTTAATCACTTATATAAATTTACGTCGTAATTATCTAGCAGACAACTGATTAAAAAAAGAATAGAACACATAGTCAGCAGTAGTCACCCTCTCCTATAGCAAGGGTAAATTTAAAGAGGCCAATAACGCTTGCTGTTCCACTTGCGAATAAGCAAATTTTTTAATAAGTTTAATTGTACGAAAATAGAGGTAAACGTAAATCTAAGTTATCAGACAAAAGCGAAACCCTTCAATGCCTGTACGTACATACAGCAGCCACACCTCCTGCTCCTCCACCATAGAAAACATGGAGCAACTGAAAATTTTGAAAATTAACCGTTTCACTAAGTTAAGCATATTATCAAAAATTTCTACATAAACACATTATCGAAATTCACTAATCGATTTTGATCAATGATTGAACAAGCGACCTTTTATCAACTTCCAATGTGGCAGGTGCCTTTTCGCTCTTACTATTGATATTGTTGTTGTTGTGAATCAAATGTGTTTTTATTTCGGAAAATGTGTTACTTCGGCAAAAGAAGTGTGAACTGTTAACAAAAACAAACAACAACAACCTCAACAACTATGCAACAAAAAGAGAATCCACTAATCCGACCTTGAATCAAGCCTTATCCCTCTCCGTTGCAATTGAAGCGTCAATTACACTTGAGGGGTGGATTTTAGTCCATGTCACAAAAGTCTAGTGCGGGAAGCTCTATTCATTTCTACATAGGTAGTTGAGAAAAACCTTCAGTCAGTTGGTTGGTCGGTCGTCGGTTGCACATTATCCTCCAAAACTATTGGACTTTTACACAACTCACAATCCAACCCAACAGTCGAAGTGAGTGCAATTTGCTTGTTTGTTTGTTTGTTTGTTTGTTTGTTTATACCCTCGTTGGGATAACAAACTTAACACGAACTTGAAAACAAAAACATTTTTATCAAGTGTTGATGGTGGTCAGGTACATTCTGGAATGCAAGTGAAAGTGAAAGTTAAGTGTCGCCGTCTTGAAATTGTCGGTAAGGGATTTTGTTCGTTCTGATACATATATCCTTGGTATCCTCCTAGTATAGTACCGTGCATATGCATATCATTGGACTTGTATTATTTGTTAAAATTTTATATTAAAATCAATAAAAATATTAAGTAAAATCTAGTGGTTGTCAGTTATTATCTTTTGGGATAAATAGAAAAAAATAAATAAAAAAAAAATGTTTCTGTCCTAAAAATAAAAAAGAGAAATTGATAAATAAATGACAAAGTTACCAAGATTATAATACATTATGTATGCACTGATAAGTAATAGCAGAGATACAGAAAAATCTTACTTTTCAAGATAGACAAACTAACGACAAGAAAACGACAAATTTAAAGATTAAGATTTTGTAATCCGATAAATTTTGGGCTAAGTTTTAACAAGTTAATGCCCTGCCTATACACGTCAACTTAGCACCGTATCCAAAAAAATTATATACAAAATATTTCGGGTCGCACGATAAATAAACGACAAAAAAGCGACAAATTCTAAAATAAAATATTTTGTAATCTGATAAATCTTAGGTCGAGTTTTAACAAGTTAATGTTCTATTTTGACATCAACTTAGCACCGCATCTAATAAAAAGGATATACAAAATATTTCGGGTTTCACGATAAATTAACGATAAATTAACGATAAAAAAACGACAAATTCTAAAATATAGTATTATGCAAGCCGATAAGTATTGGGCAAATTTCAGCAAGTAGTTGCGCTAATTTAAATTTGTGCGAAGCATATCTACCGTTATAAAATGGTATCAAATCAGTAGAAATAATTAGATTACTTCATCTTATGATAAATGTAAAAAACTGATAAAATAGATAAAATGAAAATGACTTTTTTTTAAAAATTCCTCTCTATGTTTTATTCGTTGAAACGAGTTAAGAGGATTTTACTTGTTTTTTTTTTTATGGTTTATGTAAATATTCGCAATGTGTAAATAAAACCGAGCCGGATATAAAATAAAAAAATTCATTGTGTGTATTGTATGTACATATTACATAAATAGTTTTCTATATTATATGCACACTACATCGCAGATGATGTATGTTTGTATAACTGTGTAATCGTTGATAGGTTTCTATTTTTATATTTATTTACAGAAAGTTCAAAAAATTGTGATAATTGCGACATGCTAACTACTCAAATCGGTCACAAAGCAGTAACATTGTGTATGGATAGATACGTTCACATAATATTATATAATATTATACATATATATATGTATATACATATGTATCACTATTGTTCTAGTATTGATATAGCCTTACGTAATGATTTCGTAATTTCTAATTGGATTCCTTAGCTGTCAAATTTCATTGGCGGCAGGCAAATATCGCCCGCAAAAACGGCAAAGCACGTGCTTTTCAGTAAAAGAAGGAAAATAGTATGAGAGGATCAGGTTACACAATAGAAAAATGAATAAAAACAAGAAGTTCAGAAAATGTCTTTTATCCCCTTGAGGGATTGTATCGGGAGATTTTAATCCCCTCGGTTCCTCACTACTATTTTTAATATCTAGCAAATTGCGGGTCTTGACCCCATATATAGTTTGATACCATCGCCAGTTTAGGAATAATATACTTCAATCGTAGTATAACTTCTACCTGCAAGTATAGAGGTGAGAGGGGGCTCAGTAGAGTTTTCAAAGCCGTTCTTGGTTTTATGCAAATGACACCATCAGTGATACTTCGGCAGAAAATTCTCATACTCTATACTGCAAAAGTTGACTTTAATTAGCTTGGTTGTGGCCCTATGCCATCATGTAATCGCTCCATATTGATATATGGATTTTATGAATGACAGCCGTAACAATCGAAAAGGTGCTTGGCTGTAGGCACGCTATGGACTATGGGTTTTCTCCACGAAAAATGTATATATGTTATGTCTATCTAATATTAACATAGACTTTTAAATTGGTAACTGCTGATGACTATAGTTGTTATAGTAAAAAGAAATTAGGCTACTATAATAAGCTGTCTATCACTCTTTACAGTCTTAGCGGCACTGAAAATGACTTCCCCCCCCCCCGCTCACCCAGCTACCCCTCCTTATCTGGAAAAAGTTCTCGCAACCTCAATAAAGAATCCACTCAACGATAGATTATGTATGTCATCCAAATCACATGGCATGGAGTGCCGTAACAGTAGATTTCTCGCTTGGTAATTATATGCCTGTTTATGTATATAAAGAAGAAGACAGTGAAATTCATTTTAGTGATCTGCATATGACTTGGGAAGAACATGACCAAACGTCTCTTGCTTATGTAGGTATAAAGGCCGTACACGACAACGCGTTCTAAATCAGTGATCCCAAGGAACAATTTTAGCAGCTATATGATTGCAAAAATTGGATCTGTGTTTTAAAATGGCTTTATAATGGATTGACGTGGCTAAAATGTTTTGTAAAAGTTACAAGATTTGCTTTTGGGTTTTTGACACTAAAATGTTTTATAATGCAGTGTTAGGAATGCTTTCCGAACTATAGGTATAAAACTGTTTGGCTTCGAGAGCTACTTGGTTATATAATGGTCTTATAGTGGTCTGCAATGCCATTTATTTGAACCATATTAAAACATTTTGGCTCTGGATGCTATTTAGTTGTATAAAGCTTTCGTAAAGCCTCGAAAAATGCATTGAGAGCCATTATAAAATAGTTTATTGTCGACAGCAAATCAGTAGCAAGAGCAGCAGTAAAATAATTTAGCTATCCTGAAGCACTATTGGAACCTTTTTAAAACTTGGGAACTACCTATTTTGTTTCTGAGAAGACTTTATTTAAACCATAGCAATATCTACAAAATTATTTCGCATCATGTCATATTGTAATTTGCGAAATGTTCAGAGACAGCCAATTACTTTGGATATCGCTACACAAAATGTTTCGCTCTCTCTCATAGTTTTACTACACCGCATAACTCTCCCAATTATTGTGATTGTAATTCCAGAAGTGATCTCGACAGTACATCCTGCATTAACGAAAATAATTAAAGCGATGATTGTGGTACGATGATATAAAAAAAGGAAAACGTTCAACAAGAAATGGAATTTTGATTAAATAGTGTCTTTCGGGATATTAATGAATCAAAAATAATTTCTGTAAATATCAACGGATTGTCAGTATACAAGAGCACTAAAGAAGAATCTGGGTATATCTTTTAATATCCATGAAATATTCTTTTTTCATCCTAGAGTAATTGCTATTTACAGTGGAAAGTACAAGCCTGGTGATTTAAAGGCATTTCCGCCTCCATTTGTTTATGAATTGAAAGAAATTATGGAAAATGGCATTGATATCAATAGAAAGAAAAATAATCGTTGTATTATTACAACTATTAGAATGACCTGTCACATTTATTGACGGTATTGCCTGCGGCCTGCTGTTGATACTGTTGCTGTATGAGAAATTATTTAGTTATTTGTCCCAACATTTCTTCAATAATACCTTCATTCGTCCAATTTGTCTCAAAAATTCTCAAAGTTAAACGCCATTTTTCTTCAATACGATCGATGTATTTTATCTAAGACAAACGACAAAGTCAGATGGGCGGGATTAGTATGTTTTTTAGGAGTTCTATAATAGGTCTGTAAGAAACCATATAGCTGTATCGTCTTATAGAGGATATGAAGGAAACTGAAGTATTTTATTAGGATTCTAAAAAAAAGCAAAAGAGCTGCATGGTTTTATTAAGGTTTTCATATTGACTAAATAGTTTTATAAAGTTCTCAAGGGCGAAAATCTGATTTAATGGTTTTATCGAAGTTTTAGACAAAACTGTTTTGTTTTATTAGAGCTCTGGAAAAGGTTAAACTGTTGTTTTAACATCGACCATTTGGTTTATAAATTATAGAGCTGCGAATGCCGCCATTTTTCGAAAGCATAAATTTAATATATTCTTAATATATACAGGGTGTCCCGGACTAATACTGCAACATTTTGCCAAATGATTCCTCTCGTCCAGACAAGCAAAAAATTGTATGGCAGAAGGGGGGCAAAAGGTCACCCTACCGACTTACATGGTGATTAGTAAAATATGCTCTTTTTTTACTAAACACCCTATATCTTAAAAAGTACAGGGTGTACGGTCTACTTGAAGACGACATTGTATGCAGAACCTTAGGGTCTTTCCTGTGAATGTTAAACCACCCCCACACCCTTCCCCACTCCAGAGTTATGACGCTTCAAAGTCAAAAATTCGGTTTTTTTTTAATTTTTCCGTTATTATTTTAAAAATACCCCCACTAAAATACCTTTTTTTACAAAATTTCGAAAGCCCAGCGCCTCCTGTTTAATTTAACCCATTACACTTATGTTCTATCTGTAACGGTTAAGGAGTATACATTTGGCTCATATATGCATTTTATGGTAAAAAAAGAAATTAACGGTTATTCTGACATTTCTAAAAATAATTTCAGAGTAAAATATCAAATTATCAAATAATCAGAATTCTACCGGACAATCGACAATTTCATTACATTTTAATATATTTGCCATATATGATTAAACTTATAAAGATAAATACCTACTTGTTCATTTATAAGATGATATCGCATTACCAGCAAAATTATTTGTATACATATTTTACATGAGCAAAAAAGAATCACATATATTGTAAAAAGTACAATATAGCGACGTATAACAGATGCATTAAAACCTCTGAAATATACGAATATGTAAATTCGGAGAACGTTTTCACAGCAATAATAAATCAGTTTTAAAAACGCTGCTAGAATGTTTACACAACACGCTTTTACAAAAAACTCGTTTCATAAGATGTTTTATATGTGCTTCTAGAGCGTTCCCCCGAGGAACTTAAGTATCGTATTAAGGTTCTATAAAGTCGTTCCCGTTGCCTTTATACAGTGTGCCCAAATCGACTTTATAGAGGATTTATAGAAACTGCAAGAACGTTAACAATACTAAAGTTATAAAACAAAAAGTTTTATTGAAAGCTGTGAGAATACTCTTGCAACTCTTACAAAAGTTGAATTGTTCCTTGGGATCAAATATATAGCGAAAAACTAAAGTTTTGTATGGCAACACCAAGAAAGAGTTGCCCGATTCGGTTCATTTTCGAATCTCTATATTTGCAATTTTTATGAAACAGCCGTGCACAAAATTTCAGTTGAAACGTTCTCAGGTAATTTCCAAATATATAGTGAAAACCCAAAGTTTTGTATAGCAACATTAAGAAAGGGTTGCCCGATTTAGTCCTTTTTGAAATTTTATTTACTATTGTTATGAAAACACCATGTTCTAAATTTTAGTTCTCCACACTGACGCGGTCTCGGCAGTGCCCAATATACATATGGAAACCCAAAGAGGGAGTTGCCAGATTGGTCCCATTTTTTAACTTAAATTTATTTTCTTCCTAAAAAGTCTGTGCGCTCTAAGTGAACGCGTTCTCGAGTTATTGTGAGGACAGTCGGACATGCAAACATTAAAATAACTTTTAATATTATACGTAGGTATCCTACTCATTTTGCTCTACCAGAATTATTTCTGTGCGTTACAAACGCAATGGCAAACTTGGTAGGAATATTCTATGATTTCATCTAGGTTCGAGGGGAATGAAGGAGTAAGACAAAATACGTTGTTTTTAGATGGAAAGAGTTAACAACTTTCTCTTAATATTTTATGAATCACTACACAACTTCTGGATATCACAAATCGCTACGATTATTTCTTTACATATAGGTAGATATAACCAGGAAATTTAATTTCATTTCGTCGATTCATTTATTTCAAAGATTTTCAATTCACCTGGTACCTGCTACCGATGAATTCGAACGAGCCGTGGAATTTTTAATGCGTCGTAAACGTATCAAGTTAAAAGGTACTGGCAAATTTTTATGATTTTAAAATATGAAATGAAAACTATGAATTCCAACCGAATATACGCGATGGCCGTCCACTTTAAATTTTTCGAAATTGGCCACAATGATCAATTTATTTGGAATATGGCAGATGATTTCAAGGTATATGTAGTCGCGAGAAGAATAATTAAATAGACGAACAAAAATTCAATTCGCCCATATTTGAATTCTCACATTTTTTCCACATTTCTTGCCTGTTTTTCGATGTAGAATCGAATTCGATTTCGATCGGTTCGTATCAAAATCATCGGTAGACCTAAAAATTTACTAGTTATAGGCAATCAGATCGGTGTTTTTCAAAATCTCAGAATATTTGTTCTCCTTCAATTCCACTCGATTTCGAAGTTAAACTTTAACAAATTCAAAACTTTAGAATCATAAAATCACCTATTGCAAACACCCAGCCTAAAATGTAACCCTGTTAACGTTTTTCTGCTCCTTTTCTTAAACACCTTCACCATTTATGCTTTTTAATTTTATTATTATTATTGGAGGGGTTGGGTAGGGGGGTTGGTGCAGACAGAACTCCCGGCTCTCATCTAGTCACCTCGACCTATAAGATCTCTTTTGTGACATTACCCCTAAAAGCGAGCTTGTGGGCCTTCTTTGCAACATCTTTTTCTTTTCTGGAGATATCTTAGCCTTATACGACACAGAGCTTCACAGTCACATGGGAGTGTTCAGCGGTTTCATCGTCTTCCATACAGAAGCGACAGATCTCATCATCGACCTTAACCAGTTTTTTAAGATGATATCTAAGTGGGGGCAATGCCCAGTGAATCCGCCTATTATTAGCGTTAATTCGTTACACTCAATGCCTTCGTGTCCTGGCACCCAAATAAGCGTCACCTTGTTTACTTCGGCCAGTTGCTTCAAGACAGTAAGACAGTCCCAAACCAGCTTAGACTCAAAGGTAAACGAGTATATCGCTTTAAGTGTGGAAAAATGGAAAAAAAAAGTGGAAAATGGTTTGTGAGGCCCCCAGTACCTTTGCGAGAAGGCACTTCAGACCATATATACCCACCCTGCTCTACCGTCCATTTTGGACCCATCCGTATACCATTTAAGAGATCCTTTTTTTACAAAGTGTAGGTCCCCAGTATGCTACTGTTAACGGTCCCCTAAGATGTCTGAAATTGGATTGGCCATCGGTTCTTCCAGGAATTTTTGGAAGACTTTCAGATGGCCAACCCAAATTGTTTATACCCAGGAGATCAAGTCATATCCGACCTCATGCAAATAGCCCTCTCCAAAGTCCGCACGTGGTGTTTAAACAAAGGCCTTTTGCATAAACCCCATCAAAACGGTTATCGTTCCGTTCACAAGAAGATCGAAGCATACGGCTCCTCTTCTTGATAACACGGAATTGATATTTTCAGACGAAGTCAAATATCTGGGGGTAACTCTAGATAAGAAACTTACCTGAAATTCGCATCTGTCCAGAGTGACGGATAGAGCGGTACGATTTCTCTACACGTGTCGTCACTTCATTGGCAGAACATTGGGTCTGGAGCCAAAAATGATGTACTGGATGTACACCACGATTGTTAGACCCATGGTCACCTATGCGGCCCTCGCATGGTGGCCAAAAACTAATCAAAAGTCGGCTGAGGCTCTGCTTCAAAAAACCCAGCGGCTTGCCTGTCTAGGAATAACTGATGCCATGAGAACCTGTCCTACAGCAGTCATGGAAGCCTTATTAAACCTTCCACCCCTACATTTGCAGGTGAAAAAGGAAACGATCTCCAGCGCTATTACAGTACAAAAGGAGAAACAGTTAAAGCCAGAGGATCTGGTTGGTCATTTAAGTTTCTTAAAACAGATATGCTTCGAGCAAATGACGACAATATCTAATATAATCACACCCAGGGTGGATTTTGTGAGGCCATTCCAAGTGGTTCTTGGAGACCGACAACAACGGCGTTCCACTCAAAAACGAACAGTGGGGTCGGACTGGGTGTATACGGCCCCAAATTTCATATATCAAAGGCTCTAGGCTCTACCCCTACCATATTCCAAGCCGAGGTATTGGCCATAGAAGAATGTTCCAATACCTGCATTAAAAGAGCCATAAATGGCTCAACCATTAATATCCTCTCGGACAGTCAAACTGCCGTTAAGGCCTTAAAGTCCTACACTGTCAAGTCAAGGATAGCCTGGGAATGTCTACAAACCCTCAAAAATTTATCAAGGAGAAACAAAGTTATCCTCATGTGGGTAACTGGACATGATGGCCACAAAGTCAATGAAATTGCTGATGGCCTAGCCAAAAGAGGAGCGGACCAGAGCCATTTTGTGGCACTTCAAAGTGTTACCTGAGAGCTGCCCTAATTATAGTTGGGAAAATAAACAAAAATCCCTTTATTGAGGAAAACTACAAGGATTTCGTCAGACATAAAAAAGTATTCCTTAGGAGAATAGAGCTCAAAATGATTACAGAGGTCTTCTCAGGCCATTGCCCCTTGAGGTATCACCCAAACAAGCTGGGTTTGGCTGATACTCCATCCTGCAGCTCCTGTCAGGATGCTCACGTAACCTCGGAGCACTTGCTCTGCAACTGCGAAGCATTGGCCAGGTGGAGATTACTCCACCTTGAACATGCTTTTCCAAGTTACGTGTGGAACCTCAATCCCAGAATGGCTCTAGACTTTATTAACAGTCTGAACCTAGAAATGGAGTAAATAGATCTTTCAGGTCGCAGTGATTGCGAGGCTAACGCCTATACACTCCTTCACAAATTTAATGTAATCTACCCAGGAGATTTGCCCTCTTGCACTAAGGATGGCCTCCTTTCTAACATACTAATAGCCTCTAAGGCTGCAGTTACTCTTCGACATGCAAACCATTATAGTTTTGTAAACTAGCTTAACATGTCTTTTGTTTTGTTTTTGGTTTCCAAACGAGTGAAGTGTATGTGACCATGAGTATTATAATAATAGATGTATATGACCATAAAGTCATTTTTGGTTTAAGACCGCAAGAGCTGCTAAAAATCCTGAGACATGTCCATGTTGCAACTGTGGCCTTCTTCAGTACTTTTTGTAAGAGGGAGTTTCAGCTTAGCTTGCTATCTAGAGTAATGCTTAAATACTTTACCTCCTTGGAAAATTCCACTATTGTTCCCTCAAGAAATGATGCCTGAAGCCATTCCCTTTAACTCGTACACGAATTTGTCTATCTATATATTTCTTTTTTACTATTTTCGACACTCTCGTAGACCCACTTTTCGTCATCACAGCGAGCTGAAATTTGGCACACAGGTTCATGTCGCGTGACAATTGAATCTATTGAATCTATTGAACCGGAAATTTCCTTGGAAAACCCGGAAAATCAGGAAAAATCATTTGATAATTTGGTACAAATTTGATTAGTGATAAATCCGTTTCAGGAGAAATGAAGAGTTTTCCGATTATTCCGAAAAAAAATTTCCGGAATTTTCCGACTTTTCCGGAAAATTTTCCGGTAAAAAAGTTTTCTAAATTATGAAGGATCAAGTTCCCTATCAACTGGCATCATTACTTTCTCTCCGACAATGGTGAAAACTTGCAGAAAAAATCGAGGAAAATTCATGTAAAACGCTTTTCCGGAGTTTTTCCGACCAAGGAAGCGTTTGAGCCTTTTGCAACCTAAGACAAAGTTGTAGAGCGAAATGAGTTGCATAAAGTTGCTTTTGTGGAAAACTCCGTAGAAAACCCGGAAAACGGGAAAATCATCGGACAAATTTTCATCGATATGATTAGTGATAAATCTGTTTCAGGAAAAATGCAGAATTTTCCAATTTTTCTGGAAAATTTTCCGAAAATTTCCGGAATTTTCCGACTTTTCCGGAAAATTTTCCGACAAAAAAGTTTTATAAGCTATACGGAATTAATTTTTTTCCGTCCTACTGGCATCAATCCAATTCATGTAAATTTTTAAAAAAAAATTCATAGTAATAGGAAAAGTCTGTGGAAAACATGGAAAATTCAGTAAATCAGTGTCTTTTCAGCCGTCATAATATTGTTTTAAAATATCTCCATGCAGCACGTAATAACAACTTAGTTAACGTGAAAAAGGCAGAAAATATAATAAGAAAAAAACGAGTTTTCAAACAAAAGTGAGGTGGTCAAGCCGCATGAAAAAGTAGAAAATAAACTTTTCTTGACACACAGAGGTGGACTCAGATTTTATTCGCTGACGCAATCACCGATATATTTCAGTATGATCAGATCAGAAGTAATAAGTGATTTGATTCATGAAGAGAAAGAATATTCAAGAGAAATGTCCCAATCAAAAAATCTGAGTCCACCTCTGTGTGTGAAGAAAAGTTTATTTTCTACTTTTTCGTGCGACTTGGCCTCAGTTTTGTTTGAAAACTCGTTTTTTACTTATTTTATTCTCGTGAAGGGAACAATTACTGTCTTGCCAGGATTATCTTCAAGTCCCATGTATGTCGTGGAACTTAGTAATTTTTACCTCTTTTGTATAAATTACTGACTTAGCCTAGTCCTAAGTTTTCGTAACAATCCTCCATGTATATTTCTCTGAAATAAGCTATAAAATTTCAACAACAACAACAACAAAGTGTTTTAAGAAAATATTCTAATCATTTCCACATTTTTAATGAATATCCTCCATTCACTCACACATGATTTGTCCATGATTTTGAAAATATTTCTCTTCCGGTCTGATTTATATTGACTTGTGAAACACTACAAAAACAAAGGGGTTGAAAAATTCTCGACGACTTACTAGTGCTGATGATGACAACCAATAATCAAATCACATTAACATAATTTTCACTGTCATTGCAACTTGTACATACATTCAACATACATACATAAGAGCGCTACTCATATTTCTACTTTAAGCTCCTTAAGATGCTATAGGGGCCATTATTGATTCATTCATTATTGCACTTGACTTTAGCACGTTATTGTCGTCTTATTTTTCATATCGACACACTCACACTTATATTAATTTCATTCCTTTGATGTTTAATCTAAGTACTATTTAGAATTTTCTATTTTTAATATTAATAATAATAAGAAGAAGAAAGTATTGTTTGTTATGCACATGTTGCAGATATGAAAATGCTACGTCACATTAGGCATGCGCCATAGAAACTTCATTGTAAGTAAGCAGTGAGAGAATATATGAGAAGGAAGCGATTTAGAATATTTTTCTTGTAGTCATGGACGGATTTAATTCAAAATTACATGCAAATACTGTGCTAAATCTTAAACGATTCAGATGGATTCGAAGGATATTGGAAAAATAATTGGGCGAATTTCTACTTTTCGTCACAAATTCGTTCAATTTTTAGCCTCAAACTTGGGAGATTGTTTTGTTGTTGCCGGTTTTGTTTTGATTTCGAACGCAAAAATTACATGTTGATTGCGAATAAATACAGTGTCAAGACACTTAATACACACAATAAATTAAAAATTGAATTTTAAAATATATACAACACACACTTTGAATTCTTACATGTATAGAAAAATTATTTAAAATTGCCGCCACCATTGACAATTTCTCCCAGTCATGAGTACAGCTCGTTTAATTGAATCCAGAAATTTCGATGTTGTTCCTTATTGACCTTCGATTCCAAGATTACCCATATATGCAAAATCTCAACGAATTTAAATTCGGGTTGGATGGCGGCGGCTACTCAGGCAGGCAAAGATACATATATAACAACACTTGGCCTGGTTCGCTTTGGATGCAGGAGTCGATACTGAATCTTGGATCACATATAATTTATCATCACTAAAGCATTCTGAACCTACGCACTTTACTTCGACTTCTGCTACTTTGCTAGATCTATTTATCGTTGGAGATATTAATCAGGTACTTTTCTTTAATCAGATCTCCTTACCTGCTTTTTCCAAGCATGATCTAATTCTTGGGATTTATAATTTTTCCTATCCATCTCAACGTGAGGGCACATTTACTTACCATGACTTCAATAGTATTAATTATGGCGATTTACTGGCTGAAGCCCTGACCATCGAATGGGCACATGTGAATTCGATGACGTCAGTTGACGAACAACTGCAGTTTATCATGGAACGTATATAGATATCTTTTCGAAAAATCTGTACCCTTGAAAACGTAGCGTATTTTGGATCCTCGTTGTCCATGGTTCACACAGCAGAGGATTAGAGATCTAATCTTACAGCGCAATACTGCATATCGCAGATGGAAACGTTATCGAACGTCTGGATGCTGGAAACATTTCCTGTCCCTACACAACAGAGTAAATAACGAAATCTGAAGATCTAAGACACATTTTCACAGCTCTAAGTTTAATACTCAGCTACCTACTAAAAATCTGCGGCGTAACTTCAGGCACATCGGTGTGGGGCATTCTAGAAACTTAACTGCAACTCTTGATCCTAATGAGCTAAATAAAATGTTTTCATCCTCTGCAGATCCTACTGAAGTTTTTGGCAAGCTTTTTTAATGGTCTTGATTCGTCTGAAGGATTTTCTTTTACGCCGGTCAATGAGGTGAATGTTTATGCAGCGGTGATTTCAGTGAAATCAAATGCAGTTGGACTTGACGATGTGCATCCTAAGTTTATTAAAATTTTGCTACCCGTTATAACTACAAGCCTGACATATTTCTTTAACAACATCCTTTCAAGATCCTCCATTCCTTCTGTTTGGAAACTCTGCAAAATTATACCAATCCCCAAAAGATCTTGTAGCTCTCCTGAATATCATCCTATCAGCATATTACCTATCTTGTTTAAGGTTTTTGAAAAAAATCCTGCATAGTCACATAATCAGCTTCTTAAATAGCAGAAACTTGTTGTCTAGCCTACAATCGGGATTTAGATCAAAGCGCAGCTGCACCATAGCATTGCTAAAGATAATCGATGATATCAGAACTTTCCTGGACAGTGATAAACTCACTTTGCTCGTTCTTCTAGATTTTTCAAAAGCTTTTGATAAGGTTAACCACAGGCTTCTGTTAAATAAACTGTGTACAATATTTAATTTCTCTTATCCTGCCTGCAAACTTATTGGGTCATATCTAAGGAAACGAGTACAAAAAGTGTTTTGTGCGGAAATCTGCCTCTGATTTTCTACCCGGTCTTAGTGGAGTGCCTCAAGGATCTATTCTCGGCCCATTATTATTTTCCATTTATTCCGCGTGACTGTAATTCTCATATGTATGCAGATGACATTCAACTCTACATATCTACACCTTTAGGGCTTATAGAGAATGCTGTGTACAGAATGAATGAGGATCTTGCAAGAGTCTCCAAATAAGCTATTGATAATTCGCTCCTCTTAAACGCTGACAAAACTGACGCTATAATTGTATACAAAACCCAGTTGGATACTTCCACCTTTTCTAATGTAATGCTAAATAATATTGCCGTTCCATACAGAAAACGTGTCAAGAATCTTGGGATAATTGTTAATAGTACCCTGAACTGGTCCGCTCACATTAACAGTATCATAGGCAGGGTGTATGGAGCTTTACGCAAATTATTCAAATCTGCTGCCTTTACACCTGTTGAAACCCGTGTAATGTTAGTGAAATCATTACTAGTCCCCTTGTTGACTTACGGCTGTGAAGTGTTTTGCAAATAGGAATCCCACTCTTTGCGTAAGATTAATGTAGCATTCAACTCTGCCACTCGTTATGCTTTTGGTCTAGGGCGTTTCAGTCATATCACTGCGTATTCCACATCTATTCTGGGTTGTAAATTGGACTCTTACCTTAAATTTCGAACTGTAATGTTTCTTCGCAATTTAATTGTAACCAAACAGCCACATTACCTTTACATTGAACTTTGCTCAATCTGCAAGAACATCATCTCTATCTATGCCACTGTTCCGCTCGCGCACTAGTGAAAGCCAATTCTTTGTCCAGTCCACCAGGATGTGGAGCTCTCTTCCAATTCATCTAAGGAGAAGCATCAGCAGTCGCGGTTTTCGCAATGATTTATTTGCATATTTGCGATCCATCCAATAGTTTTACGTACATTTCTTTTTCTTGTCTATTTTCCACTATTTATAGTAACTACTAATTAGGTATTATTTCTACATAAACTAAGAATATAAGTTTGTATTGAGGGATTAGGGTTTCTTGTTAAGTTAATTTAGTATATGTGAATTAATTTGAATTTGAATTTAAAGATTATATTTTTCAGCGATCGACCAGAGCGTACCTCCGATAGCTTTGTAATCCCTTTTCTTACCCCCTTCGCCGGTAATCTATGAAATTTTCTTTGTCGATAAGAGCTGCCACCAAGAGATCGGTTTTCACTAATTATCTCATAGATTCCCGATTTACATATATTGTCATATAAGTACATTACAGGGTGTTTGGTTCTGGGTCCCAAATATTTTACAGTGTGGTAGATTTCGTCCAGACAAGAAAAAAAAATTTTAATGGAGGAAATAGTCGAAAATGCTTCGTTTAACCGCTAGGGGGTGCATTTATATTATTAAGTGCATTCTTTAAAAATCGCTAAAATTTATAGTGATTTTTTTCAAAATTCGAATATTTACTCACCAAAAAATCTTGAGTACATTGGTACTTAAGTACTAGTACCAGTACCAGGACTTAATTTTTTTTTTTAAGTACAAGTTCAGATACTGGTATTGGTACTTATAAGTCCCATATATATAAGCTTAAGTAGCCTATAAGTACCAAAGTACGCACTTACTATAAATACCGTCATAACGCGCGAATTACTTCAGTTCATATCAATTATTTAAATACGCCTTCTTATAATAGAGGTTTAGGAGCAGGGACAGAACTGAAGTACTTCGCGTTATTGCGGAATTTGTACTAAATTGCGTACTTTGGTACTTATAGAGTACTTCAGCTTATATATAGGACTTATAAATATCAGTAACCTGGACTTTTACTTCAAAAATTTTTGAGTACCAGTATCGGGACTTGTACTTAAGATTTTAAGTCCAGGCGCTGGTACTTGTATTTGAAATTCACAGGTCTAATAGACACAGTAGTAACATGGGAAGAGAAGAAAATTTGTCTATCGAATAAAATGAAATTGTATTATACTTTTCAGGGTACCAAAGCATTTTCGACGTACAATTTATTGCTTGTCTGGGCAAGACCTATCACCCTGTCTGTAGGATTTCGAAACGCGGAACCGAACACGCTGTATATTATTTATATTGTCTTACTGATTATGCCGGGTCGCGTCGAATTTTTTCGTGGAGCCTTTTAATGTGTTTTCCTTGCATTTGCGTGATGATACGCTAGGGGCCGTGATGACTATACTGGTTTCGTGCAACCTTGTGACAGTTCGATAGATGAAACTTCGGAAATCCGTAATGGAACAATATGTGCTTGCTCCATTTAAAAATTTATTTATTTATTTTTTTTTTTTTTAAATACGTTTTCCCTAGTAATCGTTTCGTTTTCATATTTATTTTTCAACACTTCTAAGCCGCTCCGAACCAATTGCCATTTAAGACTGATTGCCAACACATTAATGATACAGTGTGTCCTACCGCCAGGATGGAATCAACTTATTTGAGACATGAATCGAAAGCTTAAAGCTTGAACTTTCAGCGCATTCTTTTGTGAGCTTTTATGTGCAACAGTTAAAATATAACGTGTTTGTTATGTTTTTTTTTTAAATAATAGAATTTTCTTGTGTTTATTTTACTGATAATGGCGTATTTTTGATTTGATAAATAAAATTATACGCTCCTTAAGTGCATCATAGTAACGAATAGCAGAGCCTGCGAAGTCTTGCCAGTAGAACGCCAATACTAAATAAACTTGACCCCTCAAATTGACCACGTCCTACCGGAAATACGAAATGGTACTTGAAGAAGTGTGCGCAAAGATACAAAAGTACTTACTTCCAGAAGTACTTTCTGCGGTACAAGCTAATGTACGTTCTATCACTAAGCTACAATATGTTTCGTGCAACCGCATGTACGTGGCATGCAACTAATTAGCACAGTTATTATTTTAAACAAAAAAATTAAACAAAATATATAACATATCATCATTTAATACTTTTTATATTTTTCAATTATTGTATTCATTAGAGCAAACTTAAATACTATAAAACAAAAATTGTGAACTATTCATAAAATCCATTTAAAAAAAATAATTGTAATAAACTTGAAAATTTACATATGCTGCAACTAATTAGCATACTTCCAATTTTAACGGAATTTTGTTAATGTAACGTCCAATTTTGTTTTAAGCTTTCAATATTTTGTTGCATATCCTTTATTTTTAATTAGTGGAGAACATCTTGCTGGCATACTTTGTATTAACCGTTCACATCCAGGCATCATTGAGGAATTCGTATAATAACGATAAATTAGTAGGTTTCTTCTTTTTTATTACTTTATCCACATCGTTCCACAAATGTTCTATAGGGTTCAGATCAGGGCTTTGCGGTGGCCAACCCAAAACTTTTAGTTTCTGGCCACTAATCCAATTCTTCACTGATCTGACTTTGTTGACACCGTGTAATTGCACCGGATGCAAAAATTCATAGATTGTAATGGAGAATATTTTGAAAAGAAATAGATTTTAAGAGCGACACAATTTGATGAGTTTTATTAAACTCTATTCCGAAAAATGTAAGAGAAATTTTATTAGTTACTTGTAAATGAGCCATTTTCTAATGTTTCAGTGCCTAGTTTTTTTTTATTTATTATCATCCCTAAAACCACACCACAATCGTTTGTATGTACGACGTATACTTATAGATAATGTGATACTGTCAGAAATTCCAAACATGTCACTAATATTCGATAAATTCGTCAGGCAAAAAAGTTTATCGACACCTCTAGCGAAAAAACAAAAGAGCTACTACTCAGAGCTCAAAATGAGTACAGAGCTCTTCTCACAGACATGACGGTCTTTAGCCAAGTGGGAGCCTTGGACCCTTTAGGATATGGAGGCCCCCTAACAGAAATTATATTCTAAAATACTTTCGGTTATCAACAGGAATAATAACGTAAAATATGTTAAGGCCTGGAGACTTTTTGTCACTTAACTATTTTGTCACCACCATAGGGCTCTAATGTAAATGCTCGCATGAAGTAACGTGACAGCAAGGTGACTTTTTGGTTCCTCAGGCTAGCAACTTTTGGGTGACGAAACTGTCGCCGCGCCTTCACATTTATTATGAATGTGCACGCACTTGTAAAATTTTTGTCGCCGGTTGACTGCTATTGTTTTGGGAGTTGTAGAGTTAGGAAGAAACTTATGCAAATTTTTTTTTCTAAATGGCTGTTTCATGGATAGTGTAAGAGGAAAATATAAATTATGAAGCATTAATACACCAAGTACAAATAAGACCACCTCTATATATAACAAAAATTTGAAGGAATGCTCTGATAGCAATTTGAAGATAAAATTGTGCAGAGAAATACCCATGAAAGTTTTTATAGACTTTAGAATTACAGCAAGTCTCTCTTCGGGTTTAATTTATGATCGCATATTGGTTTTTTGATAAAATATAGCAAGTCTCAAAATCTGTAGTAGTAAATCATTAACACTCATACGGAAATATCAAAGGAATTTTGTAGATTAGGATCGTAATTCATCAAACATTAAGTGAAATTTTCCTTTATTGGTAGCCTTTCTCTCCAAATTGGACGGAAAGACCCAATAGCTTTCTTTTGTTGATATTTTATATATCCTTATGACAAATACATGAAAAAAAAACATGAATTTTTGGGGTGACAGCTACTCACTGTGTTCGCTTGTCCAGTTGTCGTTAGGCCTAACACGAACCAACAGTACACAAAATTTCACTGATTACCAAATACATTGAAATTGACTACTGAAAGTATTTGGTAATCAGTTTGGTTACCGATTATCCATTGTTGCATGCGGGTCGTGTGTTGCTGTCACTAATCGGCATCCGTAGTATAAGTTGATTGATTAAGCTTCAAGTTATATATATATATGTCGGATAGATGTTAAAATTGCTTGTGATAATTGAGGTAGGCCGAATGAAAATTCTTCAATATTGGGTGTAGCCAGTAGCAATGAACTAAGCTACCCAAATAATCTTGATCTGGAAGTCTAGTTTCCCAGATAGTTGGCGTTAATCCACCTGAGATAAGTGGGGTAATCGTCCGGTACGGATAATTAAATTAGTTTGTATTGTCGGTGCTTATGACCGTTAGCGAGGAGAACGGATGAGATTCTCTTGTCGTTCACGAATACACAGGACTGTCCATATGACAGCAGTAAGTAGTTGTTCTCGAGTAAACTATTTCAGGTGAGAGGTCTCTAGTAACTTCCGGAGGCTGTGGCGTGGTCTTACTATCCCAGTGATAATACGACCTGATAACTTGACATGCGGCTGAAAAATTATATTTGTTATGTTATCACCACAGAGGTGGCCAGCGTGTGATGTAGCTTTCAGAATGGGAACCAGTACAGCGAGATGCCCTTACAGTCCCTATGACCGTGGTGCAAGTCATATAACTACGTGAACCCTGAAGTGCGGTGATAACTCATGAAGTGCAAGACCGAATAGAAGTTGTCAGAAGAATGAGGTTGCTCGTACTCGTACCTTCAGAGTTCCACAACAATGGTGGTCCTTACTTGTCGTACCAGTGGTAATTCTTACTTGTCAAATTTGCTCCGGGGGAATTTTTCACGCAGTGCGGATCCAGTTTTATCTGGAGCGTTTCTGGAAATAAGGAATATTGATCATAAAGAGTTAAAGAAAAACCCTTTCTGTTTGGTCTTAATTGTCCTGGATATTTATAATTTTTATTTCGATATATATTTTCTTCCTTTTTGTCTGCTCTAAAAAGGTGCCGTCACAAGACTGGAGAACAAAAACATATTTTTTTAAAACAACGTTATAAACAAAAACAAAGCCTACCTAGCTACGGCTGTCTGTGTTCGGCAAGGTATTACTAGCCGAAATGATTTACCTAGTTTACATGATGACTTGACTAGAATAGGGAAATAATAGGAACAGGTCAGTCACGTCGCCACAAGTATACCACGAAAAAATGTCGGAAATTTAAAAAATACTGAGGCTGCAAGCACATAGTCAATGCAAGTTACTTTGTATGAAAATTTGTTGCCATATGTATAAAAGTTTGAATAAATCACATACGGTCTACTTTCAGTAGCAAAACTGAGGCTGTGAGCTAAATACTGATTCCCTTAATGCATTCTTTGTATCGCATAATAATAACGTTATTATCACCTCATCGTGCATGAGTATGGTGCGCCATTCGACACGCCCTTTTGATTCTGCTTTTAGTTTCCGTTGTATTGATACGAACGAAGCAATTGACAGGATTAACTCTATTCGCTCTGAGGCTTATAGGTCCGGATAACTTACTTCCCCGCTTTGTTAAACTGCTGTTACCTTTTATTATTAAACCTATACTACATATTTTTAACGCGTGTTTAACATACAGTGAATTTCCCTCAATTTGAAAGGAAGCTGCGGTTGTTCCCATTGCAAAAAATTCCTCTGCAAAGGAGCCAGGTGATTTCAGACCGATTAGCATATAATGCTTCCTAGCAAAGGTGCTGGAAAAAATTATATCTAAACAAATTCAACTGTATCTATTTCAAAATAACCTGCTCAGCCCGCTGGTCACAGCTGTGAGCCAGCGCTGTTAAAAATTACCACTGACATCAGAAGAGCTCTTGACATTGATAATCTTGCGTTTTTAGTTCTGTTCGATTCCACTAAAGCCTTCGACACCGTGGACCATTCCAAACTCCTTGCAAAACTTATTGAACTTTTTGACTTTAGTTCCCCTGCTTCCAAACTTATTAACAGTTTCTTGACAAATCTGTGCCACAGCGGGTCAAGGTCGCTAATCTCGTCTCCTCCAGTATTAGTATGACATGTGGTGTCCCTCAGGGATCTATATTAGGCCCCCTCATGTTTAGTTTCTTCATCAACGGTCTACTAACTGTAGTTTCACAATGCAAAATTCATATGTATGCTGATGATGTCCAACTATATCTTAGTTGTCCCATTGGCTTGGTTGATGATTGCGTTAGTAGACTGAATGAGGATTTAGAACGAATTTACAATGGCCTTTCATTAAATCCCACTAAGTCGGTGGCCTTGCCATTATACAGATACACCCTCGATCCTTCACACCTACCACCGAATTCTCCTGGAACTCTCCTATTTCCTTTGTATGTCGGGTAAAAAATTTAGGTATATTTTTGAATTCCAGTATGACTTGTTGTGACTATGTCAAGGCGATCACTGGCAAAGTTTATGGAACACTCAGACGGCTTTGGTTGTACGGCAATATTTTTCCGACCTCTATGCGCATAAATCTGGTTAGGTCGCTATTACTACCTCACTTTACATTTGGATCACTGATATTCCCTCGACTAGATGCCGCCTGCAAGCGAAACTTGGTAGTAGCTTTCAATGATTGTATTAGATTTGCTTTTGTTTTGCGCAGATTTGACCACATTACTCCTTTTAGGAATAAAATCATTGATTGCTCTGTGGACGTTCATTTATTGCGCAAAGCACTGCTCTCACTCCATAAAATTTTGTACAGTTGCGTACCCTCATACCTGTTCGGTTTTATAAAGTTTATGTACAGTGAAAGACATTTGCATCTGGTCTTACCTCCCTATAAACACTCAGTACTTGATGGTTCTTTCTTTGTCCATGTAACTCGTGTTTGGAATACACTTCCACCTGCGATTCAGCGTACACGATCGGTGGCTTCCTTTAGGCGTTTGATCAACGATTTTCTGCGTTCCAGTTAATATGATTTTGCACACTCACGGTTCTGGGATATTTTTCTTTTATATTTAGCCTTAGTTTTGAATAACTTTGAATTATTTTTTCTTTTAGGTTTTCTTTTTAGTAACTTCTGTATGTCTCTTTTTTTCCTATTCTTTTTACTGTAATCTTATTTTTCATTTTTTATTTTTTCATTGTGGCTCTCACTAGTGCCCCTCTAACGCTCTTATTGTTTGATATCGAATTTTATTTTGTTTTGATTAATGTACTAAAGTAAAGACTTTTGTCTTATTGTACTTTTCTGCAATAAATATTATTATTATTATTATAACTCTTAACAGCCAAACTAACTCGTAATTGGTTGTCTTACTGCTTGAAGAATTGGTCATCGGTTGATCGCAAGTGCTACGAGCCCCATGAATTGCAGGGCTCAGCGGACCCGTACGTAAAAATGGCACTGCTCACAGGCCATTTTTCCTTGATGTAACACTTAAACAAGATTGGTTTGGCTGAGACTTCATACTGCTGCTCAGGGGCGTATTTCCCTATAGGCCGAGTAGGCCCGGGCCTAGGGCGGCAGATTTAGGGGGCGGCAAAATGTTTGAATGATTTTTGATTTTTTCTTGTAGTTGTGGGTATTTCATTACATTTTTATACTTTTTCGTTTTTTTAAATAAAATAATTCGTTGGAAAGTGTTATTTTTAATTCTACTCCATTTTTTTCAAATCTACTCCGATTTATGAGGCAGCCTACTCCGCTAATTCTAGCCTGGGGTGCCTTCACTGGATATAGATCATTCAATTTTTCGTGTTTTACAGGGAGTAGGGGGGCGGCAATCTTCCATAGGCCTAGGGCGGGCATCAAATCCGCCCCTGCTGCTGCTTCTGTCAGGATGCTCATAAAACCTTGGAGCACCTGTTTTGCAACTGAGAAGCATTAACTAGGAGGAGATTACTCTACCTCGAACATGCTTTTCCTCCACCAAACCAGGGTTTGAAAGCAAGAGCGAAGAGTAAGCAATGCACTAAATCATGTGCTTTGCTTTGCTCCAAGAGCAAAACATATTTTGCTGCATTTGCTCCCGAATACTTTGGCTCCCTAAAGCATAAAGAGCTGTTTTTTTACTCTCAGTTGCTTCAACAATATTGTGTTACAAATTGCCTTGATAACATATCGATTAAATGCTTTGCTTCGACTCTTCTCTAAAAAACACTTACTTTCACTTATATATGTACTTTGCTCCGCTTAATTTTGCTTTGATATAGAGTAACAAGGTATGATCGTTTATATTTATTAATAGGTTTTGGAAGGTTACATGATTACCAATTTGTGTTTATATGATGCCATTAACATGACGTCACACTATACTATACCGTGTTTTGCTTTGCTCTTGATTTCAGAATTTTGGATTTAAATGTACTTTCTTGGTACAGTTTGAAAGCAAGAGGCAAGTCGGTGACGCATAAGCATAGGTTTCTAAAAGCTTTTAAAGCTTTTTCCAAGATGGTATTCTTGGTACTGTATTTCTTTTTTTTTAAAGTATGAACAATTTTCTTGTTTCATCTTCGTGAGTCATTCGAAATATTATTTTGGGTTTGAAAGCTTCTTGTTTCTTAAACATTCATCGCGGTTTACTGTAAAATTCTTTCGATTAGTTTACTCTTACTGTACCTGTGCTTTGGGATTTTAAGATTTGTGTGAATTGCAAGTAAGCAAATGTGTTCTACTTAATTAAATTGTTGATATTTAGGGCTTAATTTTCAGCCATGCGTGTACGAAAAGATACTGTTTGGGAACATTTCGAGAAAAGTGATGATCAAGGTGCCAAATGCAAAGTATGCGGGATTCGCATGAAAGCTGATCGGACAAACAATCTAAGGAGGCATTTGGAGAAGATACATAACTTACATTTAAATCGAGCAAGCATAAATGAAAATTTAAACTCAAACATGACAATTCAAAAGAAATCTGTTTCAAGAAAAGTGCCTGTTAAGGTCAATGTATCAAAGAGGGATCTTTTTAAAGCATACGTCGGCCTTGTTACTGAAGATAATTTACCGTTTCATGTGTTAAACTCGGCAAATTTGCGAGCAATTTTAGATCCGATTTGTGACGGTTTAAGCGCTTTGCATGGAAAAAACTTTCGCCTAAACGCTATAAATTGCAAAAAAACTGTGTCCTTAGTCGCTGAAAATGTACGTGAATCAATAAAAACAGAAGTGCAGGGGAAGCTGTTATCTCTTAAAATCGACAGTGCTACCAGATTACATCGAACTGTTTTTGGAATAGGCGTGCAATTTATTTCGGCTGATGAGATTCAGTCAAGGTTACTTGGAATGGTTGAATTAAAAGGAGCAATGGCGAGCACGTCTAAGAAACTTGTAACAAAAATTGTCGATGTAATAAATAAATACGGCATAACGGTTGCACAAATCGTATCTGTTACTTCAGATAATGGAGCTAACATGATTAAAGCGGCAAAGCTTTTATCCAATATATCTGGTTTTGAACACGATGCAGAGGAAAATAATGAAACATATTTAGAAAATCTAAAAAATTTTGAGCATTTCGATAAGTCTGCTTTAAGAATAGGTGTGCTACAACACTGTCGATGCGCTGCACATACTTGTCAATTATGTGCACTTGATTTAACAAAAGATGAAAATGTGAAACGGTTTTTATTACAGTGTCGAAACCTAACAAAATTCCTCAGGAAATCCACAAACGGTTTTAGAGAACTTTTCGGAATTAAAGGGCTAAGAGTACCAGGATTGGACTGTGCAACAAGATGGGGCTCAACATATAAGATGTTAGAAGATCTTGAAAATGCAAAAAGCATCATAGAAAATGTTGACAGCGTTGCTAATAAATCTGATGACGAAAATTTTGATTTAACCGAGTCCTTGTGGAACTTCATCGATGCATATATAAAAGTTTTCGCACCACTTCAGAAATCAATTATTAAATTTCAAGAGGAGCAATTAAATTATGGAGACTTTTATGCCTCTTGGCTAAAATGTAAATTATTAACGAAGAAAATAACTGATGCTGCAGAACCAAGCGACCGTCCAGAAGCAACTTCAACTTTAATTAAATATTTGGGACAAAAACTTCTTAAATCATTTGAAACTCGGGAGAAGAACTTATTAGATAACGAAGGTTTTAGCGCTTGTATTTTTCTTGACCCACGATTTCATCATTTGTTAAATCCAGTGAAAAAACAGGAAGTGATAAACTTTTTACTGAAATTATGGGAACAATTTAAAAGTATAAACCCTGAGTTCTGTAGCTTACAAAACAAAGAGAATGTGCCTAATGAAAGCAACCAAACTGTTCTATCTCAAGACGATGATGAAAATGAAATTTTATGTAATTTCTTACTACAAGGAGTTGGTAATAATTCTAATAAGAATGTGGACCTAGAGACAAAAATACAGAATTTTACTCCCGCATTTTCTGGCATCGATGTACACATCCTCGATTATTGGAGAGCAAGAAAGCATTCTGATCCTGAATTACATGCTCTAGCAAATGTATGTTTTGCGATTCCGCCGACACAAGTGTCTGTAGAAAGAGCTTTTTCTGCTCTTAAACTTGTATTATCGGATTTAAGACATCAGTTATCTCATCAGCTACTTGAGGATATTTTATTAGTTAAGCTCAATCGAAATTTTCTTGATGAAGCCGTAAAAAATTTGCCCCTATTTGAGCAAGCAGAAAATTTAGACAATAATAACATATCTGACTAAATTTTATATTTTTTTATATTTAATTTTCACAATTCTTGTATTGAATTACCATAGTTTATTTAAGCATGAGTATAGCTTTTTATATGTAATATGTTTATAATATGTTTGAAATTAAAATGTTTTTAAAATGTTATTTATTTTCATGGAGAAAGTTAAATATTTATTTCCCTTTTTACCAATACCGATCTTTGTTTCTATTTTCCTCATCCAGAGATTAGAGTGTTATAATATTTCTTTGTAAAAACATGAGAGCGGAGCAAAGCATTCTAAGCATTTAACAGCAAAGTAAAGCAAAAATTTCCAGAGCAAAAAGTTTTATGAAGCAAAGCATTTAGAGCAGAGTAGTTTTCAGAGCAAAGCAAAGTAATGAAAGTTGCTTAATGATCTTTTCAGAGCGGAGCAAAGCAAAGTAACTTTATTTTGTTTCAATTAAGAGCAAAGCAAGAGTAAGAGCAAGAGCAATTAAAAAGCTCGAGCATTTTAAACCCTGCACCAAACTACGTGTGGAACCTATAAGTCCCTGAATGGTTCTAGACTTTATTAACAGTATTCTAAACCTACACGGAAAAAAGAAGAATTGTAATGGTTTACACCGACGGACGATGGTTTTTGCGAACACTTTTATTGTTAAATATCAACTAACCATCATTTTAGGTACTATGTATATACACAGTTATCGTAGTATTTTCCGATGTGTTTTATGTACACTTTGATATTCCAGCTTGTTTAAAAAAAAATTGTTTTGTGTCAAAATACTTTACAATATCAACTACAAATTTTCTTGATAGGATTTAATTGAATTATTGAACTCTACCATGATCTTTACTCAAAGTGAGTATCATATAAAGTCAATGAAATTTGAAATGAACTAATTCTCCTCCACAGTCTGGTCACATCTCCATTTCCTGGAAATGACTGAATTTCAAATTAAGTAATTGTGGAGACAGTCTGCGTAGTAGTAGAAAAATTTCTGTATAATTTTCTGATTCCAGAAATTCTGTCTAATATGCCATATAATGCGTACAAATTACAAGGAAAAAATTTCGAAAAAATTCCTAAGAAAAATTATCATTTTAGCAGTAAATTTCGAATGCTCACAAAAATGATTAGCAGACAGGGACTGAATCAATCCAACTTTTTTGGGCTGTTGTTGGCCAACAACAATTCTGAAGAAAAATGTAAAACAAAAATTTATTGTAGGTACATAAAGTGTTCATACTTCATACTCACATCTTTCCGGTTAGCATTTCTTTTCCATGAAGTGAATACAATCTGTCAATGGCATAGAAAGCTAATAACTTCCGAAGGCTGCCCTGGTATCTGGTCAAGCAGAACAAAATATATTCCATTGACACGATGCCTCGACCGGATAACATAACCAAGGGGCAAACCAGCAATGTCTCGCGCCAAAATATAAAATCCACGATGCCTCAATGTGATCTGAGGAAGTTTTTCCTAGAAATTTACTGGTAATTTTTTCTTAGAATTTATACACATTTTTGGAGGCCGACAATGGCACAAGTGAAAGTATTGTGTATGAAAATAACTCCAGTCGGCCACCAGAGTGAATAAAAATTCTGCCGAAACATTTTCTGTAAATTTCTAAGAAGAAATGAATGCTGTCTAGGCTCACAAAAAATTGTTAGGACCCAAGCACCTGTTCTCGTCCTCCGATATTGCAGACAAATTCTAAGGAAAAAAGTCCAGTAAATTTCTAAGAAAAAACATGAGGACTTCCACATATCACATTGGGGGGCATCGTGGATTTTATATTGTAGCGAGACATTGCTTTGGTTATGTTTTCAAGTCGAGTCCTCGTCGATTGTATATTCTGTTCTACTTGAACAGACACTTGGCAAGTTATTAGTTTGTATATGAACTATGACATAATGTCCATCGTTTTTAATTTGCCTATCCTACAGATGCATGGAAAAGAAATGCTAACCGGAAAGATGCGACTGTGAGGTGTGAGCCTTTTATCCTGTTGTATAGAACTATTTAGTTATTGCGAAAATGCTTCCTTGTTATAAGATGGCTCGTACTATTTTGAACAGTTTTGCTTAGGCTAAAAGCCAACAGTATTACAAGGGGTTTGAAGGATAAGCCGTAAGATTATACGAACTAATAACATATAGTCTAGGCAAGTAAAAAAAACAGCAATGCAGTGCTCCAAATATAAAATCAGCAATTCCTCAACTTGATGTAGGGAAGGCCGCAATTTTTTCCCAGAAATTTTTACTGGAAATTTCGTCTTAGAATTTGTATGCATTATAGGAGGCCAACATCTGTATCCGAAAATAACTAAAAATTCTACAGAAACATTATCTGTAAATTTCTGAGAAGAAATGAGTGATTATTGCTCATCTATGCGCCTACGTTACTGACATATATATAAATGGACTGCTTGCTTGATCTCCTGTTTCATGTGGCACCAATTTTGATTTCAGAAAGTAATGCTCTCACTGTCAATGCTATCAACTGTCGTAAATTAGCGCTATATTTAAATTATTTGCGAATTTACTTATATGCATGTCCGTGGGATTTACCGAATTTACTACAAAAGTATTTGGGACTATTTGTATCGTTAAATTTTAATTATGAGTCGAAGAAAGTGTTTTTTACAAGGATTTTTACAACCAATTTCTCGTTCTTAATCGTTACAGTTCAGTGGGAAAGTATGCTCTCACGGAAAGAGACAGGAATATGAAAGTGGTGCCATTTGCTTTCATGCATTTTTGGTTCAACAAGCAGTCCATTTATATACATGTCAGTGGTCTGTCTACGCTCATAAAAATTATTAGTAGCCGAAACACCCGTTGTCCGCCTCCTATAATGCAATCAAATTCTAAGAAAGAATTTCCAGTAAATTTCTAAGAAAAAATTGAGGCATTTCTACGTCAGATCATCATTTACCATGTTTACATGCAGAATTGAAAGATCGAGTCGAGATTGAGTTGAGTTTTCGACTCGTGTTTTTGAGCACGCAGGGTTGAGATATTGAGTTGAGAACGGGTCCAACTATAGTTGAAGTGACAATTAAACATAACATTATTTATGGTATTTTTTGTGATGAAGTTATAAAAGTTATAAATTTTGTTTAAATAAACAAAATAAACTCACAATAAATACACAATATACCAAAACTTCCGAGTAAAGAATGAATAAAATAAATTCCAACTGTAAGCTGCCAACTCGACTACTCAATCCGCGTTTATAGGACTCCAATTCGACTCGACTACACCAGCCAAGCGTGATCGAGTCGACGAGTCGAGTCGATCTAATTTCAACCCGAACCGCGTATACATGGAGTTGAACCCGGGTTCAACCCTGCATGTAAACATGGTAATTGATTTTATATTGAAGCGAGGCATAGCTGGCTTACCCTTCGCTTACGTTTCAAGTTGGTGCATCGTCTGTAAATATGACTGAGCATTTCGGGCTAGGAAAATTTGTAACAATAATATAATTAAACTTATTACGCTAAAAAAATGTTTTTTTTTTTTTAAAAAAGAATTTAAATTCTTTCCGATTCTTATTTCGACTACCGATAATACCGAGAATAGAGCAGCACATACGATACACAAAAGAACGCCTCATACATTTTCATAGAAGATTTATAAATGAAGCGAACAGTACAAATAGTTCGCTTCAATCAACATAACAATTTGTTCTTTCTAGTACATGGGAGATCTAGAACACACAAGAAGACACCCATTATAAAGCTATTTGCTCAGTCGATGGCTCGGAATCCACATAATTACCTACACGATTTGTCTCAAGGAAGAGCAAGAGAGATTTTTTTAAATTATTTTTTAATTTTCAATGCAGTTAAAAATGGTTGCCATTACAAATTCATTGTAAAAAAATGGATAGCGAACATTTGTTATTTGTACAATTTGGTTGTAGTAAGTAATAATTAATTGCGTTATTGCTGCAATTTTGAGAAACATCTTGAATATATTGTGAGTAGGTGCATATTCATTTTAAAAGAAATTGTAGCTGCTACTGTTTTAATGTTCACTTATACCCTGAATATGTTTATACAACAAATGTCCTGAAACAATTGTAAAATGTTGTAATAATAATTCATTTTTTTCCGTATAGAAAGGTAGTAAATTGAACGGGGACTTACAATAAAAATATCTTTCAGATAGCAATGAATACGAGGCCGGCCAATGCCTGCACACTCCTCCACAATTCTAATCTTATATATTTTTTTTTTCAATAAATTTAAAAGCCTTAAAACCGATTATTTGAAATTGTTTTTATAGATATTATTTTTTGTCGGCATATTTAAGTTTTATTGTTCTCCGATTTGAATTCTTTAAGATTGAACCTTAAAAAGCACTTAGAAATTTCTTAAATCTACTTATAAACAAAAAACACTCTAAAAACAATCTCAGCTTTCAAGTACCTCTCGTACTCGTATAAGAATATATCGCTGATGAAAACAATAACAAAATCCACGTTCTGTTATCATAAAACTCGTAATCGTAATCGATTTCATAAACAATTCCGATAATAAAAAAATACACCCGCAATCAATTTTATCGCTGCATTGAGAACTTTTGTAATTTAAAGATTTCTATTCCATTCTGAGTAAAACTCGTATCACGCATGTCCGAATGGATAATAATAGTTTTTGCAAATATTTGTTATCAGAGAGACCCCGACCACCACTGTGCGCTATGCAATCGTGCCGCCGCCGCAACATTAAAAGCCAACATAACACACCTGTTGAATGTCAAACGATGAAATGGAAACAAATTCAGCCTTTAATTACCCACTTAACTACTTTGTGACGATATTATCTTATCTCGTTCTAATTTCTTCATCGTGTCTACGTACAGAGCGTTTCCTATTATCGGTGAAATTTAATGATTACAGACGTTCCGTAGAACATAAATAAAAGTCATGTCTTCCATAAGTACAGTAGCATTAGTTGTGGCCGTTCAACTTGAAGAAGTACGACGGAGGAGTTAAGTGTGAATTAAGCGAGTTTAAGTATATTTTTTGGTTTTATTTCGCGATTTACCTGGTGCCAGTGCAGCAGTCACAACCAGAACAAGCAGAAATTTTGGATATAAAAATTGATTTAATCGTAGAAAAATAGGAGCAGTATATTCAGGTAAGTCAAGTTTATATGTTAACGTGCATGCATTTAGTGGTGGAGTGGTTATTTTTGAAAATACATATTCACAATTTAAAAGATTTAGTTAAGGAAATGCTATCGTGTTTTGACCAGATTAACTAAAACTTAGGCCTCTGTGTGAATATAATTAATACTGCGCTAGTAGACTAGTGTCAATACTTTTTTTAAAATAACAAATTAATGACAGGCAAGGACCAAACGGAAAATTTAGTTAAGATTATAATTAAAAGAAAAAACATAAATTAAACACGAGATAAAGTGAAATTGCGAAATGTGGGGGGGAAGGGGGTGTTAACCCTTTCACTGTCCTGTGCACCACATATGATGCACAGAGTTTTAAATTTATACGCTTGCGCATCATATGTGGTGCACAATTTGTCTTATTTTCTTCAACAAATTTTGTTTGGATTAATGAAAAATAAATTGACTAAAGGCTCCGAGCATCAGGCGCGTATACAGGGGGAGGATCACGGGGGTCATGACCCCTCCCAAAGCACTGGCTCACCTTCGCGGTGAATTGAATGGGACGCTGAACTGTAGTGAGTTGTAAAAGTGTAACAGAGCGCTTTTCGTATGGTATGGACACAATGTGTAGCTGACGCCGGCGATTAATGCTGGTGCTGTAACACACTTTTGCAATCTGCGGCGACAGCTAGCCCTGGGCCACGATATACAGAGTAACAAGGTATGATTGTCCCGGCTGTCAAATGCGTTTGACGTCACACGAATCGACTCTTAAAACGGGAAAAATAAACTGATAATATTTATGTAAATTTATTCCACTGGATCCATTGAAAATGTTGCAATAAATATAATATGAGTTTCTTACCATAAATGTACATTGAATTTTTTAGTTTAAAGCTCATTTCAGGGAAATCAGTTCCAATCAAAACAAAGTGCCACGAAAGTTTTATCATTAAAAAAATGCAAAATAAGACTGAAATACCTATAATTAGCAGTCTTAATTGATTATTTAAGATCTTTTTATTATTTCTATAGTGAAATTTGTTAATGATAATGGTCATTTTCTCAAATAGAAGGCAAATGTGCAATGCATCATAACGAAGTGTAAAAAGTGGGGCTAGTGGCAAATTAAAATGTAGAATACAATTCTAGTAATCTTCCTTCAATTTATCTTTATGTTTAGAAAGAAAAATGGTACTTATTTTAAGATTTTAAATGGATCCAGTAGAATAAATTTCCATAAATATTAAACTTTATATTTTTCACTTTTTAAGAAACGCGTCATGCGAATCGAATAACACAGAAAATGGCGAATCTATGGTGCCGGATAGTCATACCTTGTTAGTCTGTATATCGTGGCCCTGGGCAAAGAAATCGTACACGTTTCATAGACGAAGAGCTATGAGCGATTGACAATTATTACCAAAGTTTACCTAATAATTATTAGGTAAAGCCCTGGGTTTGGCGTTTGTTTGTCTTCTTTTGAGTAGTAATAGTGGGCGGGTTATAATTGTCAATCGCTCATAGCTCTACGTCTTTGAAACGTGTACGATTTCTTTATAATTTTCTTGTGTTTTATATAGTGTCGAAAGTCATCTATCATACGTATCACAGAATGGAAAGTAATTTTGGAATACTACATATTTATTTTAGTGTTTGATTGTTTAGAAAAAGGCACGTAATGCATAGCAGCCCGATTATTATGATGCTTTTATATTTTTGTTTGTGCGGATTACTTCCATAGATAAAAAAAACACACAGTTTCGAGATTTGAAAGTGTTATTGTTTCTAAGAAATTGGTCGGCGGTCTGATTTTCCGACATAGAATCGATGACAGGACAACTTGGTGGGGAGCTCGCAACAGAAGCATACAAACTGACTTAACGAATTTTGATTTAGGGTGCTTCCAGTAGAACCCTAGTTCCATGCAATCATCAACGTATAGCCAACCGTTGATTTCTCTTAGCGACACTGATTGAAGCCTGAGTCATTCAAAATTATTACGTTCGTAGGCAAGCATTAAATTTTTCTTAGAAAAATACTTGCAAATTGTTCTTAGGAATTTTAATGAATAACTATTCACCGACATCGGTCCAAACGAATTTGTGGATTGATGATTCTGGTGGTTCACTCTTTCGGACAAGGGCACAAGCATTCAGCATGGTTCCAAAGAGTTATATTGATTTAGGTGCTTTAGCTGGGGTTGGTAGCTAAAGATATTTATGAGCGTTGGCACACATACATTTTGTTCTTAGAAGTTTACTTGAAAATTTTTCTACAATATTTTAATACACTGTTGGTGGCTCAAAACTTTCAGTTGGATTGATTCGAGTGCCGCCAAAATAGATTCTACAATTTTACGTCAGAATTTTTACGGCAAAACTATAAAAATAAAATCCATTCGCTTTCCTCTATGATAGTTGGCGTTACTTGGCTTGTACTTTCGTATTAATTCAAGTAGTGTTGTTTAATTTAACTTAACGTTTACTTTAAATTTGTAGGAGAAGGATAAACTTGCTATATTAGTTAGCGATGGAGGTAGAAATAGTAGCGAAAATGTAAAGCGGAGGACTGATAAGACTATTTACAACTTTTTTCAGAAGAACGCAAGATCAGTTAAGTTTCCATCAGAAGAAATAGTCAGTAAAATATCATATACTTCTACTCCATTCCTTTGGATGTGACTCAAGGTGCAAACTCACTCTCAGTCAATCACTTCACCCGTGACAGAATTCCTTGAGACAGCAAATATTTCTACAATCTCTGCACGAAAAGGCGTATCGGTTATGAGTCCTTAATGTCCACCCTGAGATCGATATAATATTATCGATAGGTTTTCCAAATCAAACCGAAAATTGGATTTTGTGATATAACGTAAATATGACTAGACTTCTTCTGACTTTTCCTCCTCCTCGAACATTTTAGTTGTGACCCCCCCTAGACTGTCGATCTGGATACGCGCCTGCCGAGCATATAGATAATGGGGTTTTTAAAATAAAACCTTAACATTTGTATAAGAAAAACTGTAAATTTCCAAGATATATAACGATAAAAAATCATTTTTTCAATGAAGAATATAAACTTTATTCACATTCAAATGAGAAAATTCCAAAAAAATTTCCAAATCAAATATACGCACAATTTTCCCAGCATCTTTTCTAGATATTTCGCTGAGCTCGTAGATGTTTTTTTTTTATTTTTTTTGTAGTTGTAAGCTCTTCGGTAATGCCAAGCAAAGACTTTGCAAGTGACTTTGTAAAGTGCACTAACTTCATTTTCTTGTTTGAATAAAATTTGTTATACAAAACCCAACATTCAAACAATACTTTTCGATACCATTTCACACTTTTTCTTGCAGGGCTGTAGTAAGATATCATTTGGTCAGAGAGGTCTCAATTCCACCTTTGACTCAGTTATAGTCTAGTATTATGACGGGTTTTTTGATTATTTCTTCTTCGCGGTATTTTTTCCCGGTTTCTTGCAAATTGCGACCATGAAAAGTTGAAATCAGTCTTATTTCTTTCTTGTCCCGATATTTGATCACTCAAATTCCAGTTGAATTTACTGCACCTACGATTTCGTTTTTCTTCAATTTGATAAATTTTAGATTCGGCAACCCTATCCTGTTTGATCGTAATGTTCCACAGTATTCGGAATTTTTTTTTTTTCAAAAACAGTGCTAATGCGGAATGCTACTATGCCAGTTATCTGCAACCAATAATCTTCCATCATTCAGGTAATCTTCGGCTAATGAAGCAACAACTGAACTAGCATGATCTAGTCCAGGTAATTTTTCAGATGTGCCTTTCCCGCAGTATACGGAGATATTCCAAATATAACCAGTCATTTCACACAACTTAAATAATTTTATACCATATCTATGGCTTTTCCCTGGATTATGTTGTTTGA
The DNA here is from genome assembly GCA_963930735.1 of Dioctria linearis. NCBI lineage: Eukaryota > Metazoa > Arthropoda > Insecta > Diptera > Asilidae > Dioctria > Dioctria linearis. The sequence continues at coordinate 13,790,938 of OZ005740.1, read as the reverse complement.
ACAAAAAAGTCTTCCTCTGTGCGAGATCATAGTTTCATCCACCGGAATTTCTTCACCTGGGGCAATTCTTCAAACGAGTTGTTTCCGTCATCAAATTCACTATCGGATGAACCATTCACATGTAAATCTAAAATGTAGTTGTCATCATCACCTGAAGAAAAGTTCTGTTCATCTGAACTGTAATCACTTGTGTCAATTTAATTTTCAAAATCTGAATTATCATTTCTTCTTTTCCGGCCGTAAAATGATACCCACCAGGAGTGACTGGGAGGGGAAGGAGGTGGTCGTTACATCCGATATTTCTATATTTACGGATGGCTCCAAGACAAGTGCGGGCACAGGGGCTGGAGTGTACTCTAGAGATCTCCAGTGGCACGAGTCTTATAGACTGCCTGACAAATGCAGTGTTTTTCAGGCAGAGCTCACAGCGATTTATCAGGCGGCAACATTGGTATCCATGTGCAGAGAGCCCGCACGGCAAATCTGCATATATACTGATAGCCAGGCAGCCACCTGGTGGCACCAGGGCGCTGGATGCTGGGCTGATAAAATCAAAATTGGTGCAGTTATGCAAAACCAGGGTTGAGGAATTGGCACAAGGCGATCCTAAGCTGGGTACCTGGCTATAAGGATATCTCAGGCAACGAGATGGCTGATGAGTTGCCCAAAAAGGGCTCCGAATTGGATAGCTCCTCAGCTGTAGCTTACGTGAGGATCCCAATCGGAGCTTTAAAAGAGGAAATCATCAGGGACGTCTATCTAAAGGCAGGCCTTCGATGGACCAGCAAGGATACCTGTCATATTGCGAGGCAATTGTGGCCTGCATATGACAGGGAAAGGACAAGGGAACTGCTTAATAGCAGCAGAGCAAATACCAGGAATCTAGTATCTAGTCATGACGGGTCACTGGGCCATAGGGGACTAAGCTGGAAGACTGGGAATAGCGGCGAACGATTTCTGCGGGAGTTGTAGGGACTCGGAGGAAATTGAATCCGTCAAACATGTGCTTTGCAAATGCCCCGCTCTGATGAATAAAAGAGGTAGGCTACTAGGTAGCTACTTCTTTTCAAGTCTGGGGGAGCTTCAAAGTATAAAGTTCAGAGATATCCTGAGTTTTCTGAGTGAGGCAGGATGGATCTAGGTTAAAGGTCTTGGATATATGCTGAGTTTCCCAAGGAAAGCAGGATAAATCAGCGGGGTTGAAAGTGGTTTTTGCGATTTTCGGCAAAATGTGGCTTCCTAGCGGAAAATATTCCTCGCGAAAGTTATAGACAATAAGAATATCTAAAACTTTCATATAAGGCATTTTTCAACATAACCTCAAATTTTTCGAGAAAACCGATTTTTCAGTTTTTTTATTTTTTTTCTCTCGTAAAAAGCATTCAAATTACATGAAATTATGTGAAAGTATAACTTTTTTACATTGAATTAGCACATTTTGTTTTTTTTTTTTAAATCTGGAACATATGTAGTTTCTGATAAATTTACAATTTTCGGAAAAAAAAACCAAAATCTTCCACGAAAAATGTTATTGCTGTTTTTTTTCGATTTAAATATTCTATCTGGGCTCATTTTAACCATTGAAATGTCTACTTTAAAGTGGTCTGTCTATATACATATGTTGATGATTTATTTCTGAAGAAACCACTTAAAATTGAGAACACAAAAAAAAATGATTTTTCGGATGACGATTTTTTCAATGTGTTTTTTTTATTATTTACATAAATAATGTATTAAATTTCAATGACAGAATTTACTGTAATGTAATATTACCAGAGTTGAATCAATTTAATTGAAGACAAAGGCGGATATCATCCTTAAACTAAAATTGTTCATGGCAATGCACCGTACCGTACTGAAAATCGTAAGCTAGAGTTAAGACTCGCTGGCCCAGATTTTATTAACGTATATTTTATTATTTTTTCACTAAATAAATAGTATAACGATGAGTAATCTGTTTTAAGTATATTTGAATAAAATAATTTGAATACGTAATTATTAAGTAGAACAATTTATTTATTGATATTTTTTTTATAAAAATATAAAAACTATAACATTCCTGCGAGAGTCAGCTATAGAGTTGAACAAGTACACGAAAACAAGGGTATTGAATTCTGCAAAACTAAGAATAGGATTGAAAGTGAGAGGTATAGCAGATCATTAATAAAAATTATAAAGAGTATAGAAGAGAGAATAGAACCTTGCGGTGCACCGGCTTCGATTAAAAAACGATTAGACGAAACTCTGTCAAATATAATTATGTTTAGATTTAGATTTGGTAGGATTAAGCGGGGCAAGTGGCCTTTGCAATTGGGTTAATTTTGTGCACCGCTTTTTTTATAGTTCATCTAACAAGTATGAGCCAAAACCGTGCAACTTACATTCTGCAATGGCTTCGCATTCGCATAAGACATACTCCGCTGTTTCCTACTTTTCGAAACACAATCTACATATATCAGTGGGTGATATACCTATCCGATGTAAGTGTTTGTTTAGTTTGCAGTGTTCGGTTAGGACTCCTGTAATGATTCTATGTTGATTCCTAAATAGGCTTAAAAGATCTAGGCGCTTCTTTGGCGAAGATCCTTTAATGAATCTTTTGACTTATCTGGAGCCAGCCGTTTTTTTTTAAAAAGATTTTCTTTCGATTGTAAAAGTATTTTTTACACTCAATTCTCGAGTAGCAGATTTGGCAGAAAGCTGGGTCAATTTCATATTGACCAAATTCGCTATGTATTTCATAGCAAAACTTTCTATGAAATGCTAGTCCCGCATAGGGCTGATCTTGTTAGGCATTCAAGTAAATACGTCGTATTTCGCCTCGTATATAATTCAAACTTAAAAATTTGCGGTCAGCTTGGTTGTGCACTTTGGTGTATACGGCAGGCAAGAACCAAGGCATACTGATGAGTAATACGGTTCCAGCTATTACGAAACGCTTGCTTTTACATAGAAATATCTTTTTTTTAGAAGATTCTTTGATTGTAAAAGTATTTTTTCCATTGAAATCCATGTCTGGTCCATTCGGTTTTGGATTCAGCTTTGAACGTTAAGTTTTACTGTGTTGTAGTAAGAGATACCTCAAAATGGTTTCGGTCAGGGGCATGGATGCACCTTTTTGGGGCCAGTACGTCTACGTTATAATTCCCATCAATGTAACTAACTAATGATGAAGAGCTCTGGAAATAAATAAAGATTTCGATTTATCTTAAAATTGTAAGCATAAAGTCCAAAATCCTTTTTAGTTCGAAATGTGCGTACAAAGTCAGGGAATTGAAATCGTTAATTTTGACTTGAAGATTAATTTTGCTATTCCAACTTAATTTCGCCTCCAAAGTGGAAAGTCGTCATAGCAAATTCGAGTTCGAAGAAACAACTTAAGCACCACGTGAATAGGTTAACCTACAAAAACGTTTATTGTACCATTTTTTTGCAATGGGCGACTCATTTAAAGTATAGTATGGCAGCGTTACAGAAAAGAAACGGGCGGTCAATAATGGGCAGACCTTTAATGAAACTTCTAACTTGAATATCACAAACAAAGCGAATTGTAATATTTTGTCTATTGATACGCACACCAACTTTTATGATTTTATTCAATGCTTGAACATAATCTATAAGGTAAGAATGTAGTGGCGGCCCGCTTTGTACATAATACCAGCACCAGCGGAAAATCTGATCAGGCCTTACACGTCAACAAAATCTGCCTTCCTCAGCGGTTTTAATATTCTGTAATAATTGCCAGTATCACAATAATATCTTGTCTTATTTTACATATCTTTATCGCGCAATAATAGTTTTTTGAAATTTAAATCAAAATGAAGGACAATGGCACCACAGAAAAATTTTATATTTACATTAACAAATATCAGAAAGAATAGAAAGACTCATAATTACTTTTATGTAAACATTTCTGATAAATTTTGCCCTCCGAAGTGACCTTAACACGTTTTAGTTAAATTTTAGTACTCATTTAGACTATATATGGTCAAAAGGAAAAGGGTGTGAGTGTGACATATGTAATTTTGCTTAAAACCTGGCCTATGTATTCTGTCATTTAAATATTAGTCAGAAATTGGTAACCTGTTAGACTTAGTAGACTTTAGATAAATTTTATTAAGAGCTGGTGGTAAATATTAGGTAATGTATGACATAATGTTTGGCCTGAGAATTCTATGGAATTTAAAGGGCATGTATACCTACTAAAAGAAACTTAATCTAAACCGTACATAATCGTTTTTGTATCCAGGGATAATTCAAGTCGTCTTATTAAGATACGAGAAACTGCAAGATTAATTTGAATTTAAGGGAAAGTTTCTTGTCTAAATATCTTATGTAAATTATTATTGAAGAAAGTCCATGGAACTTAGACTTGGCAGAAGCAATACGCTTGGTAGCAATTTTTTGGGAACAACTTTGAAGGAAATAGCAAACATCGATTTGGGAGAGCTAATAAGATTTATTAGTCCTTAATCCTGATTTTAACGCACCCATACTGCTCCCCTTAATTCTGCAATCTTCTGTAGGGAGGGTCCCGATAAGGTGACATCACAATAGACCATCGATGGTCTAACCTAACCTAACCTAACGTCTTTGCTCATAATTTACTGTTTAAAATTTAATTACATATACAGGATGTCCCATAAATAGTGAATCATACTTAAAGCGATGATAGCTTGAGTCAGAATATCAAAATTTGACCTCAGTAAAATCCTCACCGTTTTTAAATTATTTTGACTTTTCTGAAATTTGTGCTATTTACTGTTTTTACTGCCGTTTGTACAAATTACCATTTTTTCTGGATACTTTTGAATAGTTTGGTCACCTAATGCACACAATACTTTATCAAAAACTAGTAGGAATCTCCTAGAAAAACAAAATTTAGTTTTCAACTTTTTGCTGTATCAAAATTACATCAGCCAACTTTGATCTTCTGTGGTAAAAAGAAATTGTAATGGGCTGCATCGAAAAAGTTGTCAATTTAATGGTGATTTTAAAATGGTGCAACATATTTAAATTCACCTAATTCACGTAAAATACTGCTATTTTTTATATGATAATTTCTCCTTGATTTTATAGATGTACGTACATCACAATTTTAATTGAACTGATACTGAAATTCGTATTAAATACTTACGTTTGAGTTTTTTGTAAAATTCCTAGCAGATGTTTGTGATTTTGAATCGCCTTTAGATTTAAAATTTAAAATTCAAAATTTAACTATAGCGTCATCTATCGGATGTTAGTATCAGTGGCGTAGCTAGAGCTTTTGCCGCCTGGGGCAGTACCGAATTTGCCACCTTTTCTAGCTTAGTCAAAATCAATAGTGCTTATTAACAATTATTGAACATAAATAATAAAGGAGTAAAACCATTTATTTATTTTGTTTAAGCATATTGTACATATAACATAATGATAAAACGTATGTTGATTTATATATGTATTTATTTTTCTTGCTTTTCTTGCTCGCTAGATTTCGTAATCTTAAATCACCCATTGTGGAACGAAGATAATTTTTAATTAATTTTAATTTGGAAAAGCTCCGTTCACAACTAGCGACATTGATGGCGATATTGTTTAAAAAAATATTAATAATAATACTATAAAATAAAATAAATGGAGGCAGCACAGAAAAGAAAAAGATTGCATTGAGATGAGTAATATTCCAGCGTCTCATCTCGTTTTAATATTTTCTTCCTCAGATGTAAATTTTTCCAAAGCACTTAAAATGTTTAATAAATGTTTTTTTTTTGCAACAGTCACTGCATCTCCTCTTGCGTTCCAACGAGTTTCTACACTGCGCTTAACACCTTGACCAGTGATAGAAACAATCAAATTTTGAAAAAAAAAAAAATTATCAAAATTTTCAAAAAAAATCACCAAATTTTGCGAAATTTGATGGTTTTTTTTTTGTTTGCAAAATTTGACTGAAAATAACTTCAGTCCAGTCCATTAAATGAAAAATCTCCCGAAATATTTTCTGTAAATTCCTAAGAAGAAATGAATATTTATTGCTCGTCTCATTACTCATGAAATTCCAAGACTAGTCATATAAAAAATTTACAAAATTCAATAATAGAGTTCATTTAATTAATTTAAATTACCCAAATAGTCAAAATGGCTGGTTTTTTGCAATATAGGTATAACACATACATATATCAGAAACCAAGAGGGGCAGAGGAGATAAATACAAATATAAATAAATGCATTAATATCATGTGTACAAAGTCTCCAAATTCTAAGAAATAGTGTCGTTATAGACATAATTCTTTTTCTAAAAGAAATTAAAAAGCAATCTAGTGTTAAGGAAATCTCTTCTTACTTCCTAACTTGTTCTTAAGTTAACTTGGCTTCAACCGCAGATAACAAATGCATTCCTCTTCCGTATTGGCGATGTTCATGACCGAGGGGGTTTTGTTTACAATAACAACAATGACGCCAAAGAATTAAGCTTAAAATCTCAACTTCGATAAGGACTGCCGGGATCAGCACACAGTTTTGTTAAATTAAATACTTATTGTAATAAATAATTCTGTGGATTACAACATTATTATTTTATTAATTATTATTTTTATATAATTTACACCTAAATATAAAAAATGCCGCCCCAAAATATGTGCCGCCCGGGGCAGACCGCCCCTACGGCCCCCATCCAGATACGCTGCTGGGTAGTATACATAGTCAATGGATCGCATGATTTTTTACTTTTGTTTATTATTTGTTATTCTTTCAATCTTTACAATGAAATATCTCGAGACCGCTTTAAATTTTACTTTGAGAGTAAAAACAGGCAAAAGAAACACAAACTTAGAATTTTGAAGCAAAACACTTTATCAGTTTATACGCCCTCTACTATTGCCTAATAAAACTAAAATCAAAAGTTTTTTGAAAAATTAATTTCGTCGTCACATATGGTGGTTTCAATTCATGCAGCGCGACTTGCGTTTCCCTTTGCAACTCCATAGAAATAGTGCATTTCCACGTATAAACCATTATTATCAATCACAGAGGTCCAGTTATTAAAAGTTTTATTAGCAATGCTTTTGATTTACCTTATCCGGTATTTTGTTCTGTTTTTGCCGCATTGAGGTAGATCATGGAAAAGGTAATTATGTTGAAGAAAAGTATTTAATGAGCTTAATCCCAGCTCAAGAACAAATTTCATCATTATCTTCATCTAAGAGCTCAGCAATGAATTCGTTAAATCATGTCTACTGAGGACATATCTTGAATACTATCAAAAATCCCGGAACATTTTATTTTTATTTTCTTGGCACATGGGGAGGCCAAGCCAACCGATTGAACTAACCTGCTAAATATATCACCAAGATTTTCCCGTCCTCTTAATGAAGCGCATCAGGTTTAGGTGAGGTAAGTTTATCAGCTCATCCACAAATAGGATGGCCGACCCAAGCATATCCAGCCTACTCCGGCCAAAGGCCGAACAAGCACACATTTCAGACTTTCCTTCCAGGCAGGACATACATTCAGGGCTATCAACAACTCCCATACTTATTAAATGAGCGTGTAGTGACCTGTGGTCAGTGATGAAGTCAACTACAATTCTGTATTGTTTCCTTCTGAGCCCCAACAGAAAGTCAGAGAAATTCCTTCGGCCCATCAAGAAAAAGTTGTGTACACCTGCAAGTACTCTGGCTCACCCATCGCTGCTGATAAGTTTCATGCGAACATCCGTTTTGATAAGAACGTGATCAGCGAAGCAGCAACACCTATACAGTGGGTTTCGGTCTAATGAAGAGATGACCAGAGCCAGACCTGGTTAGGAAGTCAGCTCTTCCATTCTCCATAATCCCCATATGCCCAGAAAACCGCTGAACACCTTTTTGTGAACACATAGCTTATACACAGAAGTCCTGCAATCCTTCAGTAACTTAGAAGATGTTATCCGAAGGCTACTAAGAGAGCCATCAAGGCTGTCTGACTATCCGAGAGGACAGCAATGACCTTTCCCTTAATTTCCATGTCAAGGGCACTATCTTCACTGCCATTGCGATGGGGAAGACTTCAGCCTGGAAGACAGTTGTGTGCCATCGGAGTAAGTATTCCAACCCAATTTCAGGTTCAAGAAAGTAAGGATCAGCTCCGGCTCCGGCATTAGTGATTAGAGCCAATGAGAGCAATCTGTCTAGCCGTCCTCCCAATATCCCCAAAAGCGCAATATACATACAGATCTTTTGGTATCTGCCTGAATGACAAGATCCAGGTGTGGCAGATTAAGTAAGACCTCTAGAGCAGCAGTAGCCGTGGATCGCATGGAGCTTGTAATTCCCAAGATCGCAAACCCCACTTACGTCTTCGGCCACTATAAACAAGAGGTATATGTAAGCATGGGTCTTACAATCGAGGTGCAGAACACTCGGTTTCATTCCACCTTGTGCAGCAAAAGGTTCTCCTGCATTGAGCAAAGACACTCATACCCACATTAAATTTTTCCTCTACTTGTATACATACCCCACACGTTAGCTTCGAGTGAAGGTAGACACCGAAAGGTTCAAAAATTAAACTTTTTCGCAGTTTTTTGAAAAGGCATTTTAAGTATATAGTAGGTATCCATATATATGTAACTAAACACCAAGATTACCAACTATATTTGTGTAGAATTATGTATGCTTTGAGGTTTCCCCAATATTTCACGAGAAAAATCTCATTAAATTTATCCTCCTCTTGCACTTATTAACCAATTTATTTCCTATTTAATATGAAACTGCGATTGATTATGTATCTGGGTTTCGTCTTTTCCAACACACAAGTAAAACACCACCAAATCATGAAATAAATTCTCTTATCGAAAAAAATGACTTTTTATCTAGGTTTGATAAATACTAAAAGTCAATGATGTTCGGTTTGACGAATATCAAATATTTCGCGATTTAGCTACAGAATAGATATGTAGTCGCGGTCGAAATTCATTCAGCTGGTATTTATGGGTTTTAAAAGAACTTTTCGAAAAGTCTATAAATGGAAAAGAAATAAAAAAAACATTTTGATAGTGATTTGCATAGGTTAGTGCTTCAAATGTTCAACATAAACTATATCAATATTAGTTTGTTATGTTTTCAAATAATTAGAAGTGATTCATTTAGTCTTAATAAAGAACAACAAAAACAAACACACATAGTCCTTTAGTCATACACAGGGCATATGTGAAAAGAAAAGTTATTTGTGTTGACATTTCATTTCTTACATCTTAAAATGTGTTTTACTGTCTCATTTGGATGTGTGCCAAAACCCTCGAGAATACTTCCCAAGCCATTAAACAGAGATCTATATGTGTGCGTTCGGAGTCCGTTTTCTAAAATGCTCTATATTGCTATTTATGGAAACATTGGCTTTATATATGCCATAGAGCCTAAACTACTATCCATAAATGAAAATAGCCTTCTAGTGATTTAAAGCTTGGTTCCTTACCATCCCAAGGGCTACACTTCCTATTTACCTTACTTAACAAAATAATAAAATAGTTTTGATTACAAAGTAACCTTACCATTTTACGCTCAATACATCTCAGCTGAGTGATAATTGCATGTGTGTATGTGCAGCCGTAGTCCGAATCTGTAGGCAGCTACATTTGATATCATCAGCCCACGGGATGCCATGACGGCACAGCGATATTACAATGATTACTCAGCTTAGAATTTTTGTTTGAGGAATCGTAGATGAAATCTATAGGGTATACTAAGTTTGTCATTCCGTTTGTAACACCTCGAAATAATGATGGTAGAGCAAAATAGATTCGACACACACGCATAATATTTAAAGTTGTTTTGATTTTTGCATGTCCGTCCGTCTGTGCGCACAATAACTGAGAACGCATATACTTAGAGAGCTGAAATTGTACACGGACTTTAACAAAAAAAAAGTAAAATTAAGTTCGAAAATGAGACAAATCGGGCAACTCCTTCATGGGGTTGCCATACAAAACTTTCGTTTTCCACTATATATTTGGACACTGCCTGAGAACGCATCGATATAGAGAGCTGAAATTTGGTATACATGGTGTTTTTATTGTACTAGCAAATAAAATTTGAAAAATGGACTAAATCGGGCAACTCCTTCTTGGTGTTGCCGTATAAAAATTTAGGTTTTTTTCGTATAAAGTGAAAACGATCAGTCCTAGACATTTTTATTGTACTAAAAACTTCTTCAGAATACGAAATCCTATAAAATTGGTTATAATAATTTTTTCTGTCTGACAAACCGTTTTAGAAATATATGCGAAAAACCACTTCAAAAATCAAACATTCATGGATCGGTGACAATACGAAATTTCATACGAACATTCATCTAGGGTATCATAAGAATTGGTCTTGTTTTTAAATAATTTTGTTAGGAAAGGTATGAAAATTTTATTACGGTTCGGAAGATAAGAAAGCAAGATTAAGATTAACACAACGCCATTTTTCTATATGAATAGTAGTTTAGTAACAGTTTTAGAATGTAAGGACTACGTTGGGCCTCGCATGTGGTAGGGATAGGGAGTCTGTTTCATGGCTTGTGAAGTATTCTCTAGGGTTTTGTGTGTGCACGTTAATTTATTAAAAGTTGACGAATTTCTCAGTGGCGTGGTTAATCATCTAGTGAGAATCGTGCGGTGAGGAAAGGAGGGAAAAGGTTCAATACATATACAAATTCTTTTTTTTTACGTGAAACCTCTTTTATCTGGAATCCTCGAGAACGAGCCCTTTCCCGATAAATGATTTTTCCGGATAATAGATGTCTTCGACTACCCAGAATATTTTATCAGAACTTTGTCCGGATTAAAGGGGTAAAATAAAAATCTTCTCAATTTCAATTCAATTACTTTTTAATTATCTTAAGCGAATCGGTTAGTTAAAGAAAAAAATAACCATATCCATTATATTATAAACCCTATGTATACATATCAAAAAATGATACATATTTTAATTGAAAACATAAGAAAAGTACAATAAGGAAAACTAAAAAAATAAGTAAAAAACGAGTTTTCAAACAAAACTGAGGCCAAGCCGCATGAAAAAGTAGAAAATAAACTTTTCTTCACACACAGAGGTGGACTCAGATTTTTTGATTGGGACATTTCTCTTGAATATTCTTTCTCTTGAATATTCTTTCTCTTCATGAATCAAATCACTTATTACCTCTGATCTGATCATACTGAAATATATCGGTGATTGTCAGCGAATAAAATCTGAGTCCACCTCTGTTTGTGAAGAAAAGTTTATTTTCTACTTTTTCATGCGGCTTGGCCTCAGTTTAGTTTGAAAACTCGTTTTTTACTTATTTTATTTTCTGTCTTTTTTACGTTAACTAAATTGTTATTACGTGCTGCATGGAGATATTTTAAAACAATTTTATGACGGCTGAAAAGACACTGATTTACTGATTTTTCCTCGATTTTTCATGTAAGTTTTCATGATTGTTGAAGAGAAAGTATTGATGCCAGTAGGACGGAAAAAAATGATTCCGCATAGCTTATAAAACTTTTTTGTCGGAAAATTTTCCGGAAAAATCGGAAAATTCCGGAAATTCCAGAAAAATTGGAAAATTCTGCACTTTTCCTGAAACAGATTTATCACTAATCATATCGATGAAAATTTTTCCGATGATTTTTCCACTTTTCCGAGTTTTCCATGGAATTTACCACAAAAGCAACTTTTCGCTCTACAACTTTGTCTTAGGTTGTAAAACGCTCAAACGCTTCCTTGGTCGGAAAAACTCCGGAAAAGCGTTTTACATGAATTTTCCTCGATTTTAGTGCAAGTTTTCACCATTATCGGAGAGAAAGTAATGATGCCAGTTGATAGGGAACTTGATCCTGCATAATTTGGGAAAAAGAATTACTGGAAAAATTTCCGAAAAAGTCGGAAAATTCCGGAAAAATTTTCGGAAAAATCGGAAAACTCTGAATTCCGAAAATTCCAGAAAAATTGGAAAATTCTGCACTTTTCCTGAAACAGATTTATCACTAATCATATCGATGAAAATTGGTCCGATGATTTTCCCGCTTTTCCGGGTTTTCCACGGAGTTTTCCACAAAAGCAACTTTATGCAATTCATTTCGCTCTACAACTTTGTCTTAGGTTGCAAAACGCTCAAACGCTCCTTGGTCTGAAAAACTCCGGAAAAGCGTTTTACATGAACGATTTTTTCTGCAAGTTTTCACCATTGTCGGAGAGAAAGTAATGATGCCAGTTGATAGGGAACTTGATCCTGCATAATTTCGAAAACTTTTTACCGGAAAATTTTCCGGAAGAGTCGGAAAAATCCGGAAAATTTTTCGAAAAATCGGAGAACTCTGCATTTTTCCTAAAATGGATTTATCACTAATCAAATTTGTACCAAATTGTCCAATGATTGTTCCCAATTTTCCGAGTTTTCCATGGAAATTTGCGGTTCAAATTGAGATAGATTCAATTGTCACGCGACATGAACCTGTGTGCCAAATTTCAGCTCGCTGTGATGACGAAAAGTAGGTCTACGAGAGTGTCGAAAATAGTAAAAAAGAAATATGTATCTAAATAAATAGACAGAAAAATTCGTGTATACGAGTTAAAGGGAATGGCCTAAAAAAAAATCATTAGGAATTGCATAGACTTCTATGCTTATGTCGTCTCGATATATGTTTAGAGCAGCTAATCGTCCGTTGAAACGATCTTCACCTATTGTGGACTTCAAATAGGTTTTGAGACGATGAAAAGTGGAAAACGAACGCCCATTCCGGAGTTGTAGATCGCAGGTAACAATGTCATAATTCAATTCAAATGCTTGTGGACATTTGCTAATATAGCCTTGCTATAGATATCAAGAGCCTCGAGACAGCCTTGTGGGCCTCTTTCTGATCCTCCCAACCTTTGCTTAGATTGTAGCCATTAACATAAAATTACTGACTTAGATGTAGTATTTTTTTTTTGTAGTTTTACAAATATAAAGCAATAAAATTCCGTGATGCAGAATAGAAGCACTAGCTAAAGTTGACGGTTGCCAGAACGGGAGATCAAATCTTTCACAATTACTATTCAAAAATTTCATTGAAAACAACATTTCTTGTAAAGATTCTTCCTGCCATCATACAGCAGCTCTCTTTGTTGTTGATTTTAATGAATGTTTATTTTCACCTGATGTGATACTCTGGATTGCGTTAAGGTCACGGACGCTTTATAAAGTTCAGAATTGGCCCCAATTATCCTTGCTGGCTTATGAAGCTCGTCCGAGAGGTGCGAGTCAAGAAATCTGTAACTCCTTCCTGAGGGAGCCGGACAGTGAAAAAGAAAGTCAGTCACCGTTCCGGATTCTTCTCCGCATATTCTGCATACAGGATCGATCAGCAACAAGCCCCATCCTGCGTAGGTGACCCTTAAGAAAGAGTGCCCAGTGAGAATTGACACCAGAGTTCTCAGGTTTGGCTTGATTAGTCTCAATCGTTTTATTCGTTAGGTTTGGGTTAGGTTAACCTCCACAGTTCCTTCACAGTTTTACCCGAAAGCTCATCCAATATTAGCGTCAAGGTGTTTTTGTGCGATCCCGATCGTGATGGAGGATTCCTCCAAGGCTGTACCAAGACGGACAAGCTCGTCCGCTTTTACGTTCCCGCCGAAATTGCTGTGACTTGTCTGGAACACACAAAAGGACGTGTAACCTGTTACTCCGAGAGAGGGAATTCAGGGTGCCCTTACACTCCAATACCAGTTTGGACGTTGTAAAGGGGTTTAAACAAGGCATTGACAGCTGCGTGGTTGTCCGAGCAGATGGCAATCTCCGTATTCTCTGTAAATGAGTTTAGGAGATGCCTTTAGGTTCCAATATGGCCTTAACTTCCGTCTGGAAAATCGTAACATACGAATCGCTGAAGGACCGAATGTGATTCCCATTCTGCCCTAGATGGAATTTTCATATGGTAGCATACCCGATGGCATTTTCTCATTAAGAAATTCTGCTGGAGATCTTCTGAGGCAACAGAATCTGCGCAATAGTAGATGGTCGGATCTCCTGGCTTCATAGGGATGATAATCCTGTTCATATCCATCGTATGCCAATTTATTGATGCTCGTTTCGCTAACTCGTCAACAGACATTTGCTGAATTTTGGTTCTGTAGATTGCTGCAATTATAGGTTACCCTCCATTAACCATTGCTTGGAGGGACTCCAATTATGTCATCATAGTTTAGTCCTTTTTCAACATCTAACAGCACATTGTTGTGCTCATTCTATCCTTCGCTACGCGCGTTCCTTTGGCAAAAACTGGTAGAGTTTGTTGAAAATCGCTTTTCACAACTACCACTTTCCCTCCAAATCACAGTAGATTTGCGGAAATTTCTTGCAGAAGATTGTTATTGTATTTGAGTCCGTGAATTCCTTCCATCCCATATGCATGTTTTCCTCTTATACAGCTTTCATCTTGTTCAGTATTGCGCTTCACAGACTACTTTCCCCTATGCGATCTCATCAATAATGATAAGGGCTACCTGTTTCAAAATTTCAATTTCAGGGGAATTAAGACCCATCGATAAAATGGAACTGGAAATTTAAATCCGCTGCGTATTGTTCGTCCAACTTTCATCACAGTTGTGCCTATTTCGGTTATAATAAAAAAAAATTGCTTAGATCAATATTTTTTAGCGGTTATACTTAAGTTTATAAAAAAAATTCTACTGGGATACGTCAGCGTTACAGACAGAGTCTGGGCTTTTCTTGCCTACTTGGTATACTAAACTATAGTTAGATAACAGTATTAACATTAACTTATGCTTTATCGATGACAGACTGGTTTCTTAATGTAAATTTATAAATAAAATGACAAATAGAAAAATTACACTACATTTCATTTGATAATAAAACAAATTTGTCATACTAATACACCGTACATATAAAACTTGCTCCATTTCATTAATAATGCTCCATAATGCAACTCCAGTCTGTCATCGGAATAACACGACTTCTACTAATGTAAAACAATTTAAAAATTTGAAAAGGATTTCGATTAATCTATAACAAAAAAACAATTTCTCTCTCTCTCTCTCTTTTACAGCTATATCGTTACTTGCTATGGGCGCTGTTGCTTATCTCGTACATTTTGCATTGGGTCTAATGTTAGTTAATACTCAGTTACCAGGCACAAGTGGTCTCCTATATCCTCGGGAATCAGAGACAAGAGAAGTTCGAAGTTTGGACGGATTATGGAATTTCATAAAGTCCGAAGAAGGAAATCCTACACAAGGTGTACGAGATAAATGGTATAACGATGATCTTAGTAAGGTAAAAAAGATTTGAAAATTTGTTATTGTATGGCTACCCTATTATGTATGATACTACTCTACTCTTTTATAGATAAAACCAACAATACCAATGCCAGTGCCGGCAAGTTATAACGATATTACAGAACAAAGTGATTTAAGGGATCACGTAGGAACCGTGTGGTATGATCGAAAATTCTTTGTACCAAAAACATGGGCTAAAGATCAACGGATATGGGTACGGTTTGGAAGTGTACATTACGAAGCTTTTGTGGTAGGTAGAAGAATTTTTAATATTTTCTTGTGTTTTGTATTCATAATCAATTTTTTTCAGTGGATAAACGGTGAAATGGTAGCTAAACATGAAATTGGACATTTGCCATTTGAAGCGGAAATCACTGATTACGTTAAGTATGGAAAAGAAAATCGAATAACTGTTCTCTGTGATAATGCACTAATTCAGACGACTGTTCCTCAAGGAAAAATATCCGAAGTTGCCAAGTAAGTGATTTTTGTTTTTTTGTTTTTTATACAACTTGTTGGTGCATTACACTTTGAGCCTGTGCACACTGAAATCATGGGGAATTAAATGGCGGACTCGCTAGCCAAGTTAAGCTCTTGTTCTTCCTATCTTGGACCAAAAATTGCTCTTGTTGTTGCCACATCAATGATCCGGTCTCATTATTAGCAGCGATAGGAGAACTGTTTCTGGACGGACACTGAAAACAAAGTAGACTATGGTTAATAATATCACTGGCCACATCCTGCTTCACGCTCATCTAATAAAGATAGGAATTGTTGATAGCCTTGTGTGCTTGTCCTGCTTGGAGGAGAGCTTAAGACAACCGAACACGTTCTGTGCGCTTGTCTGGCCTTTACCCGGCACCAGGCTTGATACTCTTAGGCTTGCCCTTCTATATGCGGGTGAGCTGAAAAGCTTAACATACCTGAGCCTGATGTGCTTCATTAAGAAGACAGGAAAGTTTCCATGAGAGATATTTTATTTTGCTTTTAGTAGATTACCACAATGGACCGCCTTGGAGCAGGGGTTTTGTGCGAGGAGACTCACATGGAAGTCAATGTCATCATTGAAGCAGAAAAGTATCTCCTTAACTCAGACATTCTAAGCAGCTGTAAAGGCCTTGTCAAAACCTTTTACAACCTCCAAACTTGTATTGGAATGTAAGACCACCCTGAACTCTCTTTCTCGGAACAACAGGGTAGATACTGGTGGTACATTAGCGGGAACGAGAAAGCCTCCAATATCTCGGTTTGGGCCGACTGCCAACCCTGTCGCTTTTGGTTAGGTGATCCTTCATAGGTAGAACTACAAAGGATCTGTGGGGCAGACCTAACCCAATCGAACCGAAAAAGCTATTCGGACTAAACAAGCCAACCCTGAGAGCTCTAGTGTCAATTCTCACTGGGCACTCTCTTCGCAGGGGTCACCTACACAGGATGGGGCTTCTTGACGATCCATATACAGAGAATACGGAGAGGAATCCGAAACGATGACTCACGAAACCGGTAAGAAGGGTCGGGTCCAATTTTAAATTTTATTAGAGCGTCCGGTTGGGACTTATGAGCAGCAATCGTTCATTATTCTGGATGGTGAACAATGGGCCTCATTGCAGCCTACGTTTAAGGGAACCAATCTTGATCCCAAAGTCGTATATCTCGGCAACCGTGGCTCAAACATTCTTCTACCACAAGTCCTGCGGGGCGTTTCGTTAAACTCTTCTGTGAATCTTTTAATTTTCATCAACTAGTGGATGCACCAACGCGACTACCTGATGCAGCTGACGATAGAGCTAACTTATTAGACTAGTTTCTTTCATCTCATCCCGACAAATATTCAATCTCAGTTGGTTCACTCCTTGGTAATTCAGACCACTGTTTAATCACGGTTCAATTTACCATCTCCAACCTCTGCCGCCTACCTCTCCACTTACAACAAGTAGGTTTCTCTGGCATTATAAAAATGCTGATTGTAAAAGTCTATCTTGCCCATACTCAGGATTCAGGTAAAAATAACCGTTTGAAAATTAAAGTCGGAATGAATTTAATTCCTTATAAGCGATTAAAATATTACTTGAATACAAGAAAGATATTTTTTTAATTTAATTCGATTTTCGGGTGTAAAATTTTATCTGATTGGTTGAGTTTTACATGTTTTTTATGTAGTAAAAGTGTTAAAGGGTGCTCTAATGGTGATATACGGAGATGCCAGATGTATGCCACATGAAATAGCAAATCGCTCAGTCTATTGTTATAAGTCAGTGGTTAACGCCTCTCCCTCTCCCTTCTCTCTCTCTCTCCCTCCCTCTCTCTCTCTCTCTCTCTCTCTCTCTCTCTGTTTGTAGTTTCAGAGAATAAATTCCAAAAAATATATTTTACCGATTTTACAATATACAAAAAAGGCAAACCGAGAGCAAAAATATAAATAATTTTGCTATTTAACGTCTGATTACGGCTTAAGTATTGGAGATACAAACAGAAAAAAAAACTATTTTTCGTATCAGTTATAGTTGCCGAGATATAGGCGAAAAATTGAAAAAGTTACCTTTCTTCAAGATGGCAGCTCAAGCGCCGAACATATAACTAAAGGAAGTGCAATAAGCCCAAAAAATTGCTGAATTTCCCACTATGTATGGTGGAATTCTGTTTATGTATTCGTTATGCTCATGAAAGTAGTAAAAGAGTGAAAAGAGGCTTGGTGTAATTATTTAAAATAAAACAGAATTGTAAGCTGCTACTGACACATTAAAAAAAAAACAAATGAGAAAACAAAAACGTAAACAAAAATTTTTTGAACACTTATCTTGATATTTTTGTTTCCCTTCCCTTTTTAATTAACTTTTATCAACTCACAAACGCGTGACTAAAAAACTTTGTGTCTAGCGCCTGACCGCCTGAAGGTGCCGTTCGTGACGAAAGAGTTTTAGGGTAGTAAACGTGGTAGGATTTACATGCGGTTTTTTTTATTTAGAATGAGTGATGGGGTAAAATTTTCACACGTTTTAGGGGTTTTGGGGTGGGTGTGGTAATTACCAGCCTCGGGGCTATCCAATTTGGGCCGTGTGTGATATGAGTAGAAATTCGATATTCAAAATTCGGGGGTCGAGATTCGAGAGTGGGAGCGTGTATAGAATTTATGACTAAAAAGAAGAAAATATAAAACATTAAAAAAAAAAATAAAATAAATAAAATAAAATAAAATAAATAAAAATAAATAATTCGTAAATAAATTGCACTAAAAAGTAAAAAATATTTTTTTTTTCTCAGTGATATACACAATAAAAGTTTCGTTGTAAAATAAGAAATGCTACAATTTATATTAAATCTTAAAAGTTTGGGCACCCATAACCTGCAACTCATGCCCAAAACTTTTAAGATTTATTCTGAGTTCTAGAATTTCTTATTTTGCAATGAAACTTTTCTTGTCTATATCACTGGGTGCGTTCACTGACACGATAGCGTTCTGTAGCGTTGTGAACAAATGTTAAAAAAATTACTTTGACAGTTAATCACTACAGCGGTGACTCATGTGCCACCAAATTGCAGTGAATGCAAAAGAGAATAACGTAGCAAATTAAATATTTTTGACGTTTGCAAAAAATAAGTAAATTAACAGTAAACATGAACGTCAAATTGCAAATAACGTTATCGTTGGGAGATGCATTTTTTCGACATTAAAAGGAAATAAAGTAATGCATTGAAATTGATTTATAATAAAAAAAGCTTTTTGGCCCATCACACAGGCTATATTATTCTCATCAATCAAAATTTATATATTTTCTGCTTCCATTTCAATATCAATGTCACTTTGACAACACAAATTTATTATCGCACAACTTTATTATCCTAAATACAGGTAGTTAAATAATGCGCGCTACCTTTCACTCTTGGCCGCTCAGTGAACGGAAAGGAAAGGAAGTGACTATCTGTCATTTGTGGTGTTTGTATAGTAAACTCGGTAGTGACATTATGTCACTATTTTTCTGTCGGTGAACGCACCTACTGAGAAAGAAAAATATTTTTTACTTTTTAGTGATATTTATTTACGAAAGGTTTTTATTTTAAAAGTTTTTTTAGTCTATTTTATTTCTGCTTCTTCTGCACATATTTGCGGAAAAGATACTTTCTACTTACTTTATGAATGTTTTTATTAAAAATTAACACAATTAACGGAACGATTTAACGTTTTTTAATTAAATAACACACAAAATACAAAACCCGGCACAATAAAACGATTCTGAAGTTTAATTGGAATTGACAAAATTGACTACTGTCAAGTTCACTTGGTTAAGCCAAGGTTAAACCGTGTTTCTCCCACACCGATAGGGTTTTTACACGATATTTCGCTTCCTTTCTTATGATCAATGGACCGCAAAAGGTTAATGTGCCGTTTTTTTTTTAATATTATTTCCAGAGATGGAGGCGTCGCAATAGTGCAAACATATACTTTCGATTTCTTTAATTATGCCGGAATTCATCGCTCAGTGTATCTATATACAACACCAAAAACTTACATTGAAGATGTAGAGATAAACACAGATATATCTGACACATCAGGTAAATAGCCAAAGCATTCATCATCCATTTTTAAAAATTCTATTCTTGTTTTGTTTTTTGATTTTTCCTCCCCTTAGGTTTTATATATTACAAAATTAAAGGAAATGGTTCAACAAATCCTGATCAGTTGTATGTTCGGATACAACTTCGAGACAAGGAAGGAAATTTAATTGTTAACGAAACATCTGGACATGATATAAAGGGAGTCCTAGAAATTTCAG
This sequence comes from Dioctria linearis, assembly GCA_963930735.1. NCBI lineage: Eukaryota > Metazoa > Arthropoda > Insecta > Diptera > Asilidae > Dioctria > Dioctria linearis. Next base: position 13,770,912 of record OZ005740.1, on the reverse strand, counting down.
ATGTTAAACCCTGGTGGCCTTATTTAATGCATCCTGAACCCGGTTACCTTTATAATATGGAAATTTTCTTATACAAAGACGAAGAAGAACTTTTAGATGTATATCGACTTAAGGTTGGAGTAAGAGCTCTCACCTGGAATAATACAGCTTTTATGATCAATGGAAAACCGATTTATTTTCGAGGTTTTGGAAAACATGAAGATTCCGATGTAAGACAATAAATTCTTCGTAATTTTATATATATGAGTTAGAAAAAACTATAATTTATAATATTAATTTTGATTTCTTTTATTATAGATTAGAGGTAAAGGATTAGATCTAGCACTTATGACAAAAGATTTCAATCTATTGAAATGGATTGGTGCTAATGCATATCGAACTTCACATTATCCATATTCTGAGGAATCAATGGCTTTTGCTGATGAGGCTGGAATCATGATAATTGATGAATGTCCTAGTGTAGATACAGAGTAAGAAACTTTTATTATGAATTCTAGTACTAATTCTATTTGTTTCTAATTTTCTCACCATAATTTTTTTTGGTTTTTAGAAATTATAGCCAAGCACTTTTAGATAAACATAAATCGTCCATGGAACAATTAATTCATAGGGATAGAAATCATCCAAGTGTTGTTATGTGGTCAATTGCAAATGAACCAAGGACAGGTCTATTCCATGCAGATACATACTTTGGGTACGTACAATCTAGTTTTATATAGATTTTTGTTATTGTTTTTAATCTTAATCTAACGTCGTTGGTTCGAGCACCTTCCTTCAGTAACTCTCGTCTGTTCTCTGATCAGATTCAATGCATATTTACGTTTCTTAAGTCCATGCTGCACCTGATGATAAGCCAGGTAGATTATGTTTTAAATTTTTGCTTAACATATTCGATAACACCTAACTGCTGAAAGGTTTCTCTTGAATTAGGAATCTGGAAATTATTATTAACTTATCTATTATCTTAAACTATGTCATCGGTGCAATCTATGGAGGTGCATAGACAACTTCAGATATACTTTTATCAATTAGTAAATAAAAATTTCAAAAATAGTATGCTAGCTTCAAATAATCCTAATCCATAAATGAAGTTTAGGTTAGGTTAGTTTAGCTAGGAGGGGTCTCGCTAGAAGTGCCTAGCCTGCTTCACTTAGACCACCCGTGGGTCCATTGTGCCCCTTGTCCTCATGGGATAACCTTTAAAATCCCCCTATATTCATCCTGCTTCTCTTAGGAAACTCAGGATGCATCTGAACTCTTTGCTTTTTGCAGCTCTCCCAGACTTGAAAAGAAGTAGCTGCCTAATAGTCTATTTCTTTTATTCATCAGGCCCGGGCACTTGAAAGTACGTGTTGGACGGATTCAATTTTCTGCAAGTCCGTACAGAAATCGTTCGCCGCTATTCTGTCTTCTAGAATGGGCTCCTATGAATCGTACTACTACTAGATTTCTTGTCATTAAGGAGTTCTCTTGTCATCTTCTTGTCATAAGCAGGCCACAATTTCCACGCATAGGTGCCCCGCTCTTTTAAAGCTCAAATCAATATCCTCACATAAGATATCGCTGTGAGCCCTCTCTGGCCCATCTCGTTGACTGGGATATCCCTGTGGCCAGGTACCCAGCATATTGTCACCTTGTGCCGTGTAATCAATTCCTGAAGGCTGGTTTTTCATAACTACACCAATTTTGATTTAACCAGCGCAACATCCAGCGCCTTAATGGCTGCCTAGCTGTCAGTGCAAATATAGATATGTCGTGCGGACTCTCTGCACATAGATGCTCACATTGCAGCCTGTCAAATCGCTACGAGCTCTTCCTGAAAGACACAATATTTGTCCAGCAGTCTGTAAGACTCGTGCCACCGGCAGTCTCTGGAGTACACTCCAGGCCCTGTGGCTGCACTCGTCTTGAATCCATCCGTAAGAGAACTAATGAATTTTAATGTATCGATTAAATAGAAATAGTTTAAAAACGTCAGTTGAATAAAAATCACAGTAGCAGAAATAGTAACATGTAGTATGTACCATTAACATCATATACCTAAAAAATCTACCCTCCTCATATACAGTTGAACGAAGAACTACTTGTCCTTCCCACAGCACTTGCAACTGTTCGAAAGCGTTTAATATGCTCGTGAACTATGTATTAAATGTTTCAGCATTGATTTTCAGATGTATTCAAGTATGTCTACAAGCGGTGCTTAAACGTTCGGGTGTTTTTTCTAGGTCATTTTCCTACTACTCGTAAGTCTCAGATAACCAAATATAATTAAATAAATTACATGGTCTTGGCCACAATATAAACGTTGTTCTTACATAATGACGAATGCAAGATGAATCAGTTGGCATACATTTATCACGAACGAGGATCAAGAGATCTGTTGAATAGGATTCCGTCAAAATGATTAACTGTGCATAAATTACGGCAACTGATTAAGATATACAAAGCATATCACAGCTTTTCAATAGATCATCGTAATAGGACAGTGAATAGATCTAGGCTACTCTGTTAGTTATCTCCGATATCACGTCCATTTCCACGCCAACTACACCATATTTTAAGGACATACTTAAGATATCATGATGATCGGCTAAGGATTGAGACTGATTCAAATACACGTAGATTGTGTATAAGGTTTGAGCATTTTTCAGTTGGTCGGGTTAGCGGTGTTCTTGTGTTATGCTCCCTATACCTTTTGAAGTCCTTGTTTCGAGCCTCTTGCGCTTCTTCAGTAAATTGTCCTATGGGCAAAAGTGCCAAAGATATAATTTCTGGTACATGGATAAGATACTTTGATGACATCTATCTCAAATCCACTGGATACCACAATCATAATTATATGTAGCTTTTTATCAAATCAAAATCAATTTTTGTGATTTGAGCAGACAGTTCTGAGTTTTGAAAAAAAAAAGTCTGTTAGTGTTGCCATCGTTCGTGCTACCAAACCCAGACTTAGGTTTATCAACGATCAAACCAGATATTTCTTTAAATTCTCTTCGAGCTACAATTTCCTTGTCTTCATTGCTACAAGCTTTCCATTGTTTGTTGTGGGTAGTTTACAAGACAAATGCAAAATACATACAAACATACGTATCCACCCATGCAACACTGATAAGTCGAATTCCAAAATTTCAGTTTTTATATTCCTCGAAATCATTTGATGTTGTACCACACATGAAGCATTGAAGTTGTCTCCGTGAGAGCATTACATACTTTGCCAAAGACTAATTTCTAATTTACTTTCACTTGTATCGATTGAACCACCACATTGCTTTGATCTTCTATTTCATTTTTTTTCTTGAAAAATCGACACATCGGTAGAGTCTATTATAAATTCTATATTAATGGGCCTGCAATACCTGGTTGAGGCGGGATGCGGGCTGTCGCCATGTAATGACTTCTCCAGACGTTAGACGAAGTGGAACTGCACATGAATTAAATACGGCCGAATCGCTGGATTTCAATCCAAGTGAAAGAATACTTGCTTGTACGAACTGTATCCCGTAGAGCCATCAAAGCTCCACTTTGATATCAGACACAACCGATTCGATTCCTGATTTGTAAGAGATTCAATTACGGGTTCTAATATTAGGCATAAGTGCCACGTTGTATGATCTAACAGAAGCATCATTTTTAGTAACTGTGTTATCTTTAGGATAGCATAATTTCCACAATTTTGTAAGCAGGTAATTTATCTGGAGCACTTCTTCTTATAATATCGTATAGCTCGCGCAATAATTTAGCGTTTATTAGAACAACTAGAACATTTTCATCTGACACCGTTGTTCGTGTAATTCCAGAGATTTTAATCATTTTGATACCTGCTGTCTCTCTTTGGACTTTTTGTGTTTCACAATTTTCAAGACCTGAACTTTATATTCGGCTCTTCAAGTCTTGCAGGTCTAGTAAGCTAATGAAGATGCAGAAGTGGAATTTCGCAACTTCTTCGTCTTCAATCTTTTTTTTCGCTCGGAACACAATTCAAATGAAATATATTCGGTCGACCGCGTCTGTTTTCCAAGACCTATTTTATAAGTTTTATCAAGTCAGTCGTTATTGATTTTCTTAAAATTTTCATCGATTCTACAAGCTTTCATCCATCGAGACCTAAACTCCGATAAAATGTGGAAGCTTTCGTTTTAAGTCAATCAAATTCCTCCATCACAATTTGTCCACTTCTTGAGCTCTTGTACTATGAAATTCTGTTGTTTGTCTAAAGTATTTGCTCCAGAACGTTTCAATATATAAAGAAGCTCTTTTCTCGTGATGGACAATTTATTCGAACTCGTTCCTAAAATGAAATAATACATTATCGAGATATGTAGGTAGACAAAGAAAAAACATTAGTATGACTAGGTATAAAAATTACTGCCTATTTAACAAAGTAACAAAGAGTAGCGCAAAAGGTTTTTACATTTCTGTAACTCAAACTTAGTAGGAAAAAAAAATATTCGACATTCGATCTACCTTGAAACATAACTAACAAGTTAGATAAGTAGAAACGATAGTACATGCTTCGCACACTTTGATCTCAATTGATAATACAAAAAACAAAAATAAAAAAATTTGTTCAAATACATTAAAACGAAACAAACATTTCAATTATTTTAGGTATGTAGCAAACTTTACAAGGTCTTTAGACCAAACAAGACCAATCACTGCCGCAATTGCTGTATCTGTATTAGAAGACAAAGCTGTAAGTTGATTATACGTTTTTTAATCCTATACAAACAAGTTCTATCTAACAGTATTGCTTTAGGGAAAGCACTTAGATATTATTAGCTTTAATCGGTACAATGGATGGTATCAAAATGCAGGAAAACTCGAAATGATAACAACACGCGTTGTAGATGAAGCCTCTGCTTGGAACAAGAAATACAACAAACCAATTTTGATGTCTGAATACGGTGCAGATACTGTAGAAGGACTACATTTAGTAAGTACTAAAGACAGACTAAAAAAAAATACTAATAGTATTAATTTTATTTTTTTTATTTTCTCTAGTTACCCTCATTTGTATGGTCGGAAGAATATCAAGCGGATTTATTTTCAAGACATTTCAAAGCATTTGATATTCTAAGAAAAAAGAATTTCTTTATTGGTGAATTCGTTTGGAATTTTGCCGACTTTAAAACAGCACAAAGTAAGCGCATTGCAATTTTGTAATTAAAAAAAAAAACTATAAAATAAAAACAAAATCATTTTAGCTGTGACAAGAGTTGGTGGTAATAAGAAAGGAATTTTTACACGTAATCGCCAGCCAAAGGCAGCTGCTCATCTATTGAGAAAACGTTATTTTGCTCTTGGACATGAAATGGATGAATCTGATTTTCCTGATGATCTCTTCCGGTATATAAGTGATTCTTCGGTGCATTCATATAGAGATTCAAGTGAACTTTAACATGATTTTAATTTCGTAACGTATTTCTTGTGTTCCATACTTTTAGTTTTTACGATTTTATATTATTTTATTCAACGCTGTTTGAAAGAGAACGGAGTTTTGTACAAAGTAAAGAAGAAAAAAAGAAAAAAACAATTTTATACAAGTGAGATTGACTTTTTTCTATAATTATTCGACAACAAATTTTTCCTATCTCACTAAATTAGTGCAATCGTGTGATTTTTCAAGAGTCTGGTAAAACTTTGAAAACATATTTACTCATGTGAAGATACAATTTTTTATACTCTGATCGTCATTCAACTCAACTGAGAGATGATTCAAGGCGTTATGAGTTGTAAAAAGAAAAATGAGCCTCTGCTCATATATCTCTATCATAGGGACTATGGTAGCATACATATGATTCACTCGAATGGGGCTTGTACGTCTAGGAAGTAACAAGTGCCATGCGCTTCTGCCCGATTTGAATACCTATAAGATTCCATAGTTAATTCTATATTGGATGTTATAACTATGAACTATCAAGATCGTATTGCATCTTGGGGATCATCAACATTGGCAATGTGGTCACCTACTCCCTACCGCTCCCTACTACTCTTAAATAGTGTTCTGAATGGATCCAAATTGAAAGGGAAAGCAGTTGTGGTGGAGTACATATATTATTAGCCAAGCTATCGAGACTCCCTGAGCCACTGATGGTCTTCACCTACATATATTTTCCACCAGGCAGAGAAGCACGTCACAAAACTATCAGAAGTATCAAATAAAATATTTGTGACAGACACGTACATCCTTCAATCTAATCTACTTTGGGACCATCAAATTGTTTTGAAGCAACTATCTGACTTGGGCTCTAGATCATAAAAACATTGAAGCCTACTTACCTTGTAAAAGAACGAGCCAAATCTAGCTTTATAACTCCTAGTTTTTTTGTTATCATCCAAAAAGCCATATGAAGAACAGAAATCAGGCTTTGGAAGGGTTAAAGTCCACAGCTCGACCTGTCGCTTTTCCAAGAAGGATAACATTAAAATCGAACATGTCCTCGGAATAAGGAAAGATGGTAATATAGAAAACCAAACCAATAGCAAAAGTAAAAGCCATGTTATACGAGATTTAAAAAATTACGGCACGAGACATTGAAGAAGAATATTCCATTGTTGCACTAAATATTAAATTTACTGAATTTAAAATAAATGTATTAGTACTACCACAGATAAACCCAGATGTCCAGACCCTATGGGGATCAGTGACGTTCAGTCACCAACTGAAATTGAAAGCACATTGTATCGAAAAAGAGCTTTGAAGCTTTTACGAGAGATTCTATGCGAGAAACATGTCTCTTTCAGATTATTCCGGGGATTACGCTTACGATACAGCGCCTCAATGGTTATATGTTTCTGCCTGCAACACTGCACCGCACGATGGCTGTTCAAACTTGATTGGCTTCGAACTATCTCACAGCCCTCCACGTTTGCATTCAATTTTATCTTTACATCTCTCTTGAAAAATGAGAGTTTGGTAAATGACTTGTGAGAGAAAAGCTTTAAGCACTTGTTTGCCGGTTAGACGTTGTCAGTTAGCCGCAATATTTGGCGTCAGTTTTAAGTACGGTGAATGGTTATCTGTATTTTTCTTATTTGTGGTACTACCAAATCCCACAGAAGATAGCGATATGCATAAAAAGTGAATATAATTTTGAGCTCTATTAGACTTTCTTTATGCGAAAAGGCGTTAAGGATATTCATTAGAAAAGAATCTCCTGCATGGATAGTTTGATAAAAGAACTGAACTTAGTTTTCTACTCGCGCAAAACGACTTTACATCTCGAATGAACCTATAAAGGAAAATTCCATCATCTCTTTTCTAAGCAAGTGACAAATCCTCATTTATGTATGTCAATTCACTTTACTACTTGCAGTAACAAACAAGGTAAACCCTAAACTTCCCAAGCTTCGGATTTATTAAAAAAAAAAAAATAGGGAAAAATTCATTTGCACTCGAAACCCTGCCCCCAAAGGTAATAATAAAAATATATTGTCAAGCCCAAAGCTTGATGTAGAATGTAAGATCTTTCGAGCTTGCATTAGACTTCCATAGAAGAGAAAATAGCTATTTCTATACCAATAGTGTTGGTATACGAAGCCACCGCAGGAATAACTCTCATTCAAAAATACCTTTTCAAACAAGACATTAAACAATTAGAGAAAACTCCCCAAGCTATCCTAGCTCCATCATTAACAATTTCCAGAGATCATCTTATCCCTGAAAGATTCAGATATTTATCACCACCGCTGCTGCCGTTAAGCCTTGCAAGTTGCAATATTTATTTCCAAAATTAAAATCTAATCTTTTATGATGACAAAAAGAAATATCACCGAAGATAACAACAATAGCAGTTAAGAAGAGTGAAATGTCTCCGACAAAAGACTGACCATTCTAAACTTCCCTATATCCTCTAAATTTTCCTATTCTTACTTTCCCATATACATTTCCTACTAAACTCTAATAAAGAAAAGGAAAAATTACTGTCAGAATGAGTACTGGAACTGGTTCCTTAAATTTCCTATGAATGCATGTCATCAAATCTACTCAAAACAAGTAATAAACCTAGATGACTGCATTTCGTATGGTCTAGAACGGTTGGTCGGACAGAAAAATTGATTATAACCATTTCTTATTCTGAAGAAGTTTTCAGTACAATAAAAACGTCTAGAACTGATCATATACGTAAAAAAAAACTAACTTTTTATATGGCAACATTTCAGCTCTCTGCGTTGTATATACTGAAATTCGAAAATTTTGTATGGCAACCCTACGAAGGAATTACCCGATTTATCCCATTTTCGAACTTAATTTTATTTTATTTTTTAAAGCCCAAATATACAAAATTTCAGCTCTCTAAGTACACGCGTTCTCGAGTTATAGTGACAACTGACGGACGGACGGATGGACGGATATGCAGAAATCAAAATAACTTATAATTTTATGCATGGATGTCTAATCCATTTTGCTCTACCATCATTATTTCGAGGAGTTACAAACGGAATGACAAACTTAGTACAATGACTGATCTTCTAGGGTATGAAAATGGTGAGCAAAAGTGACACGAAGTAAAAAAATAAAAACAAGACTTGAATTTTTTACTTCTCATTGAGTTTTTTGCAGTTTTTATGTATAATTTCTTTCATTTCACTGTATAAAGAGAACTTAAAGTTAAAATTAGGAACGCCTAGACGATAAAACATAATCGCACCTCCCAAAATATATAAATTTCTGTGCTTTAGACTAATTATCCAATCTAGCAGAACAAAAGTAAACCTTCGTATAATAAAAGTTAAGGAACTTTTCTCGTTTCTTAGATGAAACATCGTAGAAATCTCATATAAAAAAAAACAATTTTCAACAACAAATTGAAAGCAGTACAACTACTGCATTGTTGCCAGACATACATATATAGACGACGGTAAAAATTACGTTGAAGATATTGGGTCTTAATCTTATGCATAAAAAATGAGTTTGACCTCAGAGCTCGATCTCATTCATTTGAGCGTTTAGAGCATTTGCTCAAAATCATTCTTGCAATTGTATGGAAAATAAACAGATCAAGTTCAGTTAAGAAAACTCGTATTTAATGAGATCGATCTCAAAGCTTTTATCCCATAGTCGATATTAATCAGTTCGTATTGTAAAATATTCTTATTTGTAAAAGTATTGGACAAAATGCCTGAAAGCGAATTAGAAAGTGAAAGTAATTTACGTTTAACTGAGAATGACAATGAAAAATTAGCACGTCTCATTGTCACGAAATTGAAAAAGTCAAGAGTTTTGACTGAAATATCACAGTACAAGAAATACACAAGTACAGAAAATAAAGAAGCCTTGAGTGACACATATAATCAAAAAGGCTAGAAAAGAAACCGTTTTGATATCGAAGAATGAAAGTAACAAAAAACCATGCCAATATGAGTGCAGGGTGAAACAAGTCTGATTTAAATAGAGCTGGAAACAAGAAAATAGTTTTGAAAGAATGGCAACAGGAAATTTTAAGCAATCCTCGAAATTCTAGCTTTATCAAAATTGCAGGTATACTTCATTGATTGCCTTTAATTGAATTTGAATGTACTCTTACATACAATGCATAGGTGGCCTCTGTTTGGGATTTTCAAGAAATTAGCACATCTGCTTCACACACCAATCTGTCGGTTGTGAGATTTCAAGCAAACGCAGCTATGAGCAAATACGGATTTTTTTTATTGCATCGCTTGCATTGTTGCTTTAGTTGTCCAAAGCAGCGTTCCATTATACATATGTATGTCTTTCGGTTGTTAAAAAGGTTTTTGTTTGGTATTAAATGGAGACTGCATTCTTGAAATGTGTCATATACGTGTCAAGGAGAACATCCGTATCTCTTGTGTCCTGATAAAACTGCCTCGCTATTAATTCTGTTTTTCATTGCTCTGTTAACTTTAATACTGTTAAATATACGTAAGCGGTGCAGAAATCCTAGTCATGATACGTCTACACTTGTAATGCACTCATTAAGATCATACTTTGCGTGCACATTTACGGAGTGATATCCTTTTCGGCATATATATTCATCACAGTTTTCACGTGGTTTCTTCATTCCGAATTGGTTGCAGTCAATAGCACTAATCGCAAATGAAAATTTATATTTTCTATACCTCATCATTATGTTTTAAGGCATGGGGACTAGAGATCCCAAGCACGTAGCCCACGGCGATCCATTGTGCTAACCTGCCAAAAACCCCCAATCACTAAAACCTTCCTGTCCTTTTAATGAAGCGCATCAGGTCTTGGTGAGGTAAATTTTTAAGCTCATCCAGCTATGAGGGTAGACTCAAGCGTGTCCAAAGCGTGTCCAACCTGCTCCGAGCAAAGGCCAGACAAGCACACAGAAAGTGTTCGGTTGTCTGAAGCTCTCCTTCAAGACAGACATTCAGATAAAATTTTAGAAAATTCTGGGGAAACTTCATTAATTGTTCTCGACACCGTGAATTACTACACCTCACCTATTCCACTTTGAAATTCGGGATTTGGAAAAAATCTTAAATAAACACTAATTTTTTTCACGGCATTTACTAACGTTTCCGTGGTAGAATCAAAAAACTATCCACCAACTAATATTTTTCAACATTTTCTTTACTACTACACTCCGCAAGATCTCTTTGCCGTTTATAACACTATTTATTAATTTTCACTATTAAATATTCTGCTATCTTCGTTGTTATAAACCAACTGAGATCAATAAATATGTACCTGTCCTGTCTCGAAATTTGTTGAGCAAATTCTGAAATAAACGAGTAAATTTTAACGTTTTACGTACGATTTAGAATTCTAGCTCAGTAGAACGTTTCGTTTCGAGCAAAAACTCTTAGATTAAAGTCTATCGCAGGGCATGAGAGCTGAATCAGAGCAATCTTTTTGCATATCATACCCAGCTAATGATTAAAAAATCAAGCAAAAATAATTACTACACATTTTTATGCATAATACCCATTTGTCGAGAAGCTTTCGGACGTAGAAAAGAAAAAAAAGTGTATTTGGATTGGCTACACCCAAATAGTAATAGCAGTGCAAAACTGAGACTAGACTGGAACCAGTCTTTAAACGGAAACCACAACTTAAGTACATTAAGGAAAATCTACGAAAAACTATTAGATACAAGAATAACTAAATTCATCTCTGCCAGTGGGTGATTTGACAAAAACCAATATGGTTTTCAAGAGAAATGTGGTACGGATTCAAACTGAATACTCAGACGTGGGTATGTATGTGGGGGTTGTGTTTATCAGCTACAGTTAACCACAAGATATTGCTGGCGATCTTGGACGACGCGGGCCAAAATGATGATCTTATCAAAGATTATTTATCACGCTAAAATAAATGGAACACTCAGAACTTCCTTACCATTTCGCACGGGTGTACCTCAAGGTTCTAGATAATAGGTCCAACACTATACTTGTTGTACACATATAACAAACATATCATCTGCCTTGTCTCATAGGGAAGTATCATATATTTGCGGATGATACAAATTTGATTTATTACGCAGCAAATGAGCAAGATTTGGGAAACATTCTACAATATGATATGGTAAGTTTTACAAATGGTAACAAACTTTCTCTCAATGAGGATAAAACACAAAATACATGATGCTTAAACAAAGAAACAAGGCTGAGATCTATCCAATATTATGAAGTATTAACTCCAAGCAAATAGAAAGGATAACTGAGGTTAAATATCTAGGTGTATACATATTGATCAGAAACTCAATTGGAGCAGGCATGTTGACGAAATAGCTTCCAAAATCCACCCAATATTAGATGTATTGCGAAGAGGTTCTAGGCTAAAGAGGACACGTATAGTCAGTGCAGTCAATCCGAAAAAAAACTAGGGTGAAGAGATTGATGAATAGAGCCATAAAAATTCTATTCAGTATGCCTTGGAGAACACCGTCGACGAAATTACACACGCTCAAGCTAATAGTAAATCGTACGACTTGTGCATGGCCCAGTTGTACGATTTGTATGCGAGTATATAGCAAATGTAGGGAAACTGAAGTCTGGCATGAATGAAATCGGCCGAAACTATTGCGTACAAGCAAAATTTATGACTTTGCTATAGAATTGAACTAGACAAAATCGGATATTAAATTTTGCCTCCACTCGCAACGAATTTTATTCAAACTTTAATTCATTTCTATAACATCTATAACAAAGTGGTCAGGTTTGCTTATACGCAATAATTTCGTCAGATTTCATTCATGGCAGACTTCAGTTTCAACTCAAGCTGCGACTTGCGGTACACAAACTATGCAAATCATACGAGTGGGCCATGGCTGAGTCGTATGATTTGCTTGAGCGTGTGTAGCGGCCTATAGGTGTGATGGGTGAAGTAATCTATAAAAAAAAAATTCCTTTCAATGTATGAAGTATGATCGCAATTAACAGACTTTACCTTTCTGGTGATATACTCTTCGAAGGGAGAAAGGAGAATGGCCATTACTAGCCAGAGTTTGAAAAATAACAACAATTTGCAAACTGTTAAGGATTTAGAAGGACTGAGGTAGTGTGAATTCACACACATTTAATGTAAAACAAATTGTTTTAAAAATATTAACAGCAAAGTAATTTACTTATTTATAAATCTATAATACAAACAAGTTTTCTAGTACGAACTAAAAATTAAGATTAATTAAATTGCGAAAGCCCCCTAAGGACTTGTGTACTAACTCGTTAATCTATTTAACAATCAACAATGTATACTCAACGTTAACTTAAACTAATTCTAAGCTGAAAATATTAATAAATATTTTGTTTGCTTTAATTTCTTTTAAAAACATGTATACAAAATTATACAATGAAAACGATCAACTTTATTAGACTAACTTACAGACAAACGTTCGAATTTCTCATAGCTCTCATAGAGACGAATAAAGCTACAGCACAGTTCAAGAGAAGCATACTGTAAGAAACATGTCGTCAAAGTTAAATAGAAATCTAATAAATTCCCAATATATAATTTCGTTAAAATAAAACAATAAAAACATAATAACTTACCCCTAATTATTCATCCTCAGTATGTGGTTCAACAACTTTAAGGCATTCATCAGCAAATTCAATAAATAAAGGCTCTTGCATTGCTACTTTCATTGCTTTCCATGCATTTGGAGCTTCATCAATTTCTTTTAAGAGTGTCCTTAAATGTGGATTATACAAAAGATTCTTTAAACCTTCACTATTTTCTATAGATTAACAACAAGAAAAAGAAAAATTGATTTTCGAATTACTAATTACAAAAATAATTTTCAATACTAGAGTTATCTTAGGAACATACTTAGAGACTCCAATCGTTGTAGTTCAACTGTGTCTGCAGTCTTAAAGAATAGAATCGTTTTGGAAGAAGATTCTGCAGTTTCTGCTGGATCATCCACTTTGGTTGTAATTTTTGGTTCACATTTATTTTCTTTATGAATTTTACAACAATCCAATGAACAGCTAAAATGAAAATATACAGAATTGTATTAAAAGTTAATTGAAATGTGAATTTGGGCTACTTACTAAAATTCCAGGCAATTTGGACATTTATATTTATTTGTTTCTACTTTACAAATAATACAAGACATTTTCAGATTTAATTGTTCAGTTAAAATCTGGATTTTTTTACAATAAATGCGTTTATAAATAAATACTCCGCTGTCTTCTTGAATGAGATTTTAATTAATCGATTCAATTTACATTTTGCAACAGCAGAAGCACACCACAGAATTAGAAATGTCAAAATCACATGTAGGATGTAAGAAAACTCATTCATTCTTTTCCATAATACTCTCATCACGCCATATTCCTCCTATTGGCATAATTTCATACTAAAATATCTTACTTTTTTCGGTAAAAGATTATTTTTTCTTGAAAAAATTGTTTGCAAATTCTTTAAAGTTTCTATTTTTATTATGTGAGTGTTTAATTACAGCTTGCTTACATAATTAGGTTAGCATTTCCTTCGTTTCCTGTCTCCTCTCTAGCTAATCTTTTATAATGAGCCAATTGAAAACAATTGATTTTATGCCAAATTTGTCTCTCAATTGTGTGTAGCACACCTAGGTATAAAGACGTATTTCGCTGAATGTTGGTGATTGCTGGTGATTGATTGGTCAAATGCTGTGATTTTTATGAAATTTCGAAATTCGATAGAGCAGGTATTGAATTTTTCTCCATAAGCTTTTCAGTTCGAAATTCGAATAAGAAAATAACGTTGTACATATTCAGCAAGAAATTTCAAAGGTTGAGAAAAATTATTATTCATTCCAGATGAAAATCAGCACTTACAGAAACTTTTATTACAACGGAATTTCAGTTTATGATTTTATAGGAACTTAGAAGAAAGCTACACGGTTAAAAATGCAAAATATACATTCAAATAGAATAGAATAGAAAAATCATTTATTAAAGAACCTCAGCTTACGCTACGTTACAACGTTAGGTATACATCGAGTAATTAATAGCTAGTTGACATAATAGAAAAAATACAAAGTCGTTTAGCAAAATAAAAAAGGAGCAATGTACAGACTCATTGCGGTAGAAATCATTTACAGTATTTACAGTAATGTAGTCACACAATAGTGAACACTAAGCACTCACCATAGAATAAAATGGCAAACACCATTTACAAATACGAATAAAAATGTGAAGGTAAAGTAAAGTAACAGTAATAATAAATAATAACTCAACTTAGAGGTAAAAGAGTAAATAAAGAATAAAGAACAATAACAAAAAACTAGTGCAACGATTTTTTTTTTTAATATTTATTTATACAGACATTAGGTGACATAAAGCGAGTTCTTTAAATACCCTGTAAGTATCAGGTTTTCTGACAGGTTCAGGGAGGGAGTTCCAGAGGATGGCACCCTGACCAAAGAGGTCATTGGACCCAAATCGAGGGCGAGCTCTATGCAGGACAATTCTGAGATCATTAAGGTTGCTCCATGTGAGCGATTGGTTTATGTAGAGAGGTAGTGAGCAAAATCTAGCTTTGTGTATGAAGCTTAACACTCTGAGTTCCAAGAGCTTAGCCAGGGGTTCAGGCATGAACAGCTGGACCAGAGCGGAGATGTGGCAGTGCCGTTTAAGACGAAAGATGTACCTTACGCATGCATTCAGCGCCCTATTTAATTTTGCAATTTCCGCGGCAGGCAGGGAGTACATAGCAACATCAGCATAATCGAAATGCGGCATGATAAGTGACATAATCATGGATTGTCTGATGGACTCATCAAGATGATGTGACACCGCGTATAGAGAACGGAGTCCAAAGTAAATCCGAGAGCAAACTCTACTGATCTGTGGTCGCCATGTAAGATGGGGGTCCATAAGAAGACCAAGGTTTTTAACGTGTCTGTCAGAGAGAGGAATGATCAGATTTTGAATGAGCAGGTTAGAAAGCAAGCCATTAGTGTTGGAGGGATTATCACGAATGTTGTATCTTATTGCTGGCGTTTTCGCAGGGTTGAGGGTCAAACCACTAGCCTGACACCAGTTTGAGATGTTGCCAAGCGTTATATTGAGCGCCTCAATAAGAGACGGAAGCTCATCAATACTGGCCGCACCATAGATTTGCAAATCATCCGCATAGAGATGGAATTTATGACCACCAAGCACTTCCGCAACATCATTAATATATATGGTGAACAGGAGTGTAGCTAGAACAGCCCCCTGCGGAACGCCAGAGATAATACCCCTAGGTATTGAGAATCGGTCGTCACTATTAACGATTAGTGTCCTGCAAGTCAGATAGCTGTAAATGAGCCTACCAGCAGCTGACCCAAAACGGGAGTCGAACGCTCTACTCAGATCCAACAGCACATGCACTACGTGTTTGCCTTCATCGCATAGTTTGCAGATGCCAGATGTTACTTTAACAAGGGCGGTGGCAGTGGAGTGTCCATGTCTAAAGCCGGACTGAAATGTTGACAGCAGTCGAGTATCTTCAATGTGTTCGCCGATCTGATCTGAGATAAGAATTTCGAAGACTTTCGAGATGGAGGCGAGGATGGAGATGTCACGCCAGTTACCAGGATATTTCGGAGATGTGACTTTGGGAATTGGAGAGATGATGCCGGTTTTCCAGCATTTTGGGAAGATTGAGCAGGTGACAAATTGGTTAAAAAGATGCGTAACTAATGGTAAAATGAAAGGGAGAATGATTCTAAGGCATTTAATTGGGATCCCATCATGTCCCACAGCGTTAGATTTAATGCGTTGGAAAGCCTCCAGTACCTCAGCCTCACTGAAACTGCGGAAGGAAAATCCGTCAGCCGGAGGACAGAGACTGTCCATTGGAGATTGGCTAGAAGTACTGGTGGCATGGGACAGTGGGTTAAGGCTGTAGTTGGCGAGGGCCAAAGTAACTGAGGGTGGAGCCGTAGACTGCGCCGGCCAGAGGTAATTAGCAAAATCTTCAGGGTCGACATTAGTCTGAGATCTAGCTTTAGATCCTAACCCCATATTTCGAACCTTGCGCCAGTCTACAGCATCCCTAAAGTTATGCAAGGTGTTCCATCTGATTAGTTTCCGAATAAGGTGCTCAGACGCCCTACCAGCGAGTCTAAAAGCTTTGAGATTATCGGAATTCTTGTACCTCTTCCAATGAGTATAGGCAATGTCTCGAACCTGACACAACAAGGACACATCAGGTCTACTGATAAAAAAAACAAAACAATAGATGGACATATTTAAGTTGAAGATCGAATATCTCACAAGTGATTAAACTTAAAAGCCTTATATGTATAAGATAAGATGTCCATCGAATTCTTTCCTTTGTGATAACCCAGTAGATTTGTTTATAATTTTTTTTACTGTTACCTGAGAGCAGCAAAAAAAAACCTAACCTAACCTAAGAAGACTGAAAATGAATGACCGAATTGATTTATTGACTTACCTTAGCCTATTTATGAGATAATTCAGAAGTCCTAGTTGTTTTTTGGGATTCTCCGGTATAAACAAGTTTTTTATTTATTTTATTTTTATTTCAACTTTATTAGGGCGGCAACGGTTCGAGTCAGGTTTTTTGACTGTGGTAAGTTAACAAAAATAAAAATTAATAAATAAATCTTGGATTTAGTGTTGTGATTCTTATTTTTATTTTTTCTATGTCATATTTTTGTCTATCTATCTATTCTTTCTGTTATTTATTTATTTTAACATGTGTTTTACATAATTTTGTAAAATTTATTATGTGTGTGAGTGAGTGACAACTCCAACCGCATGTAAAATGTTCTGCCATTATCACCAAATTATCTATAGGTACGTAAGTTCTATTAGGTAGGTACCTATATTGCGTAGATATATTTTTTTAGCTTCTCGAGATTTTTACAATTCTGAATTTTATAATTTTACACTTTTATATTTTGTGCTTCATATTTTATTTTATTACCTTTTCATCTTTTCGCATCTTTTGATTTATTTTTGCACTGATATTCATCAGGATTTCCATTCGTTTTTTTTTACTCCTTGTTGCTCTTTTTCTTTATTTAACTTAACTCACCCCATTTTTTGATTTTATTTTCATAAGTTTTACAATATATAATACAGGGTCGGCCATAAGTCACTGAACATTGTATTTTTGATATAACTTTTTCATTTTTCTTCTCTTTTTATTTTTCTGTATTAGAAACAACGTTTGGGAGATTCATTAGCCATGTATACAGTTGAGGAACGAGTAAAAATTGTTGAGTTTTATTTTGCTAGTAAAAATTCAATAATTAAAACCCAATGAAAATTTCGAAATTTGTTTAATACCAGAAATGCACCATCACGAAATCAAGTACGCAATCTAGTCGCTCGTTTTCAGTTATCGGGTTCTGTTTGTGATTTATTTCGGAGTGGAAGACCGCTTGAAGCACGAAGACAGTTTGGTGCGTAATATCAGCAGACAGTACTTCTTCCAAGACAAAGATGGCAATGCATTGTAAATGTAAATAGTGAGCGTTACAGGGCTATGTTAGAAAATTTTTTGTTTCCTGAACTTAATAAAACTCAAGAAATGTGATTTCAACATGACGGAGCTACGTTCCATACTGCAAGGGAAACAATGAATTTGCTACGAACGGTTTTTGGTAACCGTATCGTTTCACGATTTGGAGATGTTAATTGGCCATCATGATCACCCAACTTAACACCACCAGATTTCTTTTTGTGGGGATATTTAAAAGATAGCGTCTACGCAAATAGAGCGCAAGGAGCGCAACAACTAAAAGACAACACAAAAAATGAATATATTGCGATTGATCAACCAGTTTTGGCTTCAGTTATGGACCAGATACAGCAAAGGGCAGCAGCTTGCAATGAGGCTGATGGCAGGCCATCTAAAAGACATTATTTTTAAAACTTTATTTTTTAAAAACCTCTTCATGATTAAAACTATCTTTTGTAATCAAAATTATTCATTTTAAATAAAAAATAAAAAAAAAATATCAAAAATACAGTGTTCAGTGACTTACGGCCCACCCTGTATAATGCAATAAAAATATTTTTTCTTGTTAATTAACCACGGGGTCTGATGAAGGGTAAAAAGTTGCATTAAAAATAAAATTACAAAAAACTATTTCATACCGAAGAATCCCAAAAAACCAGGGATTAAAAATAACAATTATTTTCATTTTTTCTAATCAAAAGATTATTAAGAACATTAAGACAGCAACATTCCTATTCAAAACATCTCGAATGAAGGTCACAATGCTGTGATTTCTGCTAACAACATTATAATACCATCACAAGTAAATTTAATTTAAATTAACACGAAAAGTAATAAAATATAGTTGTACCTATTCCCTTCCAGCAACATGATGATACTAAATTAGAAGATAGCTGATGATGGCGAATTCAATTTAAATGAGTTTGAAAAAAATGAAGTTTATGGGTCTGAATTCAAATATTGGTCAATACAACGTGGTTAACATCGCTATCAGCCACTTTGGAACATATGTGCCTTTTTTGGCTTGTATAAATTTAGAAGTAATCCACATTCCACCCTTCGGTGTCACTGTTATCCTCCATTAATTTAATTTCTTCTTCAGCAGGTTCAAAACTTATCAATTTTTCTCTTTTTTTGGTGCAAGGCTGGGTCGTCCACTTTGTGTCTGGGTTTGAGTTCGCATCACTTAGCAATTTTTAGATTGAGATTTTTTTTGGAATTTGGCCACTACAGTGTCCACATTTTCTCCCAAGCGTAAGGCACAGCAGTAAGACATACTTCCCCACGTTCAATCGTTTGAACTACTTTAAATTACATTCTGAAAAATTAAATAGTTGTAATGCACTGTAAAACGTCAGAAAAAAAGTTTACTTCATTACCTTATTTCAAAGTTCTAATAATTAATGCGCAATTATCTGCCTTTCGATGACTCTTCATCAATTGCAAATGCCAATTCTAGTGGGAAACGCTCAAAATAAAGTCTCCATGTTTATTGTGAGAGTTTTAATCTTAATCTCATAACAAGAGTTAAAATGTCTCATATTAAAACTTTAGTTCTTATAACAAGAGTTATGTAGAGTATCACTCTCATAAAAAGAATTGAAGCTCTATACGCAGACTTTTGCTCTCATAAATAGAATTGCACTCTTATATGGAGGAAAAAAAGTGTACAATACTTGTAAGGAAAGTTAAAGTTCTTATAACAAGAATTTTATTCTCGTAAGAAAACTTAGTCAAAATCGGCCATTATTTCTTTTGATATGGTGGTTTTAGGGAAAAACAGAATTCCGTAAATCTAGCTAATTTACGCAATTTAGTATTTATAAAATATAAAAAATTACGTTTTGTAGAAAATAAAGTGTTTTATATGAATTTAAACTAAATCATGGAACAGTACTGAAGTTTTTATTTTCTCCCATAAACAATTCATATAAAATTTTAGATTTTGATTAATTATGAGGCGCCTTGCTTTTTTTCGAAGTGAAATGTCTATTATTACTAATAAAATTTTGGCTTATTCGAAAAAATTATTTTTAATATTTTCTAAAGTTCATAAATACATATTTGTATAAAATTCTAGTCCACTTTTATCTACATATATAAGACGCTTGTAGACCTTTATGAGATGAAAATTGTTAGTTGGGTTATGATTTACCGAATCTTTACAAATTTCCTATACTCTTTAAAATTATGAATTTTATTTGAAATTATAAAAAGTAATTTTCTTTTTGGATTTATATTTTAAAAATCAGAAATAATAATCGGGAAATGATTTTTATTTTAAAAATCAAAGATAAAAATCAAAACCTTCTATAATAAAATACAAATAAAACCTGTATGTAATTTCCATCCAGTCCCATCTGTCGGTACAATCTTCGGCATATTTCGACTCATATATAATATTTTTTTAAGTATTTTTCACCCGAAAAACAATTTTGTGAAATGGAAATCATTATATGATTTTTATTTTCGTTTTTAAAAAAAAAATTTATTGCCGATTTTGATTTTTGATATTTTAATTAAAAATCAGTTTTTCATTTTTATTTTTGATTTTTAGAAAAAAAATCGGAAAATAATTTTTTACTAGTGATTTGTTTTTTTTTAAACATTCATGACCGTTATTGCAAACAGGTAGGTAGGTACCTATATGTTTTTATTTTTAAAATTCCCCACACTGGAATAAATAAATAAATTATTAACTAGCACTGACATCCCCAAACAATTGAACGCAAGTTTGGTTCGTTAAATTTTCGAAATATCGGATGAGATCATTTCAAATATTTTCCATGTCCTCACAGTCAAACTTTAATTTAAGCAGCACCAATTCTTATAAACGCATACAGTTCTGAGCTAGTATTTCCTTTTGCCCTGCTTATGACGTTTTGCAACTTGTTTTCGTTTTTCTTTTTTCATTTTTTTTAAGTAGGTATTTAATTTAATTTAATCAAAACAACTTGAAAGCTAATTCGTATTAAAGTAATGAATGTAAACAAATATCTGGTGACACTTGAATACTTAGTGCTTTCACAAAATCGAAAGTACCTAACTGGACATAAGTATTAAAAATATTTTCGACATTTTATTTTTATTATTTTTTTTTTTACAAACGCTACTAATTTCTAACCGCAAATATTTTAATACCTAATTCAAAAAGAATATTTTTAGTCACTGACAGCTAATTGAAAAGACTCAGATCAAAACCAATAGACAACAGCCCCAGTGGCCTAATGGATAAGGCATCGGCCTCCTAAGCCGGGGATTGTGGGTTCGAGTCCCATCTGGGGTAAAGCCTATTTTTTTTTTATTTAAAAAGTTTTTACCTTTAGTGGTGAAATTTAAAAATGTTTTCTAATCTATTAAATGAAGTTACGAAAATTTTTAAATTCTTTTCGTAAAGAAAATTATTGTAGGTATTTTAGGTGTAATTGCCTTAAGCGAAAACGAATTATGCTTCGACGAAATCTCTCTACTTTCATGGAAATTCCTGTGTTCATTAATCATTTTATGCACCCATAAAAATACATATCGGGTTTTTTTTTTTTGTATTATAAGATAAGCAATAGCTCTGCGAGTTCAAAGTTAAAGGTGTAAAACCAAAATTCGAATGCAATCAAAATTTGAACATTTTTTTCCAGTTTGTTTTTATTTATCTATTTTTATTTCATTAACACTGCAGGAGATTTTTTTATTTATTTTGTCTATATTTACGAACTTAACAGCTGGGTCAACTAGATCCTTCCTGGCTTCACCCTGTAAATAAAGGAATCAATAACTGTGAGCTAGGTCTGGCTACTAAATATCTAAATATGCGAGCTATGCGGAATGCCATTTACTATTAGACCAGTCATATTCGATGCGGATATATATAAATTTTTTTTAGCACGAACATGTTGAGGGAGAGTCTCTCAACATCAAATCAGAAGATTCTGGCATGGGGTATGGGGAGGAAAAGCCCCATTCTCGATGTTAATTACCTTCATTTCACTGATAACAAAATATATAACTACACAACATATTGAAATGGCATTAACGGCGTGAGGGCTGCCATCTGTAAAATCATTAAACTAAGACAACAAGTTCGAAAACCCCGGACTTTTTAGCTTGAAACCCGGATATTGTTGCCAAATAATTTTCTATTTGACTTACTAATGAAATAGGTTCAAATTGTTATACATAGTGTCTTTCTTTATTTATTTATTATAAAATTAGTCAGTTTACAAAAAACAATAAAATAAAACGATGTGAATGAGCTAAATTAAATCTCTCTTACATTTAGGAACATATATTATCTAATATATATAAAATATCGGTCTCTACTATTCGAAGTTTGCTCATTTTTCGTCTCCAGATTTCCGGAGACTATTGTGTGTTCTGCTCTATCAGTTAGCTGTGGAGTGAGTTTGGCAAAGTTTTTTGTTGATTTTTATATAATTTATCATAGGGTAATTCCATGGAAAATCGAACAAAATTTACACTTTCCCAACGTTCTTCTTTTGCTGAAAGTTAATTTTATTGTCCTGCGATGCATGCTGCCTGAATTAAACTAAATTTAAACTAACTTTCAAACCCTTAAAATTTTCCAATTTTTGGTATGTTTAGTTACTACACATACCTGTAGTTATATTAAATAAATGATAGCTTTGAATCCAAATACCTATCACAGAGACACGGTCTTTCAATTATTTCAGATAAAGTTATATAAAGAATGCCTTTAATAAGAAAAACAAGTAAACAAGCTGGAATTTGTCTAAGACCAATTCTTATAATGCTCTAGTCTAGATGAATGTCCGTATGATTTTTCGTATGGTCACGTATCTGTACAAGTTTGAATTTTGAAGTGGTTTTTCGCATATGAGCTGCTTATTTTAAAAGTGGTACAAGTCCATTTGGGTATAGTATTTCTATTTTCTTCAGAATTCTTTACTAATCATAATTGGTTAATAAATTTACAACTTTTAACTTCAAACTCACACAAAATTCTACTGTTAAATCCAATAAATATTTTCAAATTATATTTTCAAATGAATTTAAACTAAAATATTTCAATATTTTGTCGTAAAAACAATGGACGTGCACCACTTTCAAAATAAAAGGCTCATATATTTCTAGAACGGTTCGTTGGAAAGTATAAATGATGATTACCAATTTCATAGGATTTAATATTCTGAAGAACTTTTCAGTGCAATTAAAACGTCTAGGACTGATCGTTTTCACAGTATACGTACAAATCTCTAATTTTTATATGGCAACACCAAGAAGCCGTTGCCAGATTTAGCCTATTTTTGAAATTATATTTACTATTCTCATGAAAACACTGTGTAGAAAATTTCAGTTCTCTACGTTGATGCGTTCTCAGGCAAGCAGCATACGATGTTTTGAAAAATTAAGCCAAAGTTGATTTGATGTTAAAAGCTTGTCTTATCGCTTGGATTTTGTAAATTCATCCACTTATCTATCAGTTTTGTGTCATCAATTTCCATGTTTTTGTTTTGTAAAAAAAAGTAATTTTTAATTGCAGTCCATGGAGTGCAAAAACATCCAGTAAAAATGATTAAATTGTTGTAAAAATTATACACTTGCAGTATGCTGAGGAACACTTCCCTTTTGTTGGTAAAAGTTCCGATATTTCCCTTTTTTAGACATGACTTTTACTTTTTATTAAGTTATACCTATACTTTATCTTACATACTTTTTGCTTTTTTTTTGTTGTTTTTGAAAATTTGTATGTCATGTTTTTCTCTTGTGAAGTGTCGCCAACTTGGGTTACTTCCCATATTTTTACGGTGACATTTACAATTATTTTACATACGTGAATTGACGTATTGTAGTATGGAGATTTTACATTGGTTGAGGGGGGGGGGGGGCGGTACATAAAACAATACACAGGTGCACAACGCAAATTACACAAGCAATAGTCGTACTGCTAGCTTCGCTACTGAGCTAAGACTGGCTGGGACTAGAAGAGAGAACTTGAGTGAGAGTCGAATCGGTCTGACTGTCAGCATTATCAACTAAACCGTACATACACAAAAAATAAAATTTTTATTTAATTGATTTCCAAAATTTTAAAACCCGGACAGTATAGAAAACCCCGCCCGGATGCTCCCCGGATGCTCTCCAAACTAGGACAAATCCGGGGAAACCCGGACGGATGGCAGCCCGCTCAATAATAATGAATAGATCTAATTAGCAATCATTTATTAGCTGGGTTCGTTTGTGTACCTTGTTCTAAAACTCCCATATGCTGGAGAGAACAAATTGTTCTGTCGATTGAAGCGAACTATTTGTACTGTTCGCTTCATTTATACATCTTCTATGAAAATGTATGAGGCGTTCTTTTGTGTAACCTTTGTTCTGCTCTGTTCAGTGGACACAAACG
Organism: Dioctria linearis; assembly: GCA_963930735.1. Lineage (NCBI taxonomy): Eukaryota > Metazoa > Arthropoda > Insecta > Diptera > Asilidae > Dioctria > Dioctria linearis. Next base: position 13,746,640 of record OZ005740.1, on the reverse strand, counting down.
AACACCAGCTATTATTAGTATAATAATAGGGTAGGTGTTCCTAAAGTTGGTCGGTTGCAAAAGTCGGCCACCGCTGACAAAACTGTCTGTAAAATGATTTTGGAAGTAAATACGAATCAAAAAAAATTTAAGAGAATAATAAAAATAATTATTTTAAATCGTATAACAAAAAATGATTTCTCTTATACGTATGAAGGTTTTACTATAAGCGATTCATTCTGTGCATAGATGTCAGAGTTATGCTGCGTGAATTTCTTGGAAATGAGATTGAGGTAATTGCGAAATCGTGTAATTTCCCTAAATAGTATTGTATTTCCTACTTTAGTATTTCTTTTATTGACGTGCCTTTGTACTTACATTTTGAAGTAAAGAAAATACCAAAAATTTAGCTTTTCTAAAATATATCGGGGGGCCGGCATTAGGAAACGTACATAGTTTTCACGCTTTTCTTAATGTCGGCTACAAATGGAGGCTGATTCCAAGCTTTAAGTCGGCATATATCCGCTCAAAAATATCTTAAAGATTTATAATTCTTTAAATTTGGTCACAAATATAATCCTAACAAGAGAAGATGTTATAATTGGTCTAAGACCATTGTCGTAACTAGGACTTTTTTCTGGGGTGGGGCAGGTCCCCCAACTTACGTACATAGGTTTTAACAAACATTTTGTTTGCGAAGATACCAGCTCATGAGTATTCCCAGCTTTCAACAACATTTTTTATGCATTGCTCTGAGAGCTTGTAATTACCCAATTACCGGCCACTTAACTTTTTTTTTTTACTTTAACATTCAATAGTATAAATTGTGAAACATCAGTAGACAAAAAGAAATTTTCAATATAAGAAAAGGATTGTATTCTAAATACTACGCATACGATCCTTTTCTTACATAGATTGAAAATTCGTTTTTAGTAGTATTTAGTGTATGTACAATAAAAATATGCTATTAATATTATTATCATAAAACTTTTGAGTTTTTCAATAAATCTGCAATAGTTTTTTTTCTAATATCGGCCAAAAAATATCTAAATTCTGTCCAAGCTAAAATTTATTGAAAATTATAAGGACTCTTCTCGTTATTTTCAAATATTTTCTATTAGCATGTTTTTATGCTTTACATAACGGAATTACGGAACGGAAATACCTATGCATTTATATTAAGTAAATGTACTTATACTTTTTGACTATTTACATAACAAATTATATTTTAATTTTACATTAATTTGACATTAAGTCTTAATATCTTTTATTGATATACCTAACCTGAAGTCGACGAGTTATCTACTGGTAAGGAAGGAGAATCATTATTTAGTAGACTATCTCTTGCTACATTAATGTGAATAAAATCATCTAAAATTCCCACCAAAGAATCCTTTGCAGCTAAACTGCATTTACACGGCGCGACAATAGCTTACGTAAGTAATGCCATTTTAACATTTCCATACAAATGTTCTACTTACGTAAGCAGTTGTTTTTTACACCCATGTAAGTAATTGTCACGACAGTCGCAATATTTTATGCTGGAAATTTTTTTTTCAATCTGAAAGTAAGATTGTTTCTGCAAATAAATGTCACAAATGTCAATATGCAACAAGGAAAAAAGCTAGAATTGATATAAGAACCAAATCTTGATGATATCCTAGAATCTAGATGAATGCCCGCATGTAATTTCGTATGTTCAATGGTTTTTTGCATCTATTTCTAGAACGGTTCCTCGGACAGTAAAAATGATTATGACCAATTTCATACTATTTTATATTCTTAAGAACTTTTCAGTGCAACAAAACCATCTAGGACTGATCCTTTTCACAGTATATAGGGTGTCCCGTATGTGCGTCTGGAATCAGAAGGATACGGATATGCCATGTTTAAACAAGCAAAAAATTGTAAAGGTGGGAGAGGGAAATCCTAATAGTTTCCGAGGTAACGGGACTTAAAGATGTTTAAATTTGGGTATGTTTTTATAGATGACCCTGTAACTTCTAAACGTTACACCCTGTGATGATGATCTAAAATTCACTTTTCAATAATCTATAAATTTCATTTCTCCCATCTCTTCTCTGTTTTAAAAAGACCACCCAAGTTCTGATATTCTCATATTCTGCTTTCTTCTCCCAACATTGTTGCTCACTCAAACTTGAAATAAAGAGAAGAATTAATAAATATTTCTTAAATTACAGACCAATTTTTAACTAATTCACATATCTGCGTCATGGCTTCTGCTGTTATTTCACCAACTTCACCACAGACAGTTCACCAGAATCGATCTACGTATACAGCAAAATATCGCCAGCAGCAATATTAAGATAAATAAATCGCAACAATTTCGAACTAAATTCGGAATTCGGATTTGGCATACATCAGAGCACTATATAAAAGGTCGAGCAGATCACGGACATTCCCCTTTCGCCAATATATGTATATGGAGACCCTTCCGAGATTCTAGAGGAAAACGCTCCGAATCTGCACTATACTCTACCCTGTAAAAACCATTATTATTATTAAAACCTTTATTACCAATCAGATCCTGTACGAGAAAGCTGGTATTTCTCCGATACTGGACTATCTGGTTGAGGTGATGAAGAAGCCGGTTAGACAACATCCACAAACCACCAAACCCAATTGGTCACGAACTAATAAATTTTCCGCATTTACCCACTAACAAATATTTATCGCTTTTTTGCAATTCAAATTGCCATGGAAAATACCATTGGGAAGGAATTTTTACATTTTTTTTCAGGGAGAAAGGAGACAGCTACTGTGACTAGGAGAGGATGAAGGAAGGAGGATTGCAGCCTGCAGGACAGGATATATGTGACCTGGTTCAGACAAGACCCGCAATAGGGAGACTAACAACAGCACCGGGATGTGAAGGCAGTGGCAACCTGGAGTAATATCTAAGTTATGTAGAGTATGCAAGTTAGTTAAGTATAATAATTACGAAATATTTTTAGTTAATAATAACAAGAAGGCGTTTGCCGTAATTTAGAAGTAAGTCATATGTTAGTTAGTAGTAATTCATATATTTCGAGAGTAAAGATAACTCATATTATGGAAGTGTATAGAGTGATGTATTTGGACGTGAAATCCAGACTGCCAGCATGAGCTGACAGATAACTCGGTGGACAGCGTTGACAGCAGGGCGGCACGCTAGCTCGCCTCGGCTATTGGCGGAGAATGTGGGGAGGTTCCACGAAAACCTGCCGCTGTGCCACTAGCCACATACAAAAAAATCGTGCCGGCCAAACCAAAAGCTGTACCACACATTCAGTCCTGAAGGGACCTTTACATTACTTACCACTTACTCAATTGGAAGCGCAGGTGTCCGGCTTCCAACGCCATTGCCCCAACCACCCTGCGATACTGTGGGCGATATAATACAGTATCCCTGTTGGCTATCTAAAAATAGAGGAGTAGTGGACCTTTTCGACCCCTACATCAAGAGGGCTCCAGGAGAGTCAGGGATGAAAGAAAACTGTTTTAGCACAAGATTACGTTATAAACATTATTTTATTATTGATTGACATGGTACTAATTGAGAGCCTAATTACACAGTGGCTTACGTAATAACCTAATTCACCTCATGAATCACTAGCTACAATCCTACGTATACTGGTAAGCAGTAATGATTTCCCGATAAGTAGTTATATTTAACCTGATAAGCAACAATACTTTACGATACGACAAACAACATTAATCATTCTGATCAATAACGATACTTATTCTGATAAGCAACAGCCAATTAGAATACTAATAGCTATAATAATTAAAGGAAAAGGGGCTGACCAACAAGGCCTTCCCATCTGTATTCTACCACTCCATTATGCTGGAGCCTAACACTGAACTGGTGCCTAGAGAGAATATAAAAACCGAACTAGCAGGACCATCATGGCCCCCTTTAGTTGTCTGTAACCGAACAAGCGACGGATTTGTAAGCGCGTGAATTATTTAAGTACGCACAATTCCACAACTTTTAAGTTATGAAGAATAAAAATTATTTTTAAGGATTTACAACTCTATACGAAAGAAACAAATTTATGCTGAATCTGACTTACGCGTCTTAGGCTCCCGAAGGAGCTCCCTGGAGATGCTTTACGCCGCCCGCACTCTGAAAATGTAAGGTGTTTTGGTATGTATATGTATACATATATATAACCGAAAAATTCTTCCTCGACCACGTCGACTGCTGGGACGGTTCACTTGCTTAAAGCAGTAAGAAGGTGGTACCCTTTTTACTATAATGCCTCATCAGGTTACCTGCTTGATATGCCTAATAATTACTAAACTACCTAACCCGCTTGATATCTTTTATTCGCCTATTTATTCTACTTTCTACTTTCGGACAAAACAAAGACAATTTAGCCTTTTGGAGCACTTATCATTTTCGCTCAAGAGTGGATCATCTTTATACGATAAACAGACACTCACTATAAAGATTTAAATACCAATCTACGTTATACTTTGAATATAAAACCCTCTATCCCGTATCTCCTTTGTTATCCTTCTCGGCACTAATTCGTGCTCTAATTATTTTGGATAATTGTTTTGTTGTCGGACTTGGTGAAAATCCCCTGCTTCCGCAGTCATCTAGCCATGAGGTAGCCCTTCTTTTTCTTATTTTCCGGAGATTTCCTCGGACTTTCTGGCAACCTATGTACACTCCACTTTTAGATGAATTTTTTTGTTCTTTTTGTTTTCTTGGGTTCCTTTTCAGATTTTTCGAGATGTAGTTCTGGCCTTCTTGCAGGGCCGTCTTCGCAGTTCCCTCTCGAGTTTCTCTAGGAATTTCTTTTAATCTACCTCTCTCTCCGATTACTTATAATTTTTCTTACCTCTTCAATTTTACAAACTTCTCTGTTCTTTTCCTTTTTTGTCTTCCTTGGTTAGCCGATGACTTCTTTAAGTACCGAAACTTGCTTTACGTCGTGGACGCTCAAACGAATCCATCAACAAAAATGTCTGACATCAATCTCTTCTTCTTCTTCTCCCTCATTCGGGTGCGTTCGGCGCGTATAGATCTCCATCCACATAGGAAACAGTCCGGGCCCATCTCATGCTGCTAACCTCAGTGTAGCATACTGCTACATGCAGTATGCTACGACCATAACACTCAGCTAGCTTTTGAGATCAGGGCCAAAGAAAAGCCCGCAGGTATTATAATCAGGGACTAGGTTTAGATAAGAAAATATTGCTAGGTGAAGTGTACAATTTTCTTAGCGCAAATAAAATACTTGATATACTTTGATACTTGGACCTTTCATGATGGAGACATTGACGTGTTCAGTTCAGGCTCCTCATAGTTACCTTCCTGATATTTTCCAGCATTGAATTCAAAGACATTCTTGGCAGAGCTCTGGACCGGTATTCACTTCTTATTGTTGTTGTGGTTGTCGCCTTGCATTGAGAGTCAATCTTGGCTCGGCTCTCTGGACCGCCAGGCACTTCCTGTTGTTGTCATTCTTGGAGCCTTGCGTTGAAAGGTATTCTTAGTTGTGGGCTTAGGACCGCTAAGCACTCATCCTTTTCCTATCTCTCTCTGTCTCTCTCTATCTCTCTCTATCTCTCTCTCTCTTCTCTCTTCTGCCTTGCGTTGAAAGGCATTCTTGGCTGGGCTCTGGACCGCCAAACATATCCTCTTGTTGTTATTAACTTTATTATTTTTATTATTATACTTTAAAATCTTAGACCTAAAGGGGAATGCCACACCTCCAGACATGAGGCATATCTTAAACGATGCATCACAATTCAAAGAACATATTTCATTAACAAAATATTATTTCAATTAATCGGGGGAAAGCTTTGGCGGTCGGATGTGTAGCTTGAGTAGCGATTTTCTTGGGTGAAAAAGTGGACAAACGCATGAAAATGTGTTTTCCGGTGGCAAAAACTTAATTTGATATGAGCATGAGGTATCCCCCTCCCCCCGCCGGCGGCGGCGGTTCCTACCCTTCACCCTAAAAGTATGCAGAGAAAAATTTTCTTCTACGAATTGTAGCTAGTAATGAGCTGAGGCGAACAGTGAAACCCATTTTCCGATTGGACATAATCTTACGGAGTTAGAGCCGATCTATGGCGCGAAAAATCTAGTACTTCAGCTGGAACTAAGATGAGGGTCATACTAAAAAAGGGAGTATAGGGATGGCTATTTAAGCCTCCGAGTATAGGAGTGTGGGTACTCAAATTTCTTCTCAGCACCTAAGGAATTCGATTCTGTACTAGATTTTCCGAAATGTACTAGATCAAACTTTGACCCCCAAGGCTTCCCCCGATTAATTGAAATAGACATTGTTAATAAAATATGTTCAGAGTATCATAATGCAACGTTTAAGACATCTCTCATGTCTGGAGGGTGTCGGGCCTAAAATGGGTATTCCCCTTTAGTTATTATATCTGCATTTGTATTAAGTATTTACTTTAAGTCTCAGACCTCATTAGTTTCCTTAATTGAATCGATATAATAAATTCCTGTAAGAGGAGATTCATCTTTTATTTAAAGACCTGTCCCCTTACAGATTACTGCTCGTTAGAACTAAATACAACTCAAAGACCTCCTAAGCCATGAAACAGACTTCTTCATCACTGCATGAGAGTCCTAACCTAGTCCTAACATTCTAAGATATTTGCAGTGTTTTTATGTAAAACTGACAAAAGTTTCATTTGAATAGCTCATGCGCCCTAAACTACTATTCATACAGAAAAATTGTCTTCTTATCATACTAATCCTAATTAAGATTTTATATATTTCCTAATAACACTTTTCACTTTTCCATAAGAATCAATATAAAACATTTTTTAGAGAATCGGACCTGTACGCACACATATGGATTTCTGTTTCATGGCATGGGAAGTATATTTATCGAGGGTTTTGCCTTAGATTTTAGGTATCTTCGAGCTAAGTATGTATAACTGTACATACTTCCATTCATACAGTATAACTGTAAGATTCTCAAATTCCTTTTATCATAATTCGAAAAATATCCTATTTCTTGAGTTTATGCTAAGTATGCAAAAGCAATAACAAAAACAGTTCAAGTGAGCTTGGCATGTGTTTCTATGTTATTATTTCAACGATAAAAGTAAATCCAACCCCAACCAAACTCCATATGCTAACTAGAGTTGAGTTCAGCTGTGTTGGTGTTGTTATTGTTGTGTTGTTGTTGTTGCTGTTGTTGTTTTACCCTCGCCTTGTCTATATATATATAGACCTGGACTGGCCTGGACTGGCCGTGCTTATAACAAGCACTCTATCATGCCAGCCACAAAAGTAGGTTTTAGAATTTATTTTTATTTTCATCATCAGAACTTTTCTGGTCCCTGCAGAGCTTTTTTACGGTGCATTTTCATGCGGGTAGCATAGCGGCCGGATCATATTGCCCTTCTCCTCTTCAATTTTAATTGCCCTACTACTCTTCCTTGCACTCATATCCAAACATATATGTATGTATGTATGGAGTAGTAGTAGTAGTAGTAGGTTAGGTATGTACATATATCTACATATAAATGGCAGGAAAATCATTGGTTTTTGGTGTTGCATGGAATGGAAGGATGCCACGAAGTCGACGAACGACGACAGCAGCTGCTGCTGCAGTGGTAGCATTATTAGTAAAAGCGCCAACAGAAGATACACTATAGCTTTAGATAGACATATCTATTCTCCTACCACCCTTTCCCTACCCCAACATCATTTCATACATAAACCGACATCATATTCATCTGCCAAATATATTTTATCTATGATCCCGAAAAGTGCTGCAATATAGTTTATGAGATTATCGACTTTCTACCTCTATGCACATACTTCATTAGCTCATTTTAGAAATTGCTTTCCTTCGTGCAGCTAGTGGCTGCTGGATTATGATGAGTCATAGGGATTAAAAGAGTCTAGGAACAAAAATAGGTGGTTTCTTTTAAGTGGGGAAACAATCCATGAATAGTGTTTTTCCAGGTATACACGGTTTTTTTTTTAATTTTGTGCATTTATTAAAATGTACGAGATAGGATTAAATTTCTTTCAGATGGGTCATTGGGAATAGCTAAAGGATTGTAATAAATTTTTAGATAGTTTTAGGGGTTTTTTTTAGGGTTCCGTACCCAACGGGTAAAAACGAGAACCCTATTACTAAGCCCTCCGATGTCCGTCCGTCCGTCACCGGGCTGTATCTTATGAACCGTAATAGGTGGACAGTTGAAATTTTCACAGAGTGTGTATTTCTATTGGCGAAATAACAATAAATAATATAAATAAAATTAAATTAAAAATTGAAGAGGGCCCCATACAAGAAACGTGTTTTTTGGCCTAAGCGTAATGTTAAATTTTGTACGATGGTACGGAACCCTTCATGTGCGTGTCCAACTCGCACTTGGCCGGGTTTTTTTATTTTATTGTTAACAAATACTTTATTTAATTTCTGTCACAGCAAAAAAATTATTCTGATTACTATTTAGATTTACATGACACACACTAACTACCAATTTAAGTTAGAAAGAGAGCAAATTTATGGGTACAATTTATGTTTGGCGGCTATCAATACTGGGATTGGTTTTATAACTAGGTTCTGGCAAAGCTTTATAAAAGGGAATTCCACTAATCACAGTATTTATGTACATATATACTACATATAACGGTACTTTCGATGACCGCTAGAACAAATACATTTGTTGGTCTGTGGCATTGATTTTATACATATAGATATGCCACCAAATCTGTTACCTCTTCTCGGCAGATGGCATTACATGTACCAAATTAGAAGACAGAGGCGAAATTTTTACCTCATGTTTACAGATGGCGCCATCTATTAAAAAAAAATTGTAAAATATGAGGATATTCGATAACAAAAGTTTTTTCTTCTTCCCTATCTAACCATGTCTAGGAATGTGGAAAAAATGTAATAAAGGAATTCAAAGGAATTTCAGATTTTTTCTCAATAAATTTCCTTTTTATGAGATATATAAAGGATTTTCCAATAAGAGGTGTTATTTTGATATTCAAAGACAAATGTTATTTTTTGAGATAAATGATCGGATCTTTATTCCATTATAAAGAGGAAGGTATGCCGTTAATAATGGAAAATAACATCAGCCAAATGACCACCACGACAACGCCTACAGGAACATATCCTTTTCATGAAATTTTCCATAACCAAATCGCAAAGTGGCTGCCCTATGTCCTCGATAGCCTCACGAATTCCATCTTTGAGGTCTTGAATCGACGCTGGGATGTTGGCGTAGACCTTCTCTTTCACGTGGCCCCAAAGGAAGAAGTCGCAAGGTGTTAATTCACAAGATCTCGGTGGCCAATTGTGACCACCTCTTCGAGAGATAACACGGTCCGAAAACTTTTCCCGTAAAAGATCAATGGTTTCGTTTCTTGTATGGCACGTAGCGCCGTCTTGTTGAAAGTAAACGTTGTCCAGATCAATACCATCCAATTCCAGCCATAAAAAATTATTAATCATCTGTCGATAGTGCAATCCATTCACCGTAACTGTTGCTCCAGCCTCATTTTCGAAAAAGTAAGGTCCAATGACCCCGCGTGACCATAAACCGCACCAAACAGTCACACGTTGAGGATAGAGAGGCTTTTCAACAATAACTCTTGGGTTTTCCGAGCCCCAGATAAGACAATTTTGCTTGTTGACAAAGCCATCGAGGTGGAAATGGGCCTCATCACTCAAGATGAGTTTTCGATGGAATTCCGGATCATTTTCATGCATTTCAAGGACCCAATCAGCAAAGACTCGACGTTGTTGATGATCGGCCGGCTTGAGTTCTTGTGTTATCTAAATTTTATAAGCCTTAAGACCCAAATCTTTATGCAAAATACGTTGTAATGACGTTTGTGGAATGCCTAATTCCAAAGAACGACGAGGAATAGACAAACCTGGGTTTTCTTCAACACTTTCGGCTACAGCAGCAATATTCTCGGCTGTTCTTGACCGACGTGCACGGGTTTTATTCTTCACATCACTAACTTGTCCCGACAGCTCGAATTTTTCTACCAATTTCTGTATTGCGGTCCGACAAGGTGCTTCACGACGACCCAAAAATGTTCGAGTTTTACGAACTGTCTCTGCCACATTTTCACCATTTTTATAGTGAATTTTAATAATTTTAGTGAGTGGTTGCATCGTGTATCGTTCCATTTTTATTAATGGCGTAGTTTCTACTTGTCAGATGTCAAAAAATGACAGCTCCAAAAGTGACATCTACCGAAATAGCGGGTTAATTAAAATAACACCTCTTATTGGAAAACCCTTTATATGTCGACCCGCGGTCTTGAACCATATGCTCCTGCCCCATCTCTCTCATTTGTTTTGGAGCCATCCGCAAATCAAAAGAATGTTCTATCTAGGCTCAGGCGCTGCGAGCACCCGAATCTGTGCAAGTTTGAGTTTTGAAAAGGTTTTTGAATATATCTCTAGAACGGTTTCTCGAACAGCAAATATGATTATAACCAACTTTATAGGATTTCATATTCTGAAGAACTTTCCAGTACATTAAAACCATATAGGAGTGATCGTTTTCACAGGATACGTAAAAATCCTAAATTTTTATATGGCAACACCAAGAAGGAATTGCCCGATTTTGTCTGTTTTTAAATTTGTATTTACAAATTTTATGAAAACATTATGTACAAAATTTCAACGCTCTACGTTGACGCGTTCTCAGGCAATGTCCAAATATGTAGTGAAAAATGAAATTTTTGTATGGCAACCGTACGAAGGAGTGACCCGATTTGCCCCATTTTCAAACCTAATTTTGCTTTTTTTTTAAAGCCCATATGCAAAATTTTAGCTTTCTAAGTACACGCGTTCTCCAGTTATCGTGAGGACGGACAGACAGACGGACATGCAAAAATCTAAATAACTTTTAATTTTATGCATGGGTCCAATACATTTTGCTCTAGCATAATTATTTCTACGTGTTGCAAACGGAATGACAAACTTAGTATACCCTTTAAATTTCATCTAGGATATACAAAAAATAATGTTCACGCTCATAAGATATTTCTTTCTGTATGCCCCAATCAGAACCAAAAATTCTAAGAAATTTCATCAAATGAGACAAATGTCTTGGCGAAAAATATTTCAAACTATTCACGAAAAATCAATGTACCAGTCAATAACCAGATGTGAAAAGGCAGATCGCAGAAATTCTATCGAAAATCCGACCGAAAAATTTCTTGGAAGCACGCAGTGCTAGATAAGAATTTTGTCTGTTCTGCAAATTGCTGGTGTGAAAGCGAAGTATGAAATATTCTTTTCACTTAAATCATGTATCATACAGATTAGCCAAATCCTTCAAATCATCTTGATACTAATCAAGATATGCCTTTAAATTTCTATATTACAGATTTTTTCCACATTTCTACACATTAGATAAAGAAAGACGGAAAAAAACAAAATTAGGTTAGATTCGTTGCTGTGATATGGCGCTATTTATTATCGAAGACAACTTATTATCCTCATATTCGCCAAGTTTTGCTAACAGATGGCGGACAGTTTTGTGAGCAGATGATAAGGTACTACAGTGGCGACTCAGTGAGAAGAGGTAACAACATATTGTGGCATATCTATATGTATAAAATCAATGTCTGTGGTAAATATAATTTCAAAGTCAAAATACTGGTTTTCATGGAAATAGTGGTTTTTTCAGTTATTTAAATAACGGTAAATACTAGTGATGCTTAATTATTGATGAAAACACCAGCGATTTAGTTAGGTCTCGGCTGTGGAAAAATTCATTTAGTGAGTAATATGTGGCAATACCGGCTACATTATTCAGGTGAGAGAAAAATTGATGTGGCTAGGTCCAACAACCTTGAGGAATTGGATTTAAGGGATAATACGGGATAATAGGGATGCACCGAGTGATTTTATGAAATGGGATGAAATCGTTTCGGTAGCTAGAAAGCGATTTCGATAGGTATTGAAAATTTATTTAGTGAGTAATATGTAGTAACAGGGGATTATCGGAAGAGTAGTTTTGAAAAAAATGGAATGAACTACCATTTTCCGCTGAAAGTGATTTAGCTAAGTTTTTTAGTTATTAATAGCCTAATTAGTACTCTCGCAAAAGTATTGGAATCACATATTTACAATTAGATGATGCAACATGTAAACAATACTAAAAGTTGATTTGTGTTCCAATCCGATTTTCAATCAAAACACAGTTATGAAACGGTTCTATTGAAAATTAGTACTGATATTCATGAAACATTTAGCAGTTATGACGGCGCGTCGCTGTATTGGGTCGCACATTTCTGAACATTTGATGAGCAAACGTGTAAACCGGGCAACATATATTCCGAAATTACCGGCTAGTAATACTTTGTTAAGCGTAGAAAGCCTTAGCTAGGTAGGCTGCTTTGATTATCATGTAAATTTAAAAAATACGGGAATATTATTCTCGAATCAACCGCGCTAATTGATTGTGTCCCAAGAAATGCATATTGGAGAACTACATTTAAGAAAAAATAAAATCGATTTCCCAACTGACTAGGGTTCGGCCAGATGCTGCTAGCAACCATTCGCTTCTTTTAGTTTCAGGTACCTTATTTTTAGGCCGCTACCACTGATACCACTGGTTGTATTTCTTTTACATTAATTAAAATTTTAGGATAGTAAGTAGACTCTTTGCGACGCAGCTATTACCAGCGCACATTGTGGACTGTCCACCATTCCCAGCTGCTAAGGCCAGTCTCGACGTCAATATACAATTCCATCAACGAGATCCGTTTCTGTTCGAACGGCATACAAGCTTTTACGGTGTTCTATCAAGACTTGTCAATGCGTCAAGCCCTGTCCACAAAGTTAGGCTCAGCTCTAGATACAGTTTGTGATCAGCCAAATCAGACTGCAAGACTCACTCATCCCAGACAGCAAGACTCACTCATCCGACAACCGGTCCTGTGGCAAGACTGGGACATTCTTCGAACTGAAGACCGCGGAATCCCCTAAACGAGAGAACTACAGCAAGGCTTGGCATCACACCAAGCCGACTATTATATCAAAACCCATTAATTTCATAACCTGTTCGGCAACACAATTGGGACATTCCTCGAACTCAAGACTGAGGCCTTCCCCAAACAGTGACCACTTATATATTATGGTCCTTCTCCATGAGGCTTGCAAGACGAGTTTAATTTATCCTCATGTGCCTGAAAAACAATATTAATCAGCAGCTTCCTATCCCATCGGAATCAGCTCGTGATAGTGTGGAAAGTTATATACTTTCAATTCAGCAGCTCTCCGTACTTCGGTGCCCTAAATGTCACTTTTATTTACTTTGCTCATCAGGAATCTTCCTATGCTATGATTAAAATCTACTGCAATTCACCTGTATGCTGATGACATGTAAATTCATCACCAAAGTGATCGTTACTTGTGGACAATACAGGGTGTTTCCGCCTATGAGGTAAATAGAGCAGGAGGTATTGCGGGGGGGGGGGCATATCATCCGTTTAGGAGTTACAGGGTGATTAAGAGAAAAAGCCAGTTTTTCACAAAACACCCTGTGTATTAAAAAGTACAGGGCATACGGTCACTGTCAAGAGATTATTGTATACAGAACTTCATGGTATATGCGGGGCGACTGCTCAATTAACACGGTGCTCCTCAGGAGTTATGGTGGTATCAACTAAAAATGTCGGATTTTCCTACCTTTTTTTTCTACAAAAAAGTGGTTAACATAACTTTTTTTTTACAAAAACTGTAAACTGGGTACTTCCCCTTTAATTTGACCTATTACACCCCATTTTCTAACTCGTTAGGGGGGTTATTACTGAAATCTTAAAAAACACGAAAAGCTAATACGATTTTGCGTCGAATCTGTGCGTATTATTATGATCAAAATTGCACATAATTTGAGAAAAAGCATAAACTTAGGTAATGACATGTCAAAAATAAAGATTTCAGAGTTTTATTTAGCTTTAGTTTTAATTAGCTGTAGAAAACCCTCAAATTCATGAAATTTGCAAAGTTTGGTACATAATAACGTAATAATGGTATATCAAGTAGATAAATTTGTACTTGAGTATGGAAAATCTTGAAATGGAAGAGAAAGTGATGGAGAGAAAACTAATAAAAAAGTTTTGGTTACCACTATATTTTGTTTTGAAAGTTGCTATTTTCAGAGACGAATAACTATCACAATTATGATATTATTGGAAATATAGTTCAATTTGTAACAAACATCAAACCTTTTTCTGTTTATTTTGAGAAATTCAAATTGTTTTGTGCAATGATAAAGGAAATAAAGTCAATAATGTTAACCATCGTAACTGAAAATTTTTTTTGTTTTTATATATTTTGCATACAATTTGGCGTTTTTAATTCATTTCATCCCCGTCAGATGGAATTATGTGCTTTCGGAAAGCATTCATTTGTTTTGAAAGCTCTGCGGCGGGCTGTAGTGTGCAGGCTCGGAAAATGTATCCCGCCATTTTCTGCATTGGTATATGAGTGTAGATTTCGCGGAAAATTTTGAGTTTTATCATTGATAATTTCTTATTTTTGCTTGGGAGGTGAGAAATTATCTTGGCAGTTCTCTTTATAATCTATTTGTTTCTAATTGTGAGTATTCAATCATGGGACGTGTTAGTAAAAATTCAGTCCAATAATTATGGAATAAAGAGAAAATTGATACTAGGTATGTAAATTTGTGTATATGAAATATATAATTCTATAAGCCGTTACACAGAAAATCGAGCAATTTTGTGTTTTTATTTTTTTTATTTTGATGAAATTTGCTATCCATATATGACCGAGATACGGTCTTTTGAAATTTGAAAAATGTGGGAAATTTTGCATAGTACATGTAACTTTATCATCGTATGAAATAAACGTTATTTATTTTGGAAAGCTTTAAGGCTTCCGAGAAAAATTAATCAAAGTAATTTTTCTGAAAATTTGCTTTCAATGATAATGGTAATTCGCTTATCTTTGAATATCTCAAAATGTGCGGTCCCGATATTTTTTATGTTATTGTATGGATCCTAAACCCTAATGAATTTTAGTGAAGCTGTAGGCAGGAGAAAATGGTTGTTGGTAAAGTCAAATTTAACTCTTTAAAGTAGTTCTTTGGTTATCTAGTTATTAAAATGGTAAAACTGTCATAGTGTGAACATTGCCAAAATTATATGAAACATTATAACTCAGAGTTCTCGGAAGAGTTTTTTTTGATGAGCGGCTTCAGTAAAATAAAATATGCTCCAGCAATAAATGACCAGACAAATTACAAGGAAAACTGTCTGATCAACAGCACAGAGCTCACCCATTTCGTTCGCCCCTTGCCTGCTGCTCTCGCAAAACGTTTTATAAGTACCAAACAAAATTTATAAAAAATCCGACAGCAAATCTAAAATCTCGCCATGCTTATGCAATCCTACTGCTGTGCAGATGCCTAAAATGCTTTCGAGTACAATGCACACGAATACCACAGCATCATATAGCTTTGCATGTACATACAGTGATTTGTTTCAATTTTCAAATTGCATACTTTTATGCGTTTATGTTCCACTGTGCTTTTGAAAACAGAAATCGTGAGCTTTTTTTTTAGTGGTAACCCCCCTTAAACAGTTATTAGCTCATAACCTATTCAGGTCATACCGAAAATAGATGATTTTTTTTTTAATTGCGATTTTCAGTCACTAAGGGAACAAATTTTTTGTGAAAATAGGTTTGAAAAAATAATTACTCTTTAACGGCTACAGTTAGCACATAGGGTGTTAATAGTAGGTCAAATTAAAGAGGAGAGTCTACAGATTACATTTTGCATAAAAGCAAAGTTATTTTAATGATCTTTCTGAAAAAAAAATAACAAAAAGGTAAGAAAATCAGAAATTTTTACTAGGAGAATTTTAGAGAGAGATAGATAGAGAGAGAGACAGAGACAGGAAAAATATGACATACAAAAAACTTAAATTAAATATTGCAAAACTAAATTATCTTGACAGTGACAATTTGTTGATTATCATTAGATTAGATTAGGTAAAGTGGTTAGACAAAATCCAGCGAAAAATTAGTGCCAAAAAGTAGGCAATTATCTTTTGGGGACGAGCTTTTTAAGCCATTCTCACTGGATATGTTAAAAAAAACAAAAAGAGCAAAAAACGCAGAAAGGGTTACATTTTGGGTAGAAAGTGTAAAAGTAAATTTTAAAACCAAGCTTTTGGGCTTCTTAAATCTAAGATGAAAAATTATTATTGATTACGTGTTTTTTGATAAAAATTGTAATTAAATAAAAAAACTAGTTAAATTTCCTAAATTTGAATTTTGTTGAAGAACCATAACTTCAAAACGGAGACTAGAAGGGGAAAAGTTTATAGACCATTTGAAAGGTCCAACAATTGTCAGTGATCCACATAGGGTGTAGCGTTCAGAAGTTACAGGGTGATCTATAAAAATAAAGCCAAATATCTAGTCTCGTTACCTCAGAAATCGTCAGGATTTACCTCCACACCATCCCCCACAAATCCATAAAAATTTTTGCCTTCTTGTGCCAGACCGCTCACGGAACACCCTGTATATAATGTGCTTCGAGTTTTTATCTATCACTTCGCACAGTCGACACAGTTCTGTCGGATTTGCCTACCTTTTTAAAAAAAATATAAAAACTGAATACTTAATTATCATTAAATTAAATTGCAAATTGCAGTTTTAAATATTCCAGAAACGATTTATTTTTGGGGTTATATTCAGTGCTCAGATCCTTTTCGAAATGAAATGAAAAGGATTTAAATTGAAAATCGATTGGCTGTGAATTGAATTAATTTTTAATTTATCAATTTATCTACGGGGATTACTTAAGTGTTTATTCCTTGGTTGGATCTACTTATAATAATTTATGAAAACAGCCTACCTTAAAAGTTGTAAAAAACCGGACACTCATTGTAATAGTGAGAGACATCACCGCACTAAAATGGTAACCAGAGAAGTTACGACATTCCGGGTACACAACACTCTGTTTGATGATGGTATAAAACTTTCTGATGAAATAACTGCGACGATGTGCTAAAAATAGATTCCAAAGTAGCACACATTTTATATACATAGATACATTATAGAGTCAGTGAAAAAGCCTGACTTGAAAGTGATGCCAATTCGACATTTGTATAAAGTTAGAGGAATATCCAGAGCTCATCACTGTTGTCGGTCGTCGGCGTCGTGGCTATGTCGTTGTTGTCGTCGTCGCCGTCTCTCTAATTTCTATTATGATATGATGCCTGTATAGAGTAGATTCAACGGATTTGGCCAAGTATAAATTGCCATAGAAAAATACGGTCACAAAGATTGTTGTTGTATCTTTAACAAGTGCGCTGTATTTCTTTAGAGCTGCATATTTTTACCTACTGGTTGTAAATTGGTCGAATACATTAAATTTATTAAGTTTTTTTTTTTATTTATTTCTTCTAACTATTTACAACAACTGTACAACGGGTGTGAATTGTATGAGATTTCAGATTCTTCAATCTTCCAAGATGCTTATAAAATGACATCAGCCGAACCGAAATTTGTGGACAATTTCAAAAGGGTTTCATACCAATTTAGCAGTTACGTGATCTCTAAATAGTCTGCATATGGGTACTTATTTTTGAGGCCATTCCCTTTAACTCGTACACGAATTTGTCTGTTTATATATTTCTTTTTTAATATATTCGACACTCAGACAACAGATGTAAAAAATTTTCGTTGACGTTCGCTGCCGCACAGCTACAATTCCGGGCCGGTGCCGTTCCCGCCTTGTATGCAACCGATTGATTTATTTCTACATATTTTATCGACCAGCGACAGTGGTATCGCCGTCGTGTGTATACAACAGTTGTGGTAGCGTACATCAATCCAAGGAAAAAAATTGTTCTAGGGCAGAGGTTCCGAACCTTTCTTTAGTACCGTACCTGTACGTTGTAAGCAGGATGATGACGTACCGGTAAACCAAAAATTTTGAAATAGGGAATAAAATACAATAAAAAGAAAATTAATAATAAAGACAAATTACCTAAGATACACTTGTATTGCTTAACATATAATTAAAATATGATTGTCATCAAAATAATACATAAAATCAGTGAGATGGTTGGGCCTGTTTATAATTAACTAAAAGAGTAATATCGGGCTCAATGTTTGTCAGCTTAAGGCGAAGATCCGATTCAATGTCCAGTAAAGCTCTATATTTGGTTTTCATCGTAGTCATTTCAGAAAATCCTTTTTCGCATAAATATGTGGTTGCAAATGGCATTAAGAATTTGACTGCTTGGCAAGACACTTCTGGGTATTCATTACGAACAGATAGCCAAAAGGTGATTAGGTTGGAACTCTGAAAGTTTAATTTCAAACTACCGTCACTCATACGGTCTATAAAAGACTCTTTTTCAATCACATTGTCTGGAACTTCCGCTGTGAATTCGAAAGGATTACGAATCCAATTTAGAGCTGTGAAATCTTCCGGAAAATAATTTTGAAAATATTCAAAAGTTGATGTTAGATGTTTTATAATGTCGCTCATCACGTCGCGTCGTCTTCAATTGTCAAATTATTTTCTTCGATAAAGTTGCACAGGGAAGGAAACATGCCTATATTTTGATTTTCAACCTGCTGTTGCATTAATAGCAATTTCCTCTTGAACGCATCTACTTTGTCATACAAATCAAATACTGTGTAGTTAACTCCTTGCAAACTCAGATTTAGTTCATTTAACCTAGAAAAAAGGTCTGAAAGGTATGCTAGTTTACATAACCATTGCTCATCAATCAAACTATCTCCGATCAAATTCTTTGAATGGATCAAAACATGTAAATTTCATCGCGCATATCAAACAATCGACTGAGGACTTTACCACGTGACAACCACCGTACTTCAGTGTGAAGTAAAAGTGTGGAATCAGCACTTCACATTTCACCACATAAAATAGAAAATAAACGCGAATTAAGTGCTCGAGATTTGATAAAATTAACTATCTTTACCGACTTATTTAAAACCTTTTCAAATTCACTGCCATATTTTTGGTGGCCAAACCTTCACGGTAAATGACGCAGTGTATTGACTTGCATTTTGGTGCCACTTTTTTTAATTTTGGTCACCACGACCGACAATTTTCCAATCATCGAACGAGCACCATCCGTACAAACTCCAACACATTTGATCCAACTTATGTGATTTTTGATGAAATAATCATTAATTATTTTAAATATATCATGCGAAGTCGTTCTTGTGGTTAATGGTTTGCAGAATAAAATATTTTCTTGTATTTCATTGTTGAAATCAAACCGAATATATACAAGTAATTGCACCAAATTTGAAATATCCGTACTTTCAACTAGCTGGAGGGAATAATATTGACTTGCTTTTAATCTTTGGATTAAAATAGTTTCAACCTGTGATGCCATCTCATCTATTCGCCGCTTGACAGTATTGTTAGACAACGATACTTTGTCAATTTCTTTAGCCGCTTTTTCTCCAAGGACAGATGGAACTATATCCTTTGTGCCAGGCAACAGCATGAATAGTTTGATAGGATTATGAGGAATTCAATAAGATTTTGTAGTTCGGGTAATCCTACATTCTCTCGATTTGTGTTTCTAACACGTTGTCTTGTCGCACTACAATAGTGCATTGCCAAGTTCTTTTCCCCCATTTGTGCAAAGACGAAAATATATGAAATTACTTGTTTCACAAAACCAAAACCTTTCCAATTTTGCTGCTTCTTAACTTATTATTATGTTAACTTCGCTCTGTACTCCAGTTTTAAGGCCGAAACACAATGCGAGCGTACACGACTTTGACTCACTGGCGTTTGATAACTTCGGCGTAGTGAACTTTCGCTTAACACAGTGCGAGCATTGACTACTTTTATTTCCTGACTTTTATCTTTTTTTTTGTTAGATTTCTATAATACTAGCATTTTAAGTTATTAATTAACTCCACATCTCGCACCAAACTAATCAACTTTTCTTGGAACATTTTTATTTTATTTTTTTTATTTAGTTATTATTAATTAATCAGTTCACGTAGTGTTAAAATTTCCTTAGTTTCTTAATTTCACTAAAACCAAATCAGCTGTTGGCTGAAACTATTTCTACCCCAGCGTTTGTGCAGCGCAGTGGTCGCAGCCGACTTTGATTAGAACTTACCCAAACGTCGGCTGCGCTCACGCCCGCACTTTGTTTCAGCGTTTACGCTCTTCAAAAACTTTTTGAGTTTAGGTCTATTCGTTATGTATATTGCTACTTTTTGTGAAGCAATTTTGAAATTCGGGAGAAACTACAAAGGACAATATTAAAATGTGTATTGGTTATTATAGTCATTTGCTTTCTTTTTTGGTAATATCGATTTTTAATAGATTTTTGTTCTAAAATGAAAAGTCTTTCGCGTACCGGTAGCTGCTTGTCCGCGTACCGGTACCGGTACGCGTACCCAAGTTTGGGAACCTCTGTTCTAGAGGAAGGGTCCCCTCCGCTCCCTACAGAGTCTTCTCTTTTTGAAGGTTATGTCCAATAAATTCTGTAGGGTAGGTAAAAGGACCCTTTGTCTGGAACAACTTTTTACTTTGATTGATGTACGCTACCACCACATAAAATACTAGACATACCATATATACAGGGTGCCGTATAATAATAATAAATTTGTAATAATCATAAACGTGAAAATCATGTTCATAAAATCATCGGCTGAGTTTTTATACCCTAGAAGATCAATCATTGTACTAAGTTTGTCATTACGTTTGTAACACACAGAAATAATTATGGTAGAGCAAAATGGATTGGACACCCACGCATAAAATTAAAAGTTATTTTGATTTTTGCATGTCCGTCCGTTCGTCTGTGCGCACGATAACTCGAGACCGCGTTCACTTAGAAAGCTGAAATTTTGTACACGGAATTTAAAAAAAAAAAGAAAAGGAAAATTGAGTTCGAAAATGAGACAAATCGGGCAACTCCACTATACATATATTTGGACACTGTTCAAAAACGCCTCGACATGGAGAGCTGAAATTAGGTACATGGTGTAATAAAAAATAAAATTTCAAAAATGGACTAAATTGGGCAATCCCTTCTTGGTGTTGCCATATAAGATTTAGGTTTTTTACATATACTGTGAAAACAGTCATTCCTAGACATTTTTATTGTACTAAAAACTTCTGCAGAATATGAAATTTTCATTTAATTTAATTTATTTTCATTTATTCTTTTATAGGTAGCATTGTACAAAAAGATAAAAAACCTTATTTTAGTACAAGAATAATAAATACATTATCCAATAACTAATCTTATAAAAAACTAGACTAATAAGAAATTAATTAGTTAATTATCACTAAGATACAAAGGAGAAAAAGATAAAAATTTAAAATTAAACTTATACTTATTTACAATGCAAAACTAAAAACTAGACTGATTTTAAGTGCTCGAGAACTTTGCATTTAAAATTACCAAACATATCTGACTCAAACAACAATCTCAAATTTGTTGGCAGAGATTTCCAAATAATAATGGACTGGATGAAGAACGGACGCTTAGATGTTAGACAATTATGTCTATGCACTATTAAAGTAGTAACTCGACTTGATCTCGCAATCTGAAGTATATTATACAAGTAGCTGGGGTTCCGAGACTTAAGACCAATAAAATAACAGCGCGATATTTTAAATAGACCATAAGGCTGCAACCAAGGATGGAGTTGGCGTAAGGAGAGACATGGTCAATACGACGGAGACCAAAAACATACCTATTCGTAGCATTGAATGCAGTATTTAACTTTCGAATAGACTCATAGTCAAGGGAAGCAAATATTTCGCACCCATACGTAAAAAGAGGGATGAGAAGCGTCCTGACCAGCTTTCGCTGGAGTGAAATTACTAGTCGCCCAGAGTGAACGAAGCCCACCATATACTTTTCTAATTAGAGTATTAATATGATCGCCCCCCCCAGAAAAGAGTTCTATTGAAGATAATTCCCAAGTTAGAAATGGAATCAACAATTGGAATTTGCGTTCCATTGATTACGACAGGTGAGAAATTAGAAGTATCTAAAATTGTGTTGTATATAATTAAGCATTTAGTTTTGGTAGGGTTCAAGTGTAGCATGTTGTCAATGGTCCACAAATAAATAGAATGGAGATCATCATTTATACAAGAAACACCATCTTCAGCTAATCCAATTAGTCTTGAGATGTACAATTGATCATCATCAGCATAAAGGTGCAGTTTGCTGTACTTAAGACAATGAAATAAATCATTGATGAAAAGAGAGAACAACAAAGGACCCAAGATAGATCCTTGGGGCACTCCTGAAGATACCAATTGAAAAGAGGAATTTAAATTTTTAGAATACACAGATTGATACCGATCCCTCAAGTAACTGCCGATAAAGTTTGCAACCTTGGTAGAGAAATCAAATTGCATTATCAGTTTTCTGCATATCTTGCTATGATTTACCGAATCAAATGCCTTAGAGAAATCCAAGAGCGCACTAAGATGGAGAACTCATCCAAATCAATAGCAATCGGTATATCATTGGTTATTTTAAGAACAGCAGTAATACAGCTTTGCTCAGCTCTAAAGCCTGATTGTTCCTCATTTAGTAAATTATGATATGCAATGTATCTATTTATCTGGGCAAACATAATTTTCTCAATTACTTTAGATAAAAAGGGTAAGATACTAAGAGGTCTGATATTGGTATTGGATAAATTTTTCGGAACAGGTATGACCTTCTAGATTTTTTACTTGTTTTAATTGACCTTCCTCCTTAGCCAAAACTGCGTTTTCTAACATTAATCCACAGAGAGTAGATAAACGGAATCCTTTACGTTCAGGATCAGTTTTAGTGATCATCTTCTAGTAAAAAACTGTAAGAGTTGCAAAAGTTTGTGTAATGCACAAGGTAAAATAATTGATAGAAAGCGTGGAAATATTATTCACTGAGTGTTCTTTTCTTTAATGTTTTGGGAACTTGTGTAGATTGAGATTGATTAAACAAATCCACAGTTGTGCACCTGGAGTGATTATGGATTCAAATTATTTGTAATAAATTCTTATTCAATAAAAATGCATAGGCGGGGAGAACATTCTCGAGTATGATTTCATGAACTACATAGTTTGTTAGGTGTGTGTGTGTGTGTATGCTTGTGTGTGAGTGTGTGTGTGAGTGTGAGTGTTTAGGTGGTAGGTATATGCCTTGTTTTATTAACTCTTTATCTAATAGAGATAGACTTTTAATTTCAATATTGCAATTTACGCTAAACCCAAGTCTGTCTCTATATACTGAGAAACAGCTGCAGCTCGGTATACGCTCGGTGTAGACTCAGTATGTAGTACATTTGAACTCAATATTGAAACTGCGAAAAATGTACGCGATATAGGCGTTTATTGCAATATGATCCTAGTTATATTATAATCAATAACCATTTAATACATAAACCTTTTAGCACCGAATTTTACAGCAACTTTTTCTGACAAATCTAGTGATAAATCAAATATAAGTTCTCTAATTAATTCCTCAGTATCGTAAACCGCAAGTGTATCTCTGAAATTTTATATTGCAATTGACATCATATTGCAATATCAATATTAAAATTGCAAGTCTGTCACCGGTATAATGGTTGAATCATAGAAGGGTTCACAACTCTATTTTAAACAAGCAAGTATCGCAGGAAAAACTTGTGTGAACTAGATGTAAGTAATCGATTCACATTTCGCGAACATTTCTATAAAATTAGTAGAAATAAAAACAAAACAGCTGATGGTTAGGGTTAGGTAGCGACAGACTGCAAAAACCTCGGGATCATAATGTGCAAAGCCCTTTTTCGAAGAAATCCGTAATAAACTGGTAAAAAGCTGTGTACTCTGAAACGAAATAGCACAGCCAAGTGCAATAATATCTGTGGTGTTATAACCAAGGAATCTTGTTGAAATAAAACCCGAGATATAATAGAAGTATCTAATGATTGTGGAAATGCTTCCTTGTTATAATGTCAGATGGCACCACTAGTACCATTTTGAACAGTTTTGCTCAAGCTTCGCTAACAGCCTTGTGTATAGAACTATATAACTATATATATATAGTTTTATACACAAGGCTAACAGCAAAAATGTACAACTAAAGTATTAACAAGGGGTTCAAGAGATAAGCCGTACGAGCATAGCCAAACTAAAAACATACAAAAGCTGGGCCTGGGAAGTAAACAACGCCTTGATAGAATATAAAATTCAAGATGGCTGTTTCCTGATATAGGGAAGGCCGAAATTTTTTCTTAGAAATTTACTGTTCATTTTTCTTTCGAATTTGTGTGCAGTATTGGAAACCGACAGTAATGCCTCGCTCCAAATTAAAAATCAACGATGTCTCGACCTGGTCTATTTTTTCCCTGAAATTTATTGGATATTTTTTTGTTACAGATGCTTGGTGGCGGCTAAGCAATAAACATTCATTTCTTCTTAGAAATTTACAGAAAATGTTTCGGCAGAATTTTTAATTCAGTCTGATGGTCGACTGGAGTTCTTTTCAGATACAATTTCTATGTACAATGTGTGCCGTTGTCGGCCTCGAATGCATAATAATTCTAAGGAAAAAATTTCCAGTAAATTTCTAATAAAAAACTGCGGGTTTCCCTACATCAGATGCAGACATCGCTGACTTTTTGGAGCGAGGCATTGCTGGCTTACCCTTTGGTTACGTCTGCTTTGCAGTAGTAGCGCCCCTACAGCACAACATAGGTACTAAGTAAAATTGCGTTTCGTAAGTTCTATACACAAGGATATAAGGAAAATTAGAAAATCTCGTTACATTGAGTGAGTGACAGTGAAGAATAATTAGTTAACATAAATATTTCCTTCCACCAAGCTTCAATGCGGCTATCTTGCAAGCAATTGAGAAAAAGTATTTTGCTTCCACAAGGCTTCCATTGGAAGGCCAGACAATTTTTCCAGCTGAATAAATTTAGAAAATATCATATGAAATCTAAAAGGGGTATATGGTAGAATAGGATAGTATAGTGTAGTACAATTATTTAATGTGTGTTTAATGGGTTAGATGTTGTGAAAATGGTGCATTTTGTGGATAGTTAATGAATGTGTGAATGTTCAAGTAGTAAATTAGTAAAAATAATATGAAAGGAGTGAAACGGGAGTGCTCTTGATTGCACAGTACGTCCGTTAACTTTTAGATCCTGGTCCATACTCGAGCCCCACCCCATGATATAATAGCGCCAACTTATGCCGCTTTGTTGAATGATCGTGGTCGGTACTAAATCACAAATATTTTAAAATAGCGTTGACTCATTCCACTATTATGGAAAGATCCTGATTCGTACTCGAATTCATGATCTTATTTATACGATACTGTGGGTCATGATACAACGATTGTATCATGATTGCGGGTCATGATTTTATATTCGTGAATGTTAGACAATAGCAGTAAAAACAAAAAGTGGCAGGCAAGAGAAGGTGCAAGAGATAAGATTTTAGAAAAAACGATAGTGAAGTTTATTGAGAAAAACATAAGAGTCAGTGAGTGATATTGCGTGATACTCAATATTAAAATGCAAGAGATGAAGACAATGTTTATCCGATGCTGACAAATCAATTTTTATAGAAAAATTCGGCCGTTTGGCAGGCCATATATCAGCGTGGTCAGCGCAGTCGGCCTCTTTACTTTGAGGGCTCAATATTAACACTAACGTATAAATAGAGCAGTGCATTAAAAAATTTTTATTGCCGTTTCTCAGATATCGCATAAGGAGTCTACACAATTTTTGGCCAGACTTAGCAACTTGTCACTATGCTGGAAAAACTTTATGGTGGTACTGAAAGAATAAAGTGAATTTTATAGAAAAGGCAATAAATCACCCAATATTCCCCAACTTCAACCTATTAAACGCTACTGGGCTTCGGTCAAAAATATCTTGAGGAAATAAGGCAAAAAGGCTACAACGCTGCACAAATTTTCTAGTTTATGGAAATTAGCGAGTAGGAAAGTGAGTGATTCTACTGTGCAAAAGGTGATGGCTCCAATTAAGAACAAAGTTCGATTGTTCTCTCGGCAAGAACATATTTATTTCGATTTTTTTTTATACAATATTACTAATAATTACTAATAATACATTCGTATTGATATAATTTTTTTTTTCTTTCAGGCAGAGGGACGAGAGATCCCAAGCACGGAGGCTACAGCGGCCCAATGTACTATCCTACTAGAAGCCCTTTCACTAAAACCTTACTGTCCTCTTAATAAGCGCATTAGGTCTTGGTGAGGAAGGTTTTTCTACTCCTCTCCTGATAGGAGGGCAGAGCCTAGATTGTCCAGCCTGTTCCGGGCAAGGTGGGAGAAGCACACAATAAATGTTTGGTTGTCTCAGGCTCTCCTTCCGGGCAGGACAGACACTCAGGACTGTCAACAACTCCCATCCTTGTTAGATGAGCGTGAAACGAGCTGTGATGCCGGTGATGATGCTAACCACATTTCTACATTGTTTCCTTCCGAGCCCCATGAGAAAATCACAGATATTCCTATTAGGCCCGTCAAGAAACAATTTTGTGCACCTGTAAGTACTCAGATGATTCGCTCATCTCTGCGATGCTTTCTATGAACATCCGCTTTGATGAGAGACCCGATACTCGAGGTGGCTACGCCTACGGCGGGTTCCAGTACGAGGAACGAAGTATCAGAGCCCAGGCCTAGCTAAAATGTCAGCCCTTTCATTCCCCATGATCCCTCCATGTGTCCAGGAAACCCACTGAAGGGACACTTTATTGTGGATACACTACTTATCCACAGACGATCTGCAGTTCCCCAGTAACGTAGATGTTATCCTGCCTGACTATCCGAAAGGATAACAATGTCATTCCTCTTGATCTCCATATCAAGGGCTATCTTTGCTGCCATTGTGATGGCCTAGAAGACAGTGGGGTGTCTTCCAAGTGAGTACTCCATCCCAATGTCAGTTCCAAGGAAGGTAAACGCCCAGCCCGGGACTCCCTCATTAGTGAAAGATCCGTCCGTAAATTTTTTTCGAGCGGACCGAAGAAGGCTCGATAAGGCGCTTTCCTTAGTCCACGATTCCCTCTTACAGGAAGGAGGAGAAGCGACGCTCAAAATGTATAGTAAGGTTTTGAAAACCATGCATTACTTTCTAGGACAGTCCTTATTTATAAATATTTTCCTTAGATAAAAAAAAAAAATATCTTCCTAGTATAATTTTTCACGTCATCAAATCACAACGAAAAAAAAAACAACTAAAATAAAGAAATTCGCTTTAGATTTCAGTGAGCTTATACGAAGCATTGTAAACACACCTATAGTCAATGGCGTTAATTAGCGAAGATTTCGATAACTTCGGAAATATATAGATATGTGAGGTTAAGTTGAGGAGGGCTTTATTTGCATAAGGCGAACCTGAGCTTTGTGTGTTCATCGATGTGTGCGAATATACATCACCATCAATATGGTTTGTTGTATAATAAATGTAAATACGTAAGTAGAAGCGAACATACTTATATACATCTACTTATATAGTTTTAAGTGCTTTTTAAAGCTATGTGTACATACTACGTTAGTTATATGTATGTAAAAGCCAGCCACGCGCTATAGAGAATTATAATTCACACGAAACATATTTCTTACAATTGCAATAATGTGTGTGAGCGAAATACAGTAAAAAATTGCTTCGCATCTTCATGTATCATCATCATCATGCAGCACACCCAGCACAGCACTCAGGCTCAGCAGCCAGCAGCAGCATCAACAGCATAATCATCTCCTCATATCATCTCCAAAGAGAAAGAACTTTTTCTTCAAGATTGTGTGCGTAAACATAATAGTCATGCGGATGCGGCATTCTGTTCGTTACGT
Organism: Dioctria linearis; assembly: GCA_963930735.1. NCBI lineage: Eukaryota > Metazoa > Arthropoda > Insecta > Diptera > Asilidae > Dioctria > Dioctria linearis. The sequence goes on along the minus strand of OZ005740.1, from coordinate 13,718,799 downwards.
ATATTTACATTACTTCCGTGTCCCCGCTATATACATACATATTTACATAGGTAAAAAGTAGAAGGCGCGTGCGATAGAATATAAAGCGAACGAAATACGACAGTGAATGTGTTTGTGTATAAGAGAGTTAGTAGGTATAGGTATAGGTTAGTAAGTACATCATCCATCCATATCCAGCAGCATTAACGTAGGCCATGACCTACTTCACTTCTTTCAAGGCCGATCATTGACACGAAGTCCGCAAAATGAATACCGCTTGGCGCATGTTTTACCGGCACGGCATGGCATGTTATCCATGTCTACCGCATGCTTTTGCTTTATACTTAAACCACATACCACCACCTACCGGTGTTGTCGTTGTCGCTGCCGCTGCCGCCACCACCGGTCGACACTCCTCGATAGATTTGTTCTATTTTTGCTTTCTTTTTTCTTACTTATGCTGCGCCTTTCGCATGGTGATGAAATCGCATCGGATACGGATTGCTTGTGCTGCTTCTCCTGCAGCATGCATGTCGGTCGTCATGAGCATAAATTTACGATTGTGTTCCGTCGTGTCGTGTCTGTGACATATTTTTGTCTGTGGGTGGGTAGATAGATGACAGCTTTTTGATGGGGTCTCGCTTCGCTTTTAGTTTAGCTTTCCAAGTTCCCCCTTCTATCATTGGAATAAATTTACCGGACTTGAGTAACATTAGCATACGCAATGAAATCATAATTAAAAAAATAAAAAACGAAACAAAAAAAAATCACATAATCACAAGCTTTCGGAAATCCAGTCGATCGACAAATGGCAACATAAATAATAACGGCACTGCATATTCGAAAGTGTAATTTCGAAGAAAGATTAGAATTAGATTAGCCGCCAACAAACGATTTCGTCCTCTAGCAGGGAAAAAAGGAAGTGCGTTCGTTGACATTTTTTCGACGATAAATAAAAATAAAGCGGTGCCTGATTTTAGTGGCTTTATATAGTGCGCGTGTGATGTTTTATTTAGGAAGTTAGCGATAAAAGCCTGTTTCTATCCAAGTAAAACGAAAAAAAATAAAATCCACTGTCGAAGTAGCACCGCAAGTATTATTTACTTGCAAAATGGAGTACCCTTACCAACCCCACACAGCTGGGATTTTTGGAAATAAATGATTCGAGGGGATAGGAATGGACGGGTGGGTGGGTGGGTCTGGGTACATACGGTGCGAACGACAGGGTGCATGTAAAAGGGAGACTTTGTGATGGCAATTTATGCGGAAATTGTGCGTGAGCGTGATAATTTAAATTGTTCCAGGCGCCATTTATGAAGTGGATTACATTTTGTCTCTCTGGGCTTCATCATTTTGTGTACACGTGTAACACATAATTTGAATTGAATGGTGGCAGCTTTTAAGGATTTTATTGAAATTTTATATATAATTAATGTTAAGGTCAAGAGAGAAATTAAATTGTCCAGGAATTCGATATCTCATCCGCATGCTATCAAGTAGGTTATAATATCTCTGGGTATTCCAATATACTCCTGAGGGTAGACAGTAGTGATTGCAGGAAAGAAACAGACTATCAAATATCTTTCTTAACTTTTGGTGGGACTGTTAATGCAATGATGCCAATCAAGAGAAGCTGGGGGTGGGAAGGAGATGGTGGTAGAATTCGATACTTCTATCTTTACAGATGAATCCAAGATGAGTGCTGGCATAGGGGCTGGAGTGTACTCCAGAGACTGGAACTGGCACGACTCTTATAGAGGGCCAGAAAAAAAGGTGCTGAAATTCAATTTTTTTAACAACCGGTTTCAATACAAGAACATTTATTGAAAAAGCTCCATCTTAAAGCTACGTTATAACGTTGGATATACAGGGTGTTTCCCCTTAGGAGGTCCATAGAGCGGGAGGTGATAATACTCACCTAGACGAACCAAAAATTGTATGGCAGGGGGGGGGGGGTGGGCAATATCAACCGTTTAGGAGTTACAGGGTGATTCATAAAAAAAGCTAGGTTTTCACAAAACACCCTGTATTTTAAAAACTACAGGGCGTATGGTCACACTTAAGAGCTTATTGTATGCAGAACTTCATGGCCTTTCCAACGATTGCTCAAACACCTCCACACCCCTCTCTAATCATGATTTATGGTTGTCTAAACTAAAAATTTCGGATTTTCTTACCTTTTTTTTTTATTTAACCTCTATTATTTTTGAAAAAAGGTGGTTAACACAACTTTTTTTTTTTAAAACTATAAACTGTAGGCTCTCCTCTTTAAGTTGACCTATTACACCCTATGTGTTAACTGTAGCCGTTAAACAGTTATTAACTCATAACCTATTCAGGTCACACCGAAAAAAGACGATATTTTTTAAAATGACGTGCTAAGGGAACAAATTATCGTTGAGAATAGGTTTGAAAATAGGTTTGAGAATAGGTTTAGAGCTAATAACTCTTAAAGGGCTTCAGATAGCACATTGGGTGTAATAGGTCATATTATAGAGGAGAGTCTACAGTTTACAGTTTTTATAAAAAAAAGTTATGTTAACGACCATTTTGCAAAAATAATAGAGGTCAAAGTAAAAAAAAAGGAAAGAAAATCCGAAATTTTTAGTTTAGACCTTCATAACTTCTCAGGGGTACGGGGCTGGTTAAGCTGTCGTTGGAAAGGCCATGAAGTTCTGCATACAGTGAGCCCTTAATTGTGACCATACGCCCTGTAGTTTTTAAGATACAGGGTGTTTTGTGAAAACCTAGCTTTTTTTATGAATCACCCTGTAACTCCTAAACGGTTGATATTGCCCCCCCCCCCCCCCTGCCAAACAATTTTTGGTTCGTCTAGGTGAGTACTATCACCTCCCGCTCTATGGATCTCCTAAGGGGAAACACCCTGTATACAGACAGTGTTATTAAGAAAGTTAACATTTAATGAAAATATATCAAAAGGCCTAGAAAACTAACAAAATTCAATCAGCGAGCTCATTGGAGCATTTATATTTAAGACCAAGAATTTAAAGGATAAGAATTAGATTACTAGTATTACAATAAGCACCAGATAGCTTATTGGCTTTCAAAATAGTTTTTTCACATTTCTTTTTTGCTCTTCTATATCATCATCAGCTTTATGATGGCCACGTTGTAACTACGACTTTACAAATCGTGTTCCATCCCAATTTGTTGTCATAAAATCTGAAATATTTTCAATCAACAAGGAATTCCATTTTTCAGTTTCCATAATGGTCATCACACTGAACGCTCGTTCAACTTCAGCCAAACTAACTGAAACAACTTTTCAAATATCCTGGCTCCTTGAATTATTTCAGGAATATGTGGTTTTTGGTAACCAATCAACTCTCGAAAATCATTTTTAGAGATAGAAAATTTCACTAACATAGACAAATTCTCGTCTTCTAGCCAAGGCGAAAGTGAAAGATTTCCTCGCCATATATTAGGATTCAATACATTAAAAATTGGTACCAAATTATTTCTTTCACTTTTTTTCATATTGTCTATGACAGCTTGAATTAATAAACCTCTTTGCAAACGAACAAATTTATTCTCAATGAGCAATAATAATGTTTGATTGGATTATATTTTACAAACATTCATTAGTTCCCTTATTTACCTTCATTAGCTCCAGTGCTTTTATGCACCTTGGAATTAGTCTATGTGCTTTGTTTACTGTCACTTCACGACCATGTGATCCTAATGATAACTTGTGTCAGTTCTTCTAGAATGTCTATCATTAACGCCAGATCTTTTATAAGGCTTTTTTTTTTCAATGACAACAAATGAAAAGTTCAGACTGGTTATAGCGAGTTAGAATCCCAAAAAATAAAAAATTAAAATTAAATTAAATTAAAAATATTAAAATAAACTAAAAGAAAAATTTACAAACTTAGGAGAGAATCCAATTCCAAGAACGGGGGCAACTTTAGCTACTTTTAAATATAATAAAGGACAAAATGAAAAATTAAATCCATTTTTAAGTTGACGTCATAACTTTGCTAATAAAGACGCCATCATAGCGTTACCAGATCTGGGATTTTATTTTCTGTTATATAGGCTTTGTGACAGTGTCCAAGCGGCCCTTTACAGCATTATTAAAGTATTTTTTGCAAGACGTTGGACATTTTCCCGGCATTCATTGGACATGCTAGTTCAGCAAACATATGACTTCTTAATGGTTTTTTATGTGAAATTAACGCACACAAATCGATTAATGTGATGACAGCTTTATTCTTTATGAGTCGTCTCATAACAGCCATTTAATAGGCATCATTCAACATACATAATACAACAACAAAAGTTATTAAAAGAAAAAGAAGTTATCGCAAGAATTATAGCCACCCTGTACGGACACATTTGCATACAATATAGGTCTGTTGAATGACCTACATATATGCTATAGGTTACTCTACAGAGCAGGTTACTCTAGAGCAGAATAGAACGCAAAATGTTTAAGGAATTCAGAACACTGCTCTAAAACGCTGCTCTAACGTGCATTGAACTCTGTTTAATGAGTCAACTGTAAAGTGAACAGTAGTGACCTAAAACAAGATTTTCTGCTCTACCTTTTTGAGAAGGAGTAACATAGAGCAGGTATTTGAAAACTGTAAATTGTGTTTACAGTTCTGGTAAAAAGTTCAAATAATTGAGTTTTATGTTGACAGATATCAGAAAATTTCAGAAAAGTGTGTTTAATGAACTTTATGTTCATTTCTGCACTTTTTTGCTCTACTTTTAATTTGACAGTTAACCTAAGTTGAGCTGTCATGCTCTGCTCTGCTCCGAACTTTTTTCGAGTTCATTAAAGAGAGCTAAAGTAATGACGATCCCCAACCTCATTGCTTTGCTCGAGGGTATACTTAGAAAAAGTATATGCATGCGATAAGAACATTTCTTCCTCCTACTATCGATTTAGATAGCAACCTCTGTATTAAAAGTTGACTCGTATATTTAGTGAAAGCAATTAAGAGACAAAATGTAGTCATATTCACTGCCATGTAGAATATAAATTGCATGATTTTCTATTTAATGTAAGACTAATTAGAGAACTGCAATTTTGTGGAAGGCGTTTCCACAAAAATAGTAAATATAATTTCAAAAATGGTGTTGCCATACAAAAGTCATTCCTAGAAGTTTTTATTGTACTGAAAAGTTTTTTAGCATATAAAATCAAATGGAATTAGTTGTAATCATATTTACTGTCCGACGAATCGTTCTAGAAATAGATGCGAAAACCACTTTAACAATCAAACTTGCACAGAAACAGGGTATCGTAAGATTAGTTATAGTTTTTTTTTTTCATTATTCCAGAGCTTTATTTATTTACATAGCTTGATAATCTTTTGTTTTGAAAACTTTAGCAATTCATCTGGCAAACGGAAATACACAATAAAATGTTATTTAATTAGTGTCTCTCACGCTCCTTTTTGTATAAACTTCTTAGAAATGTATATTTCACAATATTTAAAAAATTTCATTTATTATTTTCAATTTAGTAATTTGAGTTATTTGAGAACCGGTTCGCAAAATCCCGTTTTTATTTAACAACCTCTTCGGCCGAACCGGTGCAAACCGGCTGAATATCAGCATTGAGTTACTTAACAACCGGTTCGCAAAATTCTTATTTTTTTAACAACCGGTTTGGACGAACCGGTGCAAACCGGCTAAATATCAGCATTGCAGACAAATGTAGTGTCTTTCAGGCAGAGCTGGTAGTGATTTACCATGCTGCAATGTTGCCATCTATGTGCAGAGAGTCCGCACGACACATCTGATGCATATACACTGAAAGCCAAGCAGCTGGATGATGTAATGGTAATATCGAAATTGGTGCAGGTACGCAAGACCAGCCTTGAGAAATTAACTACACGGCACAAGGTGATCCTATCCTGGGTATGTGGCCAGAGGGATATCCATGGCAATGAGATGGCTGATGAGTTGGCCAAAATGGGCTCTGAAGTGGATAGCTGCACACCACTGGCTTATATGAGGTACACGATCGGAGTTCTAAAAGAGAACATTATCAGAGGCGCCTATCAAAAAGCAAGCATCCGGTGGATTAACAGTGAAACAAAAAAGAAAAGAATTCTTTGGAAACCTATTTGGACGAACAGAAAAAGTCTTTTCAGCAACAAAAGAATTCTCTGGAAACTCGTTGGAGCGAACAACAAAATTCTCTGGAATCCTGCTTGGATGAACAGAAAAAATATCTAAAAAGCTGCTCTGTAGGAACAGAAGAATTTTCTGAAAACTTCGTTGAAAGAACAAAATTCGAAAATCGAGCAAGAAGTATCGGAAGCTCACCGTGCAGCTTGACAAATTTAAAGCAGATCTGAAAAGGATAAAGCATCGTCAACGTCTAAACGTAGGAGCCGGTGCAGGCAGAATGAAACCTCCATTATTTGATGGACAAATTTCGTGGCATATTTTCAAGAAACAATTTGAGGCTCCATCCAAAGTAAATGGATGGAATGATGCAGACAAAGCTACAGCTATTAGTACTTTGCGGGGTCCTGCCTCAGAGCTATTACAAACTATACCGATTGAAAAGCAACGTATAATTACATTTAATTTGTACATGCAAAGCAATTATGGCCTGCATAGGATAGAAAGGAGGGGACAAAACGCCGACAACTGACGAACGATATCGGCAGGAGCTGTAAAGATTCCGAAGAAATCGAATTCATCCAATACGTATTTTGCGAGTGCTTCGTTCTGATGAATAATAGAGGTAGTCTCTTAGGTGTAGCTACCTCTTTTTAAATCTGTGAGAACTGCAGAGTAAATAGCTCAGCCCGAAATGTCTTATGGACGCAGGATTGGTCTATAGGGTGGCTTGAAAAAGGTTATCCTACAAGGTTAAGGGGGACTTTAAACCCGCTGGAGGTCTAAGTGAAGCAGGCTTGATATCTCTACCAGCACCCTATTTATCTAACTGCATCTTTTACATGAGTTTTCGAATTTTATTTACAGTATGTCTCCTAATCCTTTTCCTACCTCCTTCCTGTCATGCTGAGCTTTGCAGCATAGTTTATCCCTAGAGCTTATCTTAATAATATAAAAAAAACAGAAACAAAAAAAGGTATTGAAAATATTTTACCAAATTTTCATCAACAACGCTTCAAAAATGTAGGCTTACTTTGATACGCTAATTGTCAAGGTATGGCCTTCCCGAATCAATAATTGACATCAACGTCACATGGTGACAGATTTATTCGTGTTTTCTTAACGAAGTGGAAAAAGATTTTCTGATCAGAAATTTCATTTACAAAATATAGATCTTTGACAATACCCCCTTCGATGAAAAATTGATAACTAATGCACTGTAATGCCTGCAGTTGGCGCAGATAGCAATTTGTATAAGGCGTTTCGTATCAGCAGGAACCAGTACTCTTCAGTACGGCAGGGAGTTGTGCCGCCTATAGGGCTGTATTGCCTAAGCGATAAAATAAATAGAATTTCGCCTTATATGATTCGTACTTCGTATTTATATATGAGGACTGTATAGATAGCATTTTCTTCTAGCGTCTGCGGCAGGCAGGAACTGGTCGTACTGAAGAGTATTGACTCCTGCTTATACCAAACGCCTTATACACATTACAAGCTAATGTTCCGTTTATTTGAAGAAAGAGGAAACACTAAAGACTCAGAGAAACTTACTTATGGGATTTTCGTCTATCTATAGAATGAAGAAAAGAGATGTATGGTTAGTCTAAACGTATTCATCGTTTCCCTGGCAGAACATGGAGTTTGAAACAAAAATTTGGTATTAGATATAATGTACCCGACGACTTATTATTACCTTATAATTAACTCTGCAACCCTAGACTGATAGCTAAAAACCCATTTAATAGAAAACCGAGGCTCAACCTCTAAAAGTTCATCGGCTGACTTATCTTGGAACTACTGGTTCCTTAAGTTTCTGTTCACACTACAGATATGAAGGCCTTACTGAAACTTCTACATTTACAGCTGGAAGGTACACAAAAAAAAACGGCAATCCCCATTGACATTAGGCTACAAAATAATAAACACTTTAAGCTTCGGCTCTATCACAACCGTAACTATTCCAAACTAAATTATTAGCCATACGCCATACAGTAATACCAGCATTAAAAGAAATGGCTCAACTATTAATATCCTCTCGGACAGTCAAGCCGCCGCTCTCAAGGCCTTAAAGTCCTACACTATCAAGTCAAGGATAGCCTGGGAGTGTCTGCAAGCAAGCCCTTAAAATTTTATCAAGAAGAAACAAAATTGTTCTCATATGGGTACCTGGACATGAGGGATCAGAGCAATTTTGTGGCACTGCAAAGTGTTTCCTCAGAGCTACCCTAAATAGCTGGGGGATAACAAACAAAAATCCCTTTATTGAGAAAAACTACAAGGATTTCGACAGGCATAACAAACTTTATCAACACATCTGACAAAAAAACAAAAAAACTCCTATTCCTTAAACCTCGTTTCCACTAATACAAATTTTCTTACCCGACAAGTTTTGAAACTGGATGTCGGCTGCAAAAACTCGCACAAATTGTTGGGTAGATTTTTTCATTTCAGTGGAAACGCTCATTTGTTGTGTTGGCTAAACTTGTGGAAGGCAATGGAGTAGAATGTAAGAAGTTAAGCCAACAAGTTCGCGAGAATTTATTTAAATGGAAACACTTGTAAGTTTAAGCTAACATGTCGGCTCCCAACAAGTACACAACATGTTGCCGAACAAGTTGGCACAATTTGTATTAGTGGAAACGAGGCTTTAGGAGAACAGAGCTCAAAATGATTACAGAGGTCTTCTCAGGCCATTGCCCATTGAGATATCACTTCAGGGCTTGGCTCTGATACTTCATCCTGCCGCTTCTGTCAGAGCACCAGCTCTGCAACTGCAATTCATTGGCCAGGCGGAGATGGATTACTCCACCTTGAACATGCTTTTCCTCCACTAAACTACGTGTGCAACTTCAATTCCAGCATGGTTCTAGATTTTATTAACAGTCTAAACCTAGAAAGAGAGCTAATTGAACGGGGACTCACACAATAGATCTTTCAGGTCGCAGTGAATGCGAGACCAACACCTACACACATCTAAAAATCTAATCTAAGCCGCTCTCATAGCCTTAAGGTCCTTCTTTGACCAACATTAAGTCAAGGGTAGTTTGAGAGTTTCTACAAGCACTGTAACTGTGTGGGGGGGCAGAGCTAAGACCGGACCCTTTGGATAGAAATAAATAATTGGCCAAACTGCTATCCTGCCAGGATAATCATGAAACATTAGAGCAAATGCTCTGAAACTGTGCAGAGATAGTGATACGGAAATTACTCCACATCAAGCACGCATTCCATTCTCCAAAGCATGTGTATAAGTGTGATGGAATCTCAATCTCAGAAAACTTTTAGACTTTTCAACAACACAGTCTTAACCTAGAATGGAAATTTAAAAAAAAAAAAAAAAAAACGGGAATTCGCAATATATATACGAACAATGAACGCCAGGCTAATATACCTTAACCCATTCACTGCCAACTACGAGATATCTCGTAGTAAGCGTATGTACCAAAACTGCCGACAACGAGATATCCCGTAGTGAGTGCTACAATTTTAGATTTTTACAAATGGCCATTTGAGTTAGAAATTATTAGAAAGGATGAAAGAAAAATTTATATAGTGTAGAAAACATATTAATTATCAATTTTTATTAGAAACGGACTTGAGAAAACGAAATGCGGTGAAGGGACGAAGCTCCCCACCATACACCGCTCCATACAAACGTGTAAAACTGGGGGACCCTTTAGCTTCCACAAATTTGATCGGAAAAACATTTCCTCTTACAGACTTGAAGATATTTCGATTTCGCATGGTATAGGGTACTACGTTTTTTTTTCCGGGGAGGGGGGAATTTAATTAGTTTCAAATCTCGATACGCCATAAATTCCTTCTTTCACCTCACAGCATAGTCATGTGTATACTTAAAATTCATGAAAAAATCAGGGCTTTTTAAAACTGCTTTCCAAATTTCAAATTGTACTAGAACAAAAATACTAAATCGGCCCCCTCACCCCTGTAAGTAAGTATGTGGAATTTTTCGGAACGTCTTAAAAATCAGTTCCACCCATCCTCTATCGATCCCCATTAACACTTTTGCTCTACTACTAAATTTAGAGTTTCCCTATTGTAGTACTAGATTGTTTCTACATACCTTCATAACTTCCGTCCATTAAGTCCGATCGAGGAACGGTTTTCACTTATTTACCACTGGACGGCCAATAGCTACAATTGGTAGAACAACTTTTTTCCATTGGCGTCATTTTTTTAGATAAACTTTTCGTCAGAAGTTTAGTACAAATTTTAAGGTGCATTTTTACTTCAATTTATTGCTTTTACGTTTTTCTCTATATATCGGTCAAATATTAACCGATTTTAATGTTTCAAAGGTTTATTTGGAGTAGGGCGTCGTATGGTGTAAGCCGGTACATCTGCTATAATCACCCCTTCGGAGGGGGGAGATATCATTTTTCGATAATAACTCGATATAGGGGCACTTCTACTCATCTGATTAGTAGCTATCTTTCATACAAGAACACTTTTTTCCCGGGGGTACTTTTGGATGGGGAGTAGGTACCCCCGGCGAGGGGTAAGTTCCACCATGCCATGTCGCATATCATATGAAAGGTATTGACGAGTACTATCGAGCTGTGTACTTCTTTTTCTTATTAAGTAACCTTCGTTCAAACAAAGTTTTCAAATTACATGTCTGTACATATGTATTAATTCATCCCCACCCCATAATTCGCCCAAATATAATCCGATTTCAAAAATTCCTTTTGATTATTTTCTGAATTTTTGAGCCTATTTCACACCCCCTCCCTCTTGCGTTGCAAAAATTCTTTTCCACCGCCAAAATTTTAATCGAAAAACTTTATTTGGAAACTTTCTACGAATTCCAGATAAATCCAATTTTTGAATTTTTTATGGATGCTCGCTTACTACAAGATTACCTATATAAAATTACAGCAACATTGGATGTTATTTACCTATTAAAAAAAAAAAAAACTGTCAGGATTTTTAAGGCGCACTTTGCGCCATCTAGCGGCAGTTCTACGAGGCTAACTGGAATGTTATTTACACTACGCGCTAGCTACAGGTCTCTTCTATTTCCGGCACTTTGTTTAAAGGCAATCGGCGCTTCGGCTTAGATTCTACAGCAATTTAAGTGCGACAACTCCCGCGAAAATTTTGGCTTTTTCCCTATCAAAATTTCGTGATTTTTACTTTTACCCCTACCCCGGCATGTGGGTACTTTTTGAAAGGTATTGGCGAGTACTATTGCATGGTATAGTTTTTTTCTTAAATTAACTTCATTTTACCCCTTTTTTCGACATTTTTTCCTTATAATTCCTTAATTATAATTTTTCCGGGGTCCATAGTTTTTAGTAATGACTAATGAGTACTTGGACTTACCTTACGTTGTACTGGCTTGGGAAGGCAGACGTTATATATTGATGTCTAAATGTATGCTAGGCACCTTGCAGGAAATGGAGGGAGTGCATTCAGGTCGAAAAAGCGTCATATACTTACAATGTTTTTCTAAGAACAATTAAGGAAGGGAAAAGTGCGTAGATGAAAAAAAAAAAAGTGGATTATGTTCAGCTAATAACGAGATACAAATAAGTGAAGGCAAAGTAAAAAGAAATATCTTTGAATATGAAAAAGTTGATTGAAAAAAAAACACTACGAGATATCTCGTAAGCGGCACTCAGCACAGGAATTTTATTCACCGACGCCAGCTACGAGTTATCTCGTAGTGTTTTTTTTATTTTCAAATTACAGTAAATCCCATCTCCATACTATATCTCTAACTTAATATTCTTAGATTGTGTTGAATTTCGTGTTTTCTTTAAAATAAAATCTTGGCATCCGGGACAAGAGACTCTAAATTTTTCTTGCAGTGAATTTAACCTAAAATCCGCAAGTAACCTGAGATATACAAAATTAAATTTAGTAAAAAGTAGATTGAATTTGAAGCGGTTGCAAAAAGTTAGAAAGGTCGAAAGAATGGTGGTAGTAGTTAGGCTCCATAAAAAACGCTTTACATCTTTTTTTTCCTTTTTCATTAAGATAATCGAACTATTTTGCTCCAATCACGAAATTCAATCTTCGACAAAGTTTCAAACTTTAAAGTTCATCCATATCCACCCCCATCATCCGTCCATAGACCACAATACCTTTTAAGACGACTTTTTCTTAATGAAAATGAAAAGTGTAAGCTGGCATCGAAAATATTCACAATCTCTTCATACCTACCTACCTACATAGCTACGCGTCTTTTTCGTCACGTCATCGACTGGCTGCGGCTACACCAGCCACCACCTTCACCTTCATAGCACCAGCTTGTCCAAATATGTATGAATGAAGTCCGTCATTCATAACTAAGAGACCGGATCCAAAAGAGCTTCGGTATCGCGTTTTGAGCAATTATCATCATCATCATCAGCTTGAGTTGAGCAGATCTCATTAATGAAAAAGAAGAAAAATTAAAAAAAAAAAAAATTCGAAAGTTCTCTTTACCATGTGAGAGCACATTCCGAACGCTTAACGGTTAATTAATGACTTCTTTAACCGCTTTTTGGGAAAACCTATTCCGATAGCTGTTGGTTGAGGTCATGTATGCAGTATGGTAGTTAGTGTATAGCTTTAGATCGACGATCCACACATAACGCAGGCTGGCAGAGTAGTACAAAAGAGAAGCACATAATTCGGCAATTCTTCATATTTGGTTTGGTTTGGTTTAGTCTGGCTGGCTTATGTGGCCGCACCACTGATTTTAAAGCTTATTCAACTGTTCAAGACTTTTTTGGTCATTTTATTCGTCATCCAGTTGTGCGCGCATACTATTTTAAGTCTCTTTGTTATGCAAACAACACCTTTACACCTTTACATATAAATACATAGCCATCAAAGCTGGAACTAAGTATAAATGGTGATTTTCCACAGGTCTGTGGTGTGTAGAAACACATCCGGATCAGATGGAATTCAGTGTGCGCAACTTATGAAATATGCGGAACTTGAAGCGGGCTAGAAAATCCAACATTAGATAATAAATATTTGAACTTTCAATCATTTTTATTACCAAGTTTTGGGTAGGTGTTAATAATAAATACATAACTGGAATCACAAAATTGTTCTTTTATATTTAACACATCGGTTGGGCGGGGGGGGGGGGGGGCTGTACTCCAATGTAGAATATTAAATGGAAGTTGAGAAGAAGAAAAAATATTGAAAGTCATACCAACCATGTTGGAAATAGTTATGGGCTCTTTTTTTCCAAACTTCAGACTTCACACATTAGCCGCATTGTCATTATACAGGGTGTCCCGTCGAGATTATAAAAAATTTTAAGAGTCGAAAGTACAGCCTATTTGCGATCGAAAATGTTATATAAAATTTTTTCGATTTCGTACTCATTTCGAAGTTATAGGTGATTTTCGATTTTTTCGAAATTTAGAACCTTAAGTAACTTTTTTGACCATAACTCAGTTCAGGTTGCTGCTCACAGGACGACCTTTTTTCTTGTGTTTTACTCGTAACATTACAAGATCTCATTCGGAGTAAATTGATTTTGAAAACGTTACACATAATGGAAAAATTGGCGATTTGTTGACAAAACATTTTTTTCGTCAGAAAATTCATTTGTCTTCAAAGTCATAAATCTCGAAAAGTAACCATGCCAACAGATGATCCGGTTCTCATAAAAGTCCAATACGATTAGTCTATTGCCAGAGTTACAGTAAAAACAAGCCTGCAACATACCTCTCATAACTTGAGCGCAAAATTAATTTCGAATTGATATAAAATCCGGAAACGCGTTTTACGGGAACTATATCTCGTTCAAACCTGTTTGACCTACAGCTAAGGTGATTATACCGTTGGATTCGGTTAGTTGTTAAAGTTAAATTCAATTTCGAAGTTCGAACATTTTCGAAAATCTAGAGAAGCAAAGTTGACTCGATTTCCTGAATTTTTGTGCATACTTTTTGAAGATTTTTTTCTTATTTTCGTATAGATTAAGGATGTAGACATTTTTTCCAATTTAATAATTTTTTTCGATTTGCCCTCTGAAACTGGCAAATAGCGTTCGAAAATGCCCAATTTCAAACATATTTTTCGTTATAGCTCGGGTAGTTTCGAGTGGATTTTAATGAAATTCGGTACGTATGCCGCATTTATAAATACACAACTTTTTGTATTTTTCGATTTTCAAAATTCGAAATTCTCATTAAGTAACTATTCAAAATTTGAAATTTTTTAACAATTTTTTTTTATTTTTTCGAAATTTCATATCTTATTACATTTTAGGTGATTTTCTTTCCCCTTTCCTCTAGATCCTTTTAATCTGCAACTTTTTTATACTGCATGTTATCAGCCAAAGTTTCATCGAAAAAAGTTACAAACGGTTGAAATTCGAAAATTCAAAATCACAAAATTCTGTATTGCATTTTGGATTCTATGCTGGGAGACTTGCAAGTTTGTAATGATATGCTCATTTATACTCCGCAACTTTCTGCGTACCAAAAATATCAATTTTCGAAAATTTTCAATACTAAATCTACGATTTTCGAAAAAATTTCACTTTTTTTCACCCTTCAATATTAGTACTTTCCTTCCACAGAGTATAGACATGTGGGTACTCTATGGAAAGCTTGCAGTCGCTACTTTAAGAATATGGGAAAAAAAATTCCACATTTTCCAACTTTAGGTGCATTGTTTCTTCCATCTTTGCAATTCGATTCAATTTTGTTCAAGTTATGAGAGGTATGTTGCAGGAAAATTTTTACTGTAACTCTGGCAGCAATACTTAAGGCGGACTAATCGTGTTGTACTTTTATAAAAGATAATAAATGAGGGATGTTTTCTATGAAAACCGGATCATCTGTTGGCATGGTTACTTTTCGAGATTTATGACTTTGAAGACAAATGAATTTTCTGACGAAAAAAATGTTTTGGCAACAAATCGCCAATTTTTCCATTATGTGTGAACGTTTTCAAAACCGAGTTACATCGAATGAGAGCCTGTAATATTACGAATAATATGTTGACAGCTGATATAACAGGCTTATTTTTGCTAATTTTTGTATGGTTCCCTATCAAATATGGAAAATTCAAAAACATTATTTTCAGCATATTTTCCATTTGAGGCTATTTCCTTTAACTTGTACACGAATTTGTCTGTCAATTTATATTTATATATTTCTTTTTTACTATTTTCGACACTCTCGTAGAACCACTTTTCGTCATCACAGCGAGCTGAAACTTGGCACACAAGTTCATGTCGCGTGACAATTGAATCTATCAAAATTTGAACCGGAAATTTCCATGGAAAACCCGGAAATCGGGAAAAATAATTTGAAAATTTGGTACAAATTTGATTAGTGATAAATCCGTTTCAGGAAAAATGCAGTTTTCCGATTTTCCCGAAAAGGAATTTTCCGACTTTTCCGGAAAATTTTCCGACGAAAAAGTTTTCTAAGCTATCCGGAATCATTTTTTTTTCGTCCTACTGGCATAAATACTTTCCCTTCAACAATCATTAAAAATCGAGGAAAATTCATGTAAATTTTATAAAAAATTTCATAGTAATAGGAAAAGTCTGTGGAAAACATGGAAAATCGGGAAAATTCAGTAAATCAGTGTCTTTTCAGCCGTCATAAAATTGTTTTAAAATATCTCTATGCAGCACGTAATAACAATTTAGTTAACTAATGTGAAAAAGGCAGAAAATAAAATAAATAAAAAACGAGTTTTCATGAAAAAGTAGAAAATAAACTTTTCTTCACACACAGAGGTGGACTCAGATTTTATTCCGATATATTTCAGTATGATCAATCAAAGGTAATAAGTGATGATTTGATTCATGAAGAGAAAGAATATTGAAGTGAAATGTCTCAATCAAAAAATATAGTAGTAGTAGATAGTAAAATCCGACTTGAACTCCGCATGGAAACATAGTACTTATAACAGGGGCGGATCCAGCTAGCCCCCCCCCCCCATGAAGACCATTAAAAAAAAATTGCATCTGAATTTTTCCTAACAAAATGATTCACATCGATTTTACTGGACCTTTTGTAAAAAACGTAACAATTTCTGGAAGCATTCAATATGATACATTTAGGAACGCAGGCCCTAGCTAGCAGCTTGACCTTCGGTCATGCGGTTGTTGGAGTTTATAGCGAAAACAGGAAGCGCGGATACCTGTACATGAGCGTCGCTTTGGTCGGGGTGTTTGAAGCAAGACAGAGCCTATTCATGTTAACGCGATGGAATGTTTGTTTTAATTAAAGGGTCTTTGATAAGCCGTCCATGTAAAGACGGCTTCTTAGAACATTATCGGCGCGGCGTGGTAAAACAAACATTTTAAGAACCAATTATATCTCGTAATTGAAGAAATTCAGCGAAACTATACACAACGACGAAGAAGTCATTGTAAATTGTTGTAGTGAGTGTTAATACATTTAAAGCAAGAGATTAATTTTTAAATAATTTTTTTTTATTATTTCGTAAAATGTATTAGTTTTTATAGAATACTTAGCCCAAACATTAAATAAAAACAAAATAAATCTGCAGATTGGGAAAGTCTCAATGAGTATCCTAGAGAGTTTGATTGGTCGGTCTTTTTTGCTTTAAGGGATGTTGATGAATGCACATTTGAATTTAGTACAATTCTAAGTTTAGGGCATGCGTGAATACATTCGGTATTTACACAGCAGATCTTAACAACAGAAAAATCGCTTTGGGTTTAACGATAAGTGAAACCAAGCAATAAAAGCGTCTGCTTTTCGCACCTATCAACATCCATGTCCAGAACTAAAACACTATCCGAAGAGAAAAATTTCTTTTTGACCAGAACGTTACAATATTGGCAAGACGCAAAGGCAGCATAGGTTTCTCGTCTCAGTTCAAAAATATCAGGATCAATTTCAGCAGCTCCTCTATTCCTTCATTAGTTTACAATGAAGTGGTTGTTTACTCCCTGAATAAAACTAATATTTTGACTGTTCTTCTTTTTCACCCACTTTACATCTCCCTTGTAGATGTGTACAAGAGCCAATACACATCCATGCGAGAAATATATTCAAGATCTTTCAGGAGATCAACGTTTCCAAAGCTGCAGGTCCTGATAATTTCAAGCTCCGTTAAATAAAACCTGTGCCCCATTCTTGGCTAAAGTTCTGCGAAAACTATTCTACTTATCTTATGCGACAAGAAAATTTCCAATTGCTTGGAAATTACCTCACGTGCAGCCTATTCCCGAGAAAAGAAAAGGTAGTGATCTCTCAAATTATCGACCAATTACAATCACTTCGATTCTTAAAAAGGTTTTTGAATCTATCATTAACTCCAAATTAATGAAGTATCTAGAAAGTAGACAAACCCACAACGATCGCCAATATGGCTTTTCTTTTTCTGACTTATCTTATGGAACGCTGAAGCCTTAGTCTTCTCAATTTTGGTGGGCTGAAAATCGTTGCCCTAGATATTTCAAAAGCCTATCATAGTGTCTGGAGTTCAGCCCTTTTAGCCAAACCTAAAGCACTGGGCCTCTCTCGTCCTCTTCTATTATGAATGTAAAATGATTTATCTGGTCGATTAATACGGATTATATAAGATAGCGTTACAGCTCAATCTCAGCCAATAAATACCGGGGTTACTCAGGGCTCTGCTATCTCTCCATCTCTCTTCTCAATTTTCTCTTCCCTTACTTTCAATCCCATCCATTGCTTTGCCGATGACAGTACCCTTGGTTTCGCTTACTCGTTTGACACCCTTGGGAACTACAGAGGAAATGTCACATCTGTCAAAAACTAGATTGTATGATTAGATCCGTGAATAACCGCCGTGATAATATCCGCGCTTGGAGCAAGCCGAGTCGCATCGAATTCAATACATCTACGTTCCAAAGCTGTCCCATCTCTTAAAAACAAGATCATAATTTTTCCACTTCCGTTTCTTTTGATGGAGCACTGCTTGACGATAAACCGTCTTAATGCATTCACATTGATATTTGCAGTAAGTTAAGCTGAACAGATCACAACTTCTATGTTGCCAAATAAGCAACGAAGTATCTTCGATTTCTGAAAAGAAATATTTCAGCCCATCGATTCTAGCGCTCCTCTACAAGCCCTACATCAGACCTAGAATGGAATACAATTTCCAAATGTAGCCCGGGGCTGGTCGTAGAGCCGTAGCTTCGTTGGATATTGTCAAAGAAAGAGCCTTCAACTCATTGGCGATGTGGCAAATATTTGTCATATG
Source organism: Dioctria linearis (assembly GCA_963930735.1). Classification (NCBI taxonomy): domain Eukaryota; kingdom Metazoa; phylum Arthropoda; class Insecta; order Diptera; family Asilidae; genus Dioctria; species Dioctria linearis. The sequence goes on along the minus strand of OZ005740.1, from coordinate 13,700,514 downwards.
GACTTACACAAGCACCGCCGCAATGTTGGTTGCCTTTCGTTCCTATATTTCTACATGCATGGTCAATGTTCTGATGAAATATCTAGTCTGATCCCTGATTCCTGTATGTTATACTCGCACTGCAAGCCGCTCACATCCTTTTACCCTTTAAGATACTTTCGGTCGTGTGTGAACGTGGAACAGTCTCCAATCTTCTGTCTTTTCTTCGGCATGCAATCTACGAAAGTTTAAGGGTGACATAAATCAGCACCTTCGCCACCCTCCTCATATTCCTTAATTTCTTTCTTTATTACATTCTTGCCATGCTGTGCTTTGCATCATAGCTCATAGGATATCTCCTGAGCATGGGTTAATAATATAAAAAACAAATAAGCCGCACTTTCTTAGGAGTTATATACGTACATGGTATGTATTGCATCTATTTTCTGACTGCTATTTTAAATAAATGTAAATTTTTAATTCCTTTATTTTACAAAGATTCAATTTATGATGATTCGTGAATTTGAATAAAGTACGTTTCCCTAGTTTTACTAACTAAAATGGATGATTGGGAAGTTTTACACTTCCACCATTTACAAACCAAAACAAAATGAATAATCAACATCCTTTTTGACTTTTCGGAGTGGCAAAGAACCTTGAGCAACTTTCCTCGTTGCGAGTGGTAACCACTTTCTAATTTGCTCGACTCGTATCTTTTAAATGATAAATTTTGTGCATTTGACATTTGCGAGTGGTGGCGAGTATCTTCAAAGTTTTGTTCAGTTTCAGCACATACCATTTAAAACCATAGTTGCGCCCCCCCACTAGAATCCTGGATCCGCCACTGACTTATAAACAACTTTTCTGAATAATACATCCTGATTCACTCATTTTTACTACTACGCATATAATTGTTTTTTACCTATTCAACTGGCCGGCTCTTAAATATTCTAACCCCCCCACCCCTGTACTTACAGTGTATGTATATTTTCATTTTTTTTTCTTTTTTCAAAGCATCATTATTGGAGATAAACTGATGCTGAGTCAGATCATATGTTCTACGGAAAAACCTATACTACTGCACATAAAAACAGTATTTATATATGTATGTAGGTATGTCGTGAAAATACATAAGTATTTGAAACATTGTATTTTTCTCGGGCTTTACTTATGGCTTCTAAAAATCTTTTATTGGCTCCTGGTCAGAGGTATTAGGTTCCATAGAACAAACCTCTTGCAAGTATTTATGTATACCTACTTGGGTAGAGGTACATAACATATGCACGTCCCCCCATATATATGTATGTATGTATAGTTACCCCCAGTATTTTAATTTCACTGCAGCAAAAATAAACGTACAAGTACTTGCATACCTAACTACTTATGTAATCAAAACTTTACTCCATCAATGCGGCGCGGCGTTGTTGTGTTAATCATATTCAAAAGCATATTGTTATTGGACGCTGATTTACGGGTGAATGATTTTGAAAATTGCCAGGTATTTCCTCTAGTCCTGCATGGTATGCAAACAAGGCGAAAACACTATTTCGATTTCCTTTTGTAAATTAACAATAGTCTCTCTATGTTCGGTTCATTGTTCGCATGTAGTCAATTATGTTATGTCGAAATCCTGGTAAAATAATACAATTTTTTGTTATTTTTTTTTTTGTATTACGAAAATGTATAGGCATACCTGAAAGGACGAGCATATATTAAAGAGTTTATGAAATATTATCTCCATAAATTGATTTGTTCTCGTTTTATACTAAAAGGTTTTTCATCAACTATAGAAAGTAAATTTATACATAAAGGATATGCATACCGTGGTTATAGCCTTGCTCTACTACGATTGTGTGTGAAATATGTATATGCATGCGTTTTTCTTCACGCAATTGTTAGGTGTGAGAATAAAAGGAAAAAATAAATGGGGAAATATGTAGTATGTATGAAGGTACCTATACCCCACCCACCCACCTACGCATTCATATGCAAATGAAATGAGTGTCAACAGAAAAACTGGGGACTTTTTGTTTACAGAACATGGATTTATGGGAAACTTATGAAAACATGAAATGAGATGTCAATGAGCAGAATAGTTATAATAAATTATTAAACTCGAGCAATGTTGTTTTTTGTAGTAAATTAAAAGTGAGTTATACCTACAAAACAAACAAACAAAAAAGAGCTCATATATTACCACAGAAAAAATCGAGGGATTAAATTTATGCGTATTTAATAATGTGAGCTAGCAAAACTTAGAGATCTGTCACGCATTAGATTTGGCAATTCGGAAAATATAGTAGAGTAGGGGGGATCTAAAAAAAAAATGTCCTTTTCGATTTTCATGTTTGTCTCATCATGTGACACAGTTCACTCTGTGGTTCGGTATACTGACATTAATAAGGTATGCCCACTAGATTTTTGATAGGTGATGCAGTGACATCACGGCATCAGTTCATATGAAGACTTCAGAAGTTTTTTTTTACTTTTTTTTTTAAATATAGAATCGATGCTTGGTCTATCGAAATTGGGCCTATAATATTTTAAATCATGCTGTAATGGCATGAAACAACAACATGTATTTTTGTGCATTGAAACTCAACGTGATTCTTCCTACCCCAAGCAAGTATTTTGTTGATGGCACATGAACTAGATGTCGCATGGCATACTAGTGGAGAGTATACAGATTGTGAAATGGGTAGTGCATTCTGGAATGGACCATAACATGTTTTAGGGTGTGCCGAAAGCAAATATTTTTATAATAGCAGTTTTATATGCATTAGATCGACTTCCTCAACACTTCAGATATGAACAAATATTAATCACTCGACGTATACACCATTTAAAATGTTGTAGTCCATTCCAGAATGGACCACCCAGCCATATAAATTTTGTAAACTTTTTTGGTAGTGCATGCGACATCTAGTTCTTGTGCCATCTATGCTACTACTAATGCCATTACTGCGAGTAAGCAAAATAAAGTATTATATCTTCCAATTCACACAATTACAAGATTGCAATTGGTTGATATAGAGTAGATAATTTATAAATATTAATATGAAAATAGAATCGGAGAGAAGATAGAGCCCTGAGGTATACCAGCATTAGTGGGTTAGGAATCTTAGGTGACGTCGGCCGTGAAGTATATATATTTTACGGGCTATGTGTAAAACTGCCAACCAAGAGATTAAAGATGGGGGGGGGGGGGGTTAAAGAGATTTATCTAAAACAGTAGTACCAGAACTCGAAAGTTTTGGAAAGATTTAGGACACCGATTAAAATTTTGTGTAGCCAACGGTGTCATCTAACCATCCATAAGGAATGCTAACTTGCCTTCCGTAGAATACGGAAAGTCATACAGATAGACTTTGGTAAACTTTTACACCGTTTTACTACAAATGCCGAAAATTCTTGTTTTTGTTGTTGTCATTTGCAATTCAAATTTAAGATAGATTTCAGTCCATTAGTTACTTTTTATGTTGTGTGTGTGTGTCTCTGTCTCTTCCAAATGAAAGAAATTTTTGCTTTCAGTATCAGATGCGCATTTAAATTTAGAATTTAAAATTCATTAAGTGCAGGGGCTTCGTGGAATTCTGAGACCGCTTGCTTTTCACGACAGAGCGAATTTCTAACTATAACTTTAGATCTCTTGAGTTAGTTGGGGTACAGTTCCTGGTCCGTCCGAAACTTTTATACTCGTTTTGTTAAAAAAAAAAACAATTTCCTTTTTTCATGTGCATTTCAGGTTACCACAAATTTTTAAATTATTTTTACTGGAATGCGCCAAAAAATTTAATTTGAAGATTTGTATGCGTAAACTAACTATAGATCTGTCCAATCTAAAGTAGTTTATCTCAAAAATTTTGGTTTCTGGGCTTGCATGCATATTTAATGCTGAAACTTCCATTCTTCTTTTCTGTCCTCTCCTCTCGAGTTTTATGTGTATTTAGAGTCACCCGACCAGTGATTGTCTGAGACCAAATCATTGTTGTTTCAAAAGTACGGATATTATTCTTTAACAGGTTTGAATCTACATTTTTACTTTTTTGATCGCGATTAATTTAGTTTTGTAATTCTTTAATTTTTCTATTTTCAGTTTAATTTTGAGAAAATACATATTGGTTCCCCTTGAGCTGATTTTATTAATTTTCATTATTTATACAATTTTTCGTATGGGGTTGTCGTATGAACATTTAGTATACAAAACTTTTCCGTTGTTCCCAAAATTTTTCATTATCCAAAACTGTTTGAACTTAATGTATGCTAACACAAATTTGAATGCGGTAATTATATTACGATTTCAGATATAATTTCAAAAATGACTTCATTGGGGGAAGTCCTTAATAGGTTGCCAAACGAAATTTTATAAAATTCCTTATTCCGACAAAAAAAAAAATTAATAAAACTTAAATGATCCATATCCCACCACTAACACCAAATAAAATCATGATAATTTTACCACGACGTCTTAATTTCGTAAATTTTTCCTCATTTGTGATCAAGTTTAGTTTAATTTATGGGCCGCTAATCAACCGAACTGTTCGCCTTTCTTGTCTTAGGTGCTCTCTAGAGAGGGTATCGACAGGATGGTTCTTAGACATTTTTCCTGATTCCATTTAACTTGTAAATTTTTATATTTTTCTGGGAATTACCGCTCATAGGTGTTACTGAATACCAATAATGTACGGGACAGGAGCTGAATCTTCTTAAGACACCGACTAACTCAACATTAAGGTTAAGAGTAAGGCCGACACTAGGACCATACAGACACCTCGACCATAGTTAATCTATTGTTCCTATGCAACTTTAAAACTTCAAGCGCGAGACACTCGCACATGATATTCTTTGAATTTGAGGTTTCATCTACCTTTTCGCAGAGTTGACACAGTTCGTTGTTGGATTTGCCTATTTTCCGTATAAAATAAGAGAAGAGGCCATTCCCAGAGACTGCATTATATACAGGCCGATAAATTGTCTACTAAGACCAATTAGTTCGCCTCACTGGAGAAGAGCGGGGTGAAGAATTCCGTCATTTGTCTCCTACCCAGCACGGTTCCCTCACCTCTAACTGTTGTAGTCCACCATTTTGGTAAGCCAATTGTTTGGCTACGGACCAGTATACGGACTGTCGCTTCCGGTTTCACCTCGATCATCATTTCTGTCCACTCATTCATGCCCAGGGATCCAAAACAGCCAACCGTACTTTCTTTAATAAAACAGCACCTCAAAAATTTCGGATTTCTTATTCTTTGTAATCTGATTGGAAGTACAGGGTCTTTCAAATTGAGTTTTCAAAAGTACGCGCCTATGTAACACACTTCAAACATCGAACGCACCCATATTATATGTCATTTTGACAGCTGAAGGTTAGCCATTTATAAAAATGGAGTCGTATACATTACAAGAACGTATGAAGATTATTGAATTATTTTATGAAAATGGTCATTCTGTAAGAAATGTATTTCGCAAATTACACGATGTTTATGGTCGACACAATCGTCCAACTGAGCAAAAAATTGGTAATAATGTGCGGAAATATCAAGAAACTCGTGCAAAACAAGATCGAGAAAGACGTCAATATGCTTGTGCCGGTCGTTCAGAAGAAAATATTGATGCTGAAGACATTTGGTTTCAATAAGGTGAGGCTACGTGTCATTCAACCAGAGAAACTTTGCAAGTACTACATACAAAGTTTCCAGACCGTGTCATTTCCAGATTCGGTAACGTGAATTGACCTTCAAGATCCTGTGATTTAACACCGTTAGACTTCTTTCTCTGTGGCCATGTAAAAACACAGGTCTACAAGGATAATTATTCGAGTTATTGGTGAGATAGAACCGCAACTATGCCAGAATGTGATTGAAAATTTTGATAAAAGGTTCAGGTACTGTAGAGACGCAAGAGGTGGTCACATGGGAGATATCTTTTTTAGAGTATAAATGGCAAACATAGTATTTCGAGAATAAATAAAACTTTTTCAGTTTCAATTCAAAATCTATGTATTTTAATTATTTACTTTTGAAAACTCAATTTGAAAGACCCGTTAGTATAGTACACAAAATGTTGATTTTTAGATTTGTGAAATCAAAATGAACCACAATATTTCTAGAGCTAGAGCTACACTCATATACGTACATATATATATCATCCTACACTAACGAAACAACAGGACTAAATTGAATTTCAAACTGATTCCGTATTGATTTTTAAAATGCCATACCAACGCAGCAATGTTGTACCCCAACAAGAAAATTCAAAAGAAAGGCAAGGAAATATTGTGCTGTGCATTGTTGTAAGTGTACAAACCTATCCGACACAAAAGTCCGGAAATATTTCGAAAAGCACAAATCAAATTGCAATTCAAGTGGCATCCCATTTCCTTCCCACTTTAAATTGTAAATTAATAAGGATTTGAATAAATAAACAAATTCACGCGTTTAAAGCAACCAAACCAGACATATTTCGAATGTTCCTTGCACAAAAGTCCAATTTCGATGTACAATGTAGGTACGTGTGGGGAATAAATCGAGTGCAATTTGTATATAAGATGCAAGGCGGGCCAGCTAGCTAGCTAGCTAGATAGATAGTTAGCTACTCTCTATCTTATCCGCATCGTAAGGATAAGGCTATAAAATGAAACCGATGGCACTTATGGGCCTTCTATCGTTCCTTACATATGCACACATACACAATCATATTCTGGGTTCTGGATAAGGTATACTATATCGTCATACATCCATTCCAGTCCTGTGTGTATAAATCAAAATGTGGGTCGTTTATTCGTATATTCCAAGTTGTAAATATATCTAAGAGTGTGCCCATGGTATTAGGAACTACTCTAAAAGTAATGTATACATGGCAAGACTGTGAAGGCTAGAAGGACGCATTCATGCATTTCCGTTTCTCATTCCCCAGAGTCGAGTGGCATGGATGGGACTCTTATAAAGCACATCCAAGTGCCAACTTTTTCCTCGGGAGAAGAATTCAAGTGCCTTCGGCGAACTTCTGTAAATCATGAAGCTTAATTGTGTACAACGAAAGAGGAAAGGCTTTGGTCAGTGAATCGTCCGCCGCGTCCTATAATGCTGTACATACCTACAAAACAAGAAATTCTTCTTACAGCCGCCGCCGCCGCCGCCGCCATTCGGGCATCTCTAAAAAGGATCTAAGTTTGCCGCGTCGGTCGACTATCAGTAAAAATTTATTTCACTTCCCTTCCATAGCCCAAAAGGAGGAAATCGGATGGGTGGTATCCGTATCGGTTTGTTTCCTATACAATAAAATGCCTGCCCCCTCCAGGGGGGGAGAGTATGTAGTATGTATGCATGTATTTGCAATTCTGCCACATAACGCGACTTAATGACATTCAAATTTTCAACTTCAGCAAAAAACATTAAAGAGAGAACAGCAGAATTTGTAGAAAACATTTACAAGTGTTCACTTCGGTTAAGTTAAGTTACATTGCCTTTTGTCCGTTATTGCTTGCATGCAAATTGGGATTTTGGTAGGATGGGAAGGAGGACTAGCAGCATAACACTATAGCAGCAGCAGTAACGTCTACAAAAAGTGCGAGCGAATGTCACGAAATGGCTATGGATTAAGTTGAAATTTCAAAAACAGATAACAGACGGCGAGTGTCGTTCGCTATATATGCAATATGCATGCAAAAGCGTTTTACATTGTGTGTTGGAGGAACATTCATTCGCTACCGCCTTGCGCTAATAAAGTCAAGGAGTTTAGCATTTCTTTGTGTATTATAGGCCGTAAGCAGTCTTGTGAGCCCCCATCATCAATCGAGCCTCTTTGTTCGCCTAATATCAAATATTCTATTATTGTAGTTGGCAACACAGAGAGCGCGTCCTCCCCCCCCATTTAGAAACAAACATGATATGCTTCATGTCCTTTTTATTATATGACGTGTTCTCCCCACACACACCATCCACACCTCCTACCTCTTAAAACCGCCATACAACGGCATAATATACTTCAAGTAGGTATAGTAGAATTGTGGAATATAGGCAGGGCCTGCCCAAGCTTCCAAGCATAGAACCCGAAGGCTCCCAAAGCAATTCTCTCTAGATCCTCAATACATTCATGCAGGCAAGCCCAAGCCCAAGTAGGAGACAGGGCAGCAGAAGTAGAGCAAGCAAAAAGGGTATGAGGTATGGAAGGCAGGTTCTTCCGAGGTGCAGTTGCAGTTGCAGCAGGCAGATCTAATACTGATGACTGCGAATATAGTGTAGAGCGAGTAACATCACTGCTGTAAAGTGCAGCAGAGGCATAATAGTAAGAGTGTGTGTGTATTTGTGTACATATATGAATGTGCATAGGTGGCGCGGTGTGTTCCTATATTTATGTCCGTATGAGCCGTCGTATTTCGTATGTGGGTCAAAGTGCAGTGCAATGTCCTCGACATCCGCATTGCTGTAGTTTGGGAGCTAGTTTAATTTTTATTAGTGATTCCCCGTGTATCTTTTTTGAGGAGGATACCATTGCTTTTGTGTGAGTAATAAAAACGTCATTTGATTATTTGTGTACTCTTGGTGAATGGACGATGACGGCGACGACGACGAACGGCGGATGGATGAATGGAGGAGACTATATCTATATTATATGTATGTATATAGGAGCAGAGCAGACCTCGGCTCTCTTACTTTCGGGTCATTCAGGAAAATCAAGGAAAATAGCCTTTTTGCAATTAGGAGATGGTAGATTTTCCATTGAAAGGACTTCTCAAAAGGCACTGAGCCTTTGGTATTCTTTTATTTTCAGCTTTAATATTAGGCTTGCTATAAACCTATTGACAGAATGGAGTGGATTAACACCCCCCCTCCCCTACCCATTCGTGACTTTTTTTGATTCGATGATTCGAGAAATAGTAGCGCTGTAGCGCTTATAAATTTGTGTTACTATCGGGTATCTATAGACTGTGATATAATTGAGATCGTCAACTGAGCTACTAAGGATGATTTATTTGATTACCTACACTCGGTTGCTCATTATTTTCTTATTACTAGTTTTATGTTCCGTTAGTTGTAATGACTTTATTATGTCTTGGTTTTCATGATTTGAATCGTTTTGTAACACTTTTACTTTATTATTATACAAATATTGTAAGAAGGGAGGACAAAATATGCGTGCCATTGGTGTGTTACATGCTTGTAATCGTTTGTGAATTTGTGATTCATGGCTGCTTTAATCGTTCAATAACTCAAGACCAGCCGCCCTATCTGCCTAAAATCTTGTGCCTGAAAATAGAATAGAATTAGAATACATTTCCGCAGATACATTTTCGGTTACTATATTTCTGCTAACATCTGTCCACCTGACTCAATCAATGGTTACATAATTTCTATCAAAGACAGTCGTATACCTGCACTATGGCTAAAAAAACAAAAATAAATGTCATCGTAATCTCACTCCATCTTGTAACTAGGTCAATAAAATGGGGGCTTCACTAAGACAATGCATATATTTTTACAGCCTCTAGAAATTCTAATTTCGATATGAGTCGCCTGGACTAACTGAAATTTGGTTGCGTGACGGAATTTCTCATTTTAAGAGTTTTCTATTTTCGAACTTCATTTCCAGGTAATTCCGTTGAGATTTATTGTCACCTCTCCGATTTGTGCTTGCTCTTATTCGCAGTCATGGTGTAGTTAGTGTATAGATTACAAACTATGCGTCATAAGTTTTTGACATTTGATAGTCGTGACGTTACTCTGCGGGTTAATTAACTATGTATGCAATGCATTTTTGATTTTTGTGATTCCTGGTTGTTTTGTTCACTTGTTTTGCAGGTAACGAGTTCCAAAGCCATGAGATTTGAATGAAGAGAGAGCCTTCCTGAATCAAGCGACTATGACGAGGAATCAAAAGATCACAATATCGCCGAGATTGGACAAACTGTGAAAGTGAAAGTATGAGGAAGCTTGAAATGAATAGAATTGCTTAGCGTCTCAGGTAAATGTTCAGTGGACAGCCCAATATTCTGGCAATAAAATTAGAGACATGATCAAATTTACATAAATTGAAAATAAAGCGAATACAATCATCACAGCTAGAAGTCATTAACACAATTCCAACTTTTATGAACTCGGCAAACCCTTCATTGCTTGATTTGTTTCTCACTTCTTATGCGGAACGTGTCGCCTTTAATAACCAGCTTAGTCCACCAAGCTTTCTTGATCACGACATCCTATTCATGTGCTATGATCTACCTCTGCACCCTTCACAGCCTCAAGTGGTATCATTTCGAAACTATGATGGCATAAACTTGGAAGAACTTGGAGACGAATGCAGTCTCTTGAACTGGGGTGACATTTATTTGAGTCCTTCTGTCGACCATCAAGTAGAAGTTTTTAGTGTTTTAATCAAGCACTTGCATGACCGACAATGTTCCTCTAATACGTAAAAGGACACAAACTTCTGGATGCCCTTGGTTCTCTGCTGAAATATCTTCTCTAATTTCTGAGCTAGAGCATTTCTATCATCTCCACCGACGAGTAGGAACTGACAATACCAAGAGCTTGTATAGATCTGCACGCAATCGTGCCATCGCAGCCATACGCAGGGCACCTGAGTTGCCACCTAAGTTGCTTTGGATCAATCTGAGGAGAGCTGGTGTCAGTCGCAATAAGGAGAGCGGTCCTACTTGCGATTTTTGCCCTAATGATTTAAATAATTTTTTTCAGTTCCACATAGGGAATCGTCCAGGCTTTGTCAGATGATCGTGATCACTTAGTTAATTTTCCTGGATCTATCTTCTTTTTCAGGTGTGTGGATATTGACGAGGTAATTAAAGCTATTTTCTCTATAAGATCTGATTCGGTAGGCCCAGATGAAATACACCATCGTTTTGTCAAACTAATTTTGCCTATGATTATTAGTCATCTGGTATATATTTTGAATTCACTTGTTCTATATTTTCGCTTGCCTGGAAGGTAGCCACTGTTCTCGCACTTCCCAAGAAGTCATGTCCTAAAGAGTTGAGTGATTTTCGCCCCATTAGTATACTTTGTTTCCTTTCCAAAGTTCTGGAAAGGATAATACATGCGCAAATGCTCGAACATTTGGAGGCAAACAAGCTACTCACGGAATGGCAGTCTGGCCTTCGCTCCGAGCATAGCTGTGAAACTGCCCTGCTAAAGACTACTAACGATCTCCGTGTAGCTGTTGATAATAATCATGTAGGCGTCCTGGTGTTGCTCGACTTTTCAAAAGCATTTGACAGTGTAAATCATGACATCCTGTTGTCTAAGTTATCTGCTCACTTTGGTTTTTCGTCTTCATCCACTGAAGTGATATGTAGTTTTTTATCGGATAGATGTCAGCAAGTGAAAGTGAATAATGTTATATCTAACCTTCTACCCACCCGGTGTAGAGTTCCACAAGGTTCTATATTGGGACCTCTATTGTTCAGTACTTTTATAAATGACCTTCCTAATATTATTGAAGACGTGAAAATTCACATGTATGCTGACGATGTGCAGCTTTATTTAAGTAGACCAATTGGGCTGATGGAGGATTGCTTGGCACGCATAAATGATGATCTTAATAGAATATGCCATTGGTCTATGAGAAATCAACTCATGCTAAATCCTGCCAAGTCTCAATACATGGTCCTTCAAAATAATGCTAACTCCAACATCAATGACTTTCCAGGGGTGAAGCTAAATGATTCTATCCTCTCTAGAGTGCACCGCGTCAAGAATCTGGGAGTAGTAATCAACTCGACTTTGAGCTGCTGTGACCACATCACATTAATCTTAAAGAAAATATATGGAGGCCTTCGTCAGCTCTGGTTATCAGATGATATTTTATCGACAGATATACGTACGAGACTAGTTAAAGCACTTCTTCTTCCCCATTTTAATTTTGATTCACTCTAGGACTCCACGTTATCTGTATGATGAATTGCAGTTCTTACATACCTCTCGAAACCACAATCTTCTCATTGCTCGTTTTCATCGTTCCATTCTGGAGCGCTCTAATTTCGTTCAGGCTGCACGCTCATGGAATGAGCTACCCGTAGCCTTTCAAGGTACTGGTTCCGTCGATAAGTTCAAATCACTCTTAAAATCACTTTTCTCTGGTGCTTAATCAATTTCGTATTGTCATTCGGTTTCAGCTTTACTAGGTACTAAGTAATTATGTTTCACCACGGCATCTTCGATTCAGCAATGGACTGGGCATTTTAGTTTTTTTTTTTTTTATTGTAACTTTGTAAAATTTTTATAGTTTCGCCTTCTTGTAGTGTAAACTTTCTTGTTATACTTTGTTTTTTTTTATTCTTATTGTTTATATTTTTTACTATTTTACCTTCTCCTTCTTCATTTTTAGCTCGTCTAAGTGTATTTTATTTAAGTTTGATTCCTCTAGAGTATTTCTATTTATTTATTTTTAATTCTTTTAGCATATAAACTAGTAATGTTGATTTATTAACTTTATTTTTTTATCTTTATGTACTTGGTTTCTTATTTCTTTGTTTTTTGTTTATTAATTGTTTGATCTTAGTTTGAAGCACATGATATCGTAGTTGATTTAGGATATATGTAGATGATCTTCTTTTACGCCTCAATACTTACTTTTTCCTTTCTTTTTTTAATGTACTTATATATAAGATATAATATCTTGTGTACAGAAATAAATAAATGATAATTCTAAAAAAAGAAACAAAAATCATAATAGGCAACATTTATTCGACGTGAAGAATAGCTATCTAATTTAGGAAAAATCAAATTCCAGGATGAGAGTTTTCATTAATCTACATTTGATGTCCGTTATTAATAATTTGGCCATAGTCGACGCAAACCTCTATTATACCTTACCCAGACCTTTTCGTACATGATCACAACATTTCATTCTCCCATTCAGAGTGACATCGAGATTCGTATCGTTTACCCTAGTTAAAATATCACCCCTAAACATGATGTCCCAAGCAGCATTTAAGCCGGCAACAACTAAGTTAAGGTGGACTGGGACATAAAGAAAGTTTCTGTAACGTTACAGTGACTAAATTACTAACTTCAATATAGAGATGTAAGCTGACGTCTAGGGAATTTATTAAGTCCAGCTTACACTACCGCAAGTGGAGAAGGATGTAATGCAAAAAAAAAATCTTCCTTTCACGTTACTATGTGCAATTTTGAATTTATTTATAAACTCTTAGCAAAATTGGTTTTTCGCATCGACAATTCCTTCCCTTTAAAAGTTACCTAATACGGCTGTCCTGCTACCAGAGATTTCACTAGCTAAATTTTAGTAATATGTTTTGTTTATTTCATGCTAAATTTTTAGTTTTATGGTTAGTATTAATTTGATTAATTACCGTTCGGGTTATTTTAATTTCTTTTTAATTTAAATTATTTCCTTCATTATACTCCTGGTCCTGGTGCCCCCCGTGCTCCAGTTTTATTTACGCCATCCTGCTGCGAATTTTTCCATTTCTTAAATAGCTTCGCTAGTTTTAACCTCCTTTCAGGATCCTATTAATTATTTTCTCTTTCGTTTTAAAATTTGATTACAACTCGTGATTATTTCTCCATTTTTCGACTTCAGATTTTTCTTTGTTTCTTCTTTTGCCGCCGATCTTAACCAGACTCTCCTTGTCTTGGACCGCTCGCTTCTTCCGCCTCTTTTTCCCCTTATTTTTGGGATCGTTCAGATAGGCAGCTGATAATAGGGTGCTTGGAAATTGGAATAACTTCAATTGTATGAGGCGAGTCGAATATTTGGTGAATATCTATTTGCTCTGTGCATAATCATTAGTTTATTTATTTATTTTTTATCAAGTGCTCGTTTATTCATTAAAAATTGTCATTATTATTATTTGCCACGTATTTAGCATTGTTTAATTTTATTTAGGTAGGTAATTTCATTACGATTAAATTAAAATGTTAAGATGTATGATTATAAATTTCCTTAGGCTAAGTAAGACTCCAATCTTTTATTTATATTTAGAAAAAATAACGTAAATTCATTTGAAATTTTCCAAAGGTATTAGGTGCGCCTGACAGCAACATTACATAGATGGCCTACTTGTAAACACATTCTGTAGTATTTGTAAACAAAACGCCACTTCAGTAAGCCATTTTGCTGTCCGGCGTGGAACAAGTTCCTCAAGAGGTTCCCAAATCATTCCAGGGACATTTATTTGTCTATACCGCAAGGCTCGCATTGCAAAGATGTAGCGACGTTCTAACAACAATTCTCTGCTACTTTATAGTAGATGTATTTATAGTGGCCTTTTTAGTGGCGACGAAGCTTGTGTCACCTTCAATTGGTACTTTATGATTCCCAATTTGTTGAAAAAATCTTCTTGGTGGCAGAAACTATCACGCGAGACTTTATAGTGTAGACAACTTTGAGGCGTGTTACTACAAACTAAGTGCTACGAACCTGTTACAATATAGGAACATTCACTGACACACATTTCTTCGGTATCAGTATCTGCACAATCATTTAACTGGTGTTCGACTCTGAGTGCTTCAGCAAAAGCAGGAATATTTTTTTTAAATGCAAGGGAATGGACTCCATTCACTTTCTGGACAACTCTTTGCATTTGAGCGTAACAATTCCCTTTGCGAATGATTAAGGTTCTCTGGCCAATATAAAATTGAACTCGATTCCCACTTATTGGGTATCGCAGTAAAACCAACCCCTTTCTTTTCCTTTGTTTCTACCACTTTAAAAAAATCCATCTTGCAAGCTTCCATCTACGCGCATATTCGTAATAGACTTTTGACAGCTCTACTTGGACGTTTTATTGTCAAACTTTTGTGGCAGGGACCTTAAGGTTCCGATATATACAATAAAGTTCCGTTTTGGGATGATGAAATGGCATTCTGGGAGCTTTGAAGTAGCTGTCTCCTCAAACTAGCTGGTTCCAGCTACGAAAACTTTTTGAGCCACGACCATATAGTGGCTATATTTAGTGAATGGGACAATAAGGTGGTGTTTTTTCATGGAAGACATTTTCTAACATGAAATGTCTCCCTTTTGTCATTATATTCGGGATAAATTGGAAGCATTAGATTAGAATAACTAAAAAGTGCTTAGGGAAAATTTAAAAAGATATATTTAGCAGTTTTTTAGATTTTTTAGTCATTGATTTTTGGGAATTTTACCAAAAATGTTTTATAGCTAAATATTAATTTTGAAATAAAAAGCTTTATATTTGATTTTATTTGCGGGGCGTTTTACTTTTTCGAGGTATCGGCCTTACGTTGGACGACAAATTGCTTCCGCATCAATTTTCTCGATACAGATATCGACTAATTTTTCTTTAATCGAAGTACATATGTACATGTTTAATATCTTGTATTTAAAAAGTAACTGAAACTTTCTACTTGAAAGCTTAAATCAACCATCCTTTATATGTATAAGTATTTAAATATTATCATTTAATAAAAAATCAATCCATATGCAATTTGCAAATGTGGTACTTTGTTATTTGGTAAACAAGTTTTAGTGGCGTGTTTGCGACGATGCTGAAACATATCGGGGAAGTTATCGCAACGTTCCTGCATTAGTTCTAGCCACGAAGCAAACACATAAATCACCACCTGAAAATCATTTCCCATTTTGGAACCAGGCACGTACCCGATAAAGTGCCCGCTGCGTCCAAATCCAAGTCATTGGCTCTAAACGGTTGTACATTTTGTACCAGCTACGTACCCGGGACGTAAAATGCTGCTTGGGATGCAGAAGATCAGCTTACAAGGTGTTATTGAAAAAAATTATATATTTCGATTTATTAGGATTTAACATAAAAAAATTATGCTGAGACCAATCGTAAATTCGCACTATTAATCCTTCCAAAAGAGTCTTCAATAATACCGAGAGGTCTGCTATTGTATATTTGTAAATCATCAGCATATAAATGCAAACTAATCTCTTGAAAAATGTCAGGTAAAAATCATTGATGAATAAGGAAAAAAGCAAAGGGCCTAAAATTGACCCTTGAGAGCTCCACAGAAAAGCGACTGTAAATCAGAAAGACGAGCGTTGACTCGCATTTGTTGTTATCTGTCACCTAAGAAGCTCTGTATCAATTGGGCGGTACTAGAAGAAAATCGGAAAAATGTCTGGAGTTTTTTAGAGGAGCATAGAGTGATTTACAAAGTCAAAAGCTTTTGTAAAGAATTCCAACCTCGTCGTTATGTGGGCCTTTTTTTTAAGTCAGTGGAAGCCTTTTCGAACAGCCAATTCAAAGCTATATATCCTGGCCTGAAGCCTAATGGCCAACGCGAAAACGTTCTGTTATTCCCAACAAACGTTTGGATTTCAGGGTATACCGCACCTTTCCAAAACCTTTGCAAGGAAACACAAAATGCTGATGGATCTAAAATCAGATGGATTTGCAGCAGATTGTTTTTATGGATAGGTAGCACAGTAGCAATTATCTATCTAGAAGGAATAAAAAAAATATATATATATAGCGACTAAAGAAAGGCAGCAATAATTTTATAAATTTGGGACATATATTATCAGGACCAGTGGTACTAGATTTAATAGAGTATATGGACTGGATTAAAGATCTACGCATGTGGTTAAAAACGTGTAGTGATAAAAATAGTGTTGTTTTATATAAAAAAAAGCACAATGAAGTGGAAGTTTAGTGCTTCCCAATGATACAAAAATAGCAGTGATACATTTTGCATCGATGCAATTAAATCAGCTGCCAAGGATAAAGGCTTTGAGCCCTCCACGGTAAACTGGATAGACTCCATGCTTAGAAGCACGAGGATAACCACATCTCTAGGGAACTTCTCAGTCACGATCACCGCAGCAAAAGGCTGAACACAAGGAGGAGTTCTCTCTCCACTCTTATGGTCGATCGTGATTGATTATCTGCTAGAGAAGTTGACCAATTCGGGTTTTAATGTTCAAGGCTACGCGGATGACCTAGTAGTTACAATACGGGGCAAGCATAATCAAGTCATATCCGATCTCATGCAAATAGCCCTCTCCAAACGTCCGCACGTGGTGTTTAAACAAAGGCCTTAGCATAAACCCCAACAAAACGGTTATCGTTCCGTTCACAAGAAGATCGAAGCTTTCACTAACGGCTCCTCTTGTTGATAATATGGAATTGATATTTTCAGACGAAGTCAAATATCTGGGGATAACCCTAGATAAGAAACTTACCTGGAATTCGCATCTGTCCAGAGTGACGGATAGAGCGATGCGATCTCTCTACACGTGTCGGCGGTTCATTGGCAGAACATGGGGTCTGAAGCCAAAAATGATGTAATGGACATACACCACGGTTCTTAGACCCATGGTCACCTATGCGGGCCTCGCATGGTGGCCAAAAACTAATTAAAAAACCGCTGAGGCTCTGCTTCAAAACACCCAGCGGCCTGCCTGTCTAGGAATAACTGGTGCCATGAGAACCTGTCCTACAGCAGCCATGGAAGCCTTATTAAACCTTGCCCCCTGCATTTGCAGGTGAAAAAGGAAGCGATCTCCAGTGCTGTTAAAACAAATATGCTTCGAGCAAGTGACGACAATATCTGATATAATCACACCCAGAGTGGATTTTGTAAGACCATTCCAAGTGGAGACCGACAGCAATGGCACTCCACTAAACCGTCCTTCCAACAAGAATAGATGGTGTGGTATACAGACGGTTCAAAAATAAACAGTGGGGTCGGATTGGGTGTATTCGGCCCCAAATGCCATATATCGAAGGCTCTAGGCTTTACCCCTACCGTATTCCAAGCCGAGGTATTGACTACAGAAGAATGTTCCAATACCTGCATTAAAAGAGCCATAAATGGCTCAACCATTAATATCCACTCGGACAGTCAAGCTGCCCTCAAGGCCTTAAAGTCCTACACTGTCAAATCAGGGATGGTCTGGGAATGTCTACAAACCCTCAAAAATCTATCAAGGAGAAACAAAGTTATCCTCATGTGGGTACCTGGACATCAGGGCCACAAACGCAATGAAATTGCGGATGGCCTAGCCAAAAGAGGAGCGGAACCTTAGTTTGTCGGACCAGAGCCATTTTGTGGCACTTCAAAGTGTTACCTCAGAGCTGCCCTATAAATATAGTTGGGAGAATAAACAAAAATCCCTGTATTGGGAAAGGCTACAAGGACTTCGTCAGGCAAAGAAGTTTCTCAACACATCTGGCGGATAAACAAAAGTACTCCTACTCCTTAGAAGAACAGAGCTCAAAATTATCACTGAGCTCTTCTCAGGCCATTGCCCCTGGAGGTATCACCTAAACCTGCTGGGTTTGGCTGAGACTTCATCCTGCCGCTTCTGTCAGGATGCTCACGAAACCTCGGAGCACTTGCTCTGCAACTGCGAAGCATTGGCCAGGCGTAGGTTGCTCCACCTTGAACATGCTTTTCCTCCACCAAGTTACGTATGGAAGCTCAAGCAACAGTCTAAACCTATAAATGGAGTGAATTCAACGGGGACTCACAAGAGATCTTTCAGGTCGCAGTCATTGTGAGGCTAACGCCTATACACCCCTTCACAAATCTAAAAAAAAAAAAAAAACCAAAAAAATAATGCCAATTTTTCAGGAAGTTGAAGGACCATTCAACCCGTAAGGAGGGGGCTTTGAGATTACCTGAACTTGAAGTTGATTTGCTTTGCTCACCAAATCTAGGCTCTACAAGCACGTCTGCTAGAAATTCCGAGGAATTTATTCAGCCTGACTTAGAACAGAGCCTTGGAGCTTTCCAGTAGCTAGAGAGTGACCTAAGGAGCTACACTACATCAAAAAGTACTGATATATGCCATAAAATCAAGGAGTGGATATTCAAAGTTGTGCTCAAAATGTAGGTACCTAACTGAAGAAGTTGAAGCAGGTAATTGAAAAAAAAATTCTCAAATTTTGTGCACTTCGATAGATAAAGTAGTAGGGGAGATAAAAAAAAAATCTGGGAGCTATTTTGGTATTCCATAGAAACTGTGAAAGTTTCATTCAAATCGGATATGGTCGGCTGAAAAACAAGCCCTTTTTGGTCGTTGTCATGTGAAATGATTGTTTTCTAAGAAGTACAAATGGTCTCTTTTCTTTGAATCTAGTCCAAGTTTATAATGTTACAAACTCCATAGGTAGGCTTCTTGATTTAGTTTTTATTACTGATAATTTGAATTATACTGTAGTTGAGGCTTGTTATTTATTATCAAAAAATACTGTTAATTAAATTGCTATAGATTTAAATTTTAACTTTGTTGAATTTTCGAGCTCTTCCTATAATGCTATTGACTAAAACAAATTGTCTTATTTTTATGATTTTAGGAATGCCAATTATGCTGCTATCAATGAAGCCTTAAGTGCGCATAATTAGGAATCTTTGTTTTCCCTGAATACTGTAAGTGCTGCTCATTCATATTTTCTGGAAGTTCTTTACAGCTTGTTTGTTTTGTATGTTCCTCTCACTAGAAGGAGAAATAATTCTGGTTTCTTTTTGGTCATTTCTAGACCAGTAAGCGTAATTCGTATGGAATTCCTTCTTCTATTGGCTTTAAGAATAAAACTGCGGATAATATTTCAGATTCATGTAACCTTTTTGCCGGAATACTTTGAGTCTGTATATGTGGAGGACCTAGGCTTTCCCATTGACACTGAGATTACCACACATATCTTCTCACGGGTCAACTTGGGTTCAATGTATATATCTACAGAGGATGTAAACTTAGCATTGGCCAATGCTAAGTGCAGCTACTCTTCTGGTCCTGACAACATTCCACCGATATTTCTAAGTCAATGCCGTGATCCTATTTCGATACCTCTTTCATATATTTTTAATTTGTCGTTATCCTCGGGACTGTTCCTCAATGAGTGGAAAATTTCATTCATTCGTCCTATACATAAAGCGGGTGGTAAAAACTGTGCCAGTAATTACCGTCCTATTTACAAAATCTCTGCAATTCCGAAGCTATTTGAAAGTATTATCTCTGAAAAAATTTCTTTTCTAGTTAAGGAGTATATTTCTATTCACCAACATGGATTTGTAAAAGGACGCTCTACAACAACCAATTTAGTTTCCTATGTCAACTTTTGCTTAAATGTCCTAGAACAAGGTAGTCAGGTTGTAACTCTACATATATACTGATTTCGCTAAAGCATTTGATAAGGTCAATATTCGCCTGCTTTTACACAAACTTGAGGCGTTTGGATTCCATTCTGCTCTTCTTGCATGGTTCGCTTCCTACTTGACTAATCGCATACAAATTATCAAAATTAACGAGGTGTACTCTAGGCTGATTTTGGTACATTCCGGTGTGCCTCAGGAGAGCCATCTAGGGCCCCTTCTTTTTATTATATTTATCAACGATGTCTTTAACATCTTTGAATTTTCCTCTGTTCTAGGTTTTGCTGATGATCTAAAAATTTTCATGGAAATTCTTGATATGTCTCAAGTATCCAATTTCAAATCAGAAGTCGATAAATTTGCGAAATGTTGTCATCTTAATCATTTGTTGATAAATTCTTCTAAATGTAAGCACTTTATGGCTACTAAAAAAGTATCAGAAATTAATTTTGAAGTGTCTATCGATGGGATTAATCTTCCTAAATGTAGTATAGTTTCGGACCTTGGTGTTATTCTAGATAGTAAATTACACTTTCTCCTACCACATTGATTATGTAGTAAGTGAAGCTAATTCTCGGCTTGGTTTTGTTATATGTCGGGCTAGTGAATTCACTGATCCATACACGCTTAAGGCATTATTTTCAGCTTTCGTTAGACCTATTTTGGAATATTGCACGGTTGTATGGGATCCGTACTATGTGACTCATTCTAACAGAATTGAAAATGTGCAAAGAAGATTTACCAGGGTTTACTCTTACAAGACTTAACTGGACCGGTGTTTTACCTCCTTATGATGCCAGATGTCAGTTGATTG
Source organism: Dioctria linearis (assembly GCA_963930735.1). Classification (NCBI taxonomy): domain Eukaryota; kingdom Metazoa; phylum Arthropoda; class Insecta; order Diptera; family Asilidae; genus Dioctria; species Dioctria linearis. Next base: position 13,679,655 of record OZ005740.1, on the reverse strand, counting down.
GCTTACAGAAACTGTCTCTCAGACGAAAAATTTATAATACTATGTTTATTAGAGATGTTATTGAAAAGAGGATTATTTCTCCTGATATTTTAAAGCTTATCCAATTATATGTGCCATCTGTGCAGATAAGACTGCACCCCATTCTTTTTGAAACTTTCCATATAACAAATTATGGCTAAATAGTCCATTAAGTCGTTATATTCGGCAGTTTAATTTGTGTAGCAGCATAATTGACTTCAGTCAAGATAGAGTTTCTTTTAAAGCCTCTGTTTCGGACTTTCTAGAAAGCTTGCTATGATTATAATATTAGATATTTTCATATTTTTATATTACATAGTAGGTTAGTTTTAGTAGATGTTCTTACCAAAACATAATTTTAGTTTTAGTATATGCATGGTCTGTTGATTTTGTAATCTGTAGACTAAGAATAATAAATAATAAATAAATAATACATAATGTAGGTTATATAGTTAGGTATATAAAAACTCTTCATTAATCTCAAATTGATAGGAGGGCCACTAAAAAAATTATGAAATCGCCTAAATTTAATTGGAATTTCAGTTTTTGTTATATACCTAGTAATACTAAAAAAAGTATATATAAGGAATTCCGATACTCATTCCTATTGAATACTGCAGAAAATTCCAAACCGACAGAAACTTAGAAAGGTGTTGGAGCTAGACATACCTATAAAAAAAAAACATTTGTTCCGATTTTTTTTTCGAATTTTCCTTCCAAAAAAAAAAAACAATTTAAAGAAAAAACAACGGTCAAGAATTTGCTATCACCCGGACCTGATAATGTGCGACAAAATCAAAACGGCCAATCATCTATGAATTTATCTCCACACACACACACACTTAAATTGAGTAGGTGCAAAAGATCGCAGCGGCCTCCAATTTATCATCTTTAAAAATGTTCAAGTGCATGGCCAGAGAAAGTCAGGCCTTGGTGGTGAGTGATTCCATTAAGTCAAGAAAGGTATAGTCGTCAGGTAAATATATAACATATATAGTATAGATATATCGGTAGGTTGGTTGGTTGGTAGGTAGGTAGGTAGGTAGGTAGGTAGGTAGGTAGGAAAGCAAGCAGCAGCCTGAACGTCTGCCAAGTTCGATGCGGACACGGATCTCTGCACAATATTCACCGGAGGTAAATGAACTTCCGGTTCAAATGGAAATTTAAACGTTGATTGAACCGGAGATTTTTTAGTACCCTTCTCCCCTATCCCTCCATCTCATAATAAGCCTTCGAAAGCACACTAAATATTTTTCTATGTATTTTGTGGTATGATTAGCCCGGAACAGCAGCTCGCGAGGCCATTCGCACAGTTCTCAACGAGAAAAAGTAAGCGGGCCGCAACAGATTTTCAATGTCTGAGAATTTGTGGCCTACTTTCTCCGCATTCCATTGACTTTGAACTTTTGCAATAACACAGAAGCAGCAGCAGCGGCGCAAGAGGCTCATCTTGCGGGACCAGAGAATTCCGCACTCTTCATGCAATTTCTGTGTCCGCTTCTACCTGGCACTCTACTGCAATACCTGACGACGATTGTTAAGTCTCATGGAGGCCGTTGAACGGAGCTATATACCTATGTAGGTATGTTTAGATATATGTAAACATATACCAAAACAACAGTCTTTTTTAGCATTTATTCAACGCAGCCGCAATCGGCATTTTCCTGCTCTTACGTAATTGACTGACAACTGTTATCAGTCGCTTCAATGTGATAACTCCAGTTTTCACGCAAGTATCTCTACGCGCTGGTGTATGTCGTGATGATACAGGAGTGGACAGACTATGGAATCTTAAAAGCTTTTAATAAACACTCTGAACGGTAGACGCTGTGCTAATTGCCAGCTACTTTTCAAGACTTGTATTGAAGTATGTAGGTCCTACATGCATACATTAATTTTTGCAAATATATTTGTATTTCACATAGCCAACAACTTTTGAAACAGCTGCGCGAAAAATTGTCTTGTGGGAACCTTCGGCACATTTCCTACTAAGCTGACAAAAAACTCTTTAAAAAAAAAAAAAAAACACAGTTCAACGAACTCTCTAGATCAAAGTAGGCGACTGCCGAAAACGTGCAAAATTTGATCATCATAGAGTGAGATAGACAGAAAGAGAGAGATAGAGATAGAGATAGAGAAAGGAATAGAGTGAGTAAGAAAAAAAGAGAAAAATAGTCGAATTGAAAGTGGAAGGATAATGAAAAGATAGTCCAACGATCAAGTACGAATTACTTCTTCTTCTTCTTCTGTGTATAATCGGGGCTCGTACAACAACAGTTATGTAGAAATGGTAAGAAAAGTAACCACTTTTATGCAATTGAATTTCAAACCTCTTTTGCCAGAGCTTGTGGATCCGGTTACAATCGCAATTTGAAATTTTAATAGGCGGATCTACATACAAACATACATTACATGGACATGCATATATATGTACATTGTCATATCATCATCGTAGGCAGGCAGTTAAGGTAACCTGGAAATTCACACGCTTCATTCCATATTCGTCTTTGGTTTTACATTAATAATGAAATGGGGGTGCCCATAATTTCCTTTTAACAACAGCGGAACAATATGCAAATAGTTTTTTTTTAAAGTTGATACCCCGTACTTAAAGCAACAAAAAACTAGCATACAAAAACAAAAAAAAATGCAAGACTCTTGTTGAAGTTATGTATGCGGCCTAGCTGTCTACTTTTTTTTTTTTTTTTGTATTTTTATAACCTATATTCATGGAGAAGAACATGGCGAACGATGTATCTATGATGAGGGTCTGCACCATATTATTCTGGTCATGCTCATTAGATAGCGTTGAATTGAAAGCTTTTTTCCTATATAGTATAGCGATTAATATCAGAAGCAGCAGAAGCCATTTTATTATATTATTTATGAACAGATGAAGTAGCTAAGCCTTTAAAGTTTACGCACAATTATTATTGTAATAAATACAAAGGTGGTGGTGGTGGTGTTTAGTCTTTGAAACCAATAGATAAAATTATGTTGCTAAATTGGGCATATGTAAAAACAAAAGTATTGAAATGTCTCTGATTGTTCATTTAGAATTTCAGTGAAATTAATTAATGTTTTAGGGGTCGCTCAAATTGAAAATAGTGTGATTTTTTTGCTCTTTTGAACTTTCAGGAAAACTGTTTCAACATTTTATTTTTTCACAACTTTTTAATTTGACAATATTTTTTCAAGGAACATATTTATAAACTTATTGTAGTGAAGAAAATAAAATAATTAAAAAAATGAGTTTTCAAACAAAACTGAGGCAAGCCGCATGAAAAAGTAGAAAATAACTTTTCTTTACACACAGAGGTGCAGTCAGATTTTTTGATTGGGACATTTCTCTTGAATATTTTTTCTCTTCATGAATCAAATCACTTATTACCTCTGATTGATCATACTGAAATATATCGGTGATTGTCAGCGAATAAAATCTGAGTCCACCTCTGTTTGTGAAGAAAAGTTTATTTTCTACTTTTTCATGCGGCTTGACCTCAGTTTTGTCAGAAAACTCGTTTTTTACTTATTTTATTTTCTGCCTTTTTCACGTTAACTAAATTGTTATTAGGTGCTGCATGGAGATATTTTATAACAATTTTATGACGGCTAAAAAGACACTGATTTTCCATATTTTCCACAGACTTTTCCTATTACTATGATTTTTTTTTAAAAATTTACATGAATTTTCCTCGATTTTTCATGCAAGTTTTCATGATTGTTGAAGAGAAAGTATTGATGCCAGTAGGACCGAAAAAAAATGATTCCGCATAGCTTATAAAACTTTTTTGTCGGAAAATATTCCGGAAAAGTCAGAAAATTCCGGAAAGTCCAGAAAATTTGGAAAATTCTGCAGTTTTCCTGAAACAGATTTATCACTAATCATATCGATGAAATTTTTTCCGATGATTTTCCCGCTTTTCCGGGTTTTCCGCGGAGTTTTCCACAAAAGCAACTTTATGCAACTCATTTCGCTCTACAACTTTGTCTTAGGTTGCAAAACGCTCAAATGCTTCCTTGGTCGGAAGAACTCCGGAAAAGCGTTTTACATGAATTTTCCTCGATGTTTTCAGCAAATTTTCACCATTGTCGGAGAGAAAGTAATGATGCCAGTTGATAGGAAACTTCATCCTGCATAATTTAGAAAACTTTTTTACCGGAAAATTTTCCGGAAAAGTCGGAAAATTCCTGATATTTTTTTCGGAAAAATCGGAAAACTCTGCATTTTACCCGAAACGGATTTATCACTAATCAAATTTGTACCAAATTTTCAAATGATTTTTCCCGATTTTCTGGGTTTTGTATAGAAATTTCCTGTTCAAATTTTGATAGATTCAATTGTCACGTGACATGAACCTGTGTGCCAAATTTCAGCTCGCTGTGATGACGAAAAGTGGGTCTACGAGAGTGTCGAAAATAGTAGAAAAAAATATACACATACAGACAAATTCGTGTACGAGTTAAAGGGACGGGCTGTCCTCAATGAGTTGTCCGTTGTCGTTTATCTTGATTTCAGTAAAGCTTTTGATTCAGTTAACCATAGCTGTCTATTAATAAAGCTCCAAACAAGCTTAAATTTATCCTCCTCATATATTAATCTCTTCAAAAGTTTTCATTCTGCGAGGCAGCAAGAAGTTAAGTCTCTAAACTTACTATCCACATTTTTACATATGAGTTGTGGTGTACCCCAAGGCTCGATTCTCGGACCTTTTCTGTTCAGTTTGTACATTAATGATCTCTCCATTATTGTTAAGAATTCATCCATTCATCCATTATGCAGATAATGTACAGATTTACCTAAGCAGGCCTATAGGATTGCAAGCAAGAAAACTGTATATCTTGGATCAATGAAGATCTACAGCGAATACAGGAATTGTCCTCGGAAAATAAGCTCATGCTAAATCCTAAGAAATCAGTCTGTATGTCTATTTACAGAACCAGCATTGAATCATCAGAATTGCCTGCTGTCGCGCACTTATCAACACTATTTTACCCTATATCAGCTCTGTGAAAAACTTTGGTGTTGTAATGAATTCGAAGTTTACCTGCTGTAGCCATATAACTACCATCATAGGCAAAGTGTACAGCTGCCTTCGACAATTACGAAGTAGTGCATATTTATTATTGGCCGAGATGAGCCTCAAATTGGTATAAACGCTTATCATGCCGGGCTCTTCACCTTTGGAATCATATTATTCTCAAAGACGGATTCAAGCTGATGTCGAAAACTGAACATGGCTTTCAATGAACCAGTTCGTTTTATATACCAATTGCCCCGCAATGAACATGTGTCTATGTATCGTAATTATCGGGGGTACTCTAGTCTAGAAATTCGAAAAAAATCGTTTTTTTTTGTTTTCATATTTTCAAAGTTTAACTATTCAAGGATATGCCTACTAGAGGATTTTTCAAATTTGTATCTTTTATATTTAGTGTTCACTTGCATCCAGCTGCTAACAGTTGAATTCTAACGTCCAAACGCCACCGGCTAAAAACAAAGGTTTTTTCACGAATTTTTTTCTCGCGAAATTAAAGGTGTTTGAAAAAATCCTTTTAAGGGTATTATCGGGCATACATTGAACTTTATTGATAAATTTTTGACAACGAAAAAAAAACAAAATGGCGGCTCCACAGCCATCTTCCCGGGACATGTTTCGGAGCAAGTTTGACGCGCTTGGTGGCGACCTCCATCTTCAAAGGAAAAAAAAACAATTTTCTCCCACGGAACCTTTTTTTTCATATTCTAGAGGGTTTAAACTATTTTTTAAGCCAATAAAAAAAACGATTTTTCAACAAATTTACAGTGGCGTTACCCCTTAAACGCGTTTTTCTCGAAACTGCCTTTTTCAAGACGATGCCCACGATTTCTCAAGTTCTACTGGACCGATTTACTTGAAATTTTTTTGAGAGTCTTCTTTATAGACTTGTCTATGTCCGGAACCAGCCGCATCCCCAAATTTCAATTTTTACTATTTTTAAAAAATTCGAAAAGGTCAAAAAAAGTAGTACAAAAATTGCTTTTTTTCAGGCTGCGGCCATCTTGTGAAAATTTTTTTTTTCAACTTTTCCCTAGTTCCGGACATAGCGACATTACTCTAGACTAATAATCTTTTTTATTTTTTTTTTCGGATTGCTAGGCGGGTTGGAATCGTGGGCATGATCACGCGGCAATTTTTTGAGGCCCCCGACTTCATCAGCTGATAATTTTTTGAATTTTCAATTTTTTTAATTTTTTAATTTTTTTCTGTATTCTTGCAATATTAATAAATAACTCATAAAAAAATGGATAGAAAAATATTGATTACCTTTTTTTTACGGCACTTCAAAAATCACCTAAAATTCGGGCCACTAGACTAGAATACCCCCTTAATAGGCATTATTTGGTTCTTGCAGCAATTTTTTTCTAAAGAAAAGTAAGTGGTGCGCGGGTATACTTTTGGTACTATATATAGCAATCGATTATCTTTCGAGCGACTACAACTTATGATGGTCATGTAGTGGATGAACTCTTCTCAAAATACCATTAGCAATAACTTTGTCACTATAACAAAATAATTTATACAAAAAAATAATCATGAAATTATCTATACAGTGAAAGTTCTACTTTCGTACAACCAATTGTTTTTTTGGTGTACGAGTATTATCGACCAATTTCAATCACTTCGATTCTTTCAAAGGATTTTGAATCTATCATTAACTCCGAATTAATGAAGTATCTAGAAACTAATCAACTCATCAATGATCGCCAATACGTCTTTTCGGTCTGGACGCTCATCTGGAGACTTGCTAACTTTACTTACGGAACGTTGGAAACGTAGTCTTCTTGCAATTTTGGTGAGTCAAAATTGTTGCCCTAGATATTTCAAAGGCTTTTAATAGAATGTGGCATCCTGCCCTTTTATCCTAATTTAAAGTATTTATTATGGATTGAAAGCTTTTTATCCGATCACCAAATACAGGTTACGGAGCCTCACCCTATAAAAGCCGGTGTGCCCCAGGGCTCCGTTATTTCTCCATCTCTCTTCTTATTTTTCATTAATGATCTGCTTTCTCTTACTTTCAATCCCATCCATAGTTTTTCCGATGACAGTACCCTGGATTTCGCTTACTCCTTTGACACTCTTGCTGACTGCAGACAGAATGCCACATGTGTTAACCGAGATTGCTTGATTAGATCATTGAATAACGACGTTGAAAATATTCTCGGTGGGGGCAAAGCGAATCGCGTTGAATTCAATATGTCTAACTAAGACCCAAAGCTATCTCATATCTCATCTATTTAAACCAAGATCATAGTTTTTCCACTCCGTTTCTTTTGATGGAGTTACGATTCACCGTCTTTATGTATTCTTGGCATTAATATTTCTAGTAAGTTAAGCACATCTTTTCTGTTGCCAAAGAAGCATCGAAATATCTTGGATTTCTGAAAAGGTCTATAAAATATTTCAGCCTGCCAAATCTAGCGCTCCTCTACAAGTCCTGCATCAGACCTAGAATGGTATACAGTTTCTAAGTATAAATGGGCTGTCGCTGGTCCCACAGCCTTAGCTTCATTGGATATGGTCCAAAAGAGAGCCTTCAAGCTCACTGGCGATTTGGCAAGATCATATATCATATTGTCATATTGACTCACTCGAGAACCGCCGCAATGTTGGATGTGTTTCGCTCCTTTATCGCTACAGGCATGGTCAATGTTCTGATGAAATATCTAGTCTGATCCCTTGTAGAATGATTCCTGCACGCACTACAAGCGTTGCTAACTGGGCACATTCATTTATCCTTCAAATTACTTTCGGCCGTACAGTAAAATTCTGTGATTTTTTTTATCCCGAACTATGCGAATGTTGAACAGTCTACCATCTCCTGTTTTTCCTCCGGCTTACAATCTGCGGAAGTTTAAGCAAAATTCATATAACTTATAAGTTATATGATTTTTGGTTTAAGAGTGACATGCATCAGCACCTCCGCCAGTCTCCTCATGTGTCGTAATTCCTCTCCTTTTTTCCTTCCTTCCAAGCTTGTGCTTTGCATGCCCTAAGCTTGGCTTAAAAATAAAGTAAAAATATAAAAAGCTATGTTTGCAGTCACAAAGATGAGAAATAAAAATCGCAGCTGATATTTTATTCATATGTGGTGAGAAAACAAGTATGTACATAAAGAGCTACGAATTCAGAGACAATGCAGTTTCAGGCAGGGGCATTCCTGTGAAACGGCGCTTAATATGGTGATGGTAGATTGAAAAGAGCAGATAGTGTCAAGAAATAAAATCGCTTGCGTGTTCCTGGATTTTAGGAGAGCATTCGAAACTGTGGATCATCAACTTTTACTACAAAAAATGTATAAATATGGAATAAGAGGTAAAGAATTGAACTGGATTACAGAATTTCTGACTGGAAGAACACAGAAAACGAAAGTGGGACAAGTAACTATCGACAGAGATATCGGTCGATATCGGGGTGCCGCAGGGTTCAGTACTGGGGACACTCATGTTTTCGTTGTATATTAACGACATTAGTATAGTAGTACAATATTCAAAGGTGGCAGTCTTTGCAGACGACACACTAATATACATAGCAGGACAAGACATTAGCGAGGTGGAGAGATTTGTGCAAGAGGATCTCAGCGAACTTGTGAATGGCTTAAAGCAAATAAATTGAAGTTAAATGTATCAAAAACTAAGTCATTATTAATTAACGATGAAGAAAATTTGAACCTAATGGTTGACGGAGCAGTAATAGAAGCTGTCAAAGAAATAAAATATCTTGGGATTGTTATTGATAAGGATATAAAATTTTCGAAACATATTGAATATATCACTAAAAAATAGCAAAAAAAATTGACTTCCTAAGAAGAATTAGTGGTAACATATCAATTTATATGGCGATCAATGTATATAACACTATTGTGAGACCCCAATTGCTCCACCATTCTTTTCATGGGAGGCCAGCAAATGTTGCAAAACCTGCAGACCTTACAGAATAAAGTAATGCGAATTATTCTCAGATGTAGCAGATATACAGCTATTACATTAATGTTGGAGGCACTGAAATGGCTAAGTGTAAGGCAAAGAATAGCTGCGAACGTTTATTCAAAATAAGACACAACATGCTTCCAGAGTATTTAACTGGACAATTAAATTACGTGCTTGATAGCCAGCCGTATGAACTGAGATCTGCAAATGATTCAGACTGCCATCTTTTCGGAGTTCATATAGACCTTTTTGGGGATTTTATGACCTTCATATTTACATATGTAAAAAATTTCATAGAAACAAAAGATATCTATCGAAAAAAGATGTTTGCTACCTTACTCAGGCTGTAAACTATTCAGCTCCTGTAAGAATGAGTGTGATTTTTTTGCAAATTATTTATGATGATTAAATAAAGGTAGCTACAAAAATATAGAGTAGAGATACGTTGTACCAAACATCCTAACAGCACCCAGCAAACATTTATTCCCATATTACTTTACGCACAAATTTGAGTTTATTATCTATAAAAGAAAAACCCGCCATAAAACAATTAAGTGGAAAAGGGATTCAGGATATATTCTCTCTGAATGAAAGGTTATTACAGAAAATGTCGGTTATAAATAATCGAGTTTTAGAAAATTTAAAAAATAGTCACATAACAAATTTCTGCCGTGCGTTTTGTAAAAGTATGATTACCTATGATTATTGTTTGGTGAGTAAATATGTAAATATTTTTTTGATTTTCTGACTGAAGTAAAAAGTCAGTCTGTCTTTTTAAGTGAAAATAATAAATTACGAAGTTGGAAGACTGAAGAAGAAAACATATTCCAATTAATGGAACTTTGCCCACAGCTAAACAAGTGTTAAATAACTTTTTGTTCAAACATTATATATTAAAAATTAATATTAAATAAAATTTAGCGGAATCTGTATTTTATTGTGAAAAACTGTGCAAAAATTTTGAATGTAAAAATAAAACTCATAATAGCTACAGACCGCAAACAATAAAAGCAGGCAAATGAAAAAACAAGAAGAATTACAATTAAATAATTTATTCGATATACTCGTGGTAGTATCTGACAATAACATAAAAGACGAAGTTTCTTGAATTAGTGCAATCACAAATACAGAAGTACTTGCAAATAGTCAGAGCAGTTCAGGGCAATTCAGGGCAGGGCATGTCAAAAGGCGATAGCATAATTAACTAAATTTTCAAGGATCGTCTTCTGCCATTTTGTCGGAAAAAAGTGGATCGTTTTCGAAAATTTCTTCAGATATATTTTAGTTTAAAGGTCAAAAGAATCCTGCTCCGTTTAGTTCTGTGACAAAAATTTTTTTTCCAAAAGATATGACAAGATTTAAAAACATTAGCTAAATTTTTGAATTGTTTTTGAAGGGAGATGGCTCAAAAGAAGTGGAAGGATTCATGGATCATAAATATGAAATATTTTCCAAAAGGACTCTCACTTTTTCCGAAATAAATGCAAAACGACGATAGTATAATATACTAAGAATATCGCAGAACAAGAGCTGGCTCTCTCTGGGACGCTAGCCAGTCTTCTACTTGAATTGTACCATTTTTGCAGAGTGCAGTCCGTTAAGTGCAAATTATCACAGCTCTGCTTCTAAGGGCAGGTTTCACAGATGTGGTTTAACCTACTCTCTGTGCACAAATATTTTAACATTAACCGTGTACAGGGGCGCTATTGCACCCCATACATTTTTATTATAAAATCTAAGTGAAAACCCGTATGAATAAGTATTAATAAAATTTTATTGATACAGTACCAATTTTAAAAAACAAAATTAATTAAAATTAAAAAAAGAAATATATTTTAGAATGCATCGTCCGAATCTACATATTCCTTCTACCCCATCATCAATTTCAATGTTGGTTGTCGTCGAAGATCAGGCACGTTGTAGCCGATTTGTTGCTTGGCAATCTTTACGCTGGTTTTTAACACTTTTGGATTTGGCAGCCGGTTTTTCCCCAGCATTATCAACCAATTGCCTGGATAAAAATTTTAGGAAATCTTTCCGTTCAGAAGATTTCTTTTGTATATACAGCTATGGCCTTGATAGCCTATGTAAGATTAAAGCAGTAACTCCCGCCAAATCATTCATATTGAGAAAATGAACCATTGGCCAGTGTCTGGTTTTACGTTTGCACATATATGTGTTGACAAGTTTGTCCAGAGTGTCCACACCACCTTTTGTGGCATTATAATCCAGGATTATATTCACCTTCGATGTTTCCTGGTTAAGACTAAAGCCGTTGTGTAATTTAGACAACAGTCAGATATTTTTATTTTGTTTTGGAACACAGCTTAGCAGCATTAGAAAATTGTTTAAACAGAATCGTTTGGAATCCACATCTCTTCTTTTTTATTTCGTCCTTTATAGTGAATTCAGCTGGTAGATCAGGTTTGTTGTTTTTAATTGTTCCAATAATTGTGGTCTTTTTAGCTAAGATGCATCAAGGACAGTGTGTGATCAGTTGCTACTGGTTCATTTGGTTGTCTTCCTACGTATACTTCAACTTTCAATAGATACGCAGTTCTTGCGTCGGATATCCAAAATATGTTTGCTACATATATCCTTGGTTTGGAAGATATATAGTATATTGCCGGAAATTGGACCGATTTCGAGTTGCTACTAATTGCTCATCAATAGTCAAATTTTCTGAAGGCTTGTAAGTCGTTTTATATTCTTCAGAAACATATTCCAAATGTATCTGATTGGTGCCAATTTATCGCATTCCTAGCGCTCTCTTCTGGTACGATAATTATCAAATCGTAGAAAACGCAAGAGCTGCTGAATTATTTGAAGTGCATTAAGCTCTGTAGAATGGACGATTGTCTACCTCCCAGAGCTCGTCCAATCTTTCATCCTAATTTTTTCGCATTTCAGCATATAATAAAATACCAATCATCACATATATTTTGTCAGTATCAGTATCATAGCAAATGCGAGGTCGATTGTGTTGCTCTGGATTTCTGTTTGTTTCGCAGACAATTTCGTTAATAATTGTTTCAGGTAGAATTTGCTTGAAACAGACCAATGCGGAGTTTAAGTTTTGTTGTAATATTTTTTCCGGATATGCCTTGTCTTTCTCGAAATACTTGCAGGGACCTTCGGTACATCAGGAGAAAACATTGGTCCATCTTCTCTTCATTTTACGCCTCTTATTTGGATAGATAACAATATTGTCAGCAGTTAAATCTGCTACAGAAACACAAGAACTAGCAGCAGATGCGTCAACAGTCGGTATTAATTCATCATTTTCCTCTTCTTTTCTTACTAGATGATCTAAGTGGACCAACGATTTTTCAGCAGCGTCGTCAACATCTGAGAACTTACCATCAAAATTTTCGTTTTGTTGATTCCGCATCTGAGCCGTCATCATATCTGATGAATCGAGTAAAAAATCTCTCACATCGGGGCTGGTACGACGTCTTTTTTCTGCTATCATAGTTCTCTAAAATATATACAGCTGCTAATAGCTTGAAATCTTAAGCAAAGTACTAAAATATAAGCACCAAATTATGAGCTAAAAACAAATGAAAAGAAAGGAAAATGCTCTTTAAGCATAATAATCAATGATAGTAATAAGTGACGTATTAATTATCATTATGTTAAACGCTCAGGTATCTTTGTAGTTTCAGCACTACATCCATATTTACTAATTTCAATCCGTTTATTTCTTTCTCCAGAAAGGATTTTGTTAAGTCTTGATTAAATAAATTTTTTATTTACGTTTTTAACAGGCTGGGATGGATTTGCACCCCTGTACACAGATAGAAGGTTAAACTCAGTTTATCTCTTCAATACAGTTTCACAGTGGTAAGTTAAACATCGTTTAAACTTAGCTTAAACCCCCAAGATTAAGCGCTTAAACTCAGTTTATCTTTAAATGTAATACGGTGACATTTCGACTTGTCACTTGCTAAAGTAGTTTGGTTTTTTAGAAAACAATTTGTGTGATAATACAATGAATTCAGACCAGGAAGATATTAACGTTGAATATATCGATAATATTTTTGTGTTTTTCAACACATTTCACTAATATTGTGGTTTCTTTTGATGAGAAATTTGTAGTGCGTTTTAAAGAAACTTTACTCATTTTTGTACAGGCTTAAATAAATTTTTTTTCACTACGATCATCGTTTTGTATTTTTCATTACGATTTGTCGGAAAAAACTTGCAAATAATTTCAAACAGAAGCAATATTTTGACAGTTAATGATTCACAGTAGTTTGTTAGTTCACAATTGTACATCCGAAGTGCTGCCATATTGAAAAAGATGTGATGAAACTCATTTTGGTTTCAACTTAGTTTAAACTACGAACGGGATCATCCCAACTCTTGGAAAACAAATACGAAATATCACAAATCAGACAAATATACGCCGAACGAAGATAACTTTGAGTTCATGTACATAGAATAAAAAATGTGTGTTTTAGTACCTACTTACTACTTAAAATAAAAGAAAAAACATATTTAATGTCTATATTTAAACTCACTACTTAGATTCCAATTAAGTGTTCTACAATTCTGTAGACAATTATTATAAATTTCGTGCAAATTAAAACATTTTTTAAAAAAATAAGTTAGTTTTGTTTGAAATATTATATGTATGAAATTGCGTAAATATTCTTCAGAAGATTTTTTTTTGTATTGGGTCTTGGTTGGAAAAAGTTCGTGGAGTTTTTTTGGTTGATAAAACTCAACTGGTTTGCTTACAGGGCGAGAATGAATTTATTTAAACGAAATATGCTTCATTATTATCAACAATGTTTCGCCATTTTTCGGGAAGGAGCATAATGCCAACGGTGAAGAACAAGAAAAGTTTAATGCAAAATAAGAAATGCTATACAACTCAGATTAAATCTTAAAAGTTTGGGCATGATTTGCAATTAGACAATTGTGATTATAGTAATAGTTATGGTTGCCAAAACTTTTTAGATTTAATCTGAGTTGTAGCATTTCTTATTTTGCATTCAACTTTTATTGTTTATATCACTGAGAGAAAGAAATTTTTTTTTTTTTTTAGTTTTTAGTCCATTTTATTTACAATAGTTATTTATTTTAAAAGTGTTTTTAATATATTTTATGTTCTACTTTTTAGTCATACTCTCGAAAATTGACTGTCGAAAATCACCTCTCGAATTTCGACTCTCGACACTCACATCTTGACCCTCGATTCTCACACATGGCCCAAATTGCACAACCCCAAGGGTAGTAGTTTCCACCACCACCCCAAAACCCCCAACACGCAGGAACAATTTACCCGATCGGAAAGCTCCCCACTCACCCATTCTAAATCAAAAAACCCCATGTAAATCCATCCACGTTTACTACACTAAAACTCTTTCGTCACGAACGGCACTTTCAGGCGCTCAGACACAAAGTTTCTGAGTCAGGGGTCTGTAAGTTAATAAAAAGTTATTAAAAAGGTTAAAAAACAAAACCGGAAAGATCATGGAGTTCTACAAATAATGAGATTTGAATGGTGACCGTACAACTTGTACTTTTTAAGATACAGGCTGTTTCGTGCAAAACTAGCATATTTTCTTAATCATTCTGTAATTATGAAACGGTTGAGATTGCCCTCTTTCCTTACAATTTATTGTTTATCTAGTTGAGTACTGCACTATTAGTTCCTTTCCTTATCTTTTGGACCTCTCACCAGGAAATACTCCCTGCATACATATTTTGACATTTATTCAAAGTGCATCTGATTGTAGGTTCCATTAATTAGTTTATCGTATGTATGTAAAATTTAATTATTTCTGGATGTGTCAAATCGTACTACGCATCATAGGCGAGAATCACTTCGGCTTCAGAGATGTAAGATCAACTACTGCACAAAGTTTCACTGTGCACCACATAATACATACAAAAGTTGGAGGAGTAGTGTCAAACTTCACCACCGCTATTCCTGTGATTTAGGCAAGCTATTCGAAATTTTGACACGACTTTCATTATGGTCTACGAAATCGCACAAATTTTCTCATTAGTAGTAGACGGATGGGTAGAAATAGATAGATTTCCTACAATATCTAAAAAATAAAATGCGGAGGAGGTTCTGTACCTCAGACAATGATGGAGATTACTTAGTTTAGATTCAGCTCACTTCACAGCTTTATATTAAATATAATGACTATGTTGCCAGTATAAACCTAGAGCTTCATAATTGCCCTCAAAATTCTGGAAATTTATAAATTCCTAATGCAATTGTGACCCACACTCATCATTTTTGAATTTTGGTAGCATCGAAGGTAGCGACCCATCTATGGTTTCAAATTTTTTCTCTGAGTTCATTAGTACCTACCGCCTTTAGTAATATTGACTTTTCTTATTTGACAAGGCTTCCTCGCCAACATCCCTTGAGGCCAAAGATTTTGTATTTGAGGGCATAGCTGTTACTGAATATGTTTTTAACTAACGTGATAGTTTAATAATAGATCCTAATTATGTTCCTGCTTTCTTTCTGAAGAAATACGGATCGTTCCTGTCCCATGTCCTTTGTTACCTATTTAATCTTTCTTTGTTCTGTGACTTCTTCTAAAAGTCACTATGTGATTATTCCTTTACATAAGAAAAGAAATAAATCTGACATTTCAAACTATGGACCTATTGCTATAGCTTATGTCATATGATGAAGATTTTTGAAAAATTGTTTAGTGATGTGCTTTTAATCTTGCAATCTTTACAACATGGTTTCTTAAATTGAAAATCAACCACGACTAATCTGTCAGAGTTTGTTCATTATTGTATATTAACCATTGAGTCTTCGATAAAATTAATCATAGAATTTTAATTTATAATTTATATATTTATTTATACTATATTCTTGAATATCACGACACTTTGTTTATTGGTTAACTTCTTATCTATCTAATCATACGCAGCAAGTTCTATTTCGTAAAGCACTTTCTACTGAGATAGCAAATACCTCGGGTATGCCTTAAGGTAGTATTCTTGGCCCGTTACTATTTTGTTTCTGTACATCAATGATGTATAATTGCTTTTTCTTAATTCCAGAATACTCTATTATGCGAATGATGCTAAAATATTACATGTTGTTAGTTTTAATGGTGACTGTGCTCTTTTAACCGCTGAAAAATGAACTTAGCCACTTTCTACTATAAGTGATACTCCAATAATTGTCTACCTTTATAAATGTTAATAAATGGACAACTATGGCTTCGCTAGCAGAAGGTTTCCCACTTAAATTATATTGTGTACGGAAGGTCATTATTCTAGGCTCGACATAACAAAGGATTTGGATGTGATTCTCAGTTCTCACCTTTCTTTGGAGGATAACATTGATTACATAATTAAATAGTATAGGACTAATTCGATTTTAGGTTTTTCCAGAGTTGGTCTAAGGAATTTGTCAATTCTTACTGCATCTTTGTTAAGTCTCAATACTGAAATATACCAGCCCCCGTCTGGTCTCTCCGTCCTTATTACCAAGTGCAGAATTCCTTCGGTTTGCACTACGTGGCCTTCTTTGGAATAATCCTGTAGCTTTACCTTTCTATATGTGGAACGTTTGAATTTGATATCCTTCCAGACGTTGAAAATAAACTAGACGTAATCCCTGGAAATGTCTTAATTTTTTTTATAAAGTGTACAATATAAATCCGTCTGTTTTTCTAAGCTCGGCAGATGTATTAACCCCGACTCGCTAACTGATATATTTTACTCCAACTTCGAACGAGCCTTTAACCGCAATGTGCCGTCTCTCTAAGCATTCCGCCCGTATTAATTTGAACAATTCTAAATTTGCAATTGAAAAATCAACTCAAATTTGACATTAGTTGAGTTTATCTGCGTTTTTGTTCCTGCTTTCTTTTTTTTTTTATCTTGAAATTTTTGCATTGTATGTCGCTTTTTCTTGTTATGAATTGTAGTAATCAACTTTGATGAATATCGAATAAATAAAATAATAATAAAGAGAAATAATAATTTTATTTTGAAGCGAGGAATAATTCTTAAGTCTCATTCCGAATTTTGGACATTTGGATTTCAACACTTGCTGTACAAGTGTTAAGTATTTTACAGAGAACTATTTGTAAGTATATGGATTTAATAATGATTAAAAAAAATCCAATATTAAGAAACATAACTATTTACATACATACGTAACTACATGTATATAGGCGTATTTAGGCTCGCACAGTATTATAATATCATGCGTGTGTAGAAACAGATGTGATTATAATTCAATGACGGCAAATCTTTTCTGCACGCACGTTTTCGAAATGAAAAAAACACTTAAGAGCTTCTTATCATGTGTTCACAATTTAAACAGATAACGAACAACGTATGTACATTAAGGTGGCCCAATAAACAAAACTTTTTAATTTGCCAACATTATTTTCTTGATATTTTTTTTTTCAGTTTAAAGAAACTGAGTTAGATACTTATAAACTTATTGCAGCGGGAGGCGTTTTAGAAAATTAAATTCTTCTATTTTTTTAAAAAAAAATTAAAACGAAAATTCAGACCTGGAACTTAAATTCTTTGACTTCGTGGCGATTTTTTCTACAGAAAAGTGGTGCGCTACTATAACCAAATCTATAATGGATTATCTTTCTAACGACTCTAACTTAAGAGGGTCATGTATAGTTGATGAACTCTTCTCAAAATGCCATTTTGTAAGGTGAAGCTTTTTTTATTCAAATTATAAAGAATATGTGCTGACCCAGGTACCAAATGACATCTTTCTTTTGAAATTAAAATTTTTTTAATTCCTTTTTTATATTGGGTCTGGGAAAAACTTGGTGGCGTTTTCCCGATAGATGGCATCAATTGGAAATAACTCACTAACGACGAATAACTCGTAGCAACACCACTAAACGTTTGTTTGACAGGTGACACTTCGAGTGTTACTTTGAGTCTTCGGGCAGGAAATTAAATGGAGTTGACATGAACCGTGATAACCTAAGCATACAGCACGGTGCACTTGTTACAGGTGAGAGACACTCGGGAAGAGAAAAGAAAAGTAAAAGAAGACTCCCGATAAACCTAGGTGGAATACCACCCGGCCCCACTGCATCTGATTTGACAGCACCAATTGTCACGACAAAATCCCTGGCATCGACACATCTGAAAGAAAAGCAAAGCTGATAATTATTTGAGGGAAATATGAAACGATTTAAACCCAGCTATCCAGAACTACGTGAGAAAGGGTAGGAGGAATAGAAGTGAAATGGGAGTTAAGTAAATCAGGGTCCAGGTTAGACTGGGATTTATTTCTGCCATAATACAAGGAGACCTTACTCAAGTCTCTCCACAAGATTTTGGATGATAGTTGGGGTGTTAAACTGTTGCTGAAAGTATCGATATATAATTATTATTTACTTTTTCTAGATTTGATAGATTAATTTTTAACGAACACTAAAAATTAATTCCTTAGTGAGGACACGTGACTAATTTGAATTCTAAAAGTATTATCTGCACACAGTAATTCTGCGAAATCAGAGACCTCGAAGAACTTTTACCCAAAATTCTCAAAATTAGTTACCATAAAAAACAAAATCTTTTAATTCAGAGAAAAGCGTGTGTGCCTGTAGCATTCCAAGAGAGGCTAGACGCTAGATCCAATGAAAATTAGGCGCATAGGTAAATTATTTTGACATTAACTGCAGTGTAATTTACTCTTGTGTATAGTATAGTCTTACTGATTTGTATGTGCAACATAAACAGCTATTTTCTAACTACTGCGTCTAGCCTACCTTACTTATCTATTATAAACAGCATACTGATGGTGCTGTAGTACTTCTGCTCTTGCTATACATAATTCTCCTGCTTGCTATGTGAACCACTGAACTATTGCAGGCACACATATATACATATATAGGTATGTATATAGGCAGTTAGCATACAAAAATCTGTGCCACGTCTATCCTGCAACTTGGATTTCATGAAAAATTCAAAAAATTTTAAATCGCGCACTTCCTCTTCCAAACTGTATTTTCCTAGAGCCTTTTTTTCCATTGTGTGAACCTTTTGTTCGAGCGAGGAAAAAATGTAAACTTGAACGGCACCCCATTGTGTTTCCGGGGGTGCTCTGCAGAAAAACACTGCACAATTTACATATATATATATATAGGATATGATCCGCCAACCCGGTAGGCTGTGTGTGGAGAGCTTTAAGTTTTCTGCGAGTTAATTGGAAAATATCCTAGTGAAAAGCGCTTTCCCGCTTTTTGCAAAAATATACTGCAAAAAGGGCGTCTGCTGCATTTTTTATGGAAACTTTGTTGTAATTTTACCCTCTCGTTTCCTCTCCGTCGCACAACACCAGCAATTCTTGCATAATTAACTCAATTATTAGCGCAATTCAAGCGTGTGGAAAAGTATAAGAAAATGAATGCGATTCCGATTGCATTCAGTTTCTTTAGTGCTTGTAGCATTGGAAACTTGCGCTGTAGAAATGTGTAGAATATGAGGTATGAGAGGCATATGTGTGTACAGAGGATAAATAATATAATTGAGAACAGAATGGAGTTCCTCTTTTGTAGCTCCTGTCTACAAATAGAACTTTCTTTAGAAGCGTTTTATGCGAAAGTTTTGCATGCTGCATAAAGTACACACATTACCTGGACGTTTATCGTTGTTTAAAAATAAAAAGGGGCACACTGACCGATTACAGGATTAATATAATAGTGCGGGGGGAGGAGGGGGGTTCATATAGCTGCCTTACTCTTAGGAAGTATTTCATACAACATTAAAAGATATATCATCACACAAAAGTATTTTCCAGAGAAATAGGTATAAGGACGAAATGATAGGTCTCGACTGGATTCTGTTTTATGCGAACGCCTATACTGCATCTATTAAAAAACACTTCTCAAGCAATGATTTTCGATATTTAGTGGCAGATTTCTTTAGCATTCCAGCCACGAGACGTTGGACGGTTGAATGGATTGAAAGGAGGTTGACCTTGAAAAGACTTTAGAACAGTTTACAAGGAATATTGTTCATTTTCAAGAGAGCAGCCAAGTAGGGCACTACTGTAAGGTTAAACATGGGCCAATCTTCTTAAGCCGAAAATGAAACGAATGCAATCATTGAAAGCTACTTGAATTCTTCAGGCGCTTCACTATTTAATTTTGGGGAAGATAGTATTTCCAAAAGAGAAGTAAGGCATAATTAATGTCTTCACCAATGTCTGCCTAACGGACGTGTCGAAAATACTCGTCGAGAGCCATAGCCTTCTTAAACCTGCATAGATTTTGCTAAATAAGACTTTAGTATTATCGCAACATTTCATGTCTGAGCTCAATACTATTCCCAAGCTTGTAACTTTATTGTGCATAGGCAATATAAAACCATTCAGACTTATGTCAGGTATGTCAATTTCGTCCAGTGGTTGATTATAGAAACAGATACACTGCGACTTTGCAGGGTTAAGCAGTAACCCATTCAGCCTAGACCATTCATGAATCTTTCCAAGATCCTGATTAATTCGATCGATGCAATCCTCAATGAGGCCAATAGGCCTACTTAAGTATAGCTGTACATCATCAGCATATAGGTAAATGTTAGCATCTTCAATAACATCAGGAAGGTCATTAATAAACAGGCTAAAAGTAGAGGACTAAGTACAGAACCCTGTGGTACACCACATGAGATGGACTTCAAAGCCGAAAAGTTATTATCCACCTTCTAGCTGATGTCGATCATAGAGGAACTCTTTAATCAAGGAAATAGCGGTTGCACTGAATCTGTATTCGGATGCAATTTTACAAAGCAGGAATTCATGGCCAACGCTATCAAATGCCTTAGAGAAGTCAAAAAGGACAAGCATACTGAAATTATTGTCGTTCATGACCATTCTTATGTCGGTTGATATCTTCAATGTAGCAGTTTTACAACTGCGAACAGACGGAAACCAGACTACCAAGGAGACAACATCTGATTACAATCAATCCAACCTAGTATTTGCCTATATATGAGCTTCTTTAGAACTTTCGATAAGAATGACAAGATACTGATAGGGCGAAAGTCACTAGGTGTTTCAGCTTTAGCCTTCTTAGAGATTGGCAGGACAATATCAGTTTTCCAGGTGTTGGGAAGGTAGAAGAGGTAAACAAGTATTCATGATATGAAGAATGTACTTATCAATCAAGGGAAGTAATAGCTCTATAAGGCGTGGTAGTATAGAATCGGGTCCTATAGCCTCCGATTTAACTGAGAAAATAGCAGAGATCAGCTCCTCTAAATCAATTTCCTCGAAAGAAAAAACAGTCTTGGCTAATTTGTGGGAGACAAGTAGCATCGGACCTAGGAACGTTGCTTATAGGTGAGACACTTGAAGCCAGAAATTCCGAATTCAGGTCCTTAGGGTTTAAATTACAAGATGCACCATCAATGCCATACACACTTGCCTTCCGTAGATTGCGCCAAAGTACTTTGGGTTTTTGGTCTAAGCTAAACTTAGCACTGAAATAACGTCTCTTGGAATTTCTAATGGCGACGTTGCGAGTTATTGCGAGCAGCCTTATACAGTATTCGAGCTTGATTAGTTTTTAAACGTCTAAAGCGTTGATAAAGAAATTCTCTCTCCGCAATAAGTAAACGTACCTGGGGCGAAAACCATGGGCAGCCTGCTCTAGGTATACGCCTGATTTTAGTAGGAACGTACTTATCCGCCAAGTACCTGAGCAATGAGGAGAAGATATCAACTTGTTGGTTCACTGTCACACGCTCATATATTCCATCCCAAGGAAGTATCCTGCATTCCTCAGTCAAAGCCACTACATCAATATGCTTATAGTCTCGGTAGAAATACTCCACGGTTGAGTCACGATGTAATACAAAATCATAGGTCAAGAAAAGAATATCATGATCCAAAGAACTGAATGGGGAAATCTCATTGAAGGTGGGCTGGGAGTTAATCGCATTAAGGTGAATTGTTTGGAAGGAATGTAGAAACTGATTAGCGATGTAGTCCTTGCGTAGAATATTTACGTTAAAGTCGCCTGCCACCAATACATTAGTGCAACGCTTCGTGACACTTAATAGGCATTCTCTAGTTCACATGCACATTCACAGCTAAATTTGGTCGGAGGACAATACACAGCGACCATACACATTTTTCCAATCCAGAAAAGACTTCCACACCCATGAACTCCACAGAGGAAAAGATAATTTTCGCCTTAAGGTTTTCCTTAACATAGATTGCCATTCCACCCCCCAACACGTGTTTTGTGATCATGCCGATATAATCTGTAGCCAGCAATATTAACCAGCGACAAAGGTATGTTGCCATTTTAACCAAGTTTCACTTATTAAAATCACGTGTACCTCAACCTCGGCAAAAAGCTCACAGAATTCACCAATTTTGTTTCTAATGCTCCGCGCATTGATCGATTGGTTACAAGAAGGGCACAACCGAAAATGCATAACGAGCCAACAAATTCAATTGCTACATAAAAAAGAGTACTATTCCATACAGGGGCGGATTTCCCTATAGACCGAGTAGGCCCGGGCCTAGGGCGGCAGATTTAGGGGGCGGCAAAACTTAGTGATTTTTTCTTGTAGTTGTGGGTATTTCATTACATTTTTATACTTTTTCGTTTTTTTAAATAAAATAATTCGTTGGAAAGTGTTATTTTTAATTCTACTCCATTTTTTTCAAATCTACTCCGATTTATGAGGCAGCCTACTCCGCTAATTCTAGCCTGGGGTCCCTTCACTGGATATAGATCATTCAATTTTTCGTGTTTTACAGGAAGTAGGGGGGCGGCAATCTTCCATAGGCCTAGGGCGGCCAAGTGATCAAATCCGCCCCTGATTACATATCAATCCATGCAGTGAGACTAATAGGGAGAACTTAACTAATAAATAAGTACATGCAAATTCTAAGTATATTTAGGCAATTAATAGTTTGATCGTAATTTTAGAAAGTGTATATACTTCAAAAAAGAGAAAAGAAAAGTGTTGTTAAAAATAATTCAAAGAAATGTGAGAAATAGTGAGAATGCCAAAGAAGTGACAAAAACATATCGCAACACGTCGAGTTGGCAGAATCTATTTCCTTTTTTTCTTCCCCAGTATTCTTTTCTGGTTGATTGATGTTGGTTTTCAATCAATGATTAAATACCTCTGGCAAAATCTTCCTCCGGGGAAGAATTAACCAACTTTGAATATGATAACAAATTATATGCAGATAACCTGATCATTATTATCTAATAACAAAGATTATTGGCAATCAATCTTGGAACTAATCCAGAACTCTACACACATTCATTTATTCATCTGATTCTGGTATAAAAACAAACAACACTTCGTCTACAAGTGACAAAATATTGATTGAACTGTCAAAAATAGCCAAAATTCTAGGTATATCAAATTAGATAGAAGATTTACTTTGAACTCTCATCTGGAAAGATACTTGGTGAAAGCTACAGCAGGTTTATGAGCTTGTCGAAGGCTTTTCTACAAATCTTAAGAATAAGATTATTTTCTAAGAGGTGACGTTAGTAATATTATGTCAAAATTTTATCACAATTGACATATTGTTGTATGTTTGGTTGAAATTCTGGAAAACATTTTTTTTCTCCAATCCCGTATTACCTACAATAGTATACCCATAAAAATCTCCCTCTGCCCTTTCTTTCAGCAGCCTAATATATACTCCGGAGAAACTTTAATGAAAAATTGGCGCAGGTTTTCACATTTGTAAGTCTTTCACCATGAGCAGCCGCATAAAAAAAAAAAGGTTCCCCAAACACGGTGCGCTTTTTCTAATAAATTGGCAGCCCCGTTATTGATAGCAGAGTCCAAATGGAGAAGTCCTATATTCCTAAGAAGAGTGAAGGAAAAAAGAATTATAATCCTTAACGAAGAAAAATATGTGAACCATCAACATCGACGCTAAAAAGCCATATTCATAGGAGTAAGGTTATATTGTGTATCTAGTGGGATCAGTGGGATCAAAAAGGCATAATGTATACTATGATAAGTGCTGAAGCCATTTCAAACTGTCACTGCTGATCTTTATATGCGACAATTGATCCATTTGTATCAAACATTGAAGGAAAAACGACCATTATATGTCACAGGATATTACAAAGTGATTCTTTAACATGGCCGATGCTAAACCACAAATCACAAGACAAGTCAAGGCAACATAGGAAGCATTCCTTTGATATTCCTTCTTCAGATTATAATTTGGTTTCGATCAATGCAACATAACCTTACCGCCCAACGTTTCGACAATTACGAAGATATAAAAAAAAAGATCCATAACTACGGGGTAATTCTGATCTTTTGTCGTATAATTTGGCGTATAATTTGTAGCTGGGAATACTTCCATGTGTCGTTTTTGGTAAACAAAATATGTCTTGAAAAAAGCCATGAGAAACGCGTCCTTTAAGCTAGCTACATGCGTGTACCTATATTAGAATTCTATTCGCTTCTGCAATTTCTTCGTTTTTCGTAAAGTTTGTTATTGTTGTTATTGCAGAGCATGATTTTTTAGTAATTTTTGTGTTAAAAATATTGGATTTATTTTATGCAAGTGCATACACCTCTGGCATATACTTTCCAGCCATTATTTACTCTTTTGTTTTTTGTAAAAATTGCTGCCCATAAAAAAAAATTTTACAATCCCAGAAAATATCAAACAATATCCTCAAATATTCCCCCGTACATCCTGCCAACAAACTAGGAGATCTGTAGGACGTCTTATTCGGCGGTCACACTGATGAAGTATGAAGTATGCAGTATGCAACACGCAGTATGCAGTACTTACTGCATTGCGACTGAAATTGCGTTGTGTAATAAAAAGCGGTCACATTGGCGAACTAGCAGTAAAAATTGCGCAGTAGAAATCGCATGCAGCTGACGGTGAAAATGGCTGAAGATATTGCTTTTAATATTAAATTTGTGGAAGTGGTGGAAAAACATGATTGTTTGTGGGATTACACAAAAAAGGAATTGTGGCTGCAACCGTTCCCAGATCGCTGCACTTGTTTCGTTTACAATTACAGATATTGTATTGTGTCCTCTGTAAAACTGATAAGAGAGATCACGATAACTTCTTCCTGTTGCCAGATGCCTGCAAAAAAAAAATTTATCTCTTTACTTTCAGTTAAAATTTGCCAGGAACGCTGGAGGAATATACGAAATACATTTTCTAGAAGTTTGAAAAAGCCTAAAAGTGGATCTGGTGCCAATAGCAAAACGGACTATTATTTAGCATCCCATTTACAATTTCTTATACCTTTCCTTAAATCAAAATCAACATGTGGTAACCTGAGCTTAGTAGCAACTGGAATTGAAGATAACTGCGGAGAAGAAGCATCGACTGTGGAAGCGCAGGAAACAGGCAGTGATGATATTCCACAAGAGGTTGAAGGTTAGGTTAGGTTAGGTAAGAGGGGTGCCGTTAGACAACCAGCCAGCCTCACTTAGACCTCCAACGGGTCCATTGTGCCCCTAGACCTCATGGGATAACTCTTCAAGCCGCGGATTTATCCTGCTTTCCTTGGGAAACTCAGGATATATCCAAGACCTTTAATCTAGATCCATCCTGCATCACCCAGAAAACTCAGGATGTCTCTGAACTTTATGCTTTGAAGCTCCCCCAGACTTGAAAAGAAGTAGCTGTCTAGTAGCCTACCTCTTTTATTCATCAGAGCGGGGCATTCGCAAAGCACATGTTTGACGGATTCAATTTCCTCCGAGTCCCTACAACTCCTGCAGAAATCGTTCGCCGCTATTCCCAGTCTTCTAGCATGAGCCCAGTGACCCGTCATAATCCCTACTAGATTCCTGGTATTTGCTCTGCTGCTATTAAGCAGTTACAAGAGGTTGTTTTTTTTTTTTTTTAGAAGAGGTTGAAAAACCATCTGACTTTCAAATTTCGGCACACACTTCAACAAAAATAAGAGACCAGATCACCCCCAGAAGTTACCAACGAAGTCGAAATAAAGACATTTCTACTTTTGCAGATCAAGCTTTTATCAATTGGATGGAAAATCAGAAGAAAAGGAAGATGATGATGCCAATAACTTATTTTTAAAAAGTTTGTTGCCAGATATAAGAAAAATGAACGACACGACTTTAGCAGATTCTTGGAGTTCTCTTTCTGACTCCATAGCCTGGAACTCCTCTCACAACCATCTCCTACACCAATGCAGGGAAACTTCGAAAATTAACAGAAATCACAATGTACTTTTATTAAGCTTAGATTTAACATCACTTCATGCAAGGGGCCCTATGTGTACACTTTATACTAAATATTAACAATGAGCTATGTGCAATCGTGTTGATACTTAATACTATGAACAAATAAATGTGTGGTTTGATTAATAAAACATTACTTCTTTAACTGATTACCTTATTGTAATTAAAAGCCGTTCACTAGGTTCAATGGCACATCGGAAATTTGTATCCTTTTTTTCAATAGAAGAATGAACTAAATCCAGCAAAACATGAAAGCTATTTTTGCTCATTCTGTAGAAACCCTTGAATTTTTCATCATCCATTGATAACTCGTTAGCGACAATTGCTGAACTATGCTGCAAATTTTCTCTATAAAATGGCAAAATCCAACACCTCCTTTTCGCCAAGTGCTTACGGCGGCGTCTTAAAAACCACCAAAAACTTATTACTTCTTCCTCTGACGAAGGCATTTTTAATACAGGTGTTGCACTCAATGCTGCACGAATTTGAACAACATCGCAACCTAGAGTAAGTACTGCATACTGCATGTTGCATACTGCATACTTCATACTTCATCAGTGTGACCGCCGCCTTAGATACGCTTGAAACGGAAATTTTTCATTATTGAATGCGTTAACTGTGCATAAGTAGAATCACAGAAAATCCTGTGGGAAGTGCATGGGATTAACCAGGGACATCCCAGCCCCGGACATTCGTAACTCCCGGGGATATCTTAAGTTGTTAACTGGGACCAGACGGGATTTCCCACAGACAATTTATATATTCCAACGGGATTTCCCAGGTAATATACCATAGACACATTTGTGCTGTGTAGGAGAGAGCTTAAATAAGCATTTGATTTATAATAAAAGCAATTGATTTCTTTCTTATTTTCAATCCTAATTTTAAAATTTTTTATTTTACCCCCCCCCCCCCCCCTACCAAGTAACAATTTTTTCCAATTTTTGGTGACTGAAGGTGATGGGTAGTTTTATAAGGGTTATATAATGGTTGCTCGGTTATATAAGAATTTGAGTGGTTATATAAGATTTTTATAATATTACCAATTGGTGACGTAGCTATATTAGAGTTTTTTATTGGTTATCGTGGAAGTAAGTTATTTAAGGTTTTATAAGTTGGTGATGGAAATGTTTCAATCACCGATCTATATAGCTTACAGTAACCATTACTAGAAGGTATATAAGAAAGTTTTATAACCGTTTTGATCACCACGTTATATAACTGATTGGTAATAAGTGTTTATTGCTGTATCCGTGGTTAGCCTTATATAACTCGACAACATTCAGTAATTTAGGTGACTTTAATAAATATTGGGAACTTTTGGTAATACATATGTATACCCACTATAAAATATCGTAAAATATTTTGGTGGCCCCTTAGTAGCTGCGGTGATCGTTATAAAAACAAATTACTTTTAGTGTCGAATGGAGCCATGATAAAACTATTTTTATTTATATAACATAATAAAACCAAAGGTAATATAAGAACACTAACATCTGTTTTTTGTCACTATAAGATATATAACATTACCAGAGGTTACATATTATGACCATTTTGGAGGCATGGTAGTTCCTATAGTTTATATAATATTTCTAAAAGTTTTATAAGGGTCGTTAAATTTATATAATAGAGCCAGAGTTTCTATAAAACTACTTGAAGTTTTACAATAGTAATTTGTTCATTTAAATACAAGCCGCCATTTTTTCATCTGTCCATTGCAGATAAAAAAGAAAATGTCGGTTAAGCCAATTTTTTAAATTGCAGATATATGGCTTCCGTTTTATTTTTATATGAAGAAAATACATCTTTTTCGGTATATAACATTTCTAAATTATGTTTTGTTATTTTTATGAATTAATATCACCTAAGTGAAAAATTTAAATTTTGGAATATTTAATTAAAATTATTAAATATTGCTTATTTTGATGAAAAAATTTTAAACCCTTACCTTATAAAAATGCAGCCCATAAAAATTATCGAAATTCTATGTCAAGATAAGTTGCGTAAATATTTGCATTATATTGTTTTATAAAGGTAACGAAAAGTAATTTCCCTAACATTACAACCACTAAAAGTAATCAGTCTGAGAAAATTCCAAATTCCGTTGTGGAAACGTTACCATCACCATTAAAAACAAAGTTTATAAAGGTAACCAAAACGTTACTCTAACCACTGCTATGACCAAAATCAAATAATCGAGAGTACCCTATCTAGGTTATATAAGGGTTATATAAGAAGTTATATTATGGTAACCAGAATATTTTTATTACTCAGTTTATAAAACTTTTAGTTATATAACGTTACTTAAATCAAGTCACGTAACCTTTATATAATCCTCCATTTAAGCTCTATAAGGGTTTTATAGTGGTTACAAAGAGGTTTCGAGTACTAGTCTATATAACTCAAGTTGTATAATTTGGTAATGGAAACCATACGGTTACTACTATATAAAAAAAAAATTTCTTGGGTTCCTAGACCAAATATCTGGATCCTCCACACTTGGTTGGAGATTTATCTAATATCCCCCATAGAATCCTTGGTCCTATAATCTTAGATGAGTTTATTCCGTTACGTATGCAGAGTAATGAACAATTAAAAGTTTCATTAAAACTTCATTAAAAATTAATATTTAAAGTTCATGAAATTAGTTTTTCAAACGCAAGTTGAGGCTATTTCTAAAATAAAACAAAAAAATAAAAAAAAAACAGAAAATATAGGTATGTTTACTCTACATATTTTATATACATACAACATGTGAGAAAAACATATAGGAATATATCCGGATACGCCTCATCTCTTATAAAATCCCATCAATGGTTAATTGCTCCATTTTCTCTATAGCAACAAATTAAACGTTTGCGTCTTATTGACCTACTTAAATTCTTCTACTGTCCGAAGCTGGACATGTGAATCCTGACTAGGCCAACCCTATCTCTCTCGTTCTGAATATACAAGAAGACTATATAGAAAGCACACTGGACTGGACCGTTTGCATTCCGTTATATATCTATGCACACACACATATACCATTTGTAGTAACTGTATATGTATATGTATGCTTTAATTCTGGAGAACTTCATTTTAGTATTAATTAAAAAAAACATTTCTCTGGGCTACCCACCAGCCAAAGGAAACGAAAGCTCTTCAGAATCTAACAATAATGTTTGGTTTGAGTTTGATAATATGGGCATAGTGTGACGACACAAAAGTTTTAGAAATTCTTTTCTTCATTAATGTCAACACCTCATCATCATTGTAGACAATAATGAAAACCAACATCCAAGACCAGATTCAGCAAGAATTTATGAGACATGACACACAAAACTATTGTCTATATTAAAAACTTAGAAACAAAGATTCTGGAACAGTGAACAACAGTTCGCGCCGCCACAATAATAGACGACTGTCTTTCTTGACTAGACTTTTATACATATGTACTGTACATATATATATGTATGTAGAGTAAATGACCGACAAACCAATCGTCCGACAATTGCAACTCTGGTAAGGAGGAACAAAGAAAGGTGACGAGGATGATGTGATCGTGATGATGGACCAATTTGTCAAGGTTTTTGGCCATGTCATCTAAATCGTCGTCGGTCGTCTAGGTCTAAGAAGCTATGAAGTGTTTTAATTAAAAATTATAAGCCATAGTCAGAAGAGTCTGAAGAGTTTCTGTGTGAGATTTTATACAAGACGAAACTCTGATTACATGCATGAGTACCTACATACTTCTTTTTGGAGCTTTTTATTTCTTCACTCAAATATAAATGTGAAACTGGTTTTGATGGAAATCCGGATTGCTAGAAATCTCGTCATTGGGCTTTGTGATTTTTTTAGTAGGTACATTGGTATGTCGGTTTGCACTCTTCAATTGGTGTATTTGCTTTTGCCTTTCATTCTCATCATTTTAAAAATATGTGCAAAATTTCAAAAATCTCAGTTAGAACTAATTTCCGGATATTTTTGCATAGTACCTACGTGCCAAGGAGGAATAACTTCTTAATTTCTTTGTTATTATTCTTATATGAGGAGAGAATAATCGATGGTACCCCAAAGAATGGAATTAAATTGAATTATTTTGATTAACTAAATAGATTGAATGTTAGTTTTTGAATATAAGATAATTTCGTCTGTCTACCAACTACAGCCGAATAAACTTAACAATTATTTTGTAAAAGTAGAATAGAATAAACTTTATTTCAGTCAAGTACACAAGATTGAAATCTTATTGAGTACAACTATTGTAGTGGAGCTAGAATCATGTACATCGATATTCAAAGATTCGGTCCAAATCAGAGTTTATTCGTGCCACGCAATCCTCGAGGAGCCCAATAGGTCTACTTAGATACAGCTGAACATCATCAGCATATAAATGAATATTCACATCATGAACAACTTTCGGTAAATCGTTGATGAATAAGCAAAAAAGCAAAGGACCCAGAATAGATCCTTGGGGAACCCCTCGTTCTAGTGGCCGCGCAATGGACAGTAAATCTTTCACCTTGACTTGTTGGCGATGGTGAGATAAAAAAACTGTTGATCAGGGAAGCAGCTGAGGTGCTAAAATTAAAGGAGGATGACAGCTTCTGGAGAAGAATGCGATAGTCTACAGAGTTGAAGGCTTTCGAAAAATTCAAAAGAACCAGAGCAGTGAAATTTTTTCGGTCCAAAGCCAATCTTATATCTGAAGATACTTTTAAGGCTGCGGTCTCGCAGCTATGGGAAGCGCGGAAGCTGGATTGCCAACTCGTTAATAGGTTGCAGAATTCCACATAAAACAGTATTTGCTTGTACATAAGCTTTTCTAGTACTTTCGACAGAAAACATAGTAAACTTATTGGTCTGTAATCAGCGTGATATTCAGCAGGGGTTTTCTTGGGCACCGGCAGTACTGTGTGTCCAAAATTTCCAATTTTTTTTTATTGCTGAGTTTTAGACTTTATTGTGATTATAGGTTATTGCAAACAGTAATTTAATAAATTATTCACTTAAAGCGTAATAGAAAATGTTAAAAAAGGTTATATTAAAACTCCGAGTATACTCCTGCTTTCTAAAAAAAACCTATGTACATAGAATAAAAAAATTTTTAGGACCGAATATTTTGGTTGAATCTCTTTCAAAACATTTTTTTAGTGTTTTAATAAGCAATAAAAATTAAAATAAAACACTTTCTCAAAACATTTATCTTCGTTCCTGGCTGTGTGAAAGGCTTTGAAGCGGGAAATATGTGAAGCGTTTGTAAAGGGAAAGGGATACGCTTTCACACCATAGCCAGAAAATATCTTTTCCGAAGCGCTCTCTTACAATAGCCAAAGGAATCTTGGCAGAAGCAGATCTCTTCTCTGAGTTTATTTAGGCTTATTCGTTTTTTGTTGTGAAAAGATGACTCATATGCATCTGAAAGCGCAGCAGAAATTTCAATCTTTTCCGAAGAACTCTCTTACCAACAGCCAAAGGAAGCTTTGCGGAAGCTGATCTCTTTTCGGAGTTTAGGCTTATTCATAACCTATCTCTTTTTTGTTCCGAAAAAATGACTCTTATCCATCTGAAACCACAGGAGAATTGTCCTTCTGTATTAGGTAGTCAGTCAAAGTGTGCGGTTAATTGATATTTAATTTCATTTCAAATAAAACGGAGCTCAATCAGAATAAAACTGAAATTATTAATAAATCCTTATCTTGATTCCCTCTGTATTCCCTACAAGCGCTCTACGACTACTACGGCTACCCTAGAAGCGCTCCAAGAATTCTACCCTGCACGCTCTCAAAGAGTGCCACCCTAAAAGCGCTCCAAGAGTGCCTCCATACAAGAGAGCGCCTCCCAAGAATCTAGAACTTCCCTCTGCGGACATGTTCACGTTAAAACGATACGAAGAAGGATAGGGTGGGGAAGCGCTGCAAGCTACCAAATAAGCGCTCTTGCATTCGTCTTTGAGCGCTTCCATTTCCAGCTGGGATGGTACAACACATAGGGCTAACATCACAATTTTCGTCACACATATATCGCGACTCCCACCTTTTTTTCTTCCCGTCCCATCTCGAACTCGGCTGCATATCTCACATATTCTGGTAGGATTCTGCTTCTTTGCAGTACCTGGGATTAACGATAGGAAATGACGGTCAGTTAGACGAAAAGGATGGAAGACCAGCTATTTCCGAATAAAATTCCTTCCTTTGATGTTCGGCTGTCATCATCTCAATCATTGCCACACCAAAATCAAGAGCATTCTTTCTTCCTCCAGATTTCTTGTACATGATGAATGAATTCCAGAGCGCCAATTCAAGTAGATGGAAAAATATTTTTTTGTAGTATTTTTTCTCACTTTTCCGTGTTACTGGATTGTGTGCTATATGCTGGTCAATTTTATCCATTCCTCCCATATTGTGTCGTTATTGATATGACCGCTGCTGGTTTTATTATTTGTTTACTCCTTTTATTTACATTTTCCATTTCTGCATTGTAAATATTGGTCGACACATCACGGTTATTTTTCCATCTCATTGTTGTAACTTTACCTTTAGATTTTTTTTTAACACTTTAGCTAAATATTCTACTATTGCACTTTACGAAATAATAAAACCTTTTTTTTCCAAAATAAATGTCTTGCCTTAAATGTAATAACTCACTACAATAATATACTGAAAGCTGTCAGGGTTTTACGTGGACACCTATCTCGAAGCCTGAATTCCACGGCAGTTGTAATGCACGGATTAGTAGGCAAGCGTCAATCAACGCCCTGATGGGGCAGAATATATTATTCTCTGTCTCAAGAGTACCAGTTTATGTCAGTGCATGCTTGACAGTTGATTTACTGGTCGAAGCGAGACTCATCTAAAATCTCTGCTGATCTTTGGGTTATGGCACCCGGTTGATTTACCGCACCTGCACTCCGAGAGCCAATCCTCGAAGCATACATTAATAAGCGACCATCCCTCAAATACTCGGATGCACTTCTCTGTTCAGAGAAAAATGTCCGCCTAAGTCATTCAGACTTAAACAATCTCTCTCTGCCCGCATATGGGCCACCACAACCACTACGATGCTCCTACAATGGGGTCTTCTCCAAGTTGAGGCGAATAGTACTACTAATTGCAGCACTATCCGGGGCTCGTCAATGCCGCAGTACCCAGTTAGTAATGTTGGCTACCCAATTGCTATGGCTTCGTATAACATGATCATGAGGTCATGAGTACTATCAGTGGATGTTCATGCAGATCCTTAAAACGAATCTGGTTACTCCGTTCGGTCTTAATCATAATAGCAGTGGAGTACGGGAAGGTTATGATCCGCTATGGAAACGTACTATCATCAGTGATCAGACTTCGTCAGCACGAAACACGGAGCAGCATATATGCCCTTTCACATGCTTGTATCCTCAACTGGCAGCTCTGCGTTTCACTAACTCTTTTTGCACTGCCTACAACAATATACAGAAAGTCCTTGAGGTTTAACGTGAGCACCTGCCATCATGGCTTAATCTCACGGTGTTCTTTACACACGGATTGATTTTGTGACGTCAATCATCGCCCTCCAGTTGCATTTCTGCTTCTTAAGTTTCAGTCGATCCCAAGTGCATGCCTGGTGCCCTCACTGATGGGAGCGAGACCTATCTAGCATCTTTTCCGATTTATGGGTAACGGTAACCGGTTGATTAAGCGCAACTCCACGCCAAGATCATGGCCTAGTTCAGCAAGAATATGTCAGCAATCATTCACTTACATGAGTGATCACTGAAATCGTCCCACACTCACCAGGGCACTCACTCTGTCCGCGATATGGGCGATCACAATCACCACGTTACTCCCCGAAGGGCCTCACCACTGTCGGCATGGAAGAGAGCTCCATGGCGAACCGACCCCGTGGTACCAGATAACCTCTGGTCAGGATTTCGTAGCCGAGGCTAATTCATAGTCAAGACTACTTCAGTCGGGTTTCATGCAAGCTCAGGACTGATGGCCCTCTCCATTCTTTGCTGCATAACGTCCTAGTCCACTTCTGCTACTCCTGGTAGCATCTCCTGTCTAGCATGCATCCTCCTTCCTTGTCTAAAGACTCCCTTGTCATATTCACGTATGCAATGCTGCTGCTCCCTTAGGCTGAGTACATTGTTCACATCGTATCCATCTCCTGCTCTAACTATACGCATGCTGTCTATGTCTCTGATACCCTCATAGGTTGGACACTCACATAGTACGTGTACCTAGTCTTCGCAACCGTGTTCACATATACATCCTTCGCTTTCAGACAGCCCCCTTTTATGCAAGAACGCATTTAGGGAGCCATGGCCAGTCAAAAGGAATCCCAAGCAAAGATTGAATTCAACGTCAGGATGTTTTTCAACGAAGGACACCTGCCTCTTAAACTCAAACGTCGCTCTTCCCTTCTCACTCTCATTCCACCTGGCCTGCCATCTGTTATTTATGCACTGCCGCAGTACATTTTTCCTCTCCTTTTTGCTGAGGCCTTGCATAGCTTCGTCCGACACCCAGTCATTTTCTCTCAAGGCGATTCCCTTCTTGATCCTGTAGAAAAAACTCTTGCCTATCGCTTCATGACCAAGCGGGGCTGCACCCACTAAGACCTGAAGGGCGTCAGTCGACACTGTGTGGCACACAGCTAGATACGACAGGAGCATAATTCTCTGACAAGAGAGTATTTTTGCTCTTCCTACTATCGTCTTAATGCTTTCACACCAGATCGGTACCCCGTATGTTGCACAAGCGACAAACAGGCCCTCGTAAACCATCCGCGTTGCTCTTTTGCTTAGGCCCTATTCAGTCCTCAATACTCGATTGAGCTGACCAGCCAATCTTAGCATCCGTTTCTTAACCTCCACAAAGTGGCATTCAAAGCGCATTCTTTCGCTTATGTTTATCCCCAAGTACTTGACATGGGTAACATACTTCAGACTGCCTTCATACATTCTAATACAAGGGGGACGATTTAAAGACAGTTTGCCTTTAAGCAGTATCATTACTGTTTTCTCCCTTGACACACTCACCCCGACATTTGTGCCCCATTCAAACACCATACTTACTAGCCTTTCAGTGTTCCTTTCCATCTCCAGCCTCCAGTCCGCTTCTACTAGAAGAAGCAGATCATCTGCATAGGCGCAAAATTTGCCCTCACTCTCTAGTTGGCCCAGCAAAGGGTCCATAATGAGATTCCAAACAAATGGACCACAGATAGATTCCTGCGGGCAACCTCGACTCACATCTCGCCATGCAGTTCCCCTCTTCCCAACTACACATACCTTCCTATTTGTGAAATAACTTTCCCGTAATCCAATCTCCTGGCAGCCAACATCCCTCAGTTAGCAAATAACCCAGCTTAAGTAGTCGAAGGCGCCCTTGAAGTCAATAAAGGCACCACAAGGACATATCGACTTCTACTATTTTCCACACTATATTTCACGTATAACCACGCATCTTCCACGCTTTTCCCTCTTTTTAAACCCATACTGCCTATCAGACATTCCATTCATCTTTCTCTGCCCAAGCCGATTAACCATTATTCTCTCGCACACCCGCACCTCCTAGCTAGGTCCGCCACTGTGATCTACGTTTTACCAAATCTGCGAAGAAGCTTTTAATGAACTGGTTTCGGAGATGCTTTCAGAAAGATGGTCACCACAATACTTTTGAGAATTGGTTTAAAAGGATGAAAGCTGTATATAGAGGCTCAAGAAATATACTTATATAGGTACATATTTTGAAAAACATAACCTCTCTCTCTTTTAATTTTCTCCAACTTATTTCAAAAATTTCAATGCAGGTCTATACCTACGAATTTATATTTAATTACATATCATCGGCATAAAAATACCAAATAAAGTTGCAATTCCATTTTACACCAGATTGAAAATCATTCATTAACCAAATTGCAGAGGTGCGCGGATAAAAATTCAGTCGATTTATATGTCAGCATTGAAAATGTATTTTCTGTTCAATTGTTGTTTTGTTTTAGCAACGAACAAAAGTTTTATTCTGTCATATAAAAACCAAAAAAACAAAAAAAAACGCCTAAATAAGCTCTCTAAATTCCTCAAGCATTATATCACTGTGCAATTTTTAAAAGTGAAGTCAGTATCTACTATCCACATCACATCCATTGCTCGCGTAGTGCTTCTTTTACTTACGCACTGATTCTAAACCTGATTCGATTATGATTCGTTGTAAAAATCAATTGAGTAACGCTAGCGTGTGCTACTTGCCATTCTTACGATGAAATACTGAACAAATCGTGAATAATCAGCTGAAACATATCATTAAAACGGAACTGCAAAATTTTTCTGTTATATCCCATAACATTATCTCAGATGTACATACATACCTATGTATGTATTTAGCCGCAAAGAACCTACTTATAATGATGAGCTTTTATGATAAAATATATTGTAAATTAGGCTTAAGTTTATGTTCATATACCTTTTTCGAGACGGTTATTATAACAGCGTCTATCAATTTTAAGAAGAAAGCTCTTCTTTATTGCTTGTAATGAATCGAGATTATTTTTTTTTGTCCAATATTTACCACCAACTGTGATACACCTACGCTTTCACATCATTTCATCAGGCAGGCAGTCCCAACAAATCGTCCCAAATATTTCAAAATATTAAAAGCCTTAATTGTCCACCGCAGTCAAATTTTAACATCATTATACCCCCCAACCCTCCTATTAATAGTGGGAGGAAATACCAGCGACTATTACCGGTGTTGCGATATTAAAAGAGGTGCAAGTGGATTTTAATGTATTTAATGTGCACACTTTTCACATAGAGCCTTAAATACCTTTGGTCTGTTTCTAAATAATAACAGAGAGCCCATTACCAGGTGAGGTAGGCTATGGTCATCCCATTCCATCCAGTAGTCCAGTAGTAGTAGTAGTAGTGCTCTGCCTAGGTATGTATAATATATGAAAGCGCAGTGCACACGGTTTATGGTGACTTTCGGGAATAATGCCAGTGCCAAATTCGGGTCTATAAAGCCATTTATTTGGATATCAAAGCGACCATAATGCTGATTAGAGTTTGATGCCGGTGAGAATATTCAAAAAATTTAATACGTTCAAAACTGGAATTACTGCAGCGAAAATATCGAGTGTTGGTTATTCGTCGTCATCATTGGAACATTAGATCAATGGAATTCCCATCGAAATTGGGGAATTGGGAGTTAACCAATGCGCGCCCCCCCGGCTAATACGGTTTTTGAATATTGACGTAATATTTCAATACACCCTCGGGAGCAAATATTGCAGGTGACCAATTGGGCAGGTAAAGTATGGCATATTATTTT
The DNA here is from genome assembly GCA_963930735.1 of Dioctria linearis. Classification (NCBI taxonomy): domain Eukaryota; kingdom Metazoa; phylum Arthropoda; class Insecta; order Diptera; family Asilidae; genus Dioctria; species Dioctria linearis. The sequence goes on along the minus strand of OZ005740.1, from coordinate 13,642,152 downwards.
ATTACGGTTGCCATTTCCTCTATTGTCTGTCCTATACATATGTGCGCCTCATATATGAGTTTTAAGCCTCCCCATCATGATTAAATCAAATTTATTATGGATTGGAGTAGTACTCGTAGGTATAACCCGACAGTTCAACTAAAAAAAAAACAATACCAAAACTTTTCCGATACACAACTCTTTTGGGAAACCTATTCACCACACCACTAGAATTTAAGTATATACTGCATCAAACTTAGAAAGAGATACTGCATTGGGCCAACAAGGAATTAGGTTTATCTGCGCTTGAGTGTGCAAATCCAAAGGTAAGTTCTTCTTTACAGTCAGTGCCCAAATTGTAAATTCTGAGTTTCCTTTTAAAAGTGCACCTTAAATGGAATCCCTTGCAAGCAAATCATATAAAATGTCCTAAAAGAAAAATGAGTTGATGGAAGGAAATTTATATACGCGCGATAGGAATATAAGTTGAGGAGAGATTACTACTGTTCTGGCTGCTTATATATATATTTAGTTGGAAATCACATGGAAGCAGATGAAGGAAATTCAATTGTTTTTGATTGAAGTTTTTATCGTGTGTGTAGTTCACATTTATTACATCCGCTGACATCAGAAAATCATCTTTATAGTTATGATGCAAACATGACAATCAGGGATATGCGGATGACCTGGTCAATTAGAATTAGGGGCAAACATGATCAGATAATCTCTGATCTATTGCAAAATATCCTAAACATAGTTTGCAACTGATTCCAAATAATGGGACTACGACCCAATCCTGGTAAGACAACAGTTGTTCCTTTCACGAGAAAAAGGAAGCTTTACCTAAAAGCACCACCCCTTGAGGGAACAGTATAGTGGAATTCTCAAAGGAAGTCAAATATCTAGGTATTACCCTGGATAACAGACTAACCTGGAACTCTCACTTAAAAAGAATACTGGATAAAGCTACAGTGGCAACATGGACATGTCGCAGGCTTTTTGGCAAAACTTGGGATCTTAAACCAAAAATGACTCTGTAGTCATACACATCTATTAGAAGACCCATGGTCACATACGTCTCACTCGTTTGGTGGCCAAAAACAAAACAAAAGACAGCTCAAGCTAGTTTGCAAAAACTACAGCGGCTTGAATGTCTAGGAGTAGCCGGTTCCATGCGTACCTGCACAACTGCAGCCCTAGAGGCTATGTTAGACCTGCTATCCTTACATTTGCATGTTAGGGAGCAGGCCATACTTAGTGCAATTAGGCTACAAAGGGCAAACCTCCTAAGTACAAATAATCTGGTTGGCGACCTGAAAGTCCTCCAGGATTTCATAGAGGACCCGATGGCTAACTCAATTTCAGACGTTATGCCGAAACGCCATTTAAGGTGATCGTGGGGAACCGCCAACAGTGGCAGACTGGGGACCTACCCTTTGAAGATGGATCTCTTAAATGGTACACGGATGGATCCAAAATTGAAGGTAAAGCAGGCGTAGGCATATATGGGCCAAGGTGCCATCTTGCCCCCAGTGGGGGCCTCACCAACCATTTTTCAAGCAGAAATACACGCCATAGAACTCTGCGCTCGTGAAATAATCCATAAAAATATGCGTGGAGCAAAAATATACATAATATCAGACAGCCAAGCAGCACTTAAAGCGTTAAACTCGTTTACCTTTGAGTCAAAGCTGGTTTGGGACTGTCTTACTGTCTTGCAGCAACTGGCCAAGACAAATAGGGTTACACTGATCTGGGTACCACGACATGATGGCATTATGGGAAACGAGATTGCGGACCGTCTTGCAAAGGAAGGAGCCAAATCTCCGTTTATTGGCCCTGAGCCTGTCTTTGGACACCCAAAAAGTCACCTATCAGCTCAGATCAGGCTTTGGGAGGACAGAACAAAGAAGGAATACTGGGAAATTACCCCGGGGCTGAGACAAGCGAAGAAGTTTATAAAGTACTCGGAACAGAGGACAAAATAATTCATCACACTCAGCAGAAAGGAACTAAGGCTCATAACGGGCATACTTACTGGGCATTGCCCACTTAGATACCACCTTAAGAAGATGGGTAAGGTCATTGATGAGACCTGTCGATTCTGTATGGAAGACGATGAATCCGCTGAACATGTCCTATGTGACTGTGAAGCTCTGTGCCGCATAAGGCTAAGACATCTAGGAAAGGCATTTCCACTGCCAGAGGATGTCGAAAAAATGGCCCTAAAGAATATTACAGGCTTTATCAAAGACCTTAAATTCGAATGGGCGCCCTAGGGCATCAAGGGGTAATGTCACAATAGATCTTATAGGTCGCAGTGACAAGATGAGATGCATAAATCCTGTCTGCATCCCCCGTAATTAATAATAATAATAATAATGATGCAAACAATTTCAATGAATTTCTTTCCAAATTATAAAGGTCCTTAGATTAGGTTAGAGTGGTAGCCATCGTGAAAGCAAATACGATCAGCCAAACTTAGACCATCTATGATCCATTGTGAAGCCGTCTTATTGGGACCCCGCCTGGAAAATATTCTTTAAATTTAGGGGGTGTGCTGATGAACCTTACCAGATTCCGCAACTCTTTGTCTTCTAATTCCCCCGGTTCGCAGATAAAATTGATACCAAGCGTATTCCTCTTATGCTTAGCAAGGTTAGGGAATTCGCATAAGGTGCCTTGAGTGCTATCAAACTCTTTCTCGTCCATACAGCTTCTGCAGAAGTCATTGTATGGAGCTTGCATGCGCTCTGCATGTTTTCAAGGAAGTGTCCCGTGATAACTGCAGTAAGACTACGCACATCATTCCGGTTCTTCCTCAACAGAGGAGGCCAAAGCTGCTGTCCTGAAAATGCGCATGTGCTCAGTTCTTCCCATCTGCGATTTGCCAGCTTACAGGTCTGCTCATCCAGAATCCTCTTCACTCATTCTATCTACCGATCTACGGATTCCTCCGCTAGACATATACTCATAGCGGAGCCCTTTCTAGCCAGAGCATCAGCTACCTTGTTTTCAGGTATGTCAGTGTGACCGGCCACCCAGCAGAGAATAACTTTGTCGTTAGTACCCAGTTTCGATGGCTCACAGCGACACCTTAGCACTAGGCGCGAGCTATTGGTGCTCGATTCCAAAGCTTTGATTGCAGTTTGGTTGTGCAAATTCTGATAACTCGATTGCTAGGTAGATCATAGTAGCCTTGCTGCTTTGCTAATACCCAGAACCTCCGTTTAGAACACACTACAGTAGTCCGATAGGCGATATGAAGGAATGCTGAGTACACTTTGATACCCGCTCCCACATCCTTTCTCGAACCATCTATAAAGACACATAATCAGAGGCATTTGGCACGCGATTATCATCCAACTCCTCTCTGCTAGGAATGCTAGTTGAGAATGCTTTCTCATAATCTAGTTTTGGGACAATGTAATCCGTAGCTCTCCGTATACAGTCTTCAACGCAGGTCTTCAGTATTCTCCTGTGGCTGAAGTTTGCTGTTATCCAGCAGCCTGATTCTCCAAGGGTTAGTGCACTTTTTGTTTGCAGCTATACATTTTCCATGGATGTCAAGGCTTTGGAGCCGGAGTATAATATCCATTTCTGCCATTGGTATTGTTCGAAGAGCACTAGTAATATCTAGACAGGCAGCTCTTTGCTCTTTTAGTAAGACTTTTCAAGGTGTATCGTTTCTCTAGAGCATTCAATAACACCAAAACTCTATAGGTGAGGCTGGTTTTACAATAGACCGATGTACATCCAATGCACGATGGGTGTGTGTATCCTTTTGTCACAAATTTTCTTGCAGAGATACAGTGGAATAGCCGCTCATTCACATTTATCCTCCAATTTAATTTGGAGTCAAGTATCACTCCTAGGTATTTGGTTTCTGTTTTAATGTAATGTAATGTCACCCAGTTTTGGGGGATGGAAAGTCGGATTAACACTCCTCCGAGTAAAGAGGACTAGTTCAGTCTTTGCGGGGTTAAGTCCCAGGCCATAGCTTATAGCTAAGTTAAGAAGCTTTCCTTAATATAGTCCTACATAAATGATGCCAAAAGATCGGTTTCGGTATGTGAATCCTGGGCCCCACTCATTTATTTGGGTATTGAATGAAAAGCTTGCGTTAATGCTTCCTTGTTTTTTTAATCAATTTACAAATAAAAAGCAGCTGAGAAGTAATTAATTTCTCCTCTACAGTTGAGCCATCTTTATATCACTGGAGAAACGAATTGCAAAATGCTTCAATACAAATTAAACAAATTTTGTATGGAGCAAAGGGAAGTTATTTATATTTCATTGCTACGCTGAATAAAGGGACTGAGTTGTATTCGACAACTACGATAGAATAGGAATTGAAATAAATTTATATTTCGAAAACAAAATTTTGGAATCCCAATGCTATATGTATTTGAAAATCCCGGAATACAACATTTCGCATTGCATTTAAAAATCCTGGAATACATACACAATCCCGTAGATTTGAAGAACAAATCCCGAATTACAAATTTCTACAAAACAAAATATTTGCAATAATATGAACAATTTTAACTTTCACAAAATAAAATGCAAAATTTAATTTTTTAACTGGGTTGAGTCCGAAATTCTGAATCTTAAAATCCCGATTACAATATCACTTAGGGTATTGAAAATCCCAAAACTTTGGATCTAATTATTGTGAAAATCAAAAATTCAGTGTACTCAACTTTTTCTACTTACAAGAAAAAAACAAAAGTACAACGCATCTCTAGAGATTGCAGTATTCTTTGGGATCTTCTGCTCCAGGATTTTGTACTTTTGTACGGTTTTTTTACAATCTGGGAAAATAGGTTACCTTCATTTCAATTTCCATGACTTTTTGGAAAAAGCTCAACTAATTTTTCTGGATTTTACTATAATTCCCGGGATTTTGTGTTTCGAGGTTTTCCTTTTCGAGATTTGCTAGATTATTTACTCAGGAATTTCGATATTATCCCTTCGGCAACATATTTCTATGAATGAGAATGACTGTAAAAAAAATTCAGAACCTTGCGATTCCGCAAGCATAGATCGGAAAAATCTCTGAATACGTAATTTTGTAAAGTAGGTACATATTCCCATCAAATGTTGGAATTCTGACAAAATGAATTGCGCTTTTTCTTCCAAAAAGTTAAAAAAATAAAATTATATGATATTTCTAGATTTTTCTAGGATTGCGGTATTTTGTATCTCACACCTCATAAATTTAAAACACAGAAATGCATTTTAAATCTTGAATATCGGGATTCCATTATCTGTGAACCTTTTTTGGAGGAATGATCTGTCAAATGTTTTAGACACCATGAATTGAATGAGCTACATATAAAATAGAAAGAAGATTGATAAAGTAGTTAAATCTGTTTAATCAGATTCGCAGAAGAAAAATCTCGAAAAAATCCTTCAGAATAATCCCGAAGTAAATATTTCCGAAAAACTAAAAATATCCCGAAATATCAAATGTTACGTGTATAATTTCGCTTTATCAGATTTTCTTTCGGGATTTGAAATTCTTGATATTTGATAATTTTTTATTTTTTTTTTATTTTTTTTTACCAAACTTTTTCGGTAGGTATATAGTCATTGGAAATTCTTATGAAAGAGCAACATTTACATTGCAAGATAGCCACTCTCAATGTCCTTCATAAAACCATTCAAAACTCCATGAAAGAAAAGTATTTTTTCACATTCATATTCCAAAAAATTAGATTTTTGTGAGGCGACAGTATACTTCTCATAACACCCTTGCAATTGTTAGAATATTTAAGAGGGATTTACATCACATAAACTCGACAGCAAAATAAAGGTTCTATTTCTATTACTATTTTTTTTTTTTTTAAGGATCTATAGAGGCTTACCTTAAATCGAATTTTGTAAACATTACTTTGAATGGCATTTTATAAAAAAAAAAAATTTAATACCTATTAGCATAGATGACACTAGAACTAGATATGAAAAAATTGAAAAAATGAAAAATTAAAAAAATTAATAAAATGAAAAAATTGAAAAAATGACAAAATTGAAAAAAATGAAAAAATTGAAAAAAATGAAAAAATTATGAAAAAATGAAAAAAAAATGAAAAAAATGAAAAAATTGAAAAAATGAAAAAATTGAAAAAATGAAAAAATTGAAAAAAATTAAAAATTGAAAAAATTGAAATATGAAAAAAATATGAAAAAATGAAAAAAAATTAAAAAATTATTAGTGCTTGATGTCTTGCCAGTTGCCCCTCACCACATATATTCATAGATGTATCTACGACCCTCCATATGGCAGATGCCGTTGGTTGGCGAAGCGCTGTGTGATAAGGTGGTGCACTATTCTCCACCATCACCTGTTGGAGTTTATCCACCAGTGAACCCCTGCACGTTACTAAAGGGTTTCTTTATCGTGAGCTTTGTGCGGGAACTGAATCTACTTTATTGTTTGGTATCCCATGGTAATGTTATACCCGAACAGAGCTCTGCTAACCCCTATCATTTGTTTTATAGATCTATTTTGGAGGTCTTTAATAATTTTAGTGTGTTCTGCTATTTTTTGTATTGTATGTCGTTTCTAATTTCTGTGTTGTTCTGTTGTGTTATTGACTAAGTGTTTGTGGAGTAGTGTGTTGTATTGTGTTCTTCTTTTATTAAGTTTTATTGTGTTACTAATAAAGTGTTTACATGCACTGTACTGTGTTATGTTTTTATTTTTATTTTGTGTACTATTATGTTATTAGCTAAGTGTTCTCAGGTAAGTATTTATTTGCATATATTTTTCTTTTCAATTTTATATGTAGATTCCTGTAATTTATTTGAATAAATTATTTTTTCAATTATTTAATTATAAGAATGCTCTTTATTGGAGATAAAATTATTTTAAACTTGTGAACAACTGCAAATCTCAGTAAACGAAAAATGGTCCATTATATGTGTGTATTTTTATTGACCGTTATTCATACTTTAATTAGGTTGTCATGGCTAATTTGGATGGTTGTCTTATCATGCTAAATTGTTGTAAATACAAGATATTCTTCACTTAGATATGTGTGCGTTCTTGACTGCTCCTTAATAACGCCGAATTAACTATTTTATATTTATTTGTGACGTTGGTGTCACCCTCGTTACGCCCTGATAAATGTAACGATGGTGGCCACCAACTTGAGTGGGCTTTTAGTATATTAGTCGAATATGTCTCCGTCGATTATGTCCTATTTTTGCAATACATTATATTGCATATTCTGCCGTGTAGGCGCTTTATTGGCAATACCATAACGTTTTCTGCTCCTGCCACAGAGGGTCATCAGTGGTTTTTAACTAATTTTTTGAGTGAATGGTCACCCCCTAGTTTCTGTTTAACGCACGAAAATTTTTTTTATATATGTGTAGAATATGTATTATTCTTACATACATATATAGATATATAAAAGCTGTGTTCTTTTGTTCCATGCAGTGCACTGCTGAATATAGAAGATTGTGAATAGAGTTGACTTGTAGAATGCATAGAAGTAGAAAATGTTTTGAACGTATAGGGAAAATGATCAAATTGCCATGACTTGAATCCTTGCAAAATGTCACAATAGAGCTTGATAAACTTCGGGGCAAAATTTGGCAGGTTTAATGTTTTGTAAGAATTAAAGTCATGGCACCTAAATTATTCTCTCTATACTTTCAAAAAAATGTCTACTTTTATGCACTCTACAAGTCAATTCTATTCGCAATTTCCTATGTTCTGCAGTGCACTGCACGGGACCAAACGAACACAGCTTTTATTCTAGTCATTATTCCAGTTCTTATGCCTCGCTGATATTAAATATTAAATTTGATAGTGAGGATATTATATGAACCTGTTCAATTATTCATATTGCGTTCTAAGGTCCATAAATCCACTTGAATGTATTTTCTGATATCTGCAGTCATTCTTGCTTGTGATAATTCTATTTTTTCTTTTTCTCGGTTGCCCTATTCTTAATCTTTTTTACTTAATTTTGTTTTATCTATATCTCCTGCTAAATTCTATCGTGTATTTTTTATATATATTTTGTCATGCTGCAATGTCTAAGCATGCGTTCAGCATCATTTTTTGAATCCATTAATGTCCTTGTTCGTTCGTGTATAATTGCCTTCAGTAATTCTATATTATTCAGCTTGGCTTATTACCTTTTTCAATTTTTTATATATATATATATTTTTTCTTTATATTAATTTTGATTTTATGTTTTATTCCAGCTTATTTTATAATTTTTCTTGCATTTATTTCCGTGTGAATTCCGTGTTCTGTGTTGTCATGTCTAACCATGCAGTTCGCAGAATTTTCATGAACCTTTGCGTTTGTCATTTATTCAGGTTGTTTCTTTTTCATTTTTCCATTTTTCTGTTTTTTCTTTTTTTCACATTTTCATTTTTTCAAATTTTTTTAATTTTTTTAATTTTTCTAGATATCGCATGGTATATCATAGCAGAGTATACAAATTGTGAAATGGGTGGTGCATTCCAAAATGGACCACAAAATGTTTTAGATCGTGCCAAGAGCAAATGTTAGATCAGGTTAGGTCAGGTTAGAGGACGTTAGAATGGCGGCTATCGAAATATGCACCAGGCACACTTAAACCATCCAGCAGATGTTGCTTTACCAGCAGTTTCGTATACATTTAATCGACCTCTTTAACATGGCAGATACGAGAATAAATCATTCGACGAATACATCGTTTCAAATGTTCTATTCCATTTCAGAATATCCCACAAGCAATATAAAGTTTGTATACTTTGTGCTCTGGTATTGCAATGCGACATATAGTTCTTGTGTCATCTATGCTATTAGTCATACAGAAAGTAAAGTGTTGATGAATGTTGATGAAAATTTTTGTAGCATCTAAACTATGTACATACATAGTTATAGAGTTTCTGAACACCGTAACACTGCAAAATGAAATTTTTGCATAGGTACGGCATACGACAACAAAACAATTTAAACTTAGAAAATTCCTGGTTTCTAATTGAAAGTAAGGAAGTTTCCGTCATTACATTTCTGGCTTTCCCAGGAAAGGCATTATTAAATATCCCTTCCGCACCACTAGCTCTCCTCAGAATTTTCCATCTTTTTTGTAATAATCTCTCTGAATGGTTCTAAGTGTATTCGTACAACTTCAGCAAGTTTAGCATTTTATGTATTCAGCTCTTACAACAGATGAGGTTATGCCCATTCAGTTTTCTACTCGATTTTATATGTGCATTGATTCAGCGATAAAATAATAATAATTAAATTATCGACAGGCTCAAATTACAGATGCTACAATAGTTTTATAAAGAAATACTTGAAGTGCTTGACTTAAGAACGTGCCCTCTATAAAGAAATCTATAAAAGAGCAGCTTTTACAAGCGAACCGGTAATAATTCCCACAAATTGAATTTTAAACGTTTCCATTTTATCCGTGTTTAGGTAAAAATTCTCTCTCAAAGGCAGTCATCGTAGGAGACAGGCAAGTAAAAGCCTTCTTTGACGATTTGACCAGAAAAACAATAAAAAAAAAGAAAGAGGAAAACCGCATTTCTTCATTTTATTCAGTTATTCACACACAAACAAAAAACGGCTCGGGTCAAAAGCCCGCTTTAAACATTTTAATAGAAGACCGTGGCGTGGTTTTGATGTGATATTGTCAAATATACCCAGCCCAGCCTCTACTTTCCTTCCTTCCGCATTCCGTTATACATACATGCATACATACAAACATACATATGCCGTTTTTATATATAACATCCTCAATACAACTTCACATTTTTTACACACTATCAAACCAAACTAAGAACCAGCACCCAAAGAATTGCATCAAAAGCAGGAAATCGCTGCAGCAAAACTCCTTGAGCTTTGAATTCCGCAAAATTGTGATTTAGCGGCAGGGCCTCATACGGAATCCCTCACCAAGGATCCAAGGCAAGCAAGGAAAGGCAGGAATAAGTAGAGCACCGCAACATCCTAATCATTTGTCGCACCGCCGTATTTGATGTTACTACACAAAGAGGCCGTTTTGTATGCTTCCTTATACCTAGGCTTAGTGCACCATAACATTGCAGCAGCAGCAGCAACACCAGCAGCAGCAGCATGCATAACCAAGAAGATATCCTATTCCTATGTATACCTTCTTTACTCGTGCCGTTGCGTCGGTCGTCGTTGTCGTCGTTGCAGCCTTAATACATTGATACAGATAATAATCACAACTCAAGCGGGAGAGCTTTCCCGCTGAGGAGCACTTTAGAGTGTTGAAGTGCAAGGAAATGCGGCGAAAGGCTCCATTTATCCTGGGCGAGGTGAAAATTTGTGTCTGGAAAGCTTTGATTCCTGCAAATAGTTTCGTTCTAATATACCTAGATGATGGGAAAAAAAAAACTTGAAGCTTTTTTCTTGCACGACGAAGGCAGACAGACGTAAAATCACCTATCTGCCCTCAGCTATAAAATATCCTTTTTACCAAAAAGTCGGAAACGTTTTCAATTAGGCAAGAAAAATTTTGGATTTAGTATACACACCGAATAGGACCGTTTTGTGCATGCACACTTTCTGGAAGGGAGGGAGGGCGGAGGGGGGGGGGGGCAATTTAATGACAGATTTTTTTATGAAAGGATCGAGTCTCATTCTATTTGTCGCGCACGAATAAATCCTGAAGGGAATAAAATGCATAAAAAGAATTTCTATCTGTAAAATACTGAACTGTTTTCAATCCAATACCTTTGAAGGGCGTAGATATATCATGTAAAAATTGACACACCCTTCTTTTGAAAACCTTCTTTTTGGTACAACACTAAAAACATGAAAATATGGTTATAGAAATTTTTTATATATTGTGTTTATAACCTAGAAATAGTTACGCGAATCATCGATTGAGTGCTTTTTCTATGCGGCGAATTTTAGCCACACACTGCAAGACTATAAAAAAAACCTCTTTCTAACGAACCCTCTAAGACCCTTACTACTAGTTTTTTCTCAAGCAATTTGACAATATGTCGCAAGTAAATTCAATACCGAATCGATTCCAAAACGAATGACAATAATCACATAAGGAATTTTACTGGAAGTGTCACTTTTCAAGGGAACCTCTTTCTCGAAATTTGACTACTACATCTAATTCGAATTATCTCAACCCTGTCGGATGGGACGTATATGTCCCAGCAAACTTCATATGGGCACCAAAAATACCCTTAGTGAGATTTTGTTGTCCTGTTTCGGTTTATATACTCTCAAGTAACGGAATTTGTTTTTTTCGCTGTCATTCAGCATCTTAATTTTGTGGTGCAATTGTGAAGTTTGTTAGAACGTGTTTTTGGAGTAGTATAAAAGAGTGTAGCGTTATTTTTATGTTTTAGTAGTGCTTTAGCAGTTGATCTTATGGAAAAGGTATGTATTTATTGTCTCACCAATTTATTGAATAAAGAAAACACTGTATTAGTAATATACTTTCTGAATGGGGAAGACATTTTCTTTGTTGGTTCTATCATATGGGTCGTTTTTGTCCCAACAGGTTTATTCAACGGGATCAAAGTATCCCAGAAGGATTGAATAATACATTTTATTTAAATTTCTTTTATGAGTGATATGCTAGGAAGCAGCCTAAAACGAGACCGATGGATATTGAAATTGAGTGAGGATAGGGATCATGACCCATTAATTTAGTGAATCTGGATCTGAATATCTTCCGTCTGATAACGAATATTTCGAAGATGACGAATATTTCGAAGACAACACAGAAGAAGAATGTATATGCTAACTACTTCTTACTCCTACTATACTATATTGTTCTGATGTTCAGAGTATCAGGAAGACAGGATTGAGAAGTTTACACTGAATATCAATAGGAGAAAGACATGGTATCATTTAAGAAGTGCCAATTCAGTAGGATTTCATTAGGGTGATTTTGTTTGTCTATACAACCTAAATCGGCGTAAGTGTAGCTTTCTACTTCAAACCTATAACAAAACTGGGTTTTTGGAGGGACAAAGAACAAACGAGTATAACTCGAGTTAACACCTTGCGTAATGCACAGGGTTCAACGCTGGACGACATGAGATTCATTCACCTACACGTGATAAACAAATTTAAGAGAGGAGCTGTGTTACATGCTGAGACCTACAACAGTAACAGAAGAGCATTATGTAATTTTACAATCCTAACTAACTTCACTAGTAAGTAATATTCTCAAAATTTTATACATCTAATTTTCGGGAATAAAATAAACGAGAATATAATGGAAGAATTTTAGGATATAAATATAGCCCATCTATGGAACTGATCAAAAACTTTCCCGTGCCCGTGATTCAATAGCTGTTAGCCAATTAGGCCAATGGAAAGCTGAACATATAACTCTAGAACCCTCCAGCCAACTTTATTCCGAATAACCCCATTTGAGGGCAAATAGAGGAGCTGTTAAGGTGCTCGCGTAATACTCAAGAAGATTATTTATGCAGGCATCGGTAATGGCAGTATATTGTAGGTAGATGTGGTGAAAGGTTTTAAATATCCATCATCGTGGCGAAATCAGAGTCCTAGAATGTTATTGTTATTGCATTCAACCACTTTGAATATAATGAACGGCAGCTTAAATCGAGAATTATTAAAATATGCGATTTCTTAAGTTGAAAATCTTTGAAATGTGAATAGTAACCAAAAATCAATTAAGAAATGAACATAAGGAAAAGAAACTGACAAATACAAGACCCCTGTGGGACCCCAGTATTAATTAGGTTGAAGTCAGAAGTAACGTCACCTAATAAATACAATCCTCATTAGACAAAAAAATCTTAATCCAAACTAGAAATTCACGTGCTTTTTTAAGTTTAGCTAGAAGGACAGAATGCCAGAACCTACTAATACCAGATAGAATTACAGTTCTGAAGACTAGAATTTCAAGGTTATGACAGAAAAATCAGGAATCTTCCAAAAGAGGGCGTTACTGCCGTTTAAGTCAAAGAAGAATCGCAGTTTTTTATTACATGAGAAAAGATATGAATTTTTTTTCAAATAGTTTTGAATAGAAATGGAAGACTTTGCTTACTTTTAAAGTTTGCCAAAATTCTTTGCCTAATATCCCAGCCAAGAAGGAATTATTCTCTCTCTATACAATCTTATCGATTTTTATTTTTAAGCTAAGGTTCAGTGGGTAGCCCAAAAAATTTGCTTTCTTAACTCTTATAGCTTGACCACTGTTATAATTAAAAGAAGAACCGTTTTCTTATTATTGTTATTAGTAGTCTAAATTTGTAGATGGAATGAGTGTATTCCCGCATGTCATGCTGCATTATAAATACCACTAAGCATATCTGCATAATACATTTGCAGCAAAATATTAAGACGATTTGGTATTGGGGGGGGGGGGGAATCCTAACGGTTTCCGAGATAACAGGACTTAAAGATATTTGGGTCTGTTTTTATAGATCACCCTGTAACTTCTTAACGTTACACCCTATAATAATGAATTAAAATTTCTTAAATTGATCTTTCCAGTGATCTATAAATTTTTGCTCTCCTCCCCGTTTTGAAGTTAAGGCTCAACAAAGTTAAAATTTCGGAATTTTAACATTTTTTTATTTAAATACCAGTTTTAACAAAAAACACGTCATCAACACTAATTTTTCATATTGGCTTTAAGAAGGCCAAAAGCTTCCCTTTAAAATGATCTATAACACTCTTTAACCAAAATATGCAAAAATTTCTGCATTTTTTACACTTTTTCTTAAGTATATCCAGCGAAAAAGTTCAATAATTGGCAGAAAGTAGCCAATTTATCTTTTCGGAATGAACTTCTTAAGCCATTTTAGCTGAATATATTTAAAAAAAAATGTGCATAAAACGCACAGAACTGATTGCATTTTGGTTACAGACTGTGACAGATCATTTTAAAACAAAGCTTTTGGGCTTCTTAAATCCAATATATAATCAAAATCATCATCATTAGATATAATGTTAAAAAGTTACAGGGTGATCTATAAAAATATACTCAAATATCTGAAAGTCAATTTTTTTGCCTGTCAAAGGATGACCTAGCCTTCGAATGTACGGGACACCTGGAATAGGTATCATGTCTATAAAGTTAGCCCAGCCTTTTTTTAAATTTTCAAAAATAAAGCTTGTTCTAAATTGTGCTCGAATTGTGTTGCATTGTGCCGCAAAGAAAAATTTTTTTTTTCACAAATGAAACTTTTTATGAGGAAAACAAAATTTTCAAAAAAAGTTAGCCCAGCCATTTTCGAAATTTTGAAAAATAAAGGGTGTGCTGGATGGTGCTCGACTTGTGATGAATTGTGCCACAAAGAAAAATGGTTCATAAAGTGTTATTCCCAAGATTATTACCCTTTCCTTACGGTAGAACGTAGTACAAGTTAAACACAACTCGGTACAACCCTGATTTTTGCAATAAAAAAAATCGCTCGACTAACTCTTTTTTTCAAAAATGGCTCGTCAAAAACGTAATTTTTTAAAAACAAAATGCACAACGTAGCGCAAGTTGAGCACAATCCAGCACACCCTTCAATTTTCCAAATTTCGAAAATGGCTGCGCTAACTTTTGGTAAAAATTTTTTATTTCCATCATAAAAAAATTAATTTTTGAATTTTTTGATTTTTTTTGCGGAACAATGCAGCACAAATCAAGCACAATCCAGCACACCCTTCATTTTTCAAAATTTCGAAAATGGCTGGGCTAAATTTTTTTTGAAAATTTTATTTTCCTCATAAAAAGTTTAATTTGTGAAAAAAAAAATTCTTTGCTGCACAATGCAACACAATTCGAGCACAATTCAGCACAAGCTTTATTTTTGAAAATTTCAAAAAAGGCTGGGCTAACTGTATAGACATTATGTTTCACAATCCACAGAAAGATTGAAGAATATTAATACATTAGAATTACAGTGCTAAATTACAAATAAAACAAACGAATATATTTTTACATTATCATGAGGTTCCTTAAGGTTCAATATTAGCTCCACTACTGTTTAATTTGTAATTTGATATAATTTCAGAAAAAAAATCTAATTTCGAAAAAAAATAAACAGAATCAACACAAATAAGTAGCTCTAAGTGATAAAATTCCATCTGAAATTTTAAATTTTACTTCTATTGTGAGGTGTCAAATATGAAAAATCCACACTCAACGTTGAAATTATTATCATCAATTAAAGACTATACTGGACACATTTTTCATATATGTATGAATATATATATATATAGCTAATAGGGAATACACACAAACATAATATTGTTGTTGAGTAAATAATCAATTTAATCATATTCGTGACTGATCAAAAAATTACTATGTAATAAGGTAGATATGCCACTAAATACATACTATACCTACATTGTACTTACTGAGGCGCCATGTAATCTAATCAGATCTGCATTGTCTTATCAAAATTTTTATACTGATGTGAACATTTACCGTTCCAAATTCAATTTTTTAAATTTCCTATCTCCAAATAAATTTATTTTTGACCGTAATAAGAAAAGATAGAACTTTGCCCATCATCTACAGCACAGCACAGCACCTCGATTTCCTGATCCGTGGCGATAATTTCAATTATCAATTTTTAATAGCATAATTGAGAGGTAATTCCCTCCACTGCTGATAGGTTAAGTCAGGTTAGCTTAATTGTTTCAAGACCACCTATCATTTGGCTTGTGAGAACGGTTTATATGAATTTCCTTTCGGAAAAATTCCCACACATTAAAAACATAAGTTTTCTCTAAATTTGTTGAGGAAGCCACAAGAAACGTAGAGTCTTCTTCTAATATATGTATGTAGGTAGGTAGGTATGTATAAAACGTTTGAGTACCGTATTGAAAATTTTCTATGCGGCACGCTCAACACTTAAAACGCTTATCATATGTATGTGTGTATATATGAATGTACCTATACTATATGTATGTATATAGTCGATGTTTTAGCAATGGGGCGGAAGGGCGGCATATCTCCATATATAGTTAGTCTACCGGACCACGGTACTGTGGTGATGTGGCTTTAGTTTTTAGATTATTTGAATTGTCTGGTTTTCTCTATCCATCTCTCCTCATGAAGTCTATGCATGAAGAAAGAGTCCATGTCTATCTCTGCTGATCTTTTTCTCATGAAAAATCTTTAGCTTGTATAGTATCTATGGTGTGAAAAGCCGGCAAATAAAAGCTTTTTCAAATTTGCTTGTATTTGAATGGGAGGCAATGTATGTATATTGCCACAAAATACATTGAAATACATTTCATATCCATATAACTCCCCATTTTCACAGATACATAGATTTTAGGGAACTTTGTACTTGCAGAAATGAATTTTACTGCTTCTAGTTATATGAATTGAACAGAAGTGAACAAAAAAAAATAAAGAAAGAATACTAGGGGAGGGGGGAGAATAAGAAAATCGTGCAGCACCCAGACCCACAGCAACAGCAACATCAACAGAAACAGCAGCAGCAGCAGCGACAGCAGTAGTAGTAGTAGCAGCAGCAACATTCAAAGCCAGTAGTAGTAGAATGAAAAGCTAAAAAACTTGAACTTCCATAGTCGTTGAGTTTAAGCTCTTCAGCACCTAGCTTTAGAGCTCAGCCCAGTTCGGTTGAATCAAGCCTGACGTTGGGTACTTAGTCAAAGCGAATCTTTCGGTCAGAGAGGCTGGTAGTGGACTATATATAAAATAATAATAATTATTATTTTTAAAAATATGTTGCCGTAACAACGGGGCATAATCGTCGACAACATATCACATCCAGTGAGAAATTATAAACGAGATACAAATAGGCGGCGGCGGCAACAACGACGACCGACAACTACTAAAATACTTAAAAACTTTTTCGATAGATACTAAGTATAAGTCGCAAGTCACTAAACGAACGTAAACTTTTTATCATTTTACTTATAAGCTTAATAAAGCAAAACGCGAATAATGTGAGTGAACGGGGTTTGCCAATTATCGGTGGATAATTCTTTTTTTTTTTAGTTTTTTTTCTTTTTTTTTACCTTGCAAACTGCCTGGTATCATCAGTGTGATAAACTGATAAATAATAATAATAATAATAATCGTGTTATTATACAGACAAAAACAGCGTGAACAAGTGAATTATTATTATGAATTTTAAGTATTCGTGAAAATTAAGTTTAAACATAAATGTAAAAAGTAAAATAAGATTTAAAAAAATAAATAATAATATAAAAATTGCATACACTTGTTTTCGCTGTAATCGTATATAGTTATTATATAATAAAATAATTATAATAATAATACGCGCGTAACAGAATTAAAATAAATTTGAATTTATAATTTTTGTGATGATCATGTGCCGCCTCGCCTCTTCTCTGTATATATAGTTTTTCATTAATTTACTCAAAGTTTATTTATTTATTTATTTATTTTTTTGTTAATTCATTATTATACCCAAAACTATGATCGACATAGTTAAACACAACAATATAGGTACACACACACATATACATTGTTGAAAATTTCAAAGTTAAAAGAGTTAAAATTGCGCACTTAACTTTGAAACATGCCAATAAACAATTTTTCTAATTTTTATTGCGATCTTGTTTTTTTTTTTTTTTTTTTTTTACATTTGATCGCCAGTGACTAGTGGAAAACCACCAAAACAAACACAAATTGAAACATTGAAATTAATTCAGATCGCCATCACCCGAATTGTTGTCTGGACAAAAAGAAATCTTAAAAAAAAAAGACTATCAAAATAACAAAAACAAAAAAAAAACAAAAAAAAAACAAAAAAATTACTTAAAACTTCTACCTCTCTTTTGAATATTCTACTTAACAACTTTTCATCAAACAACAATAATTACGAATATTTCGCTAGCTAATAACAAAAATATGCGCAGACTCGTCCGGTGTAAGTGATAAGAGAATGCTTAAAAAAAACAAAAAATTAACAATAAAAAAAAAAAGACCAACAAAATTTTCCAGTCTCCATAAAATTGTCCGTTTCCATCCTACAAATTATCTGTGACTATGAATGAATTCAACTTTTCATTACAACATATAATGAAAAACACACCAAATCCATCAAAACAGGAGCCTCCTATAACAGTATTCTTGTCACACACAGTAAAGAATATCAAGGATGCGCCACCTACTCATCACTGGAATTTATAACTTTGAACGAGAAATGATAAAGCGCGCTGCTGAAATGAAAGAAGAAGAAAAAATACACACAAATACACACACACACACAGGCAAAGTGGATTTCTCAACTTGGACTTTTCTGGCTGAGTAAGTAAGTATATAAAAAAAAAAAAATGTAAAAATTTTTTCAAACTTTCTGCTTTGTGGTCGTCGTCGTCTCGTTTTCTATTTTTGGTTAAATGACGTCAACTTCTCTTGTCAGACCTATACAGATGTTCTTGTGAAAAAATTTTGCGCGAATTAAAATCATTTGCAATAAGGTTACTCTTGATTTGATTCCTTCTTATCATTAGAAAATTACAAAAAAAAAAAAAAAAAAAATCACCAAAATGTTGTCGAGAATATTAAATTTATCATAAAGAATGTCGAAAGAAGTTAGATTGTGTGTAATAAATTGAAAAATTTATTCTCCAAGAGAAATATTTTAGTTAGGTAGCCAACATCAATTTAAGGGTATCCCAAAAGGCTCATGTTTGGGCCCTGTGCTTTTAAAAATAAATAAATAAAAGATTCCGTTTAATTTTTGGACGTTAGTATATGTATCAGAAATCTACTGGACTTATTCGAAGAACTTCTTAGGGCAATTTAATATTAATGAATTCAATTAACTGTCGTATATAAAATGAAAATCGGTTAAGAGTGCGAGTCGGGCTCGCGTAATTAGGGTTCCGGTACCAGAACTTCATCAACGACCCAAGTAATTTTTTAACTTGGACTTGGTCCTAATTAGGTAAAGTTGTCGTATAATACTATAAGTTAACACAAGAAACATTTTCTTTTCCAGCAACTATTGATACTAACGAAAAAAGGGGCAGTTTTCCGGTTATCTATGACTCAATGACACTAACCCTGATAATATAAGAGTTTTAATTTTAGAAACTTAGGAGATCAGTGGAGGGGGGGAGGGGTTCCTTCATTGCACATTTTGACCTATATCTTTATAACAAATTCACCAAAAATTTTGAAATTCGTTTTTGTTTTTTAATACTTGAGAGTAGCCCTTTCAAATGATAACCATATGAAAAAAACAAACATTTTTTGTTTTTTTTTTTATGGAGTCCAACTAATACCCTAGGCAGACGGACAAAATCAATGATCATTCGTTCGTAATTGATTTTTTTCAAAAATCAAGTTACCCAAGGTTTTGTTGATTAAAACGAAAGTCCTGTCAATTTTTGTATGTAATTGACAGCACATTTTTAATAATTAAAATTAAAATTCAATGGTAAACCGATTTTTGAAAAATTCAATTACGAACGAATGATCATTGATTCTGCCCGTCTGCCTAGGGTATAACTCCCATTAAAAATTAACAAAAAAATATATATAATAATAATCTTTAGACATAAGGGCCTATAATTCGGCTAAATTTTTCAAATTCTTATGTGACGTCGTTTTCGAGAAAAAGATCTGTGACAGACAAACGGACGGCCGTACGAGCGATCTTATAAGGGTACCGTTTTTTTTCCATTTGTTGTAAGGAACCCTATAAATTTTGATAATGAATACTGAATATATAAAAAATCATATCACTAAAAATAAACTAAACATATAATTTCATAAAACATATTTTAATAAAAAAAAAAGCCAAGGCCTATATACAAAGAGAAAATGAAGCTGTCAATTACTTGGGCATTATATTTCTTTCCATCGCTCTAACATTCAAAACGGAATATGTGAAATAATGAAAAATAAACCGTATTTAAAAAATTTGTCCTAACTAAAAATTCTATTAATTCTACATATATTCAAATATTATCAAAATCGGTTCAGCCGTTTATCTTAGAATCGAAATTGAAATTTTTGTAGTAAAAAGTATAATCCGAATCGAAATGAGTAACCTCACAAATCGATTGAGCCTATCGAAAAATGAGAGTTCCATGAAGTTAAAATGAGAGAAATCCTCCTAAAAAAAAACCACACCCTAAAAAATTTGAAATGGAAGTAAGAACGGCGACACTCATTAAATTATTCCTTAAATCTTCGTCAAATAAGATGGAGTATTTCAAAAATGGTTTATCTTACTTAAATCTTCACTGGACACTAGTAATGATTACCCTAAGATGGCAGTTCTATGCTGCTGAACAGGACATCAAGAAAAGCAGTGTATACATAACTAGCAGTATCATCCTCATCCTCTAGAAATCTTCAGCAAATGAAAAGTTAATAACTCTGCGCCAATTCGTAGAAGATATTTTCTCAGTTGATGATATAGTGTGTCTGGTTTTTTTCAGATTGTCTACGAGTCTAACCACCTCAGTGAAATAATTTATTTAAGCATGCGTCCTTTATTAAATCACCAGTGCGCATATGCCTATGAGATGCATAATTCAGTTTGCCCATGCAAGAGGTAGTCTACACATTTACTCTACATATATCTCTACTAGAACCTTCATCTTAACCTAACCTAAAATCTGTGTACGCATAACGTAGCAAATTTGTCTAGTTCTTCATTCCCTGTAGAGCTTGCCATTCAAATTTTAGCTATAAGTTGATTATTTGAGCTGGATTCATTTTGATCTCTCACACCAGACTGAAAAAATCTATCACGAAGATTAATCCGGAAATTTCAGTTATCCTTTACCGACCATTATATATGTATATTTGTTTATTCATTATACAATGACTCCCACTATCCTCCACCTGAAGGTGCAGAGAGTTGAGAGATTTTCTATTGCTGTTAACGATCCTGTTGTGAAAATTACTTTGCTTACTGTATATCTTTCCCTCTATCACCATATATGACGTTGAAAAAGGACTTATTACAGATTTAAATATCCAAAAAATGTTCCAGGATTTTAGAGTACATGCTTTATAAAAAATAAATCTTATGTAGACGATAATCGAAGATAAACAGTCTATCGAAAAAATTTCATACAAATTGGTCTGGATCGGATGTATGTAGTCGGGTGACATACCTACATACATGAATAAATTATATTCAATGAAACTGTTTTTGATATTGTCTACTATATGGCAAAATTAGCAGTTAATTTGTTTTTCAAATGATCATTAAGGCATTCAATTTAATGATCATTAACATCACAATAATTTAAAATAAAATCTGCTTGGGGGCAATATCAAAATGGCAAATAATTCCACTTAATCCACAATCTATAAATAAATATAAATGATCATTAAGGCATTCAATTTAATGATCATTAACATTACAGTAATTTAAAATAAAATCTGCTTGGGGGCAATATCAAAATGGCAAATCATTCCACTTTATCCACAATCTATAAATAAATATATTTTATTAATTTAACGTAATGGAATAAGTTCATGAGCAAATAGAGCAATCTTAATTTTTTCCTGCGTAGGCAAAGTTATAAAATATTGTTGTTGTTGTTATAAAGTGACATACTCTGAACATATACCAGAGATTCCCATTAATCGTCTGATAAAACAAAAATAATTAAATTTCTAAAAATGATATTGATAGTCTTGAAAAATTCTTCTAATCTATGGAGTTCCGCAAGGTTCTATTCTTGACTCACAGTAATTTTTTAATTGGTGTATACTTATGTGTAAATGAACTTTCAGAGGTTTTATATGTAATTAAACATTAAGCAATTAATTACTACTTTCTAGATGACTTTATTTTTCTTTATCTCCTTAATAATCTCTACATCATATGCATAGCATATTCTACCAAGCTATCTCTCTGGTGTGATTGATAACACAGTGTTTCATAATCCATAAGAGCTAAGATTTATGAATCTCATCAATTAACAAATTACTAACTAACAAAAAAGAAATATTTAATTTTGTATGCAGTTCTGAATCTACCTAAAACGATAGATTCAATTATAGTAATTTTTTCTTTAGGAATTTAATGGAAATTTTTTCTTTAGAATTTTTTACATTATTGGAGGCCGACATAAAATAACTGCTGTCGGCCACCAAGAATGAATAAAAGTTCTGCCGAACATTTTCTGTAAATATCTTAAAAAAAAAAAAAGAGAAAAAGTTATAATTATTCTAAGACCAATAATATTATACCCTAGATGAAAATGGAATTTAAATAAAGTAGGAAACCCAAACCTTTTTATGGCAAGACGAAGAAGGGGCTGCCCGATTTAGTTCATTTTTGAAATTTTATTTATACTATTTCAATGAGAATTCTGTATACAAAATTTCAGATCTCTACGTCGACGCATTCTCAGGCAGTGTCTACACTGTATAAAAAGAAAATTGTTGTATGGCAACACAAAGAAAGGGTTGCCAGATTTAGTCCATTTTTAAATTCTATTTTCAATTTTTATGAAAACGCCGCTTACCCCAATTTCAACTCTCTACTTCGCGTTGACGCGTTCTCGGATAGTGCCAAATATATAATGAAAAGTGAAATTTTTGTATGGCAACCCCACGAAGGAGTTACCTGATTTGTCCCAGTTTTGAACTAACATTTACTTTTTTTTTTTTAACGAAAAATTAGAAGTCGCGGATCAACAAAGTATGAACACTGATAGCACTGAGTCTTTAGTACAGTAGATATCATCTGATCATCTGTACATTTTTTTTTTATTAAAATATATTTTTAGCAACAGAACTCGATAGGAATCGAACCCAAGCCCAAACGATGGATGGTAGAAATTTTTTGTATGGAATTGCGTCTGCGCTATATTTTTTTTTTGTTTCTTGATTTTCATATTGAACAAAATATGCACTGCGCTTAAAGATAAACTGTAAAGCGCAGAATTTTATGAGATAGCTCAAGATTTAGTAAGGAAAATTATACAGAAATCATTGTGAATACAAATTATCGGTTTTTTTTTCTTTCTTTTTATTTTCTTGTTGTATACACATTTTGTTGCATTGAATTACAGATAAAGTGCCAAGCGCCACATAAACCTATACTCTACCAGACACAGACTTATACTTGAGTATTTCCGGTTAATTCCAACATCATCATGCCAAAGGCACTGAACAATAATCACACAGTCAAATATACTTCATTTTTCCAGCATAAAAGATCACAATCAAAATAACAAAATTTCAGAATTTATAGAACTGTTGTGTCGCGCGATGTTCTATTTTCGCGTTATCAGTAGTATTTCGTTGAAAATTGGAAAATATTCTTCCCCGTAACTGGGGACATATTTCATTTAAATTATGTCCATCTTTGAGATATCGAGGTCAAATGAGATAACTCACGTCTCGCAGCACTCATAATATTACCAATTGCGATAATATATATAATTTTAGCAAACTAACAATGTAAGTGAAGTTTGAGATTGACTTGAGCATTTTTAATCTGTTGGTTTATTTTATTCCAGAAACTTTTTCTGTTCTTTTTTTTTTTAATTAACACAAAAGTTCAATAAATAAAAAACGATACAGAATTATTCGTCATCTTCAAAATGATGACTAATTTCAGTCAGTGAATGAGCTTTATTTAAATAGATGGCGAAGACGTGCAGTATGCAGTCATTAAATTACCTCCATTATTTCATTTGGGGAAAATTCCAGAACAGGTTGAGCTGCTTTCAATATTTGACATATGTATGTAAAAAAAAAGGACTTGCGATTTATGTACATGGTGCAGGTTTACTTAATTTTACAGCTGAAATTGCGTTTATACATAAAATACCTACTAATTATAAGCAGAATTAAGGATATTTGTTAATCTACAGGCACACAGGTATACCGCCAAATATCGATTTGTATTGAGACAGACTTGTAAGGTTAACAAGACAAACTTGTACGCATTAGGGCTATATAGGATCATTAACAATATTTGCAATATTGGTTGTGATTTCAGATAAATTCTCAAGTAATTAATGATTCAAAATTCAGATTCTAGCGAAAAAGACTTAGGAAAATCTATGCTATACTACCTCAAGATCATGCGTAGTTACAACGATAGTCGTTGATGTGCATATGGGGTGGAAGTGGCCTCGGTTCCTCATACCTAGTATCTTGTCGAATTCTATAGATTTATACCTTCTCCTACCTAGCAGGTTAGAACAATCGACCTCCATGCTTGGGCAGTTTCGTGCCCTGCCACGAAAAAAACCATTGGGACGAAAAACCAACGCTGCTGAAAGAAGCACAATTTAAGGGCTTCCCTATAGACATCATTTGAAGAGAAGCTCTTAAGAAAAATATTCACTGATCTATCCAGAAACTCAGTAGGTAGCTCAAAAGCTTCTACTATAGCCATCACTTGGGAGCAAGCTCAACAGAAGATCATTTTATGAGCTCCAGCACAAAAAGTACAATAAGAGCTGATTTCATCTAATTTTGCATAAATCTAAACTGTTCCTAAAAGGTAAAGGGGAACCACTAGTCTATCTGATAATTGAGACTAGGATTATCAGATAACTGTTTTGCAGATCCAAACTGTCCCTATGACAGTCTGGATAAGTATTCGGCTCGAGTCGAAACCAAGCTTTCTTGAAGATGGTGCATTAGTTCAGAACGTCGAATGAGTTGGGCGCCCGATTTCAGCGTGTCCCTGTGACAACCTAGAGGAGGACTCAGTTCAAGTTGAAATTGTATGCTCTTAAAATCTGTAGCACTAATGTTATTGTGAGCTGACAGGTGAAGACTAACCAAGCCAACCCTATGTCGACAAGGCCGAAGCAGCAACAATAGAAGTAGTGCTCTACTGCCGAAGTCTATCTCTAAAAACAACACTTAGTAGTGGCAATCGCTCTGTAATAGCTCACGGTTCTGATCTTGAAGACAACCAATTACCGGAACTCTGAAAAGCAAGTTTATATATTTGTCCTAATAAACAACGTCAATACTTCGATCTTTTTTATTTTTCTTTTATTGATCTGAAAGTAGTCTTCGTCTTATTTAGGTCTTGGACCGCTTCGTATTTCGTTTCTTACATGAACATATTCGACTGTATCAGGTACTGGTTGACAGGATATTAAATAATTTATTTTTTTTGCTCTAAACATTAAAAGTAAAAGGCCTATATACGTACATAACTTTTTTCAATTTTTCAAAGTGGCTTTCGAATTGGATTTACGAAAACCCTACAAACGTCAAGGTTGCCCCAAGGCCATTTATGACATGTAGATGGCTCTGTCAAGTCGTCACAAATCCATCTTAATCTATGATCGTCGCTACATTGAATTCTGTATAGGACTTGACAAAATTGAAGTTGGCCCCCTACAAGAATTCTATTTCACAGACTTATGTGATATTAACTTTCTGACAATTCTCCGTGGAGGTACAGGTATTCAATGCTGTTTTAAAAGATTAGGAAAAAGGAGTCTAGTGATATATAGTGATATATAGTGGTATATCCACTTCTAGTAACCGGAAAAGGATGTTGTCTATTCCAGTAACCTACTACTGTTCTGGGATACTTTTAAAAAAAGAATGATTTATCGAAAGCTACGGCTACATCTTTTTCACTTATTTGCCGTCTTTTATTTCACTGAACGGAACATTTAGCTCTCCTATAAAACAAAAAATACAAGTGGTGAAGTTTTAACATTACTTTTAAATGTCCTTCTATAATGATTTTTTTTCAGGTTCCAATCCTGTCGACCATTTTGAATTTAAATGAATAAAGCTTCTTCTGTTGATGATATAATGACTGTCAGGATCAAGGTCGATCTTCTAAAACATGGGTGCACAAAGTATTTAAGAAGCGAGCCAAATTTAAGAACGCGAATATATGACGGGCCATTGAAAAAAATAAATAAATGTGTTTTTTTGGTTTTTTATACATATGTATATTTAATATAAAAGTAATTTTACAATTTTTCGGAAAGTTTGAAAATGTCCGGAACCAATTGTGTTGTGGCCAACCTTAAAACTGCTTCCAAGTTTTCGTCTGCAATACGCGATCACAGTTTGTTTTTGTTGAGGTTCATTATTGTGAATGTTTGTTCACAAATATATGTTGAACCAAACAAAGATGCGTAACGTGCAGCATTTTCATACAAATTTTGGTAATTTTCCTTATCCAAACATTGATAAAAAATTTTTAAATCCCCCTTATCATTATATTTTTGCCTTAACATTTCGCATGACTGCAGATCTATTAATTCCAATTGTAGATTTGAATTAGCTTCTTGCGGGTATAATTGAAAAAGGATTCGAAAATAGTTTGAAATCAAATTTATATTTTTTAAAATCTTCGAATCTGCTGCCGAAAATTTCTATTAAGTTTGCAATCTTCGCCCCATAAAGTTGGCAATATTCAATTTTTTAAAATAAATTTTTCGCAATTTGGGAAATGAAAACATTGTCCTTTCAAAAAGTGGATGTGAAATTAACTTCAATTTAATTTCAAAAGCTTCCAGATGATTAGCCATATCTGCTATAAATTGATTTTTTCCTTCAAGCTACAAATTTAATAAGTTTAAATGGGTAATTATGTCCACCAGGAAAACTAATTCAAAAAGCCATTTTTCATCTTGAAGTTCTGGAACATTTCTTTCCTTCTCAGTCATGAGTATTTTTATTTCTGGCAATAGGAATCTTTTGAGGCAATTTCTTTTGCTCAGCCATCTAACATCACAGTAATATAAAAGGTCCGGGTATTCAGCTTCCACCTCCTTAAGAAATGATTTGAATTGGCGGTGATTCACTGATCTTTTTTTAATGAAATTAATTGTTGAAATTATGGTTTTCATTATGTGTTCCATTCGCAGATCTTTTCCGCAAAGGTTTTGTTGGTGGATCATGCAATGAAATCGCAATAATTTATGTTTTCGCCCTACGAGATCTTTTTCAATCAATGATACCATACCGTTGTTGACACCGTTGGTGCACCATCAGTAGCAATTCCCGCCAAATTATCAAAATTTAAGTTAGCAGCCTAGCACGCATCCATCATATTCATATTCAAATCATTTCCTGTTGCTTGCCCCTTCAACGACTTCATGGCCAACATTTCCTCAATCACTTCAAAATTGTCAGTTATTCCTCGAAAAAATATCATGAACTGTACTATTGATGAAATGTCGGTGGAGTCATCTGGGGCAAGAGAAAAATATAATATTATTTTTGATTTTTCCTTAAACTGTGTACAAATATCTTCTGCTAGGTCAAATACTCTTCGTTGTATTGTCGTTCTGCTCAATGAAAGATTTTCAAACTTCTTCGTAACATCTGAACACATTTTTTCTGATGCAGTTATTAAACATTTTTTTATAAACTCTCCTTCAGTAAATGGACGAGATGATTCGACAATCAAAAGTGCAATATTATAGCTAGTTTCCAGGGAAACCTTAGCATCTTTGTTAATTTTTCTGAAAACACTTTGCTGTAAGTCTAATCCTCGTTTGAGAAAATCGAGTTTTTCTAATCGAATTTTTCCCTGAATTTTATGATATTCGTGGTGATTCATTTCATAATGGCATTTTACATTAAATTCTTTCATACAAGAGATAGTTTTTTGACAAATTAAAGATAAAACGCCACTATTTTGCTCAATAACAAAATATTTTTCCGATCATGCATTGTTGAATTTTCTATTTTCCCACTCCAGTTTTCTTTTCATGGGTGCTGCCATTTATTGAACTTGTAAAAATTACAAAAAAAGCAAATTCGAAATTCAAACTAATTTTGAAATAAAAGGTAGATAATTCACAACCTTTTATACCTTTATAAACACGAAATACAAATTTACTATGGTAATCTACAAATTTTCACTCAAAAACAAAAAAATTTTATCAAATAAACGTTTTTGCAAAAATAATTTTCAAGCTCGATACTAGGAAGACAAAACCGTAATGCCGAATTCACAATGTAGAGTGGAGTAGATTGGCTCTATTCTATTTTCACGCTGCCATTTCCGAAAGCTTACAAACTGGAATTTCGAACTACTAGCATGTAGATGGCGTTGAATTTTCCCAATACATCTTTTTGTCATAACTAACATGTTTTAATATTATTTCCTGATTTAATATTTTTTATGAATGCTAATAAAAATACAAGAGATATTTTTTGCAAACTTTATGATTTAAAATCCAAAAAAATTGTAAAAATTTTTGCTAGCTGCGAAGCAGGAGAGGATTCTCCTTTTTCGAATTTATTGTTTTGAAAGCGATAGTTGTTTGCTTGTTTTTTGATTTGCCGTTGTTATGGCGTTTTAGTATGTTAATTTCAAAGTTCGAAATTCACTCTGTGCTGCATTGTGAACACGGTTCTGGACTCAAAGCTCACTCTGTTCCACTCTGCATTGTGAATTCGGCATATTAAATAAATATTAGAAAATAAACCAAAAAAAAAGAACCAAAATTAAGCGTCACTATGGGAACTATATTTTGTATGGCCACACTCCAAATTTTTTTCGACAATATAGCGAATAGTAATTGACTGACCTTACAGAAAATCGCAAAAAACTTAATAAAAAAAAAATAGCAGACGAAAAATGTCTGTATTGGAAAAATTAAATAAAAAAGAAAATCAATAATGAATAGTCATTAGTAGTCCTTAGAAATATTTTTTATTAAATTTTCTGATAAAGTAATAAAAATTAATTGCATGCCGGGCCACAAAAGACAGGTCAAAGGGCCGCAATTTGTGCACCCTTGTTCTAAAATTTTGTTTTTTGGCCACATTTCGGTGAAACATTATCGTAAAAATTTACCAATTCTTTAGTACTGCTCTGAAAGTTATATGGATTTTAAATTCTAGTTCGAAAGGTAATTTTAACAAATTATCTGAATTGCAATTTCGAAATCATTCGATTAATAGATTAATAACTTTCGTCTCTTAACAAACAAAAGTAGTATAGTTAATAGTAAACAAAATATACAAACTAGGTATATCCGTGTACCGGAGAAAGTTAAATAAAAGTATAATGAAATTCATATAATTTATATGCTAGAAAAAACTTATCTATTTAGGACAAATAGAAAAAAAATGCTCTAAACAGATATATAGGTATAGTACATACATACATACATTTATGTGCATTAACAGGTTCAATAATTTGACCACCTCTGCATAATATGCAAATCCAAAGTGCCAATCAAGGGGAGAGAAGCACTTTAGAGAGATAATTTTCATCGCCTTAGGCTCAATAATTCTGCTACAACACTGCCAGCAATTAGCACATCTGGGTAATGACTATTAATGTTGCAGTCATTTAATCTATTGCCTCTAATCATTCCGTTGGTGGTGCAATTAGGTATTAGAGCAAACATTTTCATGATAACACATAACACCTGCATACATACCTACATACTACATAGATATGTTTAATATGTAGGTATACCTACGTAATTTAGTCTTCCCTAAAATGAAGAAACAGATTGACATAATCAGCTCAATCCGGTTTCTATTATAGTTAATTGCGGTATTTGACACTAGCAAAATATTCTGGTAGTAGATAAATAAATTAATCCAAAAAAAATAATTTTTTTTATAGGTTCTTTTGGAAAACATTTTCAGAACTTTTGACAAGTCGTTTTCACGAGACAATAAAGGCTCTCACACATATTACTACATAGTAGTTATAAGCCCAACTAATCAAGAGTTAATTAACAATTAATCTAGAAAATGATAAGTTTTTAGTCGTTGTTATTCTTAAGTTGATAAATGTTTTTTTTTCTCGTTTGTAAAAATTACCTGAAAATGTGCATAAAAAATTTCACACAATGCTCAATTCTCATCATTTGTGTTGTTCGTTTGTCCATATTTACGGCATAGATGTTTTAGATTGCAAATAATTCGACATAATCCTGATAATGATAGCTCTCCCTCCCATGGGGTATGATAATATCGCCCCTAGATATTTAACTCATTTGAATTCATGTATGATTGAGGAATTACAACAAGGAGTTTAATTCTTATCTATTAGTATGAAACTTAGTTTTTGAGAGATACGTAGTGTCTATTAGTTACGAGTCTTAATACAACATTCAACAAAAAATTGTACATATGTACTACATATATGGAACGGCGTTGTGGAATCATTTTTTAGGAAACAACTTGTATCTTTTGAAAATGCAAAACTTATAGGAAAAGCATTAATACGTTAAAAAGTGTGTAGAACTACCCAACTCATAACATAAGTTTTTTTTTTTAGTCCAAAAACTTTTCGTTTTTATTTGTCCGTTAATACTCTAAACAAAAAATAAATTTGTACCTTTTTGTTATAGTTACATAACTAGCAAAAAAGGGTTAAAAGCTCGATTATAGCAGAAAATTGCAGACTTGACGGAATTTTTGTCATTTTTGTTTTAAGTACATAAAACTTGGTTCAAGAAAAGGTTTTAAGTTTTTTGATACAAAATGCTAATGTTGATGACTTGTGGTATGTTTTTTGGAAAAATACTGGTTAAATTAAAAAATAGTTGGAAAGGAGAAAATTCTATATTTTTCTGACACAGTAATGCTACACCAAGTTTCTGCATTTTCGAATATACATAGTGTTTTCCTGGAAAAAGTTCGAAAAATCTTAAAAATCTAAAACGATACTCACACACACACACATACACTACCTCCTATTAGTAGCCAAAAAACTTCCGACAGGTTTTTTGTCACATCAACTGGGGCTTCCGACCTCTTTTGTGATTCTACATCAACTAAAGTTCACTTTTAATGAAATAGCCACAATCCTGCAAATGGGCGTCCAAAAAAATCACATTTGCCCTCAGTAGGTTAATTCATCTCTTTTACATTACCAGTGTGAAATAAAATTCAAAAAATAAAAATCAACGACAATCGAAAGCTCTACCCTATCGAATTACTTGTCCGAATATCTGCCCAACTTATTATTTATTT
This sequence comes from Dioctria linearis, assembly GCA_963930735.1. Classification (NCBI taxonomy): domain Eukaryota; kingdom Metazoa; phylum Arthropoda; class Insecta; order Diptera; family Asilidae; genus Dioctria; species Dioctria linearis. The sequence goes on along the minus strand of OZ005740.1, from coordinate 13,611,307 downwards.
GTTCATTAATGGAGAATTCTCGCTTCCATAAATTGACCATTCTGAAATGATAACTTTATCTCCTCAAATGATCGTGTTTTACGTAATTTTAATGGACATTGTTACATCAATGTACTAATAGATCTTTTCCATCCCGGTTGTGCCACCAAATCGTGGAAATCAAAAAAAAAAAAAACATAACCAGAGCCTCATCCGATTCTTCATTTGAGTTAAATTTTATGTATTTGTATGTACTGGATCATAACATTATTTTCTTTACCTGCGACATAAGAGTTTGTTGTAGTCCAAGTCCGTCTGCTTTTAAATTCAGGAATTTTAAGAATCTTGATTTACATTCGCTTTGTACCGAATGTGAATCATTTCCCTGGGATGCTTTACTTTATTGCCTCTGTGCTCGATACGCTGTTGTATTGAAAGGTTCGACAGTACATGCTCCAGAACGATCTTCATAGTCGATGGCAGTTTGGATTTCGACCTAAACATAGATCCGAAGATGCTCTCTTGAACATTACAACGGACAACTCAGCTCAGCTCTTGATAGGCAGAAGTTGGTTATTATGACGCTTCTGTACTTCTTCAAGGCATTTGATAGTGTCTTCTATAGTAACCTGTTGAGAAAAATGTCCTACAATTTCGAGTTTTCAAACCGAGCCATTTTCTTAATAAAATAATTCCTTCATGCTCGGTCTCAGAGGGTTAATTTGGGGAAAAATAATTCATCCACCTTGCTACCTTTATCTTATAGCGTCCCACAGGGCTCCATTCTATGCGCTTTACTATTCAGCCTTTACAACAATGATTTGTGTGAGCATATTTGCAATGTCTACATTCACATATACGCCGATGACGACGTGCTAATATATACAAGTCCTCCTTCCTATAGGTTTGAACGAGGATCGTGCTTCTCGCCTGAACATTAACTTGCGAAATATTTTCATCTGGCCCTTGGAAAACAAGCTCAGGCTAAGTCCGAGCAAGTCGCAGTGCACTGCCTTTCATTGTGGATCTATTTACCCTACAACGCTTCCTACGATTTTATTTGAGGGTTGTTCCTTACCTTATGATGATCAAGTTCATAATTCTGACCATGCAATGTTGTAACCTAGTCAACTCAAACAAAACAAAAATATATGGCATTCTCCGCCGTCTTTGGTCGTGTGCTAGTTTACTATCCCCTAAGCTCCCTTGCTATCTGGTTAAATCCCTCATTCTGCAAAATTTCACTAATGACTCTCTAGCCTCTCCCAAGCTCGACACGCAATGTTCTAGGAAATTGAATATCACTTTTAACATCTGTACTAGATTTATTTTTGGACTGAGAAGGTTCGATCATGAATCTTACCTTAATATGACCCCCACTTGGCTATTTGCCGCTTGATATATATTTGAAGCAGAGAGCTTTAGTTTTTCTGTTTAATTTGCTTTGCACTTCTCAACTTATTCTATTTGAATAACTTCTTTCAACTCTTAAACTCCACTAGGGGGCACAAATTGCTACTTCCATATTCGACGGATTTTGCATTTTTCAACTAACTAGAATCCAGAATTCGCTACCTCAGACAGTTAACTCTCTCGGCAACTTCAAACGACTCCTGAAGTCTTATATCTTGGCATAGTTCATAGCTCACATACTGACCTGTACACGCAGCCCTTTTCTTTTAATAAAATATGTGAATATTCCAATTTTTTTCATTAGCTTAATTTAAGTTAAATTTAGTTTTATTTTTACGATGCTTGAAAAAATATTGTAAATCTTGTAGCGTCCATTGTTCCGAGGAAATAAATGAAATAAAATTAAATAGAAATATGTTCATCCCTTCGAAAATAGCTTCTCAATCTCAAAGGTGTAAGAGTTAATAAAATAATATTTTAAATATTCAACAAAAGTGATGAAATAATCATCAGTTAGATTTTAAAAAAATGTTATCTAATTTATTTACTTTATTCATATATTCATAGAGTTACACCCCTCTAATGTATATAGAGGTCACACAGCACCGTTTCTTATAGTATTATTATGTAAATTTTCTTAAAACAAGGATTGAGATCACTTCACTCAACTAGACTTGACTCGAGACAACTCTACTCTACTCTACAGTCGACTCTTCCTTTCAATAATTAATAATTTATAAAAACAATAATGCAGTAATACCCTCTCGATCCTCTGATGATCTGATCTGATCATATTTATGTAGTCATGATCTTTTATTTCATAGTGTATTTTTTTTTTTTTATTTTTCATTTTAAATCAACCTCTGTTTCACAGTGCGTCAACGTTTGAATTACTTTTTTTTATTGAACATTATTGCTGCGCACCCAATAAAGCTTTTTCTGTGCGCTTTCATCATCTTTTCAACTTAATTCTTTCCATATCATTTACTCTTACTCTGTCTCTCTGTCTGACTTGTGTATTGAATCAATTGAATTATATACGTCTATGAAATTTTTATTTTATTATTTATGAGTTCATATATATAAGTATTACCACCAATAACGGGAGGGAGATTGCGGGAACAAAAAAAAATTAACAGGAGTTTAAGAGAAAATTTTAAAAAAATATGAAAGAAAAAAATTGATTTAGTACAACTATTAAAATTATGGCGGCCGCGTACTAAAAAACTTCCGTTTCTAAAGGTCCATAATTAACCTTTTTTTTAATTTTTTTTTATAAATAATTCAATCGTATACAGCTACGAATGTAGATAGTAATTAGTGTGAATACAAAAAAAAAAAAAGTAAGAAGAAAATATGCTTTCTATGCTTTTTTTCGTTTCGTTCCGAACGAACTCTTCTTGAGCATTAATTAGTTATTTTTATTATCAAATTCATCCAATACACGGCCCAATGAATGCATAATTTAAGCCTTATTACTTATGAGATTTCTGTTGCTACTAAATTGGCACAGTCCTTGTTAGAGGCAATAAATCAGTTTCTATTGTGGGTAATAGGTTATATGTATGCGGACCAAATTAGTACGAAACTACCTATGAAACTACCTATATGGAGAAAATCTCTGAAGGACTAAAGTGTCTTACATTATTCAAAACTTCTGGGAATTTACTTGTTATATACGTCCATACAAACATACATATACATCAATTTGGGTATAGTAACTGTGATTATTCTATCTACAACTACATTATAGGTATGGATGGATAAAATTGTATTACGTTTTAGACTGTATGTATATGTATACCTAATCAGTAGTCCAACGCAATTATAGCACCTATAATAAAAATTTCCTTGTGTATTGGGTGTGAGTAGGTATGCTTCAAATTTTTTCAGCTTGTGAGAACTTTAATGATGACCTTAATGCGAACAATTAATGTATTCCTCAACTTTTTAACACGTACACATAAATATTTACATACTCGTATAATAGGTGTATATACATACATTCATATGTAGGCGTACATTAATTAAATGAACAAAAAGCACCTGCCAGCGAATCACCAGGGAAATTTTCACTCATGTCTAGTTTAATTATTATTCGTCCTCTTATCAGTTTCTATGATGCCGGAGCAGCTTATCAAGAGTTGACATTTTCATAAAAACGCATAGTGAACACACTACGGATATCTTTGATATATTGATAAACTTGCTCTGTCTGTCTGTCTGTCTGTCTGTCTATCTATCTGTCAGTCTGTATCTCTCATTCATTGACATTTTTATAGCTTTTAGACAGACCTATGCTTGGTGTCTGGCATTCTCTGTTGTCTGTCGTCTAGACAAACAAATTGATATTCCCTTCAGATTACTAATAATAGTTAATTATCTTCTAACGGTCATTTTTATAATGAAAGGTCAGCAAGTATGTGTACCTATGTGGTATCTGTTATATATATATGTTATACATTTTCTGCTTCTTTAATCAAGATAATACAATAAACTTTAATAAGAATCACAATGGCGCTAGGATATGATTCTGTGGAATTTTGTAAGACAGTTAATTGCTTAATTATTATCCATTTCTAGTATTTATAGGAATTCTTGAAATATTTCTAGACAGATTGACTACTTAGATAGTGTGTGTATGTAGTAAGTAAACCAAATTTTTAATATTTATTAAAACATAATTCTTTTTTTTAAATCCATATAAGTTTTAATTAATAGTATAAGATTGTTTTCAGAATCGCTTTTTCTCGACTAAAAATTAGAGCAAAAAATTAGATCCAGATTTGCTAATATCCGGATGTCCGGATACGGGGATCTGCAAACTATCCGATTCCTGCTATCGGAACTCGAACTATCCATATTTGAATCTGGATTCGAACTACCAGATCCGGATCCGAACTATCCGGATCTAGACTAAACAAAAAAGATTCAATATTTCATCCAGATTGCATTGCTTCATTGAAAAAATATAAATTTCATGATATTACCATTTTCCCAATTCAACAATGCAATCTGGAGGAAATTTTGAATATTTTTTACTTAATCTGGATCCGGATAGTTCAGTTGTAGATCCGGATACTATTATCCGAATTATCCGGATACCCGAATTTGAAGAATCGGAACCAAATTACTCCGGATAATTTAGATATTCTCAGCTCTACTAGAAATTGTTGAAATCTAAGTCATAAAAGATGTGTATAGCAAAAATAACCGAACTTTATAGATATAAAACAAAGCACAGATCGGTTCCATTTGACTGAATACAGAGTTTAGAATGATCAAGCAAATGTACATAGACTTTTTATGTCAGTTTCCGGAATGTTCTTCAATAGGTACCACGGTGTCACAGCTGCTTACAGGTATGCAACATCTTCATAAAATGTTCCTTTTATTGCAATTTTCAATTTAGGGAATAGAAAATAGTCACACGGCGAATAGTGTGGTCGATTTGTTTTTCTTTTATTTAAGAACTCATGAACTTTTAAGGTATGGGATTGTGGTGGATATTCGGGTCTAAGTCGAACAATTCTCAACTACAAACGATGCAAACTCTTAAATAGTATACTCCATTAACAATTTGACCTTCATAAAAAGTAATCAACATTGTCCTGATTCATGACTTTTGAAAACGCAATTTTTTTTGTATTTTGGTTCTTCTTTCGTCTTCAATTCATAAAGGCCAAAATACAGTGAGAGTGACACAACAATGTCACCGTAAATTAGTTACTGTCAAAGATTTGAATATATAAAAGTCCCATATACTTAACACAATTGGGGCAACGTAACAAGTTGCCAACAAAAAGGTTGAGAAAATCTCTAAATTTGTCGCCAACATAATCGAAATTTCTATGTGGAAATTTCATAATTGACATTCATGTTATCTGGATTTTGTTATTTATGTGAAGCATAGGAAATTAAAAGGTAAAATAGTAAATAAACTAGTTAAAACTATAAAAACATTAATTTGAGAAATTATGGGTTTTGAGTAGAAATTAATAGAGAAGAAGAGGAAAAAGTTATGCTGAACGATAAGCGTCATCCTATGTATAGCGATCTCTTATTCTTCTTTTTTGTTATTATAGAATTAATTAAATCTGGATCGTTTTCAGTGCAGTTTTAATGATGTCTGTACAATACTCTACACGAGGTATTTCGTGGTCTTCATTTAATCTATGTAGAACAAAATATGCACAGATCTATCTTTTGCCCAAATCTTCAGTTAAAATTCTTCTCTAAACAGTATCTTTACTTGTATTTAATTCTTCTGCCAACATTTTCATAGTAAAATATCCATCAATAGCAATGATTTCACGAACTTGTGTTTAAACTAGTTCAACACGATTTGTAGCTTCTGGATGTCCAGGACTTGGATCAATGGGGTATTTGTGCCATGGCATCCAATGAGGTCGCTTGGGACCCCTGATTCAAGGGACCCCAGCTAACCACAAACGATTATTTAATTTCGAAACTGTTCTGCTTTATGGGCGAAAATTGAGAAGATACACACGATCAAAGAATTGGTCGAACTAATATTCATTAAATTGAATGATATGAGTTCGAGTCTCTCCGAGGTCTACTTCTTGTTGCTTCCCTTTTTGATGATTCCCATCACCGTTGCATCCGCGGAACGCTCATTCTTAAAATCTTTGAAATTCGATGGGTTAAGAGCGCCTACCCCAATTAACACTACTTTAGCATAGAGGCAGGAATGTTTCGATACTCATCGATGACTTTGAGTCCTAAATCTCGAAAGAAGACTTTATAACAGTTTCGCGCAATTGTATGCTATTTATAGTAAGCTATGTTACTATTTAAAATTATCTTAACAATTTTCTACCACAGGTTCTCTATTTTTCCTGTATAAACTGTGACTTGAGATTAAACAAATAATTGCAATTTCAGTTTTAATTCATTTATAATAAAACCCACCCCTGCCGACTAGCTGACTTCTCGTATAACCCTCGGCGATCAATGTACATTTTCATAGGCAAAGGGGTGGCTTCCATTTTGTTTTTTTTTTTTACATTGAGGCCTGCAACTGCTATTTACACCACTGACTTGGACCATCTTTAAATCATTTAAACCACGTATAAACGAGTCATACACATCACTTACATAATTTTTCTGTAAGAATTCATTGGTTTCAGTAGAATAAATTTGCGAGTTTAACACAGAATTTGATATTTTCTCTTTGTTCCATTATGTTTTTACGACATTACGAACGATCGTCGTATGTTTGGTGCGAAACATACTGTCATTAAAATGCGTGTAACTTAGAAACTTGTCATCCAATTTGCATCAACTTGGGTGCGTTTGAAATAACAAGGACGTATCTTTCTAATGATGCTAAAGTTCAATATAGATGGGTCTTCTATGATCTAAATTAAAAATTCGGTTATTTTTGCAGCACACTGTAAAGCTGTCTATTTACTACATAATCCGAATAGATTTTTTGTCACAACTCTTGTACAAGCGATTTCACAAAATGTCATGTGATAATTGTGAGGAATTATACGAAATATAAAGCTGAGCTTTCAGATAAGCCAAAACCCTCGGGAGATACATATTTCCCATGATGCTCCTCTAACCAATCCAAAATAACATCAAAGTGGGCTTATCTCCTATGCTGTATATGTATGAGCCTCAGGTATGAACAATATGGAAGTGATTAAATCGTAAAGCCTAAATTATCATTCATATCTACTGACAAATGGACTACCAGTAATTTTGAGCTTTGTTCCTTAGCCTATTTAAAGGTGGTCTAATTTATATACCTACTACCTGCATTTCTTAGTAAAATTATAACAAAATTTCAATTTTCGAGGAAAAACTCTAAGCTCACCGACGATATATGTAGCATCATAATATTGTGTGCTGCTTTTGTTTTTTGCATTTTTGTAAGGAAATCGTAGATCTTTTAATTGTTTTGTTAAATTTGAAACAAAGAAGAAACTAAACAAAAATTTTAAGGAGCTAAACAACCATCACAGGGAGTACATTTTCTCGAAAACAAAAGAAATGTCTATAATTTTTTCTATGCAATCCCAACTTAAATCCCAAGAAATTATGGTTTAACCTACGCAAAGCGGGAGTATATGGTTCTGTACACCCTATATGCGATTTTCAATTACCGGACTCTTGTTTAAGAGTAGATGCACTGCTATCTTCCTCTGATAATTCAATCGATGAGTTCAGTTTTCGCTGCGTGGATTGTGATGAAGTTTTTAAGGCTTTTTTATCCATCAAATCTGTGGCCTCTGGTGCTGATAATATCTCGCCGAAATTTCTCAAACTAATCTTGCCCTGGATCATTTGGACAATGCAGCACATATTCAATATGTGCCTCACAATGTTTTTATTATTTTTTTATTGTTTTTTTTTCCAGTTTCTTGGAAAATTGCTAATGTAGTACCAATTCCAAAAACACCTTCTCCCAAAGACTTGTCAGACTTTCGGCCCATTAGTTTGTTGTGCTTCCTTTCAAAAGTATTTGAAAAATTAATCTATAATCAAATAAATGAATATCTGACTGCGTTTAATTTGTTGAGTGCTTGGCAATCTGGTTTTCGGGCTGGCCATAGCTGTGAGATTGCACTTCTTAAGGTGACCACCGATATCCGCCACGCAATGGATATTGACGAAGTCAGTGTATTAACTCTTTTAGATTTCTTAAAGGCGTTTGACAGTGTAAACCATACTATGTTATTACAGAAGCTTTCGTCTCACTTAAGTTTCTCTAAATCAGCTCTTCTTTTTATCCAAAAATTTCTTGTTGGAAGATCCCAAACGGTCACAATAAATCAGCAGGTATCTTCGAATGTTCTACATCTCATGTCGGGTTTTCCTCAGGGATCGATACTGGGTCCATTATTGTTCAGTCTGTTCATCAATGACTTACCACTCGTTGTGAAAGATGTCAGCAATCATCTGTACGTGGATGACGTTCAAATCTACCTGAGCCGTCCAATCGGTCTAATTGAAGACTGCATTGAACGAATCAACTGTGACCTAAAGATGGTCTCTTAAGAATTGTCTTTGTCTAAACGCAGGGAAGTCACAAGTCATAGGGTTCCATTCTCGTATTAATGACTTTACCTCATTCCCCAATGAATGAAGGATGAAATGCTGTGACAATATTAGTACCAACATATCAAAAATATATTCTGGTCTTCGCGACTGTGACTATCTTCTAGTATTCTTCCGACTAGTTTACGTCTCAGACTTGTGAAAACTCTATTACTTCCGTACTTTACTAATGGCAGCCTGGTCTTTGGGTCACTCGACTCCTGCTGTAGGCGGAAAATAAATACAGGTTTTAATGACTGTCTCAGATTTGTCTTCGGTCTCAGAAGGTATGACCATGTCTCCCATTTACAGGATTCGCTTCTCAGCTGCTCTCTTGAAGTCTTCTTGAAACGTAGATTGCTTCTATTTCTTTTTAAAGTTCTTCATACAACTCAGCCGACTTATCTGTATGAACATGTCGCATTTTTTAATTCTGCCGCGCTTTCGTACACTTGTTTTTGAGCGTTCTTACTTCGTTCTAGCTATAAGATTGTGGAACGCCCTTCCGGCTCGCATTCAGCGGGAGTGTTCTTTTGGAGCTTTTAAGAGGCTACTTATTCAACACCTAGTATAAGGTTGAATGGATATGGTGTGTACTGCATCGGAAGGTTTTTGCGCTTAACGTCTTGTTTTTTATATAACATCTTTTTCTTTTATACAATGCAACTCTAATTATATATTATGTAAGTTATATATATATATTTGTTTTTGTTTCTTCTTCTTCATTTGTAATGTAAGCTAATATAGCTTTCTACTTTATTTTTCTTCTCTAATCATAGCTTATTATCTTATTATTATCTAGTATCTCCTAGTTTTTAATCTAAAATCCTGATTATCTAGTGGTACAGTTTTATAAGATAGGATTAAGCATCTTAATGTACCCTTAAATTGAGTAAATAAAAATTGAATTGAATTGAATTGAATTTGAAAAGTACATGACTTAGATTTTTTTTTTATATTTTTCTGGTAACTATTATGATTTAGTCTATCACCCGATTCCGGCTTGACGTCGACTTACGGGACACCCTGTATATATATTTTTTATATTCGAAAGGATACTTTACAAGGAGTATCGACTAAGATAGCAAGCACGTTCATCCACCTGTCCGCTTTGACGTGGCACCCAAAACACTACTACCGTGTTGTTCCAAGAGAAGGAGTTAAGGGTAGTTTTACACTCCATTACAAGTTTGGATGTTGTAAACGGTTCTGACAAGGCCTTGATTGCTGCTTGACTGTTCGAGTTGATTGCGATCTCCTTGTTCTCAGTGTCTAAGTTAAGGAGATACCTTCTTCAAGGATGGCCTTGACTTCCGTCTGGAAAACCGTGATATCGCTTTCAAGGTGTATGTGAATTTCCATCTGAGGCTCCTCGCAAAACACGACTGGTCCGGTGCTTTCTTCCGATTTGGAGCCATCTATAAATACATATGATACAGTGTTTCCCATTCTGCCCTCTCTGGAATTTTCTATTTTAAATTTCTCTTCAGCATAATCTCGAGGAGGTGTCCCTGTCTATTTCAGGGACGATGGATTACACGAATTCAAAGATGATTTCGTGTGAAACTGTTCTGTGTTCTGTTCTGTACTAGTATGTAATGAGCCAAAAAAAAAAAAAAAAACTCCAACAACTAACTACCAATGACTTTAAATCCTACACTAAAAAAAAAAGTTTATTTACCTACACTCATTATGCAAAAAACTCCATCTATCTAAATTCTAGTCTAGATTTTATTAAAACCTATGCCATATGATGCGACATCATCTAAATACATACCTTCCTCACTTTTACTAGTAACATTTCTAATGAAATTTACATCAAAAACAACTCGTGCAGAACAGTGACCGAATGTAATTTAACAGGACGACGACGTTTATTAAAATTGCAAACATCACTTGCCCAAAAACCCGGTAAAAAGGCGACAAAATTACAAAGTTAAACAAACAAAGTTGAAGCACGGCAGAATTATAGAGGCATCATGAGACCGTCTTCTCTGTGTTGTAGATTATGCAGCTCACATTGAAATTTCTGTCACTTCTGACTATACATCATTTGGATGGGGGGATATACTACCTACCATCCTTATACCTACATAGAATATAGAATAGATAGAGGGATGTAAAACCATAGCACAAAAAGATAGTAGTATGACCCTCAGACTCTTTAAAGGCTAATTGTAAGTCCATCCGCATTGCTGCAGCAGGTCTAACAACCACTGTTAGATCTTTTGCAATTTTTAGCATGCATTTGTGCCTTGCATTTGTACATAAGATTACATCGTTCATCACGTGAGGATATAATATATGTATGCTGTAATACGTGCATATGTGAACAGGGCAAACAGCCAGTTAGTAGATACGTGGATAAGCTTTGCCACATCAGATACCAGAGAGAAGATGCAGCAGCAGCTTTAGTCCCTCTCGGTATATCTCTGGTAGTGAAAAATTGGGCATTCATTTATCATGTGCTAGCTCTTCCACACAAGATCCGAGAGTAATTATTCTTGATTTAACTTGACAGGAACGTTTTGTTGATTTTAATGTTAGTATTACCCTGTGGTACCTATACGAGGGCAATTTTGTTTTCTTTCCTGTTTTTTTTTTAGTTTTTTTTTAAGGAAGCGCAAATTACTAAGGGTTACTTTACTCTCACACTAAAGTGAATTTTAATTATGCACTTTTTCCCTTTAACTCGTACACGAATTTTTCTATATATTCTTTTCGTCATCACAGCGAGCTGAAATTTGGCACACAGGTGCATGTCTCGTGACAATTGAATCTATCAAAATTTGAACAGGAAATTTCCATTGAAAACCCGGAAAATCGGGAAAAATCATTTGAAAATTTGGTACAAATTTGATTAGTGATAAATCCGTTTCAGGAAAAATGCAGAGTTTTCCAATTTTTCCGGAAAAAATTGCCGGAATTTTCCGACTTTTCCGGTAAAAAGTTTTCTAAATTATGCAGGATCAAGTTCCCTATCAACTGGCATCATTACTTTCTCTCCGACAATGGTGAAAACTTGCAGAAAAAATCAAGGAAAATTCATGTAAAATGCTTTTCCGGAGTTTTTCAGACCAAGGAAGCATTTGAGCGATTTGCAACCTAAGAAAAAGTTGTAGACCGAAATGAGTTGCATAAAGTTGCTTTTGTAGAAAACTCCGTGGAAAACCGGGAAAATCATCGGACAATATATAATAATATAATTAGTGATAAATCTGTTTCAGGAAAAATGCAGACTTTTCCAATTTTTCGGGAAAATTTTCCGAAAATTTCCAGAATTTTCCGACTTTTCCGGAAAATTTTCCGACAAAAATGTTTTATAAGCTATGCGGAATCATTTTTTTTCCGTCCTACTGGCATCAATACTTTCTCTTCAACAATCATGAAAAGTTGCACGAAAAACTGAAGAAAATTCATGTAAATTTTTAAAAAAAATTCATAGTAATAGGAAAAGTCTGTGGAAAACATGGAAAATCGGGAAAATTCATGTTACGAGTATATGGGATCAAGTTGGAATACAGCTAAAAAGCGATGTTTAAAATATAATTTGAATTTCAGAAAACTATTGCAGTACTAACTTCAACGATTTGATACTCGAAAAATTTTTGTTTTCGGATCGGCACCAAACATGACTTAAAAACTGTTTTAAAATATCTCCATGCAGCACGTAATAACAATTTAGTTAACGTGAAAAAGGCAGAAAATAAAATAAGTAAAAAACGAGTTTTCAAACAAAACTGAGGCTAAGCCGCATGAAAAAGTAGAAAATAAACTTTTCTTCACACACAGAGGTGGACTCAGATTTTATTCGCTGACAATCACCGATATATTTCAGTATGATCAATCAGAGGGGTAATAAGTGATTTGATTCATGAAGAGAAGTATATTCAAGAGAAATGTCCCAATCAAAAAATCTGAGTCCACCTCTGTGTGTGAAGAAAAGTTTATTTTCTACTTTTTCATGCGGCTTGGCCTCAGTTTTGTTTAAAAACTCGTTTTTTACTTATTTTATTGAAGCATAGGTAGCGTAATTATAAAATTGCTGATAAAACAAACTGCACTAGTAGGCTCAGGCCTGATGAAATTAATTGGTTAGATATACTATGGAAATTGCCTGTCGTTTTTTTATCACTTTGCAAATCTTTTTTTTTTTTTACATTTACCCTGTTATATGCATACAAAACATATGTATATATGCGTATGTATGAGGTCAAACAATCCCTATAGGGCATATACATATTCCCTTATGAATATTGCAATTTAATAAAATTACAGTTTCTACGACGCCTATACATAGACCTATTTAGGTTTTAGATTTATTTCAATGCGGTGCCATTAATATTTCTTATCGTGTGAATTTATATACAAAAATATTTCGTTTATATTAATTTAATTGAAATGTCGTTTGCGAAATATTTATTATTGTCTGTTTGCGTTCAAAAATTTAAATGAATATTTTTAAAACCGAATTATAAACGTTTGCAGGCCATCGAATAAAACTTTTATTAACTTTTTACCTGTGCAACATATGTAGTACATACATACCCCTAGACTACACATATACATACATATGTACAGGTAACCCTTGATTAACATGGTAGTTTGATTCCAAGAATACTCCGTGCTAATTAAAATCGTGTTAATCGAGACTAACAATCAATACAAGTACTAATGGGGTTTGGTTCCAAAAAAAATTTATTTATGTTTTTGATAGTTTTTATTCAGAAAATTGAAATATACATACATATACATATAGAAAATATAGACTTGAAATTAAAATTTAACACAAAAATTAAAAGAAATAAAAATCTGTCATAATTTAGATTGACCATAGATGAGGTTAAGCAATTCCATCCTAATCACTAATCAACTTCATCATCGCTCTCAAGATCTCTGAAAAATTGTGTAATGTGTGGCTGATTCATTTTTAGTGGTGTTTCTTTATCACTGGAATAATTTTATGACACTTCATCAGCCGCTTATGGTTTCTGGATTATTGTTATAAGATCAGTGAGAAGAGCCTGTTTTTAATTTTTTTCAAGTTCTTTTTGGACCTCTCGGTAAGGAGCTAAGCACTTTTCTATCTCACGTTGAACTTTAAGACTACGGTCCATTGATGGGTCATTATCAAGGGAATGGTTTTCTAATTTTTTAGCAATCGCAAATCCTTCTCTTAATGATTTAAGTGTGAAATTTTGCTCTGCGGCATCACTCTCAGGATCAGTATCTGAACTTGGTAAATCCGTATAAGTTTCGTTGACCATGGCCACTAACTCCTCTTCTGCTAAATTTGGTTCGGCTAGCAATTCTTCCACATCCCAAATGGCCAAATCTTTAAATTCCTCTCCGCCTAAGAAATGAGCTAAATCAACAATAGCACGATATTGATCAACCACTGGTTGAATTATATTATTATGTAGAACCACTTCAGGCCATATAGGTTTCCAGCTACCATTTAATGTGGAACATTTTAATTCCTCTACAGCCAAAGCAACTATTTTTATGCAGTAAAAAATTGTAAAATTCTTCCATACTTGACTGACGATTAAGCTAGAATCCGAAACTATTTTATCTAAAATTTTCTTAAACGTTCGCCTGATATAGTATGCCTTAAATGTTGATAAACCGCCCTGATCTAAGGCCTGGATGTGTTAGATGGCAGAAAAACAACTTTGACATTAGGATGACTTGAGGATGTCCAGGAGCATTATCCAATAGCAATAAAACCTTATAATTACTATTTTTCCGAATCATGTACTTTTCTACCTCGGGAACAAAACAATTCAGAAACCAGTCCTTAAATAGGCTAGAAGTTACCCAATCCTTTTTATTTTAACGCCAATGCACAAGTAATTGTGCTTTGTCTAGAGATTTCATTGCTCTTGGATTTAATGATCGATAAATAAAAAGTGGTTTAGATATGAAATCTCCAGAGGCATTGCTACAAAACAGTAATGTTATGCGATCCTTCGCAGCCTTAAATCCGTGAGCAGTTTTTTCGTTTTTTTTTGCAATATAAGTATGTTTTGGCATTTTTTTCCAACATAGGCCTGTCTCATCAGCATTAAAGACTTGATCAGCAGTATAGCCGTGTTCCTCTATAATTTTGGCCAGTTCTTTTGGAAATCTTTTAGCAGCAGCCTCGTCAGCTGATGCGGTTTCTCCTTGAAGTTTCACGTTGTGAAAATCTTCTCTTGAAATTTTCGAAGCAGCCTTTACTTCCTGAAAATTCACGAACTGAGGTCTGTTGGCCAAATGATTCTTGGGAAGTTGATGGTTGGCCAGGTAAAGCTGGCGCTGGTCTGATTTCTTTTAGATGGTTAAAAATTTGAACCGCCTTATACCTGATGACATTACCATCTAACGGCATTCGTTTTTGGGTATTGTCCTCTATCCAAATCATTAAAGCTTTTTCCATGGTTTCCATAATAACGTCTCGAGCATGAGATGTTTTCTTTGCACTTATGGAAGATGCAGCTGCAACACTCTTCCTTATTTTAATTTCATTTTTTTTTATGGTACGTATAGTTGCCTCATTGAAACCAAAAGCATTGGCAACTAAAGTTGAACCTTCTCCTTTTCTTAGACGATATAAAATTTCCACTTTTTGACCAAGAGTTATTGTGTTTCTTTTTAATTTTGTTTTTGTTTCTTTCGGCATAATGGACTAATTTCCTAGAAATTTATGCAATTTAGAAGAGTAATTTTTAATTTAAAGAAATCTTACAAATTCACTGCCCAAAAGTATAAGTCAACCAAAATCCTATTGGTTTTAAAAGTAAACTGAACTGATTTTAAATGATCTAAGATTTAAATTTCACACTTTCTGACAATTTTAATTTTTTAGAATCACTGAAATTATACAAAGCTTCTTCTCACTACAAGAAATCAGTAACAAATGACTTGAAGGCAGAAACACATCCAGGCCTCGAGGCTTCCTCGAGGCGTTGTCAAAATTCCCAACACGGGTTTTTAAATGAGGCAACACAAAACCAAGCCTCCAGCTAGCTGCAAGGCGAGCTTTGCTCAATATTGGAATTTTTCTCGCTCAGGCCTAATTCTGTCAACAGATTTTTTTTCTTTTTTTAATTTTGTTCCGTTAAATGAGGCTTGCCTGGATGTGTTTCTGCCTTCAGTTAAAACCTATGTAGATATGTATACATACATATGTATTTAAAAAAACACGCCAACTCAGGTTGTTTAAATTTGAAAATGTAGAATTTATTTAAAAAAAAAACCAACTTAAATTATACAAATTTAAATTTTGAAACCGCATTAGTTAAGGGTTTTCTGAATTTTGGAGCCGTGTAAATTCAAAACCGTGCTAGAAAATATCGTGTTAGCCAAGGATGTGCTACAATTTATCAACCGTGTTAAAACTAAACCGTGTTATTCAAGTATCGTGTTAATCAAGGGTTACGATCATTGGTAACCCATCACATCCGTACTTGGGGGAAAGCTAATCGCGTCGAATTCATCCCCCAAGTCCCAAAGCTGTCCCATCTCTTTAAAACAAGATCATCAATTAACTACTCCCATTTCTTTTAATGGAGCATTAATTTCCGATTCACCGTCAGTAAGCATTCTTGTCATTAATATTTCCAGTAAGTTAAGCTGGACAGATCATATCTTCTCTGTTGCGTAAAAAGCATCGAAATTTTTTAGATTTCTGAAAAATTTCTGAAATAAATCACCCCATCGAATCTGGAAGACTGAGGTTGAGGCCTCTTACGGGGGCTCTGGAACGTATGCCATAAAAGGTCCATTCTTCACTTCACCCTCCAGACTTATGAATGAGTAATTGTTCATAGATCCCAACCGAACGCTCTTACAAATTTAAGTATTGGCTCCGCCGGATTTATGCAGCTCGTCCAGGATGTGTGAGCCAAGGAATCTGTAACACATTCCCGAGAGAGTTGGACAATGGTAAAGACAGTCAGCCACCGGATTCCTCTCTGCATCCCCTACATACCCCTGAGATGAGAATACCCAATGAGAACTGACATCAGGGCTCTCAGGGTTCTCTTGTTTAGCCCCAGTAGCTTTTTCGTTTCTATTCGGTTAGGTCTGCCCCACAGCTCCTTTCTAATTCCTACCTGAAGGATCATCTAACCAAAGACGACAGTGTTAGCAGTCGGCTCAAGCCGAGATATTAAAAATAAAGTGTTTTGATACGGAGTGTTTTGGTGTTTTGGAGGAGGATACCTCCGAGGTGGTTTCGCCGAAAGTACCAGAGTTGCATTACCTTGGCTTCATTGAATATTGTCCAAAAGAGATTCTTCAAGCTCATTGACGATTTGGCAATAACTTGTCTTATCGACTCACTCTAGCACCGCCGCAATTTTGGATGCCTTTCAAGTCTTCAAGCCTTCAAGTCGTTCTAACCTGATCGCATGCAAAATAATTCCTCGCGCTACAAACCACGAACATCCTTTTACCCTTCAAATTATTTTCGGCTGTACAGTAAGATTCCGTGATGCTTTTTTTATCCTGAGCTGTGCGAATGTGGAACAGTCTACTATCTACTGTATTTCCTCTGGCATACAATATGTGAGTGTTTCAGGGTGACATACATATATCAGCACCTCCGCCACTCTCCTCACGTTCCTTAATTATTTTCCCTATCTCCTACCTACCCTGTTGTGCTTTGAAATATAGGGTATCCCCTGATCTTGGCTTAAAATATAAAAAAAAACAATAGTCTCTAACTCTGAGAACTGAAAATAGTTTGAATTGGATAAAGAAAAATTACGGGAGATATTTTTGTAAGTGAAAGTCAAGACCTAAATGGAATATGTAATTCTTTTTCCTAAATTTTTTTATCAGTATTCAAACAGCAATCCCCTTCAAGATGTTTCAAGCCTCCCCAATATTAGCCTTGATATAATTTGACGATCATTCTTTTACAATATTCAAGACACCAAGTAAATGGATGAATCATAAAAATGTCGACTTCTATCGACATCTTCTATCAACTCCTACATATCTGTCAAGTACTAACTAACGCTACCTGACGATAAGTATTAGATCACTTCAGGCCGGATATCTAAAATTTCTATAGTTTTTCTATGTATATCGGAGAAAGACTAGCTTTTGATTAGATTAGATATGTGGAGGGGTGGGGTCCACTACGACCTGAAAGATCTATTGTGAGTACCCGTGCAATTTGCTCCCTTCCTAAGTTTAGACTGTTAATAAAGTCTAGAACCATTCTGGGATTTAGGTTCCACACGTAGTTTGGTGGATGAAAAGCAGGAGTAGGAGTTCTTTTGTTTTTCCGCTAAACGTGTCGATAAAATTTTGTGCCTGACAGAAGTTCTTGTAGCCTTTCCCAATAAAGGGATTTTTGTTTGTTCTCCCAACTATATTTAGGGTATTTCTGAGACAACACTTTGAAGTGCCACAAAATGGCTCTGATCCAATAAAGAGAGTTGCCGCTCCTCTTTTGTCGAGGCCTTTATGGGCCTGATGTCCGGGTATCCACATGAGAATAACTTTGTTTCTTCCTTAGATTAAGGTTTGCAGGCAGTACCAGATTATCCGTGTTAAACATGAAGGTTTTGAGAGCGACTTGACTATCCGAGTGGATATTAATGGTTGAGCAATTTTTCGCTCTTTTAATGCAGATATTGGTGCATTTTTCTTTGGCTAATACCTCGGCCTGCAATACGGTCGAGATAGAGCCTAGGGCCTTTGATATATGCCATCTGGGGCCATATTCGACTCCACTGTTTGCTTTAAACCGTCTGTAAACCACTCCATCGATACTTGTTGGAAGAACGGTATAGTGGAACGGCATTGTTGTCGGTCACCCACGACTACCTTTGGTCTTACAAAATCCACCTTGGGAATATTGTCGTCATTTGCTCGAAGCACATCTATTTTAAGATACTTGAATGATCACCTGACTTTAACTGTTTCTGCTTTTGAAATCTGATATCACTGAATATCGCTTCTTTTTCCATCTGGAAACACAGGGGTGGAAGATTTAATAAGGCTTCCATGGCTGCTATAGGACAAGTCCTCATGGCACCAGTTATTCCTAGACAAGCAAGTCTAGCTTCAAAGCAAGAATTAATTTTCTGTTAATTTTTCATTCCATGACATAAAAAGAGAAAGCACTTTATACTAACAAATCTATCAAGAATGATTTCCTGATGGCTTCAAATTACAGTGAATGTTTAGATTTGAATAAAAAAACAAATATTTGGAAGTCCCAGACCCCGTGATAGCCTTTTTTTCGACAGCTCGGGAAAAGGTTAAAGTACAATAGTTCATTTCTTAAACTCCACATGGTGGATAAATTTTGTATGACTCTGATCTCTGCCATTCTTGCACAATCATTTATCGGGGTTCAAGTAAGATATGGTGGCATCGAAACAGTGCTAATCTGCTCTGCAATGTTTTTGTTGTCGAGCCGAAACGAATGTTTAACTAAATGCCACTTTCTTTTTATTTTCGATTTTATCCTGAGTCCTGGTCGAAATATCTTCAACATATCTTTGAAAACTCGGAATGGAAATCTGACAGACTCTCGTTTGCTTTAGTCGAATTCAACAGGGGTATTCGCACATATTAGGCCGGTGGATTGTTTTGTGGTGGCTGGCCAGGAAATTGTTAGAGCCATTCCAGACTAGTTGCCTGCAGGATTCCTGCAGTCTTTTGCAATGCATGGCTGCCGCTCTGTATGCCGGTGGGTAGATGGTGGTGTGCTCGCTTGTGGCCGTGTGTTTTGCCAGGCGGTCCGCGTTTTCGTTGCCGGGAATGCCTACATGGCCCGGGCACCACGCGATCCAAGTTCTATCGTTTTGAGTGAGCAACCTGATGCTTTGAATCAGCGCCTTCCTGTTGTCTAGGTTTTGGATCGCTTTGATAGCCGAAAGGACATCCGAAAAGATAGCTATGGTGCCCGATTGGGTGGCTGCCCACTTGGCTACCTACCAAATAGCCATCAGTTCGGCCGTGTATACATTGCACCATGTAGGGAGCTTATGGCAGATCTGCGTGTGATCACTGGAGCTCCCGGCAATGACCGCCATGGAGACTGAGTTCACAGATTTAGAGGCATCTTTATAGATTACCACGTCTGCACTGATATACTCGCAGAGTTCCATGTGGAGCTTAACCTTAGTATTGTTATCTCGGTCATGGTATCTGTGTTCGTTTGATATGATCTTGTTTAGTTTGATCCTCCAGGGAGGGATGGGAGCGGTGGAGTGTGGAGGATTCGGGTTGAGGGGAATAATTTTAAGGGGTGCGGGGAGGCCTTCGGCCGCCCGGTGTAGACCCGACCTAGTGCGTGTAGCACAGCGTCGGCCAGTCGACAGGATGTCCACGACCAAGGCGTGAAGAGGAGCTTGCGGGTTGTGCAAATTTTTACGGAGCAGATTAGTTGCGAGCTGGTCTCTTTTCGACGAAAAGGAAGGGAGCCCCGCTTCCATGAGAAGACTGTTAATCGGCTTTGTGCGTGAAGCACCGATTGCCGTTCTTGCAGTAGTGTTTATTATCCTCTGCACTTTCGCTTCATTTCATTTTGTGGAGAACGCGTATGTAGAGATCGCGTATTCAATCCTTCCCATGACGAGCTGTTTTGCTATCAGAGAGGCAGTTGGAAAGGGGGGGCCCGAGTTTCTTCTGCAGATTACTCTGAGAAGGTTATTCCTTTTGCTGACATCCTCTACTATTGTGTTAGCATGTTTGCTCCAGTCCAGCGTCTTGGAGATGTGCAGACCCAGGATCTTGAGCACATTTTGTAGGGGGATAGAAGCTGTATCATAATGGACCTGTGTTTCGCTGCAACTCCATCTTCTTTGAGTGCGGGGAGGTGACCAGACTACTTAACGAACGAGGAATCACGACTAGACCAACGGACCTCCTGAACTATTCCAGAGAGGATACTAACACACTTATCCCTACACTAAAACAACTCCTGACCTCAAACGGACTAACGAACAGACTTTAACGAACCGAACGAACAGCACAAGTACACCGGGAATACCATTAACCCCACCCAATAAAATATTAATATAAAAAAAAAAAAAATACAAGTAGGGGAGAGACGAATTTCAACCTTTAAAAAAAAAAGGGAAGAAAAAAACTTAATTTGTAATTACAAATGTTTAAAGCTTCTCTCTGGGACCTAAAAAATTTTGTATTTAATAAATTGTTAGACATATAGTAAGAATAAGGGTCGCAAAGAATGAATTATAATAAATTATAAAAAAAAGGGTAACAAGTAGATTAAGTCAAGTAAAAGAAACAGAATAATTTAAGAATATTAGATTATAAGTCCGGCAGAGCCCAGATGGCCTAGTAGCCGTGGGCCAAGCAACTTTATTGTATTAGGCTTAGATACTAAGGTTGTGCAATAAAGCAATTTTCAATTCAATTCAATTTAAATTCCTGTTTTTACTGAGATTTTGCTGGAGTCTGTATCGGGAGTATAAGTGACACAAATCACTAGTTGAATTGTTTATGCGTAAATTCGCGCTGTACGGCAATATTAAGTAATTCTACTATCAAGATATATTCCCCATTCTAGTTGTTTATGTGGTGGGTTTCAAAGATAAAGCTTGATTTTTTCCGTATTTTAATTTTGCTGAATTAACTTAAACATTTTTACCTACATAGTTGCTGGCATCTAATTGAAGTTCGGAACACTGTTACTTGTATTTTAAGTCAAATTCAAGATTGCTCTTATGTACCAACTTCATTTTTCATATACTTCAGAAATACATATATACATACATAGGTAGGTAGGTACTCCTAAATTCTAGCATAGATATCTCATGTTACCAGCAGCATTACAAAATGATAGGAAGTATACTAAAGCCTTCATCATCACAGATGTGCATTTAAAATTAGTAAAAAAAAACGTTTTCATTTCCATATATCTTTTATCGAGATCCTAAATAATTCCGCAGTTGGGTATTGTCTGTAAACAGCGCAGTTAAAGCATTTGGGAATACACTACTATGAATGCAGACTGAATAGCAACTCCTCTGACAGGAAGAGATGTGTATATAATAAGGGAATGGAAAAGAGCCACTAAAATATGGCAAAATTCAAGCGAAATTTATTTATAACCTCCTAGATGAAAGCATATTATACGCATATACATAGAGTACACACAGGGTGTTCGGTAAATAAGTAGGATGGGTTGTATGTCAACTCTAATTCCCCGACCCCTTAAAATTTACATTTTGAAATTGTTCGTTTTTTAAATGAATTGTGTACTCACTTAAATGCTTATAAGGATATCGCAGAATCAAACTTATGAACATGTTCGAAAGAAGACTTTTTATACTCTTTATAACGATATCCGATAAATTAACTGCATCAAACCATCACACTGTCACCATTGAAGTTTCTGCTCATTCTAACTTCCCAACGGGAAAAATTGTCAGAACCTTCCTGTGGAAGATATCTAGAAGAGACAAATCAGCATCGACACAATATCCTAAAGAGTTGCTTTGGAAGAAAATGTATTTTTCAGTGAAGTACTAACATCTTCCGTAAATTCCCTGCGTGCCTCAGAAGAAAAAACTACTATAACTCACCTATAAAATATTCTTTAGAAAGTTGTTGTGAAATTGCACATCAGCGCAGATTTTCCAGAGAGTTGAGTTCAGTTGTTTGGATGTGGAATATTTAATTTTTGAATTATCTTCCTTTTTCATCCCTAGATGATATATTTACGTTACATAGATACTTCCAGAAAACCTCATAGGAAAAAAGACGCGATTTTAGCCATCCATTCTGTATTGCTTTCAGAACATCCCTTGGGAAGCCTTCCTGGAAACTTGCTAAGAAGGTAAGCGCAATCTTTATTACTTCCGCAAATATGGGAGTTGTTGACAGGCCCTGAGTATCTGTCCACCGCCTACCTGGAAGGAATGTGGATGAGCTGAAAAGCTTATCTCAACTGATTACGCATCATTAAGAAAACAGGAACGGTTTTGATGAGAGGTATTTTCTTATTTCTAGCAGGTTAGCACAATAGACTAGGCCACCGTGGTTGGGATTGTTAGTCCTCTGCTATTAAACTAAAAATAAGAAAAAACACTATTACTTCCCAAAACTTTCTTTGTTTCTTTGGGAAGGCTTCCTTCCATCTGCGGACATTCCTATAAAAAAAAAATTTATGAAGTGGGATACGAAGAGTCATGCATCCAAACCTTCCAAAGAAGATGTATGCTTCAATTTTCCACTGAGTTCTACTTAAACTATTTTGTCGTGCCAAAATAAAATTAAGAACATCATGGACCATCAAAGTTTTAAGCACATACTACGCACAGCAACAGGAACATTTAGTTTATTCACAATTTGCAATTTTTTAACATGTTTTCATCTTTCTTTTTCACAACACCGACAATTTTCCTTTTTTTTCTTCGCTGACAATTTTTGATTGATGTTTCTATGAGGACTATTTTCGTAATATTCTCTCCAGTTCTAAATAATTTCTTATTATACTGCACGGAAATGATTAATTTTATGAGAAATTTGCTGAAACGCAGAATATATCCATCTCATGAAATGCAAGAATTTTTCATCTATCTTCTTGAGTTAAAATAATCACAACAAAATCTGGTCAACTGTGATTTTTTTTTTTTAAATAACTGATGTATAAGATGTTTTGCAAGAAAAGAAAAATAAACAGAATTCCGGTACATTTATAATTTATAATTAACATGCAATACATAAAATTTGGTAAGGGTCACTTTAGACCCAAGGAACTTTAGTGTGGCTTTGTTTTTTTGTAGCGGGATAATGACTACACCAAATCCTATAGATTTATGTATAAAGCTTACTTTTTAGTAAACTAAACATAGTCATAGTCCATGATGCATATATAATTTCAAAGTTATTCAAAAATTATATCGATTTGGGTCGCTAAAGACCCCTTACGGCCTGAAATAATAATGATAAACATGACAAAAAAATCAGTTATTTCCTCCATTTTTGTTGAGTAGAATTATGTGCATTTTCATGTTTTTTATTCTGAACAATAAAGATAGAGATTACTCTATAGGATTTTTTACCGGGTTAAACTTATATTTGTTCAAGAAGGACCTTTTTTTTGGATTCTCCGGTATATAGCAAAAGCTAAAAAAATGTTTTTAATTTGTTATTTCATCACACAACTCATTACATTTTGGGTGATAAGTTTCAAGTCTTGGTTTGACTCATCAACAGGTCCCAAATAGCGCGAAATTGAGTGACTTGAAAAACAAATGAAAAAATAGAACAAAGAAAAGAAATGAAAAAAATAGAGAAAAATTGAGAAAAAAAATTTTTAAAAAAATTTAAAATAAAATAAAATTTTTAAATTTTTTTTTTAAAAACCAGATTCATTCTGGTTTTTTTAATTTTTTTAAAAATTTTTAATAAAATTTTTTTTTCTATTTTTCTCATTTTTTTCATTTCTTTTTTTTAAATTTTTTTTTAAAAAAACCAGATTAATTCTGGTTTTTTTGCATTTTTTTTCTCTATTTTTCTCAATTTTTTTTATTTATTTTCTTTGTTCTATTTTTTTCATTTGATTTCAAGTCACTCAATTTCGCTGGACCTGTTGATGAGTCAAACCAATACTTGAAACTTGTCAACAAATTAAAAACATTTTTTAGCTTATGCTATTTACCGAAGAATCCTAAAAAAAAAAGTTCCTTCTTGAACAAATATTCTGAACAATAAATGTTTTTTTTAACTAAAAACTTATGCCCCCTTCATGTAGTAGATACATGTACATTACCTAAAAAAAATTCTCTTCTTCTTATAAGAAGCACACAAACAAAATTTCGCTATATATTTGAAATTCTCTCATTCGATAAATTTTTTCTTTTAGAATTTAAAAAGTTAACAATTTATTGAAAATGCACAGACCAAAAAGCATAAACATTTAAAATCCACCCACACCCGCAGAAAACAACTGCACAAGCGTTCCAGCCAAAAATAGACTTTTGATGATGGTGTCGCCAGTGGCTTCATCCGCTTGAACGAATTTGCTTACGTCGCCGTGCGTCCATTGCCGTAAAATATTTTCTACTATAATATCATGAAAGGTGATGGTATAATATTGACAACGGAGGCGTTTCAATGCGTATAGCGTAGGTGCTAACTTCTATTAATTTTCACTAAGAATTACACTTTAACATTATCAATCCATGAAAAAGTTGTAGGCATACACATAACTACTGTTGTAATGTAAATCGTTTTCGTTTTTGTTGTTGTCGTCGTTGTCGTTGTCGTTGTCGTCGTCGTCGTCAATCCTATTTAAGCTATGAGCACAGTTTTTTTTTCTCTTCGTCATCGATCACATCAGATACTTTTATGGTTATAAGAATAAGAAAAAGAAAAATCTCTTTTAGTTGTTGGCTCGATTACATATCTCTCATTCTCTGAACGGAAAGCTTATGGACATATTTTATCTTAAGTAGATTGAATTGAACAGCTTAAGTAAACCGGAAGCATATATAGAACTTTTGTACGCAATTTGGATAATGTCTAGCCCAAAATTGTTTGACTAACGACTTTGTGGTTGAGTGAACGAGTTGCTTACATACTACTATGTGTACCTATAAAAGCTGTCAGCATTGCGGTAGTAAAGCTATTGATTTATTAGGGCAATTGTTTGGCAAGCATCTGTATATACATTTGTATGTAGGTATATAAATTATTTACTCAGAAATCATTTATGCGATAAAGTTGTTTTGTATCTTATTTTGGGTATTATTATGTAAGTATAAATTGGCTTTTCGTCATAAGCTTTTTAATGAACGATTTCTAAGATTGTTAGGTATAATAAGCATTTTATAATCAGTATTTGAAATTAATTAGAAAACAACTTGGTTTTGGTATATTATAATGAATATTTAGGTAACCGACTTAAATATCATATTGTTGGGAGGTCTAGTCAAATTTATCGGTAGCCATATTAATTTTTGAGACATATGGATGAAAAATGGAAATTTTTCTATAGTAGCAATGAGTTACTATCACAAATTATAATTTTTAATTTTTAATGCTTGCCTTCGATAGAGTCTGCGATATCTTGATATTTTAGCTAAACTTCAGGAATTAGGTTTAGACCCTAGGGTAAACGCACCAATTCGCAGCCATTTAAGGAAATGCCATCATTACAAGAAGGATTTTTGTAGTACAATTACAGTACTGTGCAAAAAGAATTGCTCACTCACATTTTGTCGGAATTTTTTTTTACTAAGCCCAAATGTGTTTGTAGTCCTCGATGCGAAATATAATGGTTACTTCCAACATTTCTAGACAATTTAAAACCGTTCCAAAATAAAAAAAAAATTTTTTGATGATTAAACAGGCTGATGTTTCGAATTAAGGCAAAACCTTGAGTTTCAATGGGGCTTAGAAGGTTGAAAAAATTAAATACTTTCATTATCGTGATGAACTTTTTTTTTTAAATTAATAACTTAACAAACATAATAATTTAATACTTCGTCGGCCCCCTTGGCCTTTATCACAGCCTTACATCTATTAGACATCGATTCTGTTAAATTTCGTAATGTACTGGCTGGTATGGACTCCCAACCAAGTATCCCTGATCAGACGTTTCAGACCTGTAACTGTCTCCGGTCGATTTCTCGTCACCTTTAGTTTCAATATAACCCAGACATATTCGATTGGATTTAGATCTGGGCTATATGGAGGCCAGCTTAACACTTCGATATTGTGATCTTGTACACACTTGCAAATTGAAAAATAAGCAAAAATTATTATCCGGTTCAAAACTTTTTGCTCCCTGCTGGCAGATTAACTAAAAATCTTTAATTTAACAAAGATGTTACAATGCCACTTACCGTTCTAGCAGTGTGGCATGGAGCATTGTCATGTTGGAAGACAAAGTCACATGTGTCTCCAAACAACTCCACCTGATTCCGTAGAACATCCAGATACACATTCGCTGTGACTTTTTGGTCAATAAAGCACAATCTACCCCACACCATTGCACCTTCCGCTTTCTTAGGAAAATTCTGCATGCATTCTTCACGCAGTCTTTCTCCACGCCTTCCCCGAACAAACAATCTGCCATCTCCAACATACAGCTTGAACTTCGATTCGTCAGAGAAAGATTACTTTGTCCCACATTTCTTGGGTCCACAAAACATGCTCCTTAGCCCAAATTAGACGCGTTCGCCTCATCTGCTGGGTCAAAAGTGTCTTCCTCATAGAACGCATTACAGCACTTGTAGAAATTTCTGTCCCACGTGCTCGATTAAGGTCATGCCGAAGGTCTGTAGAATTTTAAATCTATTACGTAGACTTTGGAGAGCCAAGAATCCATCATCAACAGGTATTGTCTTCCGCACTCTACCAGACCACTATTCTGTTTCATACTTCTCATTTCATGATTTTTTTTTTAAATTCCGTGCAACAGTTCGTTGTGCACAACCCAATCTAGCTGCTATGAAACGTGTCGACAAATTCTCTCGTGCCAATACCAACATATTGCTTTTTAACTCTGCACCCATTTTTTTATAAATTTCACTGCAAATTCACTTCAACAAAACGTATCAAAACAAAATGATATATTTGAAAAATTCGGTTGCTATTTATAGAAACTAGACACCCGTAAGTACCTAATGACTGCAATAAAATTTACAACCCTACCCTCAATTCCAAGAAATACGAGCATTTGGCTTGAAAATGAAAGTGAGCATAACATAATGAAATTCAACGTTTTATAAATTAGAATAATAAAACAATATTTTTGTCTTAAAGCTATATTCAGTTCAACTTACTTTTTGGTCAAACTTGAACCTCTTGTTCTCTCCCCTCCACTTTTATTATGGATTGGGAGTTTTTGATCTGTTTGATGTGTTACTTCTGAAGCTCACCCTATATAAATGCCGGTGTGCTCAAGGGCTCTATTATCTGTCCGTTTTTTCTCTTAATTTTCAATGATCTGCTTTGCCTTAATTTCAATCCCATCCATAGTTTTGCCGATGACAGTACCTTGATTTCGCTTATTCCTTTGATACTCTTGACAATATTCTCGATTGTGCAAAGTGATCACGTCAAATTCCATGCCCTAAGATCCAAAGCTAGCTCATCTCTTTAAAACAAGATCATCACCATAACCACTCCCGTTATTTTTGATGAAGCATTAGTTGAAACGTTAACACCTGCTCGATGTAGCATATGTATTGTGCTAGGAGGAAGTTCGTATAATGCCTGAAAAACTCGCATAGCTCCAATTTTAAGTAGAACTTACGGCCCTTAGCAAAAAAGTTCACATGTTTCTGAATCTGTTCAGTAATTAACCATGTAACCATAGCCCCATTCGCGAATATTCTCATGCATCCTGACTCAGAACGAACTAAAAACCCGGCTTCTGGCATGGCTATTGACTAGATCCCTAAGTAGTGGTCGTATGTAGGGGAAAACAACTGTTTCTTTAAATATGTCTCTTGCATTCATCTCCTTTATATAATTTTGCAGCTCATCAAACCAATTTCGAATAAACTCTTCAGAAACAGTGTATCTCTGGCTTTGGTTAGGCCTTCGGGAATTGGATGTGCTAGCTCTGGATTGCATTTCAGGAAAAGGTCGTAACATTTTCGCCGTGATCGCCCATTTTTGAAGGATGTATTCGTGCTATCGCCTTGCTCTTTTTTTGGGTTCCGTATCCATACTAAGCCTCCGATGTCCGTCTTATGAGTGTGTATTTTATTGCCGCTATAATAACAAATAATAAAACTTAAATTAAATTAAAAATTAAGGGGTAACGCCACTGTAACGGCTAAAAAAAAAGGTTTTATCACGAATTTTTTTCTCGCGAAATTAAAGGTGTTTGAAAAAAACCTTTTAAGCGTATTATCGTATGAACTTTGTTGATAAATTTTTTGAAAGCAAAAAAAAAACAAAATGGCGGCTCCACAGCCATCTTCCCGGGACATGTTTTGCTTGCAGGGCTCCGCGGCACGCACCACCACTGGTGCACATTTGAATCAAGACCAAAACAAACAAAAAACCATTAATCATTAATCTAGAGGCTTATAGCTAGAGAATGCCGTACGGATTTTTAAAAATATTAATTTTTGTAGATTTGGCGCGCGTTTGAAAATAAAGTTTGATTTTTGACGAAAAAAACGGCAGGTTTTTTGTTAATTAAAAATCAACAAATAAAGTTATTGAAAATCCCGTACGGCATTCCCTAGATAATGTTAATGTTCACATCTGGTCAAAATTTCAAGTCGAAAATATGAAAATTGTTCGAATTATGCCGCGTGCCATTTTGAAAACCCGTGTTTCGAGAAAAACGCGTTTAAAGTTTTGAGAATAATTTTTTATTGAAAAAATAAAAAAAATGAAGGCAAAAAATAAAAGTTTTCCGATAAACAAGTTAAAGTTGCAAATGTCAAAAAGGTCAGTTGTGTTCAATTCGGCTTTTTCAGTCAGCTTTAGAAGAAAGCTGGCGATAAAGCTCCAATTGTGTTTCAGGCTTCAGGTAGTCGTTTCGGAGCAAGTTTGACGCGCTTGGTGACGACCTCCATTTTCAAAGGAAAAACAATTTTTTCTGGCACGTGACCGTTTTTTTCTTATTTTAGTGGGTTTAAACTATTTGTTAAGCCAATAAAAACAAAATCGATTTTTCAAAAAATTTACAGTGGCGTTACCCCTTAAAGGGGGCCCAAAAATCTTGATTTTTCAGCGTTTTTTGCTCGATCTTAACAATCGCTGTATCTCTTGGACCGTAATAGGTAGACGAACGAAATTTCTAAAGAGTGAGATATACTAAAGCTGCTAAAACAACAAATAATGAAAATAAAAAAAATAATAATAAAATAAAAAGTACATAGTGTTAAATCTTATACGATGGTACGGAACCCTTCGTGTTTGAGTCCGACTCGCTCTTGGCTGTTTTTTTTTTGAACTGTGATTAAAACGCTGTCGGAACTTAATAGAATCCCACATGTGATTAACGACTCGCATCACTTAACTAGTTTGTCTTCGTTCGATTTCCGTTAAAATACTTGATGGTCCAAACTTTTCTACACCTTCAGGATATCTTTCAGACAATGTATCCTGTAATGTTTTTTTGGAATATTTTAATTGATGCTAGATGCTGTTCTGATAGACAATTTTCCTTGTCGAATGTCTGACAATACTTCATTTAGTGTTGTAGCAATGTATTTTTCCATATTTCCTTAATTCAATGTATTAAGGAAAATATGTACGTCGTTTTATGGCATGTTATAAAATGAAGTGGACGCGAATTGGTGCATTTACCCTATATTCTTAAAATGGATTGAAAGCTTCCTCTCTCGCAGTTCAATTCAAATTAAATTGAACGGAGTTACTTCTGAACTTGTGTCAATACCTGGGTATGTTTGCAATTTTGAGAATGAAAAATTTTATTTAATCTTTGAAATTTTTCATCCATCACTTTAGTTATCCTCAAGGGCACTATTTGTAGCTAATATATGCTATAAAATTTTGAAAATTATTCTGTGGTTCGTCAGAAAATAGATATACATATATAAATATACGTTACCAAGCTCAAAGCATAGGGATTGAAAACAATAAAAACATAGAGTTAATTCTTACAAAATTTTATAGAATTTATTATGACAAACGTTTTTCACATCGGGGGAATTCTGTAGAATGCTCTGCACGTACAGGCTTACAGCATGTTGTGCAACATTTTCGTGTGGGTCGCCGCTTACCATCCTCTTTGCAAATACCGATGTTGCCTTTGATTTTCTGCTTTTCAGTCTGCCTGTTTGATCTCGTGCTGGTGGTTCACTTGACGTGAATGTTGATGGGATTGGTATTTGGTGTCCCATTATGCATTCGATAGCATATCTGATCCCGAAGTTCCTCATAATGTGTGAATTCGCTGCTCTGATTTATACAGCTGTGATGGTGATGGCTTCACCAAGATCTTGCAGTAACGTACTTCTCTTATTTGTCTTTTGGTTAGGATTCTGGGTATCGTATATAATAAAGACTACTGCCAGAGCAGCCACATCGAAAATATTATAATAAAATTCTAGGGTCCACCGCAACGTACTTTTCTTGGTGGTGTAATGTCCTACAATCTTATCCATATTGGCTACGCCCCCCCCCCATGCATTTATTGTAAAACAATATGATTTCAGGCTTTTGGAGGACACCACTAACACTTTTATCGGAATACACTGTTGAAAGCAACATTACAGATTTTTTTTTTTTTTGTGCATAAGAGCAAATCGTGGTTATGACACAAAATCCGAACTCGGTAGAAAGCAGTGTACGCGAAAGTATAGCTTGAAATTCTGTAGGAATGTATGGTTTTTTTTTTGTCAACGTTACGACCAGAACAAGTTTCCACAAGACTCGATACGTTAAAATGCGATTTATGATCTAATCACCCTTGCCAGTGAGGAGAAAAAAGTAAAAGCCGGTTTCAAAAATGAAATTTAATATGAATAAATTCTCCTTGAAATCTTCGAAAAACTTCATTTCTGCCATCAACAATTATCCTACCTCCAAGTCTTGTAAGCCATATGCAGCATACCCACCTTTCGCAACAGGCCTAATCATAAAAATAAATTCTTAGGAACTGTTTGACTAAATAATCTCCTTATATATAAAGCAAAAAAATGAAACAGTACCACAAAATTTTACGTAAATATGGTTACATAACTGGGTATGTTATGGGTTCGTTTACTTCATTTATTTTATCCATTGAGACAAGGGTTAAGTACCTATATAAGTCATGCCGATGAAAAGATTTGAAGACCCCGGAATGTTACCTTTAATTTGACTCTGCAAATGTCTACCTAAATGCTACCGTTTTTGAGATATTCCCGTTTTTATGGTGCATAATTTCATTAATTTTGCTAATAATAATAATAATAATAGAAATCGCGCCTAATTATATGCAATTCCACGCAAATTAGCAAAATTCATGAAATCATGCATCATAAAAACGGTAATATCTCAAAAACGGTAGCATTTAGGTAGATACATGTGGATAGTCAAATTAAAGGTAACATTCCGGGGTCTTCAAATCTTTTCATAAAACTGTATATTTATCATTCATTTTGGCGGGAAAATCGTTAAAATTGAAAAAGAAATTACAAAATTATCCAATTTTTTGACTTTGTCATCTTGCCGACGGAAGGGGAGTAGTGAGGTTGTTGGGCATTTGTTGGAAACCGTAGAGGGTTTACTATCACCTGAGATGCAAATCACCTTTATAGAGTGTATAACAAAAAAGTTACATGGTATTAGGATAAAAAGCACCCAAAATCACAAAACCTCCTACCGCCCACACCGTGCATTTTCCGGCTCTCCTCCCATACAATTTATTTCTCGAAATTGAGTGAGGAATCCGTGGTATAAAGGAAATTCGGTACGTACGGGACACCCTGTATACATAGCTCAGTACAGATTTTATATGCCTGTCGTATTATTTTTATCTGATTTCCTATAAAATTCATGCTACTCTCTTATACCCTAGACACACGGGACATATCAATTACGTAATTGGACCAATGATCATGATTCATGTTTTGAGGTGGCACACGGCAATGACGGTCTTCACGTAATTAGATTTGACAGACTAGATTTGACCCATTAAATGTGTCACTTGTGCATACTGGCGATTACTCCCATATCCTTAAATTTCACATACATATCCGCGTATATGTGGCTATTTCTTCGTGCCTTTCTCAGATCTTTTATATAAATGCGCCATAGCTCGCACAACTTATAATTTTCGGCAGTTTTCCACAATCTTGCTTTTTTCTTCGTCTCTTTTTCATTCGTCTCTTTTTCAATTTATAATGGTTGACATTTTTTTAAAGAATTCATTAATTTGGAAAACATGCAAAATTTACTTTGAAAAATGTATCAGCCAATTTCACAAATGACATCTGACAGTGAT
Source organism: Dioctria linearis (assembly GCA_963930735.1). Classification (NCBI taxonomy): domain Eukaryota; kingdom Metazoa; phylum Arthropoda; class Insecta; order Diptera; family Asilidae; genus Dioctria; species Dioctria linearis. Next base: position 13,578,939 of record OZ005740.1, on the reverse strand, counting down.
GGCTGGAAAATCCGCTGATTTTTCCACTAATTTGCAGTTCCTCACCGCTGAAAGCGCGCTTATCGCTAAAAGAAATGACAAGCAATGCATAATTGCAAACTAATGAGCTTTTGGGGGCGTAATTGGTGCAATGACGAAACGAATTACCATTGCGCCAATGATGCAGTGACACACGAGCTATACAATAATCATTGCTCCGTCAATGATCATTGATATGTCCCGTGTGTCTACGGTATTATAGTTGCAGTAAATATAGTTATATCCTATAAATGTTTTGAAATAATTCGTATATATACTTTTATATTTTCAAATGTATATAGGGCTTTATACCAAAAATTTCTAAGTCTTAGACCAAATCTTTTTTACTTGTTTTATGTTGTATTGCGTATAGTATACGCCCTTCTCTAAATAGAACCTTTAGATACGTCCTAATAAATTAATACAAATAATTCAGTAAATTGATACCAAATAGCATGTGTATATGGCATTCAATTCAGAATAAAACAAATTTATTAAATTTGAAACATAAATTTCGTACCTATCTCTGTATATCTTTTCTATACGTGTATACATACATATACACTTTAGACACTGTCGTGTAAATAAATTTTGTGTTGTGCTAATAAAGCTGACGTCCACAACAATTAATGGCCATATAGTAGTACCTACCTATCTAAGATAAATTTCACCTAGAATACGTTGAACAAGATGACAATTAATGTGCATACGCATGTACATACTATAAAGTGGCTATTGTTTGTGTTCTATAGATAGAAATAATATTGACCATAGTATGTATATATATAGAGTAAACCATATACCCACCCACCTCAATCAATTTATTTATTAGAATTGTAGTTTGTTAACACTAATAAACAAACACACAAAAACAACAATAATAATTTATTTAGCAATCTTTGGTCTGACGAATCATTTCAAAAAGCTTTGGTAAAATTTATTTTTGGTTCAGACAATCATTTCTATATATATATATGTATAATGTATGTATGTATGTATAACACCACCCCCGTGTACTATATGCACAATGAACTCTGAAAAATATTATGGCATGTAACGAAACAAACTTCCTTTAATTCTGTTCGGGATGAGATATACTATACTTTAGGGATATATTCCTAGATACATGCAATACCTATGGAGAGCATAAAAAGCTCCATAGTAAGAAGATATGTAGGTACTGTACTGTATATATAAATGTATGTACTAACTATATTCATCATATCCCTAGAGTGTATTGCATTGTGAAAATATAACGAATTGAAGTGGCCCGGACACAACAACGGGGCGTCCAAATTAAACAGAATTACAGAACATTTTGGACAAAAGATATTCAAAATGTATGCGAATCTGGGTCTTGATATAAATTATAAATAAAAATTGCCAGCAAAGTTTTATTTGTTTTTTTTTATTTTTATATATAGGTATATATGTATATATATATATATATATTTTTATATATTCATCGTGTAGGCCTTCTCTCTGTCGCTTTTATCATATAATTCAATGGAAAAAACTTGAATTTGTATACTAAATTTATGTAAAAAAAAAATGTTTTATTTTTTTTTATTTTATTGAAATGCATGCAGATTGCAGTTCTGGTTTACGTGTTTATTGACTCTTCATTTTTGTACACCGCGACGAGAGTATTTAAAAGAAAAATGTTGAATACAGCCAGACAGATGCTGGGTATTATGTTGAATGAATTTATTTTTTTCCTGAATCTGACTTCAAAAAGAAAATTTTATTTATTCTCAGGGTGTCTTTGTTAACCATGGAAATTTTATCTGTCGAAATACGAAAAATCAATTGTATGGGAAAGGGGCGGAAGAGCGTCATTTAGGGTGTTGGAGCGGTTAAGGTTGTTTCCATGATTTTTTATGAATCACTCTGCAACTTCTAGAACAATAACCCGTACATGTATAAGGAGAGAGAGAGAGAGAGATAGAGGTCCCCCCACCCTAACCCCATATGGCCGGGAAAAATAAATTAGGTTTCCGCAATTACGTACGAAGTTTTTTCTTTCATTTTAGTACACTTCGAACAACAACAAAGCTGACCTTCTAGCAAGATCTAGCTATGGTTCTGCTTTCCTAGGACTGGAACCCATCATAGGCGTTGCCACCTCGATTATCGGGTCTATCATCAAATCGGATTTTCGTATGAACCGTAAGCAGAGTTGGGCGAATCTGAGTACCTACTTACAGGTGTACAAAACTTTTTCTTGATGGACCTAATAGGAATTTCTCTGATTTTCTCTTGGGGCTCGGAAGGTTCGCTTCACGCTCATCTAACAAGGATTGGAATTTTTGACAGCCCTGAGTGTCTGTCCTTTCTGGAAGGAGAGCCTGAAATAATCGAACGATTTCTGTGTGCTTGTCCGGCTGGAGCAGCCTGGATATGCTTGGGTCTGCCTCCCTATCTGTGCATGAGCTGAAAAGTTTACCTCATCAAGATTTGATGCGCTTCATTAAAGGGGTATTCTAGTCTAGGGGCCCGAATTTTAGATGATTTTTGAAGTGCCGTAAAAAAACTGCAATCAATATTTTTCTATCCATTTTTTTCTGAGTTATTTATAAACATTACAAGAATACAGAAAAAAATTAAAAAATTAAAAAAAGTTGAAAATTCAAAAAATTAGCAGCTGATGAAGGGGGGGGTCTCAAAAAATTGGCCCGTGATCATGCCCACGATTCCAACCCGCCTAGCAATCCGAAAAAAAAAAATAAAAATATTATTAGTCTAGAGTAATGTCGCTATGTCCGGAACTAGGGAAAAGTTAAAAAAAAAGTTTTCACAAAATGGCCGCTGCCTGAAAAAAAAACAATTTTTGTACCACTTTTTTTGACTTTTTCGAATTTTTTAAAAATAGTAAAAATTGAAATTTTGGGATGCGGCTAGTTCCGGACATAGACAAGTCTATAAAGAAGACTCTCAGAAAAATTTCAAGTAAATCGGTATAGTAGAACTTGAGAAATCGTGGGCATCGTCTTGAAAAAGGCAGTTTCGAGAAAAACGCATTTAAGGGGTAACGCCACTGTAAATTTTTTGAAAATCGTTTTTTTTTATTGGCTTAAAAAATAGTTTAAACCCTCTACTAGAATAAGAAAAAAACAGGTCCCGTGCGAGAAAATTTTTTTTTTCCTTTGAAAATGGAGGTCGCCACCAAGCGCGTCATACTTGCTCCGAAACATGTCCCGGGAAGATGGCTGTGGAACCGCCATTTTGTTTTTTTTTTTTCGGTATCAAAAATTTATCAATAAAGTTCAATGTATGCCCGATAATACCCTTAAAAGTTTTTTTTTCAAACACCTTTAATTTCGCAAGAAAAAAATTCGTGAAAAAACCTTTTTGTTTTTAGCCGTTACAGTGGCGTTACCCCTTAAAGTCCATACGTTCACGTGGTTTGGAAGTTAGAATTCATCTGTTAGCAGCTGGATGCAAGTGAACACTAAATATAAAAGATGCAAATTTGAAAAATCCTCTTGTAGGCATATTCTTGAATAGTTAAACTTTGAAAATATGAAGAAAAAAAATCGATTTTTTCGAATTTCTAGACTAGAATACCCCCAAGGACAGGAATGTTTTGGTGAGAGGGTTTCTAGCAGGTTACCACATTGGATAGCCCTGGATCTCTTGTCCCAATACCTATAACAAAAAAAGGACATTTGGAAAGAATCGAATTAAACATTTTCTTGTATTCTATTTGGTCTGTTCAGGTACTTCTCGTGCATATACTTTCTGGGTAAAAACTTACTCCTGTATTGGGAGAAATATATAAACGGTATGGACACGTATTTTTCATTAATGATATACTTTCTCTTACTTTCAATCCCATCCATAGTTTTACTGATGACAGTACCCTTGATTTCGCATTCTTGTGGACTACCAGAGGGAATGCCACAAGTGTCAAACGAGATTGCATGACTAGATCATTGAATAACGATCTTGACAATATCTTCGCTGGGGGTAAAGTAAATCGCGTCGAATTCAATCTTCCAAGTCCCAAAGTTGCGTCATCGCTTTAAAACAAGATCATAATTTTTCCACTCTCATTTCTTTTCAGTGCTCCTTTGATTTACGATTTACTGTCACTAAGTATTCTTGGCATTAATATTTCCAGTAAGTTAACCTGGACCGACCACAGCTTCTCTGTTGCCAAAGAAGAATCGAAATGTTTTCGATTTTTGAAAAGGTGTAAAAAATATTTCATCCCGTCAAATCTAGCGCTCCTTCTCTACAAGTCCTACATCAGACCTAGAATGGAATAGAATTCGCATATCTGGACCGGGGCTGGTCGCAGAGCTATAGCTTTATTGGATATTGTTCAATAGAGAGCCTTCAAGCTTGATGCTTTTTTATCCCGAACTATGCGAATGTGGAACAGTGTACCATCCTCTGTTTTTCCTCCGCCATACAATCTGCGACAGTTCAAGGGTGGCATACATCAGCACCTCCGCCACTATCCTCATGTCCTTCAATCCTTTCGGTATCTCCTTCCTGCCATGCTGTTCTTTGCATTGCGTCATAGGGTATCCCCTGAACTAGTCTTAATAATATTGTTACGAGCGTGGCCTTAGTTCGTTATTTAAAACACAATATTTCAGATATAATTCAAAAGTTCTTTCTTTATTTAACTTTACCGTTTACTCTCACAAATTCACAAATAATTATCAAATCAACTCTTTATTTATCGCTAGTACTGTACTTCTAATTATCGCAATCCAAATAGTTTACTTCGTTCACTTCGCTGTCTGAAATAATACTCCACCTCCTAGCTGTCAGAGCGCCGTATTTATACTCTACGAATTATCCTAGAACCTTCCTGAATATTCCGTTCTCCGAACCCAAAGTTTACTAAGATGACACTAACCTAAAGTTGCTTCCATTCCTAACAGATGTCGCTTGATTCACTTTGTGGCACGTAACACTGCCCCCTTCTTAAAATTTGTTCGTCCCGAACAACAGACGGTCCACGGTCTTGTTGCTCTCCGTATTGACCCAAGCGATCTAGATGAACGATTTTTCTTTTGCATTTTGTACCGCGCTGATTCTTGTATGGCATGTTATTAATTATAGTTTTAACTGCATACGGTCTCTCCCAGTGTTGTGGTAACTTTGGAGAACGTCTCGTGGCCTCGTGCACATCAGCTAATCGTTGTCTGAGCTTTGTTACGTAGTCTTCTGGTAACTTTTGTTCGCCTTTGGGTATACCAAACTTGAAGTCGCTAGGTAAGCGCATTTCCTTTCCGAAAATGACCTTAAATGGGCTTTGTCTGGTCATATTGTAAACAGCTGATATATAAGCCATTAGAAATATAGGAATATGTCGAAACCAATCGCGTTGATTGTAGTTGAAGACCTTCCTGAGATGTCTGATTAATGTTCTGTTGAAACACTCTTCCATGCTTTGATTTTTCTTTCGTCTTTTATCTTTGATTCCTTTGTCCTCAAATTTCTTGCCCTTTTGATTGCCGTTGTCAACCTTTTCATTGCCGCCTTTGCGCTTCTTATTATCATCATCGTCAGAAACTTTATCTTTACCTTTTCCGACCTTCATTATACCCTTATCATCGTCATTATCGGCATCTTTAAACCCTTTACTTTTCATCTTTTTCTTTCTTTCATTGTCCTCGCTCTTGGATTTCTTTCCTTTCTTCTTTTTACTTTTATCACCGTAATCATCATCATCTTTGGATTTCTTTCCTTTCTTCTTTTTACTTTTATCACCGTAATCACCATCATCTTTTGATTTCTTTCCTTTCTTCTTTCGACTTTCGTTATCATCATTGTAGTCATCGTCATCTTTTTCTTCCATCCGTCCGCAATGATTCCATTCAGGATTGCATGGGCGTTGTGAAAAAGCTTCTGCATATCCGTGGATACGTCCTTTGCGGTATGGGATTTCAAAGTCATTAGGTTGCAGTCTAGTCTCTCCACGGAAAGCTTGCTCTCTAGCTCGCCATCTTCTCCCTTCTTCTTCTGTTGTTTGCATTCGTCCTCGTTTCCTACAGTCGTTTTGCAGGTGTCCCAGTCTACTACATTTCCAGCATCGAATGACACCACGCGAAGGAGTGGTCTCTGATGACGGTATTCTGCTGTGAGTCTGCTGCCCAACTCGATATCTTTGCCCAGCTCGATATCTCTGCCCTTCTTCTAGCGCTTCCATTCGTCGGCGTTTTCTGCAGTCCCTTTGGAGGTGTCCTGGTCTATTACAATTCCAGCATCGCAGAATACCGCGTGTAGAATTGCTCTGTGATGGCTGCATTCTATTACAAGTACATTCCTCCACCGAAATTTCTCTCACTCGTACTGCACTTCGAGAAGCTTGCCTGGCAGATTCATACGCTAATGCATACGCTAGTGCTTCTGCTGTTGATTTGTTTCCTGCTAGCCTTAACGCTTGTTGTAAATTTTGATCTGCAATGGAGTTCACAAATGCTTCTGTTGCCACTTCATTAAGGAAATCCGCATTTACGCTAGAGTACGAAAGATAAGCTAATCTTTCCACATCAGCCTGCAGTTGTTGTAGTGATTCGCCATGCTTTTGAATCCTGTTGCGTAGCTGTAGGCGATATACTTGCTGCATGTGTTCATCTCCATAACGTAACTCTATCGCCTGTACTAATGAAGTATAATCACGTTGCCTTTCTATCGGTATAGTTTGTAAAAGCTCTGATGCAGAACCTCGAAGTGCTAATACCAGAGCTGTAGCTTTGTCTGCATCATTCCATCCGTTTACTTCGGAAGCAGCCTCGAATTGTCTCTTGAAAATATGCCACGAATTTTGTCCATCAAATATTGGAGGTTTCATTCTGCCTGCATTGGATACTTCAATTCCTTCGTGCCGTGGTTGTCGATGCTTCATCTTCTCCAAATCTGATTTGAAGTTGTCAAGCTGTTTGGTCACTTTTTGTTGAACTTCCGCCACTTCTTGCTCGATTCCTTCAATTTTTAAATTTTGTTCGTCTAACGAGTTTTTCAGGAAATTCTTTTGTTCCTCTAAGCGATTTTCTAGACAATTCTCCAGAGAACTCTTTTGTTCATCCAAACGCGTTTCCAGTGATTTCTTCTGTTCATCTAAACGGGACTCCATGGAATTCTTTTGTTCATCCAAACGGGTTTCCATAGATTTCTTGTGGTCCTCGAGAGAATTCTTTTGTTCCTGGAGAGAATTCTTTTGTTCCTGGAGAGAATTCTTTTGTTCATCAAAACGAGCTTCCATTTTGCTCATTAAAGTACTTAAAAGCTGTTCTATGTTCATTGCAGGCTCTTCCTCAATTTCTGGTTCTTCTTCGAAAACGAATGTCTCAGGATTCTTTTCTTCCTCTATCAAAGCTTGTCTAAGTCGCTCGACTAGAACATTCTTTAGGCCAGTCGTTTGTAATGACCGCTTCCCCAACTCCACTTTCAATTCCTGTATGCGAAGCTCCTCTAGCTTGCGTCCCATTCTTGCGTCTTTTGTAATTCACTCACAGTTTAATATAAAATTATCTTTCGGAATTTTTACACACGATTTCACAAAATTAATCACTCTTTGAACTTCAAATTCAAATGCCACCAATTTATTTCGCGATTTTATTTTACTTCTGACACCAGTTGTTACGAGCGTGGCCTTAGTTCGTTATTTAAAACACAATATTTCAGATATAATTCAAAAGTTCTTTCTTTATTTAACTTTACCGTTTACTCTCACAAATTCACAAATAATTATCAAATCAACTCTTTATTTATCGCTAGTACTGTACTTCTAATTATCGCAATCCAAATAGTTTACTTCGTTCACTTCGCTGTCTGAAATAATACTCCACCTCCTAGCTGTCAGAGCGCCGTATTTATACTCTACGAATTATCCTAGAACCTTCCTGAATATTCCGTTCTCCGAACCCAAAGTTTACTAAGATGACACTAACCTAAAGTTGCTTCCATTCCTAACAGATGTCGCTTGATTCACTTTGTGGCACGTAACAATATTATAAAAAAACAACACTCAGAAAAGCTATAAAGTGTTTAATATAAATCGATCAAATAATTTCAATCATCCTGTTCATCTCCGACACCAGTTAACCACCACCCATTGTCAGATATAATTTGTTTATTTTATTTCAATATTTTTTACATTTTAAATTTAAACCCTTTATTACTACCCAGGATCGAAACGACCCTAATTCATTTATTTCTCTAAAAAATCTTGTAAATTCTCATCATAGCTGGTTTTAAAGGGTATTAAGAGGATAACAGAAATTCATTCGACGGTAATATAAAAAAAATCTGTGCCTTTTCCTGAGAAATATAAAGCGCCTGGGGTTATTTACGATCCCAAGATAGGAATAGCCCAAATGGGAAATTCAAGAAAATTTTTCAGGAAAAATTAACAAAACCCAATACGTGTAAGGTGAAGGAAAAGTTTACAATGTTTTTCGCAATTTTTACATATTTGTAGTAGGTATGTAGTAGTATCTATACCAAAAGTGGTGTGAACACTTTTGACTAATTTTATCACAAATATTTAGAGGAACGTTTTGAACGCAGCACTTTTCCTACTTGGCTTAAATACAGAATTGCCGGAATAACTGAAAAGGAAAGACATGCTGAAGAGTTGGAAGTTCTTTGTGGAAAGAGAGCAAGGTACGCTTCATGTCCACGATTAAAAGATAGAAAAATCAATTCAACAGCTACCAGCAATAGATCTGCTCAATACATTATAAAAAATTGGGTTTTAAATGTCTTCATAAATAGAATAAAATGCATATCTGAATGGCGTCCAATAATATTATTCTTAAATTATTAAAACTTTCATACCTAAAAAAAAACTTTTGAATTTAATTCTTTGATAATTTTATATCAATAAAATTTAATTTAAAGAAAAAATAAAATAAGTAAAAAACGAGTTTTCAAACAAAACTGAGGCCAAGCCGCATGAAAAAGTAGAAAGTAAACTTTTCTTCTCACACAGAGGTGGACTCAGATTTTTTGATTGCGACATTTCTCTTGAATATTCTTTTTCTTCATAAATCAAATCACTTTTTACCTCTGATCTGATTGATCATCCTGAAATATATCGGTGATTGTCAGCGAATAAAATCTGTGTCCACCTCTGTGTGTGAAGAAAAGTTTATTTTCTACTTTTTCATGCGGCTTGGCCTCAGTTTTGTATGAAAACTCGTTTTTTTACTTATTTTATTTTCTGCCTTTTTCACGTTAACTAAATTGTTATTACGTGCTGCATGGAGATATTATAAAACAATTTTTAAGTCATGTTTGGTGACGCTCCGAAAACAAAAATTTTTCGAGTATCAAATCGTTGAAGTACTGCAACGGTTTTCTGAAATTCAAATTATGTTTTAAACAGCGCTTTTTAGCTGTATTCCAACTTGATCCCATATAACATGAATTTTCCCGATTTTCCATGTTTTCCACAGACTTTTCTTATTACTCTGAATTTTTTTTAAAAATTTACATGAATTTTCCTTGAATTTTCATGCAAGTTTTCATGATTGATGAAGAGAAAGTATTGATGCCAGTAGGACGGAAAAAAACATGATTCCGCATAGCTTATAAAACTTTTTGTCGGAAAATTTTCCGGAAAAGTCGGAAAATTCCGGAACATTTCGGAAAATTTTCCGGAAAAGTCAGAAAATTCCGGAAATTTTCGGAAAATTTTCCAGAAAAATTGGAAAATTCTGCATTCTTCCTGAAACAGATTTATCACTAATCATATCGATGAAAATTTGTCCGATGGTTTTCTCGCTTTTCCGGGTTTTCCACAGAGTTTTCCACAGAAGCAGCTTTATGCAACTCATTTCCCTCTACAACTTTGTCTTAGGTTGTAAAGCGCTCAAACGATTCCTTGGTCTGAAAACTCTGGAAAAGTGTTTTACATGAATTTTCCACGATTTTTTCTGGAAGTTTTCACCATTGTCGGAAAGAAAGTAATGATGCCAGTTGATAGGGAACTTGATCCTGCATAATTTAGAAAACTTTTTTACCGGAAAATTTTCCGGAAAAGACGAAAAATTCCGGAAAAAATTTTCGGAAAATCGGAATTTTTGCATTTTTCCTGAAACGGATTTATCACTAATCAAATTTGTACCAAATTTTCAAATGATATTTCCTGATTTTCCGGGTTTTCTATGGAAATTTCCGGTTCAAATTTTGATAGATTCAATTGTCACGCGACATGAACTTGAGTGCCAAATTTCAGTTCGCTGTGATGACGAAAAGTGGGTCTACGAGAGTGTCGAAAATAGTAAAAAAGAAATATACAGACAAAAAAAATCGTGTACAAGTTAAAGGGAATGGCCTCAAAAAGACACCTCAGAAAAATTAAATTAGAAATTTCCGCATTCTATATGCTGCTTATATGCTTAACCATATTACCCCAAACCAACATATGCAGGTTACATAAATGCACCACAATATAGAGATAACTTTCAAAAATTTCGCCATCATACATTTATGTAAGACACAGAGACAAAAGCACTGAAATTAAATTGAGAATAATTAACGAAATTTACACTAAACTTCACCCAAATGTTATTATCATGTGTGTAATAAATTCCATCCATAAGAGCAAAACACTAAGCCAAAACGGATAAGTCAACACTCTCTCGTGTGAGGCAATCTCATGAAATATAAATCGTTTGGAGAACATAATTAGGGGTGGAATGTTTTCATAAAGTTTCTTATACAATTTCATATATGAAAATTATTATCTGAGATGACACAAAACTTTCTTAATCGTGTTGCATATACATATATATATGGCTGTAGACGGTACATATATATATATTTATTCTGCATACATATATTTAGTATGATTCTATGTAATATACCGACACCACACCTACTACCTATGCTAAAATGAATGAATTAGTAGAGAGAAAATTTAGGAAGTTTGGAACTCTATAAAAGTTCATGTGTCAGGTAAGATATACATATGTATGTACATGCATAGGTAGGTACTTCTTGCAAAAAGATAGGTTAATAGCATACTTTTGCATAATACACATCTACTTTTAATAAATGACTTGTCGGAAGATGCATATGTGCACATTTCCTGAAATTCTTGTCAGCATTTGTTTCCTTCGTTGTTAATAGCTTTTGGGAACATTTACATTTTTGCGGTTGTCACACAGAGCATTAGAATATTTCTCGGATGGTGGTAATTTGTAAAATAAATTAAAAATGGAAGACAGTATGGGTATTTAGTGCAGGAAAATTTATACATTATTTTATAATTAAAATTAGTGGAATTTTACAAAAAATATTTTATATTTAATTAAAAATAAAAAAAACTAAGATCTTACCGGGTGATCGAACCAGTCAGTGCTCAAAATTGGTTCGTGTATTCGATTTTATGAATACCCGCTAATACCTGAATAGTTCGAATATGTTAGTGAGTTAGTGAGTGTCCTATCCAGATCCGTTTTTTTTTTTGTATTGATAGAGGTTTAGCATAGATGGCACAAGAACTAGATGTCGCATGGTATACTAGAGCAGGGTATACAGATTGTGAAATGGGTAGTGCATTCTGGAATGGACCGTAACATGTTCAAGAGCGCGCCCAAAGCAAATGTTTTTATAATAGCGGTTTTGTATGCATTTGGTCGACTTCCTCAACACTTCAGATAAGAACAAATATGAATCACTCGACGTATACATCATTTCAAATGTAGTGGTCCATTCCGTAATGGACCACCCAGCCATATAAATTTTGTATACTTTTTTGATACTGCATGCAACATCTAACATCATTTCAAATGTTATGCTCCATTCCGGAATGGACCCACCCAGCCATATAAATTTTGTAAAAATTTTTTGATACTGCATGCGACATCTAACATCATTTCAAATGTTGTGGTCCATTCCGGAATGGACCACCCAGCCATATAATTTTTGTATACTTTTTTGATACTGCATGCAACATCTAACATCATTTCAAATGTTATGCTCCATTCCGGAATGGACCACACAGCCATATAACATTGTATACTTTTTTGATATCTACTGCATGCCACATCTACTTCTTGTGCTGTCTATGGTTTTGGTCACTTTCCGAATGATTAGAAAATTAGAAGACATTAAACAGATATTCATAATGTGCAGTATGTATGGAGGTGGGATTATCTCCTTAATAAAACGAGGTATTAGTTCATTAAAATCAGTCGTGAGGTACTGTATAGCTGATACAGTTCAACATAGTGAATATAGCAGAATGAGAAGCAATTGACACTTTGATCTCGTAGCGAAAGCAATGATGTAGTCTGTTGTTGCTCACTGCGTCAATGGGACATTTAAGAGCCTTCATCGATATAAACAAATGTCGTTCTTAAGTTGACAGGCCCTGAACTCCTTTTCTCGGAACAACAGGGTGGGGTACTGGTGTTTTGGGTGCCAGGTCACAGCGATATTAGCGCGAACGAAAAGGCGAACGAACTTGCTCGTCTTGGTGCAACCTCGGAAGCATCCTGCTCCACAGTTGGGATCGCACCAAAACACCTTGCCTCCAATATCTCGATTTGGACCAACTACCAACACTGTCGCCTTTGGTTAAATGACCCTTCAGGTAGAATTAAAAAGAAGCTGTGGAGCAGACCCAACCTAAACGAAATGAAAAATAGTTTTTTTGTCTAAACAACTTTGAGAACATTAGGGTCAATTATCATTACGCTTTCACTCTTAGTGATCACCTACACAGGATAGGGCTTGTTAAGAATCCGCTATCCATGGAATGCGGGGAGGAATACGAAACGGTGACTCATTTCTTCATTTCATCTTTGTCACTATCCGGCTCTCTCAGGAAAACGTTACAGATTTCTTAGCTCACACTTCCTGAAAGAACTGCACGAAGCCGGTACGGAGGATTGGGAGCCAATTTTGAATTTTGTAAAAGCAGCCGTTTGGGACTTATAAGAAATTGCTCATAAATCTGGGGGGTGAACAATGGTGGTTAAGGGATCTAGTCCAGATCCCAACCTCATTTCAATCCAATCCATCCAATCCAAGTTGCCCCATAAGATATTTGAGAGTAAGCTAAAATCAAATTTTAGAGGAGTAAAACTTGCGCTTAGCTTTCTTAATTACAGAACTAACCTTATTACGGGCTAATTTGTATAAAGTGTGAGCGTATTATATAAGTCAGATGTCACATCATATCATACAGTTATTAAATCTGGGCTATTCTAAGGCTCCTTAACAATCAGACAATAATAATTTTACTATGTTTAAATTATTCAAAACTATAAACAATAAAAACTGCGATACAATCACTTGAAAAATGTAACTAACTAAAAAGTAAAGCAACAAATTATTTACAAAAAAAAATTAAAGGTGTCCCTCTGTTTACCAAGTAACCAAGTGAAATAATATATAAACTAAAACAAATTGACGACAACAAGGTAATCTTATTTTCGTGACGAAATCTTATATTTTTATATGCGTGTAAAAAATGAGCTGAGTTTTTTCCTTATTTTTTTTTTTTAACGGATTTAATGTCGCGTGTATTTATGACTACTGAAAAGTACATAAATTAGCTCAATTCTAAATGTGATGTTATTTTCAAAGAGCACCACCTCATACATGAACAACATATTAATGCTCGGCATATTAAGGCTTGTATTTTCTAATAAAATTTTCATGAATTTTTTTTTCTCTCCTACTAACATAAAAGTAAAAAATATTTTTATTTAATTTATTTAAAGTGAGTGGCTTAATTAAAGTTTTCAACAAGAACACGAAATTTTTATTTTTCGTTTTAAATTAATAATAATAATTTTTAGAGGTTTTTTCTGTTAATAATGTTGTAATTTTGCATATTAGAATTTAGTTGATTTATAAAATTGAGAAAACCACCCGCAAATGTTTTCTGTAGTGTAGTTGTAGGAGATTTAGAAATTTCCAATGGATTGCTTTAAATTTCAATCCAAAATATAACTACAGATTATAAAGGGCTTTCCAATGAGAGGTGTTATTTTGATATTCAAAGAAAGATGCCATTTTTTGAGATAAATGATCTGATCTTTTTTTCATTATAAAGAGAAAGGTATGCCGTTAATAATGGAAAATAACATCAGCCAAATGACCACCACGACCACGCCTACAGGATCATATCCTTTTCATGAAATTTTCCATAACCAAATCGCAAAGTGGCTGCCCTATGTCCTCGATAGCCTCACGAATTCCATCTTTGAGGTCTTGAATCGACGCTGGGCTGTTGGCGTAGACCGTCTCTTTCACGTGGCCCCAAAGGAAGAAGTCGCAAGGTGTTAAGTCACAAGATCTCGGTGGCCAATTGTGATCACCTCTTCGAGAGATAACACGGTCCGGAAACTTTTCCCGTAAAAGATCAATGGTTTCGTTGGTTGTATGGCACGTAGCGCCGTCTTGTTGAAAGTAAACGTTGTCCAGATCAATACCATCCAATTCCGGCCATAAAAAATCATTAATCATTAATCATTTATCGATAGCGCAATCCATTCACCGTAACTGTTGCTCCAGCCTCATTTTCGAAAAAGTAAGGTCTAATGACCCCGCGGGACCATAAACCGCGGGACCATAAACCACGTTGAGGATAGAGAGGCTTTTCAACAATAACTCTTGGGTTTTCCGAGCCCCAGATGCGACAATTTTGCTTGTTGACGAAGCCATCGAGGTGGAAATGGGCCTCATCACTCAAGATGAGTTTTCGATGGAATTCCGGATCATTTTCATGCATTTCAAGGACCCAATCAGCAAAGACTCGACGTTGTTGATGATCGGCCGGCTTGAGTTCTTGTGTTAACTGAACTTTATAAGCCTTAAGACCCAAATCTTTATGCAAAATACGGTGTAATGACGTTTGTGGAATGCCTAATTCCAAAGAACGACGAGGAATGGACAAACCTGGGTTTTCTTCAACACTTTCGGCTACAGCAGCAATATTCTCGGCTGTTCTTGAGCGACGTGCACGGGTTTTATTCTTCACATCACTAACTTGTCCCGACAGCTCGAATTTTTCTACCAATTTCTGTATTGCGGTCCGACAAGGTGCTTCACGAGTTTTACGAACCGTCTCTGCCACATTTTCACCATTTTTATAGTGAATTTTAATAATTTCAATGCGTTGTTGAATCATGTATCGTTCCATTTTTATTATTGGCGTAGTTTCTACTTGTAAAATGTCAAAAAATGACAGCTCCAAAAGTGACATCTACCGAAATAGCGGGCTAATTAAAATAACACCTCTTATTGGAAAACCCTTTGGCTTCATGTGGAAAACGCAATAAATATTTGTTCACCGACAATCGAGTTATGTACTTTTTTGCCTTATCATCCATAAAAGTTCTTCCCCGTATTTACCAATTATTTTCATTTTTCAATTAGAAGTCTCGATCCATCAACTCGGCAGTCCTGAAATGGCGGCATCTCATGTTCATTTTTTATTTTTATCTTGTCTTTTAACTGCGCCAGTCTTTTTCAATTAGAGTTGAGCCCCCATTTTGTAAAAATCAAACCCTACTTTAATTTGTAGTACCTCTGTGCTTTGTCCACTTTACCATCAGTTATTTTTGTCACTATTCTAAATTTTCATGGAGATACCTCGTTTCCACAAGTCGCTAATCTTCAAATGATATCAGCATTTTTATATCCTTTTTTT
Organism: Dioctria linearis; assembly: GCA_963930735.1. Taxonomy (NCBI): domain Eukaryota; kingdom Metazoa; phylum Arthropoda; class Insecta; order Diptera; family Asilidae; genus Dioctria; species Dioctria linearis. The sequence goes on along the minus strand of OZ005740.1, from coordinate 13,563,284 downwards.
TTTTACAACTTTATCTTACGTTTTTTAACTACTACTGTGGTATAAAATGAAAATTTCTTTTTACATCACATATTCAGATAGTGCTTAGAAAACCCCCAACTTAGATCCCTATAGTAGAAATTACTTACAGTTTTATCATGTCTCTTGCTCCGTAAGGGGCAATTTTTATGTAAACCAATATTAATTTGGCTGGAAAAAAAACATCAAGGTGTTTGCAATTGCTAAAGAAACATTTTGGAAAATTAAGTTTTGATGAGCCTTCCGATGAGCAGAAAAACTCATCGAATGCCTTATTAAATATCTATTTGTTCATTCCGCCTAGCGATTTACAAAATCTCACAAACCAACAATAGGAAAAATAGCTCTTAAAAAAAAAACATGCGCTAAGCTTAAAATATAACTATATACATAGTAAAGGTTGAATTATAGATAAAAATAATAAGTAAATGAGGTAATCAAATAAAAGAAAATTACAGAGTGAAAACAGCTATAAAATAATTGGCAATACCGCAATAATCATAATAAAAATATACAATGAAACAAAACAGCTAAGAGAAAGAAGCGATGAAACAGCTTACAGATTTCTTAATTGAGCATCTATTTTCATTAAAGTCAATCATGCAACTACAAAGATTAAACTGTCAAACAGAACGAGCAATTGGACCATTAAGGCAATAATTTGATTTATGAAGCGATTCGTGTAAAATGGAGAAGAACCTCAAATTTCTAGAGGGAGTGTAAAAGTAAATATGCTCAAGCAGGGAAGGAGAGACAATTCTGTAATCTAGCAGATCCTTTACACACATGACATTATATGGGTGGATAATTTTTGCAAGTGAATTAATTGGCATGGTAGATCCTCCCTCCAGCTTAGCTTCCTCAAAGCAACCCTAGTAAATCTCCTCTGCACAGTCTCTACTCTGTTACTATGAACAGCATAGTAGGAATACCAAAGAACAGAACAGTTTTCAAGGATAGGTCTGACCAAGGAGATATATAGGATTTTAAGAGTATAGGGATCAGAAAATTCAGCAGCACGGCGCCTAACAAAGCCAAGACGAGAATTTGCCTTACTCACAATAAAATCAATGTGCTGGGAGAAAGTCATACGAGAATCTACTATAACACCGAAATCAATAGTGAAATTACATTTAGAAACAGGAGAACCATTAATAAATAAGTCAAATAAAACTGGTGAAGTTCTTCTAGATAACGTTAAGTGCTTACATTTAGATAAATTCAGAGATAAACCATTTAGGTAGCACCAACGAGCGAATCTATCAACATCCTTTTTAAGGTTGGCAACATCGCAAGCATTACCAATCTTGATAAATATTTTTAAATAATCGGTAAACCCAAGGCATAATGAAAAATTGAAAATATTAAAAACATCATTGATAAAAATTATAAATAGAATGGGGCCTAAATGGATGCCCTGTGGAACGCCAGATGGAACGCGAATAAAACGAGATGTCACATCATTTATCACAACCATTTGCCTACGATCAAACAGATAAGCAGAAATCCAGTTGAGCAATGAGGAATGAAACTTACTAAGCTTAACAAGTAGCAGGCGAATGTTAATCCTATCAAATGCTTTGCTATAATCTGTATAGAGGACGTCAACTTGACCAGAGCCCTCCAAAACACTTAGGGAATAATTAACAAATGATAAAAGATTGGTCTCGGTAGATCTTCCTTTAATGAAACCATGTTGAAGAGGAGAAATGTGCTCCTTGACAAAGAAGGATATTTTATTGGTTACAATACTCTCAAACAGTTTAGGAATAACAGAGAGCTCACAGATTGGACGGTAGTTCATGACATCGTTTTTAGCACCAGCTTTGTGGATAGGGCGCAGCACAGAGAGCTTCCATTGATCAAGAAACACTCCTGATGACAGAGAAAGATTGAAGATGAGATAATGCCTCACGACAACAAAATACAAGGACAGCTGGAATACCATCGGGACCCGAGGAAGACGACGTACCAAGCTTGTTAAGGGCATCAGTAACATCATCAATCGATATAAATAATGACCCCAAATCAACCGATGAGGGTATGCTATTCAAAAGGTCATCATCTAATGGTTGTCCAGTATCCTCGACGTAAACAGACTCAAAGTAGTCAGCAAATAATCACTAGTGCTCTCAGCTACCATTACCATTATAATGGACACAGGAAGGGAAACCATAAGAGTTTCTTTTACCATTAAGAAAGGACCAAAATGTTTTGGCGTTATCATGAAATTGCTCTCTATATACTGGAAACCAGTAATAAATAAATTTTGATGACATTTCTATATCAACTACGAAAATTTGAATTTATTTTCGTAATTTATTGAATTTCAAATTATTTTTTAATTTGTTGATTTTAAATTAATTTTGTAATTTGTTCTTCCAAGGGAAGACTGTCGCTCATATGCTGAACAGAACTTTATGACAGCGCCCAGCGCCCTTGCAGGGGTTATTCTGTTTCTTAGTCCACCTCTCTCAGTAAAATCAGTATAGTATTAGTGATATAATGAGTCTACTTTATGAACTCATCAGGACACTCATTAATTTATTCGTTTATAAATTCATTGTAATACTCATTGATATGCTCATTAATGAGCTCATCATAACACTCATGATTTTTTATATATTGTAATATTCTAATATTGTACTAAACACAAAAAAGAACCAAGGTATAAATTTCTAAAGAAAAAATGGGGAGTATCTATGCTAGTCTCACCGACGATATGTACATAGTTTTGTGCTATATCATTCTCAGAAACATCACTCAATTTCTGTATGACGCCTGCTCGTCGCCCGCCACCGCGCACTGTACATGCTCCGTTTTGATATGTTACATCATCCACGTGCCAATTTTCTAGCCATTTCGCGGTTATATTTATAAACATTCTTAGCTAAAAATAGCTTCTATTCGCAACAAATTTAGTTTTATGTAAACAGGTGAAATGTCTGATTATGTTAAATTCAGATTATTTTTTTTTATGTTTTTTATCAACAACAAGGGGAGAAATACTTAGTTTTTGTGCTTTTGTAATTTTGAAATATTTTCAAGTTGTACGTACAGTAAACATTTGAAGTTTTTTGTTTTGTTTTACGAACATTTATAGGATTGAGAATATTTACGCTATCTATAAATATATAATTTTGAATATGTATTGTGAAAAGAAAATTGAATTAAAGCCTTTTTAATTTTAATCATAGAAAGAGAACAAAATTTGATTGAGGTAAAAATTTTGTTTTTTTTTAACTTTAATCGTGGTTATTCGAAATATACATACAGGGTGTACGGAAAATATGTAGGATGGAGTATATCAATAGATTCCTTGCAGTAAACCTGATTAACATTTATTTTGAAATTATTTCGCACTTGAAATCATCCCTTCCTCTTATTAGAGTTTGAAAATTTTCCACAATTCAAACGTGGGTGCACATACTTATGTAAATGTTCATAAGTCATTTTAAGGACAACGCATTACCAATAAAATTTATTCGAAAGAGGACATTTCATACATTCTAACGGTACCCAATCGATTTCATGTTAAGTTGTAACTTTTACTATATGTCTAGATTTTACAGGATAATGAAAAACAAATCAAAATTTCTGTGAACAAATGAAACGAAATAGTTTCTAATATTTTTTAATTTGAGATCTGATTATTGTGAATATTTGAGAAAAAATTATCATATTTTGGATATCGCTATAGGCCAGGATGAGATATCCTCTATCGAACGAGAGCTTAGTTATGCTCCTGCTATATTTTTGAAAGGAGCAGTAAAGTACGCGCAACGCCTTTGAATTGCGAAAAGATCAGGGACCGAAAATAACTGGTATTTTGAAAACTTTAAACAAAAAAAGCTGGGATAAATCATGAGCGTGGAATTTTGTGGAATATACCAAAAGATGTCTCTTGAAACCCGTTAGGATTCCAGCAAAGCTTTTGAAAAAACTTTTTATTAAAAAAAAGCACAAAAACCAAGCTGGAAAGCATTTTATTTTTTCTGGCGGAAATTTTTTCGAGCTGGGAGTAACAGGTTTTGAAGCCGGAAGTATTAAAAGCCAAGCTGGTTTCTTATTTTCAGGGTCCGAATCAGTTATTAATTTTTACGAAAAAAGCTTAATTTACTGTTATTCTTATCCGGTAATAGTTTTGAAGCTAGAGAAACAAGCGCAACGGCTTGATGGTTTTTTTTCGGTAAAAATATAAAAAGCGAACCCGAGAACGTTCCAATTCAAAGTCACGCAACACACTTGTGAAAAATATCCAATGTTTTTTATAGCATAACTAATGTTTGCTGTTGTAATCCTAAGATATTTGAAGAGCACGTGCTTCTGTACATTCGTTTTGTTCTGAAGAGAATAAGTGGGAGAACTCATGCTGGATTCTCTGATATTTTCGGGAAAAATGAGAATTTTATTTGAGAGAAACTTTACATCTCCTTTCAGCATGTGGGCCAAAGCGAAATTTATTTTTTTCTTTAAAATGGGAGTAGGTGTGACCTGATGTACATTATTATGAATAGTTTGATAGGATTTTGAGGGATTCAATAAGATTTTGTCGTTCGGGTAATCCTACGTTCTCTCCATTTTTGATTTTAAACTCATTGTCTCAGTCGCACTACAAGTTCTTTTCCCCCATTCATGCAAAAAACGAAAGTATATGACATTACTTGTTTCGATCTAAAAAACAGGACAAATTCTCAATTTTGTTCGGCTGCTTCCTATCTTTTTTTATGGTATTTTTTCCGTTGCCGCGCTGTAGTACCGAAAAAATATTTGAAAAGCGATTAGGATTTCCATATCCGAATTATTTTTAATGGAAAGGAAATTTATATTTTCTAGCCAAAAATGATACTCGGCTAGGAAAAATAAGACACCAGCTTGGCTTTTTATATTTCCTCAAAAAATAACCAGCTTCAAAACCTCTTACTTCCAGCACGAAAAAATAAAATGCCAAGCTGGCTTTTTATTTTTGCCAGAAAAAATAAAAAGCCTTTCCAGCTTGGTTTTTTTAGCTTCAAATTATTAGCGGTCAGGAATAACAGGTAAAGTTGGCTTTTTTCGTAAAAAGTCATAACTGATTCGGTCCATGAAAATAATTAAATGCAAATTTTTATTTTTGTCTCATCTTTCTGTCATGTGCGTAAAACTTACAAACAATTCTAGAACGAATACTAAGTTTTGCGGACGTCAACAAAAAATGCAGAATTTTTTTTAATTTTTATGTTAGGTTTATGTTCTACATATTTTTAAATAAACCTGGTATCGAGTTCGGACAAAGTATAAAATCGCTGGTTTTGACGTACATAGATATGTTAATTTGGAGAAAACAAAGTAAATTCATTTTTAATATTTTCATAAAACAAATTTAACCCTTCAATCAATCAAAAAATAATCTGCAAATTTTCTTAGAAATAGGAAAGGTCAAAATGTTACCAGTTATTTAATGCTTTAGTGAATTTATGGTGTCATCTATTTTATAAAGAGGGAACCTTCAGTTTTTACGGGTGAACTGCACTAGTAAAATTTCCCAATAAGCAAAAATTCCAGATGTGGAATTCTCTTACAGAATACAAACTGAAAAAGTGACGGCATTCTCACAGTCCAGCGCTGTTTTACATGCTTACAGGACGCCATTTTTAGCTTTACAGATGTGTAAGTGATCGATCGAGGTACGACGAATTTCATTTCACATTGTTAATGGCAATTTTGTTTTGACAGCTCGTTCCTTAAGTTGTTACTTGATGGCCCAGAGGAACTGGTAAAACCAAATTATCTGTAGAAATAGCAGAACGTTTTGGTGGTGAAATAATTATTCCATAAATACTATGCAGGTAAAAGTATGGATTTGGCTTTGTGAAAAATTATTAAATAAAAAAAAATAATAGGAAGGAAATGAAAGTTATGACTTCCTCTTATTTTATATATTTATTTATTTTTCACTGCGCCAAATCCGCACACTTTTACATGCATAGAATCTGGACTTATAATTTCTTAAATAAAAAATGCAGAAAAAGTGTTGAAATCCCTAAGATTTCCATATAGAAGAAATGCCATGGAAAAGTCTGGGAATCCCATGCGAAAATAATAAGGAAAAAACATGGAAATCTGTTAGATTTCCACGATCAGTTCCAACTACCCAATATAATCAAAGATTTGGGATCTCGACGCAATTTATTACGGCTAAAGAAGCGGAAATCCGTGCGCAAATAGTATGGATTTTCAGGTAAACTCGTCAAAAATGACACAAGTAAAACACCGGAATTCCATTCGAATTGCTTAATAGGTTTGCTTGCGATTTTACCATCGCAAAATTTTGTATGGAAATGTCATATTTTACTCAAGCTCACTCTTTGAGGACAGAACTAAAGGAGACGACATCCTATAGTGTGGCAGCGTAGCCAAAAATTTTCGCCATCTTGATTTTGGCAGGGTGTTTGAATGTCACTTTTTTGTAAACAAAGAGCCGCGAAGTGTGTTTGGCGTAGAGACGTAGTTACATAAGGGATAATTTAATTTTTATAGGAAATGGTTAATGGCTATTGGACTAAGTGATAGTAATATAAAAAGGAGTTATATATGCTCGAAGATTTAGATACAACAAGCCGTGTTGAGGAAAATACTTTTAAAATACTTTTGTGGTAAATTCGGTAAATCCCACTGGCATGCATATATAAGTAAATTCGCAAATAATTTAAATATATCATCAGTGAGAGCATACCAATTGAAATTAAAACTGGTGCCACATGAAATAAGAGATCAGTCAGTACATTTATATACATGTCAGTGGGTTGTGCGGAAGATTGTGCGGAGCTTCTAAGAAATGTGTTTGAATTAATTTCGCACCATTAATTTATTGTGATATTTAAGGCATCAACCATTTTTAACGCCGCCTCTAGCACCTCGACAAAACAAGAAGAACGATACTTGCTACGCTTTTTTCATCACATGTAGCCTCCTTTAGTTCCCTCCTCGAAGAGCTCACTCGATACTAGGCTATATACGCTCCAACCAATCCTGAAAATATCCGCTTGTGACATGTCAAATGTCAATCCATGCATTTTATCATTTATGGAGCGGAATAAAATAAACTTCACTGGGTTCCAAATCCGAATAGTACTAATAAGTCATCAATTCCGAACTCTTGAAATGGTACAAACCGATGCGGAGCGAAATGTGGTGTGTAATGGTGTGTGATTATGCATTGTAATGATGGAATAGAATTGGCCACTTTTTTGAAATCATCTGACAAGCAAATGATGGTGTATACCTACAACTAGACATCGATCAGACAATGATCTAGAAATTGTGGCTACTTGACTCATATACGACCAAAAAATGAGACAACCATTTTCTTGCCAATTTTCTGTGTGCGCTTGACTTTGGTTGATGCCCTTCTGTAATTGTTGCTTCACTTCTGATTTTTAGCAGTAAATTCAAGTTTCGTAATCTTTCACAACGTCGGACACTACTTTTGCCTGAATTTTTTCACAGTTTTTCTTTTATCCATTCAACTGGCGCCTTCTTTTGAGCCTCAGTGAAATTGTGCGATACTGCTGAGCAGAAATTTTCCTGATCCGATTAGATGCTTATTATTGAGGATTGTTTTTATTTGGGTTATATATATCGGCAACAATAGTGTCACAACACGAAACTGACATAAGTGTGCAAAATATCGGCAGTCTCAAATTTTAGTTGCTAAAAAAATGGCATAAACATTGTGCAGGTCTTTGCCGGGAGAAGGCACAAAATACCCTTTTTTATGGAGCTACTTATCTAACCTCAGCGGCACCTATAGAGTCATATCATTTTTTTGTATTACGACACTTTCGATGTCAATCTCCGATATACATATATGAACAGGGATGACCTGTAGGGTGATTCTGTGTGTTTTGTCGATCTTGAATGTCAAAATAATCGACTAAATGAAATGAACATTTCTACTGATTTTTTCGTGTTTTTATTTAGCTCTGCAAGCCTTGCATGACGTAGAATGAACAGAAAATGACACTTCACATTACAAATTCAAAATATTATTTTGAATTTAAGCACTTGAATTGCTCTAATTAGGTGTAGAATTTCCATTTACCAGTGTAAAATTTTTGTCACAACCTCTGGGAGCAGTTGACTAATTTGTCGATTATTTAGTCGTGTTTTTTGACGTTTATTCATCGAAAATTCATTATAGTTCATTTGTGGTATATAATAGTGAAGACACAAAATGAACTGTGTTAAAAGAAAAATATCGACAAAATATGTCAAAATTCACGACTAAATAGACCGACGAAGAGATCAGAATCACCCCACTGTAGATGCACTGATTGTCTTCAAGTATTATGCTTTGTACAACTTCGATTGTTTCAGAGACGATGATGAGAGTACAAAAAGACGTCCTTCTCGTATTTAATCCCTGAGTAAACTACACCCACATTGGAACTTATTGAACAACACTAGCTGTGTTCTATTCGTCAAAAGGGGTCGCTAAAATCACTAAAAATTCCTTTGGTCTCTTTAAATGGCCTCGCTTTCCTTTTCTGAAACTTACACAAATTAATACTTTTTCTTTTTCAAAAACGTTTTAGATAATATTATCTGTGTTTATCGTCCACCTTTCATAGATCCCAAATAAAATTTTTGACATATGTGTGTGGAAGCTACTAAGTTTTAAAAATAAAGATCATTGGTTGTGTGAGGCGTTCTTTTGTAGCAGCAGTGCAATAAACTGGATAGCGTGGACAAAAGAACACAGCTACTGTTTTGCAAAAATGGTGAATCATCCTTTAAGGAACCGGTTTAGTTCTGCAAGCAATTTTGCCTTTTAAATCATAAAAAAATCATAACTCAAAAATGCCTGGATAAGAACAAAGAGAATCATGTTTATTTTTAACTGACAAAGATGCCAAGGATGCAAAATGATACTCAAGCGATCAAAGAATAACATTTTCAAAAGCGACACCTTACAGGCAATAGCCTAACCACAATACTTAAGTACCAACTCTCGTTGGGTAAGTTCTTTTACTATCTTTCGTCCCTCCAACGGGGGGGGGCGTCCAACATTTCGGTGATAGATCCCCAGACGAAAAGGTGGCGATCTCTCCCATACGAGAAATTTATTGTAGCTTTGTTGTATTTATTGCTTGAGAAATATTACAAGGATGATAAAAATAAGGTTTAGGATAAGGATTAAATTCGAGTGGTGGGGATAATAAGAAGAGAAGGAAGATACGTATCTCCGTTTTTTTTCTTCCTTCTACTAAAGAGTTGAGTTTTGACTTTTTGAGCTTTTTGCGAGTATGTCAGAACGAAGACAAATATACCTGTCTTCTCATAAAGTCGCAACAAATGTATCTTCTTATTTACCTCAAGGCAAGGCAATAACATGGTGCCACTTGAAAAATCCATGCATAGAGATGGGTGGCGAATGGGCAAAAGCTCCAACTAACAATTTAGGTTCATTCTATTCAATGTCGTAACTACAACACAAGTTCTTTTAATTGGTGCGTATAAAAGATATTCAAAACCGCCCTTAGGCAATCAGTTTTGAAACAAACAATTTAAAGTTTGCGAGTAATAAGAATATGAAGCAAATAAGAATGCGAATCGCAGATATGGATAAGATAGCTAGTGTAGAAGTATCTATTTTATATCATGAACGCGTCACAAATTCTTATCCTCCTAGTGATTCATATTCAATTCTTATTACTCGCAAAAATTAAAATTCTTGTTTATTTGCCGTCACGCCAAAATCTCTCCTGTGGGTGTATCATATATCAGGGTCATTTGCTACCGAAAAGTGTGATTTCCTTAATAGGATATATCATAGAAGATGAAGATTATCTTCAAAAGCAAAACGTATTCTACTATATTCAGGAAGATAATTAATATTGTTTGCTAGGTCCAGCTATGCAAAAGACTTTTTAGGTATGTGAATACATAAAATGTCATGCTCTCTTATGTTTCCTTTTGAAAGTAGTACTTATTACAACATACATATATACTACAAATTTGTTGCATGAATCATTTCTCAGCATGCAAAATGATGCGCGCATCATATTCCAGCGAAGATAAAGTTTATCGCGGAAGTTAATCATTTGCTTATTGCGAGTGCGTCACGTCCCGAATTACAGTATTGCTAAAATATACCGAAATTGATAAATAACACTGAAAGATATCCTCTAATTTTCGCACTGATGATTTTTCATCTCAATGTTTAGGCTGTGAACCCAAATGCGCGTTAAGTTACTTAAGTATGGGGAACGTGCTCTTTAAATTAAACAGACATATCCAAAATAGTCTTAAATGTCAATAAGAAAGGTTTCGTTAAATTTAAATGTCAAATTTCCAGACATATCCAAAATAGCCTTAAGCGTCAATAAGAAAAGTTTGGTTAAGTTTAAATGTCAAATTTCCGTAAGTGAAGTGTAGTAAGAGTCGCTCATTCAGTAAGTACTCATCTGTTTATCCAAAATAACATGAATGAAGTCGGTAACACTCTTATTATTTGATTTTATTATAGAAGAAGAATGTGAAAAGAGGTGGTCCCTTCTAAGAGAATAGCTTCGATTTTTCTTCAAATTTTTCTTATATTTTTTATATAATGTCTATAAAAGGCACAAATCTTCAATTAAATCAATTGCCATTTGTTAATTTTTTGTTGGCTTTTAAATCTTTTTAAAATATTCAAACATTAAAAAATGTCAAGATAATAAACCTTACGGAATGTGACATCTGTTTAGAGCTATAATATTAATCTTCCGTAAGTAAACTTCAGTCTCGTTAAAATTCGTTTTGCTGGGTTGAAAATTTGAAAATTTCCCATTAAAGATTTTTTGTAACTCTCAATTACCAAACTGTGTCGTCTGTCTGGGAATGTGGTGTATGCCACAAACAGTATTGTCCTTTTGTTAAAAATTATCCTATCTATACCTACTTATACTTTTATCAGTCTTAAAAAAAAAAGTCCTTTCTTGAATATTAAAAATACTTTTAAGTGAAAGAATGAATGAATGAAAAAAAAATACCTGAAAGGACATGGTATATAGAAAATTTAAAGGATGTCTTTTATAATAAAAGAGCTTTTCGACAGCAATATTTCTGTACTATATACTTGATGGAATGAGTTTTAGGACAAAATAATTATAAGAAAAAATGTAAAAAAATAAAAATATTACAAAAAAGCAAAGAAAAAAAAAAACATTTGATGTATGCAAAATTCTTCAATAGCAGAAAAATAGTTGGCCACAGTTACAGAGCAAATTATTGGGATCCTGCCAACTGTATGTCTGTGTATATATATATATATATATATATATAGGTACAGTAAAGTCTGTAGACTCAATATTTTTTATTTGGATATTTTTCTTCAACAGTATAAAATCTTATGCCGTTTGTTCAATGTTCACACAAATATTACATATTTATGTATGTCTATTTGTATAGTAAAATGAAGGATATGAATCTCTAAGACTATAAGTAATCCAGCAAATGTTTTTTATATCCTTTTCTGATTCTCTCGAAGATAAAGTATACACCAACCATATATGGAAGAAAGGAGCAGTAGTGGATCATCTATAAAAGCCCATTAAAATATAAAAAAAATATAAGAAAAAACATAGAAATTTTCCCTTTATGATATATGCACTCTTCCTATATTATGTACACATAGTTGTTATCTACAAACATATAGCAGTGTATATAGTATATACTTGGAGATTACTTGGCTTTTTTATCTGAGAGAGAGGATTGCTTTCGTGAAACTTCAATCTAGAGCTTATGTTTGTATAGAGAGAGAGAGAGCTATGCCAACAACAGCAGCAAAAAGCAAACGTGCACTATGGCCTAGAATAGAAAAGTCCTTCTTCTTCAAACAAATAAGAAAGTCTCTATGAGGCGCCGAATGTATAGCATCTTGTGCTGGAGTGGAGTGTATATACGTGACATAAAAAAATATAAAATAAAAGTGGGAAAATTCTTGAATATTGCACAGAAATAAAATCTCCCACATACCTACATAGATATATGTCTGGATATGCGGACACAGTATTATGTAAGTAAGTAAATTGGAATGTAGTATGCCTTTATTATGAAAATGTACTTTTTAAGGATAATTTTTCGGATAAGGTGGGGATAGCGGATATGAAAAAATAACATATGTGGTGGGCAGGAAACACGAACCGAACACGGACAAAGAAAGAATCCTTCAAGAAATTTTCTGTCTGGTTAGCTTGATGAAGTAAGTCTGACACGATTTCCTTGGCACATGTCTCCTATAGAGAGAAAGATAGAGCTGTGCAATATTGTATACTATACCACCTTATAGATGAAGACAAAAAAAAAACAGCCAACAAAAGGTGGGGTCCACATGTTTGCATTGTCCTTCATAACTGCTATTTAAAAACTATACCCGGACAATGGAATTAGTTGCATAATTACAGATCCTTATTCCTTTGTGTCATGGATGGAACGCTCCTCTCTTATATGTAGAAATGTTCATTGCTCCTAGACATGCACCACCATATCTAGAGCGGTGGTTAGCATTATTAGTTCCTCCTCTGTACGCCCCTTCAATGCGGTATCTCCTCTAGTTATCCTATAGGTTTCAACAAAGGAAATAATTTTATTCAAATATGTGTATGCATACAGAAGAGTAGAACTAAAAGTGTTCCGAGCCGATAGATAATAATATAAGGATTCCTCGCATTTTCTTTGTATACTTACCTACTTCTTTTTTTTCTTTTATGAACAATGTCAACAGAGTTTTGTTAAGGCGCTAGAGAGTAAATGGAAGTGAGTTTGTTAAGATATGCCAAAGGGAGGATAGAATTGATATTATCTAGGTGTAGAGGATATGTGTTTGTTATTCTTTTACTTCTAAAAGGCTTGTAATAATGATTTTGTGGTGAAAACAAAAGAGTTTTTCTTTTTAATTCAAAAAATACCTACATAGTTAGTATCTATGTAGTAAATAAGGACTATGTGTATTGCGATAATGTAAATATGTGAATGAATCTATGACTTAGTACCCCAGTATCCCAAAAGAGGATATTATAAAGCTTCCATCTATATGCTGCCAAATAACCTCTAAGCGTTCGTAGACTACATTAAATATTTAATAGTCTCAAATAATTGGATTGATTAAGACTTACTCACCGTAAGGTTTTTAACCTGCTGATACAGATGCAACTTTAACATTAGAAGATAAAAAGTACGCGCGGTCGCGTTATGTACAAAACACAGGTTGTTTTAGCAACATTTAGCGGAATGTGATTACAAGCTATTCTTCTAGATGTGAGCAAGATCATCTATACATATGTACCTAGCTCTCCATAACATCTAAAGCTGTAATAATATAAATATGCGCATAATCATCAGCATAAAATGAATATACAAACTGAATAGCAGCGGTCCCAATATGGAGCCCTATGGGGGACCAACTAAAAAAAACTTATTATCCACCGTACAGAAAAGCAATCATCGCTTTTTACTTCGTAGGAGCGATTTTTGTATTTCTAGTTTTTTTTTTTTTACCCTTTTATTTCATTTGCATAAGAAAATTTTTTAGACAATTTTCACCTAGATATACTTTCACATATCTATGATCAACTATAGACTAGAAAATTAGCATTGAAGCGACTTAAGCACTTTTTATATAATAATAAAATAAGTAAAAAACGAGTTTTCAAACAAAACTTAGGCCAAGCCGCATGAAAAAGTAGAAAATAAACTGTTCTTCACACACAGAGGTGGACTCAGATTTTTTGATTGGGACATTTCTCTTGAATATTCTTTCTCTTCATGAATCAAATCACTTATTACCTCTGATTGATCGTACTGAAATATATCGGTGATTGTCAGCGAATAAAATCTGAGTCCACCTCTGTTTATGAAGAAAAGTTTATTTTCCACTTTTTCATGCGGCTTGGCCTCAGTTTTGTTATTACGTGCTGCATGGAGATATGTTTTTTGTCAAAAAAATTTTCGGAAAATTCTGGAAATTCCAGAAAAATTGAAAAATTCTGCACTTTTCCTGAAACAGATTTATCACTAATCATATCGATGACAAATTTTCCGATGATTTTTCCGCTTTTGCGGGTTTTCCATGGAATTTTCCACAAAAGCAACTTTATGCAACTCACTTCGCTCTACAATTTTGTGTTAGGTTGCAAAACGCTCAAACGCTTCCTTGGTCGGAAAAACTCCGGAAAAGCGTTTTACATGAATTTTCCTCGATTTTTTCTGCAAGTTTTCACCATTGTCGGAGAGAAAGTAACGATGCCAGTTGATAGGGAACCTAATCCTGCATAATTTAGAAAACTTTTTTAACGGAAAATTTTCCGGAAAAGTCGGAAAATTCCGGAAAGCTCGGAAAACTCTGCATTTTTCCTGAAACGGATTTATCACTAATCAAATTTGTACCAAATTTTCAAATGATTTTCCCGATTTTCCGGGTTTTCCATGGAAATTTCCGGTTCAAATTTTGATAGATTCAATTGTCACGCGACATGAACTTGTGTGCCACTCGCTGACGAAAAGTGGGTCTACGAGAGTGTCGAAAATAATAAAAAAGAAATATACAGACAGACAAATTCGTGTACGAGTTAAGGGGGCGGGCTGGCTTCAAAAATTCAAGATAAGGTGGATGAATTTTGGTATTTCATTCGAGATAAAATCAATATCTGGACGTTTTCAAATTTAGGGATTACAAATTTTTGGTAAAAATTTAGAAATTCAATATGGCGGATAAATCTTGTTATTTATGGTATGATTCTACCCGAATCTTAGGGTTGCGGATTACAAAGTTAGAGATCAGATAGAATCTTTTCTGACACTACTGTACCCAAACGATCCACCAACCCCCCCCCCCCTCGCTAAATTGCAGATAAAAGATAAAACAATTATATATATATATATATATAATGAAGTTGCCGCAATTACCTACGAAGTTGTTTTTCTTTCATTTTAATACATTTCGAAAGAATCGATTTAAATTTTTAGTTTCATTAATAGCTCTGTTCGCAAAAATTTTCAGGGTTATAAGATTGTTTCTAAATATCTGCTCGATCCGTCCTTTAAATTATAAATTTTGTGCATTTGAAATTTGCGAGTGGTCACGAATGAGTTTGAACTTTTGATCTGTTTACATCTTAAAACTTTTTTAGACAGGAGTTCCCCCGCCCCCACCCACAAGAATTCTGCATCCGTCCCTGTAGTAAACTCTCTCGTAAACTTATTCTGGAAAAACTCTCCTACCTATGCTTTTAATTGCCTCCTCCATGATCGATCTTTCAGGAGCACTCCTATGGAGCTCTGATTTCTGCAGGCAAAGAGATTCACGGAAAACGAGCGCTCTATGTTTTCATAGGAGCGCTCTTTTATATCTTTTGGAGTTTTGCTCAAAATAATTCATAATTGTTCTTTTAAGTCTGATGTGTAACAATTAGGGTAAGTGAGTCAGAGTGTGCTTGTAGTTAGCAGTTCGGTTGCACGTAGATACATCACGCTTCGCTATGACGATTGTTGTCATTAAAAAGATACGCGTGCACTGCAGACTCTTCTGAAATCTATTGTGAATTGGGTAAATAAATTGCGAACACGTATGCATTCTGAGAAGGCTATCCTCAGTAACTGTTTAAGTCGCAGCATGTCATAAGAATTATAATAACAACAAATTGATCGCTGCGTATCTACATAAAATAGCTAACGCACCTCCAGTGGCGTTGACGTCACAACGTTCGATTACATATTTTTACACGTTTTGATTTTGAATCCCAACGTTTCCTGTGGTGTACGGAAGAAATTACCCTTTATTTCTACAGTGAACAGAGAAGAAAAAAATTGTTTCCTGTCTGAAGAAATTACCCTTTATTTCTACAGTAAACAGAGAAAAAAAAATTTTTGGGATCGAGATATCATATCGGATGAGAAAATTAGGAGAAAATGATACAATTTTGAAAGCAGCTAACGAACGTGGTGATGAATGTTGACTACAGATAATAGAACGAGCTTCAACATTTGACGGATTTGGTTGCTGTGGAAGCAGCAAGGTACCATTTATCTTATCAGAAGCGACTGTATAATTGACGAATACCGTTCGGACAGAAAAAAGGATATCGTCCGGTGAC
Organism: Dioctria linearis; assembly: GCA_963930735.1. Lineage (NCBI taxonomy): Eukaryota > Metazoa > Arthropoda > Insecta > Diptera > Asilidae > Dioctria > Dioctria linearis. The sequence goes on along the minus strand of OZ005740.1, from coordinate 13,547,151 downwards.
GAACGTTGACGAAGCGATGGAGTACATCTTCACATTTCTCACTGAAAATTCCGAAGAATGTTAATTCTTCCTTAATGAACTCATGGACCAAATTGAAGGTGAGTACCATCTGGATTGGTCACAGGACTGTAAAAACTCATCTTCTGAAGAAGTATGAATAGGATACATATAGCTTATCATCGAGGGAAATAATCAGTCATCTGTTGCCTGCTTCCGGGGCACAGGATACAAACTTCTCTTGTTGGACGATTTTTTAGAAGAATGTCCACGTTTCCGCCGCTGTAACTTGTTACACATCAGACTTACAAAAAACGTGTTCGTATAGAAAAAAATGTAGGGAATTTAAACTTCTTGAAATTTGTTGTACCTTTAATCCAAGAGGGTGATCATGCCGAACTCCCCCCCCCCCTTACCAAGGTCGAAAACTTATATTTTTCATCGGAGTCTGGAACAAAATCATTTCTACCCTACCTTTTGTAGGTCAAAAACCTCTATTGACTGGACTAATATGCTCGAGGTGTACCAATATAAAATTTTTAATAAAAATAGCCATCCCACCACGACTATCCACAATCATAAAACAATTCCAGCTTTCGATTTAAATTAAAAACTATCCCCGCATCAATCGTCGCCCTATTTCTATGTGGATGTGGATCATGATCATTTGATTTTAATTATAATACAAAAGATAGAAATTTCATTCTTCATTTAATATTGATTGCACTATTTGTTGCCATCCACATGCAATTTATTAAACTCCATTTTTAGCTATATAAATTGAGGAATTTCCATTTGGCTACACACACATATATCTATACTAAATAAAGATATAAAGTCATGTCTAAAGTGAACACACATATATTAGATACATATAGGTATTATTCCAAAGTATTTTTAAAGTCTCTTGGATTAAGGGAAAATTGCTAAAGTATATTTTCTCCGGTTTATGAAAGTGATTTATTCTTGTATAATTCTTATCTTTACTATACTACGCTTACCGCTTACCCTAATCTTCCCCCCTCTACCCCAACCATACACCAACGAACCCAAACTTACTCCGAAAATCTCTTTAGAAAATCTAAGTAAGGTATTACTAATTTCATGATCATCAATTTGTTACAGAAAGCTGAAAGTAAAGCTCTTTTATGCTGCATAGACAAATTGCTGGAATACAACAAATTTTATGAGGGTGGGGTGGGGGATATCCTCCATCCACAGAAAGACTAGAATCTTGACAGAAACCAGTAGTTTTTCAAAAAAAAAAAAAAAAATCAAAGAAATTCTGCTGGCACCAGACTTATCACGATATATTATTTTTTTTTTTGTAACTCTTTTACTCAACTTTTTCTTACTATTTATTTTATGTTTTTTATGTTAAAAAAATTACGTCACTTGGTGAAGTTAGTCCTACATACATACAGATACCTATTTGTATACGTCTACTATCAGCCATGGAAATATTTCTTGTATCCTATATCCTTCCTTATTACAGAAGAAATTATTTATCCAGCTTAAAATGGTGTGCTGCATAAAATTTTCTCTTTGATTCTGATAGAAAAATTTCACCAAATTTGCTAAAACAGGAGCAGACGAAGAAATGGTTGAGTTGTTGGCAAATAAAGTGCTGCAATGCGACCGATTGCGACTTATCGAACATGCAGCAGCCAACCAAACATACATAAACCGGACACATTCAGCAGAAGTCGCATATTTGGCGAGTTCTGTCTATCTGTTCTATATAATATTTTACTACTATACCTATGTAGGCATATAAGTTCTGTGCTGTGGGTCATCAAACCGCAAATGTACATAAAACATAATATATTACATATATATTGTCGCTTTATATGTACACACTGCGAGAACTGCTAATTTTTTGGACTTTGTTCGCATTCCTCCAATGCCAAAACGCTTTCTATTCCAGGCCATACTATCGCCATTGAAATCACAAACCTAAAACAACAAAGACGGACGGAGACGGACGGACGGCCAAAACATAAGAATTTCTTTTTTCACATACTACATATATATGTTCTATGTATATATATATAGTGAGGAGCTCAATTCACTGCACTGTCATAGTACCTACTTTGTAGTGTAATGCCCCCCATTGGTATGATGGTTGGTAGGTAGCCGTCCTACTTTTTTTTACTGGTGAGAGACCTTCTTTAGCCCCGTGACCGATTCTTACAGCATCGTCGTTATACAACCAACATTCTTCGTTCGTTCGCTATTTTATCGTTGTGCACGACGTTATACATTATGTCGATGTTCGCTGCAAAGCTCATTCCAGTTCATAAAATATGTTAAACGCCCATAAGATATGGTCAGCTTCAGCTAGTAGTGTATATGCGATGATGCGACACCAGGCACGGGACAAATGATATATGTATGTATGTACTACGAATACGTACAAACATACATATATCATCGCATAACCGCGTCGCGGAATATGTACTATGCTTTACAACAATGCCACCACACACACAGAGTATACAGTTCAGACAGATTTGCAGCAATGTTGGTATGATCATCGTTCGGGTTTTCGGCTGCATAACTGCACTATGGTACTGGTATAGATGGGTGCATGTTCATAATTTTTCTATGCTATACTTCTGCTGCTCTGTTGACTGCTGGCTGCTGCCGGTGCTGCTGCACGCTGGAATGCTGTCAATGCCGAGGTCAATGAATTGCGCATGACGACAATCTGTAATCACAGCGCGAGTACTTGGCCACGGCCCCATAGCATAGCAGAGTACAGTAGAGCATAGCTCAACATAGTCCCATGGTTATGCTACATACTCGGCTATAATACTCCCTCTCATTCTGCTAAATGTGGTAGCAGTAGTAGCAAGCATAGGAAGTAAAAAGCTTTCTCTAGTGGACTCTGTGTGCATAATTGTTGCCAGGTGGTATAAAATCTTTTATTGAATGCGCTTAAATTTTATGTCGAAATATTTTTGAAGTAAATTTTAATTTTTACAGTTAAATTAGGCGCTATGATGGTCATGTCTCAAGGCAATCAAATTAAAGAACTTTTTCCATTAACATTGTGCCATTTTTGTTTGTGCACATTTCTGCGGTTATTTTGGCACTATATCCTATTCAATTGACTAGGTACTAAGTATAATGCGGCACTGAACTCTAACTATGTTGCAAGATAAAACTCTAATTAAAGTGGTGCATGGCATAATAAATTTAATATCAGCTCATAATTTATTTCATTTATTTATTTATTTATTTAATGTATTATTATGTAACAATAATAATTACAAAAATTTATCTATTTCAGGATTATGCAAATTGGTGTGAGTACAGGAATACGACACGTGAAGACGCCTCGGCGAGGTCGCAAATAAAGATGATTCAACTCGACTTGACTGTAGGTAGCAGTTTGAAATTGCAGAACTTTTGGAATGGTACGGCCGGATGAATGTCCTCAGCGACCGTTTATTTTGCAGGTCGGTGGGACTTTCGTCCGTTTGTAACACCAATGTACAACAGTTTATAGTTACTACCACCACCAGTATTCATTCAACTAGATATTCATCGAATAACTTTAATTGTTTTTTATTTTTTATATATATGTACAAATGTAGCTAAATACAGGGTGATTCATATAAAGATACCTTCCGCGATTCCTTGAGGTAAGCTGATCAAAAAATTGTTCCACACCCCCCCCCCCGCCCTCCCCCCGAAACCGTCCTTTAGGAGTTTTGGCCAGTTGAAGATTTCGCCAATAATAAAAGAGGGAATAAAAGAGTATATAACTTTTGAATCACCTTATAGATTTTGGTTATTGTTGGCTGGCTTATTAAATATCCATGAAAATAGTAGCTGTAGAAAAATGTATTACTCTGTATTTGTTAATTAATCATCTTTAAGGGAGTATTCTAGTCTAGAAATTCGAAAAAATCGATTTTTTTTTTTTCATATTTTCAAAGTTTAACTATTCAAGAATATGCCTACAAGAAGATTTTTCAAATTTGTATCTTTATATTTAGTGTTCACTTGCATCCAGCTGCTAACAGTTGAATTCTAACTTCCAAACCACGTGGACGTATGGACTTTAAGGGGTAACGCCTCTGTAACGACTAAAAAAAAAAGGTTTTTTCACGAATTTTTTTCTCACAAAATTAAAGGTGTTTGAAAAAAACCTTTTAAGGGTATTATTGGGCATACATTGAACTTTATTGATAAATTTTTGACAGCGAAAAAAAATCAAAATGGCGGCTCCACAACCATCTTCCCGGGACATGTTTCGGAGCAAGTATGACGCGCTTGGTGGCGACCTCCATTTTCAAAGGAAAAAAAAAACATTTTCTCGCACGGGACCTTTTTTTTCTTATTCTAGAGTGTTTAAACTATTTTCTAAGCCAATAAAAAAATACGATTTTTCAAAAAATTTACAGTGGCGTTACCCCTTAAACACGTTTTTCTCGAAACTGTCTTTTTCAAGACGATGCCCACGATTTCTCAAGTTCTACTGGACCGATTTACTTGAAATTTTTTTGAGAGTCTTCTTTATAGACTTGTCTATGTCTGGAACTAGCCGCATCCCAAAATTTCAATTTTTACTATTTTTAAAAAATTCGAAAAAGTCAAAAAAGTGGTACAAAAATTGCTTTTTTTTTAGGCAGCGGCCATTTTGTGAAAAAAAAAAAAATTTTCAACTTTTCCCTAGTTCCGGACATAGCGAAATTACTCTAGACTAATAATCTTTTTTATTTTTATTTTCGGATTCCTAGGCGGGTTGGAATCGTGGACATGATCACGCGCCAATTTTTTGAGGCCCCCCACTTCATCAGCTGCTAATTTTTTGAATTTTTAACTTTTTTAATTTTTAATTTTTTTCTGTATTCTTGCAATATTAATAAATAACTCATAAAAAAATGGATAGAAAAATATTGATTGCCTTTTTTTTACGGCACTTCAAAAATCACCTAAAATTCGCACCTCTAGACTAGAATACCCCCTTAAATTATTCTCAAATATTTCCAAAAATTTTTTTTAAACACACAAATTTCATAAATACCGTTATTTATTTCAAAAACTTTCTTCCATGTAACCCAAATTTATTGCTTCAATGCCCCCACTACCCTCTATGACCAGAAAAAAAACTGCATGCCAATACCTGTAAATATCAAGTTTTAGAACTGGAGGTTTATTGGCACATTCGAGCCAGATCATAAAATTGCATACAAGCAATAATCCCAGGTAGGTACGTAGGGTCTTTTATGACTGGACCCACAATTTCTTTGATTATAAATTTCTGATAATTTTTACTTTATTAATTTAAACTAAGAAACCTGTAAAATATGCTGAAAGTGGTGTCCTGCCTGGTCTATACATAATTGTGCCATACGAAGTAATGAGTGTCTTACATACATTTTTTTAAAGCTCCTCTGATGATGTCCTTCTAAAATGGCGTAAAGATTCACTGAAGCCCAGGTGTGCAAATTATGAGTATTTGCTACTCCATCCCTGGTGAAAGTAGTTTCATCTGTAAACAATACTTTTGATAGAAATACTGGCTCTTTTTCAAGGATCCATCTGCAAATTGCAATTTTATAATTTTATGATGATGATTTTATTGAATGTGCCAATAAAGCTCCAGTGCTAAAACTGATACAGGTATTGGCGTGCGGTTTTTTTTGCCAGTGATAGAGGGTAGTGGGGGCATTAATAAGAAGCAATAAATTTGGGTTACATGGAAGAAAGTTTTTGAAATAAATAACGGTATTTATGAAATTTGTGTGTAAAAAAAATCAAAATTTTGGTAATATTTGAGAACAATTTAAAGATGCTTAATTAACAAATACAGAGGAATACACTGTTCGACAGCTACTATTCTTGGCTATTTAATAAGCCAACAATAACCAAAATCTATAAGGTGATTCAAAAGTTATAGTAATTTATTCTCACGAATATTGGAGAAATCTTCAACTGGCCACAACTCCTAAAGGAAGGTTTCTAGGAGGGGGTATGTGGAACAATTTTTTGATCAGCTTACCTCAAGGAACCGGAAGGTATCTTGATCTGAATCACCCTGTATATCTGTGGTCACTAGTCAACTTAGTGATAACTCCAAAATTCAAGTTTTTCATTATATAGAAATTGTATAATTATATGACCAAAAACTAAGTTAAAATACCGAAAATATTATTAAGATGGAATTATCATGAGTATACAAAAAAATAATTGTAAGTTAAAACAATTTTAGTCACATTTATAATACAAAATTCTCAATTTTGGAGATATCATTAGTTGACCAGTGGTCACAAATATCGATATGTTTATACAATTGAATAGCACCTAGACTCTGAATATTTATGACTTTTATATCTGACATATTTAGACAGTAAGGACGACTTTGGACGAATTTAAAAAATATATATATTTATATTAAGTGTGTTTTGTTTATGTCGTGCACTGATTTATTCATACATTGGACAGTGCAACCTATAGGTACTATAGATATAGACAGGGGCGGATTTCCCTATAGGCCGAGTAGGCCCGGGCCTAGGGCGGCAGATTTAGGGGGCGGCAAAACTTGGTGAGAATATTTTTTTTTTTAGTAGACGCGCCCTCTGTGAACCCACACGTCAACGTTTAAAAATTCAAAAATGTGTCCATAGCACCCAGCAAAAAAAATCATCATTTTCACTTTGCTCCACTACAGACTACATATATTAGTACTGGGTTATTTCTTATTTGGTATTTTCGCTGCCACTAGTATTAGTTTTCGTATATGGTGAAGAAGAGGAATAGCCGCTAATTCTAGCCTGGGGTCCCTTCACTGGATATAGATCATTCAATTTTTCGTGTTTTACAGGGAGTAGGGGGGCGGCAATCTTCCATAGGCCTAAGGCGGCCAAGTGATCAAATCCGCCCCTGGATATAGAGTGTATATAGGGCAATGTTGCACTGCACCGCTAAATATAATTCTATTCGCCAAAAGTGGTCGTTAAAATCACTAAAATCTGCTTTGCTCACTTCATATGACCACGCTTGCCTTTTCCCACTTTCTAAAATTTACTAAAATTAATTTTTTTCTTTCTAATTAAAATTTTAGGATAATTTTGCCTGAATTTATCCTCCATCTTTCATAGAGCCCTGCAAGTATAAGACTTAAAAATAAAGTTCGTTGGTTGTGTGAGGCGTTCTTTTCTAGCAGAACTATTTGGATAGCGTACAAAAAACATAGATGTTATTTTTATTAGACATTTTTAGGCTACTTTTCGAAATACAGTAGACTGGCGTTGCAGTGAACATAGAATGCACTCAGTAAAAATTTTACCAGGCAAGCCTTTGGAACGCTCAGTTTGTAGAAAAAGGCTCAATTCTATAAATAAAATAATTAAAAAAAAGGAGTTTTCAAACAAAACTGAGGCCAAGCCGCATGAAAAAGTAGAAAATAAACTTTTCTTCACACACAGAGGTGGACTCAGATTTTTTGATTGGGACATTTCTCTTGAATATTCTTTCTCTTCATAAATCAAATCACTTATTACCTCTGACTGAAATATATCGGTGATTTTCAGCGAATAAAATCTGAGTCCACCTCTGTGTGTGAAGAAAAGTTTATTTTCTACTTTTTCATCAGTTTTGTTTAAAAACACGTTTTTTACTTATTTTATTTTCTGCCTCTTTCACGTTAACTAAATTGTTATTACATGCTGCATGGAGTCGGGTTTGGTGCCGATCCGAAAACAAAAATTTTTCGAGTATCAAATCGTTGAAGTACTGCAACGGTTTTCTGAAATTCAAATTATATTTTAAACATCGCTTTTTAGCTGTATTCCAACTTGATCCCATATAACCTGAATTTTCCCGATTTTCCATGTTTTCCACTGACTTTTCCTATTACATACTATGAAATTTTTTTAAAAATTTACATGAAATTTCCTCGATTTTTCATGCAAGTTTTCATGATTGTTGAAGAGAAAGTATTGATCCCAGCAGGACGGAAAAAAATGATTCCGCATAGCTTATAAAACTTTTCTGTTGGAAAATTTTCCGGAAAAGTCGGAAAATCCCGGAAATTTTCGGAAAATTTTTCAGAAAAATTGGAAAATTCTGCATTTTTCCTGAAACAGATTTATCATTAATCATATCGATGAAAATTTGTCCGATGATTTTCCCGGTTTTCCGGGTTTTATACAGAGTTTTCCACAAAATCAGCTTTATGCAACTCCTTTCGCTCTACAACTTTGTCTTAGGTTGCAAAACGCTCAAACGCTTTCTTGGTCTGAAAAACTCCGGAAAAGCGTTTTACATTAATTTTCCTCGATTTTTTCTGCAAGTTTTCACCATTGTCGGAGAGAAAGTAATGATGCCAGTTGATAGGGAACTTGATCCTGCATAATTTAGAAAACTTTTTTACCGGAAAAGTCGGAAAATTCCGGAAATTTTTTTCGGAAAAATCGGAAACTCTGCATTTTTCCTGAAACGGATTTATCACTAATCAAATTTGTACCAAATTTTCAAATGATTTTTCATGATTTTCCGGGTTTCTCATGGAAATTTCCTGTTCAAATTTTGATAGATTCAATTGTCACGTGACATGAACCTGTGTGCCAAATTTCAGCTCGCTGTGATGACGTATAGTGGGTCTACGAGAGTGTCGAAAATAGTAAAAAAGAAATATCTAAACAGACAGACAAATTCGTGTACGAGTTAAAGGGAATGGCATCAAAACTACCTTGTTTCCGATGCTAATTTTAAAAAAATTTCATACTTTTGACAATACAATTTTTAGGTTAACTCACAGCAAATTAGAACCGTTTCTATTTTACGGAAACTCATGTGAGTTCAGAAAATGACGCTCACATGAGTTTATTTTTCAGTCTTTACATTTTGATATCTGTCATTTTAGGGAACTTATGTGAGAACTCACGTGAGCAACACTCATATGGCTTTTAAGGTATAAGCACAGACAAGAAATATATTTCTATGTATTTCTGGTCTGTGGTAAATGTACGCTTTACCACACAGATTAGTTGTCTTTTGCTGAGTTGGGGGTTCGACGTAATTTTACTCTTCATTCAAAGTGTAGACCATCCACAAGATTTTCAGAAAAATTTGCAACTTTGCCATTATTTTCGGTCACCATTAACTGAAAGTTTGTACCATCAATTTCGGGCTCACCCTGCGAAGATTTTTTATAGCACAGCCAATAATGTACAAATTAATACAAAAATATTAAATGTTAGTTTTTTTTTCAAATGATAATAAAAATTCATTAATAACAAAAAAAACACGTTTTTTTTTTATTCAATTTATAAAATTATTTTTACTGTAAAAAATAAAACAAACAATAAATAAAATACAAAACGAACGACAAAGTTGTTTTATTCATTAAAATTTGTTGTTTTTATTTTTTACATTACACTAATTAAAGAATGGGTCATGCTACTAAACAGCCTCGGAAAGACAAAAGCATGGCAGGCTTTAAAACGCCCAAGCTCTTGAGAAAGTATGAAAAAGTATAAGTAAAAAGTAAAAGTATAAGTATAAGGAGTAGTATAGTAGTTTGAATTTTTAAACCTTAGTTAGAAAAAATAATCCTAGTCCTAAGAGTAATATAGAAAAAAATTAATTTGACTAAGGACTGATTCAGAAAAAACCGACCAGTTGTCCCTTCCCATTACTCATCACAAGGTGAACAAAATTAGGGAACGCTGGTAAGACTGCATTTATAAAAGGGTGTGTGCACTTAAAGTTCTTGTGTGCTGAAAATGGAAATCCGCCCAGAAGTACATCGCCAATTAATGCTTTCCACACATATATAGAAAATTTGAATATCTCTCAAAGAGGAGTAGCGAAAAAGTTGACAATCCCGAAGACGACCATCCAAAATGTTCTCAGTTAATTTCGTGAATCTTGTATAGTATCCTGAGAAAGTTCGGGTCAGGAAGGAAATTAAGTTCGGTAGACCAAAAATTGGCCAAAAACGTGGTAGACCACTTTATACGAAGTCCCAACATGCCGTTGAGAGATAAATGTCTGATAAGGCTGGAAAGTCATCTGCTACGGACCATCGAATTAAAAGACAGAGAAACCCTAGAAAGTTTCCACGTTCAGAAAATACCAAACAAAACACCAGAAAATAACCAAGTTGCGAAATCCAGAAGTCGGATTTTGTATGAAAATGTCCTAATGAAATTCGACTGCTGCATTATGGATGATGAAACTTGCGAACTTCATCCAGCTTGAAGGAGAGGAGTATATGTGGCAAAAAAGAGTGCTGACGGAGATCCCAAGTTTAATACCGCATTCACAATGCAGAGTGGAGCAGAGTGAGCTTTGAGTTCAGAGCTAAGCTTTTCCCAATACAGCGCAAAGTAAAATTGGAACTTTGAAATTAAATGTAACAACCCCAAATCAACAACGAACTTTGAAATTTAATATAATAAAACGCCATAGCAACGCCAAATCAACAAGCAAACAGCTGTGGATGTCAAAATAATTAATTCGAAAAGGCATGATACAAACGGCGTATTGTTAAACTAAGAATTTTTCTACAGGTAATAGACGGGAAGAAGCAAAGATTTGAGACTGAGAGAATATTGCTCTGTTCTCTCTATTCTCTACCACTCCACAGCTATACACACAACGACTCCAGCAGCCATGCACAGTTTTATGTTTCATTAGGCTGCCTAGCTGAAGAGGCGAGCCAGTTTTTCTATCAATTTAGGTACTCGAAAACACCAATTCCTATCCCATCCGCTCATCTTACTATTCACCCTCTGTTCTGCTGCAATCCAATGTAAATGAAAATTCTCTCAAACAAAGTATTTCTGATGAAACGGGTCTCTTAGAAAATAGGTAAAAGAAGCAAAGAGCATGATGCGGACTGCAGACTCTTGTGTCTGGCTCTCGTACTGTGCACACTTTGACGATGACGACCCGCGCTAGTCGCCACTCATCACTGGTGACCGAGCCGTCATTCAAAGCAGAGTTTTCGTAAAATTTGTGAAAGCGGGTCGTAATATTACAACCCTTGAGTGGCGGATCGTTAGCAAGCAGAGAGTTTTCATACAATTTGTGAGAGCGGGTCGTAATGGCATGACCCGTCATATAAATCTTTTCAATATACATATGAGAAGCGTATTCTTTCTCTTAGATGTTCTTTGGTTTTACCCTTGTGTAGAGAACTATATACTGGTTGCGAAACGCATTTTGACTTAGTACCTCGTTGTGTTGTAGAGGCGCTACTACCGCAGAGCAGACGTTAAGCCAAAGGGTAAGCCAGCAAAGCCGCGCTCCAAGATAAAATCAACAATGTCTGGACCTGGAGGGTGATTCTGATCTCTTTGTCGTAGCTTAGGCGTATATTTTAGTCACATATTTTGACATTTCACCTCAAATTTGTCGTACTATTATATACACCACATTCATTTTGATTTATATCTTTCATCAACCACAAAAAAACTAAAATGAATTTGCATGAATTAATGTCAGAATACACGCCTAAAAGTACGACAAATTAGGCAACTGCTTCCGAGGTTGTGACAATAATTTGTTACTGTGGTAAATGAATGCATATTCTACACCTAATTAGAGCAATACAAGTACTTAAATTCGAAATAGTGTTTTGAATTTGTAATGTGAAGTGTCATTTTCAGTTCATTCTACGTAATGCAAGGCTTGCTGAACTGAATATAAACGCGAAAAAATCAGTGGAAAGATTCATTTCATTTAGGCGTATATTTTGACATTAAAGTACGACAAAAGATCAGAATCACCACCCTGATGTAGGTAAAGTCGCATTTTTTTTTAGAAATTTACTGGAAATTTTTTCCTTAGAATTGTTAAGCATTGGAGGCCAACAACAGCACACATTGTATGATTGCATCTGAAAATAACTCAAGTCGGCGTCCAGACTGAATAAAAATTCTCCCGAAACATTTTCGTAAATTTCTAAGAAGAAATGAATGCTACTTGCTAATCTATGGCTCATAAAAATTATTAGTGACCCAAGCAACCGTTGAGGACCTCCAAAAATGCATAAGAATTCTAAGGAAAAAATGTCCAGTAAATTTCTAAGAAAAAATTCCGGCCTTCCCTACATCAGGTCCAGCCATCGTGGATTTTATATTATATCGGGGCGATGTCTACTTCCCAGCCTTTGTATGTTTTTTTAGTTTGGCTATGCTCTTACAGCTTATCCCTTGCACCCCTTGTCCATACTTCAGTTGCACAGCTTTACTTCGAAGCGTGAGCAAAACTCAAATAATAAATACATTATATATCTACCATGAAAAAACACAAGCGCTTTTAGACAAACAATCGTTCAGGCAATTGTAAAGCCTCTTACGGCTTATCGCTTGAACTTTAACCCCCTGTGGCCGCCTGTCCATACTTCAGTTGCAGAGCTTTTAGCGACTGAGAGCGAGCAAAACTGTACAAGTGGAGCCATCTGGCATTATAACAAGGATGCGTTTTCGCAACCACTATATAGCTCCTATACCCAAGCTTGACAGCTTACATCGTTATCGTTTTGACAAGTATTGAAATCATCGTGATTTTGAGTATAATGAATCAGACTAGTAAAAGTTCTGAATTATATGAAGTGAAAATTTTCTAAATAACAAACTTTTTTTAACCGCACAATTCTAATGAAAGAAAAACTGAGCACAAAATCATGCTTTACGCACACATATATATATATTAAGATAATCAAGTGCGTTTGGATCGCCCTGGATTGTTTTTAAAGAAAAATTCTTAAGACTGAGTTTAGCAACACGTGACGTTTAAGAAATTCTGATTTTTACAACACTTTTGTCTTGAAAATCTTAAAGATTAGCAACACTATGTCCGAATTATCTGTCAATTGGTTGGTTGCCTCCTTTGGCGACAATTTTCAGAAATTTTTTCGTCTCAATCAAAGTGAAAAAAATTTTCTATTTGGAAATTTCTTTGCTTTCCCACTAGCACATAGTTACTTTTCCCGAAGTGATATAAACGAAGAAACTACGAAAAACTCCAAAGAAAATCGCTGGAAATGACATTAGTCACCTCATGATGTAGCAACACAAAAAATTCCTCTCAAGTCGGCCATAGCTTGTTATCTTTGTATCATGCGAAAAAGGGACACCTGTTGCACCATCAGATTACTTCGAAAGTAGCCAAAATTAACGCATTTTTTTAATATAAGTAAATAAGTAATTTCAGTAAGAATTCATTGTCGATATCAACACTCATATAAGCAATCAGTATTTTATGAAGTTTTAAATAGGATCAAGGGGATCATTTGGAAATTGTGTTCCTATACCAAAGCTCATAGGAGATGCTAAAGTGTCATGTTGCGGCACGCGGGTAGTACAATGCCGAGGAAAATTTTAATATACTACCCTCCTTTGCATGAGCAGTTGGTTAAGAACAGTTAAATTAGAATTACAATAACGAATTTAATGGATGAGTGGAAAAAATATAAAAATCCGGTACATATCATAGGAAAGTAAAAAAAAATGTTGCAGGATATTGTTATGGCCGTAGTGTATTGTATATAGCAATATGCTACACGTACTGTAGCGTGTATGTCGGCTGCTGTCCATAGCGGAAAGCGAACGCACCTTGACTGGGAGAAGTGCTTTACTCAAGCTCAAATGACATGTCGTTGAAGACAAGTAAGAAGAAGACAATCGTTTTGTCTTGTCAAAAACGTGAAAGTGAAATGACGTGAAAAGTTGAAGACAACCAAATCATAAAATTTCAACGGCATCGGTGGAAATCCATCCCTCATGTAAGTCCGAAATAATAATTATCCCTGCAAGAACCTATTATTAATTCGTAAAAATATTCTCCTCATCACCAGGAGAAAATTTTTCGTACACTTCCAGCCGACATATTCCGAAATATCTCGACAGTAAGTACACTGTAAGTACATCGGCCATCTGGGCGAATTGTTACACCACTAGCACAATTTCAGGCAAAACCCTGTTGAACTCATGGATGCCTGTTTTATGGCGATTCATGCACAAGTTTCTACCGCTCGAAGAGTTGGCAGCCGTAGTGCGAACTGGATTACCTGTTCTAAATTCTTCCATGATTCTACACCATTTAGTACAGTATATTCACCAGCAACAGCTGCAACAAATAAAACTGGGAGCAAAATCAGCGTTTAAAATAGTACTCGGACTAACATAGCATATAGATGAAACAAAAGAATCTCTACCTGGAGAATCAAATAATCTCTTCTACCAAGAATCTCTAGAACAAGCAACAAGAAAATGTTAGGAAGTAAACGCCGAAATAGTATTGAAACTTCAGAACATCTCTTTACAGAAGGGTAAATTGCAGCGGCAATACAGCTAAGTACCATTAGCAAGTAATTTAATAATAGAATAACAAAAAACAAAAAAAAAAACAACAAAAGCACGGAACCAATTATTAAATGTGCAGCAAAGATCATTTTAAATAAATATAGCTTAAGATTTTTTTTGGTAAATCATAGAAAATATACAAATAGCATTTTCTGGAGTTCAAATTATCACTCTACGTACACAGGCTGCACCTGTTATTATAAAGGAAAATATACATACATGCATTCATTGTCCCAAAATCGAGAAAATAATGAAAAGCTTTAAAGATTCTTCTCCATTTATATCTGCATATTAGGTATTATCTTGAATCATTGAATACAGTAATGCTCACATGAAATACGTACATACGTTCTTGTTAAATTAGATACTTACCTCAAAGTTATGTCATATCACACTCAATTAATCACATCGAGACAATCATTGATATGCTCATTATAATAAGCTCATTACATATGAGGAGCTCATTGATGAGCTCTTCGTGATTTGTCTTCCAGGGTAGCTTACTTTGATACATCGTAGCTTAATCGCAGTGGTAATATAAATTTTGTTCACATTTTAAAGGGAATATTAATTCTAAGTTTAATTTGTTTTCAGTCCTTAAAACACAAACTTTATTAAAATATGGTAACTACAATTTTCCATGATTTTATTTAAATAGCTTAAAAAATTATTTGTTTACTTTTTAGGGCATTTTAGATAATTACATAGTCATATCTAAAATGCCCTAACAAATAAATTTGCTATCTTCTTAATTTGTTTAAATTTCTTTTTTTGGCCCCACCAATAAAATCGCTCTACTAAGTGTTCATCGAAATGTTAAAATTGATATGATTGAAGTACTTTTTACCTTAATAGATGATTAGAATTTTTCGATTCAATTGAAATGTCATTATAAATTAAATTCTTAATAAAAAATAATATATAAATTTACATAAAATGCCAATTATTGAGTTCAGATTAATTCTGAGATATTCTTTTGTTTCTAGAGGGTATTAATTACTGGCCTAAACCCCTCCCATTCGTGATCTATATACACGTCCTTGATCATATCCCTAACAAAATCTGAAGAATACCGCGGTTAACTTGTGAAGACAAGGTAATAATCCCATATTGAACGTTGCTCCCAGATCTTGAGGTATTTCACTTTGCATTCTAAAAACTACAGCATTTGCCTTGTTGAATCCAACGGCTTTGGAAAAATAAAGAATTGGTTATATATTCTAAGTATGATCAAATCTATTCTAGTCTCTAGCTACTGGTCCTGAACAACACTGATCCATCTCACCTTGTACAAGCTATAGCGCTCTTATTAGTAGTGCAACAAAGCAACTTGATACTGGGTCTTGCTCATTCAGAGTGCGACAAAATCGTCCTAAATTCTAGAAGCAACTTTGGAATCATGCTTCTCCGCTGCTAGTGTTAAATTGTAATGTCGAATTGGAATGGAAGAAGACTAGAGAGAATTCATACCGATAACATAAAACAATAGTTTTTAAGGCGATCAAGTTCAAAGTATCAAGTTCACCTCGACAGTGTTGAAGCCAGCCGCGTATACAGGGGAGGGTAACGGGGGTCATGACCTCCCCCAAAGCGCCACCTCACCTTCATATCATAATTTTCTTTTTTTACTTATCTGATTTTCCGACATAAAATCTATAACAGGACAATTTGGTGGGGAGCTCGCAACAGAAGCATAAAAACTGACTTAACGAATTTTGAATTAGGGTTTTTCCAGTAGAACCCTAGTTCCATGCAATCAACGTCTAGCTACCCCTTGATTTTCCATGGTGATACTGCTCCAAGCCAGAGTTGTTCAAACACTTTACGTTCGTAGGGAAGCAATAAAGTTTTCTTAGAAATATACTTGCAAATTGTTCTGGTTGTTCACTCTTTCGGACAAGGGCACAAGCATTTTTCTTAGAAAGATTTGACATTTTTTCTTTACACTTTTCATGCATTACTGAGGCCGGATTCTGAAACTCTGAGAGTTCTGGAGTTTGTAAGATGAAAAGTCACGTTTTCCCCGATTAAAACTCCCTAACGTGTGAAGTATTGCAATATTGAAGGACGGCTAACTCTATGTGGGAGGGTCGTAGAGTATTGGTACTGGATGACAAATTTTTGGGATTGGGGAGGGGGATGGGGGGGGTCGTATAGCCCCTGATTGGGGGGGGGGGGGGGGGGGGGGTTCAAAAATGCGTCATATTTGGTATCAAATTAAAGATGGAGAAGTGAGTAATATAGTGGTGTAGGTTTTTTGTATCAGTTTAACTTCATATCTAACTTTTTGCCGCCGAAAGACGGATTTTTTGCACTTGTGTCATATACACTCCAGTTCCTATATTTTGCATATATTTCGTCCGTTCTTTATTTCACATCTATTAGTGCTCTGTTGTGAAGATTTTTCTCATGGAAAGTGAATTTCCACGATTTACCACTTCTTCATAATGATGAGTAGAAAATATGCCCATTTTTGTACCAAAAAGCGGGCACATTCTTTCATCTTAAGAAGGACTGATTCACTTCTTTTGCAGCTATCTCCAAATCCATTAACCGGACTCAAAAGCTAATTACATACCGAATTAGGGGACAAAATGTATATGCGTTTTAATCCTACATACAAGTTTTAACGTGCATATCTAAATTTTTTATAGCATCTCTTCTGTCCTGGAAGACGATCAAATTAACCATTTTCGAGTGATTTAAAATATTTGGCGGGTACCTTGAGACAACCAAATCCGTATTTCTCTCTTAGTATTGCAAGGATTTCCATAATTTGCTTTAGTAAACATAGCCAGGATATCAAGTGTATCCATAATTCAATTTGAAAATCCTACGTACCTAGACACCTTCACAAAACACAACAAAAGCAGCGAATACTGTCAGTTGAGAAAGATTCTTCTTACTTCTCCACAACTAACACAGCCGAGAGTTTTGTCGAGTGGAATAGGGAGTTTGGTAATTCTCAATACAAATTCCACGATATTCCAAGTGGAGAGTTAAGTGTCAAAAGAACTCTCATCTTCACAACTCCACAACTCTCCGTGTTAGTGAATTTGGGCCCTAGTGGCCGACCATGGTTCTAAACAGTTATATTGATTCAGGTGTTTTGGCTGGTCTTGGTCGCGAAAGCTATTTATGAGCGTTGACTATCATACGTTTTGTTGTTGGAAATTTACTTGAACATTTTTCTTTAGAATTTTTATACAGAATTTTTACGGCAAAACTGTAAAAATAAAATCCATTCGCTTTCCTTTGCGGTAGTTGGCGTTGCTTTGCTTGTACTTTCGTATTAATTCAAGGTGTTGATTAATTTAACATCACGTTTACTTTTAATTTCTAGGAGAAGGATAAACTTGCTATATCAGTTAGCGATGGAAGTAGAAATAGTAGCGAAAGTGTAAAGCGGAAGACTGATAAGAGCATTTACAATTTTTTTCAGAAGAAGGCAACATCAGTTAAGTTCCCCTTCAGAAGAAATTGTCAGTAACATATCATGCACTCCTACTCCCATTCCTTTAAATGTGACTCCAGGAGCAAGCTCACTCTCAGTCAATTACTTCACACCCGTGACAGAATCGCCTGCGTCAGCTGCTATTTCTACAATCTCTGCACGAGAAGGTGTATCTGATTATGAGTCCTTAATGGCCTCCCTGAGATCGACATTGATGTGGATAATATTATCGATAGGTTTTAAAAATCCAACTGAAAATTGGATTATGTGATATAACGTAAATATGATTAAAAACAAATTTAAAAGCGACTTTTTCCTCCCCCTTGAACGTTTTAGTTGTGACCCCCCCCCCTAGGCTGCAGGTCTGGATACGCGCCTGGTTTAAGCTGCATAGATCTCTGTAACTCTATAGCTAAAGTTGCCCGTTTTTAGAACCAAACTCTGTAAAGTTTGTAAATTTTAACCTTTTTTTTTTATTTTATTTTTATTTCTTTTACGTGTTTTTTAATTTTTTTTTCTTTCAATTTTACAAATTTTTTTATGAAAATCGATGAAGGACTTTATGACAATCATCCAGGTATACTACAATCAATTTTCGACCTGCTACTGCTTTTATTAAAAAAAAAATACAAAAATACCAGTTATTTTCTGGGTATAGCACACTTTTAGAAAATACGAATTTATATTTATTCAGAATCTATTTCTCTTGTAATTTCAAAAAAGAAATCAGAACAAAAAATATTGTGTACACCCTCGAGTATCCAACGCTATATGTACATACGTAATTTAGTTGGGTTCCATACGAAAATAGATGCTATAAAAGATAGGTTTCATCCAGTTAATTACCATAAATCCTGATAAATGTCTGAAAGTCATGAAGTTCGAATTGCAGGCCGACAGAAATAGAAAACTTATTGACAGACAGTACTCTATGTTCAAAGGACAACGTTCAGCCTACAATTACGGAATCCAGTTAATTATTTCCTGGGTAAACCATTAATTAGATTTCTTCTTAAATAAAAGCAGTTCAATGACTACCATACAATGTAAATAAAATAATTTTAATTACATTTACCAGTTCAGATTGTAAATTACAATTATATGTAAGATGTAAGATGGCCTATTGTGCTTACCTTCTCGTCTCTTTAAAGCAGGCCAATCACCTTGAATAGGTGTCCATCAGCTGACCACGCTCTAGATGTGATGTACCAAAGATTACCATTCTACATTTAGCTATCGCGAGGCATTCACGTAAGATAAATAAAGAAGTCTCATCATCCTTCAGACATAGTCTGCAGGAGCGGGATTCTATAACACGTTGAGTTGGGGAGTTTGAGAGCATGTTTTCCCCGATTAAAACTCCCTAACTCACCATTCGCGATTCTATAACATACTTGGGGAGTTAGGAAAAACATGAGAAGTGTGAAAAAATGCGAATCGCAAGGGACAATAAAAAACGGTATCAGTTTTTGTTATTGAGGGTTGGATTTTTTTTTTTATATTCGAAGTATATGTGTCTATTACCAGCTTACGTTTTATAAGGATAGTTTTTGGGGGATATAGGAGGGTAGGTTTTTTTCGAGTATTTGCGGTATAATGGGAGAATGGAGAGAATGAAAGGAATGCATGTGATATAAAAAAAATGGGAGTTCGGAAAAAATATGATAAGGGGAGGAAGTAGAGCAGGAATGGGTTCGGGGATAAAAATGACAGTGGATTACCAAAAATGTAAAATAAAATAAAAAAAATCAGGAGTTGCAACAAGTCGCAGGGATAAATTCAGGATCTGTAAGATCAATAAAAAAAACTGAGAAATTATTTTGGTAATTAGATATGCAGCATAGGTGTTATAGGATATATTTTATTTCGATTGATGGTAATTTGCAGATTTGAGAGACCTCGGCGGTAAATTTCCTTGTCGCAATATTGAAAGAAATATTGAAAATTGGGAAGGTCGTAGAGTGTTGGGGTTCTTTCCGACGGATTTAGAGTCTAGAGTACAAAAATATAGGTTACAAATTTCTGGTGGAGGGGGTTTTGGGGATGGGAGTCGTATCACCCGTCATAGGGGGTTGTCCAAAATACGTCATGTTTGGTATCAAATTAAAGAGGGGGAAAAGGGTAATCGTGTGGTGTGGTTTGTTTATTGTCGTTTTAACGTCATAACTCCTTTTTACCGCCTTTTTACACTTGGGTCATATCCACCCCAGTTCCTATATTTTCCATGTATTTCTTTCACATCCATTAGTACTCTGTTGTGAATATTTTTTCAATTTCCACGACTTACCAGTTCTTCGCAATGATGAGGTCAAAATATGTCCATTTTTGTACCAGAAACGTCCATTTTTCCACCTTAAAAAGGACTGATTCCCTTCTTTTGCAGTTATCTCCAAAAATAATTTACCGGACTGAAAATCTAACTACATATCGAAATAGGGGACAAAATATAGACGCAATTTCACCCTACATACACGCTTTAACGTGTATATGTAAAATTTTTATATAGTCTCTTTGGAAGAGAACCAAATTGACCAATTTGACAGTAATTTAAAATTTTTAGCGGGTACCTTGAGACCCCAAAATCCATATTTCTCTGTAATTATTCCATGGATTTCCATAATTTGTTTTCGTAAATATAACCAGAATATGTGGTCAATATATAATTTAATTTGGAAATTCCTAGGTACGTTCACAAAACGCAACAAAAGCAGACAGTTGAGAAAAATCTTCTTACTTCTCCACAACACAAACAGCCGAGAGTTTTGTCGAGTGGACTAGCGAGTTTGGTAATTCTGAATACAAATTCCTCGAGTTACAAAATTCGCAGTGGAGAGTTAAGGGTCAAAAGAACTCTAATCTTCCCAACTGTTTCCAACTCTCCGTGTTACAGAATCTGGCCCCAGGTGAGATCAGGGCCCACGATAATAGTGACAAGATATACTTCCTCATTTTGGCAGTGACTATTAATTAGTATTAAAAACACATAACTTTAGGTCTCTGTGGAAAAACTTAGCTCGAAACTCATCAGTTGATAGTAGCGTTGTCGTAGATCATTGATAGCGAATTGTACAGTGACAAATTTGTAAGTGCAGTTAGAATAAATGTTCGGAAAAGATCTAGTACCCACTTCAAAGCCAAAGAAATAGCGTATATAAACAAGTGACGTCTCCCTGAATCAACTAGACATTGTAATACCTTCAGATCTACCCTTCCTAAGTATTAACAGTAATCTTTCACTTGTCTTGGATAACCCACATATAGCGCTTTTCTGGGTCTAATATTGTTCGATTGTATGAATGGCTGAAGGATGGTACAGAATTCATGTATAGATCGCCTTTATGATTTTACGCTCTTGTTTTGGCTATGTCGGGTTCACTAATATAGCTCCTAACTCCAAACTTGATAACTCAGCTATTCAAGTATGACTTTTAGATTAGCACAATGGTTATAACGTAATTCCCAGTTTTTATTCATATATTGCTTAAATAACTGTGCACCCGTAGCGACTGAGATATATTAAGGTCAGACTGAGGCGACTGAGATATATTAAGGTCAGACCATTTTTTTAGGATTTCAATATGAAATTAGAAACCCTACAGAATATTGTTTCAGATATCCGACGATGTTGATAAAACATTTGATGACTTCAAGGGATTACATTCCAATTATTAAAAATTAGGACTTTTTCCCCAATTTTTTGAGTTTGACGTCCTAAAAGTAGCGATATACGGTGTAATGGTTCGAATTTCTTCGTAAATCTTGAACGGGTTACTATCATCTAAGCTAAAAGAGATTGCCCCCCCCCCCTGGTTCAATCCTACCATTTTTTTTTGTTCCTCACTTCAAAATCACCATGTACAGCCTATTTCTCGAAAAAGAAAAAATCTCAGGACACATCCTCTGCTAGTACAAGTGTGTAGATTTAAATCGTTTCGAAAAATACTACTATTCCTAAGAAGAGCTTTAAGAAAAATCAATGTACAATAAGCAAATAAATGGCTGAAGTGCGAAGACAAATCGCCCAAGTACCCATTACCAAGCAGCATATTTCTACTTCTGGTTTATAAATGAAGCTGATCACCCTCTATTCATACATCTTTGGGAGTAACCTAGGCATAAATAATTCTGGAACTGAGATAAAATCATTATGACAACCAACACAGTACTTCCGCAGGTCTTGAATAGGTAGACGTTGAAGTTTTGGTCATTACTAAGCATTGCATAGGATATATGACCACATCAGGATCAAACAAATGAGAAATGATTACAGCTTTAACATAAATCTACGCTCGGAAGTTTACTGGAGGTGATGGGACACTACATACCAACATACCAGGAGCAAAGCTTATAATAAACCCTTCCAGAAATAAGGTTTACATGAGGATTTCAAGTGAGTCCAGAGTCAATCATTAGTCCAAGATTCCTTACCTGTAGGATGGGAATTTGGATGACTTTAACCTGTACAAGAAAAAAGGGTTAACAGTTGAGGTTCTCAGATGAATGCTGATGACAGACAATATAGCTTCCACCTTAGATAAATTCAGAATAAGTACATTAGTCAAACAGCGGTTTACTTAAGCATCCATACTAAAATTCTCATAAGATATCTACCTAACCCTTTTGATGAATATCTTCAAAGATTCGTTTTTAACTCTTGAATGAATGAATTATAATACTCATTTCTACTAACCTTTCAATATGTATATTTTTGGTAAAATCAGTAAGTCGAAAACATAACAATTTTTTATTAACATGACGACATAAGGGAAGATTTCTAAATAATATCAAATTGAAACATCCTAAATAATGTTTTTTTTTTACAATTAAGCCGGACCTCCTCTATTGATATAGTCCATTTCTACAGGATCGACAGATTTTCTCCTATATCTAGCTGGTAGTTGCCAATCTTCGATTACTGGACCTCTAGCTGCAGCTGCCTGTATTAACAGTAAACAAATAATCCAGGTATTAATTCTATAATCCTCCAAATGAAATGCTTACAGTCCCTTTAGATGGGTTCTCACTCACCGCAGAACTAGCAGCAACAGAACCAGGGGTTCCTTTCTGCTGAGATTGACCCTGATCAGTCGCTGACATAACAAGTCCACCTTTTCGAAATTTAATTAAAGGAACCCGCCTCGATGTCGCTCGTAATACAATGGTTGTAATAACCATTTTGAATAATTACAATTGCCGGCAATTGTTATATTAAGCACAAATACCTCTACTTTATTGTGAAAATTTTAAATAAAATACAATGCGAAGAAGATACCGGATCGATTTGTCAAAAATATACAATTGACAGCTGAAAATTTTACCCATCTACAGTGTTGGCAGCTCTGAAAGCTTTTCATCTGCTTTGTTTTGTTTTGGGCCAATTTACACGCTGCAACATGAAGCACGTATATTTGGCTACTCTTGTGCCCAGGCGTGTCATCACAATACTTATGCAATGCTGTAGTTCCTTATTATTGCCGAAACTATTTGCTTGTAATAGTATTAGTGTATTAGTATGCTGTTCGTTGCTGCAGCTCAGAAAAGTCTAGCACGAAATTTTTCCTCCCCGAATGTCTCCCATCAACGAAAAGTCTAGCAAGCTGCAGTGTGTTGGGCATCATGTGAAAGTTGCCTTAACCCATTTTTCCCCTTTCAATCACCACAAACTTCACAACCAAATAAGTGTCATTTCTTTGGTCCCTAAACAAACTAATGTCAAATAAAACTTGCAAACGGCAATTTTTCCGTGTAAATAGGTGAATTCTTTGTGTATTTTGAATGAGTAAAATGCCGGTAGATATAAACCGCTTAACAGATGGGTGGTTAGAATTAGAAAGTGATCCCGGTCTATTTACATTATTACTAGAAGATTTTGGTGTTAAGGGTGTTCAAGTCGAAGAGATCTATGATTTACAAAAACCCATTGAAGGACCAGTTTATGGATTTATTTTCCTATTTAGATGGATAGAAGAACGTCGTGCAAGAAGAAAAATTGTAGAAACTACAGAAATATTTGTTAAAGATGAAGAGGCCGTAAGTAGTATATTTTTTGCTCAACAAGTCGTTCCAAACAGTTGTGCAACGCATGCACTTCTCTCTGTACTATTGAATTGTGCTGATCTTCATCTGGGTGACACATTAAATCGTTTAAAAGTCCATACAAAAGGTATGTGTCCAGAAAATAAAGGATGGGCTATTGGTAATACACCAGAGCTTGCATGTGCTCATAATTCTCATGCTATGCCTCAAGCTAGACGAAGATTGGATAGAAGCAGTGGTGTTAGTACTGGACGATTTACAGGAGAAGCATTTCATTTTGTTAGTTTCGTACCAATAAATGGACACTTATTTGAATTAGATGGTCTTAAACCGTTTCCAATGGATCATGGTCCTTGGGAGGAAAACGAAGATTGGACAGATAAATTTCGACGAGTTATGGCAGAGAGATTGGGAATATCGACAGGAGAACAGGATATACGGTATGGGATTTAATCCCCCCCGCCCCCGTCATTTTAAATATATGTAGATAATTTTACAGTTTTATTGCATTTTTAGATTCAATTTGATGGCAGTAGTTCCAGATAGACGAATAGCAATTCAGCACAAGTTAAAGATGCTTAAAACAAATCAAGCAATCGTATCGGCTACCCTACAAAAATTAATAAAAGCAGATAGTGAACGAAAAGATGGCAAAACTGTGTGTACTATTTACTATATGATATTTCACAATAAACTAAACACAAACTCCTAATTTTAGGGAGGAGGAACATCAGAAATTACAAAAGATGAAACAGAAGATAGTCCAGCATCTCCAAACTCCTTTCTGGAACCAAATGCATTTACTGCTAGAGACTTGCAATCACTCTTGAAAAACTTAGAATCGGAGATTGCTATCAATGAACAACATTTGAATGATGAAAATGATAAGCGATATATGTTCAAAGTATTTAGTGGATGAATGACATAAAAAGTTGCATACATAATAACAATAATTTCCACAATTTTTCCTCATTCTAGGTAGATGACTGTCGACGTACACATAACTATGACGAATTCATATGTACATTTCTATCAATGCTGGCCCATCAAGGTGTATTAGGTGAACTTGTATCACAACATTTATTACCTTCAAAGAAACTAACAGGCGGCCAGAATTCCAATCGAATCGGTCGACCGACAAAAAAGAATGGTAAATCCCCAAAATCGGGTAATAAGAGAAGAAAAGGTCGAAATAAATGTATGTAGAAGCGATGAGAAATATTTTAAATGAATTTTTTTCTTCTAATTAATATAATTGTGTTGAAATTGTCTTCTTGATTAGGAGATTTCGGATGGACATTCATTAGGTTGCAGCCATTTGGATAGCATCTAATCTTGCAAATCATCAAATCAACAATGGGACAACAAGGATAGAGGACAAAACTGAAGAAATTTCGTGTATACATTAATTTTTTTAAATGACTATACTTTTGTGTGTTGCGTTAATGCTATATCACAGCAGCAGCCTGAACCACTCAACGCAACTATTTCTCTCGGAGATTTGTTACTCAAAAAAAAAAAAAAAGCAATGTATCCCAGTTGGAAATTTATTACAGTTTTGATGTATTATTCTCTTGCACTTTTAAGAAGAATGTGTTAAGAGAGTTTGGTCAGTTCTTTCCTGAGAGCTTTATTTTACAGATTTTTATTTTGGTTACTACTTTGCCCTCCGCCCTGTATACAAAAATTGTGTTTTTGAAATAAGGTTCCTTTATAGATTAAGTTATGTATGTATTCATATCAACTTACAATAAATTTTTTTTTTATATATTATTTTGTGGTTATTAGAAATGTTTTCGTGAATTGCTTTTATTATTTCAAAATAATTATTAATAATTATTGTTTCTCAGTTTTGAATTTTTTCTAAACAGCTGTGGATAATCAAAATTTAAAAAATCGAGCTCTATGCATGGTGAACACCTTTTCAGCGATCGTGAAATCTAACGAAGGATAATAGAGAGATGATTATTACTGGAAACTTACTATGGGAGAGATAATTGAGGCATGTTTGCTTTGTGTACAGTGAGTCAAAAGATTCAATGGAATCCCAGATAGTAGTAGTACCGGCCAAGCCAACGAGGAGTAATACATTCGACGTGGTTTTAGGACTGACAATAATAGCGTTTCACTAAGCCGTTCTTTCAACAAGGATCGATTTTGTGGTTTACATACGGTTCCAAAACGAACGGTGGATTCGGACTGAGCGTATACGGCCCCAAATGCCATATATCAAAGACCCTGGGCTCCACCATTACCGTATACTAGGCCGAGGTATTAGCTATAGAAGAATGTGCATTAAAAGAGCCAAAAATGACTAAACCATTAATATCCTCTTGGGCAGTCAAGCCGCTCTCAAAGCCTTGAAAGTATTACATTATCAAGTCAAGGATAGTCTGGGAGTGTCTGCAAATCCTTGAAATTCTATCAAGGAAAAACAAAGCTATTCTCATTACTTGGACATGAGGACCATATAGGTAATGAAATTGCTGATGGCTTGGGAAATAGAGGAGCGTAAACGCTCTTTGTCTGACCAGAGCCATTTTGGGGCACTTCAAAATGTTACCTCAGAGCATGCCTAAATTGCTGAGAGAACAAATAAAAATCCATTTATTGTGAAAGGCTACAAGGACTTTGTCAGGCAAAAAAGTTTATCGACACCTCTGGCGGAAAAACAAAAGAAATCTTACTCCTTAGAAGAACAGAGCTCTTCTCAGGCCATGACCCATTGTGGTATCACGTATACAAGATGGGCTTGAATTCATCCTGCCGCTTCTTTCAGAATGCTCATGAAACCTGGGAGCACCTGCTAGTTAGGTAGGTATGCCTATCTCGAAAAAATTTCACTAGGACAACGTGCCAGTTCGTTTTCGTTCTCTTGATTTATTTCTCTGGTTTATTTTCTCAATCTTATTGGTTTTATTTTGGTCTTTAATAGGAATGGACATAGGACATAATAAAATTAGGTATAGCATGTTCTATACATCCGGAACTAATTGATATGCAAACAAGGATAAAAATCATATAAAATTTAGAAAAAGTTCTAATTTATCCTGTACGGAAACGTGTAACAAATATACAGAATTTAAGAATGGTACAGTTTAAAAGAAAAAAGGAAGCTGCTGACGATAGGTATGTACAGTTGCTGTTCATCGAATAAGGACCACTCAGAATTTACCAAACTTTTTCAGCGCTATAAAAATGCGATTTTCCCAGTTAAAATCCTTTTGTTTTTGGTGCTGGAGTAACGAACAGAAAATCCGGCTCACTAACCTTTTTTAGTGATATTCACATGCACTTTATAAACTAGTTCGAAAAATGAGTTATGAGTTCTAAGGGTGACCCTACAAAATATTGACACGTACAGGGAAAAATAATAAATAAGTAATCGAAAAAAATTTCTTTTCTTTATATTATGTGGTTTCGTATAAAAACAAAGACAAAGCTTTGGGGAAATCTTAATTGGTCTCATTAGATGAACAGGGTCTATAGATTTCTTCTAATCCAAAAAGCTAAAACAGTTATCAACTAATGTACAAATTGCCAGAAAACTTCGTAAATGTAATATTTCTTTAGCCTTAACTTATATTATGTAGGTAGAAGTAGGTATTTAGATTATAATAAACTTACCCCTAGGATACCACAAAAATAACTGTATAAAACACAAAAACACACTAAATTAAAACACAAACCCGATTATATTATCCACAAACAAAATTACGATTTTTAAATGCACAAATTATAGTTAGATAGAAAAAACCAGGTAATTTCGAAATAAAAAATTCACTAAACTACTAATTTGCTGTCAAAAAACTCCCGTTAATATCAAATAACATTGATCGTTTCGATATGAATGCTAGACAACTATTCGAGACTCGATATAACTATGTATCTCGTTGCTTCATATTCTTCGTATGCTTTGTTCTTGTCAAAATGGAAAATTGTAGTAAAGAAAGAACTTTGTTTCGTCATTAGATTGTACAGTTATAAGAGAATTTATTTACTTTTTTACACCAACGAACGATTTGTTTTCTATATTGCTCCGTTTGGAATTACTATTAATGTAATTAAAACTAATAGAATTCCTTAAAATAACAAAAATATACGAAAAACTAAGCAAAAAAGAATAAAATCTGTTTTTTTACAATTGCACAGTTCACAGTCATAAATACGCGGGGAGGTAATAAAACCGAACCGAAATGACGACAGCAACAAACAACTGAAGCTGAACTTTGATTATTTTTTGGTTTCATTTCTCATATAATCTCTCTCCCCTATTTTTCGATTATATTCCGTTCCTTCCTATCCATTCAATATATAAACTCGAAATTTGGGAATGTGTAGACAAAATGAAATTCTAGTTTTGATTCAATTCTGTAGGTTCCTGGAAATGGGGAAATGAAGGGATAATATAAATAGATGGAGGGAGATAGATATCGGAGAGATGATTTTAGTGGAGACGGCGAGTGAATTAAAATTTTTTAATATTAATAATTAAAATTTCCATTATTTTTTACGAATTTTACTGCAAGTTATTTTATAACTAAGAGACATTTCTTACCCTACCCCGAAGCAATTTCAAAACACCAATTTGAACAAAACAATCGTGTAATGACGTCATAGACCTAAGGATACTCGGCTACAGACTTTTATTCTCTGCAGTCTACCTAGGTTAAGTTAGGCTAAGAATAGAGGCGACTAGGTCTCTAGGTCCATGCGAACACCGGCACGACTAGAGTTGGTCCATTGCGCCTTCCCCTAAAGTGGTTAGGCAAAATCGAATCGTATTACGAATTCAATTATTGCCCTTGGGCCTTGGGGTTATAGATTGCAAACCTTATTTGTAGAGATAAGTGTTTCTCGATCTGCAGCCTTAACCCTGCAAGCACTAGACACTAACATGCAACGAGATTTCATCTCCTCGTCGCACAGTCGATACAGCTCACTTCGAATTTGCCTATCTTCTTAAAAAAAACTATGGAAGGGGGCTATGCCCAGTGACTGCGTTAGCAAACAGCCTCAGCGACTGTCTGCTAAGATCAATTAGTTGGCGAGCCTGATGATGAGAATGGGGTGAAGAATTCCTTCGCTTGCCTCGTACCGGGTGCGCTGCGCAAAAGGAGATCCAGTTGCCTGTTTTCCCCTTTATGTAGGACCTTTCTGAAGTGTCTTTTCGGTAAGACAAATGATAGGGACCAGTATACGAACTGTCGAGTCCAGTTTTAGATAGTTCATCCACTTTTTCATTACCGTCCACTCTTTCGTATTCAGAAACCCAAAGGAACGTTACTTTGTTGCCCCTAGACAGTAGCTGGAGTTTCGAGTAGTAGCTCCAGACTAGTTTTGACTCCTCAGTCTTGATAGGGCAGATCTAGAACTGGAGCTTGGCTGTCTGAACAGATCTGGATGTTCTTGCAGCCCCTGTTTAACCTTTCCTAATCTTCAACCTCTATAACATAGATTTCCGCCTGAAAAAAGGAAGGTGACGTACCAAGCAGAATGGAGAGCTCCACGTCTGATACCAGACATGGCGTGAACTACATTGAGCACTCTGTCTAGTATATGTCTTCTTTCGTTAATGGTTACCTGGTAACCTCTTTCGAAAGAAAATCTTTTTGCAATAATAGACCATGTAAATTTTTAATGTTGACCTCCTCGAGGATGTTGAGATGTCTCACAGCGAAAGAATTGTGATCATCTTACATTTTCTTTCGAAGCATACCTGGCCGCTGCTTCCTTCTGGATAAAGAGGTAGACTAGCTGTAAGCCAAGAATTGCTTCAAGTGCTTGTTGAGGACACGATGAGAAGGCACCAGTGATGCCTAAACATGTCATCCTTTGTACCTTATCAAAGGTTTTCTTGGCGCTGTCTGCATCGTTTTGGGCACCAGACATTTCTCGTAAGAAAGTAAGGGTCTGATTATGCCCGGAAAGATAAGGTCATTTTGGAGCTGGAATCTGGCGGCTCCTTTTGCTAGTGAATGGAACTAACATCATCCTACCTGGGTTTATTGATAGTCCCATATTCTGGCGCCATCTAGTAACAATGTTAAAGGCAGTTTGCATACGCTCGGATAATGCTAATTCAAACTTCCCTTTAACACAAATGGCATAATATCATCAACGCATCCTTGGGACTTTAAGCTAGTTTCTTGGAGTAGACTTAAGAGCTGTAGCTAGTAGGGTAGTAGTTCACCTAGTTTTCTAATTTTTATTTTGAACAATTTTCGGAGGATACCCGATGATACCAAAGAACGACATGGCAGCAAGGAAATATAAACGTAAGGACGGAAAATACTTTAAAGGATAAAAGGATGGATACTGTTTGCTGGACTCATCTATACAAAAATATCAGACTAGATAATTTATCACAAACAATGTCCGGAAGGCATCCCACAATCCGCAGTACTCTAATGAGTCGATGTTATCGCATTGTCACCAATTAGGTTTGAAGGCTCTTTTCCTAACATTGGCCAATATAGCACAACAGGTTGTTTGTAATACTCTACATCTTTCACACCTTCAATTTTGGTGAAATTTATAAAGATGAACCTTTTTTTATTTTGCCGTTTGACCACTTTCACCATTTTCAGGAGGGATAAAATATTTGTCAATTTGTACATACATATTTGGTGGGAAATCGTATTTTCAAAAAATCATATCTTAGGACTGACTACACCAATTCTAATGATTCTCATATAAAAGGAAAATTCCTGAAGTAGGTATCAATAAGCAAAAAATTTTACGGTGGTAACATGTAGTAAACGTAATTTTTGTTAATAAAAGGACTTTTTGGTCCAGTAAAGACCACTAGCGGATTCTTCTTTACAATTTTGTTTTTGAGGCTCTAGACCACTGTTTCTCAACCTTATTTTAATACCGGCACACTAAAATATTTGGAATTCTTTGCGGGACACCTGAAAATAAAAAATATGTAAAAAACAAAACAAATCATTTTTTTTACGAAAATGATTCAATGAGAGGGTAGAACGCATCGTGGTCACATCAATGAAGTCAGTGAGTAAGTAACTTGTTCAGCTCAATATTACAACGCACAATATTAAAAGATTGCTCTTTTGGGTTTTCAGACATACCCACCCAAATCACGTTCGCTCTGCTATAACCGAATAAACCTGCTACTGCGGTGCGACTTGATGATGAAAACTTGAACCAAAATTTTGACTCGGTTCAGATAATCCCTTTTATTTCTGGAAAAGTGACTCTTAGACAAGACTATACTAAATTTGAATCAAAAAATGGAATTAAAAATTGTTTCAAATATAACTTTTTGAAAGATATCAATAATTTTTGTTATAAAAATGTTACTAAATTCTCTGGTTTTAATTTAGCGTCTTTTTTTTCATTTACTTCGCGGTAAACCTAGTGTACGAGAATTTTTCATCTTCCACACGTTACGTCCTAGCTGTCTTGTGGTTCGCAGTTATTGGAAGCTTCTTATCTTGAAAATAAGATTTCTTTTAGTTTTCGTCCAGAATTTGTCCAGGCAGGTCGCGTCGGCTAGTGTGACTGGAGATTTAGATATGCTACAATTATTTGGCTGGAGAAAAATTTATACTTTTTGCTTCGACGACAACACTCATTCGTTTTGCATCGGGGAGAATGTTTTTTGAGTATGGTCATATTTTCCTATTATTTTTCCCCATAGGATGTCGTTTTCTTTTCGAAAAATTTCCCAATCTTTGTAGATCACTAATTTTGTTCAATCAAACTTAAATAACATAAAAGATTAAGAGATTACATACGGCAAATTAAATGTTATGTCATCAACGGAGTCTGTGATTAGTCGTATCGTAGGAAAAATCAATCATTCATCGAAAGAATAAATAAATAAAAATAAAAATTGTAAATTTCACTCAAGAAAGGAATTTCCACCACTATATTTAACTATTATCATCGATGGCACAAAAACTAGATACCGCACATGCAATACCAGAGCTAAGTATACAAATTTTATATGGCTGATGGCACATTCCGGAATGGACTACATGAGAAATGATAGAAACTTGCATCTGCCGTGTTGAGGTTGAGTGGGTTCATCAAATGTATAAAAAACCAGTGTTACCCCAACATTTGCTCTTAGCGCAGTCTAAAACTTGTTGCTGTACATTCATATTTACACCAACCATTTTGCAATCTGTATAGTTCTTGTGCCATCTATGCCATCATGCCAGAATTTTATTTTTTCTAGCTTAAACAAAATCAAAATTAAATTCCTCCAACAATATTCTACATACAAATGTAGGTGAAACAATTAAATGAATTCGATTTAAATTTTAACTTCTTTCGTTTTTATTATTAAAAACTAAATGCTATCTACATAAGTTTTTTTTTTTCAACAACTATAAACGTTATCTAAGTATTTTTAACTACAATTTCATTCATGTTCTTCTCTTAATTTTCCATAATTTTAATATTATTTTGTTCATACAATTTGATTGATGTTTCATCAGCATTTGTTTATCTCCCAACATTCTTTTAGTATTGATTATTTTATTTTTTTGGTATAAAAAAGAAAAAGAAAAACGCGTTTAAATAGAATTAAAAAGTTTTTTCCTAGGGAATATTTAAAAAAAACAAAAAAAGATACATTTTTATTGCAGTAAAAAATCGTAGCTAAATTTTAAATCTATAGTTTTTTATTTTTATTTTATAGAGATAACAACGTAACAAGCTTCAAACAGTCTGGAGGCCTCTTATTATGGAAGATAGACGACAAGGATGACGAAGATGAGATGTGATCTTTATACATTAAAATTGAGTAAAAATTCAGTAATTATTGTTCCATCTTCCATTCAAAGAGGCCTTTGATAGGTCTAGAGATACAAACATATTATATGCTGTAACACTGCCTTCTTTATTACAGGCCCCATGGCGTTATAAACATTGCAATATGTATGAGAAAAGTGCCTTATGGGGAAATCAAGAATGTTTCATATTTAAAACTTTATACTGAATAAATCACATTTCTGATGATGATAATTCTAACGACTATTTCTTGTATTGATTTTCGACCCGGAACTTGGACTTGACTTGCAAGCTGGAGTTCTTTCACATGTCTTGACCCCTATGGGGTATAATGCCAAAAAAAGTGTACCGTATCCGGCTAACTATATGATTGCCATGTCCGGCTGGAAGTTGTCTTATAATTAAGGGGTTGTTTTTTTTTTGTAGGTCGACGGAATACAAGTACACGCGTAATATTCACTGTTATAGTTAATGTTATCAACTGATGAGTAAAGAGCTACAGGAAAACGAACACCAAAAATATATATCCGAGAGATTGTAATTCTAATGATGAATGTATGGCATCTAGATAAATTTCGTATTGGACATGGTGCTGAAAGTTCCTCTCAAATAAAATTCTCATTTTTCCCGAAAATATGAGAATTATTTTTATTTTTCATAAACAACAATTTTTACAAATTTATACTTGCTTTAATCAAATGGAAGAAATGTCAAACACTTGAAATGGTTCTATTTCGTATCTTTTCTATGAGCACAGAATTAAATTATGACATCATCCTGACGATTCATACAGAAAGAGATAAAAAACGCAGCATCCGCCTGAGTTTCACCCACTTCATCTCTTTAGATCAAAACAAATGTAAACAGAAGCACGTGCTGTTCAAAATATCATAGGAATTACACCAACAAACATTGGTTTTGTTATAAAAAAACATCGGATAATTCTCACAACATTTCACAAAACAGGTTTACACGAAAGCGCGGGAACATTTTATAAAAGTAAAACCCGAAAACTCCGCTCCTTCTCATTTATTTACAAAAACGAATCATTTCCCATTCTGTTTCGTTGCATGTACTCTGCGCTTTCACATTTTTTGGCTTTATTCATTAAAGTTTTTTTCTCTAGCCGTGTACATTTTAAATGTTAAAACAATCGGAAAACTCTTCTGTATCCTAACTTGTCATTAAGTGAACTTTGCTGGAAATTACCCTTCGAATTGCAGCAAAAGCGTTTCTCTTTTCACATCTAAACAACTTTTTCAAAAATATTCCCCTAAACATTGGTGGTAACCACTGACATAACAATGAACTGAGCGATTTGCTATTTCATGTGGCATACATTTGGTGTTTTCTTGTATATCAGGGTTTGAGCTCCTTTTAAAAACGTATACTACATAAAAAACATTTAAAACTCAACCAATTAGATAAAATTTTACTCCTGAAAATCGAATTAAATTAAAAAAATATCTTTCTTGTTTTCAAGTGATATTTTAATCGCTTATAAGGACTTTCATTTTCAAAAGGTTATTTTTACCTGAATCCTGCGTATGGGCAAGAGAGACGGAGCATGGTAAGCACCAAGGTATATAGAAGACAAAGTATTCCCCAAGGTATATCCCTTGGTATTCCCATTAAAATTTTCACAAATTGCAGCTGATAGCCTGTGATGTAATTCTATTACTAGTGTATATACATTTTTATAGGCAAAACAAAGAGAGGAGAGAGAGTACTGTGTTCTCTGTACCGTACTTTTGTGTACACTTCACGATATTACGTCACCTAATGGTGGAACATGGTTCGTAATTGGAATACCTTGTATTCTATATACCTTGGGTGAAACACCATCTTTACCTTATTCTTCCTCTGCAGCTAACATAAAAACATCAAATGATGTTGGTACCTCCAACTCTGCCATTGGGCGAAAGAGAAAACTATAAAATGGCTGGATTACATTACAACGCCCACGCCGGCGTGGTCGCCGTCGTCATCGTCAAACGCCGTACAAAACGCCGGGCAACTTACATTAACACTGGGCGGCAGCGCCATATCTTAATTTCCCCTTACATTTTACAGTTAAGGTATTTGCTTGTAATCTCTGCCGGTTTGCAATAAAATTTTAAATAATAATAAAAAATATATTTTCTTTTCCCTTCAAGTCCACATTTTTTTAATATAAAATCATTTGTTTTCAGAAATTTAAATATCATTTCATTTTGTCTTGTTTTTTCATAATAGATTTAGATCTGGCATATTGGCAGCAATGGAGCGCCAGCGTTAAATTTAGGATTAGAGATGGGTCGACGACCGTAGGCGTGGGTAATTGTAATGCATTTCATACATGCAGTACTGTCTCTAAATATTTTTGACATAAAACGACGATCACGCCGACGTCGGCGTTGTTAATGTAATCCGGCCAAAACTTGTGCCATTCTTTCCTATAGGAAAATGGCAATACGCTCAGTCCATTGTTATAATAAGTCAGTGACTGGGAATAAATGTTAACAAAAATTAGCTATCAAAGCTGACAAATTAGATCTAACGATGTGAACATCACGTCACTTGAGATGGTAAGAATTGAAAGCTGAAATACAATGAATGCGACAGGAGGATCTTGCTACCCATTGTGCCTAGACATTTTATCACAATAATTTTGCTCCTCAGTAGTTCCTTCCTTACATAATTACCTAGTTTAATTGTATTGTGTGCGTGTTCATCAAGTCACAGTTATTGATATAAATAATTGTAATCACAACTCACGCACGTAATGATTGGTTAATTATTATATTATTACCTCAAATCGCAGGTAAACAACTGCATAACCGTTCCATGAGAAATTTAACAATTTCAAAATGGGCTGAACTATTTGTTTGCCGTTGTATTGGTAATTCCGTGCTACCATTCGTAACAAACGAAGCGTGTACTTCCTAGCATCAGGTTTTAAATATGAAATATGCCCACCATAAGGCGCACGTTTCTCATACATATATTCAAGTAAAGTAACGAAATGTCTTAACGCCCATGACCTGTAATTAAAGAAGGCAGCGGCTTTTAGCATTATTACTTTTTTTTTAAATTTTATTTATTCTTTTGGCTTCATATTTTTATTTTATTTTATATTATATTTTTTCAATATTTTGTATAACGACTTGAACGGCGTTCATTAAATCACAACAAAAATTTTCATTACATAGAGAAATCTTTTGTGCAACACAACAAATTTTTCATTATTTGAAACAATTATAAAATTGAGAACAATAGGTTTCAACAAAATTTTCTTTTCTGTCTTGATTACGTAATTTAAAATATAACAAAATAAATTCCTTAAAGCAGTAAATTATAATTTATAAAGAAAACAATTCAAAATACAAAAAAAAAATCAACACAATTGTCGATTAAAATTTCTCCCAATTATTATTTTATCCACCAATTTTTCAGTTCGTCTTCATCTTCGGACTAGCTTTGTTAGTTAGTTTTTGGTTCTTTATTCTCTTTTTTTTAGTATTTTTTTTTGTCTATTGAATGAAAATGAAATTTTTTTGAAAACGAGATAAATCTGAGAATTTTATTTTTTTATTTGTTTTTCTATTTTTTTATATTATTAATGAATGGAGCAGGGCTTGAAATATCGCTCCGAAAATAGTGATGCACTGAGCTGTGCTCCGAGTAGGAGTGATTGGAGAACAAATGTTGCTAGTTGAAGTAATAACTCTGGAGTGGACTTTCCCATAGAACAAATATTTTTTGTTCTACTAGGATGCCATAAATACGGAGCAAAAATATAAAGCATCGTAATTCAGGCATACGTAAAATTTAAGGTTTTCTTTAAAGCTTAAATTGTACCGGGCGCCAATACATGTCCAATTACTGTCCACTAAGGGTCTCCTCCTTAAGTCCTTATTAATTGGCTTTCTCTAAGGAGCTATATTATTTGTGAGGAAAAACATTGATTTATTTGGGTATTTCAAAAACTCCGGTGTGGAGTGTGTTTACTTCAAAATCAGATGGAATTGTGTTAGAGCAACATATGTCAAAGTAGACGCGATATTTCAAGCCCTCAGACTAGAGTCATTTATTTCATTTCAATTTTTAATAATAATTTATTAGTCTTACACCTCCTACTATCATCATCATTCAGCGCCTAAATCGATTTTTGGATATTTATTTTTATGTGTGTTGTATGTAAAAATGTATTTTTTTTTTTTAAATTAATATTATTATTACTTTTTTGTTTTATCATTTTAGAAATATTATTACGAAGATAATTTTATACGCGAAGTAACCAAATGCGATTTTTGTTGGTAATACCTACGCGAATCAGCCGGGATTCAACTGTTCACTGGGATAATGGCATCAGTCATCTGTTGTTGTTCCAGCTCCTTCTGTTGATGTTGTTGTTTCTTCATCTTCCTCTTCTTGATTTAACAAAGAATTGCTGATTTCTTCAGTAATTTCATTTTTCATTGCCATTTGGTAATTTTTCAGTATCAGTCTCTGTTGATTTTGGGGGTCCTGATGAAAGGATTTTTTTTAATGTTTCTTGGCAAGCTTCAAGATTGCTACCTTCTTTTTGGTGTTTTTCTATTTCATTTCGAAGTTTAACGATATCTTTTTGGCTAGAAGAAAACAAAAAATAAAATAAAATGAAAATTTAATTAAAATTTTTCGAAATGTTATGGATATATTTTTCTTAAGGCTTATCCGGATTTTTTATTTAAGCGGATTATTTAACGGATTCAAGAGACAAATTCAGATTCTCGCGTGAATCCGCCAACAATCCGAATTTCTTAAATTTTTTAAAAGATTTTATTTAGTTTCACACTACTGTCTAACAATAAAACCTGTGATTGATTTTCAGCCACTTTCTGTTAAGTTCGAATTTCACAAGTAAATATGGGTTTGGATGACAATTGAAAATTACAGTGGCATCGAGCTGATCTGATAATGGGGTCGAAAGGTGGTAATAACAAATATTTGCCATGCATAGCTGTAAATTAAACGCAAAATAATTTCGATACAAGCAGATGTCCTCACTCACAATGGGGACACAATGCCGGAAAATATTTAAGACAGCTGTTAAGCCAAATACCTTGGTATCAATTTCCGCGCAACCCTCCTAAAATTAAATAATCAAACGAGAGCCCTCCAAAAGCAAATAAATAGACCAGTGTTAATATACTTTTCCAGTATGGCAAATGATTCCACCCACTTACATGGAACGCTTAGGTATTCTCAGAGGAGGAAAATTTTCCCGAGCTTGTACGGGGTCTACAGAAGACTCAATGGTAAAAATTATTTAAATCGCAAAATCTACGAAGCACTCAATGTCACTCCCATCAACGAGTACCTGTTCGAAATTACGAACAAACAACTACTTCAAGAAAGTTCCTGTTC
The DNA here is from genome assembly GCA_963930735.1 of Dioctria linearis. Lineage (NCBI taxonomy): Eukaryota > Metazoa > Arthropoda > Insecta > Diptera > Asilidae > Dioctria > Dioctria linearis. The sequence goes on along the minus strand of OZ005740.1, from coordinate 13,509,177 downwards.
CTCCACTCCAACCGAAATTATTAACAATCTGCCCGGATCTTTTCATCGCAACAGACTTCAAATATCTCTCGCCATTCCTCTTTACAAGGCCCGAGGCTAGAAATATATGCCACCGCTATTGTGGATGTGGGTTTTACGGTACAAAAGGGGGAATACTACAAAGAGTTAATACCAGAACAAACTCACCTCAGAGATTCCCTCTGATAAGAGCCAACCAATAACTTTGGAAACCCTTCCTTAATAAGACTTATAAGACTTCCAGAAATTCACAAACCTATCCAATTCCCCTCACCCTACCCCCTTCCCAACAAACCTAATTCCAAAAGGAGAATGACATGATATATGGCTGATACAGCGCAGCAATCGTAGAAGAAATGATGACCTCGAAACGGACATTCAATAAAATTAAATGAAAAACAACAAATCAACAAGAGAACAAGAGCGCACATCGAATCGAAAAGAAGGGACAAAGATAAGCTTCAAGCACCAAAGAAGATGAAGAGATAATCAAAAGTGCGTACAAAACTTGGCTTGACTTGAGAAACTGAGTTTACTTTAGTAAGAACTCATTTCTGGTGAAGTTCTTACTTAAATTTTTTTTTTTTTACATTTCTATTCGGGTTGACGAATTTAAGGGAAATCAGAAAACGTTGGTTTTATGGAAAAACTGCATTTATTGAGCATTCTGATGACACAATTTGATTGAACAAATTTAAGTATTCCAGAACTTTTAACATTGAAAAATCCAGATTACCAGTATTCTTCCTTCAGTCTTAATATTTTTACATAGAGAGATAAGATCAAATAATAAGCATTCAGATTACTCTGTAGGGTTGCCGGTGTGTGGTTGAGTGGGGTGAAATAAGAGTGGACCTGAATACCTTGTTTTTAGGGGTTGCGATGTGCTCGCTCACGATAGGTTCAATACATAACAAACAAAATTTATATAAACACAGAGTGTCGAAATATATTCAATGAACGCGTCAAATACAGAAATATGTACATCACGAAGTAAAGGAACACAGGAAAGAGGGGCTGCAGCCTGTGATCTGAATTCTGAAAGAATATAAAAAGAGTTCCTAAGAGGCAGCCACGCAATACTCCTCGCTGAGAATTGTGATGGAATTATCTAAGTCAAATGATGAGAAACTAGTTTACTTAGTCACTAGGATAAATGTATTTACAGAACTATCTAATTAACTGTCGATTCAACTGGTGAGCATTTATGCAGAATAGAACTAATTTGATAACCCAAGATGCAGCAGGGGATGCATACCGAAAAGTCAAGACAAAACTCTATGAGCAATGAGCTTAAGTTGATGGGTCGATGTGTGTACCGTAAAATGGAGACCAGACCTGGCTAGCGTATTCAAGGGAGAGGTCTCACAAAGCAAGTGTACAAATGCATGTTATGGTGCGGATTCTGGTGGGATTCGGGAATCTCGGATCAACGTTTGATAAAACCCAGCATAGAATTCAAGTTTATAAGATTTCTTCCTATCAGTAGTAATTAAATAATTAAATTTATTTTCACTTAAGCTAAGTGAAGGACAGCTCAAATCCAGATTACTTACCTTATTTGAACAAACAAAATTCCATTTATAGCATTTAACATATCCAAAACAGAACCCATTGTTGGCGGTTGAATATGTATCGGGGGCAGACTAGTCGTTAATTTTCCATTCGAATAAATATCATTCATTTTCTTTTGAAGAAAAACAGCTTGTTGCGTTAATAAACGCAAACATTCTGATGACTCTTGTGTTTTCTCATGGTTCTCACCCAGCTTAAATATAGAAAGAAAAAGAAACATTTTACAAATTTTTCTAATGTATCAAAAATGGTTTTTGTGTCTTACCTGTTTGTTTGTAAATACCATAAGTTTCCTTTTCGTTGTTCAATGCGGATCGAAAATCTCCCATACAACTCTGAGTTCGAGCGACTAGATGATAACTTACAGCAACTTTTAATGATTTTTTTGCCAAAATATTTTATATTTAGTGCCAGAGCATGTTCAAGAAAACGTAAGGACAGTTCATATTCCCCAACAGCATGCAGGATCAAACTAATGTTACTCTGAAAATAAGGGGTATAGACATTTTAGCATCAATATTTCATTGCAATATAAATATTAACTCACATCTAAACAGCGCAATATCCGGATGATTTTCACCACAAATTAGTAGAGCTAAATATCTTGCTCGATATAACAATTTCAATGATGTACTAATTTGTCCATTTGCAAAACAATATAAGGCTAGGTGCGACTAAATAACACGAAAAAAAAGAATAAGAAAACAAATTAGATTAACCAAAGAAAGTGGGAAGATCATATAGTTGGCAAGCTTACATATTCCATGATTGTGAAAGGATGATCGATACCATTCACACGTTCACTCATTATCACAGCTCTTTGTTGAATTGCGAGCGCTTCTTGTGGATCACCCATAATATAGCTTAATCGAGCTAACATCCTTAGACATTGAGCATTTTCTGGATGTAATGCACCGAAGACATTATTGAGCAAATTTAATGCTTCACTAATCAATTCATAGCCTTCTTTTAGGTATCCTTGTTGAATTTTACTCTGTCCTGTTGTATAGAAATTGTATGCATCCGAAGCTCTTGGATTGATGTGTTTAACAATTGGAAAAACATTTAATATATCCTCATCACAAAATGTTGGCTTATTGCGTGATTCAAAATTATATTCTCTCAAAAGAATTTGTATACCAACTTTAAGACAGAACGCACGAAGCATGCTGATACGTTGTAGTTTATATGTTTCAATAACTTGTTCAATACTTTCACAACCTAAATCATAGTCCCAATATGATTTGCATTCTTTTTTGATCTGTTGCCACAGAGATTTTTGAGTCAATTGAGCCCATTCATTGTTGTCACTCCCTAACAGAGCACTTTTTCCAACCTTACGCTTATTACGACGTTTGTTGGTTTTTTGCAGTTCATCAGATCCAAAAGATGGTGGCAATATTAAGCCAGAAGTAAGTAAACAATTAAGAAAATGACTAATTGCTGCTGCTAAATTCATCATATCTGTATTTTGCATGTATGTGTAGTAGATATGTTTTGTTGCACGTAGAATAAGTTCTTGTACGGATATCTGATGTAAATATTCGAGAGTCTTAACTTTTGACAATAGTTGAACGACTTTACCTAAATATCTGAAGAGATAATATAAAGAAAAAAAGAGGTTAATAGATTTTAAAAAGATTTCAAAAGACGCCGGTAAAAAAAATGCATGAAAGCGTGCATTATTTAGGCTCCAAAAATAATTTAAGAAAAAAAAAACTAACCTCATATTAATACCCCTGCTATGTAATGCTTCAGTTAACGTTGTTCCATCCATTGGAGCTGAGGAATGATCCAAATACTCATGAATAAAACTAGGAATCTGTCTGGTAACCAAAAAATCTGCAGCATCTTTAACAAGTTTTTTCTGTCTATCAAGTGAACATGGTGAATCAATTTTATCAACTTGATTAATTCCAGGTGAAAATACATCCGGATTGAAACGAAAATCAAACTCGTACTCCTTAAGTGAACCGACAGCTGTACAAGCTCTCTTCACTACATCAGCTGCCTGCTTCTCATCATGAGCATTCTTTTCATTGATAGTCTCTGTAAGTTTTTTCGCCTCTTCAGTATTAACTTTATCTTCAGGCTGTTCTGTTAGCTTTTTTGTAGTATCATATTCGATAGCAACTAGAGGTCTGCCTACTTTATCATCATCATCATCATTACCCTGTTCTTTTTGTTGTTTTTTTGCAGCATTAATTTGCTGCAAATGATGAGCAGCATATTTGATAAACATAACATAACGATCCTCAACGAAAGCCTCCAATAGTTCTTGTCTTAAACAACATAACTTATGCTTATGCTCAATTGGAAATCCCATTCCTTTTAGTTCTTCGCTTAAATCTTCATCGGGCAATTTAAGAAAATTCACATCAGGAGGAAAAGTACGTAAAAGATCTAAAATATAATGGCGTCCATCGTTTCCAATGATACCCTTGCATTCAACTGATGAACATAAATCAATTTCATCGCCTTTTTCATTGAAAACCGAATGAGGAAGAATTTTCAGATGTTGGCCAGCTTGTGTTAGTAATTCCATATATTTTGGATGTGTTAAAACAGTTTTACCGAAATCAATAGAACCATAAACTACAGATTGTTCCTGTTCACGTTCCAAAATCCCTGGAATAATAGATTGGGCAGTTACTCTATATCCACGATAATCAATAACAACAGTTCCTAGGGTATAAAGTCCTTCAACATCTACAGCACTATATACACGAACTCCATGCAAATCATTGCGGGGTGCTACAAATGCTGCAACATCACCACCCAACTCCTTATAATGATCTCGAACATCGAAACCAAGCGAAAAGAAAATATTATTCCATATGAACATTTGCATTTTAGCATCTTCTCCAGGATTTATAGCTAAGACATTACCATCTATTACAGCCATAGCACCACGGGTCGCAGCAATTACAAAATCACCGTGAACTTTAAATATGGCACGTTCACGAAGCAATCTTTCCGGAAGTGTTTTCCTTGGTAGCTCTCTTGTCGTTTGAAGCTCTTCATTCCAATCTCTCGTTTGTCCGGGTATATGTTCTTCATAGCCTAGCTTAGAAGAAAATGCATCTTCTGCTCGTATAGCATCGATAGTATGTTCCAATAATGGTGAAGACCAAGTGAACACCTGATATGGTGTTGCGACACGTTCAAATGCATGTCGTAATGTTCGCTTCTTTTGCATTTGATTAAAGGAACGTTTAAATGTTGGTGAAATCTGTGCAAGAAGATCAATCAAAGAATGACACAAGTGACTAGGATTCTCTGGTTTTGGATTGAAGATTTCATCTGTAGATTGATTAATGTAGAAACCTTTTGGACATGCTGTAATATGGAAACGTTTATCTTCCATTGTATTTACATACAAATATATTAAATCTCCATGAAGTTTTCGCGGTCCAGGTGGAGGATTCCATGCTGATGTTGTTATAACTTTTAACGCTTGCGGTCCTTTTGGATTTTTAGCGCCTGGCTGAAGGGGAAGAAGAGGTCTATCCTTAGAACCTGGCATTATATAATCAGGTGGTGTACAATCTACACTATCTGGACGGGATTTTTTCTTTTCCAATAAATCACCTTGTGTTAGAGCATGTAAAAATGTTAGCGAATGACAGTCAACACCATTATACGCATCAGCTGGATCCATTGATTTTAGTAAATCTCTAACATGTCGAACATGAATTCTTGCCTCTCTCATTGTATAAGGTTCTTCGACAACTTTAATTACAGAACCATCCTTAAGACCATCGATATTTTTCAGTTCAGCAAAATTATCTAAAGTCACACCATCTAGCTGCAATGAAAAACATGTTCTATGACATGTATCCTCTCTATCCATAAGTAACTGATGAATCTCTTGTACAAGTTCCATACTTGAAACTTGAATTGAAAGCAATTCTGCCCCAGGACTTTGAATGTGAACCGTAATACCTGCATCTTGATATAATTCTAGAGAATCAGCTTCGTTCTTTTCCTTTTCTTCTTTATTTTCCTGTTCTTTCTTTGACGAATCATCTTTCTCTTCGCTTCCTTTCCGTTCCTTCTCAGTCTCAGTTGTGTTTCCGTTTATTTCTTTATTGTCAATTGATTCATCACAATAACCATTTACACCTACTGCCTCCTTATCGTTTGCTTTAGTTTTCTTTCCGTTACCTGAAAATACAGAGAGATTTCAATGAGTGCACTAATTATGTATATTTATGTTTTCTTTTCTTGTGTCGATATATGAAAGGTCACAGTAGTACGTATGCGTCTTTTTCGATTTAAATATTGACTGCATCTCACTAATTAAATTACGGAGTTTATGATGTCTTGCAATGTATTTTCATGGAAATTATGTATAAATTTATGTTACACACGCATTTCTTACCTGATTTTAGACAGAACTAGAGTGTCGGCTTATGGTAACGTTCGGAGCACCTCATTCAAAAATTTGTTTTGATAACATTTTTATATTTGCAGAGAATTAAAGTGAACATGTGGAAATCATTCATGATTTCTTTTCAGTATGACATATGGGAAAAATTCAACATATCCGATATCAGAAAATATTTTTGAACCGTAAAAGTTTTGAATGAAGACTTTACATCCGAGTATGTTTGGGTATTTTATGTTTTATAGGTAAATGCAGACTGCAATTTTTTGTATTTCAAAAAAAAAAAAGGGCAATCACAAATTCCTCTAATCCGCATTCAACCAAAATAAAAAATAAGCATCATGTCTAAACTGGGTCATAACTCTCAATGACTCCTGGCTCAATTCTTCAAGATCCCAGATCCGGACTACCTATTGCTTCAAAACCTTGACTTACTATGCCAGCATAGGTCACACCGGGAGAACGCATCTTTCTTGCACATTTTAGCCATTGCTAGTACGAAACGGAAATTCCTTAGCCTGGCTGTGCAGACGAATTTGTAATGTGAAGTGTCATTATCAGTTCATTCTATGTCATGCAAGGGTTGCTGACCTGAATAAAAATAGGAAAAAATCAGTAGAAAAGTTCATTTCATTTAGTCGTATGTTTTGACATTCAAGTACGACAAAGAGGACAGAATCACCCTCCTGGTCACACCGGGAGAACGCATCTTTCTTGCTCATTTTAGCCATTCCGATTACGAAACGGAAATTCCTAAACCTGGCTGTGCAGACGAATTTTCTGCTCGGAGCACTTTTATCCCGAATTCCAGGTTTTTCGTTGTCGAAATCATCATTTCACTAACTTTATCGCACCTTTCGACAAACTAATAACTACAAAGACTGGACAAGTAGACAAAAAATCTGCAAGGCTTTGCTCGAATATAAAGTCGACGTAAGCAATGGGTAAGCCAGCAATCCCTCGCTCCAATATAAAATCAGCGATGTCTAGACCTGATGTAAGGAAGGCCTCAATTCTTTCCTAGAACTTTACTGGAAATTTGTTCCTTAAGCGGGCCACAGACGATACAACTGTTGGTTAAACTGTTGTACCAATCTGTGTTGGCATACAACCGTTGTATGGTGTGTTGGCCAATTGTGCGAAGCATCCAACGATCGCAAGCTCGGTTGGATGGTTGGATGTGCATGCAGGTAAACCGCTGTTGTATATGCGACCGTTGTATGGTGTGTGGGCTTGTTGTTCAACCGTTGATCCGATTTCTGTGAAGTTTTTTATTGTAATTGCGTTGTAAAAAACAAACCAAAATGGTGTCAATTAAGTATAAGGACTTCTGGGAAGAGTTTATTGATATATTATTAATTTTCAAAGACATAATCACAGCTGAAAAACAAATGCACATTTTCTTTTTTTTTGACAACCGATGACATTATTTCGGAAGAAATTATTGCTGAAGAAATCGGTCCAACAGTTGTATCGTATGTGGACTACCATACTACTGTTGGTCCAACGGTTGGTCAACAGCCGTTGGACCAACAGTTGTATCGTGTGTGGGCCGCTTTGGAATTATTATGCCTTATTGGAGATCGATCTGAAAATAACTCCAAGTTGCATAAAAATTCTGCCGAAACAATGTTCTGTAAATTTTTAAGAAGAAATGACTGTTTATTGCTCATCTACGCGCTTACGTCTACGCTCAAAAAATGTTAGTGACCCAAGCACGCGTTGTTGGCCTCCAATAATGCATAAAAATTTCTAGTAAATTTCTGAAAAAAAATGTCTAGTAAATTTCTAAGAAAAAATTGAGGACTTCTCTAATTCAGGTCTAGACATCGTTAATTTTGTATTGAAGCATGGCATTGCTGGCTTACCCATTGCTTACGTCAGCAAGTCAAGGCACCGTCGATTTTATATTCAAGAAAAAGCTTTGCAGGTTCAGTCTTTGTAGTTATTAGTTTGTGATTTTCCGCGCTCAGAGATGCGATTGGAATTCGGAATTTTTTTGGGTTGTTTTTATACTTCTATTTAAGAATATATTTATCGTCCACTGTCTACATTCATTCCAACTCTACCACCTCCATAACAGCAAAAAAACAAATAACAGACTGCATAAAAGATAACCAGAAGAAGACCAAATAACTTAAACGAGAATTTTGTTGTGGATAGTATTGCACAAAACAGAGAATCTATTCATTTTGTAAAACTACGACGATAACGCTGCAGAAGAAATGAAATGAATATATATTTGAATTTCAGAAGATGATTATTGATAATTGACAGCGCAATAAATAAAATTGCACCAATTCTAGGAAAATAATAAATATATCCAGGGATTTCCAGAAAGTAGAAAAAAGGTCAGCGTTTATTCCTGTTTAAAAAGTGCGAAATACAAGAACCTCACACTTCCTCCCAACCAGTAAATATGATCCCATTGTACAAAAAATGATAAAAACTCTATGTGGAAGAGGAAAAAAACAATTAAGTTGAGAGAGTTTTGGTAAAACTAGTACAGAATCGAATTTCTTAGGTCTTGAGAAGAAGTGTGTGTACCCATACTCCTATACTTGGAGGCTTAAATAGCGATCCCCATACTGACTTTTGTAATATTTCCCTTTTTTATTCGAATTGAGGTAGAAAATTTTTCGTATTTTAGATCAGCTATAATTCGTTTGGGTTATATTCGTTCGGAAAACGGACTTTACTGTTTGCTCATTACCAGCTACAATTCCTGGAAAAAAATTTTCCTCTGAATACTTTAAGAGTGGGAGAGGGGAGAATCCCCCTGCAGATCTCTGCTTCTATTAACAAAAAAGATAATTTAGATAGTGCAGTTGCCTCAAACAGAGGGGTTCCAATAAGGCATGTTCCATATCAAATTAAATAAAGGTCTCGCCGAGTACTATCGGGTGGGTAGTGTACTTTTTTGCCCACTTCAGACAACTTTCTCGAGACGTTTATGCTGCCTAAAGCCCCGTTTTCATACAGTTGGGTCACATACACCCCAGTTACTACATTTCGCACAGATATTTGCAGTTCTTTCTTTCCCGGCCATTAGTGCTCTGTTGGGAACATCTTTTTCACATGAAGTCACTTTCAACGACGCATCAATGCCTCACAATTACGAGTGGTAAAAAAATCCACTTTTTCACCAAGACAGTTAGTTGTTCAAGATACATCAGATCGCCAAAGCTTTACCCCGCTTAATTGAAATAACCATTAATAATAAGTTATGTTCAGAGTATCATAACGCATCGTTTAAGACATCTCATCTCTCATGTATGTTAGTGCTGTATGAAAAGTGGACATTGCCTTTTGCTCTTAAGCAGTAACGCACCCAGGATTTGGATTTGGAGGGGTGTCACAAGTCCAAAAGGAGTCGGAAAAATAGGGCTCTAAAGTTGCGTCCTGTGCACTTAAGAACTGCTACTATATATTTAAAGGTTTTATTGTGTTTTATCGGACTTAGTAATAATATACAGACTCATTTTACATAATTTGTAAATTATGTAAAAAAATTTGCCCGTTCTTCCCCCCCCCCCCCCCCCCCCCCCCTCGATGTCCTCAAGATCCTGTGGGATTATAGGCAGAATATTGTCAATATGCTGTTAAGTATTATTAACGGATCTATGGATTTAAGTTTATTTCCTCAAATGTGGAAAGAATCAGTTGCGGTGGAGAAGGTAAAAAAAAAAGGCTAAACACTGTGTTGACTTTAGAACGGTAAACATGCTGCCTACGTATGAAAATGTTATTGAAAAGGTAGACGTAGATTCATTTGGAGCATTATTTAGTGGAGCAAATTTCATTGTTATTCACTGTAGTGTTAAAACTTAAAACTTCCCAGGGGCTAGATTCCGCAATTGTGAATACTTTGCCAGTGCACACGATTCAAAAAACTCACTGTGAGGGAAAAAGTACACTTATTTAAGTGCTGAATATTGTTCGAGTGAGAAAATAGTTTTTTGAAGAACTTAAGTTCAGTTATAAGAAATGAGTTACATAAATTCACTCGTATTAAGGCGAATACGGCTTAGAAAAAGATAAAATAAATAATATAACAAATAATTTTGAAAATAACGCTTGACAAAAACTCACAGGTACCTCTTCAAAATTCACGACCAAAATGGCGGTGAGAAAATATCAGTTAAAGTGTACAAAATTTTGACAGAAAAACTAGTTTCCATTTTCGCGGAATCGGGCCAAGGTCGTGTACACAAAATTTTGTGTACACGCGTAAACTCATAGTTGCGGAATCCGGCCCAGATCATGCTTTCTTTGAATACCTTGAAAATTAAATGCAAAAATTAAGGGGAACTTTTGTGATGTATTCATTAAGTGGAGGGAGAAATTATTTTCAATTTTTTTAATGCGGATTTAGCAAATTTAAATTTTTTTTTTTTTTTTGTATTTTCTATTTCATTTGATTAGAGTATAAATTTTGATTTATTAGAGCTCTAGGGAGGGGGGGGTCGCCCCGATCGCCCCGGCTGTATCTGCTCTTGGCTGTCTGTGAAGATACCCAATTAGTTCATATAACAAGTAAAAAAGTTAGAATTGGTCTAAGACCAATTCTTATGATTCCCTAGATAAATGTCGGTATAAAATTTCGTATGGTCACCGATCTATGCAAGTTTGATTTTTGAAGTGGTTTGTCGCACGTATTTCTAGAACGATTCGTCGGACAGAAAAAATGATTATAATCAATTTTATAGGATTTCTTATTCTGAAGAAGCCTTTAGAACAATAAAAATGTCTAGGACTGATTGTTTTCAAAGTATATGTAAAAAAACCTAAATTTTTCTATGGCAACACAAAAAAGGGTTGCCCAATTTAATCTATTTTTCAAATTTAATTTTTTATTAATATAAAAACACCATGTACCAAATTTCAGCTCTCTATGAGTGTTTTTGGGGACATGTCAGAACCATGTCAAAAAGCTGTTAGCTCCGAAGAGCCAGGTTCGTGTTTTTGCGCAAAGGAAGCAATAAACGTCAAAAGTACTAATCACAAACTTTTTCCAAACCTCTTCTTCTTTCTTTGACATTTCAAAACAAGAACCGCGGTGCTCCTAGTCAAGAGCACAGACGTATGTATGGACATCGAAGGACAAAGTAAAGAAATATCATAATGAGGCGATACACATCAATTCGGTGGATACTCTCAACTATAAAGTGGAAGACTGTGACACAGAGAATTGATCGGATTGTGTTGAAGTTTTAAGATCAAGAACAGAACAGGGATCTTCCGTCATATTTTAGAGAGTCTAGAACAGGGATTCGACCCCTTGGGATCGATACCGGTTTGCCAGGGGTTAAAATAAACGAAAACTGATTTTGGGGGCCGACGAGGTCTAAAAATCGACCCCTATTAATTAACACAAGTTCTTATTTGAAACTTTCAAGATACTGTATAAGTTGTGTTACATGTACTAACTTGTTATAAGAATGACTAATATTTTAGTGGGAAGTATCATTGTTGTACTTTTAAGAAACTCAACAAGTCGATAAGCGTGCGCAAGTTCGTACAAGATGAAAAACTGGGCAAGTCAATAAGGGTAGACAAGTTCGTGCAAGATAATGTGTTCGAGCGTACAAGTCTTTCACGCACGCCTTGACTTGCTCTGTATTTGACGCATATACGCGACTTAACACGAACGCAAATTATGATGTAGTTCAAGTCCAAACATGCTACTGATATTTTACTAAATAACAAGCTTGCACTTAGGTTGAAAGTTCATTTGCTTTTTTGAAATTCGTTGGAGCTTGAATGATAATACACTCATCTACTACTGCGTGATTCACAGACAGCATTTAGTAGCAAAAAATCTGAGTCTTAGATTGCATCAGTTTTTACGATGTGTTATAAATGCTGTCAACAAGATTCGAAGCAATCTTTGAACTCTCGGTTATTTGCTCAGCTTTGTGAGGAAAACGACGAAGTCTTTACTCGGTTACTTCTGCATACTGAAATTCGCTGGATATCAAGAGGCTCTTTTCAGCTATTTTTGAATCTCTGTTGGAGTTTTTACAAGAAAAAGATCCGAATTTGAAAGAAATTCTGAACAATTGTAAAACAGATATTTATTACTTGACTGATATCGTTGGTATGTTGAACAAAGTTAATTTACAGCTGCAGGGTGACGATCTCAACTTGATTAAAACAAAATTAATAATATCGGCCTTTGTGGGTAAACTCATTCTTTATATACAAAATTTAAACAGAAAAGATTATTCACAGTTTCCGCATTTGTCAATATTACCAGAAATCCTTCAAGACGATGGTTTTTTTATCATATGTCACTCACTTGGACGCATTACACAAGGATTTTACTAAGAGGTTTGAGGATTTCTTAAATTTTCAAATTCCTCAATTGATAATAAATCCGTACAATATCACAGCCACTGATTAAGCCAATGTGATAACGCAAGAAGAGTAGATTACCAGCAGCGCAGACGAGGAGTTTAAGCAGAAGTTCAACCAAAGCTATCAGAAGTTTTGGTTGCAACGCAACATTAAAGCACAGTATCCTGCATTGTGGAAAATTGCTGAAAAATACCCTACCGCTTTTCCATCATCATACCTAATCGAAAAAGGCTTCAGTGTGGTTACAAACATTTTGCCAAAACAAAGAAGCAGTTTGAAAATCAACGAACGCGGAGATTTAAGGCTGCAACTCACCAATATTGAACCGGATTTAGCTAGATTTTAATTTTTAATTTTTTTATCTTTACTTTGAGATTTTAATGTTTTTTTTTCAAAAAATAATTACCTACTTAAAGATTTTTACGTAATTTATATTAATAATTATTAATTACGCTTAATATTTACTGAATTTTATGTTTATTTATTTTGTTAAATTTTGATGAGAAAATGGTGTCAAGTTTACTCACTTAACCAACCGCAAAGTTTTTAATTTGGTAAGTTTTTTTTTATCAATAGAAAAAAAAACTAGAGATAGGAATTTGCTATGGCGGTCTGAGGTATCAGTTCATTTTGGAAAAGGGGTCTCTTGCCCATAATAGTTTAGGAATCCTTGGTCTAGAATAACACCGGTCACGAATGCAGATTTAATTATAAGATTAGTTAACTACAAATTAATCAAAGTTTTCTTGTATTATTGTAGTCTAGTTTACCAAAATTTTCGCATTACAGATATTAGTAGAGCACAAAGAAGTAATAATCTGGTTCATATTGGATTTGCCAATGGTGATAAAAATAGAAAGAAACTTAAAATGTATTTGGAAAATTTGTATAGAGTATTAATATAACAGAAAAATAAACAATTAAATCGCAGGTTATACTACAAAATTATAAATAGCATTGAAACTAGATATAAAGAAAGAACAGCCTGTAGGATAACAGTTAGACCATACACAGGCTTTACATGTTAATAGTTACAAGAACATCAAAAAGTATAATAGTTGCACAGCAAGCAGTCCTTACAGATTATACGATGTGACTCAAGCTCATGTCGTACAGGCAGAGCTGGGCAAGTACCAAAGAAAAAGTACTTGAGTACAAGTACCCAAGGCCTGAGTACTTCAGCGTAAGTACAAGTACCGCATGTATGAAAACTACTTGTAACTATTGTACTTGTAATCTATAAAAAGTACTGAGTACTTTTTGAAGTACTTTTTAAAGTACTTTTTTAGAATCTTTGTACGTTGGCAGTAAAATAATAAAGTTTATCGAGTTCAGTTAATAGATATTAATAAATAAATACCTTTTGAAAACTATAATATGTATAGTAACCAGTGGCTACTATTTATAGTTTTTTATAGTTTTCGGCGCTGCAGGTAGAGTACAACTTTCACCTCTTATATTAGAGGTCCGCCCAAGGACCCATTATGGCCTCCAATAATGCATAACAATTCTAAGGAAGTAAATTTCTAAGAAAAAACCGAGTCCTTCCTACATCAGGTCGAGGCATCGTTGATTTTATATTGAAGCGAGGCATTGCTTGCTTACCCTTGGTTATGCCCACTAACGGAAAGTGATTTTAATAAAACATTTAGAATTTCTCCTGCGTATCTAATGAATATATTGTCTTTGTTAAAACACTTTTAATCAGTAACAACCATAAATAATTAATTTAAAAACATTTATTTCGACGACCCCACTTTTTTATTTGTTGCTTACAGCTCTCTCTCAGTTGCTACTTGGTGCTTATACCGAAAGAGTCAGCAATGTAGAAGTGACCCCACTTTCTGCAGTGTATTTCTATGAACGTAGTCAGTCCATTTATACATGTCAGTGGTTATGTCATCAAATCGAAGCATCGTCGATTTTATATTCGAGCGAGACGTTACTGGGTTTTGTTCTACTTGCGCCCAGTCTTCTTTGTATGTTATTAGTTTGTCTAAGATTCTGCCTTAACGCGTGAGTACGGCACATGCTTTGACAGTTCTTTGCGTGCTTTAAGACTCAACAACAAAAAAGGAGTTGGTACTTAAGTACAAGTAGATAGAAGCAAGTACTTATGTTGAAGTACTAAGTAGGGGTACTAAGTATTGAGTAATAAGTCTTAAGTAACGAAAATGTACTTTTAGTAAGTCTTTTTTTACTTAAGTATTGCCCAGCTCTGCGTACAGGAGGTGTGCTAATGTATTTGAGGAAAAAAATGTGAATGTGAATGCACTCTTAATGACTACAGTTTAATGATAGCACTAACATATCGTTCACCTAGCCATTCAGAGCGCGAATTTTGTGATTACTTTAGAGAACAGATAACTGTTCTCGATGAATGGACAAACGACACATTAATAGTTGGTGATTTTAATATAAATTGGAGCGATACTTACAAGAGAGAACTTCAAAAAAATTATGCAAGACAACGGACTTAACCAAAAAGTGAATGTACCTACAAGAATTACTAGCAACTCAAATACATTAATTGACTACGTGATATCGAACTCAGATAGAGTGGAAGTCAAAATTAATACAAATAAAATAAGTGATCATGAGACATTGGACATTGAAATAAGCAAACATGTGACACGAAAAAGAAATGAAAATTACTTTGAATATATTCGTTATGAAAAGGAACGTTTTCACACAGAAATTGAAAGAAGAGATATTCGATTAGCTAGAAATAATGATTTAAATGAAGATGGAGAATTTTTAACAATGACTGTGATAAATGTTGTGCAAAAATTTAAAATTGAGAAAAATGAGAGAGATAAAAGCAATGAGTGGTTTACCGAGGAATTGAGAGTATTAAAAGCTGAAAAAGTGAATGCATATTTAAGAGCTTAAATAACCAACACTCTGTCTGATTGGGACATATACAAGTGGGTGAGTAAATAGATATAAGAAAAATATTCGAGCATCCAAAGATAGATTTATAAGAAGTAATATAGTAAAAAATTTAGTTCAAAAAAGTGGCAATTTATAAAAAGATCAGTACTGAAGGAAGACAAACCAGAAATAGGAGAAATTCAGTTCGGAGGTATTATAGTTAAATAAAGTAATGAAATAGCGAACAAATTGAATAATTATTTTATTGAAAGTGTAACAAGTTTAAATAGTTCAATACCAACGGTAACATTTGTTGATAATCTAGAACAGAGTTCGACGAGATTTGAATTCGAAAATGTAAGAAATGAAACACTGAAAAAAATTTGCATGACGATGAATAAAAAGAAAGACTACAACGGAGTAGATATAAGAATGATTTTAGAAAACTGGAACATCACGGGAGAGTATCTAGTTAACATTATAAACAGAAGTCTATATGAAGGTACATTTCCTAGTTCTTGGAAAGAGGCTACCCGTACCTAAAGTAAAAAATACTAGAAAATGTGAGGAATTTCGACCAATCAACATGTTGAACATTTTTGATAAAATAATAGAAAAAGTAGTCCATCTATAATTGGAGAAATACTTGGAGGAATCAAAACTTATAATGAAGGACCAGTCTGGTTTTAGAAAAAAAAAACAATTGTGAAGCAGCGGTAAATCTGGTCATAGAAGACTGGAAGAAGGAAATAAATTTGAATAAGTTTATACTGGCAGTATTTCTTTCTGGACTTAGCCTTCGAAACAATTGACAGAGAAATTCTTATCAAAAAATTGTCGAAATATGGAGTGGTGGGAAGAGAACTTAAATGCTTTGAGAGTTACCTAAATGGGAGGACACAAAGCACAAGAATAGGTGAGGTGTTATCAGAATCACAAGGCATTAACTTTAGGTGTGCCCCAAGGATCAGTTCTTGGAACCATTCTGTTCTTAATATATATTAATGATATGGAAAATTTTGTTTGCAGATGATACATTACTGTATATATCTGGCAATGACATACATCAGGCAAAAAATGAATTAAAACAAGATTTGCATCTTTTAAGTAAGTGGTTAAAAAGTGCAAAAGACTAAATTAATGATCGTAAATGCTAACTGTGACATGGAAATTGATATTGATGGAGAGGTAATAGAAAGTGTGAGTAAAATCAAATATTTGGGTGTCATAATAGACAAAGTTGAATTTTGAACAGCACACAGACTATATTTGCAAAAAAAAATTGGGAAAAAATTGGATTCTTCAGAAGAATTAGACGCAAGATGTCTCTAATGACTGCCATACAGGTTTACAACAGCATAGTTAGGCTCCATTTCGAGTACTGATCAACGATATTGTTTCTATGTAACCAAGCATTGTTAGATCGATTACAGATACTTCAAAACAAGGCTATGAGGTGTATACTAAAATACAACAGATTTACGCCAGTTAGACACATGCTACAACAAGCACTGCAATGGATGAACTGCAAAAAGAGAATTGAATTTAATGTGTTTAAGTTTATATTCCAAGTAAAAACAGGACAATTACCTGAATATCTACAAACTAAACTGAATCTTGTGTGCAATGTACAACCATACAATTTGCGAGGTGCAGAAGTAAATTATCGATTGGACAACAGAAGAAGTAATAGAGAACAAAATTCATTATTGTATAAGGGACGACAACTATTTAACAACCTACCAATGGAACTAAAGCATGAAAATAGATTTACTAATTTAAAAAAAAGGATGTTTGAAATATTTAAGGACAAATACATAATTTAAATGAAATCTATATATATGTCAATTTAAGGTTTATATGAACTAATAAAAAATTATTGTTATTATCAACTTTAAATTGGGATTCGATGAGCAAATACCGAGACAAAAATATAGGTAAAAGTGATTAGACAAACATTGGGCGCGTTTAAGCGGAGACCAAACCAATTTGGAAGAATTGGTAGCGTTTGGTCACAACCATGTAAAAATACCAACCACTTCGTTATGGTTTGCAATTACGCGGAGGAAAAATCAGTTTTTTTAACCGGTTTGGTCTCCGCCTAAACGCGCCCACAGATCCCTACTAGTTAACTAATAGTGAAACTTACAATTACAGCTGAATAATGTCAACTAGGGTCACTAGGGTCAACGCACAAACGAATTACCAAATTATGACAAACAAAAGACAGGCAATAATCGAGATATTTTATGATTTTTTTTTTTTATGTGTTATAAACATATGAACAAACTTAGTAAGTACACCCGATGACTTCCATTTCTTCTTAGCTATATAAAACAAATCCAAACAAAGTCACAGAAAAGTTCATTAACCAGAGCAAAAATGTACGAGGTAAATATGCATTTTGAAGCATGTTACGTTACGATACGCAGCATGTGCGTTACTTACATATATATTTCATGCAAAGCCAAGATCGGCTTAACGTACTGTGCTGTGAGAAGTCTAGTGAGCATGCGCAAGACCAAAGCAAAGACGTTTCACTATGGTCATGTAAGATGTAAGCCATACATACCTAGGTATATAGGTAAGAAAAAACTAAGAATTTAGTTGAGATAATTACGAAAAAAAAAATGTAAATTAACAAATTCATAAACCTAACCCCACCAACTAAGTGAGACTGAGAGGTTTAGCAGTGCTGAGCGCAAGCCCTGAACTTAAGCCGGACCGCGGAATCCGGATAGACTAGGCTAGGCCACCTCGTCTAGATTATCTACTACTACTCTACTGGGACTGGCCTGGCTCTAGTCAAAGTCACATGTTCTTCTGCTGATACGACTTTCTCGGCGATACCAAAAGATATGCGATTTGACTGCTTTGCTTTGTCTTGTCCTGATGCTGCAGCAGCGTACTTCTCGAGTCTAACCATAAACATGCGTGCAAATCACGAAACTGAGAAGAGATCTTCTTATCAACCACGTGCTAATATACCCGCCTATACACTCCAGTAAATCAATTAATCGACCGACATTAAAGATTATAAATATTCAACCGAAAAACTTGAACATAAAATCACCTCCAACTGAGTAAAATATATGTATATAAAAATAAAAAAATATATATTTATTACGTAACGTGTGTTATATGACTATGAGAATTAAGAGAACAAAACCTTTTTTTCTTTTTTTTACACTACGAATTCTACTTGCAATTAGATCTTGTATTAAATATTTCATAGTAATTATCATCAAAACAACATAATCACACAAGATAGTAACCTTTCTTTTTAACTGTTGTATTATCATTAGCCCCCACTGATGAAGATTTTAATTTGGTGGAGTCGTCCTTTTTATCGGCATCGGCACCCGTTCCAGACTTCATTTTGTCATCTGATTCTAATGCCATTTCGTAAAAAGTTTTATTGAAAATTGTTCACTGATTTCACTCGCGCACAATTTTTATTCTTCAACTAGAAAATATTAATACAAAATCGAATCTTTTTCTTCTTCTCACTGAATTACAAAACCGAACTTTGAAAGTCTTCCCCTCAAATCACGCCTCCACCCGACACAGATGAGTTATAAGAAAACGTATGGAACAATTGAAAATCTGAAACATAGCTGGATATGTATGCAACTATATATATATACATATATTAAATGAACAGCATACAAGCAAAGAAGGTAGACAGCAGGAGGGTAATTTTTTATATTTACGTTTTAATAGAACTCTCCTACTCTCCAATTGTGTGGATTTATGAGGATTGTTAAATTTTTAATCGATTTAAATAATATAAAATAATTAAAAAAAAAAAGAAAAATTAATAAACAACAATAAATTCAAATATTAATTTAACAGGTTAATAACATTTTTATGTTATATTCGTGAATTTTACACATTTATTATTGACATTTGAATTTCTATTGTAAAATCTTTCCAAGCCTTCTTTGGGATATTTGTGTCTCCAAGTTTTTGTTTTAGCGTTGTAGAGTAATCATAATATACTGTCAATTTTGGCAATTGAAGTAATGTTTTCATTTTTTATTGAAAGTGCATTTGATCTTTAAAAGTTTTAAATTTTTAAGAAGTGATATAAAAGAATATAGCTTTTAATAATTATGGAAGATGCCGAAGAATTTTGTATTGAAGATGAACCAGATGAAGTAGAGAAGAAAGCACGTCCACTGATAAAAAATGCAATGGATTTACAACGCCTTAAATTGGAAAAGCTTATGAAGAATCCTGTAAGTTGATAAAATCAAATTAACCCAATTTTTTGTTTATTTAATAATCTCGAGATAGAAAATGATTAATTTAAAATCTTTTAAATTATCTTAATGTGATCGAACACCTTACGTTCACTGATACTATGTATCCGTCTGGGGTGGGCTTATCTAAATTTAATGTCTAATTCCTATGTTAATGATGCTCGGACGTATATTTCGGCTTGATTTATTCATTTTCGTTTTTTTTATGTCAATCTTGCATTCTAGTTATACGTAACTTGATAAGCCTTTTTTTTATATAAAGAAACCATTATAATCGGTAGTTTGATGTATGAGGGAGTCGATCGATTGATACTTTTCCTTTTATAAAGCTACTTCCATGTGATTTGTGAGGCTGTGAACTGTTTAAAATCTTTTGTTTTTTTTTGTTCATTTATTTTTTTTCTTCTTCTTTAGGACAAACCCATTATAATTCCGGAACCATCTAAGGAAAAAGATTTCATGCAAACAGTTCCAACATTTGTTCGAAATGTAATGGGATCAAGTGCTGGTGCAGGCTCTGGAGAATTTCATGTTTATAGACATTTACGTCGAAAAGAATATGCTCGACAAAAATATATTCAAGCGAAAAGTACAAGAGAACAACTGGATGATGATTATCGTCAAAAATTGGAACAAAATCGCTTGGATGCTGAAGCAAAAACAGCAAAACGAAGAGCTAAACGAATAAAGAAAAAACTAAAAATGAAGCAAAAAGGTAATAAACGTAAAAAGGATGATAATCCTGAAGATGAGCAGAAAGAGGAAGAAGAAGAAGAAACTACTAGTGAATCATCCTCGGAATCAGAAGAAGATGACGGACAACGTGATGATACTGGAAATGATGCAGATACAGAGACCGATACAAATCAGAAGCAGCCTCATATTGGACCGATACAGAATAAAGATACTGAAGAAAAAGATGTAGAAGCAACATGCAAAAATAATGATAATACTAGCAGCATTTCAGAGGAATCAAAAGATAAAATTACCGAGGATGCTGAGGATGAAGAAGTTTTAAGCTCTCAAGCAATTGTAGTAGATGATGTTGTTCAGCCAGCAGCAGAAAAGGAAGAAGATCCAGATAAAATGCAGTTATTGTAAATTGCTTAAATAATAACCAATAGGGAAAAAATTTCCCTAAAAATAAAATTTGTGCTAATATAGATGTTATTGGTTGAAGAATTTGTAATTTTTTTTTTAGGGAAGTAAATTTTTTGCAGTACAACACACACTTCCAGCATAGATTAGATGAAATAGATACTAGGTCTGTTTAATGATGGCGAAAAAACGAGTAGGGCAGTTCGCCTTTGGTTAACTGTCTCAAATTAAAAGTAAAGCAGAAAGAAGCAGGAAGTTCAGAAAATACACTTTTCTGAAACATTAATGTCAACAGTTATTTTTTCACACAAAAGACGACAATTATTTAATATCTTTATCAAAACAGTCAACACATTTACAGTTGTTAAATGCCTACTCCAAGGTGCTCCTGCGCAAACCTGTAAAATTCTAAGCACAAGTACCGGTACTGGTACTTAACAAATTTTGAAGTACGATTACAGGTCACGAAATTAGTAATTAAAAATTTTTGAAGTACAGGTCCAAGTACTGGTACTTATCTAGTCTTAAAGACAAGCCTAAAAGCTCTAAGTACCAAAGTACATTAGCACTTACTACTAATACCACCATAATGCGAAGTACTTCAGCTTTGTCCCTGCTTTTGAATCTCTGTTATTAAAAGGCGTATTTAAATAATTTACGCGAACTGAAGTATTTCACGTTATGGCGGTATTTGTAGTAAGTGCCTTTTTAATTCTTATGCTTATCTGTTAATAATACCTGAACCTGTTAAGTACCAGTACCTGCACTTAACAAAAATTTAAGTCCATTCCCTGATACTAGTACTTAAGTACTTTACAGGTTTGCTGCTACGAAAACTTTAGAATAGAAAATCTTGTTCTAGACCACTTCAGTTCATTTTCGAGCAGGCTCATGAAACACAGTTCAGCTTTCATATTAGAGAACTTGAAAGCAGTGTTCTGACTGAATTCATTAAACATAATTTTTTTGCTCTAGAGTAACATAGAGCAGCTCATTAAACAGACCTACTAGTGTAAAATTTGTAAGTTCCATAACTGGAAAATTTATTTAAAACTTACTGCGTTTAACGTTGAACACGTCTTGAATTCTAATATACGTCCTGTGTTCGGTGAATTTTACTTTATTTTTAAGAAAACAATATTTGGAATTATTCAGTGCTATTAGTATATCTTTACTGCCAGGCAGGGGATTTGAATAAATACAAAAAGTTTTGGACTTGTTTTTGGAAACATTTTAAGAGATATAAAATGATTATATTAAGTATTTCGACTTTATTTAATTTTAATGTTAATTAATGTGTAAACAAAGAAATACTCGTAGATAAAGCATTGAAAATTTAATACAAAAAAAAACGTCTTTTATACAAATCATAATTCACTTGTTCTGCGTACTTTTCTGTAATATAAGATAAAAACAGGACACACCAGTGTTACGGAATTCAATGCAGAAGGTAACTGTCTCGAGTTTTGTGTCAAGCTAGAGTTAACAATATTACTGAACAGAGTTATGGTTAACAATTAACAAAGGCGACACGCGGTCGAGTCAAGTCAAGATATGTTTACTCTTTTCATTATTCCATTGACATCCTTGCAAATTATGAAGTTTAATCTTGTTTGGTCCTCTGGGGTGTTGGCGCTTTTTTTTTACCCTCAATTCGATTTGTTGTCTTCTTTTGTTCTTTTGGATAGCATAGTGTTGTCTTTTGGAGTTACTAGCTTCTCGTTACGTTGATTTTTTTCCTCTTCCGGTGCTGCGCTAAGGTTTAAGGATTTTGATGAAGCTTAGCAGTAACAAATTTCGAGATATGATGATCCGACAAACTATTTATAATTGGGATAGATACTCCTGAATTGGAGTAATGTTGGATGTCTCGTAAAATACTGTGTTAGGCTATTTTTTACCGTTTGGTCTTCTGTGGAGTCCCGTGAAAACTCTGAGAATAATTTCTTTCAAGCTTGCTGTGGGGTTTCGTATAGGTAGGTGAGATTGTATGCCATTCTGGATAGCAGACAGCAGTGCGTTATGGCAGGCCTTTTGAGCTGCTTGTATACAGCACAAGTTTTGTTCTCGTTAAGAATCTATCCCTAACATGAATTATTATCGTTTATGGTTTAACTTTGTATGGTAATTGAACCTTAAACAAGAGATCTTGGAGATTGACACCTACCTAGGATATTTTGACTTTTGTGAGGGTCTAATAATTGCACTTGGTAGGTATGTCACAGTGAATTTATTTTTTTCTTATAGTAGTTTCGATTTCGAGTGTTTTTCTAACATTAGAAGAATTCTGATTAGTTTAAAGAAAAGAATATTGAGAAAATATGACATTCTAATGTTCATCATAATAACTTCGAAAAGTTTGGAAAACTAATTTTGTTGTTATTTGTATTTCTAGTGAATTTTTATGTTTTAACCTCAAGAACTTGTTGTTCTTGTTGTTGTCTTCTAGTAAGATAATAAAAAACGAAACGCCGCCGGTTGTTCCGGGGAGGGTGTCCGTCGTAAACGTGTATGTTTTTTGATCAGCAGTGAAATTCGGCAGGGTTTCACAAAAGTTTTAGTATTATTTGACTTGATAGGCGGTTGAGATACCATTCTGGAAATAAGTGCAAAAAACAATTTTATTATCGAAAATTGCTTACTAGTTTCTTTCCTCTTACACTTTCTCATATAAAACCCCTAATTTTCAAAGATATTATGGCGTTTTCATTCATTAAATCGTAGTTTTTTTTAAATATTGACCTAACAAATCATCATTTTGTTGAAACGAAACGTTTATTGAATACTTTATGTCCGACCTACAACACTTGAACTTATTCGGATATACATACATATATATCCACCAGCAACTTATTGGCATCTGAGTTCACTGCAGTGTAGACAGCATGCAGTTTCAGGGTTCATTGCTGTCCTGATGAGATCGCCCTGTTACTGCTGATCGAAACACTTTACACACAGTACCTATACTCCCAAAAATTTCTTTATGGAATTTTTGGTCTTCGGCTTTTAGGCCAGAAACTGACAGTACCTCGGTAGTTGTTTTTTAATTTTCTCTGCTCATATGCAGTAAGTTGAGAATTGCATGTAGACTCGTATTTTGTACGGGTCCCGAAAGAGTACCACTTTCCACTTATTCTAATTCCTATACATTTCGAACCATAACCGAATTTTTTCTCTACTAACTGAAAACATGTCAGCTCGTCAATGAGCTCCTCATGAGTAATTAGATGAACGTCCTGATGAAATTTTCTTCCGAATTCAAACTCCGGTTTCTGTAAGGATTTGGACATAACGTCTTATTCAGCATATGGGCAACAGTCCAATAAAATAAAAAGTTACATACATATTAGTAAACTTACTCATGCATTCACTAACCGTCCTAAGCATTCGATTAGTAAGCCCACTAATGGATTTCTAAGGCCATATATTGGGGTTATGTGCATCAATCGGAGTCGTAAATTGCGGACGTGAAATAACTTCATATTAGAGTACTTTAGATGCACTTTTATCTGCTGAATGAGTTGCAGTGAACAGAGTTGTACCGGATAAATTTTTGCGGGAGGTCAACCATACAAATGATGGTAAAATCTATATCAGATTCCGATCAAGATACTGTTGCCCCGGCGGAATTTTTATAGGGGTTGCTTTTCGCCATTTTGTAAGTAAGTAAGTAAGTAAGTGACTTTATTTAGCATTTTGCTATTTAACATTGATTCTTACATCTATGATTAAATTAAAGTTTTCTTTGATGTAATCTACTATTATTTTTTTTTTAAATATTTTAATATTTTGAACATTGCTAATGCTACATGGTAATTTATTAAATTCCTTAAAGCTCATGTAGATAAGTGAGTTCTGCGAGTTGGTATCTGTAAAGCCTGGAAATGTAAACTGATCAAAATTTCTTAGTGCATATGGTTGACATGCACCCAAAGTAGCTTATATCTCTCTACTCAAGTAATTTGGAACAAGATTGGTGTTTTAATTTAAATACAAATATTAACATTTCCATTCTTAACCTCTGCCCTACATTTAGCCATTTTAATGGTTGCAATAGAAAATTTACACTCGTATATTAGTCCAGTCAGTAGGCACTAAATAAGGCCTTTGCTCTACAAAAGGAGTTATATATAGGGCAAAAACCCCTATTGACTCGACTATATTTATCACAATACAAAATGAATTGCCTTATTTTGAAGTCTTTGTAGTTTTGTCAATTACTCCTGGTTACACACAAAACAAAAAAAAAAAGAACTGTAGCACAGAATTCGAAATGCCATTTAATAATAACATAGTGATAAATTTCGTGTGATTTTCGCATAAAACCTATTTTTTTTTTCAATATTCATCACTTGTAATCCATAACTACACCTAGGTATTTCATTTTATGATAGATGGCACAAGAACTAGATATCGCATGGAGTACCAAAAAAGTATACAACATTTATATGGCTGGGTGGTCCATTCCGGAATGGACCATAACATTTGAAATGATGTATACGTCGAGTGATTCATATTTTTCCGTATCTAAAGTGCTGAGGAAATCGATCAAATGTATACAAAACTGCTTTTATAAAAACATTTGTTTTCGGCACGCTCTAAAACATGTTATGGTCCATTCCAGAATGCACTACCTATTTCACAATCTGTATACCCTGCTCTAGTATGCCATGCGACATCTATGATTTTATACACTTGCTCGATATTCGAGTTATCTAACTAAATTAAGATTACATATTGATCCTTTAAACACATACACATAGTTTTTGTCGCATTAAATTTCAGCATGTTTGCTTTAACCATCCACTCACGCTTTCTAGATCTTCTTGCATTGGATTCCTTCCTTTTTTTCAATTGTGTTGCTTACTACAAACAATGCCACTTGTACACGTTTTAAAACTCGTTGTAGATCGTTTATGTAGATCATGAACAACAATGTTCCAAACACAGACCCCTGCGGAACTCCGAGATTAACTTGAAAAGATCTAAACTCCTGACGGTTCATTTTGGTTTTTTGCCGCCTATTATCCTTGAACTACAGCAACTCTGTATTCCTTACTCCGTATTTTTGTAACTTCAGTAGTAAATATGTCTCGGTTTATTGTCTCAAAAGCACGTTGCAAATCCAGAAATACACACATTACTTAATTGTTCTTTCAGTACACTAAGGACCATATTAATAGCAGTTTCGCATTAATGATCCCTTCAATAGCTAGACTGGCCACTTAAAAATACACTCTGAAACTTTTTAAAGCTAAATTTTTTACTACGTCCAGATGGAAATGTAAGCTGCGCTAATTATAACTTCCACGCCATACTAAAACTGTTGGGGGAATGTACCCTCAAATACACCATAAAAACATCTGGGGTACCAACATAATGAGAAAGCATGGTGGGCCAACTTACAGAGCTGTTACAGAGATGTTTTTCGTATATGTAGTTTCTTAAATTTTATCTGCTTGAAATAGATTGCAATTTTCAAGTCTTCCATTAGAGGTCCCCCAGCCCTCCTATTCTATGAGTTAAGAAACTCTGATTTGGTTATTATTCCAAAACAAACAACACAACATTTATCATAATTATTATTCTTAGAGAATAACTTTATTATTATTATTATTATTATTAAGAACAAAATATTTATGTAAAATAAATAATTTTACAAATTAAAATTTAAAGCCATTGGGGGGAGGGGGGTAAGTCAGAATATTTTATTTAAAAATTTATTTATTTTTTTGTTCTCAACTATGTAGATACTTTCTTAAAAAGCAGTAACGTTTTCGATAATAATTTAGACGTTAAAGTGAGGGTAATTTCATTTTTAAAAACATATAACTACTTTTCATTAAATTACACACAAAAACTAAGTAAAATATTATGGTTTTTACGTTTTAATAACTTCGCGTGTTTTGTTTTTACAATTTTATAATATTTTTTGGAACTATAAACCTATAAATTCACTAAATAAAATATAATGCAGCTCAATCAATCAATCATGGAGGGATGAAAAAATATATAAAAATATTCTTAAAACTGATAGAATATTTGCGAATTTTATAAATTTTTATGTATTATTCGCTTAACAATAATTTAATATTATTGTATGTGTAGATCTAGAAGAATATAAGCATTAAATTATATAATTATAACATTTCTTGTCGCTGCCTTTTAATTGAAAAACTATTTTTAAATATAATTAATTTTTTTTTTATATAAGAACATTTTTATGTGAAGTATTTCCTACTGTTTTTAAGTGTAATTATTTATAATACACTCAGTTTAATAAAGGTATGTAGGTATGTTCCTTTTTTATGTTTGTATTTATGTATTTAAAAGAAAAAGACATACTACGACTGAGCAAACGAACGTTTTTATTAGCCGTCTCCTATTTTTATTTTATTACTTGGAAAATCAATTTAAATCTAGCTTGAATCTGTACAAAAAAAAAGTACTTAAAGCGCAGACTGACTAAACTATTACTGACGCATTATTACCGCGGATTTGAGTACCAGGGTATATTCCAATTTTGGCAGAGATTTCGTTTATATGTAATCGATTCCCCTACAGGTAGTAATATCGGGAGAAATTCTCTAGCGGGCATGTAACATATGGCTTGTGCTGGATATGTACGATTAAATTGATAAGGAAAATATATATTTTTTTTCTATGATATGAAATATAAAGTTACAAAAAACTGCACCTACATAAGACAGGTGAACACCATCAAGAATTTATTATACCCACAAACAATAGACAAAGTTCAATAATTAAGTGTCATTGGAGAACTGTGCAATGCCATTCTCCCAGGGAACTATATATATGTAAATGAACAAACGACGTCTTTTTTTTTTAATATAGAGGGATGGGGTCCTATTCTATATAGAAGAGAAGAAATCGAAGTGAAGACTGTCGACTGTCGAGAAATAAAAACCCAACATCTCATCAAAGATTTGAACGCAGGTTTTTTTAAGGGAAGGTTACCGTCGAGAGGCATGAAAAATGTATGAAATTTGGAAAAAACATTTTTTTTCATAAAATAAATACTTTTGGAAATGGGTTTTAACGTATTTTATTCTTCTGGAAAGTAAATTCCAGCTCCCTCCCTTTTAACGTATTTTATTCTTCTGGAAAGTAAATTCCAGCTCCCATAAAACTAAGCCATGCACAGCGTGTTTTGGTCTGCGCGGGGGCTCTCCACAGCTCTGTCAGTTCATCCGAAACAAATAGGGTTGAAAATTATTCAACTAAATGAAATTTGGGGACCTTATCGGTTTTCATTTTCAAAAAAACATCTGAATAACAAAATGCCAGCCGTTTGGAAAAAAAAAAAATTTTTTTTTGCTTCAACGGACGAAAAAACTATTTCTAAATCAAATTTTGAGAAAAGTTGCTTACTGATGACCCCGCAAACTGAATTTTCTTTCAATTAATTACGGAGAGATTCAGCTGAAACATGTTGTTCCCAGAAAAACGCATTTCAAGTTTAAGATTATAAAAAATCTTTGACAACTTACTTCAGCTATTCCAGCACCATACAGGGGCCCTTCCTCTTCCTCCAAGATTGTGCTGAATCTGAAGATTAACGGTTTCACGAAATTTATAAGAGCAATAAAGACCTGATTCAACTTTAACATTTCATTTTTTTGGATAAGGAGCCTGCCTTAGACAGTGTGAATAGGTATCTCATCGAAGAAGATTAGTTGAGAGATATAGAACGAACACTAAATGCGAAAATATCATTTTAATGTTGATCAGGCAAAGGCAAGGAAACAGATTTATTATTTCACGTAACAATTACAGAAAAACATTTGGTTCTTTTTTAATCGACTTCAATAGGAGGTTTTCAATTTGACTGATTTTTGTTTTTCGAAAAAAGTTGGACATCGGACGTGGAAAACATTGTCGCGAGAAGAAATTGGCAAAATTCTTGCGTGAAAGCAACAAAACTATTCTAATTGTAAAATTAAGAGGAATCCATAGACAATAATTTTTTTTAAAGACCCCGATAATTATGGAAAAAATCGCATAGGAGTCTGACAAAAGAGCGTGAACGCAGATCAATTTAAAATTAGTTAGCCCTTTTGCCAGTTTACAGACAGACAGTTCACCGCATGTACGACGATGGTACACGATTTAAAATGGAAGAGAGGTCATAGCACAATGAGGTTCGCCCCCTCAAGATATGAGGAGCCATATCATCTAATATGATCCAACCAATGCGATTGGCCACCAAACTGGCGATTTTCCAATAGGAAAATGCTAGCATTCATGTTTTAAAGTGGTCTTCGCTATTCCCAGATCTAAATATTAATATTAAATTCATATTGAAAATTTATGAAGATGGATTTCTTGCGATATCTATGCACAAGGAATACAATAAAATTACAAAAACCAACTAAAAACTAGAGCTAACAAAGTCATTTAGTCTTCCATTTCCAAATAAAACTTTAAGAATTTCAAAAGTTTTAAGTGAAAGTAATAAAGTGTCTCGGAGTGACAGAAAATCTATTCGAGGCTTCTACATACACAATTTAGGTGATTAGTTTTTTTTTATATAGGTTATTCTTGCATAGAAAATACTCTTGAATGTTTACAGTATTTAATACTTTTTTCACACTTTCCACCAGGGACCCCATCCTTCACGTGCTCTACATGCTCCGTTCTGAATTCAATTCCCAAGTTAGGAACTGATTCCAGAGTTCTCCCGAAAACAACTAGATACTACAGAAGTGTCGATCAAATATTCTTTTCTTTTGCATCCACCTTTTCCCGATATGAATGAATATTTTATTTTTTTCTGTGGCAAAACACTCAAGATTACCCTCATAGATAACTACTGCAAAGTAACTTTTTGATTTTAACATCTGTGAATTTCTTCTTCTTTACAGCAATTAGATTTTGTAATTATACTACTATTGAATCGGTTTAGGTTAGGTTAGAGTGGCGGCCGTCGTAAAACCATGTACGGTCAGCCACACTTAGTCCATCTATAGTTCATTGTGATGCCACCTTATTTATTGGGACCCTAAATGGAAAAGATACCTCATATTTAGGCTCACAAGAGCTATGAACCTTACCAGGTCCCTAAACTCTGTTTTTTTGCTAATTCCCCGAGTTCACAAAAAAGTAACTACCAAGCTTATTCCTCCTATGCTCAATGTTAGGGCATCCACACAGCAGGTACTGAACGATCTCAATCTCTTCCTCGTCTTTTTGTATAAGTCATTGTTTGGTGCTTGCATGAGCTCAGTATGTTTGTCAAAGAGGCAGTGTCCCATGATAACTGCAGTAAGTAATAATACGCACATCATTCCGGTTCCTCCTTAGCAGAAATTCAATCTTCCCAAGACATATCTCGGGGCAAGCTGTCTGGAAATCGCACATGTGGTTAGTTCTCCCCATCTGCAATTTGCCAGCTTACAGAATCCTCTTCACTGATTCTAGCGGCCGACCTATGGGTTCCACTGCTAGACATATATTCATATCGGAACTCTTTCTGGCCAGAGCATCAAGGTATGTGCCTGTGACCAGACACCCATTGAGTTGGTGTAAAAAACTAGTTCAAATGTTTTCGTTTACATACAAAAAAGAAAATATTCAAGTAAAATTTCATTTAAACTGATTAATCTGATCGAAATTTTTACGTCTAGCTCACAAATGTCATTGAGTGACCAAGCGCGGCATGTAAATGCCTTTAAAAATCATTTTGTCGCCATCACCAATGAAAAAAAAAAATTAGTAAGGGTCCATACAAATTCGACATACATTACATGAAAAAAGCAACAGTCATAAAAAACATATATTTCGTTACAACGATTGGAATGTTTCAGGAAAGTGAAGGCATATTAACTGTTAGTTGAACGGAAGAGACGAAAATCTGCGATTGTTGCAGTTGTTAAAAACCAAAGCAATGTGCTCATCTGTTTCGTATGTAAAATTAAACAGGAACAAAAATATATCCTATGTTCCATTCAAATATAAATGTTATAATAAATTGAAATACATTTCTTATTTTATTGTTATTCCCTTCTATTAGTACTGTTATATAATGGATCCCATTGGTATATGCCTATGAAAATAAACAGACATTTTTTTGTCTCTGCTGTAAAATTAGTATTTTTACACATAGAAGCTCATGCAAACAAACAACGAAATGTCGACTGAATTAAAAACCACTTTCTATGGAAAATCTGAGTCTGGATGTTCAGGGCATTGTTGAGGAATCTGCATAAATGTATACACGCATATGTACAGAATTTAGGCAATTATTTACGTTCATAAATTAAAAGAAAAAAATTCAGAAGAACTTCTACGAAACTGGTTTGCATCAATATTTTTGTCATTTTGTTTCACATACATATTATGTATTTTCCTCCACTCCTTAAAAATAGAAAACGGCATAAAAAATAGTTTTTCTTCTTCTTCTTCTACTACTCATAGAAAATATTAATTTTATTAATTGCATTGTAGTAACTTTGAACTGTTGAAATGGTAAAAATAAAAATAATTTTTTTCTCTCTATATTTTATACAATAAATTTCAATTTCTAAATTAAGAATCACACAAAATGAATTTCTTAAAATTATAATAAATTTATAACTTTTTTATTTTTCCTGTTGAAGGGATTTATATAGAAAACGAAACTTTTTTTTATGTTAAATATTATAGTTTAGAATTGTTTACTGATACGAACATATTTTGTATATGTATTGAAAAAAATTAAAAGAAAAAATTATTGCACTAAATTAAATATAAAAGAAAATAATTGTGCTATGTTATAGCCCGAGAAACTTTGTTTAGCTTATACTAGATATGGAAAAAAACACTGTTCAAATTAAATATCTAGTACACCTACCTCTTGAACACATCGATTAAGAGGGTGGGGAAAGTTTCACCTCAATTAGATTAAATACCGCAAATGATTAGTGTAGCAGTAGAACTGTGTAATTGCCTTGAAACTGGAAGTTTGATTCGGTAATCTCAAATCATTGGATCAATATCTTTTTAAAAGATCATAGACTGTTGTCATTGATTGCAAAATAATGCTAAAATAAAAAGATATTTTATCAACTGAAAAACAGAGCTTGTTTTGCTTGAGGTCAAAAGAACAAGATATGAAGGGAAAAGAAACTGGCTCTGGAGCTAAGAAACCGAAAGCAAAGCCAACTGATCTTCCTAATTCAGAAATGAGGGTTGTTAACTAATCTGTTCCGAACTTTCGGTAATAGCAATATTATGCAGTGCTCAGACTCTTAAAGCCTTGTGCCGCGCTTTGCTATTTCTATTATTGTGATGTTCAGACATTATTGAAGAACACACAACTTTTTCGAATTGTCTAGAGATAAACAACTGTCGTCTCTGGAAAAAATATTTCAATCATTACTTTCTTAATATGAAACATGTTTCTCCCATAAAATAATTAATTGTTTTTGTGTTTATTTATGAGCCATGTTGATATTTGCTTCACGAAAAGTATTGGCACAAATAAGTTTCAGAACTGTGAGAAAAGAAGAGCAAGTGTCTGAAAAAAAAAGTTCGATGTTTTTTTTGTCTGAACAAGGAAAAACTTTGACTTAGAAAATGATGAAACTTCTGAAGCAGAAAATCTTACATGCAGATATATTCCTATATAAAAAGAGTTCACCATTTGCACCTACGTTTATGAACTGATAATTTTCTTGTATAATAACCGAGTAAAAAATCTATCCACGTATAAAGTGAACCGTGGTTCCCCTTGCATGCATAAAAAATTAAAAGAAAAGAAGTAAAGCTCTGAATTTGATTTTTGTTTTCTTTCAAGAGCTGTATATAATAAAGGACTTTTAAAGTTCCGGTTCAGTTTAGATTTATTAGGTGCAATTTGGCTGTGATATAAGAGATTTTGGGTTTAGAGATTAACGTGTTGTTTCTGCATAAAATCTGTCCTTTAGTACCTAAAATATTTCACAAAAGATCTTATTGGTCACGGTGTCTAGATGGAAAGGCGGGAACCATGTCTGCATCTTAGGATTATATAGAAAAAAAGCTAGGCTATGCAGTGTAAAATTCGTGTACGCGCGATAAGCATATTTTTTTGAGTCGCGGGGGGAGATGACAAGAGGGCTGGGTGTTTAGTTGTTGCCAGTCCGACATTTCTGCATCCCCACAGAATAATAATTATCCCTAAAATGAATGTTAAATTACTCTGGTACAATCCAATGATTTGAATTTCACGTAATAATTCCACATCAACTTATACAGACACTCCCCAGGACATTGGTATAGGAAATACTACCGACGTAACGTTACGTACTATTTCCACACAGAATTTACATTAATTATTAATTAAGGAGAAGGTATGACTAATATGAACAAATAGTCCACAATGATAAAATTGTTGCTTTACACGTAAATAGTAACATTGTACGTCATGGCCAATTGTCAGGTTCATATGAAGCATTTTAATTTTAATTTACCTAAATAACATGTTTCCTGCAAATAAACAAGTAGACAACAATCCATTTGTGAAGTAGCAACTATTTCTATACTACTGCAGTTTCTACCAAAGTTTGTCTTTAACTAATGTCGATTTCGATGGGACCATTTGAGTGTTGCACTTTTTCTGGCAGCGGAGAACTGGGAGCACTGAAGTCCATCGAACATATTTCTGTCATATTCCTTGTATTTGTGGACACACGTATTATATACATGGAACTGTCAAACGTAATAAATGCTCTTTATTGATATATAGAAACAAAGTTCTTCTTAGCTTTATGCCAATTACAAAAAAAAAAAAAAAATGTTTAATTCATTTAACTCCAATATTTCACAAATAATCGCGACAGTACACTTTGACAGAGCAGATGACAATTCAACTTGAATAAGTATTTGTAACACCGACAAAATATCCGGTGCAAATTAGGGGAAGTGAGTGCAAAACTTGTGTTGCACTTCTGCTATAAAAATTGTCCCACCGAACATTTTCAGTGTTGCACTGCTGGAAAAAGTGCAATACTGGTGTTGCACCGAAGTCCCATCGAAATCGACACAACTAATTTACGTGTAGTAATCATTTACAATTTTAACAGTTTGTGAATATGTTACCAAAATATCAAAGTGTACATTTTTATATTATTTTGTGAGTCCAATGGTGAGAGAATTTCATAGTCAAATTTGTGTATAAAATATGTGACCTTCACAAGAAGATACATATTCGAGTAGTTATCTAGTACGACAAAGACTACTAAGAAATTTAATGGATATTTTGAGGATATCCTTAATGCTAGGAAATGCAGAAATGGTATTGCAGTTTCCAAGAAAGCAACTTTTATCGTAAGGATAAAGATAGTTCTCGCAGGCTATTCATATACTTATGTACATATTTTCACAAATCTCATTTTGTAAATAAAGCGTTTTTATATGGATACTTCGATCAAGAATAAAGTTTTCACAGCGCATGAGCGTGTGTGTGTGTGTCATTCCTATAGAAATTTTACTTCCCAGCCATACAAAACATAAAATTATATCTGGATTGTCAGACATTTAACTAGTCAACAGAAGAGATGTTATCTGCGTCAAGGTTACATATCGCAATGATTATGCAAAACAAGGTTAAAGGGTTTGGTTAAGATGTTTTCCTACCACACCCATTATACTCATTAGAAGGATAAGACTGTAATTTTTTTTTCACAATCAAGTGTACTTAACCAGGAGTTTTGAAATTTAAAATTTTTTAATTCAAAATCAGTATCGAACACTGGATTTAACCCATGTTGACTATCAATAAGATCTATGGGCTCCATTTTATTTCTTAAAGGAAATACAAAAAGAAAGAACAGAGCTTACTCTTTTTTCAACTGACATAGAAAAAGAGCAGATAGATTTTCTCTTCTTTTTCCGAATGTTCTGAGATATGTATGCCAATAAACAAACGAATGTAAAAAAAATAGCATCGATGGCGTAATTAAAAGCTACAATTATAGTTTTCAATCTTAAATTTAAATTCACAAAGATCTGTTTTAAACTAGACTCCCCTAATCCTTTCCCTATCTCCTTCCTGCCATGCTGTGCTTTGCATCATAGGGTATCCCTTGAGCTTGGCTTAATAATATTAAAAAAAAAAAGACTCAGTCATGAAAGAATGGCAGTTAACATTTTTCTATGTGTTAGTTATACCATCATCGTTCATACTTACTTGTTTTTTCTTTTACATAGGAAAAAAAACAATCCCTCCTTTTAATCATGGAATCTCCCTTGGCATGAAACTATAATGTATGTCTTGTCTCTCAATAAATATTGGCTATAACAGTAAGCACAATAATAAATTCAACACGGATAATATGAAAATTCACTACGCGTGTAATTCAGAAAAAAAAAATGAGCAAAAAAAAACAATCACATCAAGTACAAGGTACTTAATAATTATAATATGTAATAATATACCTAAAGGAAAAAACTAGCATCTTACTAAATATTATTCTTTTGTATTAATTACCGTTAATAGTGTGTATATAAAGTAAAGTATAAAAGATGTGTTCAATAAATAAAATCCACTTAGTAAAAAATATATAACTCGTTCGACGACAAAAACTAAAAAAAAAATAAAAAATAATAAGAATACGAACAAAAAAACTGGTCTACAATAAATCAGAAATTATCAAAAATAGTAGCTCTGATTAATAAAGCAATTATCATTCTTATAACTGTATATTTTAAATGTAGTTTTTTTTTTATTATTATTATTATAAGCTATAATTATGTATGAAGTGTATTAATACAAGTATTTCATGTAATCCAGCTCTGAGTGTTTTTTTTTAAGGATTTAATAAAACGTAACTTAAAAGAAAAGAAAAAAATGAAGAAGCGATGGAAAATATTACCGGATAAAAATATTTAATATCCTTCTATTGCTGCCTCTCTTTCTCCTCTTCTCTCAGAGTACTTTTGTTTTTCATAAAAAACGACGTGAAATATTCTGCTTATAATTGTTATTCACAGTAAAAATTATGAACAACAGACAATAAATTATATAATTTCTTAAAGCTTAAAAATATATCGTAGATCAGTATTAGATGATGATTTACAACACAAACGGCTGCAAGAAAGTTAAGTTATACTTATTTGCTTCATATTTAAATCTCAAAACGAAAGAGAGCCCCGCTTAAAGAATATATTATTCAATTTGCAGAGCAGACCGTTTCGACATCTTTTATTTTATTTGTGTATTTTGTATTATTTTTATAAACTATATTTCTCTCATCAATGTTGTTGTAATATAAATAATTCTATCACACTTAGCGCAAAATATTCAGGATTTGTTTGAAATCAAGAGAATTGAATTGAAAAATATTGTACTACATACATAATATATAAGTCAGTCAGAGCTGGGGAGGGGGGCCGGCCACACAACATATTATTATCGTTCGATTTGCAATTAAAAGATGTTGATTAGCATATTCATATTTATAATAATATGTAAAAGTGTATGTCTGTGTTTGTTTGTGTACAGAGTGCGATTTAAAGATGTTGGGATTCGTGTTATTTTAGTCTCTCTCTTCTGTTTTTTGTTGTTTAAATTTCGAATCATGCAAAGAGTTTATTTATTTGTTTAACGTTTTTTTTCTTCTTTGTTTTTTTTTAAATAATAAAATTAAAGAGGTGGCAAGGTTACTTTTCCTTCTCTGGCTTTATGTGAGTTACGTAATTTTTCTTATTCAATTTTTAACGACATTCCCAAACTTTGACTGTTTGATCTACACTGCCAGAAATGACATATGGGTGCGTCCTGTGGAAATCTATAAGAAATTAAATATGTTTCAATTCAAATAATATATATAATCCAATAAAATCATTATTTTATCGCCATCTTACCAATTGAAGTGCAGAAATGTTGATGGGCGTATAAAGTTTTCATGCATCGCTTATTACGTAAATCCCAAACTCTTATGGTTTTGTCATCGCTAGCTGATACCATATATTTTCCTCCAGGATGGAATGATATACCTCGAACCCAATTGTCATGTCCAGTCAGTGTAAATAAACAGATGCCTACACTAACGTCCCATATCTAAAATGGTATAAAAATATTTGAATAGCTGCTATCATTTTTAATATCTCTGTTGAGAATTATTATAAGAGAAAAATAACATAATAATAACAACAACACAAAATTATACTTACACGAATTGTTTTATCCCTTGAACCGGATGCAAGGAATGGTCCTTGATGTAATCCTTTTTTATTATCTGCACCTGCAGCCTCATTTATAGCAGATGAGGCTGATTCTGGTGCCCAAGCAATACACTCTACGGTATGTTCATGATCTCTAAGTTCAACCTGAAATTTAATTATTATTTTACTATTAAATTGTATTAATGGTAATATAAGTTTTTGTATATGAAACAGAATCAACAGAGATTAGAAGGAAAAAAAAAGTGGTATAAAAAATTATTTTAGTCTCTCGTCACGTCCCTCTAAAGTAATTCTAGAATGAAAAGACTATATGTAACAATGGAAGATATTTTGGGAATAGATGTTTATATTTACAAGGGCTATTCGATAAGTTCGTAGAAAGTCAACAGTTGACACGCGTAGTACAATGTCAAAGCCATTGTGAGCTTCCCATATCTCTTTTAGTCTACACCAAATTTCAAATTCGGATCGTTCATTAGTCTGTTGTTGGCTGGCACGTCGTTTAGAGTCGGACTAGTATTATGATTTGTGAAAAGTGGATGAACCAGAATTTTGTGTACTGCGGAAACATTGATTTTTGAAAGGCAAAATGGGACAGGAAGCTGGATAAACATCATACTGAGTCTGCTACATCGATTAGAACTCTTTACAAGTGGTTTAGTAATTTTCCCAGTGGCAATATGAACACAAACGACGTTGAACGTTCTGGATGACCTGGCCTGTTTAGGATACAACTGCAGAGACTGTGGAGAAAATCCATGATATGATAAAGAAGACAAAAGATTAAAAGTGCTAAAATACTAGGCATTTCAAATGATCGAGTGCACAATATTTTCCACGCACATTATTCACCCCCTTTTCTCTGCAAACGCGTTAACTTTTTGGTCCTAGCAGACAATCGCTCCAGCTGTTTATCAATGCAATCACTGGATCTGGCCCTTTCCAGTATTTTTTGAAGAAGATAGACAACAGCGAACTGTGTCGACGTCGACTGTGCGAAGAGAAAGATGGTACTTCGAAGTTATTATATGTAAATGCCTCGCGATTGCAGCTTTAAGGTTGCAAATCACTGGAAAAGTATTTATCACTCCAAATAAGATTTACAAGCTAGCTCATAATTGAGCTCGTAAAGAGGCTACATTTACCCTAACCGCTTTAGTGGAACATACAATATATCAACTCTGGTCGGGGTGTCAGCAGGAACGTAATGGCCTAGTCATCCCTACTTGTAACCTTAACCTTACACGAATATTTACAAATAAGAAAACTTTAGAAAATTGTCCCGTTTGCTCGCAATTGATCAAAAGTGTGAACGAGTAAAACTGTGTGGCTTGCTTCAACGAAATTCGTAGACATTTTTGCGCCGTTTCAAAACAGTTGATGAACAGTTGGATGCATAATTACCGAATGCAAGCAACAGAATGGATTTCCATCGGGGAACTTGCTACAAAGGCGAAAACCATTCGATCAGCAGGAAAAGTGATGGTTACAGTCTTCTGGGATGCTCGTGGTATTATCTTTATTGACTTTCTGAAGAACAGTAAAATGACTGGGAAAAATTACGCATTATTGGTGGACCATATAAATGAGGAAATAAAAAGTATGATACAAACACATATTTACAAAAGTTTGCATATGTTGCGTATTATTAATCGAAGTTTTGGTATTACTATGATTTATCTAGCGTTTCACATTCGAAACATCTACTGGAAAAAGCACTCCTTGATTTATTTACTGAGATATTAAGACCTCTTCTGTACCCCTAAGCTCAGGAATTATCTTATACCTCCCTCTTTCGTTATGAGTTTTAAAACAAGCTTGTATACTGTATTAAGTCTCAGGCTACTTTCTAATGCGAGATCTAGGATAATGGTGTTGGGTCCTATCAACAGCCCATCAAGATGATATCTTCAGAAAATGAATTATCAGTTTGTATTGTATTACGTGCCGGTTGTTGTCGAGTGTTAATTATAATAAGAAATAATAGCGCGACAAAATTATATATCCTGGTCTAGCTCCGGAATCTATGCATTATAGCGAACTTTGAATTGCTCTTCAGACATTTTATAAATTCAATAACCTTTTTGGTGAATTCTGTTTGGGTAAAATTCAAAATGTATTTATGCAGCACCAATTCAAAATTCATGAAAATACGTTGACCTCAACTTCATCGGTACTACTATGCAGATTACTTTTGTGTCCAACCGATCTTTGCGGAACGGTAGTGGTAGGTTAGGTTAGATTAGACAAGAGGGGTGCAGCTAAAAGTGCCTAGCCTTGACCTCCAGTTGGTCTATTGTGCCCCTTGACCTCATGGGATAACCTTTAAAACCGCCCTAAATTCCCCTTAGGAATCTAGGGATGCATCTGAACTCTTTGCAGAGCGGCACAACACGGCACAGTGTTACAAGTTACTATAATAGCATCAAAAAACGTTATAAATTCTATGTTAGCGTAAAAAGTAACTTGTTGCTCTGAACTGATAAAAGCGGCAACTTTAATTTGATGGCTTACTTTGATATCCTAATTAATACGTAGTAAAGATTTTTTTTTTTTTGGTTGGATTTCAGAAAAAATGCTATCCCTTATTTTAATATAATAATATTTCAATGAAATTCCGTGTGGACGAAAAACTACTATAGAAGCGCTAAGCGTTAGATCTGACATTCAATTGTCTGTCACAAGAAAAAAATAGGTCTTTATGGCGATAGCATGTTTCTTGATAAAATCGTATTAACTTGAAGATAAATTTTGATACAGCTTCTATTAGAATTAAAGTTTCGAACCCTATTTATGTAAGGAATTGAGATACGATTTTTTTTTACGGTTTGAAAGCTAGAAGTAATTCAGTGGTATGAGGAACAACGTGATTCTCTAGCTTTGGGTTCGAGACTCTGGATTCGAGTCTCAACGGTGTCCACCATCAACGTTCAAGTTATTCTGTTGACTCCAAATCACTCATTATAAACCCATTAGGATTCTATAACGTGCGAGTGAGAGATAATTCAGAATTCACCTAAAACTCAAACACAAAGATTGTAAAGTACCAAACGAATCTCTCCGTCTCCCCCATTATCACAGGGATTAGTGGAATAAAAAGAACGAACATACCTTGCTAATCACTTATGTAAATAGTTTCACCGGCAGTCAATTACAGCTAATAATAATGCGCGCGTTATACTTCGAAAACTGTAAAAAAGTATTATTATATAAGAGAAAAGGTGGTAATTTTGGATTGGTTTACTTTATGTCGGAATCTGAACGAAATTCAAAAAGCTTGGAGTTAGTCAGCTCAACTTGTGTATGAAAATGATAAATAATGCACAGAGGAGTCTCAAATTTGTTCAATCAAGTGAACAAAACATCACTTCAAAGAACTTATGACAAATATATATATTGTATAAAGAAATGTCAGTTCCATAGCAGATGGATAGTGGATGGTAACCCACGCTTCGACATTTAGACGGTACAATGAGTGAAAAAAAGGAAAAATTCGAGTGAAGTGCATCAGGATAATGCACACGAAATATATTAAAAAATAATAATTCATGGGTATTTTTCTGACTGTGGCACGTCAATTTCTAGCTCTCAAATTGATGGCTCTTCTCGGTCCTTCTCATTTAACCTGAGCCTTAACTTTCGACAAGATCTACTGAAACGGCTTACAATAAACGGAAGTCGAAGAATTAGGATGTGTCTTGTACTGTTTATGGATGGATGGAGATTTAGACAAGTTTGGGACGCAAATGGTATTCCTGGAATAAAGGCCACAACAAGGTTTACACTATTTATGGTTCGTACGTTGTGATTATTACGCTCAATATTATTAAACTTACTTTGCAGTCTTTTGAATTTGTCAACCACACTCTGACAGAGTGATCATTTGAGCACGACGCGAACAGGCTACCATCATCAACATTTACTCGTACCATCCTAACCCATTCTCTATGTCCAGTATATGTTTTTACGCAATATCTAAAAAAAGAAAAACGAAATTTATACAATCATAAAATGAAATTAAAAATATATATTTCTATTTTACCCCGTAGCAACTTCCCACATCTTAATCGTTTTGTCTCGTGAAGCCGAAAGTACGTAATCGCCAGCGGGTACAAATGCCACTGATGACACATTATGATCGTGACCATGCATTGTCTTGACACATTCATATGTCTGTTGAAAATCCCAAAGTTTTATTGATAAATCTGCACTACAGGACGCTATAAAAATTTATATATAAAATAAGTATTCTACACAAGACAATTATTGCTATTATCATGCATACCTAATAGTTTGCCCTGCGCATCAAACGCAATATCTTGAACTGAATCTGTATGACCTTTAAGGCTTCTTTCATATTCTCCTGTTTCAAAGTCCCAAACTTTTATAGTAGCATCTTCTGAAGATGATACCATTAAGCTAAATATAGGATGAAAGAGTACCTATTGAAAAAAATATATATATAATTTACGTTAAAAAACCAAAAACAAAAAAATATTTACTCGTGTAATGCTCGCTCTGTGTCCGGACAAAGCAAATTTCTCTGGAGGTCTTGGAATCCATTCTCCTGGGCTTCTCTTAGATTTTGTTGGTGCTCCCTCAATTACTTCTTTTTCTGCCTCAGACAATTTAGCTTCTAATTCCATAACTTTTTTCTGTAAACGTATCACGGACGTCCATTTCTTTTCCAAAAGTCCACCAAACTTTCTTTCGATTTCTGTATTGATATCTGCTTCCTTGCGAAAAGCCTCAAGAGCGTCAGAATATCCATTACTGCCTAGATAATCGGCAATCGCTTGGTTACTGTAATAATAATAATAATAATAAAAAGGTAATATAAGCATTTCATTTCTTGGTTAAAAATAAAAAAAGATACTTACAGCTCCTCGCGCTGCCGTTGAGACAACACCATTTTCATACTGTTTTATAAAATATCCGAGATTATTGATCCGAACTTTCTAGCCTTTTTTCTTCTATATATTTATATAACTGGAAAATAAATAAATTTTGTCATGTTAATTAATTTGTTATTGTGTTTTAAACTGATAATTTTTCGAATAACAGTTTACTGATCAAACCAAGATATCAATTATTGTTGGAGAAATGGAAAGGGTACATGCAGGTATAAAAATCATAGAACATCCGATATAATAGGTATGTAAGTATTCAAGAACAAAACTTTCTTGTTTTTGCTCATCGGATCTAATTTTATGTTTTTTTTAATTATATATACCTGACTTCTCTAACAGTCTTTAATTGTTTCTACGAATTATTCATCCGTTCTCCTTCATTCTCCTTGTATCTTTTAACTAAATTAAGTTTTCGCAGTACAGTAATTCTATCAATACCTCCACCTCCACCATTTTCCACCACTTATTTACTTGTAAAACTATCAATTTCTCCGAAAAAGTTCCAACTGAACCTGCTCATTTGGCTTCTCATGCACTCTCATGTTTCTGGGAAACTAGGTAGGCTATGGTTATCATTACATTTTCCCTTTTCAAAGGATTTACCCTAAATATTAACTTAGAATGATGATAGGATAGGTCATGTGTGAATAAGCAGCAAAGTGAAACCGTAAATATGATCTGTATCGAAAACACTTCTGAAACAGAATAACAAAATGCCGGTCGCCCAAATAATATCAAATTTCATGAATCCCAAAGAAGAATGCAATTAGTTAGGTACCAAATTCTCATAAAATTTTCTTTTTTTATAATGTTCTTCTCCTCTTCATATTGTCATCATAATTAACACCTTTCAATTAAGGAAAATCAATAAATTCATCAGCAATAGACCTTAATAAGGTGTATTCACCCGACAAAATTAATCCACGAATGGAAATATAAAGAGTACAGCAATTTAAATATACTTTATCGACAGATTAAGGGATGTAAGGGTGCAACGGGGGGAAAGGAACGGCCGGCGTGGTAGGTATGGTAAATCTATTTTCTTTAAAAACATACTCATACGAAATATTTACTCAAGTGAGAAGGACTTCATGAATGGTTTTCCTTATACATATTTAATAAGGATTAGCAATTAGAATTATTGACGGTACAAAACACTGGGAAACTTTAGAGGGGATGACGATGAATATATTTTATATCAGACATGAGTTTGCAATTGGCTTACACACATCAGAGTATTAGTTAGATGAGTATATTTTAAGGGGATTGTATACTCTACTCTACAGGGAGCAGCTATACATTTACCATAGAATATAGTAGAACGGATAACAGGAAA
The DNA here is from genome assembly GCA_963930735.1 of Dioctria linearis. Lineage (NCBI taxonomy): Eukaryota > Metazoa > Arthropoda > Insecta > Diptera > Asilidae > Dioctria > Dioctria linearis. Next base: position 13,466,184 of record OZ005740.1, on the reverse strand, counting down.
TATTGCTATTTTCATAAAGTTTTATAATTAATTGATTCGTACGCCAACTTAAGTGAATTACTGCAATTACATAGAGCGGTTGTTATGAAAAAAAAATGTAAGTTCTTTCATCTAAACCCACAAGAACTTTCAAACCGCATTAGCTTGCAGAGATTGTATTTTTCTGCCATCGTTAAGGAGGTATGTTCTTCTCATAGGCCAATGTAGTGTTAATTTAAGCATAAACAGTGAACGTATTGAACAAGTGGAAGAAATCAAATATCTTGGTGTAATTTTGGATTGTAGACTTAAATTTAATCTCCATGTGAATTATGTTACGAAAAAAATATCGAAAAAAATAGGTTTTTTTTTAAAAGAATAAGGAATAGATTAGATACATTACAAGAAATAAATGTTTACAATGTAAATTATAAAGCCCCATTTTGAATATTGTTCAACTGCGTTGTATATGTGTGATGAAAATGAGTTCACGAGACTACAAAGGTTGCAAAACAAAGCTATGAGAGCTATACTGAAGTGCAGCAGCTCCCCAGGAATTTCAGATATGTTAATTGCATTGTGTTGATTAAGTGTCAAACAGCGTGTAGCTATGAATGTTTTATTGTTTGTTGATAAAATTAGAAGAGGATGTATGCCTAAATATTTATCATGCCTAATTAATTATGTTAGAGATATACAGCCATACTTGTTAAGAAATGCAAATGTTTTTCGATTGTCATTATTTAGGAATAGATTGGCCCAAAATAGTTTAGTGTATATAGGTTTTCAGTTATTTAACATGTTACCATCAAATGTTAAAACAGAAACAAATATTAAAATTGTAAAAAACACATTATAGAATTTGTTAAAAATAGTTTTTAGAATAATACTGTTATGATATTGTATAAAAATAGTAATTAACTAAATAAATCAAATCAATCAAAAAATCATTGGCATTGATTTATAACTTGATGACGACAACTTTTTACCATCGAACTTATTCCAAGTTTTCGTGTTATATTTATTAAAAGACGTTGTGATTTAAGCAGTGATAATTTGCAAAAGCAACATCCTGGGAAATATTTAATAAAAAAATAATAATTTATTTCTTTGTGCAAATCACTTCGGGAAGTATGATGTGTCTGCTGTGCTGGTGGTAAAGCAAAGGAGGGTTTTTGTTTTTGCTGCCGGTACGTGACACCTGGGTCATGCGAGACATGTTAGAACCATGTCAAAAGCTGTTAGCTCTAAATGAAGTTCCAGGTTCATGGTTTTAACCAAAGGAAGCAGTAAAGTTAAAATTACCAATCATAAATTTTTTTCTAATCTCTGCTCTTTCTTTGACATTTCAAAACAAGAACTGCGGTACTCCTAGTCATGAGCTGGAGCAACTGGGGTTAACCCAAGTAGCAAATAAAAACAGAAACTGACAGCTTCAGGAGTAATGAGTGCCATGACTCTGGCAAATTGAACACAAAATGGACTTGGGTTAACAACGAAGCAAAAACAAAAACACCTCCAGTATCCTGTTTCGGTCAGCATTAGGAAAACATATGAAGTGCAGCTACCGATAAACGCCCCCCCCCCGTGTGGGGGGATTTGAAGAAGTATAAATTCTTTTATACTGTTATATAATTATTTTTATCTATAATAATTTATTTCTACCCACACGTTTCAGCCCAAAAATTCAGAAAATATGGAAACATGACGGAGAAATTAATAAATACTTCTCTTTAATCAACAGAACAAAATACACTAAAAAAAGAGCGTAGCTAGATATAGTTTTACGGTCAGTCGGAACAGCTGCAATAAATTGGCACGACGTGTCATATGATTATTTCTGTCTTTCAAATAAGTACCGCTATTGCGGCTATCACTTCGTTGCTTGTATAACCCATTTAAGATGTCCAAAGAATTCAGAATCAAGATTCATCTAGTTTTATTCGCATACATTTACTGGCCAACACAGATGAGGTGGACAATTTACCGCTTGCCAACCCAGATTAGATAATACAGGTTATTTAGCTTTTATAATATTAGTCATAAAGGCGCGTCCACATTGTTCGATTTCCGCACTCCTGCTACAGCTGCTTCTGATGCTCAAATAGTATTGCCTGATGTACTTAAGCCATTTCTGAGTTGGCACCACTGACTTATAACAATGGACTGAGCGATTTGCTATTTCATGTGGCACAAAAAATATTGTGTTTCTGTATATCACCGTTAGAGCACCCTTTAAAACGATTACATAAAAATCATGTAAAACTCAACCAATCAGATGAAATTTTACACCCGTAAATCGAATTTAATTAAAAAAATATTTTTTCTTGTGCCCCGCAAGCGATATTTTAATCGCTTATAAGGAATTAAACTCATTCCGACTTTAATTTTCAAAAGCTACTCGTAACTGAATCCTGCTTATGGGCAAGAGAGACGGAGCATGGTAAACACTATATTTACCTTATTCCTTCTGCAGTGATTGCATCTGTAGCCAACATAAAAACATCAAATGGCATAAGCAAACGTTCCAGAATGCAATATTTTGTGTTGGTAGCTCCAACTCTGCCATAGGGCGAAAGAGAGAACTATAAAACTTGTGCCATGCTTTCCTATAGGAAAATGACAATACGCTCAGTCCATTGTTATAAGTCAGTGGTTGGCACACATGAAATTTATATTGTTAGTTGGGAACTAAATGGTTTGTCGTTAGAGCGTTTAAAAAAACGGGTTTCGTAAGTCAGCTCCAGACTCAACTTGCCACACATTCCTAATTCTAGTCAAATCTGTGAATGGCAACTCTTTTTTCTAAAAAAAGGCCGTGTGAAAAATTTCAGTACTCTTAAGTGAAGTCGTTCTTGAGTTATCGTGGTATGACGTATATTATACACATTTTCGGCGTCTCTGTTGTCTTCTGCCACCACTTTCCCACCAACCAATGTGTTTGCCATCCATTGATTATGAAATAAATTTCTCTGCTGCCACACGAAAAATCAGCCTTTATGAAATCACGTAAGTTAACTGTTTTTTTGTATTGCCTTCGCATCCATCCCGCCGAGCCCTCCACCACTGAAAACCAGGCAAACTTCCGAATAAGTTATCAACGATGGAGAGTATAAGATGGAAAATTTTGTTTATGAAATGTTGTAAGTATTTTGGTCTCTAAGTCGATATTACCTCACCATGGATGGTCTGGATGGTTCTATAAATTTATGCCTGCTGATGCGATTAATTTCACCTAAAAGGTAAACTTATCACACATCGAAGGGATATCGTACCATGAAATAACGGAATTTTTCAGTTTGGAAATTAACAATAAATAGGCACTTGCTATAATGACATGCTGAACTAGCTAGAAGTACTCTCTCGATTTACACATAGGACACTAAATATCAAATCAAGAAAGCCAATAAAAACAAAAACGAACAACAAACTGGAAACAAATGTACCCACATAATACATTTCATATGCGTCTATATTAAGTTTCAAACTAATCATCTCAATTTGAACAAACTTTGTCCAAGTTCACGTATTGCCAGGGTATAGAATCGTCTGAGTGGATGATACGTCTAACGAAAAATGTCGACATATACGCGGCACATTTATTGTTTGTCAAATATGTATAATAAAGGCTGGCTGCAAATATTTGAGGGCAGGAGAGAATAATGTGAAAGGCTTGAGTTTTGCCAAATACGTAAAATGAGACTATAAAATTTCTACTATATGAAATGGCAAATCGCACAGACTATTTTAATACATCTCAGTGGTCAACTTCATTTTCTTATTAAAAATAATAACACTTTTCAACACAACGAACGTTTTAATTTTTTAAACTTTTTTTCAACATCACGAGCAGAGCAATATCACATAACAGTAAACAACCAAAAACAACAAAAACAATCAGTCACTCAGTAATACTCTATTGGAGCATTTTGTTTGAATTTACTATTCTCACGAATATTTGCTCCAGCAATTTGCTATTACTCGGCGTTCTCTTGCGTGGATTGCGAGACGTTCACATTATGTTCGTTGCTCGCGACTAATTGTTTGTTCGTGTTCGTTATGATTTGGATGCAACTTTAAAGAAATTGATTTAATTAAGAGAGGAGAAAAATATATATCCTGTCAATGGTACCTATAAGACAGCGTTCATTAGAAAAAATCTGCCGATAGTATTTCATAATGTTTTTTAGCTAAATTTCTCTCGTACATATTTTTGTTTTCTATCCACTCAAATTTGAGCGTGATCGCAACGATTTACATAATTCTAGTTTAGAGTTCCTTTGTTTCATATTCTTCTTTTAATCTTTTTATTTCCAAGAATTTTCGCGTTATAAAAATAGGAGGCCGCAATGCGGTGTATTATCATACTCACGCACTAAAAATATTACAAACATAACTGGTGGGCATATTACTAATGACAATGTAGTAAAATTACACTAAATTTTAGTACTAAATGGGGATACACGCACCAGCGAGGCACATTTAACAGAGAAATCATGAATAAGACCACTTTATTAAATACATTTAAGAAACGAATCGAATATTGTAATTACAAACAAAATATACGGTAATTCACATTAAGAACTTGTAATAATTTATGACACATAAGATATAAGCCCAAATTTATATACACACACCACAAAAGATTTTTTTTAAGCAATAACTTTTCAACACCAACGAAAGTTTTATAATAAATTGCAATAAAACATATACTAAAACTTTTAATGAGATTCACGAAACCATATGTTGGTAATGCAGCGATAAATAAATAAAATCTAGAAATCTTTAACTTCCATATCTCTTCGGGCATTGTTCAGACATTAATTATTATCGTACATACGTTGTCATCATCCTTTTTCAATCAATATTTTCCTTTTTAAAGAGAACCTAAAAACAATGCCGAACCTTGAAATTGTGCTTTTTGAGGACATCACAATTCTTATGTAGAATGGGACTAGTGTGTAACTTGACAATGTGCAGCAATAACATACATATTACACACTTCATTCGCGTGGGTTGGCGATAAGGAGTGAAATTGTTTTTTTTTTTTTCTGTTTGTAGACCATTATTGAATTGAACTTTTGTTCTGATTACGACGTTCTTATCAATCACAGAGAGTAACATTGAAATTAATTCCACGTAAAAATGTTTTTCTATTCTTGTCTTGACTCTGTCTATACATTTTGAAACTAAATGAATAAATTAATTATAGGAAAGAATTTTTAATTATTTACCTTCAGCAGTTTTATTGTTTAACAGAAAGAAATTGAGAAAAACAAATGTAGTAGGTAGGTATATGAATGACCTTAATAATACACTTACGCCCACTTTAGAATGAAAATTTGTGTTGACTCTTTTTGTAATCTCTTTAAATATTTTTGGTTTGTATTTATTCATATCCGAATGGAGAAAAAAAATTATTATCTGCTCCAGAGAATAGAAATCTGCGTTTTTCTAAGATATATTTTTCGTATAAAAATATACATATAGACATGTAAACAAATTTCATTAAAATAACATTTTTAAAATGATCCTATTTATTTGTAACAAACAACTAAGGCTGTTGGGTCCATTATGTATAAAAACATTGTTACTTGAATAGTAATAGGAGTAGCAGAGTAAACAAAAAAAAAAGCTAAAAGGAAAAAAAATCCCAAGATTAACTTAATTAGGTAATTATCAAAAATCTAATTATGAAGACGAAATGCATGCCGGTTGAAATCCATCCCTTGCTGTCCAGATTATTCAAGCAAAAGAAGAAAAACTTATACAGATTGAGAGCTGAGAGTGCAGATGTGTTACTGCTTGACAGAGCTATCTGCACGTCATAGACGGCCTTGGGTAGCCTTAACATTGGAAAAGGTAGGCCACTGACTTAATGACCGGAACAAAACAATTGAATTTATTAGTTTCCTGTTAATCGTTGATTCAGCCAGTCTTAATCCTTTTAGCTTTAATACTGTATTAAGAAAAAGAAAAGAATCGCTGTCAAGTTGTGATCCTAATAAGGATGGAGGATTTCGTAACGTATTAAAAAAAGAAAACTCTTAGATGACTAGCATTTTTAATCGGATGCCTTATGCCCACAAAAATATATAACCTTATTTCCAGGTATTCTGTTCTTAGGTTCACCTAAGCCACTCTGATCGTAAGTAAACCGAAGAGCACCAGTACTTAGACACACCCAAGAGCTCGGCCATTCCGGTGGTTCGACACGCACAGAACCTGTTATTGTTCAGTAATAGGAAAAATTTCCTCCAGGAACGTTTTATGGCGCGTGTATTACATACGGTCTCTCTGGCCGTCGTAATTGAATTAATCCAATAAAGTAGTAGTCGACGGCAGACTGCAACTGCAGTATCCTATGCAATACACGCTCCATAAAACATTCGTGGAGAAAATTGTTCCTATTACAGCAATAGTCGTCGGCCGTCGCAACTGTGTTCAAGCCTTTATTCAGGACAATCCGAAGTGAAGCTAGTCTTTTATGGTTCAGGACTAGTTTGATCGCACAGCGGATAATACTCTCGCCTGGTTGACACAGGGTCGACTTACCTAATTTGCAAACCAAAACAGCGTTGCGACTCACCAAGACTCACTCTCAGTCGTTCATCCAGAACTGTAATAAGGACAGTCCGCATTCAAAAAGTAGCATGCCCAGTTTTTCTATCCAGTTTCACAGTTTAAGAGATAGGGCCGATTGTTCACTGAGGGTTTGATCGACTTAAACCAGAGATCAAGACTCACCTGAGATTGTGCTTCAGCTTCACGAGCTGTCGATTTCTTTGGCTGAAGACCCTCGATTTCACTAACTATTATCCTGTCAAGAATTGACTTTTGCTCCCAGTACATTTCAGACAGAAGGGATACATCCCTTCTATTAAGGACACGCGGCATTTCTCGTAACCCAGTAACTATTAATTATAATGTGTTTCTGGAAATGGGACGGCTACTTTTTCGGCTATTTTTTTAAGTTTTGTTTAATTCTAAGTGTTTGTAAACTATTAATACCAACTTTTAGTTCGTTTCTCTCTTGTATATCTATAATCTTCTTTAACTGTATAATCCATCTAATTCAATAGGTTTATTCGATGACAACACCGTGTCCTACAATTTGCCCTAAATTTACCCGGGGTTTTGTGCACTCATCGAACAAGTTTTTAAAACACCTAATGTAATGACATTTCTCTGACAGCTCTCCCGAGTATAATTAATTGTATAAAGTTATTTATAAAATGGGTAAAGAAAAATAAAATGTGCTCTAGCTATTTTTCTATTTCTTTTCGTCTAATTTTTGCTTATTTTTCCTCAAGAAGTTATTTATATGTCCCAATCATTGAATAAATAACTAATAAGGAAGCGGGGTATCGTGCGAATACAGTGTACGTGTTTAAGCATTTCAATGACAGTGTGACCTAAGGTCGGGGGGGGGGGGGGGGGGGGAGAAATGACAAGAGGGCGTCGTTGATATTTTGTGTCAGTTCAACATTCTGACATTTCATATTATTTGAAAATAATGTCGATTTCGATGGGACCATTTCAGTTTTTGCACTTTTTCTGGCAGCGGAGAACTGGCAGAACTGAAGTCCATCGAACATATTTTTGTCATATTCCTTGTATTTGTGGGCACACGTATTATATACACGGAACTGTCAAACGTAATAAATGCTCTTTATTGATATATAGAAACAATTTTTTTTTAACTTAAAGCCAATTACCCAAATAAAAATATTTAATTCATTCAACTCCAAAATTTCACAAATAATCGCGACAGTGCACTTTGACAGAGCAGATGACAATTCGACCTCAATATGTATTTGTAACACCAAGAAAATATCTGGTGCAAAGTAGGGGAAGTGTGTGCAAAACTTGTGTTGCACTTCTGCTATAAAAATTGTCCCATCGAACATTTTCAGTGTAGAACTGCTGGAAAAAGTGCAATACTGGTGTTGCACCAAAGTCCCATCGAAATCGACATAAGTTTCGGTTTTGAGTTCGCGATATTGTGAAAAATAAGTAATTAAACGTGATTTTTATGAATAAATAGTAGTGTGAAATAAGTGCGGAATATTTCTTTTGTGAACGATATTTTGTGTAATAGAGACTCCGGAGTCTTAAAAAACAGTAATAAAGTGCGCTGTGCTATGCTGCAGGAACAAACGGCGTTATTGTCGTGGAAAAGCATTCTTCAAGTAAGCTTAATAGCTTTACTAATTAATTATTGTGTTTAAAATAAAATAAAAGTGAAATATCTGTAAAAATAAAGAGCCATGGCAAAAGATTTAACATTTTACCAATGCCGGTTTATTTGTTTACAATTGAATTGTCATTGGTAGATAAATTATTCCAGTCATACAAAGGAAACGCCATGGCAACGTCAAGTGCATACAAACACAGCACACTAATACATTTCGCCGAGATGCTTACGTTTTCACCCGATATGCCGTTTCCTTATTAGTTATTTATTCAATGGTCCCAATCAGCAACAAATTGCAAGTGACAACTGTCAAACTATTACCCCGAGAAATTTTTAGTGTAAGCTCGGGGTAGCCCAGGTTTTTCAAAAAACAAGATAGTCTAGCCAGGGTGTAACCCTAGGTTTACCCTGGGTTTTCATCAAACAGACCTAATATTATTTATTATATCGATATATTAGTTAAATTGTAAAATCTAACTTAATTTTTACCTCTAATTATACGATATGTACTACTTAAAGGATTTATATGTAGTTAGGTAACTTGCACACTAGTCTTAACTTTAATTTTCTAATAGTTTATCTATTCTGGCAATTTTTTGCATCTTAGATTGTACTTCAAAAGACTGTAAGTCTTTTACACTATACCAAAGAATTTTTGAATAAATTGAAATAAAACTCAAAATTGGCATATACCGCCAAATACGTATTACCTATTATCACACCAAACAGTGCGAGGTAAATGTATTGGTGAAGTAACCGGAAGATGATAAAAATTAGGTGAGTATTTAGCCTAACAAAGAAAGAGAACAGCACGACCTAAGACTTCCAGCTGAGAAACAATGAGAAAATGAAGATGCCCCGATTTATATTCCATTAAACTAAGCGAAGAGTGTAAAAAACATGGTGACGCTCATCTGGGTATCAGGACATGAAGGAATTAAGGGCAACGAGATTGTGGACCGCCTTGCAAAGGAAAGAGCCAAATCTCTGTTTATTGGTCCTGAGCCTGTCTTTGGACACCCAAAAGGTCACCTTTCAGCTCAGGGGAGGACAGAACTAAAAAGGAACACTGGGAAAATACCCCGGGGCGGAGACAAGCGAAGAAGTTTATAAAGTATTCACAACAGAGAACAAAAGCAATCCTCACACTCAGCAGAAACGAACTAAGGCTCATAACGGGCCTACTGGCCTACTTGTTATTCCTGGCGGGTAATAGTTTTGAAGCTAGAAAAGCAAGCGCAACGGCTTTATACTTTTTTTCGGTAAAAATATAAAAAGCGAGCCCGGATTTTTATTTTTACCAGGAAAAATAATAAACTTTTCCAGCTTAGTTTTTTAGCTTCAAACTATTACCCGCCAGGAATAACAAGTAAGTTAAGCTTAAGGTCAGGAATAAAAAGTAAAGTAAGCTTTTTTCGTAAAAAGTCATAGCTGGTTCGGTCCCTGGCAAATTATGAACCTGCCCTGAAAGACCGTGCACACATATGTCGTAACTGAATTAAAGGAAGTGCGTAGTCTGTCAATGTTATCTGCACAAATTCCACAGTATGCATATACTTCAGCACCATAGATGAAGTGAGGGAAAAACAAATCATGTGGCAGCTTCTTAATTATAAACATCGGAGAATACATATTAATACTGTACAGTTTGCGAAGACGAAAACCTACCCTACCGAGTAATGGCGTTAGGGATAGGGTCTTTTCTAGAATTAAACCCACGGTTGGACTCTCTGTTGCAAAAAGGTTTGGTAATCCCTTTAAGGCAGATATGATCAAGGAGGTGCTTAATTGGATGACCAACAGGGGCAATCGTTTGAGATTTAGCTGGATTTAGAATTAATTTATTGCCGGTGTCCCAGTAAAAGAAAGGTCAGCATTAATATCTGTTAATACATTTACCCATAGATGAAAGCGGCGCAGAAAAAAGTAATTGCACATCATCAATAAAAATATGAACGACAGAGAATATTTACTGCAGCTGGGAGGTCATTTATAAACAAAATAAATAAGCGGGCCCACAATAGATCCCAGCGAAACACCTTTGTAAAGGCTCACAAGATCTGATTCACGATTCCATAAAATGACACACTGGTTCGCAAGCTCAAATATGAAAAAAAAAAAAATAGAATACAGGCTGACCGAGAAAAACGGAAAAGGCTCTTAAGTTTTTGGACAAAGGATAGAGTGATTCAAACTATCAAATATGATATTTCATCCAAAGGCATGACTCATGAGATGATTTGCTCCTTCCTGCAATAGCAAACTCTGTCTAGGCACTCACATTTTGTTGTGATATTTTAAAATCACACCCCAGGTTCTTGTAATTCCGCACTGCACCCTGCTGCTACTTACATATATCTAGCAAATTCTTTCTTGAACGCAAGCAGCTGAACAAAATAATTGAATGCAAATTTGATACGTCGGCTAAAACAACAAACGTTTGTTTGTTTGTTAATTAAGCACAAAACAAACATAAATATATAAACGAGTTTGACAGACGGTTGGGCCAAGTTCTTACTAGCGGTGTCAACAAAATTGACTCTGAGATTTAAAAAATGCACTTCATTGACCCCTTGACTCTTTCCGATGTTATGAAAAAGTTGAGAACGTAAATAGAAAATACAGACGGAATCTCTTCCTGCTCGTGTGAGATATCAGCATCCGATGAAGAGGAATTTTATTTGTGGACTCACCATGAAGCTCTTATACACAAAAAAAATTGGAAAGAAAAAGGACATCGATTTAACTAATCCTTTTAACGGGTTAGCCTTCTATTTAAGCCCTTAAATCATCGGCTTAAAGCGAAAACCTGATTGATGCTTGGGAGAAGAGGGAATGAAGACAATTTATCCATGAACAACTTAGCAAAGTAATACTGCCACCTTCTTGGGACATCACACTTTTCAAAAACCACTGAGAAAACGAATAGGCTAACAACGAAAAAATGTCAAAACTCTTAATTTTGCAATCTTGGATAAAGAATTAAGTTAAAATAGAACATTAAAAAAACTGAGAATTGGTCTAAGATCAATTCTTACGATACCCCCTACCTTAACTAGATGAATGTCCGTATGTAATTCCGCATGGTCACCCATCTATGAAAGTTTGATTGTTAAACGATCCGTCGGACAGTAAAAATGATTATAACCACTTTCATAGGATTTTATATTCTGAAGAACTTTTCAGTATACATACAATAAAAACGTCTAGGACTGATCGTCTTCACAGTATCATAAAAAAAAACTCAATTTCTATACGGCAGCACCATGAACGAGTTGTCCGATTACGTCCAATTTTTGAAATTGTATTTAATATTTTTATGAAAATGCCGGTTCCTACGAAATTTCAGCTCTCTACATCGGAGCGTTTTCAGAGTGTTCAAATATATAGTGAAAAATGAAATTCTTATGGTACATCTGCATCGGTGGAGATATTATGTTGCACGCAGATTTGAGTTATTCTTCTGATTTAAAAACAAAAAAAATATGATGAGTACCATTTTACATATACCTACTTAGAGACGATCGGACATTTTCACGGCATTAACTCTCAATGATGTCTACCCATAAATATTATACTATGAAAACCCCAGAATAATCCTTCTACTTTATCTGTGAACGCAGAGTTCAGAATGTAGAATAAATATTAATCATCCTTCCAATGATTGCAGATGCTCATATTAATTTTGAGCCTATTCTCACTTTGTAGGAAACCTTTAGACTTGTTATTATGAAAGTTGTTTATCCATTAATACCATTGCGTGTCCTAAAAAGTTCCCTTTGTGAAATTTAATTTCACTGGACAAATCGATACTCTGTAGACGTATTGGATCAGAAAAGGTCAAGGAATGTATGTATACATTTTTCTTTTTCACAAAACTTTTCTTCTTATATTGTTACTGATAAAACCAAAATCCCAGGCATACCTGGTAGGCTTGGTCCTACTTTGTAATGTTACTTATATTATTATGGAAAAGTGACAGACACAAATAATATTTACCTAGCCCTACATAGTCCGTAAATTATGGTGAATAAGAAAAAACAAAAAGTCTGGATCTTTTTAGATTTCGGAAGGTTTTTAAATTTTTTTCCTGCATTAACAAAATTATAATCATTTTAATTGAAACGAAAACCTACCAATTATGAAAAACTGCAGACCATATTAGAATGATGTGAGCCGCTGCGTAGATTGCTTTCTTAATTTATTTTTTATTAGTATTATAAGGCCAAGGCCAGGGGATACCATATTATGCAAAGAAGCACGTGGCAGAAAGAAGATATGGAAAGGGTTAGGGGACACGAAGAGAGTGGCAGTGGTTCTGATGTATGGCATTTTTGAACCTACTCAAATAGTAAACCCAAGGAAAAATTATGGTTGTCTCTTTTCTACATTTGCACAGTTCGGAAATTTGAAGGGCGAAAAAAAGATTTGCGCGGCTTGCAGCGAGAGTATTGCATGCAAAAATTAATCTATAAGGGATCAGACTAGATACTTCATCAGAGCATTGACCATGCATGTAAAGATGAAGGAAAGAAAAATATTCTACATATATTGCGGTGATACTCGAGCGAGTCAATATGACGAGTTATTGCAACATCGCCAATGAACTTGAAGGCTCTCTTTTGGATAATATCTAATGAAAAGGCTGTACGACCAGTCCAGCCCCTATATGGGAATTGTATTCCATTCTAGGAATTATAGAGGAGCGTTAGATTAGATGAGCTGATATATCTAGATATTACTTGTACATGGTGGTCTAATACATTTATTGTAAGCACAATTCGTGACTTGATCGCAGAAACATTTTTGCTAACTAAAAGACGAGAAAAAGCATGTAAGAGATATAATTACAGGGAGAACAATTTCAACTTTCAAATTCTAATAAATACGATTTATTCTTTTTTGGAAAAAAATAGTGAAGTCGTGAAGTCAAATTTTACCAGGCATTTTATTGGGCTCCTCATTAAAATTCCTATAGTAATGCCCTCGAAATTACAAGATAAAAAACATGAAAACAGTTTACAGTTAGTTTGACGGGCATTTCAGATAGTATATCCTAAAGGAAGCTGTATTTTTATCTATTCCTCCATCTGGAATGTTAGCATTACGATTAGAATGACAATAAGACAAAGAAATTTTACCGGATGTAACTGCATGTTGCATAAATTTCTTCCACATATCTTATCAAAGTCTCTGTTGGGGAGTAAAGACACTAAGGCAATGCAATCTGTAATTTATTTATTATGACAATCACCCAGATATGTTTGTAAATATATAAAATAGACTGGGGGCTTTTTCATTTTAAGTGTCTGAAATTTTCTTCATAAAATTTAATCTCCAACTCTTGTCAAATTCAGAAATTCAAATAAAACAGACTTTATACACCTGTTTTATTATTTTTATCTCTAAATGCTTCAAAGCAGGTATTAAAATAACTAAAGAGAATCGATTTGCTATTCAAGCTTCCCGATAGGAAATTTCTCTATGGGAATCACACTATTCAAGAAAATGTCATATACAACGTATTTGTCTTCTAGATGGGTTCCCTATTTACTACACGTGGTTCGATCTACATCTACATATTATATATATATATCCCATCTGTGACGTCCTTTTGACGGTTCCTTTGTTGGATTTGAAGAGGATCTACCAAAACGTGTCAGATCCGCTTAACGTACAGAATAAACAAAGGTCATTTAGTAGCAAAAATGTGTCAAGAAAAGTTTATATATTCGTTTTGAATAGGTACTGCTGCTTTCAGAGATTTTCTACTCAAAGAATCTTATCGATTCCCTCAATCCACGTCCTGATACTTAAAAAAAAATGGAAACTGTGTCCTCACTCCTCAGGTAGAAACTATTTTTTGTGAGTTACAGTAGTATTTAATAAAAAGATTTGTTTTTTTTAGATGACTACATTACACACTCTCATGCTCTACTACATTAAAAGAGTTCGTTCCGTTATATACCTACTACTTTATTTTCGCTATTTTGTATGGTAAATGCTTAATGAAAAATTATCCGCAAATAACTATCATCTGAACTACGTACCTATCATAATTTTATAACACACAAACTCTGTAGTAATACAGGTATTTTCATGATAGCTAGTTTCACTTGTTCAATTACTGTGGCAGCAGAGCTTATATGGCATTAATTGTAATTGCACTTATATTCCGGGGTGACAGGTTGAGCTTTTTTTATACTTGGGCACAGCAGGGGAGTTTGATATTTGACGAGAAGCAGACGTTATCGATGTCTGAAAAAAGCATCGCTTTTACGCCACTGAGTATTTTAGGTCGTAGTGAAGCAGCCGCTGCCTTCCGGTGTAGCGACAGTAGTTTTTTATAGAAAGAAAATTCCTACATTAATATTTCTCATTATAAACAATAAACTCGACTCATATCCGATTCAACGTCAATGATTTGTGTTCTCAAATGATTGCGCAGCATATGGGAGAACTTGTTCTCGTATGTCGCCTTAACTAAGTTCTTTAACTTTTACGATTTACATTTTTTTCGTGTCTGAAATACGATGCAGGTACCTCTCATTTCTATATGTATAACTATTTTTATTCAATATTAAATGCCAACTGAGATCATTAAAATTACAAAATCGAAGTTAACTAAAATTTAAGTTAGTCATCCCGTGTGAAGGTTTTTTGTTTTTATTTTGAATTTTTTTTTTTAGCTAACTAAATAAACATACACATATTTATTCATATTTTGAGCACACTCTAGAATTATTTAGCCCGAGATCGTTGTTCTTTGCTGAAGTATGGTACACGGCAACATAGCCACTCATCTTAAAAAAAAAAGTGTTTTGCTTATCGAAAAAAAAAATAATGTAATCTGTGAAGATGAACTAGTTTTCTAACTAGCGTTAATAAAAAATATTGAAAGATAAGTTTTTGGCACCTTGTTGAACAGTTTTTCGTGAATTTTGGTGTTTTTTCATGACTTTTTCAACATGAGAAGAAATAACCACCAAGTGCAAGTCGGACTGGCGTACGAAGGGTTCCATACCATCGTACAAAAGTTATCACTATACTTTTTATTTATTTTTTCAAATGAGATTAGCCGTCATGCAAGAATGAAAAACGCCGAAAAATCACATTTCTTGTATGGGGCCCCCTTTAATTTTTAATTTTATTTTAGTTTTATTATTTGTTGTTATATATCGCTAATAGAAACACACACTCTGTTATTTTCAACTGTCTACCTATTACGGTTCATGAGATACAACCTGGTGACGGACGGACAGTTAAGTCTTAGTAATAGGGTTCCCGTTGTTTCGCTTTTGGTACGGAACCCTAAAAACTCTTGATGAATCAGAATTATCCTAGTTTGCAGGCATCGTGCATGAGTATTGAATAAGTCAGTCAAATTTCAAAGGAATTTGTTCGTTAGATTTCGAGTTATCGTGGTCACCAGTTTAAAAAATACAGATTTAAGAATAACGTGTTTAAAGGTTCATATTAGAGCTGAAAATTGGATCTGGATTTTCTAATATCCAGATATCCGGCTCTACAAGCTATCCAATTCCTGAAATCCGGATCCAGACTAAGCAAGAGGTTCAAAATTGCATTGCTTTCGTTGGGAAAATATAAATTTCCATTTTTTCCAATGAAACAATGCAATCTGACGGAAATTTTGTACCTTTTTTGGGACTTCAGTAGGTACAACACAAGTATTGCACTTTTTCCAGCAGTGCAACACCGAAAATGTTCGATGGGACTATTTTTATAGCAGAAATGCAACACGAGGTTTGCACTGACTTCCCCTACTTGGTACTTTTTTTTTTTTTTTATATATTATTAAGCCAAGCTCAGGGGATACCTTATGATGCAAAGCACAGCGTGGCAGGAAGGAGATAGGGAAAGGATTAAGGGATATGAGGAGAGCGGCGGAGGTGCCGATGTATGTCGCCCTTAAACTTTCGCAGGTTGTATGCCGGAGGAAAGACAGAAGATGGTAGACTGTTCCACATTCGCACAGTTCGGGATAAGAAAGCATCACGGAATTTAAGTGTACGGCCGAAGGTAATTTGAAGGGTAAAAGGATGAGCGCGGGATGCAGCGCGAGTATTGCGTGCAGGAACTATTCTACAAGGGATCAGACTAGATATTTCATCAGAACATTGACCATGCATATAGCGATAAAGGAGCGATAGGCATCCAACATTGCGACGGTGCTCGAGCGAGTCGATATGACGAGTAATTGCCACATCGCCAATGAGCTTGCAGGCTCTCTTTTGGACAATATCCAATGAAGCTAAGGCTGTGCGACCAGCCCCGGCCCAGATATGGGAATTGTATTCCATTCTAGGTCTGATGTAGGACTTGTAGAGGAGCGCTATATTTGATGGGCTGAAATATTTCTTACACCTTTTCAAAAAATCAAGACATTTTGATGCTTCTTTGGCAACCGAGAAGATGTGATCTGTCCAGCTTAACTTGCTGGAAATATTAATGCCAAGAATTCTTAGTGACGGTGAATCAGAAATTAATGCTCCATCAAACGAAACGGGAGTGGTTAAGTGATGGTCTTGTTTTAATGAGATGAGACAGCTTTGGGTCTTAGATGCATTGAAATCGACGCGATTCACTTTGCCCCAAGCGAGAATATTGTCAAGATCGTTATTCAATGATCTAATCATGCAGTCTCGTTTAACACATGTGGCGTTCCCTCTGGAATCCGCAATGGTGTCAAAGAAGTATGCGAAATCAAGGGTACTGTCATCAGCAAAGCTATGGATAGGATTAAAAGTAAGGGAAAGCAGATCATTAATGAAGATTAGAAATAGAGTCGGAGAAATAACAGAGCCCTGGGGGACACCGGCATTAATAGGATGAGGTTCAGATATAACGCCATCTAATACAACACGTATTTGGCGACTAGATAAAAAACTTTCAATCCATAATAGAAGAGGAGGGGAAAGACCAAGTGCTTTGAGTTTGGCTAAAAGGGCTGGATGCCAGACTCTATCAAAGGCCTTTGAAATATCTAGAGCAACGATTTTGGACTCACCAAAATTGTGAAGACTACGATTCCAACGTTCCGTAGGAAAAGTCAGCAAGTCTCCAGATGAGCGACCGTGCCGGAAGCCGTATTGGCGATCGTTGATGAGCTGATTGGTTTCCAGATACTTCATTAATTTGGAGTTAATGATAGATTCAAAAACCTTTGAAAGAATCGAAGTGATTGCAATTGGTCGATAATTTGAGGGATCGCTACCCTCTCCTTTCTTGGGAATAGGCTGAACGTGAGCTAGTTTCCAAGCAGTTGGAAATTTTCCTGTCGAATAGGACAGGTAGAATAGTTTGCGCAGGTTTAGGCACTGGATATTTTGTCGGTTTCACAAATACATATTCAAGTTGAATTGTCATCTGCTCTGTCAAAGTGTACTATCGCAATTATTTGTGACATTTTTGGAGTTGAATGAATTAAAAACTTTTATTTTGGTAATTGACTTTCAGTTAATAAGAAATTTGTTTCTATATATCAATAAACAACATTTATTACGTTTGACAGTTCCGTGTATATAATACGTGTGCCCACAAATACAAGGAATATGACAGAAATATGTTCGACGGACTTCAGTTCTTCCAGTTCTCCGCTGCTAGAAAAAGTGCAACGCTGAAATGGTCCCATCGAAATCGACATTAGTCTGTATCCGGATAACCAGATTTGAGGAATCGAATCCTAATTATTGCGGATAATCCGTATAGCAAATTATCCGGCACTTTCAGCTCTAGTTCAAATACGATTATCACCAATAAAATTCAAACGCTTTGGGTGCTCAGTTAAGACTAAACCAACCGTTATATTCGAAACAAGAAATGAGTTTAGAGAATATAACGGGCTCTCTATTGTGCATTTATACCTGTGTTTGCATTAAAAGGGCTCAGATAAGAAACCATAGCGGAAGAGAAGGGGTCCGATGCACTTGTTCTTTCAACATTGTAACTTCCGAAAGACTCGGAATATCGGAAAATCACTCTACCCACATATTCTACACCATATTTGGATGCAATTAATGAAAAGAAAAGTATTGCTTGCGAGATTAATCTGATTTGTTACATACCCATATATACACTATTATATGTTTAACAAAATTTACTCGAGTGTCTGGTAACTTTACTAGTTATCACCTCTTCCGCATAACTATTTTTACTTGATTTTTAGGCAAAGCTTATAAATCTCATGTTACCAGACAAACCTATTCTTTTATATTGGCAACAAGAAACATTGTGAGCCTTGTAATCCAACGAGTCAGTTTGAATTGATTCGTGAGAAAACAAAGAAATTCCTATCTAATTCAGTTAAAATATGCTATGAAAAAGATTCTAAATGAACAGTTTGGAAAGGTCTTACCTTGTGTTTATCTTTATACAATGGATATTAAGCATTACTTAGTTATAAATTATACTTGCTTGACATAAAATGCAAGAAGGCAATGAAATAAGTAAAAATCCATTCATAACTGGCTTGTGTCAAAGAGATTCCATAACTTATTTCTGAAAGCAAAATGTAATAACATTAACAGCAACTGTGCTCGGATTGCTTAGCGAGTCTCATTTTTTTCTCTAAATTTAAGTTTATGCATTATGTTAGCAAGTCCACAGCGCTGCTTAACTAGTCCATCTAGATATTTTTTTTTCAAAGGCAGGGAGACGAGAGATCCCAAGAACGGAGGCCAGGTCGGCCCATTGTGCTAGCTAACCCATCTTGATCTAGAGCTTGTGTTATATGAATAAACGAGGGTGAATGTATCTCAAGCTCTATGTATCATTGCCAATAGCATTTTTCGAATTTATAAGTAATCTTATCTATACTCGATTGTTAATCATATGTGACAACAATTCTGTTAGATTTCTCTTAATATTTCTTCTTACCTTATCGCAGCTAGCAGATCCACTCAGTCACCACTTAACTCTAAGAACCTATCTATTTTGCAAAATTCTTAAATTTAACTCAATCCTCGAAATCTATATCTTTTTGTGATTCATAAGGAAACATACGCAGACGCACTTATTTCTTCACGAATCGCATTTTTAAATTTTATTTGTATCACACCACACTGCACGCACTTTATTTAGGAGAGTGAACTTTTGCCGGTTAGAATGTCTGTGCCTGTTTAGTTGATATACACTGGTCTGGCTGGATTGGACAAGACAAGATGTCAAAAGGTTGAAAAATTAAATTAAAATAAAAAATACACGGGAAATTTATGAAACAGGAACGCCAGGTAAAACATGTCTCGTTATGCAATTAATTCATGTCGGCATGACCATAAAAAAAGCAAAAAACAAAGAAAAAACCATCTGTGAACTTAGATGTGTGGGAACTACTCTTCCCATGGGTATTCTTCTTTCTAACCCAGTTTCATTCTAGCAGCCTAAAGCCTTCCCATAAAGTAAACAAGACTGGGGAGACATGAATACGATTTTTTTCTTTTTAGCAAATAAAGCTATTAATAAAGAAATCAATCCAAGTCTCTGCACTTTTTTCTACATATAGCCTTGCACTTAGTATTTTTCTAGTTCATGACATCAGATTAGGGCACAAATTCACAGTATGCCAAATTAGATCAAGAAGTCATTTCTAAAATAGAGAAATTTGTCACACTAGACAGGTGACTCCTCGACTACAGTCTGTAACCTGTCCCACCCCCATACAACTTACCAAAATGGAAAATATTATCAGCTGATAAAACTTCAGCTATAAACAAATCTTTTAACAACACAAAAATAATGTTTTTCTGTATATAAATAAATTCACAAATGTTCAACAAAATGTAACCATCCGTATCACAAATAGTCAAGAGAACTGCCTAGGCCTACCACCGTACGTACAGCACTTCAGTAGGCATAGTACAAAAAAATAAAATCTTGACACTGCAATACGCTTGCGTTCTGCGTCAAAAAAAAGTCCAGTCAAACAAATATTTATAAATGCGCATGTGTTTGTATGATGTCACATAATCCACCTTTACTCTTTACACTTGGTAATTTAAATGCGGACTCCATTTCGCTCATACCTATTCAACTTTCAAACAAAATTAACGAAAGGAAAAATCAATGTCCAAAGGCAAGCAACTTGGATGTGTCATACAAAATCTTTTTGAATTATGAATTCACTTGATGAACTGAACGATGATCAAGGCCAACAATAAACCACGTTATGGTAAACTAATGATTGCTCTCGTGCAAAATTAATGCAGATCAAAACCTCTTACTATGGTTTTATTAGATAAACAAAATTGCGTAAACTGAAATGGTATTATGTCCGGCCATTTTGAAAGATATTTTGCAAGTCCTACGTTTTTGCATTGGAGAATGTTCTCAATTTTACAATGTTTTATATGAATCAGATGCGTATATGTTCACTCAATAAAAACTGTTTGATTATGAGAACTACTTACATAATTAAAATAGCAAATAAAATTGCCAAAGAACTGTAAAATCACAAACAACTCGCAGACGTTACGACAATCGACAATACGACAACCAAGAACAACGGAATCTACTAAAAAAAAAAAAAACTATACATAAATGTCAAATTGTGGATTGTATCTTTAAGCATTTATATCGCCATCTAGTATTATAAATAGAAAAACTATCACAATTAAAAATTTTATTCGAAAGAGATTTCAATAAATTATATTAAATATAAAGCATTAAAATATTTGTTATATAAATTTCTTGTTTTTTTTTAATTAAATTTTTCAGTGTAGAGTAAATATTACATGATATGGGAGAAAATACAAAAGAATTTTTCGAACAGAACTAAAACATAACACATGTGTGGATGACATTTCTGTCACAGGGACGTGCTGTTTGTTTACATTTCAGTTATAAATATTGAATTATTTATTTTTAAAGAGAAAAGTGAAACGAATGTAGACTTTAAGATATACATATAGTAATTATTCTTTTGTCTAAAATTATTATTTTTAACAACTAAAAATTGTAATTAGGTCTTAGTATGTAGAAAGAAAATCAATTACCTAAGCGCTAAAAGTAACTATTTTGAGGGGATTTTCGAAATCAAAAATAAGATATACTACATGAATTTCCATATAAATTATCTTTAATACTTTGGAATATTCACACCAAGGTATATAGATTACCTTGATGCACACGATATATGTCTTTGCAATTTTCAAATCAAATCAAAGTGTATTTATTTTATAAACCCCTGATTAAAGCAGAGTATAACGCTGGGTTCTACGAGATTACAGAGTATGTCCAATAGCTTACATAAAATATAGCAAAATAAATTAAACAAGATTCAGTTAGCCTAAATTACAGCTTATACAGATAAAATTAATAGCTTATATGGTTACGGAGTCATTAATCCTTAGTTTGGATTTATTAAGAGTATTGGTGGGGTCAATAACAGCATATATAGTACACATTACTCGTTAGGATTAATAAGTGGGGCGCTTCCGAGAATATTGTTTGCATTCACACAACAGCGGTAATAGTTTCTGAGCTTAATATTACAAAAACACTTTGATCATTGCAGGATGCATGCTTCACTAGTTTGCCACTGTTGGCATTGCCTCTAGATTAAGATCTACATTTAACTTTTATCTAGGCGAGCGGACTTAGCACTGCAGCATAGACATTGGCTTATTGCGGTGCACCACTTTCCGTTATAGTTCATCCAATAATCCCATTCTCTTTAAGAATAGTATTTTTTGCATGAAATTTCCTTGAAGTCGGCAAGCTTTGGAAAGTATAAACAAAAAACCGAGAATCTATGTTTTTGCAATGGCCTAGCATTTGCATAAAATCTGCTTCGATGTTTCATCCTCTTCGGGAGGTATGAATCCTCCCATCTTAACTAATGTGTCTGTTTTGCCATTTCCATCAGTTCCCGAATATCCTGGAACTCATTGTTCTTTGTGCCAAGGTTTGTTTATGCTTGGATGCATTCCCACATTAATTTTGGTTTGACTGACTTTAGGTGATTAGATAGCTTTCAGTGCTGCTTGGCTATCTGTTGTATTTTTTTGTTAATGTATTTTCCTGGCATTTTCCTAGGCTTTGATAAATGTTAGCTCTAGGCTTTACTCCATATATTCCAGCCACTACCCCTTTCTTCGTTTTAGAACCGTTGGTGTACCAGACTAGGGCTTCCACATGTACCCCATTAAATAGTCATATTCGATGTCTATGATGGTTTCGGATCAAAAAGTATCTTAAAGTATACCTACCACGTTGCTCCTCATGAGCTGATGAAAAACATATTATACGAGCTTTTTTCTAGGGGACGCATACCTTTGGAGTTACGCGCGATTAAAGATTTGGCAAAACCAGCCAAAATAGGTTTTCTCAAGGTCAAATTCAAGAAAAGGTATTTTTTTAAAAATATTTTTAATACCAGTTCTCTACAATTTTTTTATCAGCTCATAAGATGAAATAACGTGGTCTTCTTTAAGATACTTTGATTCGGAATACCCTGTATAAGAAATTTTAATTGCTTGCCATACTTTAAATTTAAGTTTAAAGTCTTTAACTACAGCAACATTTCTCGTGGCAGCGTTTTGAAAACAACGTAGCTTGCTTCCCATAGTTTTCTTTATAATAATGTTTAATTTTTAGCACCGATCCTGCATCAAGAGATTTCTAAGTTTTTTTATTTACTTTATTCTTTCTTACCTTCATTGGGGTATGGAGCCGCTGAAAAAACCATTTGTTTCTTCATAACACATTTAAGTGGGCACCGATTCATTGATTGAAATACCCGTTGCATCCCGATCACCCTTTTTTAATTCAGCATAATCCTGCTGTCATGTCTAGGCTCGGGTCGAGCTCGAACCCAGACACTACATTGTAAATTATTGTAATAGTTACTACATCATAAATTAACTGTAACCGTCATTATAATTTATGTATAAAATTTTTCTTTCTCTTTTACAGATTATTAAATAAGACAAATTTGTCTGCTTTTATCATAATCATAGCCCAACCTCACTTAAATTACTAGATGAACCGGTCCTATCCTTCTGTACACACACACATACGCACATTTATAAATAATGTCTCTGGATTTAGGAATACTTCCCATTCATGACATGGGCATCAAATTTATCCAAAAATGTAAATTTCCATATAAACACATTCCAGAAGGATTAGAATGCGGAAGTTTAGCTAAACTAAAAACAAATTTCGGTTCTGAATATATTGTCCGCGTTTATCCACTGAATTCTTGTAGTTTCGAAAATTGTTTTATGGATTCTTCTGTAAATAAAATAATAAATACAGATTTACGAAAAGCTGACTACATGTACAGCATTGAACGTGTAACTGAAATCGAAAAACTAGAAGTCGCAAAAGACAAAGTCCAGTCAATCTGTGTAAAAGTTATATTAAACGAAGAAATTTTCAAGCACACTGAAACAATTGACTCGATCATAGAAGATATGGTAAGAGATGTATTGGAACCGTATTATTTGATGCAAAACTGTTGCATTAAATTCGACGAAGAGATAAGAGTCTTTGGTTTAAGTAAAATTATCATAACATCAGCGTCTAGCCTATTTGTGTTTCAAATTGGACCCAATACAAGTATTAAGATAGAAAATATACAAATGGAAATGGATAACTCAATAAAACTAACTGAACTAGAAGGTATAGAGGATAATATCAATGAATTGGATGAAATTATGTACAATTTAAAGATTCAACAAGATTTAAAATGGAAAGTTAAACCATCTTTAAATGCACTCATTATTGGCCCTACAGGATCTGGGAAATCATCATTGTGTCACAATTTTATATTGAAATATTCCTGTAATGTTTTCATAATTAAACCGTCTGCAATTATCCGACAATATCCTGGAGAAACTGAAGAAGTTTTACGATGTATTTTCTGCAAAGCTACAAAATTTGCTGAACACTTCAAATCAAAAGGTTAAAAACGCAATTTTATTCTTAATGATTTTTTAACTTGAAAATTTAAATCTGTGTTTGTAGATCCTACTGTTATATTTGTTGAAGATGTTGAACTCATATGTCCAGCAAAATCATCAGAATCACAATATTCAGCTCATATTAATCGTATTTGTGGGCAATTTTGTTCTTTACTTGATGAAATTTACAAATTTAACAGAAAAATTATAGTCTTGGGTACAAGTACCAATGTGGAAATGATAAATTCAGCAATTAGAAGGCCTGGCCGATTTGAAAAAGAGGTGAGTATGTGTGTGAAATATAATTTATTAATCAGAAAATATAATGCTTGATTTGCTCTTAATTTTTTTTAGATTTCTTTATCCACACTAAATGAGCTACAAAGAGAGAAAATATTTTTGGCTTTTTTAAGAAAATCCCACTGGAATATTGATGATGAGAAAATTTTTAGTGAATTGTCATCATGTTTGGCGAAACTTACTCCAGGATTTAATGCAGCTGATATTCTGCTTGTAATTCAAATCGTGACACAAACTGAAATTCGATCTTCTAAAAGACAGACGACGCTACAACCATCATATTCTTATTTGAAGGAAAGCTTTTTATCTGCTTTGAAAACGGTAAGGAAATTTAATTCGCTATTAAGATCGTGCGATCAAAAAAAAAAAAAACAACACCTCGACTCCCCGCATTCTTCACCCTCTTTCATTTAGTGATAAAAAATGATAATATGTTTAAAAAAATGTACTTTTATATAGTCACACTATCTTACTCTCAAATTACAACGTGAAGAAATGCAGTTGCATAAATATTATGATTTTTTGTATAAAGAACCTTGCATTTTTATAATACGAATTAAA
Organism: Dioctria linearis; assembly: GCA_963930735.1. Lineage (NCBI taxonomy): Eukaryota > Metazoa > Arthropoda > Insecta > Diptera > Asilidae > Dioctria > Dioctria linearis. The sequence goes on along the minus strand of OZ005740.1, from coordinate 13,441,224 downwards.
TTAAAAATAAAATAATCGTCTCAATTCCTGATATATGTATAACAAAACAAAACAAAATTGTATTTTTAGATAAAACCAACATCTCTTAAAGGATCAGACGTATCAGTTTATAGATGCGATCAAACGTTTGAAAATCTGGGCGGCATGGACGATTTAAAGCGAACTCTTCAATTTTCTGTATTGGCTGGTTTAAAGCATCCAGAGGCTTTTAAACGATTCGCTTTACAGCTACCAAAAGGTAAATACATTAATCGAGTCAGCCTATAATAAGATTTGAAAATCTATATTTAAATCTAGGAATCTTACTGTATGGTCCACCTGGTTGCGCTAAAACCACTATTGCTAAATGCCTGGCAAATCAAGCAAAAATGACATTTATATCAACATCAGGTGCAGAAGTTTATTCACCTTATGTTGGTAATGCTGAAAAATTTATATCAAAAATATTTGATGTTGCAAGGAAGAATTGTCCTTGTTTAATATTTTTAGATGAAATCGGTTTGTTCTTTATTTACATATTCAGTTTTGAATTGAATCAATTATTCAATAAATTTATTTGTAGATACGCTAGTTGGAAATCGTTCTGTAGGATCTAGAAACGATGTTCAAACAAGAGTCCTTTCTACTCTTCTAACCGAAATAGATGGAATTGGATTGAAAATTCACTCAGGGGCTAGTTCGAATTCTTCCAATAATATATTAGTAGTTGCAGCAACAAATCGCCCAGATATGATAGATAATGCTCTAATGAGACCAGGCCGTTTCGATAAATTAATTTATGTTCCACCTCCTGATAAATTGTCACGTATTGCAATTTTTAATATTTACAAAAAGAAGATGCCATTTGATAAAGATATTAACGTTGAAATGCTTGCTGATAGTACCAGCAATTTCTCTGGAGCAGATATATGTAATTTATGCAATGAAGCTGCGATGTGCGCTTTTACAGAGAATTTTAATGCAGATATTATAAAGGAATGTCATTTTAGAAAAGTTTTGGAAAAAATGAAATCTTCGTTAACAGAAAAACAGATTAATTGGTATTGTGATTTTGAGAAGCAATTTATTTCATAGCGGTGTATTCAGAATTTGAAGTTTACGGCATGATTAAATATGTATATAACTGAGCTGATAAAAAATTTTTTTTTCGCATGTGAGAATAAAATAAGCAAATTTCGTACATAGATCAGAGCACGCAACTACATAATATGTAGTTTGAAATTCCCATCTGAAACTTCCTTGTAACTTTACTAGGCTACTACAACTACGCATATAACCCGACTCGACTATTGACACACTACACTAACTAAAAATTGTAGTGAACAATGGGGTCTGTAGTGGCATAAGATCAAGGGATTCCTCAAGGGATCTCAACCTCTTTCCAATACAACTGTAAATTCGATTTGTAACATTTTTATGATTCACCATAATGGGAAAGCTAGCAATTGGAGACAAAGTTGATTTGTACACCGGAAGCAAGAGTACACAATGTATATATTCCGTTTTCTCAAAGAATTCAGCATTTCTGAAGTTTCGTATTATTTATATATTAATTCCTATGATAGTATAAATGTAGCAGGACAAATCTGTATGCCAGCTAGTCTGAACTCAAGGTGTAGTGAATTCTTAATAAGTGAATTGTGTGTCACAGTGGGAATTTGATCTTTCACCGCGCATGCTGAATTAAAAATTAAAAATATCATCTTTTTCGGAAATTTATTTTTTTTAATCATAAATGAATGAAAAGTTCATTCTTCATTTTCGATTTTTTTTTTCGTTTTTCAGCCGTTCGGGAATATTTTTCATTAGTAAACGACGTATTATGTAAACTGTTTGTTTTAACGAAATGAAGTGAAAAATAATTTTAATAACAACAATTATCAACTTTTAGTATAAAAGAAGCAAGAATAAATATTCTCTCCCTCTTTACAAAAATAAATTATATATCAATTATTATTGTTAAACTAACAAAGCATAATTCAAAGTTAAAGCAACGAAATATTATATCAGCTTTGTATATTTTTTATTGTATAATGACTCATTTTCAAATGTATATTATAAGTAAATCAAATTACTAACTTTACTTGTATTCTTAACACCCCGGGGTGTCATGTTACTTTGTCTCTGGTAATGGTTTTTAAAATAAATATATTTTTACCTAAAAACCACACAGGAATTGTCGGAATAAAATATGTGTGGTTTTGTCAAATAACTCGTTATCTGGAAAAAGCCAGTTTTGAGAAAACGAGGGAAAAGTGGAAAATAATGAGAAAAAATATTGGGAAATACATCAATTTGAGGATTTTTTTTTCTTTTTCTCACAGGACGTTTTGAAATAAATTTTATTAACAGTATTGATACTATTTTTCAAAAAATGTTATATATAGCGAAGAAGTTGCACATACAATGTTGTTCGTTCGCAATTATTACACTTTTTTCGATATACTGTATGCGAACTAACGACTCAATTGATTTACGATTTACGGTTTACTCGAGAAGTTCACTTATGCAGTTTAGTGAAAAATAACAAAAATTGCGAAAGCCATGCAATTTTATCAGGCAAAATGACTGGAAATGAAAATGAATGTTGTTAATACTGGTATTGATAAACAGCATCCTTTATTATAGTTGTTGATACATATATGTACACAAATAAAAATTGAAAAAATATCAACAAAACAATGAAAATTAAAAAAAAGTCGGAATTTCATTTTAAAATAACAACATATCTGCACTTGCATTGCTGTTTGACTTTTAACTTCTAGGTAGCATGTCTACTTGTGCTGTTTCTTGATTTGACTTGAAAATTGCAAGAGACAATTATTGCAGTAAAACGTATTTTATAAAAGAAAGCATCTGCAAATTTTACATAGCTTTGATTTTAAATAATGTAACGCTTCTATTTTTAAACCATCTAACCATCCCAGACACCACCCATCTAGCCTAAACCATTATTACATCCCATTCTTCCCGTGTAGCCGGTAAAAACAAACAAGAGGTGCACACAATCTCATCTGATTATCCTTTTCCCACGCTTACGCAATCGCAGTTACCTAAAACCCTAAAAAACATCGAGTGTACAAAACTGTAGAATAATGAACTAAAAAGAAAATATTCTAAGGAAAAAATCATCATATCTTTGCATAACCAGCCAAAATTATTCAGAACAAAATCAAAAATGTTCCAAGATAGGTACGTCACGCAAATATTATGCAACATATAGTCTAATAACTTTCTTCACTCTCTCCATTTTTCTGTGCCTTCAACGAAAAATTCACGCTTCTTTTGGTTACTAGCTCTTCAACCTAAATGTTGCAGAATTGAAATAGTCGGACACATGTTAGTGGATATAACGATATGTCCACCCTTAGCTTCTTTTGCCTTCCCTGTCGCGACCTTACGAAATGGTTGGTCACCATAGACTTTTTTATTTAGAATTTTAAAAACTTTACCACCTCCAATCCTCACGCATGGCATAGATTGTCACGCGTTCGGGGGTTTTTTTTATTGTCTTTCACCGCTTTTTTTGGCCCTGGGACGCCGCATTTTTGTTACAATATTCCCAGGACCACCCTAACACCAACCCTCAAAATTGCAGCCTTATTTAACTGGACTATAACAATAGCCTTGTGTATAGAACTATCTAGTTCTAGTGGTTGCGAAATGATGATTTACTTACCTTGCTGTATTGTAGAGGCGCTACTATTGCAGACACGTAAAGCCTGAAACACAATACGATGCAGTGCAGTGCACTGCACTGCATTGAAATTTAGAGCCCCTGTAATAGCATGTGGCGACTCACATGCACTGCACTGCAACTTTTAGGCTAATTTGTAAAACGCTGCACACTGCATCAGTTGACGTTTGTGCAATACTAAAGAATAGAGGAATTGTTCAATTTAAAATGGATTAGACATTAGAAGAAAAATGGGTAGAGTTTTTCTCAAAATAATGAATCCACAATACAAAAAATTTATAAATGAAATCTTCAAAAAATGATTGTCAAAGCACTGTACTGCTTGTATTGTGCTTTACAGTGCAGTGCTATAACACTGCACTGCATTGCAATGCAGTACACTGCACTGCATCGTATTGTGTTTCAGGCTTAAACGTAACCAAAAGGCAATGCCTCGCACCAGCATAAAATCAATGATGGCTATACCTGATGTAGGGAAGGTAGCAATTTTTTCTAAGAAATTTACTGGATATTTTCCTTAAAATTGTTTGCGTTATTGGAGACCGACAACGGCATTGTATCTGAAAATAACTCCAGTCGGACATCGGACTGAATAAAAATTCTGCCAAAACAATTTCTGTAAATTTCAAGAAAAAATTAATGCTTATTGCTCATCTACGCGCTCATAAAAATTTGTTATTGGCCCAAGAACCCGTTGTCGGCCTCCAAAACCAAAACAAAAACAGTTTTAAGGAAAAAATTTCCGTAAATTTCTAAAAAAAAAATTGCTGCTTTCACTACATCAAATCGAGGCATCGTTGATTTTATATTGGAGCGAAGAATTGCTGGGTTGTTACGGCATCAAGCCGTCGCGCGTAACATCATTGAATTTATATTCTAGCGAGGCTTACTGGTTGTTCTACTACCTTTGACCATAGCCCACACACGGAAGTTTTTAGGTTAGAAGTATTCGGAGGTATAATAATTTAATAATCATTACGTGTTGTGAACTCGTGATACAGTTACTGTTTATATCAAAAACTGTGACTTAATTGAACACGCACACAATTAATTCCGGTAATCATATAAGGAACTACGCTGAGCAACATTATTGTGCTGGCACGTCTTAGCACAAGTGGAGGATATTCTTCCTACCCTAAAAACTTCTCGTGTGGGAAGGCCCTTGGATGTTATTAGTTTGGCTATGCTCTTACGGCTTATCCTTTGAACGCCTTGTCCAAACTTCAGTTGCAGAACTTTTATTGACTGAGCGTGAGCAAAACTGTTCAAAATGGTACATGACATTATAACAAGGAAGAATTTTCGAAATCACTACATTACATAGTTCTATACACAAGGATAATAGCTTGCAGGTCAGGAAGGATTCAAGTTTGCTACTAGTTCTTTGGCACTGCGTAGGTACAACGTTACTGAAATCACTTGTATAAATTTGATATAATCCTTCGAATCTGCTCCCAATTGCCCCTCACATAGGAACTTTATTACAGAATTCCTTGTACGTCCCCTGCTGAACTAGTAACCGTTGCGAGCTATTTATTCCAAAATCGGCTAAACCTACGGTTTTCAAGAGAATATGGTGCCGCAATTCCGCGATAGAAATGCGTTTCCGCTACTCATGGCGCAATGCTTCTATTACCTTGGATCGTCAAGTGTTTCTTACCACGAATTACGTTCTAATCGAAAAAACGCTTGATTAGCCATCGTAAAAAATATATCCGCACACTTCACATTAACAAATAAAAATCAAAACTGAATTGCGTCGGAATTCTCTTGAATACCGCAGCTTAAGTATTTAGTAACAATCGCCATAAATTTCATTGTACAAAAAGAAAATAGAAGACCAAATACCATGTGAATATAGAGCGGTAATAAACGTGTTAAACGTGTTTTGGCTTTAGGCCAGTTTTAGGCCTCTTAGAATCTAGATTTTTGAAAATCCTTTCTTATTATTTAAGGGGATGCAGACAGAGATGCCTCCTATCATGTAGTCACTGAACCTATAAGATCTTTTGTGACATCACCCTCAAGTGCCCTATGGGGCGCCAATTCGAACTTAAGGTCTTTTACAAAACCTATAAAGTTCTTGGGGTCTTAAGAAACCTCTAATTAAAAGGAAAATGTGGGAAAAGTAGTTTTAAGCTGTAAGAACTTACGAAGTTTGCCCATATGGTCTTGTAGCCGTCGGTCTAAAGACATTAGTTGCATTTAGGCATAGTTTTAGTTTTTATAACTTTGTAAAAGCAATTTTCGTTTTTAAATAAATAAATAATAAAGATGTTGGGGGTTATATTTGCAACATCCTCTGGCAATAGGAATGCCTTTCTTAGATGTTTTAAGCTTTATACGACCCAGAGCTTCACAGTCGCAGAGGACGTGTTCAGCAGCCTCATCGTCTTCAATACAGAAGCGACAGGTATCGACCTTACCTATCTTTTTAATATGATGGAAATGTCAAGTTACTAGGTCCGGTATGAGCTCCATTTTCTTGCTGTAGAGCTGAGGAAAACTTTTGTCGTCTATTGCGAATACATAATAAATTTTTTCAACTGTCTCAGCCCCAGAGTATTGTATTTCCCAGTATGCCAATTTAATTCTGTCCTCTTAAAGTCTGACTTGTGGCACCATCACTAAGCACTCTTGGCATTAATATTTCCAGTAAGTTAAGCTCGACAGACCCTATATTCTCTGTTGACAAAGAAGCATCGAAATGCCTTGGATTTTTGAAAAGGTGTAAGAAATATTTCAGCCCGTCAAATCTAGCGTTCCTCTACAAGTTTTATATTAGACCTAGAATGGAATACAATTCATTAGATATTGTCCAGAAGAGAGCCTTCAAGCTCATTGGTGATGTGGCAATAACTTGTCGTATCGATTCACTCGAGCACCGCCGCAATGTTGGATGCCTGGATAGCTCCTTTATCGATACATGCATGGTCAGTGTTCTGATAAAATATCTAGTCTGACCCCTTGTAAAATGATTCCTGCACGCAATACTCGCGCTGCAAACCGCGCACATCCTTTTACCCTTCAAATTACTTTCGGCCGGACAGTAAAATTCGGTGATGCTTTTTGATCTTGAACTGTACGAATGTGGAACAGTCGACAATACTCTGTCTTTCCTCCGGTATACAATCTGCGAAAGCTTAAGGGCGACATACATCGTCACCTTCGCCATTCTCTTCATATCCCCTAATCGTTTCCCTATCTCCTTCCTGCCATGCTGTGCTTTGTATCATATGGTATCCCCTGAGCTTGGCTTATATGTATAGCGGCCAGTTGCTTCAAGACAGATTCTTACTGAATATTGAATATAGGAGACATATTGCCATGTGAAATCTCAGGGCTCTGTTTTGTTACCCTGGAAATAAAACTGATAAATGGGGTTAGGACTTAGGCATATTTTAGGCCTCTTAAAAGTCGAAAATCTTTCTTAGCGTACCTGTACCTCAACAGTATATGTAGACGCAAAATTTCAGCTTCCTAGATCTTATCAGTCAATGAGTGAAGTGAAGTGAAGTGAAGTGAAGTGAAGTGAAGTGAAGTGAAGTGAAGTGAAGTGAAGGAAACTGAAGTATGCTTTGCACCGTTCTTTTCCTCTTTGGATTGTAGATATTTCCCTCGATATTCTTTTAATCATTCATGTTCCTCTTTGGTCCTTGGGGTCTCAGTTCGATTGCATAGCATCTTTTTTCTTCTTGTTAATAGTTGTTCTTTGGTCCGTTTTGCTGTCGTATTTTCCTTTACGGATGATGCGCCATATCAGCATTACTGAATGTCTATCTCTTTTTGGAGTTAGTCGTTAGCGGGAGGGCAGGGGACGGAGATAGGATGTCGATTATTGGGAGAGTTTAGTAATCCATGGTTCTTAAAGAATTAATTTTGTTCAGAGACACGTGGCTAATATGTGATTGGGCCATCCCACACGAGAATTCTTGATGCAGTATGCAAACAGGTTTTCTGCAGAAGAAGTGAGAAGAAGCAAAGAGGTATCACTCCAAAATGTAGAGATATCTGTTTGCGTCTTCTCATCTCTTCCTTAGAAAACCTGTTTGCATACTGCATCAGGAATATGTGGGATGACCCATTATCCGCAGTATTAATCACCTTTGTAATCCTAGAAACTTCTTCTACCATCATGTAGATGATAGATGCCTCTAGCAGTTAAGAGCAGTGGTGAGAGATATTTAAAGTTTTCCGGTATGAGAAGGTACGGCAGGCTGTTTATAAGTGGTTTTGGATGGTCAAGGATTTTATCGACTTTTTTGCACGCAAGTTCGAACTGGTACTCCATTATTGGAGGGATATTGGCTGCCTCGTATATACTATCCTGTTTGGGAAGCTCTTACCGTTGGCTCTTACATGTAGCCCTGTGCACGCTCCTATAATTTTCCTTTCGAGTCTGCTGAGGCTTTCCATGTAAGAGGGAGAGATGGTGTGCTATATGGGGAAATATAATGCTTATAGAGTAACAATTTTATTTTAGCGGAGAGTCCGGCCCTGAAATGTATTTAGGTCTGAGCAGGCTGAAGGTGTAGTTAGCTTTTCTAATGACTGCTTTGGAATGGCAGTTAAAACGCAGCAGTGTGTTGAAATTTACACCAAGATATTTGGAATTATCTGAGGGTTTGATTATTCCCACCTTATAGATGGCCTCTATTTGCTTAGACTTTCTGGATTGAAGGTTTCGACCCGTGTAGGGTTTCCAAATGCAGATAGATTCGGATATCTGAGCATTAAGTTTGATCCCCCATTTTTTGTGGTAAGAGTCTAGCTTTTGGAGTTGTTTGTTTACTTTATCATCATTGTCAGAAGAGTGTTGGCCCTAAGATGGAGCCTATTTACTGGGCACTTCCTACTAAGATGCCATCTTAAATAGATGGATAAGGTCGATGGTGAGACCTGTCGCTTCTGTATGGAAGACGATGAAACCGCTGAACATGTCCTGTGTGACTGTGAAGCTCTGTGTCTCATAAGGCTAAGACATCTAGGAAAGGCATTTCCACTGCCAGGGGATGCCAAAAAAATCGCTGCCAAGAACATCATAGGCTTTATTAAGGACCTTAAGTTCGAATGGGCGCCCTCGGGTATTTAAGGGTAATGTCACAAAACGTCTTATAAGTCGCGGTGACTAGATGAGAGGCGGGAGTGATCCCCACATTAATAATAATAATAAGATGGAGCCTTGGTGAACACAGTTTTCACTGGCTTAGTGGCAATTTGTGGCTTTCAAGCTCCACATAAAATTTTCTAGAACTAAGAATCACAAGTTTACAAATTCGGGTCAACTTTTGGATCCGAGCAGATGAGAACGATTTTTAACGTTATTTGATGCCCTGAACTCAGATCTTCAATCCGTGTGTCAAGATTGGTTCTAGTTTTCGAGTTCGCGCTAGGTGGCATTACTGCGCTCTTACAACGGCTATCAGCTGACCACGTTGTATCGAACATCTTTTGGAACTTGTTTTTGTACTGTGATTGTGCTTCGGAACGTGTGATTCAAAGTGTTTTTGTTACGTTTGTGGATGTTATATGCTCGGAAAACGTGGAAAAATCATGACAAATGCACTCAAAGAAATCGTGAACCCGCAGGACGTTTTATTGTCACCTCTTCATATTAAACTTGGCCTTATTAAGAACTTTGTCAAAGCGCTCAATCGCGAAGGACCGGCTTTCCTTAAGTTCTGGAAAGTTAAGTTAAGTTATTTCCAAAACTGTCATAGCAGCATGGGCATCGTTTAAAAGTGTTGTTCACAACTTTCTCGGTAACCACAAATCACCGGATTACAAAGAAGTAATCGAATTTTTTTTGCAAAATTACCATAAGATTGGAGCTCGAATGTCTCGCAAGATACATTTTCTGCATTTACATATTGATTTTTTCCCACAAAACACAAGCGACCAGCAAGGAGAGCGGCTACATCAAGATATAGCGAAAATCGAAAGGCGATACCAAGGATTTTGGGACGAAGCATGATGAGCGACTACTGTTGGACCCTAATGCGTGAAACAGATCCCAAGCAGTATAAAAGACTCAGCCAGTTCTTTCTGGTTTATACTTTTCAATTCAATAAATGGCCGTTAACAGTCACGTAGCTATCGTAGGGCCGGGTGGTGCAGTGCACCAGGGCTTCGATGCTCAGAGGGCCCCCTAAGCTCGGAAAAGAGAGGAGCAGCAAGTTCCCAAAGCTAGAAAACTTCGAGCCAGCTCACATTTTTTTCTTAGAAATTTACTGGAAATATTTTTATACAATTTATACGCATTTTTGGAGGCTGACAAGAGGTGCTTGGTTTGGGCTACTAACAATTTTGATGAGGATAGATGAGGATAACGGCCTCCAAAAGTGCGGATAAATTTTAAGAAAAAATTGTGTCCTATGCTTTTTTGTTTGACGTGCTGTAATTTTTACTAAACATTGACAAGCAATGCAGGATATATTCTGAGTTTCTAAAATTTCGATAGTTAAAAATTGAAAATTATGGATAGAAAAAAGGAGCGTAGCGGTGCTTCGAAGCTGAAACAACGGCAGAAAGGAGAAGAAAGTGAAAAAAATGCCCAAGCTAGACAGTTTTTTTACGAAACCCCTTTCAGCTACAGTTCCTTCCATGGCAGAAATATCTGTTAAAAGTGACAAGTGTGGAGGAGTGTTTATCCAGTGATAGCGTAGTCACCGCTGTATCAGTTAATAAAGCGACTCCAGAAGATCAGGATCCAATAACTCTCACCAATCCTACTGCTGCAAATGACTATTATGGGCGCGTTTAGGCGGAGACCAAACCAGTTTGGAAGAATTGGTAGCGTTTGGTCACAACCATGTAAAAATACAAACCACTGCGGTATGGTTTGCAATTACGCGGAGAAAAAATCTCTTTTTTTTAACCGGTTTGGTCTCCGCCTAAACGCGTCTTATGTCGACGCTTCCGCGCAAATTCTTGAAATTTCAAATGACTTGGGAAAGTTCAAAAATAAGATCTTGAACGACAACGAAAAACGGCTGATTCTTGACAGGACCTTTTCCGAAGGACCCACACAAAGACAATAGGAACTTTTCAGAAGCGTATTATGTTTCTACGTCAAAATACGGACCAGCTGATCGTTTTTGGATATGCTACTCAAAAATGTTGTATGCTGGCTACTGCCAACCCTATTGGTTGTTTGCTTCGCAAATAAATGTATAGTGCACAGGCATTAGGGACTGGAGGCATTTATCAGATAGAGTCAAGAAACATAGTTCCTTGAAAGGATATATGGAGGCATGTGCTGTATACATTCATCCAAACGCCAAGTACTTACATTGCTCCAGTCATAACTTAAATTGGTAATGAACGATTCCGTTCGAGGTTCTGTCGAAATTTAGAAATTCTTTACAATAATGCAAGACTTGTTTAACTTCTTTGGAAACAGCATTAAGCGCTGGGACCTCTTATCGGAATTCACCGGAGATTGCGAATTTCACTAAGAATTTTGTTAACAATCTTTCTTTTTCCGTCTATTGATCTCATCTGTATAAAAAAATTTTTTTTATTGTCATCTGCGTCGTTGTTTATTTTTTGCCATTTTCTTTTATTAATTATTATTATAATGTGTTTATAAAGAGGGTGTAAGGATTTATCCTACTAGGGGTGAGTGCACTGTTCTTTTCTTCTCCCTATTATTTACAAGTTTGAGGGCTAATATAAATTTAAGCTATGTGGAAAGCGGGGGTGGGACCCCCCAGTGGGGCCCGATTTTTTCTCTATACACCGGGGGCCTTGTCCACCTAGCTACGCCACTGGCCGTTAATGGTCAAAAATAGTAAAATAATGAATTTTTTTAATATTTCGAAAACTAGAACCAATTTTAAAAAACGGGCTGCTGATTTGGATTCAACTCCCAAATTTACCTTATAAACAGCTTTTGGGTGCTCAGGTCCAAAACCGTGTATACTTGTGTAGCGAGTGAGCGAGTAAGTGGTATTTGACTTTTATAGTAGTAATAAATGAATGATCAATGTTGGATTTAAAAATGTTCACTACTCAGGTCATTGCTATCTCTACCTACATATGTATTTATGTGTATATACACACTTTTGTGATTAGACAATTCCATTTTCGAGATAAAATTATTTTACTATATTTATGATGGTAAATAGATTTTATATGTACATATGTACAAGAGATAAATTGCACTAAACAATAAACGCTGCAATAAAAATAATAAAACAGACACGTTATCTACTTATAGTTTAACACTTAGTGAATGGAGAATAGATTTTTATGACGCTGTTACATAGTCATAAAGCTAACAAGTTCAATTATATTAATTGCATCCAATCATCGATAAGAAAAAGGTGTAAAATCCCCCGAAAAACTATAGCCAACAATTTAGTAAGAAAACGATTTTTTGACATGACATCTTGATGGCCCTGTTCCTGTATTATGAACCCACTTTTGGAATTATCAGGTCCAAATTCGATAAAAAAAAACATACCAACATATATGAGCTCCACTCTTCCTTTAGCAGAAAAGAATCTTATATATTTGTAGATTTCGTCGTCGTCATTGTGAAAGCAAAGAAACAATAATATTCTCTGATAAATTATATCAGTAAAAAGTTATCTGGATGTACATACATACATACTTACGTACATATGGTGGGTACCATACCATACTTCATTTACTTTCAGAGTAATATAAACTGTGATAAACGTCGACAGAGTTTGTTCATTGGATTTCAGTCAGTATTTTCATCTTTCGGGCTATACACTCTTACAAAATTGCAACATTAATTTCGGTTTTAAAACTTAGTGCGAATGTGCATAAAAATTAATTTTTGTATAATTCATATTCATGTGCGGAAGTTAAAGATAAAACGGAAGTTGCAGTTTTGAATGAAGTTTCATATTTTTTGAAAATATATCAAGATTTTCTGTTTTATTGGAATATATCTATCTATACATATCTACATATTATATATTTCCTGTGTCAGAAAGTATATAGTGGTGACCCAGCAGTAATTGTAATGAAGAAGGTGTTTTAATGAAAATATTTTAAAATCTTTAATCAACACAAAGTGTGAAGTCGGGGGGATAAAAAAAAACCATAAATATTTTATGGAATTTCAAAGATATCAAAATTATGTGATTCATTCATTTCAACACTGTGTGATATTTGTGCTATTGTAACCCACGAGAGGAAGTGAGACATAAAGAATTGTGATATTTTATAGAAATTTGTGTTAAATTCGTATTCTTTCTAAATATTTTTGAAAATAAGTTGATAATAATAGTAAAAGTAGTGAGTTCTTATACTTATATTCAAAAATCATCACTGATTACTTAAAGAAAAAGTTTCCGATTAGTTGTGTTTTATTAGTCACTCTACATAATATCAAGTGATGGATTAATTGCAGCGTCGACTGTAAGTTATCAATAATATTTATCAAACTTTAGTATCTATACCTAATAAATGAAATTTTATAATCTGAATTATATTTGATATTTAGATAAGTTTAAGCAATTTTATTTTTTAATTTGGTTATATACATATACCTATATACATATGTACATATAAAATAAGGTGTAGGTTGGTATATGTGTAATGATTTATTAGCGGCCACGTTATGAAATTATAATGTGTCGTGATAACATTTTATAATGCGAATAATAACAACAACAATAAAAATATCGATAAAAACACTTGTTGAAAAGTTGATAAAAGTAAGCGGAAGTTACTTACGATCAAAGACGTCACTAATAGTAGTAGTATACATTTATACCTACATATATAATTAAGAAGTAATTTCGGCTATTACTGTACGATCTATCTCCCCAAAAACTGTAAATGATAGGAGACTGTATATAGGCTTATTAGTTGGCTAACTGATAAAAGTAAATTCGAACTCGAATTTCGGAAATAAAGGGAGCAATTTCGAAAAAAACACTTGTTTTATCAAACTCAGTATTTATACGTAGTTCCTGTGTTATTGCGCATCTTCGGGCGTATTATGAGGGAGAGGAGAGGTATGTATTTTGAGGGGAGGAGGATATAAGGAAAGATTCTATAATACAAAGATATTGCAGGCACTTTGTTTAGCTTGGTCTCAGTGAAAAATAAAGTGTAATCTTTGAGATTCCACCTCTGTTGAGAAATTATTAAAACTTCGCATTGTGCACGGCCTCCAGTACCACAGCTTGGACCTGATATAGAGTAGCACTCAATTTTTTCTTAGAAATTTAATGGAAATATTTTCTTTAGTATTTGTATGTAGTATTGGGGAGACCGACAGCAATGCCTCGCTCCAAATTAAAAATCAACGATGTCTTTAGAATTTGTATGCATTTGGCTGACAACAAGTGCTTGGGGCGGCTAACGATTTTTATGAGCGTAGACGCTAGTTAAGCAATAAGCATTCATTTTTTCTTACAGAAAATGTTTCGGCAGAATTTTTATTAATTTTAATGGGCGAATGGAGTTATTTTCAGATACAACACTTAGGATGTTTTTGTTTTTGCTTCGGTGTTAACCCTCAAGTTCATTTTGCGTTCGATTTGCCAGAGTCATGGCACTCGTGACTCTGCAAGCTGTCACTTTATGTTTTTGTTTGCTACTTGGGTTAACCACAGATGCTCCTGCTCTTTACTAGGAGCACCACGGTTCTTGTATTGAATTGTCAAAGAAAGAAGAAGAGGTTAGGAAAAAGTTTGTGATTAGTACTTTTGACGTTTATTGCTTCCTTTGCGCAAAAACACGAACCTGGCTCTTCGGAGTTAACAGCTTTTGACATGGTTCTGACATGTCCCCAGATGAACCAGGAGTCACGTTCCGGCAGCAAAAACATAAACCCTCTTAGATGTGTGCCGTTGTCGGTCGTCAAAAATGCATACAAATTTTAATGAAAAAATATCCAGTAAATTGCTAAGAAAAAATTGAGGGTTTCCCTAAGAAGATTTTTTGGGTGCACTGACATATATAATATTAACCCTTTGCAGTCGAACGTCTAGTACCACTCGACAAAGAATTTCCTTGCACCAGGTCCAATGCCGAGTGTGGCTCGACAAAGTTTTTAATGTTAAAAATTGGAATCATTTAAATTTTTATAGAAGTAATTGCCCGATTGGCGGACTGATAACTGTACTTTATTTTACAAACAAGCAGACTAGTAAAATAACTGTATTGTCCTTATTTCGACAAATGAAACGCGACATATTTCATGGAATTCGCAGGCACTTGTTCGTTCACGGGAAAAGAATGGTTTATTATTTTGTGTGTCGGTTGGGCTTTTGGCTGTTTTGCTCATTACAGTAGTTGATGGAAGTATTGAAAGTACAATAAGTCGTATTAGCAGCTTAACTTTTCAAAATGAGCGACCTAAGGAGTGATGATGATTACAAGTGTGATTTAGATGAAGGATTTTTAAATTTATCAAGTGAGTGTGAAGAATATGCAGGAGAGAGAATTAATTTTGGATCGTCATATGACGAATCTGATACCAATTCCGAATGTGAAATTCAACCAGTTGGAAATGACAGGAGAATTCTATTATAGATGAAGATGTTGAAGACGAAGCTTACGAGGATGATGAAAATACAACTGCACGAGAAAACCATAGATACAGGAATGCGACTAATCAGGATGACCCTCCTACTCCACTAAGTTTGTCATTAGGACAAAGAAATTTTCGTTCGCCATATTGGATCTGCCATCTTTAATTTTCGAATATCGATAGTAGAGTCGAGATCAGCGACGCCGAAAACATAAAAGAAACCGTTTTCATAGCCATCCTTTGAAGTTGAACGATTTCAGTCACCATATTGTATCCGCTATTTTGAAATTCTACAGGAGTTCTAGCTTCTAGGAGTTGAATTTCCAAATATCCCTTCTTAGTGGAAGCCTATGTCGTATAAGAATCTATATTCTAAATTTCAAACTTGTAGGCTTTAAGCTCTGGAGATTTCGTAATGATTAATTCGGACCGGACTATTGGGAATAGGAACAATTAGTTCGGACCGCAAAGGGTTTTAAGCAACTACTTAATAACTTTATTAGGTGCTTAGTGATAATATGGACTGCTTAACTTTCTATTTCACGTGGGCACAGTTTCGTCTGTCAAAAAGAACTCTTACGTTGCTGCCAACATTGAAAAAATCATTGGCGGGAAGTTGAAAAAGTGAGCGCGCAACTAGAAAAGCGATTTTAATAAATCATTTCGAATATCTGCTGCGTAGGTATCTAATGATATATTGGCTTTGATAAAACACGTTTTATCAGTAATAACCCTAAATAATTAATTTAAAAACATTTTTTTCAACGAACCCACTTATTTATTTGTTGTTTACAGAGCTCTCTCTGTTGGTACTTGGTGCTTAGACCGAAGAGGCAACAATATAGAAGTGAGCTCACTTTCTGCAGTTCTGTCAGTGGTTGGGTATGAAACACTGTGGAGTTTCAATTCTTTTTTAGAAAATTGATTTCTATAGACAGACTATAACCGTATGCTTGCAACATCTTTGTAGTCTTTGATATAAGCAAGAGAAAAGCCGTATGCATGCTTCTTGCCAAAAGAACACAGCTATTCTGAACGCTGTTGATTGTGCGCGTTCGTAATGAAGCCTGCATGTAGGACCTATAGTAGTCTTGACTTGGAATTAGTACTTTGGTAAGCTATAAGACTTCTGGCTGTAGTCTTAAGGCTCTCTTCACTTTAAGGGCGGATCATAACCTTCTCGTCGTCCACTGCCGTCACTTATGTGATAATATGATTAAACCCGAATGGAGTAACCAGTCTCGTATAAGGATCAGCATCCACTGGGAGTACCCATCATGGACTACAAAGCCATAGCAATTGGGTAGCAGACATTGCTAACTTGGTACCTACCACGGGGTTGAGGAGTTCAGGATAGTGCTATTCGCCATAACATGGAGAAGGCCCTTTGATGGGAACACCGTGGTGGTTGTGTTGGCCCATATGCGGGCAGAGAGAGATTGTTTGAGTCTGCATGACGTAGGCGGATATTCTTCTTTGAACAAAAAAGTATGTACTTTTGTATAATTGCATACTGCGTCCGAGGTTTTGAAGGATGGTCGCTAATTAATGTATACTTAGATGCCGTGACCCACAGATCGGCAGAGATTTTAGATGGGTCTCGCTTCGACCAGTAAAGTCCAATGTCAAGCATGTCGCCTAAATCCTAATCCGTGCATTAAAACTGCAGTGATATTAAGGCTAATAGCTAGGTGCTCACGTAAAATTCCGACAGATTCTGTACACCTAAATGTTATTTACTTATTTTGTTGCATATAGTCAACTTATGTATGTACAGCCTTGGAAAAAAATATAAGGTACCCCTCTCTGAGAGCCACCGCTTTTATTCTGATTTCGCAACCTTTCAAATCAGCTGTGAGTAAATAATCTTCTCCTATAAACCCTTCCAGCGGAGACTGAAACTACTTGTTGGTTAGCGAGGTTAGTATGTAGCGAACTCAGCAAGTCTTTTTTCGGATTTCCAGATGGTTTGCTATGATTTGCAGATCTTGAGGTACCGAAGTGACACGTTTCCTGCCCGAGTATGTCTTACAACTACAAGCATACTTCCGACCGAGTCTCCTTAAACTATTTTAATGTAAATTAAACTGGAATAACATGAGCATTTTAGCTTTGCTATTCTCACTTGACTCCTACCTTGAGAATCTAAGAAGACAATTTGGTCCCTTTCACGTTAAGGGACTTTCTTGAAAAATTAACACTATAAATGTGATAAACTTTTATATTTATTTCTAATACAAAGCCATATTATGAGTTAAAAATTTAGTCTCAATAAAAGATAAAATAAACAGCGTCTTCTTAAATAATAATATTAATAAAGAAAATAAATAATTTGCCCAGTTTTGCCTCACACTTGGGGCATAATATGATTTACATTGAGGCAAAATGGGGTTTGATTTCATTTATTAAAAATCAGTTCAAATTGCTTTTAAAATCGTTCATCAGTCTTGCACAAGGTAAACATTTAGTTCAATAGTACTACACATAAAGTTAGTTAACAAAGCTAAAGTAAACACATTCAAAATGGCAAAAAGAGGTACCCCATTATGCCCCAAACAACTAAAAAAAAAAGGACGCCATTATGCCCTTTGCACTATACCCTATTTTCCATCTTGCATTATATTAGATATGCTCAACTTAAACTCCATACTATATTTCTTTGCAGAAATATATATGATAAAAGTCAACGTAGTATTGGAGCATTACTTCCAATATAGTTATTAAGATATGTGGTGAATTTTCGATATCAGTAACTCCGTACTCAAATGCAGTGTGTTAAATTATTTGGGAAATTTAGAGTACCTACTTAATTTATGTTAAATAAAATAGGCGATTGTAGTAAATTGTGAGAAGCTGTAATCTGTATGAGTCTGTCAGTTGTATAGGTCAGAAAAGTGAGATTAGGGTCAGTCGTACAGACTTAGGCTCACTCGACCAGGTTTCGTCGCAGCCAAGGGACTCATCAGGAATGTTTATTTTATTGGCTTACGAAAGTCGGTGTGTACTTAAGTACAATACTACATGGGTATTGTCCTAGTATACTGTTCCTCAGGTCAAACAATATTATGTATTATCAGCAGTCAGTCACGTCATCACCCTCTCTTTGGTAATGGTTAGTAGTAGATATGTAATTTTATTGACCCTCCCGGATCTATGCTCCCGTCCTTATCCTCTCCAGATCTTTCAAGGGCTGGACCACACTATATCACCATTACAACAGTTTCGAAAAAATATTATTTAAAAAACTTTCTTTGAATCGCAGCTCAGTTAATACTGTACAATGCTAATAACAAAAAAAAAACAGTTATTTTTATATACTAGACATAAATACAATTACGGAAACCTTAATGGTTGAGCCTACTTTTCACTATCTAAAAACTTATTAAAAAGAAAGCGGTAGTTTCTTAATTTGTGTCGGTAGAACACAGCGCACAACTTGTACTACGTCCAATGGCAACGTGTAAATAATGAGAAATCCGCTTGCGGCAACAATTTCGCATTAAGACTTTTTGGTCATAGCCATACCACAGTATACTGTGGCCATACTATGATAAGAAAAGAAAGAAAAAAATAAATAAACATAGAAAATACAGATATGATTTTCATTTTCAGTTAAATTAACGAATACGTGATGTGTTCCAAAAAATGCATATTAAATGGATACAGTGGAAGGACGGCATGAAATTTGGACTTTCTATAACAATAGGAATTTTGATATTGAGTCATTGTGTACATTTAACATATCAAACATATCAGACTGCAGATGGTGATGTTAATTTACTTTGTATGTTTACTTAAATACATATTTTTATTTTTAGAAGATGATATTCTTAGCTATACGATTTCCCCATCAACAATTGCGTTTAAGTTAGATGATACAAATTTCACACTTTTAGAGGTAAAATGTAAAGAGGCAAGACTTAAAAATGATATCCCAAAGGCGGCGAATAATTTTATTTGGTACAAGAAAACATACAAATCATAGTGTATAAGAAGCTAATCTTTATTAAAATTATTATTATTTTTTTTTAATTTACAATTTCAGTGAAAATCTTAAGCCATGTACTGATTATAGGATTATAGCGAAAATTCGAGATTCTACCAATGAAATTTTGAATCGTACCGAATTAGTAAAAACAAATTATACGGGTAACTTTAATTCTATTTTTAATTATTTTTAAAATTTTTCATAAAAAAAAACGCCAATTATTTAATTATTTCTTTTTTTATTTTAGAACCAAACGCTATTTTTGATATGGTACTGCCAAATAATGATTCAATTTTCTTAGCATGGAATGTGACAAATTCTGGATGCGTATCGAAATTTAATATTACCACAATTTTTAAAAATGCCATAATTAGAAATGTATCATTGGAAAATTCCATAAAACATTATGAAATTGATAAGCTTTCACCGTGTGAAAGCTATGAGATGACACTGGGAGTTATTGATGTTAATAATGTTTTAGTTCGAAATGTTACAACAAAAATGGAAACATCATTTTCAGGTAAGATGAGCTTGTACTTTTTTTTTTTTTTTTGTTTTTATGTAACTTAACAATTTCATCAAAAATTTATATCAAGAATTCTAAAACTTTTTGTATAGCTTAAGATTGGTTTTGGAAATTAATTAGAACGACTTGCCATAAGTAGATACTTGGAAAGTTTTATGATCCTTACATAAATAAATTTCGTACTCTTTGTCTGTGAAATTATGTTGTCGCTATTGTATTACATTGTCAAAAAGTGAACAATTATAGTGAGGCAGTTAAAGTTATTTTCAGCTCAGAGAAAGCAAAATAATTAATTGTTGTCGGCATACAAGAGTCAGAGAAGGCAATTCAATGAAAATGGAAAGAGACTAATTTTATGACAAGTTAACTTCTGATTATTTTCAGATTTCGAGGCGTTATACAATACAAAA
This sequence comes from Dioctria linearis, assembly GCA_963930735.1. Taxonomy (NCBI): domain Eukaryota; kingdom Metazoa; phylum Arthropoda; class Insecta; order Diptera; family Asilidae; genus Dioctria; species Dioctria linearis. The sequence continues at coordinate 13,421,082 of OZ005740.1, read as the reverse complement.
CTCTACCACGAATCGACTAATCGACTCTCCGTTCGTCCATATCTGTGCGTATGTCCATCTATCTGTCTGTCCATCCTCCTCACATCACGATACCTCGAGAGCGCATTCATTCAGTACTCTAAGTTTTGCATACAAAAAAAAGTAGGGTTGACATACAAACATTTCGTTTTTTACTATAAGCCTAGTACTGAGGTCCGCACTAAACTAAAACTTAGCGAGTCTCCATTTTCGGGCCGTTGTTTTAGAAGCTAAAATATGACAGCGAATACTCAGAGATTAGAGATAATAAAAGGAAGAAGAAACATTTTTATTATTTTAATCATTCTTTTCTAATATGACGATGTTTTCACAACTGTTTTTTTTATTTCAGTTAACATTTCTTAGAACTTTTTAGCGTGCAAATGAACGATAAATTCAAGCTGAATTGTTTGGCTGGAGACGTACTGGTGGTGCCACCTCTGTTCAAGGACAACAAGCCCAATTTAGCGTTTTGCCCTTAGTACTGGTTTCTCGATGGGGAGAATTTAACACATGCGCGATTTCAAGATAGCTGTGGTCCGAGCTTTAACCTAGGTGGACAGACCGAATCTCTACTGAAGGGAAACCGTAATAATGTGCGTAACCTTATCATCGCAGTTATTACGGGTCACTGTATCTTCGCTAAACATACAGAGCGCATGCAAGCTCCATACAATGACTTCTGCAGAAGCTGTATGGATAAAGAAGAGCTTGAGAGCGTTCAGCTTTGTGCTGTGTGAATGTCATAACCAAGCGTAGGAGGAATGCGGTCGGCAGCTACTTCTCTGGCGAATTGGAGGAGCTGGGGGACCTGGTAGGGTTCATTAACACTTGTGGCTGGTTTCAGGGCACCCCCTAAATTTGAGATAGTTATGTTTCCCAGGCAGGTTCCCATTAAGGTGGTATCACAATGGACCGCAAATCTAAGTCTAAGTGAGGCTGATCGCAGGGGTTAATGCGATGGCTGCCACTCTAGCCTAACCTAACCTAGTACTGGTCTCGTTAAATTCAGGATAAATTTTCGCCAATAGCTTTTAGCGCGCTAATTTTTCTATGAAAATTTAGTTTAGCGCTATATATTTTTGGGGACTGACTGTGAACGTGACGAAGTAGAGAGCTGAAATTTGGTCATGGTGTTTTCATAGCAATAGGAATAAAATTTCAAAAATGGACTAAATCGAGAAACCCGTTCTTGGTGTTGCCATACAAAACTTTTGCTTTTCACCATATATTTGGAAACTGCCTGAGAACGCGTCGACATGGAGGACTAAACTTTTGTATATGGCGTTTTTATAAAAATTGCAAAGTGGACCAAATTGGGCAACCCTTTCTTGGTATTGCCATACATAACTTTGGTTTTATATTATGTATTTGGACACTGCCTGAGAACGCATCGACATAGAGAGCTGAAATTTTGTACACAGCGTTTTCATAAAAATAGTAAATAAAATTTCAAAATTAAATTAAATCGGGCAACCCCTTCTTGGTGTTGCCATACTAAACTTTTATTTTCATCAAGGGTATAATATTATTGGTATTAGACCAGAGATGAAATTCAGAAGACTGGGGATGGAATTAAGTTCACCTCAAAGTTATAAAGTTTTTCGTTACTCAGTCTACCTGCATGGCTGGGCATTGGAAAGAATGGAGAACGGATATCAATAAGCTCCGTAAATAAAGGGTTTTCCAATAAGAGGTGTTATTTTGATATTCAAAGAAAAATGACATTTTTTGAGATAAATGATCGGTTCTTTATTTCATTATAAAGAGGAAGGTATGCCGTTAATAATGGAAAATAACATCAGCCAAATGACCACCACCATTCATGAAATTTTCCATAACCAAACCGCAAAATGGCTGCCCTATGTCCTCGATAGCCTCACGAATTCCATCTTTGAGGTCTTGAATCGACGCTGGGCTATTGGCGTCGACCTTCTCTTTCACGTGGCCCCAAAGGAAGAAGTCGCAAGGTGTTAAGTCACAAGATCTCGGTGGCCAATTGTGATCACCTCTTCGAGAGATAGCACGGTCCGGAAACTTTTCCCGTAAAAGATCAATGGTTTCGTTGCTTGTATGGTCTTGTTGAAATGACCAATGACCCCGCGGGACCATAAACCGCACCAAACAGTCACACGTTGAGGATGGAGAGGCTTTTCAACAATAACTCTTGGGTTTTCCGAGCCCCAGATGCGACAATTTTGCTTGTTGACGAAGCCATCGAGGTGGAAATGGGCCTCATCACTCAAGATGAGTTTTCGATGGAATTCCGGATCATTTTCATGCATTTCAAGGACCCAATCAGCAAAGACTCGACGTTGTTGATGATCGGCCGGCTTGAGTTCTTGTGTTAACTGAACTTTATATGCCTTAAGACCCAAATCTTTATGCAAAATACGGTGTAATGACGTTTGTGGAATGCCTAATTCCAAAGAACGATGAGGAATGGACAAACCTGGGTTTTCTTCAACACTTTCAGCTACAGCAGCAATATTCTCGGTTGTTCTTGAGCGACGTGCACGGGTTTTATTCTTCACATCACTAACTTGTCCCGACAGCTAGAATTTTTCTACCAATTTCTGTATTGCTATCCGACAAGGTGCTTCACGACGACCCAAAAATGTTCGAGTCTTACGAACCGTCTCTGCCACATTTTCAACATTTTTATACCCTAGATGAAATCTAAAGGGGTATACTAAGTTTGTCATTCCGTTTGTAACACCTCGAAATAATGATGGATTGGATACCCACGCATAATATTAAAAGTTATTTTGATTTTTGCATGTCCGTCCGTCCGTCCGTCCGTCCGTCTGTCCGTCCGTGCGCACGATAACTCGAGAACGCGTACACTTAGAGAGCTGAAATTTTGTACACGGCCTTTAAAAAAAAAAGTAAAATTAAGTTCGAAAATGAGACAAATCAGGCAACTCCTTCGTGGGGTTGATATACAAAAATTTCGTTTTCCGTTATATATTTGAACACTGCCTGAGAACGAGTCGCCGTAGAGAGCTGAAATTTGGTACATGGTGTTTTCATTATACTAGTAAATAAAATTTCAAAAATGGACTAAATCGGGCAACCCATTCTTGGTGTTGCCATATAAAAAATTAGGTTTTTTATGTATACTGTGAAAACGATCAGTCCAAGACATTTTTATTGTATTAAAAACTTCTTCAGAATATGAAATCCTATAAAATTGGTTATAATCATTTTTTCTGCCCGACGAACCGTTGTAGAAATATATGCGAAAAACCAATGCAAAAATCAAAATTGCTCAAATGGGTACCCATACGAATTTTCATACGGGCATTCATTTAGGGTATCATAAGAATTGGTCTTAGACCAATTCTAGCTTTTTCACTTGTTATAGTGAATTTTAATAATTTCAATGCGTTGTTGAATCGTGTATCGTTCCATTTTTATTAATGGCGTAGTTTCTACTTGTCAACTGTCAAAAAATGACAGCTCCAAAAGTGACATCTACCGAAATAGCGGGCTAATTAAAATAACACCTCTTATTGGAAAACCCTTTATATATTATCTTAAATAGATGTTTCCAAGTCGATTGCCATTATTATTATTATATATGTAAGTGAAGGGGGGCGGGTGACTCGACCCCTAAGCACTGCAAACTACAAAAAATGATCAGTCAGTTTTCTAAACGTATAACGGGGCTACGAATCCCTTACCTAAACATTGGAGTCTTTGGCGAGCAAATCGTGTATATTTTCAGAGTACGTGCTTTGCAGATTCTATCTCTTTTTGTTATAGAAGCGGAAGTTATAGCCTGTTGTTTTAACATTGTAGCTAAGTTGATCTTCATATGAATTGCGTTTAGTACTGCCATAAGTTCGTTATTCAATTATGCTTAATTTCAAATATTATTCTCATAATTAAGCATTAAATACAATGTTTTCTTATATTTTAGATCTTGATTTAGTTCAGGGTGTAACTTTTTCCGAGAATCCTGATAAATCCATTAAAGTCCATTGGAATCCATCTATATATGAATCTTGCATTCAGTATTACTATATAAAATGGACTAAACTAGATTGTCTAATCACACATCCTGGTAATTATAATAAAAAATAAAAAAAATAAATGTAAATTGTAATAAATATCTATATGCACTTCAATTATTTCAAAAGCAAAATGTACATGGACCTATCACAACAGTTCAAATCCCAAAGAAACCGAATTGAATATTTATAAATTGGATGGATGTGCAAAATACACACTAGTCATTACCCCAAATGGTGAAAATATGGAACACGTTTTTTATGTGAATTTCACATCACCAAAACAAAGTAAATTATTTTGAATTTAGATAAAAATTAAGCTCTTTTCTTCTGATGCAAGATATATCTGTATCTATCATAGGCCCTGAACCTGTACAGGATCTAAGAGTCATAAGAGGAAGTCCAACACATGTCACAATTACTTGGAAACCTCCAAATAATCATACTGAATGTATTAAAAATTATAAGATCATATTATGTGGACCAGATCTATGTGATGTCCAAACAATTCCAAAGAATGAAACTAAAAAAGAATTTAAAATGTTGGAACCTTGCGGATCCTATAATATCACAGTAATCATTATATCCAATGATAATCTTGAGGGGAAGCCAACATTTAAAAATTTTCTCATGGACGACGCTAGTAAGTTGTGGTCAAACAAATTTTCTTTTTTTAACAATTAATTTAATTTTAATTAATTTTGCAGGTCCCTCCGAAATACGTAAAGATTCTATTCGAATCTATCCGAAAGAGTTAACAATTAAATGGAAAGTTCCTATTTTTTCTAAACTATGTATTAATCAATACAGAGTAAAAGGCTGGCCAACGACAGAACTTGAATATGATAAAAATTTGGAATTCGTAATGTACGTGAATGTAACATCTGTTCATATTCCACAGTTAGTATCATGCATGAAGTATACTATAGAAATAACATCAATTACCAAAGGACAAAAGGAAGGATTAAAAGCTTTATATGAAGTGGAAACAGATCCAATGCCTTCAGATCCACCAAATGAACCTGAAACGAAATCAATAACTAGTCATAGTTTAGAAATAACAACTAAAGACATAGATCAAACCAATCGTTGTCCGATATTAGTAGCACGTTTTACATGTGAAACTGAAGAAGAAGGAAAAATTAAGGTATATAACTATGAAATTTTACATGAAATTATTAAATTTATTAAAATTGAAACAAATGCCGTATAAAAATACAAAATATAATAATAACTATAGTTAATAATATAAGTTGTCTACGTTAGACCTAGAAACATTTCTAGGGGGATCACATTATTAAAATCTGGCGCCTTCAAAATAACAAAGTTCAGATAATATGAATTTAAGCATAAAAATACGGAATCCTTTATTTTCGTGTGAGACAGTTTATTTCTATTATTTAAGAATAACTCTAAAAGCAACATAATCCTTTTATTTCCTGGGTAACGCATATTTCTGTCCGGTTAAATTTAATCAAAAAAATTTGCTTTTACTACGATCCTATCCTAGATCAGTTTGATCAAAATATAACCGTGAATGGTTTTATTATAAAAATAATAATAAGTTTACATTATTTTGCATTAATCTGTTTCAGTGTATAATCTACTTGGCTAGTGATGTACTTATATCAACGTTGATTCTATGATTGGAAGTATTTCTGGAGGGCTTCTATCGAAAGGGCCTTTGGCTGCTCTGTCGTGGCACTCTAAATGTCCAAAACAGGTGTCAAAACGGTTTCCTTTTAGGGCAGTTTCTATTTTTGGGAAGAGTCAAAAGAAGCATGGTGCTAAATTCGGAGAGTACAGTGGATGTGAGCCTTCGAGGTGGGAACTAAAGGAGGCGACATGTGATGAAAAAAGCGTAGCAACTATTGCTCTTCTTCTTGTTTTGTTGAGGTGCCAGAGGCGGCGTTAAAAATTGTTGATGCCTTAAATATCGCAACAAATTAATGCCGTGAAAATTCAAACACATTTCTTAGAAGCTCCGCACAATCTTCCGCACCACCCACTGAAATGTATATAAATGGACTGACTGATCTCCTGTTTCATGTTTTGATTTCAGAAAGTATGCTCTCACTGACGATATATTTAAATTATTTGCGAATTTACTTACATATGCATGTCAGTAGGATTTACCGAATTTACCACAAAAGTATTTTAAAAGTACTTTCCTCAACACGGCTTGTTGAATCTAAATCTTCTAAATCTAACTCCTTTTTATATTACTATCACTTAGTCCAATAGCCATTAAGCATTTCCCATAAAAAGTAAATTATCCCTTTTATAATTACGTCTCTGCGCCAAACACATTTCGCGGCTCTTTGTTTACAAAAAAGTGACAGTCAAACACCCTGCCAAAATCAAGATGGCGAAAATTTTTGGCTACGCTGCCATACATATACTTTACTATGGGATGTCGTCTCCTTTAGTTCTCTCCTCAAAGATGTTAGCAGACAGGAATTTTTTTTCTGTATCAGAAGCGAGTTTGGCACGGGGCGTTGTCGTGATGAAAAAGGAAGCCATTGAACCATATTTCTGGCTTTTCACGGACCCATGCGAGATGTTCAGTTCTTCCCTAAGCTTCGAATAGTCAATCGCCTATTTGAACAGTTCGTTTTGATACTTTTTGCACGTTTCATACTTTTTTGAAGTCGAAGGACGCCCCGACTCTTGCTCGTCCTCAACCGACTCATTATCGCCATACACTGATTTTAACAATATATATATATATTCTTCTTTGGCACTTTTTTGTAATTTAAAGCAAAACTTAATATTAACCCGTTGTTTGGAACATGACCTTACTCCTCCTATTCTGGAAGCCGACTAACAAGTCACAACTTGTTCAAACTAGTGATTGCAAAATCGGTTACTCGATTACCCGATTAATCGATTAATCGGCCCTTAAGCGGGCGATTTCAGGAACCCAATTAATCAGTCCTAGCGTCTTAAAAACCGATGTTTTATTAATGAGCGGAAAGAATCGGATCAGAACTGAACTGATACGCTGGCAGTGTCACTGCACTGGTGCTCACTCAATAGGCTGAACTACAATAGAAATATACGTTATTACATTTACTTACGTAAAGCGAACGCCCCCTTTAATTTAACAGGCGTACAAAAATTAACTTTAACTCGTGTGAGGGGAACTTTCGTTAAGTATAAATATCGAATTTTCAGTAAGTATAGTGCGGTAAGAATCGCTCTTTCCGTAAGAACGCCATGTGTCAAACAATTAAATTATTACTAAATGATTATAAGTGCAATGCAAAAATTAAACTGGAATAAAAATGGCACTGCGATTTAATAGAAAAATCTTCAATTAAATCATCTTCCATTTGTTAATTTTTTCACTTTTGCCACTTTTTAACATTGAAAACATTAAATTCCATTACGGAATGTGATATATATTTAGGCTAAAAATACCAATTTTTCGTAAGTAAACCTCAGTCTCGCTCAATTTCGTAAAGTTATATTTACGTCTATTTTAGTTCAGCTTTTTCACTTAAAAAATTCGTTAAATTTCTCAAAAAGCGTTAACTTTTTTTTGCCGCAAACGATACATCTGTGGTTCACAATGGTTGTCAAAATTCGAGTAGTTTCCCCTCTTTTGTAATTCTCTACCGAATGTAACCTTTTCTTAATATTTTCTTATCGACATGAGTTAACAATTTCTTATAGGTTTCTGGTGGAAAACTTTGCATTTTCTTAAAGTTATTTTTAACGCATTCCTTACCTTTTCTTAGACCTCCAAGCAACTTTTTTTTAAATATTTTCTTATCGAAATTCTTAATGTATTCCCTCCCATTCCTTGACGTCGACATTTATCGTTTCCTTAACAAATAGTTTCATAAACATTGAGATAATAGGCAAGATACAACTAACTTGTTGTTTCATAATATAAATTGTTCATTATAATTAATGAACGGATTTTCGGTAGCTAAGGTACCATAAATAGAGGAATATCTTCCAAACTCAGTTTTTATGATATTTCTCTAATGATCAGATGCGTTCATTAATTATAATAAGAAAATTATATTATGAAATAATAAGTTCGTTGTAATATGTATAAGGCGTTTCGTATCAGCAGAAACCAATACTCTTCAGTACGGCCAGTTCCTGATGCTGCAGATGCCAGAAGAAAATGCTAAGCAGATCTAATATATAGTCTCTTTCAATAAGTTGTTTGTACCTTGCCTATTATCTCAAAATGGTTATATACTTTGAAATCAATTCCTCCTACAAGTGTGGAACCAGTGAGGGTGTTTTCAGTATCTGCAAGTTTGTATCAAACTGAGATCACGATTAAGTGATAAACCCATTTATAACTTATACTTTCTACGTGCTCATTTCAATTACATTTAAAAAACATGTTCCCAGGATTTTTACAAATAACTTTTCATTTCTGTATTGCTAATGAATTATGTATATTTTTTTTTTATTCTTAAATAAATATTATATTTTCTATAATTATAAACATAAAAAAAATGGAACTATTTTGACAAGGAATAATTTTCAAAAGCAATTTCTTTTTAAAACCGATTAAAAATCGATTAATCGGATCTAGTAAAACTAAAATCGAAAATTCGGTTTTTACTTTTACAATAATTTTTGCAATCACTAGTTCAAACTGAACACTGACTTTCTCAAAGAATCAGGCTATCAGACGGATAACTTCAAATGGATAAATCATCAGTTGACCTCGTTTTTAGTTTACCTCTCTTAAATATTGCATGATCCAGTTCATGGAAAAGAAATAGTCATCGGAAAGGTGCGACTGAGGTGTCTGCTGTGATCCTTTTATTTACAATAATTTTTCCCTACGAATTTTCCTGAATACATATTTTTCTTCAGAACTACGTTAGTGGTGGCCAACAGCAGCCCAAAATAGTTGGATTGATTCGGTTTTTTGGTCAGCTAACGATTTTAATGAGCATTGCTAATTCACTACTAATATGATCACTTTTCTTAGACACAATTTTCGAAAAATGTTCGTCATAATTTGTATGCGCCAGTTTTGGTATCTAGCATATAGTTGACAACGTTTCCGGAAACAGAAGCATACACAGAAATTAGAGATAGAATCGATTTTGTTACTACTAGACAGAACGTCTCCATTATGACTTAATTTGAAATTCATCTGTTCTTCACTTTGAGTAAAGATTATCGCAAAGTGCAATAATTTAATTAAATGCTATCAAGAAAATATGCGAGTACTTGTTTAACTAGCAATTTCCAAAGCATTTAGACAGAAGACAATTTTTTTGTTGAAAAAGACAAAAAGACAAGAAAATCTGGCAAAAAACAAATTTCATAATCAGCTTGGCTGTTGACTTTATTAGAAAATCTTAGAACTTTCCAAAAGCTTTAGTTCATTTTAATTGCGATAGGTTTCATTATTTTACTGTAATTTCACTAATATAGAGAAAAGTTTTCTCCATTTTAAATTGAACTGAAATATTGCAAAAGGGTCCTTGTTGCATCTAATTTGTATGACACATGCGCATTTGACTCCATTTAATTAAAAATTAAATCATTATGTAGATAGTCTCTCTTCGAGGGTATTAAGTAGCCCATTTCTAGAAATTTGTTATAAAACAGATGAAAAACATTTCCGTTGACATTGGCAGTGACGCTTTTTTTTATATGTTCGCTCCTTCAAAATGTTTCTACCTAGATACGCCTCTGGTTAAACCACCTTCAGCTAATAGAGTCTCTTCGTAGGTTTTATGCCACAACAATTATGATTTGATTTTTAGTTCATTCATTCAGTGATAACCAAGTTTAAACTTAAAGTAATATGAGCAAATAAGGTTTCTCCCACCAATAGCAGATTGACAAGAAATACAGATTTCAATGCAAAGATTGCCGTTACTCTTGATGACGGTGTATCTTGCTTTTCGAAACTGATATTATTTGAGCGCCGATTTATGCATTCATGTCACACATAAATAGGGTGATAGCTAATATGCGGATGGAATCGAGCATCTTGTAGTATTGATTCATCTATTTCTCTAAGGACTTCTTCTCACCATTTACCCTATCATGCAAAGCATAGCATGACAGGAAGGAAAAAGCGACAGGAATTAGGAAACATGAGTAGAGTGACTGTGGTGCTGATGTACTTATGTTACTCTTAAATCTCGCAAATTGTAGGTATGCTGGGGGAAAAAACAGAGGAACGTAGACTGTTTCACATTCGCAAAATTCGGGATAAAAAAGTATTACGGAATTTTACTGTATATTTTGAAGGGTTAACTAAAGTGTGCGGTTTGCAACGCAAGTATTGCATGCAGGAATTAATTTACAAGGCTTTAAAATCGCGTCTTTCACCCACTTCACAGACAGCTGGTTTGCATTTTCCATGTGTACAAAAGCCACAGATACACATCCATACGAGAGATGTGTAATGTTTAAGGTCTTTAAGGAAATCAACGTCTCCAAAGCCGAAGGACCTGATGGCTTCTGACCCCTTTTATTTAAAAGCTATCCCTCATTCTCGGCTAAGGCTTTGTGCAAACAACTATTCTATACTTTTCTTATTCGACAGGAATTTTTCCAACACGTTCAGCATATTCCCAAGAAAAGAGAGGGTAGTGATCCCTCAAATTATCGACTAATTGGCAATCACTTCGATTCTTTCCAAGGTTTTTGAATCTATCATTAACTTCAAATTCAATTCATCAACGAGCGCCAATATGGCTTCCGAACTAGACGCTCATCAGGAGACTTGCTGACTTTACTTACTACAGAACGGACGAACCGTATTGTATTAGACGGCATTACATCTGAAGCTCACCCTATAAATGCCGGTATGCCTCAGGGCTCTATTATTTCTCCGTCTATTTTCCTAATTTTTAGTAATGATTTATTTTCTCATCCTTTCAATCCCATCCATAGCTTTGCCGATGACAGTATCCTTGATTTCGCTTAGGAACTCCTTTGATACTCTTGCGGACTCCAGACAGAATGCCGAATGTATTAAAACGAGATTATATGACTATAGATCATTGAATAACGATCTTGAAAATATCGTCTCTTGCGGCAAAGTGAAACGCATCGAATTTAATGCTTCTAATACCCAAAGCTGTTTGATCTCTTTAAAATAAGATCATTTGATGGATCATTAATTTCCGACTCACCGTAACTAAGCATTCTTGGTATTAAAATTTCCAGTAAATTAAGCTGGACAGATCACATCTTCTCTGTTGCCAAAGAATCTACGAAATGTCTTAGATTTCTGAAAAGATGTAAGATGGACTGAAAAATTGCGCATCAAACCTAGCTCCCTTCTACAAGTCCTATAGTAGACCTAGAATGAAATACAATTTTCACATCTGAGCCAGGGCTTGTTGTACAGGCGTAGTTTCATTAGATATTCTTCAAAAGAGAGTTTTCAAGCTCATTGGCTGTTTTGCCCAATGAGAACACTCAAGAAAAATATAAATAAGGATGTGGACTGTAAATAAGAACGCCGGGGAATATTTTAAAGTCAGTGATTTATTAGATACACATGTCAAACTTATGCTCAAATTTCCAACTAGAACTAAATTTAACAGAATTCAATTTCACTTATATTAGATACACTTTATTTGGATAACGTCACTTAACAAATAAACTTCAATTATGTAAATTGATTCAATAAAATCGCTTACTCACTAGTTTCACTTATGTTTCTAATTTCAATTTCAACACAATACTGTCAAAGCTGAGACAACTTTGAACAATGGCACTATATATATATATACATAAATATAATAATCCGTATGAAATATAGTATATGATCAATAAAAAAAAATATACTCACCAATTTAAACTATGGAATCGACTTTATGGCGTTGGTTCTTGTTCTAGTCGTTGTTCCCCGGAATAAGATACTTCACTTCAGTCGAGACCCAAAGCAAAGGTGTAATTTGATTAGTAGAATTCTTGTTCTAGTCGTTCCCCGGCACAATATACTTTATTTCAGTCGAGACCCAAAGCAAAGTTGTATTAGTCGTGTTTATTCTAGTCGCTATCCGGAATAACTATCTTTATCTCAGTCGAGACCCAAGATAAAGGTTTGAATTAGTCTGTGTTATTCTAGTCGCTACCCAAGATAAAGGTATTGAGTTAGTAAAATCTATTCCAGCCGAGACCCAGAATAAATATCTTTATCTCAGTCGAGACCCAAGATAAAGTTGTTGAGTTAATAGAATTTATTCCAGTCGAGACCCAGAATAAATATCTTTATCTCAGTCGTTACCCAAGATAAAGTTAATTTGTTAATAATTCTATTTTATTACCACTAGCCAAGTCGATTTCCAAACGATGCGCAAATGAAAGCTGGATACGAAAAAGAGAAAGATTCAAGTTGGCCTGCGACTTACATTGCTTCTGAATTGCGCACGGCACCAACAAATTATTTTACCTTGCGCATAGCAACCAAGGTACATTGACCCTAGCAGCCGTGCAAAGCAACTGACATTTTGAGTATTTTTATTGCTGTTCCTACTTTTGCCTAGCTAAAGTTATTAGGATTATAATTATACAATAAGATACCTATTACAATATTGCTAATTTGCTACTTTAAAGATACATTTAAATGTACAGATTACTTAATCTAATTCCATTTGATTTGCTCACTGTTATCGAAGACAAGTTACTTTCCTCTTATTGGATTGTGTCCCGGATTTGATAATGTGGAATGTAGCCATGATGTGTTGATTGTTATCTCCACTAAAAACTGCGTGATCGATGTGCTTTTAGGTAGGTATACCTACATCGTTCCGTTCCCAACCTATTTTAAATAATTAGAAATACTTGAAATTAGAATCTTTTAAACTATTTTATTTTCAGGTGGCTATTTAATGTTGTTTTGAACGTTGGCGATTTGACAATATCATATTCTCAAAATGTTGGATGCCTTTTGCTCCTTTATCGCATGGTCAATGTTCTGATCCCTTGTAGATTAATTTCTGCACGCAATACTAGCGCTACAAGCCGCACATATCGTTTCACCCTTCAAAATAGTTTCGGGCGTACAGTAAAATTCCGTGATACTTTCTTATCTCGAACTGTGCGAATATGGAATAATCTACCATCTTCTGTTCTTCCTCGGGCATACAATCTGCAAAGGTTCAAGAGTGACATACATTTGAACCTCCGTCACTTTTCTCATGTACCCTAATCCTTTCCCTATCTGCTTCCTACCATGCTATGATTTGCATGATAGGGTATCCCCTCAGCTTGGCTTAATAATATATATAAAAAAAAATACATTTTATTTTTCAGTATGCTGAAGAAACAGTCCCTGGTTATATTGATGTATTTACGGCAGTTTTAAAGCCTTTATCTCCTTTTACAGCATACACATGTTATGCATATGTCGTTAATATTGCCGGTTGGTCTAAAAAATCTAAAGCACGATTTACAACAGGAAAATACTGTAAGTTTTTTTTGTTTTTTTTATAATGAGTCGTTAATAATAGAATTTCTTTAAGATCCTGATATACCAGAAGCAATTACGGCCACATCAATTTCAAATACATCTGTTAATATAAAATGGGCACAGCCAAGATTTGTTAATGGGCTTTATGTAATTTATAAAGTCTATATACAAATGCTAGGCCCTAAGTACACAATTCCTGCTCATTGTCCTCCAATTAAATTGGAAAATTTTACACAAACTGTTGAATCTCAGCAGGAATATCTCTTTAAGGATGTATTGCCGTATGTTGAGTATAGTGTACAAATAGCAGCAAAAAATGATTATGGAACTGGAGCATATTCTATACCGGTAACCGTTATAACAGATCCTGGGAGTAAGTCTTATTTATGATATTTTATGAGTATCGACTGAACATTTTTATAGAATTAATTTAATTAATTTTTACATAAATTATTCAGTTCCTGATCCAGTCGAAGAATTTGCAATTCGAGAAATTCATGGTCCTGAAGTAAGCTCAACATATAAAGCATCGGTTACATTATCTTGGCAGTTACCGTGTCAGTCTCATGGAGAGATTATTGGATTTGAAGGAGAATTTCTTGGTGTACGACCTGATTATCAGAATCATGACTTGCAATGGGTTAAAGAATACTTGACACTAAATATTAATCAAGTATACTTTGAATGGATCGAAACCAGACTCAAACCTGAATATTACTATACGATTTCAGTTAAAGTTCGTATCAAAGGCATTAGTGAAAAAAGTGAAGTCAAGCGAATCGGTTTTATATCTCCGTCTGGAAGTTTGTATTTTTTTTTTATTTTCTTTAATTTTTAATATGCAAATTGTTTACTAAAGAGTTTTTAATTTTCTTCTTTCTACTAGTACCGCCTAGGATAAATATCACAGGCAATGGATCGGTTAGTGCATTCTCAGCAAAGAATCCAACTTCATCAGCTGTTCTTTCTTTTTCACCGAATATCCTTAAAACACATATGGGGACAATTATTTTTATGGCAATTTTATTGTCAGAGAAGGTACGTGTGTGTGTATTCGATTAATAATTTAATAAAAAATTGCGATTTCCTCCCACATTAGGGCTGCCAAAATGATCCACCATTGAAATATGATAAAATCAATAGTTTACAAGAATGGCCAGAAGTACCAAGTTGGCAAGATATGCAATCGTTTAAATGCGCTCGCCAATATCAGACAACTCCGATTCGCTGGAACCCTTCGAAAGGTAGGACTGATCATAAGATATTTACTATATGGCATCCCCTTAACTTTTGATATATAAATGTACATGAATTAGTAGTGGGGAATAAATTAGATTAGATTTAGAACCAAGAGGGGCTAGTGGCCTTTGCATTGCAGCCATCATTGGCTTATTGTGCATCGCTTTCTTTAAAGTTCATCCAACAATCTCAGTCTTCCTAGGAAAAGTAGTATTTTTTTTTGTAATGAACTTTCCTCAAAGTCGGCAGACTTTAAGAAGTATGAACCAAAAGCCTGGAATCTACATTTTGCAATTGCCTCGCATGCGTGTGTTTGTTTAGCTTGCAGTGTCGGGTTAGGGGTCTCCTGTGATGATTTTGAGTTGACAACTTTAAAAGATCCTGGCTTTTATTTGGCGAAGGTCCTTTAATGACTCTTTTGGCTTTTCTAGAGCTTATCATTGAAGTTTTAGAAGTTTCACGGTGTTAAGAAATACCGCAAAATGGTTTCGATCCTATTAGGGGCGTGGATGCAACTTTTTTGCCTTATCATTCGCATTAATTTCTGAGGTTCCTGGCACCCATTGAAGTGTTAGGTCATTTTTTATGCTAAGGTTTGTTAATGCTTGAATACATTCCCATATTCGTTTAGACCTCAGGCAAAGTTTACCTAATAATTATACCTAATTATTAGGTAAACTTTGCCTCAGGCAAAACCTTTGAGAATACGCCATGAAACAGAAATCTATATGTGCGCGTTGCGAGTTCGTTCTCTAAAATGTTCTATATTGATACTTATGGTAAAGTGCCCAAAATTGACTTTATATATGCTATAGAGCCTAAAGTACTATCACTGAGCATACAATAAATAGAGAGCTCAGATCAAAGAAAAATGTGTCGAAGTTCGCAACGTATTCTGTGGCTCCCACACTCTCAGAAAGAAGAGACAAGAAAGTGGTAGGGATCCTTCTGCTAAAGCAGCTCTCATTGCGTTCTTTCCTTTTTCATATTCGCGGCATTTCGTGGCTCGCGCGCGCAAAAGAGAGTTTATGGGCGGGCTAAACGTAAAATAATGTAGGCAGCACGAGAGCAATCAGCTGTTATGCATTTTTCGTATGCACCATCTCGATTCTGACGATTTGTTTATTTTTCTTCAAAGACGATTGCTACCGGATCAAATTAGGCAAAATAACCCTTTTTTTGGATTCTCTATAGTCGTGAAAATAATATTACTCTTGATTTTTGTGTAAGCAGCTCATTTAAGATATAATATTTTAATTCACGGAATTATTTTCAGAGTAATTAATTTAATAAAATTAATAAAATTAAAATCTACCAAAATTCAAGATAGCGAAGCTAAAATGACTACCGAAAAAGTTAAACTTCAAGGGATTTCGGGGTCGCGCATTTTGAATCTACCATCAAAATTTCCAAATTTATAAATAAAAAAAATTCTTTCTTAGAGTATGAATTAATAGAAATTGAGGAATAAAAGAAATATTTCATTTAATTAAGAAAGATTGTCTGGAATAAAAAACCTCATAACCATTTCCTAATCCTGAAATAATAAAATCGTCAAAATCGTTTATACAGGTCCAAGTCCTTTTCGTTGTCATCATCTACAAAACCTTGTACCTCGTCTTCATGGGAATTATATTGCAAACCCTTTTTTATTGCAATTTTGTCAACTAATAATACTGCTTCTCTAGTTTTATTGTCCATATTTGAAATAATTGTTGTAAGGGAATTTAATACATGTTGATTCAGTCCTGGATTTAAAAACCATCGTACCAGAGAAGCTTTTGAAGGAAGATTCAGCTTTAAATTATTCCTCATAAAATTGTAGGTCTTAGCTGAATAAAAATTAATGCATTGGGCAATAATTTTCTCATCCTCTTTACAAGACCTTTTCTTTTTTAACAACATTGTGCAAACGGTTTTTGTATTCTTTGAAATTTCCGGTATGTTATCAAGCATTTTAGTTACATTGCGAATCCTTTTGAAATATAATTTTCTTGTTGTTCTCTTTTCAAACATTTTTTCAACTGATTTATTTTTTTTCCTCGTAGTTTGTTATTCTCGTTTTCTTTTTTATAAAGTTTAACAATATCATTTGATTTTCTTCTATAATATAGTTCATTTCTTTCTTTTTAAAGGCAACAAGCACCAGCAGCTGCTCTCTTATGGCTAAGCCAAAGTGTCATTACAATCTTGCCGGTGTTATATGCGTATGCCCAAAACCCTTGAGAATACTTCACAAGCCATGAAACAGACTACTTCCCTACCACATGCGAGGCCCATCGGAGTCCTTACATTCTAAAATATTTGCAGTGTTCTTATGTAAAACTGACAAAAGTTTGATTTGAATAGCTCCTCCGACGTAAACAACTGTTCATACAGAAAAATGGTGTTCTGATAATCTTAAGCTTAATCTCTTATCTTCCTAACCGTAATGAAATTTTCATACCTTTCCAAACAAAATTATTTAAAAAAAATTTATCTTAAGCAAATAACTACGATTCCTCAACCAAAAACTCTCAGCTAGGTAATCATTATAATGTAATTGAGCGTAAAATGGTAAGGTTACTTTGTAATCAAAACTATTTTATTATTTTGTTAAGTAAGGTACATAGGAAGTGTATCCTTTGGGAAGGTATGGAACCAAGCTTTAAATTACTACAAGACTATTTTCCTGTATTGATAGTAGTTTAGGCTCTATAGCGTAAATAAAGTCAATGTTTGGCACTTTTCCATAAGTATCAATATAGAACATTTTAGAAAACGGACTCACAACGCATACATATACAATTCTATTTTATGACTTGGGAAGGTATTCTCGAGGGTTTTGGTATGCCTAAATAATTATATAACTGAGTGAGAAAGAGCTCTGAAACAGAGGCAAAGTTTACCTAATAATTATTAGGTAAACTTTGACAGAGGTAGAGATTTTAGAAATATTCGTGGCGAGTGTGAGAGAAACTGGTGGGTGGGGCTGTGGAAGCCACTGAAAATGAAAGCAAATTGTGTGCACCGTTCGGTTTTTCCCTCATTTGAGTTCTCTATCAGTTGTATGCTTAGTGGTACTATCCATAAATAGTCTTCTAGTAATTTAAAACTTGGTTCGTTACTTTCTCAAATGCTACACTAAGGCCCAACCCAGACGAGAACATTTTAGGGGAGGATGAAATTTGGTTTAGACGTGCCAAACAATAATGTTCCTTCGCGTAGTTCCTTATAAGATTACCGAAATTAATTGTGTGCGTGTTCATTTAAGTCACAGTTTTTTATATAAACAGTAACTGTATCACAAATTCACAACACGTAATGATTATTTAATTATTATATTATCACCTCAAATCACAAATAAATTTGAGAAATTGTGCAATTTCAAAATGGCCGGTTTGCTGTAGTATTGGTATGCTGCCCGTACTCCCGATCGAAACTTGACATTTTGGCATTTTTCCACCCCCCGAATACTTTTCGCCTGTAAAAAGTGTCAATATCCTCCCCTGTGTGGGCTATGGCTAACTCTCAGCTGAGTAATAATATCGTTTGTGTATGCCCTGAATGCACAGCGACATATGCACAATTACATATTACCATAGATAGCACAAGAACTAGATGTCACATGGCATACTAGAGCAGAGTATACAGATTGTAAAATGGGTAGTGCATTCTGAAATATGTTTTAGAGCGTGACGAGAGTAAATGTTTTTATAATAGCACTTTTGTATATATTCTCAACACTTCAGATACGAAAAAATATGAATCACTTGACGTAAACATAATTTCAAACTCTAGATTTGATTTGGACTATATTCCCTCTAGTTACAGTCATAAACAAAATAATCGCCGTTAAATTATATTTAATCGAAAAACATTATTTTGTATTATTCCCCGTAAGATCGGATTAAAATTAATTAAAAGAAATAAAATTATGTTAATGATTACTCTACAAAACTACAAAATTATACATGCAACAAATTAATATTTCAGATCGAAATTTCGGCAGAGCAATTAATCCTCTCCATTCATATGAATATACTATCGGAACAGATGATTGTAGCAAAAAACAACCCTACTGTAATGGACCTCTAAAACCTGGTAATACTAAAATTCATATAATTCAAAAAAGGAAACGACTGTTCATAATTCAAGGTTCTTCCTATCTTCAGATACTAAATATTCGGTTGTTATACGATTGTTTACCAAATCTGGATATAGCGATGTAGCGTTACTTGAGTTCAAAACAGGTGAGTATTATTTGTGGTACTGGGTAGGTTGTCTACCGTACCTACTACATATTATGAAATTATTATAAAGTAATTTTTTAATAACATTCAATTCAACAGATTCTGTTATACAACTTTACTTTATTCTCCTCTTAATTGTGACATGCCTGTTGTTCTCATTTATTTTGGGTTTGTCTTATTTGTGGTTCACCAGCCGAATAAAATGGTAAGAGTTTTTTTTTAAATAAAGCTAAATAATACAACTTTAACAAGAAATGATAAAGATACAGATTTAAAAAAATTAATTTTGATTACACATGTAGGATTGAAAAAGTATTTTTGAAAATAACAATACAAAGCTATTGATCTTGAGCATTGCCAGTTCTGAATAGGTTGCTCTGCTTTCATTACCATAAGTTTTAAATCATGGCAAATCATTGCAATTGCATCATTCATTGATTTAAAAAAATAACCATATACAAGAGAGAGACAGAGAGACAGAGAGAGAGAGAGAGAGAGAGAGAAAGCTTGGCATGAAACGTAATGTCTCGAAAAAAGTTATCCCCAAGATTTGAACCCAGGATCTTTCACTTGATAGACTTATAATTAGCCAACACTGATTGATCCTTCTTGATTTCTGATTTAATTTAGAGAGATATTTAACACTAAAGGGCGACATTTGAAAATTTTACAAAGTGTCTACCGACAAGGAAGTATAATTTCAGTAAAAAATTATTTGTTGGAAGAATCACTTTCTTCGCGGACACGATGCATAGGGTGTTTCCGGTTCAGAGGTCCATAGGGAATTAGATGATGAAAAAGAAAAAAATTGTATGGCATGGGGGGGGGGGGGGCGGTCGCATCTCAACGGTGTTGGAGTTACAGGGTGATTAACAAGATATGCTAGTTTTTCACAAAATACCCCCTACTTACTTTTGTCAAACGACTTATGAAGGTGATTTTTAGCTCAGATGATAGTTAATTTTGCTACTGACGATGGTACTCTCGCCTAATTTTTAGGGTTCCGTATCCAAAGGGTGCCGACGGGACCCTATTACTAAGCCTCCGCTGTTCGTCCGCCTGCCTGTCAGTGGTGCTGTATCTCATGAACGTAATATGTAGACAATTAAAATTATCACAGTTAAAAATTAAAGGGGCCCTCATACAAGAAACGTATTTTGCCGTACATAGTGTTAAATTTTGTACGATGGTACGGAACCATTCGTGTGCGTGTGCAAAACTTTTCTAAATTTTTGACTAGGCTCATGAGGGTGGAGTGATGCTTAGACGTTTTACTATTATTTGAGCTAAAATTAACCTTCATACCATATGTTGTATAACAAGGAAATTACGGGGAGTTTTGTAAAAAAAAACTAGCATATTTTCTTAATTACTCTGTAACTCTGAAAAAGCAGTTGAGATTCCCTCCCTCATCCCCCTGCCATAAATTATTTGTTTCTCTATGCGAGTACTATCACCTCCTTTCCAATGGAGCTCTGAGTCTGAAATACTCCGTATAGCTTATTTAGCTAAATGGCCATCTTTAACCAAGTCAGGCCCTGAGCACTTTAGGATATAGAGGCCCTCTAAATGAAATTATTTTCTAAAATACTTTCGATTATCAACAGAAATAATAACCTAAGGTATGTTAAGTGCTATCGCGCACTGGAAACTTTTTGTCACATAACTGTGTTGTCATCACCACCAATATAAATTCCATAGGCTCTAATATAAATGCGCACATGAAGTGACCTGACATCAAAGTGACTTTTTGGTTCCTCCAGCTAGCAACTTTTGGGTGACGAAACTATCACGGCGCCTAAATGTTTATATGACTGTGCACGCACTGATAATATTTTTGTCGCCACCTGACTGATATTGTTTTGGGAAACGTAAGGAAGAGATTTACGCATCTTTTTTGAAAAATAGCTGTTGCAACGATAGTGAGAGAGAAATATATAAATAATGAAGCAATACCTACAAGTACAAATGATACCACTCCGATATAGCAAAAATTTGAAGCACAGTATATTGCAATTTGAAGATAAAAATGTAGGGAGACATAACCATTAAAGGTTTTATAGACCTTAGCGTTACATCAAGTCTCTCTTCGGGTTCAATTAGCAAGTCTCAAAATCTGTAGTAGTAAATCATTAAATCATCAAATCTTTCAACACTCATACGGAAATATCAAAGGAATTTTTCAGGATAGGATCATAATTCATCAAACATTAAGTAAAATTTTACTTTAAGTATCCTTTTGCTGCAAATTGGAAGGACCGAGTAACTTTTCTTCGTTAATATTTCCCATATCCTTATGACAAATACGCATATCACAACTGCCTCCTCGAAATTTATATTGATGAATGGAGATATAATTAAAACATTAATGTTTTGGGTGTCGGGCACTGACATGTATAGCATGGACCGCTGACACCACTAAAATAGCTTAAATTATCATGGGATCATTTTTCTATAGTTGTCTCTTTTTGGTTTAACGACTGGATTCCACTGAACTTGAAACAGTAAGTTCTATATGAAATCCACCATAGTTCAGTTTCAGTTCAGTGGATTTTTCAAATGAATATATAGAATAGAAATAGATGGCAATATAATATTTGTAATCCTTTCTCTGTCCCCCATAGCTACTTTTAGGGATAGACCGACAAAAATAGCTTAATTTTATTTCCTTAAAAATCGAGTTTAAGGAATTCTTGATGTTATAGGAGATAGGCTTCCAATAAAAATGATAATTTAGAATATATTTGGAATTTGTTGAGCATGTAAAATGACTGTTAAAGCTAAAATGAAACTTGAAATTAAGATGGAATTCACACCCCGACAACAAAAGTGGACCCATATGAAATAGAAGATCAAGCAGTCCATGTAATATGTATATGTCAGTGGTGACAGGTATTCACTGTATGCGTATGCGTATATACTAAACTAGCCCACGGCAATAGTGATCAAAAAGTTGCATGACAAAAAGTCTTCAGCGGGCGTTAGGCCTAAAGCCTAGTACTAAGGTCCACGCTAAACTAAATTTTAGTGGGTCTTCAATATCGGGAAACTCAGAAAAAAGATATAGTAAAAAGAAGAACAAGATGCATTTTGCATTTTTTTTTTCGGAAAGATTGAAAATATGGTCATGAAAAAAAATCCAATTCATCCGTACTTACAGCAAAGACGTACAAAGTTACGTTAACTACAAAAATCTAGTCAATAAATGTATCAAATCTCAGAACTCTGACAATAAATATTTTTAGTGTGCTAAAGAACAGCCTGGGCGGATAAATTCTAGAGCTGAAAGTATCCGGATAATTTACTATCCGGATTATCCGAGATAATTAGGATCCGATTCCTCAAATCCGGGTATCCGGATAATATTATTCGGATCCCAACTATCCGGATCCGCACCCAAACTATCCGGATTCGGATCCGAACTATCCGGATCCAGACTAAGCAAAAATAGGTCAAAATTTCTCTCAGATTGCATTGTTTCATTGGGAAAATATAAATTTCATGATATGCTCATTTTCTCAATGAAACAACACAATTTTGAAGCTTTTTTGCTTAGTCCGGATCCGGATTAGTTCGGATCTGGATCCGGATAGTTCGCAGATCCGGATATCCGGATATTAGCAAATCCGCATCCAATTTTCAGCTCTAAAATTCAACCTAAATTTTTGAAAACTTACTGGTGGTGCCATCTTTAATCAAATATCAAAACTCAAATTTAGCGCCTTGACCTTAGTACTGCTCTTGCTAAGTTTCAGTATAAATTTTTGCTAATAACTCTTAGCGCGCTAAATTTTCATATAAAATTTAGCTTAGCGCGGACCTTAGTAGATGCTAGGTTTAACATGAAACAACAGGATAAAAGTTTTCACTGATTACCAAAATACATTGAGTTTGGCTACTGAAAGTACACCATGAAAAAATGCCGGAAATTTAAAAAATACTGTAGCTCCAAACACAGTCAGGTACGAAAATTTGTTGCTATGTATAGAAGTTCGAATAAATTCCACGGTCTACTTTCAGTAGCCAAACTCTAAAGGGCTAACCACAATGTGCATATGCTAGCACATGCAAAAACACGAGCAATTGCTTTTCATAATAACAACCCACAATAGGAATAAGAAGCCGTTCGTCAAGTTTTAATTCCTTTCGTCAACTTCTGTCTGTACGCTCGCGACCGTACTTTGCATAAGCAAATTTGACAGTTTGTGTAAATGCTATACAAATGTTAGTGATGCATAAGGAAGCATTCGGGATATTTTCAGGGCTTGCATATGCAAGGTTATGCACATTGTGGTTTAGGCATATCAGCTAAGATATAACTTGTAATAGGTTGTCTTACTGGTTGAAGAATTGGTTATCGGTTGGTCTACTATCGCAGGGGCTAGGGGGCCCCATGGGGCTCAGTCCCAGATGGACCATGCGTGAAGGTGGCACTGTTCAGCTATTCTATTTGAGGGTAGGTTTTCCCAAATTTTGTTTAAATTATTTTTGGTTTATCGTCCATAATTTGATTCTTGGCTTACATATAGACGGGTCTATATGCACTTATTTTTTTATGTCACTCTATGTTTGGCTTATCCATTTCGATTTTCTACGCCTTAAACTATCTGCATTCTTACTGGTTCTTGGCATAACTAGAGCTCTGCGTTCTGCGTTAATGTTGTCTTAGTCCAAATACCTTGAGATATAACCATTTTGAATTTTTCCTAATCCTTGTTCATATTATAGTTTCCTTTACCACACATGCTTCACTATCGTCCAGTATAAGTGTTGACTTCATTGGTGTAAGTGTTGCCAAAATACACCAACAATATATTTTTTTTCCAAAATAAGCTGTCATACATATTCTAAATCCCTATAAATTAGCAAATAAAAATTAGCTAAGACTTTTTTGTTATTGTAAAACAACAAAAAAATACAACTTCAATTCGTACAAAGTTAAAAATGACAAAGATCCAACTTTTAAAAAAGTCCCCTGAGGATGAAGTAGGTACAAGATAATCTACAGAGGAAATGCTTTATTCAGGTGTTTGCCCTATGACACTACATTAGTTAGATATTGCACCTTGAAAAAAACTTTTACTGAGCGTAAGACCAAATTATTCGACTTGGAGAAATCAGTCGTATATTTTCCTATTAAATTATTCGGACGAAAAGATCTATGTTTTCTATTGAGGGATTCGAAGATACACATCAGTATTTTCAACAAAAGATAAACGATTAAGTCTCCCGTAAAGAATAGTAATAAGATGATCAGAGTGGTTGTAAAAGATATACCAGAGAGTTCCAAGAGATGAGCCTATCAATATAAAATATTTGCAAGATGTCTTAACCGCCATTAAGCTTAAAGAAAAAAAAGCCACACGGTTTCAATAAACTCAGTTCTATCATAACTAATTTTTAACATTTTTATAAAATATTAAATTTAAGTAAACGTTGATTAGAAGGTTGTTCAAAAATATTTATAAAAAAAGAAAAAAAAATATTGTTTTCTTTTTCTCTTCAAGAAATAAAATAGTAGATTCAAAATTTTAATTAACTCAAAAAACAAAAAAACAAAAAAAAACTATCACAAAAATGGCAGCCATCGAGGAATCGTAAATTTTATACACATTCATATACTAATTTTACTTGCGAAACTTTTTATTTAATTTTATCCAATAGGCATAGAAATTCTATAAACGGAATTGATGAGCAGTCTGGTGACATATCAGCAAAAAATTTCCTGATGCATTACGAGGATCTTACAAAACGGGACAAGTTGCAGCGGGAATTTAAAGAGCTGTCAGTAGTAGCGAATGACTTGTCCTTATCTAACACCGCTTCAAAATCCAATGAAACCAAAAACAGATATAGCAATATTTTTCCTTGTAAGTATATAGGGGTACTAGAGGTACTACTTAAGTAAATTGCTTTATTGAAATGCTAATTGTAATTTCTTCCTATATACATACAGATGATAAGAACAGAGTAATTTTGGGTTGTGATGCAGATGGATCTGATTATATAAATGCATCTTTCATAAATGTAAGTATAAATTAAATTGTAATTATTTAGCAGGATCTGTATGAATTTAGTAGTTAGTAGAGTGAAATCCGAGATGATAGAACTCTTGTGCATTGGAACCTTTTTTCTTTTTTTTTTTTTTTTTTTTTTTGACAGTCGAAAATCTTGTATGTAGCTATATTGAATTTTGTGACAGAGTTTTATATATTCAAACTAGGATCGATTCACACAAAGTTGTACTTAAATCTTTTACAAAATGCAGTATGGCAGTACTACATACTTTACGAACTAAAAATATTTGCAGTGTGGGTTGAACATGCACAGAAGTTTTAACAAATTTTTTGATTACTATGACCTAGTTTAGAATGGGTTTGTTGTTGCGATACGTGATCACATATTCTCTTTTGGATAAGACTGTTAAAACTTGTTTGTACGTTAAAATAACTTAGAACAGATATCTTATGAAAAATGTATGTTCAGCTACTTAATTTGTTTAAATTTGAAGCAGCTTGTCTCTGCTCCTGAGGTACTTGGCGTAGTGACCATTGACATATATAAAATGGACTGCTGATACTCCTGAAATTGCTTACATTATTTGACATTATTATGGGATAACTTTTCTATAGTTGTCTCTTTTTACTTTATTCCGCTGAACTTCAAATAATAAATTCTATACAAAATCCACCATAGTCCAGTTTCAGTTCAGTGATTTCCCCAATGAATATATAGAATAGAAGTAGATGGCAATACAATATTTGTAATCCTTTCTCTGTCCCCCATACCTACTTTTAGGGACAGGCAGACAAAGATTGCTTAAAAGTTTGAGAAATATTTGATGTAGCAGGAGATAAACTTCCAAGAATAGAAATAATTTCGAAGGCACCTGTAATTTGTTGAACTTTTAATATGAATAGTAAAGCGAAAGTAAAATTTGAATTTAAGATAATTGTCACACCCCTGCCAACAAAAAGTGACCAATATGAAGTAGAAAAACGGGCAGACCATGTTATATATGTTAGTGGTAGTGACAGCGACTAAGAGTATTTTCGGTGGGAGCAAGCGCAATATTTTTAAATATAATATTTTATTGCACCGCTCTCTATGTTGATTCACATACTACACGCCTGTACTGAGCTTTCACGGCTTTCAGCGGCAATAGATTCTAACATATCAGAATTTGACTACCTATCCTAAATTTGACTTATCACACTTCTTGTTATCTCTACATATATTCTAAGGTCAAAAAGGGACGTATATCTTTATTCTGCTTAGAGCACTCCGAACGCTCTGAACACTGATTTCTTGCAACTTTATTTACTTTCAGAATACTCTGAACAAGAGTTGTCACTTTGATCTAATTGGACGAAAAATTAGTCCCATTTTTCCTCCTTGGTCCAACGGTCCTTTTTTCTTTAAGAAGACCCTTTTCATTTTACCTATAAAAGCAAAATAAGTCCAGTTCTTTTACTCTTTCTAAAAATTCGCATCCCTTCAAATCATCTCATTTTGGACTGCTTCTATTTAAGAAAGACTTTTTATACTTTAATACATCAAAAGAAATATAGATGTATTATTATAGGTAAATTGGAATCATTGATTTAAAAACCTGCAAAGCTTGAATGTGTTTTAGTTATTTTTATTATAAGAGATAGTCGTTTATTTTATGAATATAAACTTAAGAATAAAGAATCAAAATCAACTAGCCATACTTAGATTTGTTGGTCCTTATTTTTATACTTTAGACCAGTGGTTTCCAAGCTAATTTGGATTACCGCCCCGTTTTCAAAAAAAAATTACTCAGCACCACTAATCTACATTCTTTAAGCGAATAAACAGAAAGATATATAGATATATTGTATATATACATGTTCCACCTAGATTTTTAAATATAGTGAAGAAAGATGTTGTAGCATTATAAATAATCCTAATGAGAAGAATGAACCTAGTGCGCTGAGTCGGTTTTTCTTTTTTCGTTAATAAATTTGTGACCGCACTGAGCTTACATTCCACTAAATACGATGAAGAAAATGCAATTAAATATTTTTGTATTCTAGCCCATAATCCAGGATAAGCTGTTGGAATCTGCTTTTGAAGTTAGCACTGCTCGTCTTTGAATTTAAATTTCAATTCGTCATTTGTTCTTATTTATTTTTATTCAACGCCCCTTGGATCGTTCCAGCGCCCGCACGGGATAGTATCGCCCACTTTGGGAATCACTGCTTTAGACCTTTTTTTGAATCCGAAATGGTGTGTGTCCCCTTTGTATATTTTGAGTGGCAACTCTGCTCTAAGCGCTTGGAACGTGTATCTTTATTATTGCTCACAGTGCTCAAACAAATCGTAGCTAGATCACTGAACGATCTAAAAATCTGTTCGATATACAGAGCTGAAAAAATATACACACATCGATTTTGCACGGTGAGCACAAAAACAAAAGCAATCTAACTTAATCGTATTTTTGGCCGCCTATGACATTCTTCTTTGGTAGGTGTTCACGTTGAATGAAAATTGAAATATCGCTACTATTTAAACGTCTTGCCCTTCCGAAGCGGAGCATAATCTTTTAAGATCCTAATTGACGAACTCCTTCTTAAGCAAAATTCAATCTGATCTGAAGTAAATGCTTCACACCAGAAGACCAAACTGAAGTTTTTGAAATGCTCCTACAAATTCTAGGCTCCATATGCAACTATAATTGTTTTGCTCACAATTAATATAGCTTCTCAGAAGGCAATTTAAAAAAAAAGTACTTAAGGAGACTTTAGGAGACATAGTGGTCATGTAATGTAATGGCGTAAGAAATTTATGATGTGGCCAGAATCAATTATTATCAATTCACGTCTAAGGAACCCTCAAGGCCAAGGCTGCAATAAGAATTTATTACTAATAAAAACACTTTATTGTGGGTATCGACTGCAAAAAAGATTCTTATTGTGGGTATCGGCTGCAAAAAAGATTCTTATTGTGGGTATCGACTGCAAAAAAGATTCTTATTGTGGGTATCGACTGCAATAAAGGTATTTATTGTGGTTATCGACTGCAATAAAGGTATTTATTGTGATTTAGTATTGAACGTTCAAATCAACACATTAAAAATATGCTCAGAGCTTGGATATCGGATAATGATTGTAAACAATGGTCGGTAGTAGGTCTGAATTTCGTTCAGTGGCAGAAGAATAGCTATATAGAACTATTGGTCGTTCTCCACATAAAGCATTATTTGTTGCGATCTAAAGCTTGTACTTGCTTCAACTAATATCCTGTTATATTTGTTAACTAATATAGAAACTGAGGAAGAGATGAAAATTTACTAAACGACAAACAAAAGTAATGAAGTCACTCTTGATCTCTCTAGTACTAACAAAATAAAAAATAGATAACGTCCAAAATGATATGATGAGCATAGTTGAGGTAGGTGATATTACTGTTTCAAAGAACATCCTTATTTCCTGCATATGTTCTTTCCATATGGAAAAGATGAGAACTTGCAGTAAAAATTTTTTTTTCTAAAATTAATATCGATGACTGTGTCCTCCATAGCATTGCCTAAGTGCGATCCTAACGATCCACAAAATATTACATACGTATTAACTGCGTGTGTGACAATGAGAGCATACTTTCTGAAATCAAAACTGATGCCACATGAAACAGGTGATCAGTCAGTACATCTATATATTTGTCAGTGGTTTAGACCAATGCGATGGTTGGTATGACAGTATAAGCCTAGAGACACTTGGTGTAATATAGTATGTAAGTCGGTCAGCGCAAGTTGTTACACTATCCGTGTACATTTCGGGAAATGGTTAGACTTTTCTTTCATGTAATGCAAAATTACTGGCTACAACATATTATATTTGATATGTTTCCTGCTGCCCACTTTTGATAAATTTCTAATTTTGGATGCTTCTTTCTCCAGTACATAGTACACACAAGGCGAGGCAAAGCAATTTTAAATTAATGAATGGTTTTCTGAATCTACATATTGAGGACATAATTATAACTAACTTGTAAGTCGTCGACATTAGCTATTACCTTTATCATTTATCTATTTAAAGAGACTGGAATAACAATAATTGGCAACAAGAAAATTTATGATAAAACGCTTGTTTACAGATTGCTTCTTTGGCCAATACTTCCATGATGTAATCTTCGAAGCTACTACCCATACTAATGTTGGTGGAACTCACTTCAGTCTCTCTTTCTATTAAAAGTCCATCAAGAGGTTTTTAATTTTTTTTCAAAAGTAACTAACTTTTTACCGTACCGTTTTTTTTCCTGCCTTGGGAATAAAGATCATCTTAATTTGTCGCCCAACAAGGACATGTTACTAATAGTCAGCAGTTCTGGTATATTATCAAAAGACACAGAGCTATACCTACAGCTTCATCCCTGGTTTAGGCATATGAGCTTGCTTTAGTGATCCCTGATGAGATCCCTTCAAGTTCTTCACAAGTAACACATCACCTAAAATAAAATCATTCAAATTTTGTAAATTTTCCCATACGAGTTCACTCTTTTTATATCCTAGATGAAATCTAAAGGATATACTTGTCATTCCATTTGTAACGCACAGAAATAATGCTATTAAAGAAAAATGGGTTGGACACCCACGCATAATATTAAAAGTTATTTTGGGATTATTTCTGTCTGTCCTTCCCTCTATCTGTTCGTCCTCACGATAACTTGAGAACGCATTCTCATAGAGAGCTGAAATTCTGCACCAGAGCTTTTTAAGAAAAAGAAAAGTAAATTTAAGTTCGAAAATGGGACGAATCTGGAAACTCCCTCGTAGGGTTGCCATACAAAAATTTCGAATTTCACTATATATGTTAACACTGCCTGAGAACGCGTTGACGTAGAGAGCTGAAATTTTGTACACGATGTTTTCCTATTAATAGTAAATAAACCTCCAAAAATGGACTAAATCGGGCAACTCTTTGTTGGTGTTGCCATATAAAAATTTAGGTTTTTTCACGTATACTCTAAAAGTGATCAGTCCTAGACGTTTTTATTGTACTGAAAAGTTCTTCAGAATATGAAAACCTATGAAATTGCTTATAATCAGTATTACTATACGACGAACCGCTCTATGCGAAAAACCACTTCAAAAATACTTGCACACCGTATGAAATTACATACGGGAATCCATCTTTGGTATCATAAGAATTCTAGCTTTTTTACTTGTTTTAATATAGTTTCAAGTTTTTTTTACAAACACAAGCTACGATGCCTTTGAATTTTTTCGTTTGAATAGAGGTTTAGAAGTCCAGAGCGTGATCTATAAATTTCAATTGAACTAAATTAATAATTAGTAAATCATCAATATTTTTAGTTAGTACCTATGCATGCAGACAGGTATATACATATAAATATTTAATGTCATTTAAATTAATTTATGTTATCTTTACAGGGATACAAGCACAAGAAAGAATATATTGCAACACAAGGACCAAAGCCTGAGAGTTTTATCGATTTTTGGAAAATGATTTTGCAATATAAAGTGCGCATCATTGTGATGCTAACTCAATTCAGAGAAGGAGAGATTGTAAATGATTTTTCATATATACATACATATATATTTATACGTTCCCATTCTAAAATTTAAAGGATATTTATTTCAATAGATAAAATGTCATCAATATTTTCCTCAACTATCAAAAGAAATGAAATTCGGTCACAACATCGAGGTAAGATGTACAAAAGAGACCCTCCAAGAACTCTATGATAGACGAGAAATAGTTGTTGAACATACTGGCGATGGAATTTTACAAAAAGTTGTTCATTATTATTTCAAAAAATGGCCAGATCATGATTGTCCATCGGATCCAAATGATCTCATTACTTTTGTTCGGAAAATCAAATGCGAAAAAAATCATTCAGCTATAGTTATTCATTGCAGGTATGTTTTTTTGTGTGTGTATAATAAAATTCCTTAATTTACATAATATTTCTAATTGTTTTTAGTGCTGGAGTTGGTCGTACAGGAACATTTATGGGTCTCGATATAATTATGCAACGATTAAAAAGCGAAGGAAAAATTAATATTTTCGAGACTGTAAAAGAACTAAGATTTCAACGAATGAAAATGGTTCAAACTATTCAACAGTATCAATTCCTTTATAGTTGCGCTTATCAGCTAGTGAAAAGAAAATTTCCTTCTAAGAAAAATGATAAAACTAATTCGAATGATAATAAGGCGATTGACTTGGCCAACAGGCCGATTGAGTCTAGCAACAAATTAAGTTTTACCCCAAATGATATCGAAAGTGTGATGTAGTTTAGGAAATGGTCGAGTATGTTTTTTTATAGAATTTAAAAAAAAGTGTAGGTAATATATTTATAATCTAATGTATTTGAAAAGTATAAATTTATTGCCACAGTAACTCAAGATTAAACTGAATTGACATTGTACTTAAACTACAATAAATAATTTATTTACAAAATTTTAGGAGATGATTTTCGTAAAGAGATTAATAGGGTAAGGAGTATCTATTACAACTACCGAGTGAAGGATTCTAGAAAACTTTAGATTGGATTTGATCGAATATTAGAATGTTGCAAGCAATGTTCACTTCACAAAAATAAGTATAGCTTTCAACCTCGTAAATCAATGACTTTTGCAACAGTTCGTATAAAAAATAGAGAAATCTACTGATTGCATAGTTTATGTTAATGGGTGCGTGGGTATTAAGAAAGTATTCGACAACATCTGTTCATATCCATCTAAGAATGAGGCATGCATTGATAGCAATATGCTCGTAAATCGATAAAGCTCGTGCTATACACGGCAGAATATATAAACCACACCTTATGAAATGAAATTCAAATGATTAAGGTTGTAATGATTAACCAAAATTTGGTCTACGGTCGTCGATTGTGGTCAACGACTTACAACAAACTGAAATGTCCCATACTTTTCCAAAAAAATGAATACTTAGGATATTTCCAAAAAAGTAAAGGATCTGGAGTTAACCATACAAACTGTACGTGGAATGCTCGTATAAAAGGAGTTAGGTTTACTTGGAAAGCTAACACTGCTATCTAGATGCATGTTCATAACAATATATATGTAGCCCAATTATCATTATAAAAGCAGCGTCTATGTTGCGAAAAGTTTCAAAGATTGGGGCCTGTTGAATAGTACATATTAGGTGCGAGTCTACTGCCCACTTTGAAGATGAAACTATACTTCGATAATCTGCATATACAAAAGCAAACCTGGTTTACAAACTTCCGACTTTTCTTTCTTTGGTGAAAGAGGACTAGGAATGAACATTTTCATAATGGGTACCTTAATCCCAAAGGATGTATTCAAAGATAACTGTAAGGCCGAAGGAATTTAGTCGGAAACGGATTCAGGTCACTTTCCAAAACGAGCTTTCAAATGAGCCAATATAAGCAAGACACACGAAAAGAAGGCGAAGAATTAAAAAAAATATTTAGTTCTGTCATCTTATAAAAGATAAGGAAAGACTTCTTGTGTTTTTTACAACGTGCATATATATTTTTATTTTACATATAATGTAACCTCCATCACGTTTTGTTGTATCAGGGCATTATCAGGGCTCTTGTGGTACTCTAATAAGAACAACAGATAGAGGACTCAATCGGATACTCTGTGCCATATGAACTTTACTAAAATTAGTTCGGTGTTATCTTGAGTGCGCCCGAATCTGATGAATTTTTCTGTAGCGTATTTGGAAGTGATCTCTTACCACTTCAAGCAGAATTAGAGGTGTAAAGATTACAAAAATTTATATGTCAACGTCTTATTACCTTTTAATTTTGCAAATCATTTTTAACAGAGGAGAGTAATATGGACCAACGAACATTCCGAAAGCAGACTGTCAAGTGGTATAGTATAAAATATCTTATTGGTTGCTGGTATTAAAGACCATACTCTCTAAAAGTTGTCGTACATAAAACATAGACGGAGTGCTGTATTTTCTTAATTTGGATCTGTTTTTGACATGTCTTGGAACCGAACGATTTTGTTTTTGCGTTACGTTTGTAACTATAGAAAGAAACATGAAAAAATTATAAGTCATGCTTCAATATTTTGCTAATGAAGATAACATACATCGAGTAAGTAAATAGATGGTTGGCATAATCGATAGAATCAAAGTTTATAAGAAAACTCATTACAGTAGAAATTAATATGTGAGTTTCATTTTTTCAATTGTATTTCTGAATGAGTTTTCTAATTACAAGTTTTGTTATAACAGTTGCAAAAATTGGTGTAAATTTTCGAATCAAAATTTATTCTATTTCTTTAATATTTGAAAAAATTTATTTTAAGAAATAAGTAGTGTTAAAGAAAAATAAAACACTTACGATTTATTATATCTGTTAGATAGAGTTTTTGACGCGAATCACTCATAATTATGGAAATAAATTATATTCAAACGATAAAACACGCTAATTTAAAACTTGCAACGAATTTCACTTTTAAACGTCATCGGTATGTCAAACTCAAGCGGAACGGAAATACAAATGCTGTTATGTTGGTGCTCGTGATTTATCACAATTATACAATGCGCCACTCCTACAACGTTTCACTGCGGGATTTCAAGAAGTAATCTTCAAACTGTCAAAGTCATCTGTTTTTGGCAGTTGTAATTTTTCTCAAGATAGTTTAGTTATTTGTGCTTTTTTATTAGAAAAAAACTTAAAATATGTCTGAAAGAAAAGTTTTAAATGTGAGTAAAAATAATTTTTTTTTATATTTTGATCACTAATACAATTATTCCACATCACAGAAATACTATCCACCAGATTTCGATCCATCAAAAATCCCTCGTATGAAATTGGCGAAAAATCGCCAATATACTGTGCGATTGATGGCTCCATTTAATATGAGATGTATTACATGCGGTGAGTATATATATAAAGGAAAGAAATTCAATGCCCGAAAAGAAGACGTAGAAAATGAAACATATCTTGGCATTCGAATTTACCGATTTTACATAAAATGCACACGATGTCTACAGGAGATCTCTTTCAAAACTGACCCCAAGAACACAGATTATGAAATTGAAGCGGGTGCTACTAGAAATTTCATGGCATTGAAACTCGCAGAGGAACAAGCCCGAAAGGAAGAAGAAGAATTACGGGAGGAGGAAGCAAACAATCCGATGAAACTCTTGGAAAACAGGACGCAACAATCTAGAAATGAAATTGAATTGTTAGAATCGTTAGAAGAGCTTAAAGATCTTAATCGCAGACATCAGAGTGTTGATTATGATTTAATGCTTCAGCAGTATGATAATACAGAAACCGAAAGGCAAAGGCAGGA
The DNA here is from genome assembly GCA_963930735.1 of Dioctria linearis. NCBI lineage: Eukaryota > Metazoa > Arthropoda > Insecta > Diptera > Asilidae > Dioctria > Dioctria linearis. Next base: position 13,386,849 of record OZ005740.1, on the reverse strand, counting down.
AAGACAAGAGAAGGAGGATGAAGACTATGTTAAGTAAGTATTAATTGATTACTGTATTGTAAATTGATGATTTATTACAATTGATGATGGATTTCCTTTTTCAGATCGATAACTTTTAAAAACAAAGCAATAATAGGTGGGAAACGAGTTGTTGCAGAAGAAATTGTTGAAGATGTTGATTCTACGGAATTACCTCCGCAGGCAAAGAAGCCCAATTTGACCGAATTCGCAGTACCTAAAAGCAAGACCCCACTAAGTCTTGGAATAATCTCAAACAAAAGATCTTTACAAAATATTGTAAAGAGGAAGGTACCAGACAATAAGTCAACCATAATTCCAAGTGTTCAGGATTGTTCGCAGGTGAGTGCACATAATGAGAAGGACATAAAAGGGGAAACAAACAAATCCCAATCAAATGGAAGTTTATCGCTGGTTGCAAACTATTCAGATAGCTCCGAAGAGTCAAATTAATATGTTAAGTGAAATAATAAAATTTATTTAAAACCCGAATGGAAAGTTTTACTAATTTTTCCACAATATTTGTACCGAAGTGGTATCATAAAAATGCAGAGGATTGGTTCTATGCTTTGGAATATATTAGTCACAAACAAGATCCATTCAAGTCCATAAATAGGGTCAATCTCTACTCTACGCTAGATATTCAATTAACATTTTTGAATTGCATTTTTTAATACAAATTAATTGAAAACCAACTTTCATCAAGACGACAATAAAATATTTAGGTTTCTAGAGTTAACTGGGTATGAAAGTATGTATGGAGACCAAACCAAAACAAATAATTTTATTTTTATTACTTATTCACGAAAAAATTACTTTTTTATTTCTAATTTAAATGTCTTAAAAAAAAAACAAACAAATAAAAACATCTGCACTTCTAATACACATAGCAGGATCTAACATTACACTTCTCAAGTCGAACTCTGTCTATACATTTGTGTGACAACTCTGTATTTAAAAGTAACCGAGTTTTCTGCCTATAGGAATTATCTCCGCATGTTGTAGTGCACGGAGTCCATGACGACCATTCCGAGTACTGACATCTCTCTTCAATTTCATTCACTTTTTCCAATGTATACGACATACTTACAGGTGTTTTTTTGCGATAAGATTCACTAAAATCATTTGGACACCGAACATAGCATTTTTCTAAACGTACCATTTTCTTAGGACATGCTTTACCTCCATTTTGAGGAGATCTGATTACATCTCTTGTTTTTATTTGATAACCTTCTCCACAAGTAGCATTACATTGACGAACTTTCCATTCAGACACCTTACAATCTACTTTTTCATAGTATCCCTCACGCCGTAGATTTTCAACTGTCATGCTATTAACTTCTGGCTTTTCTTCACACGTTGCCTTACATTCTTCTCTGGAAGCGAATTTATTTTCATCTTTATTACAATTTCCTGCATAGAATACGGCACATGTCTTCTTCTCAGAATCATAGTACCAGAAAAGATTAAGTTTATTGTCACGACAGTGTCCCACGGTAGGTTCATAATTACAGAATTCTGGCCTTGTGTCACAGTTGCTATCCACACATGTAACTTCTTCGAATTTTTTTACAGAATCACATGGATCCGGAGCATTTTGATCTCTGTGTGAATTTACATTCCACACTTCTCTTTGCCTACTCATTGCTCCAGTTCCACATTTTACACTGCAAGGTGTCCACTCGGACCAGTGTGTTGTCTGACACTCTGCTGGAATTTCCTAGAAAAAATTCAATGTATTTTTTTCCGTGTTGTAGAGAATCTATAATTTTATACTTACACCATCGTCGGTTATGTCTCCAGTACAATTATCACCCTCGCAGTCCTCATTCTCCTGAAGTTTTGGATTTCCGTTTGTCTGTGAAATTACTGTAATTTAGTAATGAAAATAAGTGGACATAAGTTGGTAATGGTTTTCTATTAGATTTTTTTGCTTGTTATTTGTTTCGAATTAATTCAAACCGAATTTTATTTCACGTAAAATTTCAAGAATTACACACAGAAGTGGTATGTTCAAGCATCTTCCAGAAAACACAACGTTGATAGGACAATTATGTTGACCTTAATTCATCAATATTTCCTACCCCGCCCAGAACTGGTGAACTTTACGTTTATATTTACGAGTATTTAGTTCGTATATACAAATTCTTAGGTCCATCAAACTGTAAACTAGATATAGGACCCACTCTAATCACTAAAGTGGCCAGTCCTACAAACTGATCCGGTTCAATGAAAGTGATAGTTTTGTGCCTATCATGGAAAACACTTTTGTTTATTTCACAAGAGCGATCAGGAACCAATCACCGGCAGCCTGTTCCATTGACTCCGGGTAGTTAAAATATTATAGAGATTAAGATGTATGTCTCCACAGTAAATAGGAGAAAATGTTTCACTTACTGTAATTACTTAGTTTCGTGACAATAATTAATTAGTCGTGTTAGAATTTGGTCGAACAATTAATATAAAATTTTGCTATCTACCGCAGATCCAAAAAATACTTTCATTTACTACTATGGAATCAAACAATGGCTGTTCTACGGCGATTATAAATGAAATCCTACTGGGGATGAAGGCTTCCTGTCTCAATTCGCTTTCCAGAAGACAGGGACATATCCCAAGGCAAGATTTCCTGAGCTTTGATTTCCTTAATTTTATGTATTTTTTTATATGCTTTTATTTAACTTTATTTTTTGTCTGTCTGGTACAAATTTTGCAATCAAAATTTCGACTAGTTCTAATTAAGGTAGAGCTTTGATATTTTGCACACGTGTATAAGTCCCGTGACAATGCTATATATATTATAATCTATTATCATAACTAAGTACAAAATGGCGGACGCCCCCAAGATGGCAGATTACTATTTTCTTCACAACCCCTTTGATATGGGTATCAAATGAAAAGGCTTTACGAAGAGAATAAAATTCTCTGCCAAGTTTAACTATAACACGGTTGAACGGAGAATACTATCAATAGTCTTATTATGGGCGTCTACTGTACACTAAATGAAAAGTAGTCATGTAGACCACACTGTTGTATACTAGGGATCAAACCTATTCGCAGAAGGTCAAGCATATTATGTCGCTCTTAGCAGAGTAAGAACACTCGATGGACCACACAGTGAAGAACTCGACTGCACAAAAATCAGTGGAAAGAAGCATAATGAAGTTCTAGCAGAAATGGATTGTATGCGACAATATCGATTGAACTATGTAAGTGTACGGAGCTATAGTACAGTATGTAGATTGAGATATTAAATTTTATCTGATTAGCATTGAAAATCGTGTTAGTAGTCGATCAGCTACTGGTTACATCTGATACAGGATTCTGCAAAGTAAAGATCTAGTTTTATTTGCTTTTCTTGTAAGCATGAATACAGCGCTGACTTTAAATTAGTAAATACAGTCCTGATTTCTGATATGTTCCCAACTGCATATGCCCCACCACTTTAGGTCTTTCAAGCTCCTCGAGGGTATAAAGTTTCCACACAAAGGCTGAGCGCCAGTTCCAGTCCTTCCTAAACTAAATAACTCTTGTGAGAAATTTATTTATTACAGCTGATGTGGCGCAGCAGCTGCAGGAAGAAGAACCAATAACACCACGTGAAGAGAACAACCTCCAAACCAAACATCTACAAGAAGAAAAGAGAAGACATCGAATCGAACTGGGGGCCAAAAATAGGTCCCAACGTCCTAAATAAGACAATCCGTAGGATGATAAAAATCAACAATTATCTTCAAAGAAGGAAGACAGTGAAAAACTTGAAAGACGCAAACACACTTGACTAGAGCGGCAGTATATTTCCGGGCTCAACCGAGTAAGGTTGTCTCCGTACCGTTCCTCCAGCTGCCGTACTCTATGGCTGTAGTAGGCTTCCAACCTTACCTTTGAATAGTTGCCATGCAATATGGCTGTGGCTATGTTCCCATATCATTTTCCCTCCAGCTACCGTGCCGTATGTTTGTACTTAGTTGGTATCCAACCGTACCTTTCTGAGTAGCTGACGTGCCGTATGGCTGTAGGTATATTACTTTTCCTCCAGGTGCCATCCTGTATGACTGTACTTTTTCTTCCAGCCTTACCTTCCTGTATAACTGCCGTGCCCGTATGGCTATATTAATGTACATTCCCATCCCGCTTTCTCCTACAGCTGACGTGCCAAGTGGCTGTATCTGTTACTCTATCTGATTGTGCAAATTCTAGTATTCGGATTTAAAAGACTGAGTCTCTATGACGAATAACTGAATCTCTCTTTCTTCGGCAGTAATGTAATGTAATAAAAACACTAAGATATTGAATTAATAAGAGATATTTGTTATAAATAAGATTACGAAAAGATTGAACTATACAGGATAAAATTTGAAGAATAAACAAACATTTAATTTTTGTAACTACGCCTTTTCAATCATTCAAACGTTGGATTACTCCAGAGCTCCAGAGCTGCCGGCATCTCCTACCATCAGAGCCATAGCTAGAAAAGATCGTTATAAGCTTTCAAACTAGAGTTTGAGAAATAGGTCGTATTGCGTCGTACTGTCGAGATACATCAATGTATGTAGGTGTACTCGGCTGATTTGACGGACCACTCTTCAATGCCTTAAGTAACCTTATCCGTCAAACTACCAGTTTGGTGTAAACCTTTCTGACAAACAATCCTAAAGGAGAAGGCCAGAGTCAGAAAAACATGTTCATGGAATAGTAGATGTACGTAGGTGGAGGTGCATATAGTTACCATAAATCTAAACTAGTTACAAACGCACCTAGTTATATCTTTGATTTTTTTGGTAATTTCAAAGCAAATTGGAATCAGAGTAGTTGCGCAGCCTTTATAAGTATCGTCGTTCATATAATTCCTACTCTACTTCATTGTACTATCAAAAAGATACCGTAAATAATCTAGTCTAGTCATTTACACAATAAATAACAAATGATTTCCGGTCTGTAAAATATATCATTGGTGGAATTTCCAGTGAAAGTTTCGTCGATATTATTCAATCAAATATTTTTTTTTATGTTATATTACCTGACACTTTTTCCTATTCCTTCTATTTAAAAACTGTCGAGTACGTGTTTTAGTTCCTTTACCACATGGCGAACTACATCCCGACCATTCAGACCAATCAGATAGGCTACAATCCAATTCATCGGCAGCATTATTATCTTCTTCTTCTCTACATTTTCTACCCATACAATCTTCTTCTTCCCGCAGTGTATTTTTACATTCAAACTGATGAGCGATTAATGGATTCTTAAATTGGCGAGTTCTATAGCGTTTTCCAGCTCCGCATTTAGAGCTACATTCAGACCATTTATTCCACGGATGAGTTGCACATTCCATGGGATCATTTCCACCTGAAACATATAACCAATCACCACTTCTAACAGTGTTTTTTTTTTTATAATTATAAAATTACAAACTTTGAACATTGTCACAACTTTTTTGATAAAGTCGTCGTCGAGATATATGAAGACGAGCCAATGGCTTCATTGGCGCTCCATTAGGATCGAAAAAAGGTGATCTAGGATCATTTGGATGATTCGATTTAATACGTCTAATAACATCTGAACGTTTTTCTGGCTCATCAGATGACTAAAAATGAAGTTTTTTTTAATTTTCCTTTGCAAGGTGTATAAAATTTTTTTTTTTTTTTTTAGTTTTACCAAATAGGATGGACCACCATCAGTTCCAGCATCCCATGGATACAAGTTGTGTATTTTATATTCAACCCAAGAACAATTTGGTAAGCATAATTCTAATCCTGAAACTCCAACAATCCAATCAGGTGATGGTTGGATCATAGAAACTAATGAAATTAAATGATGTTTTGAGTCTACTCGAAAAACAGCGAAAGTTTTTCCTGTAACATTTGGATGCGATAAACCTCTGGCTTTAATTATTGTTCGTATCTGATCGCTCTATGGAAAAATAAATAAAAATAAAATAAAAATTATGAAAAAAAGAAATTCATATTTTTACTTGTTCTTTCAATTCGCTTTCTAGTTTTCTAGTAGCACCATGTTCTGCAACTTCTCTTAGGCCTTCAGTAGCCAATTCACCATATTGCCAAAATCTATAGTCAATTGTATGAGATGCACCGATTATATCACTGAAACCGGTTCTCCAATTGTCTGCTGGAAAGTCTTTTGGATGAGTATGTCTTGACCATTTTCCTTCAAAGATTAGCTGTAATATAGAATCAGAGAATGTGTATAGGTAGTTATTATATATAAAACCCATAAGGACGCTACTAACCTCATATTTTGCTTCGTCACATGCACAACAAGGATCCAATATAGGTGGCTGATTATCAATGTCATCCTGTTGTATTTCACATAGTTGCTTTGTTAAAAAGCCATCATCCATATACCAAACATCTGTGTGTTCTATGACGGTGGCACGAACCAATATACAACCACTGCCCGCTCCAGGAGCTGTCCATTCAACTTGAACTTTTGTTTTCGGCAAAGCATTTGTATGGGTTATTAAATGTGGACATTTTGCACTAAATTTTGTTGTATCGGTGGTGATCAATTCGAATGTACCCACAGAATTTGGATCTGAAGATCCTAGAGGATCATTTTCACTTTGTATGGTTAAGAAAAATCCTCTAAAGTAATGAGCAGAAGTCGGTATACTTTGTATACCCATTAAGGACACTGCAAAAAAGAAAATTGAAAATGTTAAAAAATGGTTCGATTTAATATCGTATTTTCAAACATACCAACATATTTCTGTCCCGGCTCATATTTGTCTGTAGTTCCGCTAACTTTTATTATGAATCTTCCATCTGAAGGTGATTTTTCAGCGTTTGTTCCTTCTGGGACTCGACTACAGCTCAGAGTAATACCGACAAGGTCCAATATCATAGCAATATGGATCATCCATTTTATTCTTTTCACCTTTCGAAAAAATACCTGTGAATGAAAATAATTTTCAATAAATTTATTTTATCTTTCTGGTAAGATATACATAGATAATAGTGGCACAAGGAATCACTATCTTCAATGTACCAAGGACAACGGTAATTTTTCAGATCTCATTGCATTGTTGTGGATATTAGGTGCCTTAATTATAAAAGCATGTATACAAGCAGTCATGGGTATCAATTAATTTTCATAGGTGGAGAACTAATGTAGAGAATGGCCAAAGGTTCTGCTGAATGAATACTGAAACTGATCTCCACCTCGTGGAATAAGGAGCTTGCAGCACAGCATATCACAAACTACCGATCTAGATGGTCTGAAGATACTCCAACGCAATTTACCACAGTATGGTGCAATCAATTATTGCAGGTATAAAAATTTGCTTAGTCCCGTCGCTGAATTCACATAAGCCAGTTGTAACAATTGGAGAGGAATCTGCCTGAACTATCTTTTATGAGAGAAATTCTGGTTCGAATGATATGGAAAAGACTTAAGGCTGCAGTCTTTCAAACGATGTTGCGCAGATTTACACTTGACTGAAACTGAAACGGAACATATTGCGTCGTACAGGGAGATCCAGAACCTTTAATAGAAGCCAAATAAATTGTGAAAACATGGAATGAGCCAAAAACTGTTGCAGTGGCATGGTTCGTTGGAGAGTTACTATCTCCAACATATTTTTCTCGGAGGATTAAATGAGCAGTAAAGTAATTCCGATGAACGAGAAACTGAAAATGCTTGCAGTCCGACCAGAAACCACCAGAAGATACCTTCCAAGCCATGAAACAGATGTTTTTAATAATAACAATAGCCTCAAAGCAGTCCTCTAAGTCCTCTGTGGGCAAAATGTAAGTTTTCTTTTGAAAAAATGTCTAGTGAGTAAATTGTCCGAATGCCTAAACTATCATTTCAAATGAAAAATGGTGTTCCAGTAATTTTTAGCTTGGTTTCTCAGTTTTTCAAAGGTGGTCTAATTTTAATTTTTAATTAAACCGAAATACTACAAATTTACAAGTAAAATTTCACAGCTCATCTGTAGCATGAGGTCACAGCCATGTTGCTATGTGCTTGCAGTCATTTTTTCGGTTTCTGGGTAGAAATCGTAATTTTCATGGGTTGAACTAAATTTTGTTAGCATTTTTTTTTAATATAATTGGCATATAGAAGTGATCACATCTGGAAAGAGAGGTTAGATTAAATTAGGTTAAGAATAGGGGCGACTAGATTACTAGGACTCTGCGGATACCGCGACCAGAGTTTATCTATTGTGTCCTGCCCTAGAATGATTAGAGAAAATCTAGCCTTTTTACAAGCTTGATTATTACCTTTGGGTTAGGTTGCAAAACTTATTTAGATAGATAAATGTTTCTCCAGTGATTTGCCTATCTCATTAAAAAAATAACGGAAGGGGCCATGTCGTTCAGTGAACTGCATTGGCAAAAGGCTTGATCAATTGTCTGTAAAGATTAATTGCACATCCTTCTTCCTTCTCTTGCCTTATACTGTGCGCTCTACGCCAGAGGACATCCAGTTATCTGTCTACCCATTTTCGTAGTTCCCTCTAAAGTGACTTTTTGATAAGCAAAATGTTGGATAGGGACCTGTATAGGTATATATGCCAGCATAAATTTGAAGTAAAAAATATTTAATGAATTGAGTTTTTTGAAAAAATATATTTTTTAATTTATATTTATTTTATTTATCCTAAATCAACATCAAAAAAAATTTTTTTATTCCAAAACTTAGCTAAATAAAAATTTATTTCAATGAATATTATTGTATGCATGTGTATAGGTTTTTCAGAATTTGAGTTTGGGACTCCAAATTTGGGTGATCCAAAGCCTTCGAGAAACACTTCTGAAGCCACGAAACAGGCTCCCTCACTACCACATCAGAGGCCTAACTTAGTCCTAACTCCTAACATTCTAAAACATTTATGTAAAACCACTGACAGTGACATGTATAATATGGAATGACTACGTCTGCAGAAAGTGGGCTCTATATAGCGTTCTCTTTCGGTCTAAGCACCAAGTAAAGTCAACTGTAAACAACAAATAAATAAGTGGGTTCGTCGAAATAAATGTTTCTAAATTAATTATTTGGATTAATTAGTGATAAAAAGTGTTTTACCAAAGGCAATATATATATATTCATAGATACTCAACAGAAATTCGAAAGGTTTTATTAAAATCACTTTTCAACTTTCCGCCAATGGTTTTTTCAATGTTGGTACCGACATAAGAACTATTTTTGACACAAAAAATTGTATCCGCATGAATTATCATATCGAGCAGTCCATATATAATATGCCAGTGTGTAAAAGTGAGAAATGTTTGGTTTGAATAACTCCTGCAGTTTGGACCCTAAATTACCTACTATTCTATTAAAAAAAATACTTTTTGTAAAAAAAGTATACTAAAAAATGACACATCATCCACACCGCTTAATTATTGCGAAAACCTTCCTAGTACCTCATTACGGTACTGCGGTGTCTAAACTAAGCTTAAAGTGGGAAACACAATTGCACCGTTTCGATCCGATACGTACAAATGTCAAATTTGCTTATATGAGACGTACGTGTAATTGCACACATTCGACGAAATGGGTCGAAACGGATCGAATCGAAACGGAGAAGTTGAGCAAATTTAAACTTTTACGGATGACATAACCTAGAAAAATTACTTGTACAATGTTTGTGTATAACTCAAGATGGATGAAGAAGTTTTTATTGAAGAAATTAAAAAATATGAAGAGCCCTATGACAAAGGCAACAAATTTTACATGGATGTAAAAAGAAAAGGCAAAATCTGGAAAAATTTAAAACTGATGGTAAGTTTGAACGGAACAATTGTGCTCATGCACGTAACGGATCGAATTGAATCGGAACGGCGGAATTGTGTTTGGCACTTAAGCGACTTACGCTCTGGATGTTTTTTTTTGCTCATTTTAATTTGTAAGATGCTCCGCCCCCCTTAATTTCAATGCTAGATCCGCCACTGAGCAGAATGAAATGAAGACCTGACCGGCGAGGTGGAAGAAGACAACGAAGATGAAAACTTGGATGATGACGAGGAAAGAAGTTTGCAAGAAGATATTGATATCAGTGAGCCACACTGACTTATAATAATGAACTGAGCTTATTGCCATTTTCCTATAGGAAAGAGTGGCACAAGTTTTATAGTTTTCTCTTTCGCCCTATGGCTGAGTTCCAATACAAAATATTGCTTACTGAACATTTTCTTATGCCATTTAATGTTTTTATGTTGGCCATAGATGCAATCACCGTAGAAAGAAAAAGGTAAAGATAGTGTTTAGCATGCTCAGTCTCTCTTGCCCATACGCAGGATTCAGGTAAAAATAACCTTTTGAAAATTAAAGTCAGAATGAGTTGAATTCCTTATAAGCGATTAAAATATCACTTGGGCACAAGAAAGATATTTTTTAATTTAATTCGATTTTCGGGTGTAAAATTTTATCTGATTAGTTGAGTTTTACATGTTTTTTTATGTAGTAAACGTTTTAAAGGGTGCTCGCTCTAACGGTGATATACAGTAACACAATATTTGTGCCACATGAAATAGCAAAGCGCTCAGTCCATTGTTATAATGTCGATTTCCATTGATATTTTAAAAAAAGTGCACGTCAATCAATGAAAAACGTTTCAATGGAACAACTTTGGACGGGATGAGAATGTAATAGTAGCTCATATCCGTGTAATTTGTCAGAATAACGTAAAAATTATGAAAATTGTAATTTAAAAGATTTTGGCGTGATTACGGATGAATTTGGTAGAATAGTAGTTGAAGAATGATACCGGATGGTCAATAACATTCAGTTGTGACATTTCTCAGATAGATGTGTGCGTATTCCTGGTGTAACACCGCCAATTTTTCGAGTGTAGCACCACAGGCGTTTTGACGTAGTTACACCAATTCTAGCAGTGCAGGTCAATGGAACAATTTTGGTGTAACACTACAAGAAAAGTGTAACACTTCTGCTAGAAAACTTGATCAAAGGAATCGGTATAAGTCAGTGGTGAGCCAGGACCATCTAGTCTGGAGCATCGAAACAGAAGTAAAGAAATCTGTAAATAACGAATAACCACATAAAACAAGGCCCGTCTCACTCCACCTCACAGTGGTGCGGAAATCAGTAAAAAACGGAAGTACATACGTTTTAAATAATCAGTATTTACATACTGCAATTTCGAATAAAATATAGTGCTGTTGTGAGTTGTAGAAGTTCGCTGAGCTATTTTTGACCTAGGTGGTGGCGCTGGAGATAAGATATTCTCGAAAATCTGGTTTTTGGTACCATTTTTTCCAATATGGCGGCACGAGTGAAATATTAATGAGGACACCAAACTGTACAAATCTACCAAATTAGAGCTCTCCTTGACCTTTTGTAACGAAAGCCCCGTTTTATTTATTCAGTGACTGGACTATATGTAATACCAGAAATATATTTTGTCAGTAGCCAGTAGGTACCTGAATTATTATTTAATAATAACTACAAGGACGTATGTATGTATGTATCTTGGATATATAAAAAAAAAAAAAAATGACCACAAAATGATTTATTTTCACTCCAAATAAATATCTCCATCGTGTGTCGTAGCCGCAAACTCATTTGGAAGCCAGATGTTTTTTATTTACATGAATCTAAAGAAGACACGATGGCGTTGTTTCAACAAAATAAAACTTTATTCGCACTTTATCAACACACTTATGATTTCCATGAATTCAATGATGATAAACAAGTTCAGATTTCAGATGTACAACAATAAATTAAAATCACGTGTATAGCATTGATTGAAGCTATAGAAATCATATCAGGAAATGTCACGTGGACAAAGTGCTTAATTTCAATAAGAAAAAAGAACAAAAAATATCAATTTTACTATAATAACTATTATTTGTTATATTTTTATTGTCTCTTTTTTTAATAAGTAAATATAACATAATCTGAAGAGTGCTGGAATTTTCATTACACCCGTGGAAGGGTGATGAAATTTGTAATTGAATTGAAAAGCTTTTGTTACTTGAACATCAATTAAGTATGAGATAAGCGCAGCCTCTGCATATGGCCTTATAAAGGTTAAATGTGAAAATCTTAAATTCATATTCATGCGTAATATATGAATATAATATTTGGTTGAAAATAAAAAATTAAAAAATAAGATAAGAAACCAATTTTGTTCTTGACGTCGCGATTATTAGCTGATTTCAGAATTTCCCTCAAGAATAAAAATGGTGTTGCATTATGGCTGTGATATAATTTAGGCCTGTTTTCATTTGGGGAGCAACAACAAAGTTGCAAAAACAGTTTCACGTAATCAGTCCAAATACCGACACAAAGCAACAACACTAAACTTTTTTGCTGCAATATGAGGGAAGATTATTATTAATATGGGGATGGATACAAAGATTCCACCTCTCAACTGTAGTCACTGCGACCGGTGAAATCTTTTATGACATTACCTTTAAACGCTCTAGTGAGCCCATTGCAATTTGAAGTCTTTTACAAAACCTACATATACAGGGTTCTTCCACATGGTGGTGGTCCATAGAGCAGGAGGTGATAGTACTCTCCTAAACAGACAAAAAATTGTATGGCAGGGGGTGGGGGCATATCAACAATTTCCGAGTTACAGGCTGAAAATATGCTAGTTTTTCACAAAACTCCCTGTAGCTTAAAAAGTACAGGTCACCTTCAAGAGTTTATTATATGCAGAGCTTCATGGCCTTTCCAACGACTCTAGAGTCTAGCTCCGTACTCTTATCCTCGCAGGAGTTATGTGGTCTAAACCACATAACGTTATGAGCTAATAACTCTTTAACGGCTACAGTTAGACCATAGGTGTAATATATCAAATTAAAGAGGAGAGTCCACACCCACAAAATACAGTTTTTATAAAAAAAGTTATATTAACGACCTTCTTGTAAAAAGAAGAGGTCAAACTAAAAAAAAAAGGTAAGTAAATAGGAAATTTTTAGTTTAGACCACCTATTTGTAAAAAACTAGGATATTTTCTTAGTCAACCTGTGTAACGTTCCTAGTTAGAGTTAAATGAAAATAATAAAATTGGCAATCAAGTAAAGACGCTTACATAGCAGTCATCCCCCTTTTGGTTTTGACAAAACCTAGCATACAAACTCTAATCCAAATTTAAACAAATGCGAATATTATTCCAAGACCGTTCCACTCTTTGTTGGCCCTCTGGATGTCGGGACATGAAGCCAAAAAATAGGAGAGGAACTTCCTGCGAGGAGAAAGAAAATAAGAAGAGGACGGGAACGTGGTACTCGAGTAAAGAACAAAAGCAAATTGTAATGGTAAAGAAAAAAAAATGAAAAAGAGAATTTTAAAAGAATAAACTGTGAGAAGTGTGTGGGTTAGTAGTAATTTTGAATTTGCAATAGAAAGAAATTTTTTTTAGAATAATAAAAAAAAAGAAAGGTGAATACCCGAAATTCCATCGAGATACAATCAAGAAAAAAAGCACCCAAATCGAAGAAAGAATATCACAAAAAAAAAGATGAATTCTATAACGAAAGAAGCATCTTGTAGCCTTAAGTAAAGCGCGGAGCATGAGAGAAATCGCCAAGAAAAGATTCTGTACTACGTGGAACTAACTATTCAAATGCGGACCGGAGATAAATTTTACATAATACATGCCTCTAGTTTAGACATTCACATTTATATAAATTAATTAATTTGTTATAGAGACTAAGTAACTAATATTTAATGTATGCAGTTTCATTTGAATTTCGGAGGGTAGGTTCAGCATTACATTCAAACCCTGCCTCTTGTGCTAATGCTCTATAAAAAAGAGCACACCGACAACTCTTCACAGGTAAATTCCCTTTCATGGAAGCTCCTGTTGCGATAAAGGGTTGTTATGGTCGTAGCGTATTGCATATAGCAATATGCTACACTGAGAAATACTGTAGCATGTATGCCGTCCTGTGGAAACCGACAGCTGAACACACCCCAAACTCGACGAACGAGCTCGGTGTGGCATGCTGGTTGTAACAAGGAAGAAGAAGACAATCTTCTCTGTCGTGTCAAAATCTTCTCAAGTGGAAACATCAAGGAGTTGATAAAAGAAGAATTCCGTAGTCATCGGCGAGGAAATAAATCTTGTAAGTAAGTTTATTATATTTCTCAACCCAAAGGTTAACATATTTTCGGTTAGGAAGAAAATTTTCCGCATTACCCTAAAGATATATTCGAAAGTACTTCAGGTTGAATCTGTGAAGCATAAGCAACTGCTTGGAGACGACATAGTTCCTGAATTAAATGCAATATTACATTAAGAACCGATGGATAAGTTCCGGAATGTCACATAATTTAATTGGGTGCCTTAAAGATCGCATCTATGAATTGGTCGCTGATCAACCGGATACTGCGCTACGAAACGTAGAAGCACTTACCAATAGTGATAATCCTGGGAGATCGGGTGTCCTGACGGACAATTCTCCTAATACTTATACAACAGAATATGGTCAGAAGGTCAATTATCAACAATTCAGTACCGTGAATCCTTCCGGAAATATTATTAAAGATTTGTCCAATTTTCCGTCATGTTGTACGTGTATACTGAAAGGTAAGTAACGTAAAGGTCCCTTCAGGACTGAATGTGTGCGGCGTTTTTGGTTAAATGCACGATTTTTTTTGATTATGGCAGACGGCAGCAGTATTTCGTGGAACCTCCCCATACTCTCCGCCAATAGCCGAGGCGAGCTAGGGTGCCGCCCTGCAGTCAACGCTGTACGTCGAGTGATCTGTCAGCTCATGCTGGCAGTCTGGACTTCACGTCCAAGCCAATCACTCTACATAGTTCCATAACAGGGTCTGAGCTACTTGGTTCCGTCTTCCGTCGATGAATAGTTGATCCTTACGGAACGATCCTCACCCGGGAGTGTATAGGTATTACTAGGTGTTCGTGGAACAAAGCAAATTCAATAGGTAGAAGAAGAAAATGTAAACAAACAATCTGTAGAGCCGCCTCCACGCAGCATCACACCTGTAACTCCGAAACGGTTAATATGCCGCCCCTGTCATATAATTTTTTGTTTGCCTAGGTGAGTACTATCACCTCCTGCTCTATAGATCACCACGTTAGAATCCCCATGTATATAAGGTTTTTGTGAGCCAGCCTGGTAATATCCTCTGGCAATCGGAATGCATACCTTTTCCAAATGTTTTAGCCTCTTTTGACTAAGAGCTTAAGAGTCATAGGAGACGTGTTCGTCTTTTCATACAGAAGTCATATGTCTCATTACTGGTCTTACTCATCTTCTTAAGATGGTATCTGATTGAGCAATGCTCAATAAGTTAGTCCGTTATAAGTCTTAGTTACTTCCTGATTAGTATGAGGAATATCTTTGTCATCTATTGTGAATATGTTAAAAATCTTTTTGATTTGTCTCAGCCCCTGGAGTGTTTTCCCATTATACCAATTTAATTTTTATTCATTTCGGCTAGTTAATTCAAGACAGTAACCAACTTAGATTTAAAGGATTGAACGCTTTGGGTGTACTGCTTGTCTGTCTGTCTGAAATTATGTATATTTTTGTTTCTCGCATGTTTTTATAAATGATTTCGAGACCTTAGAGTTCTATGACGTAGATTACTGATTGGAAAATGTTACATGAATTCCCCAGTGGCTTAGCGAACCGAAATACGGCCAATATATGCCTATGGGATGCGGGAAATAACGTCCAAAAGCGTTAAGTGAAATAAGACCCAAAAGTTCCATATAAATTTCAACGTATCAAATGTGAAATAATGTCCAAAATTTTTGGATGTTATTTCACACTTTTGGGTTTTATTTCACTTCTCTGTTTTGGGCGTTATTTCATAATGCTATAAAATCCAAAATTCGTAAATGAAATAAAGCCCAAGAAACAAAATTGATCCTGATGAAATAATGCCCAAAAATCATTTCAGTGAATGAAGGAAATATTTCCCAACGATGTGTGTAAAGTAAGAACCCGTCGTATTTGTAGGGGAGGAGCGTTTTCGCATTGATATTTGATTTAAAGTAAGAACGCGTCGCATATGGTGGGCGCTTCGCGCGTCGCGTTCTTACTTTAAATCAAATATCAATGCAAAAACGCGCCGCCCCAACGCGAGAAAGCACCGATCTAACGATCCTCCCCTACCCGCGCGACGCGTTCTTACTTTACACACATCTTTATCAATATTTTGGGCTTTATTTTATTTGCTTGCCCTCTTGATCTTGGGGCTTTGGTTCCCTTTTTTTTGGGGCCTTTTCGGGCTTTATTTCATTAGGAAATAAGACCCAAACTTTTTGGGCGTTATTTCCCGGAGCCTTGCCAACGTCTGGTATATCTTCCATTTTAAATCCATCCGTGTATGCCATTTAAAAAATAATTATTTTTTTTGTTCAACGAATATAGATCATCAGAATAATACTCTTGATATTAACGATCCCCTGAGATCACTTTGAATGATGTTTAAAAGCTGTAGCGTTTTGGCATAACGTCTGAGTTAACCATCGGGTGCTCGAGGAATTCCTCAAGGAATTTTAGATGGTGAACTCCGTCTTCAGTCTTCTTAGTTAGACCTTCTTAACATGCGGATGCAGTGAGAGCAAATCCAGTATACCTTCTAAGACTGCAGTCGGGCAGGGTAAATACGCAAGAGACCAGTTACTATTCTAGACATATAAGCCGATTTTTTTTTTGTAAAATACCTTCAGATGGTTAAGACACCAAACGAATGAAGCATATGTAACCATTGGTCTTATAATGTATATTTAAATAACCACAGAGAAATTTTCGATTTGAATGTTCAAAACTTCCAAAAAGTCAGGTTGCCGCTGTAACTTTTTCAAAGACTCTTTCTAAAAGAGAATTTTAAGTTGCCTGCTATTCAGGCTAATACCTAGAAATATTTAATCATTTTTCTTGTGAATTGAACGATAATTATTTTGCCAAGTAAATTGGCATGAATCCCCATCGTCTGCGGTACCTGTTGTGGACTATATTAAGAGCATTCTGTACTATTGGATCGGAAATTACACAAACATATTTTTTTTTATCTTTAAAAGCTGTTAACAAAAGAAACAAAAAACTCGTCTTGCTTTGTACATAGAGTTGAACTCAGATTCATCCAAGATTCAAAACTGGCAGCATACATTGTAATAGCTAGAGCAAGTCAAGTAACAAGAAAATATTTTCTTCGTACCTTTATATCCTTAATGCACAGGGTATGATGTACCTTAAGGATCTATCCTAGGTCCCCTACTATTCAACAATGTGCCGAAAAGTGGAATTGAATGGGAGTTATAACTTTTATGCAAACTAAATTTTCTTAATCATTCACGAATGAAAAGTGAACATAAGGAAAGTAGGTATTAATGGTTCGAATGCCGATCTTCGGTGACCAAATAATTACACATACATACACACATAGACTTAAACAAGTTAATCTACTTGCTTGAGATCTAAAAAGCTCACATAAACTTTAATTTGAGTTGAACAAAAAGAATTAATTGCAGTTAAGTCTTAGAAAGTGACAATTTACCACCATATAACCCATTATAATCTCGATAATCAGTAACATTTTTAATGATTTTCCTTCACCTATATGTATATCAAGTAAATAAAATAGTATATATGTGTATGTATAGCGTTAATTATGTGTCTCATTTTATTTACCATTTCTTGAATTAGATATAAATTTAATTTAATGATTGTGTATACGTACAATTCCCATGAAATTACAAGCAATTAAAATTATCACCTCATTTACGTTTCGTTACTCACCATATTTGCTAAAGTATAATCCAAAATTAATGTATAAAAATTGTTTTTCACCAATAAACTGATAAAGCTTCAAATTATATCAATAACAACTATTTACTAAGTATTTTCACTGATTAATTCAATTTTTTTTCCAACGCTTAGACAATTCTATTTCACTCAAATGCAATTTTATGGCTTCTTTTGCACATAGCACTTTCTTCTAACACAACAAGTTTCACTACGTAATAAATAATCCCTTTAATCCCTTCTTCAGGTTTCTTAATTAAAGAGAATCATTCAATTTTTCAATAGAACTTTCACACACATATATGTATACACAAAAACACAAACAATTTAACTTATTCTTTTAGTTATTAATTTTTCTATAATATAATTTAGTGCTTCGTTTCCTCGAACTTCCGGGCCTGTATAGTAATTTCATATAATATTTAGTATTACATATAATAAAACGACCGCGAACTTATTAAAGCCTGGCATCTGATACTGCAGATTCTCTTCAACTGGACCAATAGACTGAGATAAGCTTGTTTTTAAGGCTAACTAGTAGTAGTAGTAGACCTAGAAGAGGAGATAAACTCAGTCCTCGGCCGGAGAATATACAAATTGAGATCAATTGGAAGTTCTTCGTCGTTGTCACCATGTGATTTTTATACATTGCTGTGAAGAGCACTCGTTGTTTAGTCGACGAAATATCCATAGAAGTTACAAGTGGGGAAGTCTTGTTGATTGCATTCAACCACTTCTAAAAGTTCTTAATTAACGCGATGCGACGTTGAAACGAAACGAAATATTGAAATTGAAACGAAAGCTATTTATGCATGCACATATTGAGCATTTTTTTTATTTGTATGCATGAAGTAGTATGTATGTAGATATGTATACACAAGCAAAAATGCAAGGAGATGCAATTTTTAGAATTCATTTTCAGGGTTCTATGGGTTTTTATTTTGTATACGTACGTAATGCAATTAAAATATCCTTGACTTGAAAGGTAGTACATATGTGTACGAGTTTGTATATCTATATTTAAAAAAAAGCTACAAATTATTTTAATTTGTAAATAGAAAGTTAGGATAAAAAAATTGAGTAATTAAAATAATTCCTTATAGGTTGAGCTATCCGGTTTAAGTTGGAAGATGCGCACACGAAAATGTTAAGCAATACATTTCCACACGGAGGTATATCATAATTCTCCAAAAGTGCACAAAAAGTCTTATCAAACAAGAAAAAAAGTTACAATTGGTCTAAGATCAAGGGTATAATCTACTATATGAACATAAAAGCTAAATAAAGTGAAAACCCAAAGTTCTATATGGCAACACCAAGAAGTGGGTTGCCCGATTCAATTCATTTTTGAAATTTTATTTACTATTTTTATAAAAACGCTCTGGACAAAATTTCAGCTCTCTACGTCTTCGACGCGTTCTCAGGCAGTCTCCAAAGATATATTTTGAAAAACCAAACTTTTATATGGCAGCATCAAGAAAGTATTGCCCAATTTAATCCATTTTTGAACATGTATTTGCAATTATTATGAAAACACAGTGTACAAAATTTTAGCTCTCCACGCAGACGCGTTCTCAGGCAGTGTCCAAATAGTGAAATCCCAAATTCTTGTATGGCAACACCAAGAAGCGGTTGTCCAATTTAGTCCATTTTTGAACTCGTATTTGAATTTTTTACGAAAACGATGTGTACAAAATTTGAGATCTCCACGTTGACACATTCTCAGGCAGTATTCAAATATATAGTGAAAAACCAAACTTTTGTATGGCAACACCAAGAAGAGGTTGCCCCATTTGAACCATTTTTGAAATTGTATTTACTATTGCTATGCAAATACCATGTCTCAATTTCAGCTCTCTACATCAACGTGTTTTCGGGTAGTGACCCAATATGTAGTGAAAAACGGAAATTATTTTTTGTATGGCACCCCTACACCCATGACACCCACGCATAATATTAAAATATTATTTTTACATGTCCGTCCGTGAGCACGATAAGTCGAGAACGCGTGTACTTAGAGTGCTGAAATTTTGTACGTAGACTTTAAAAATAAAAAGTTAAGTTAAGTTGGAAAATGAGACAAATCGGGCAACTCTTTCGTGGAGTTGCCACACAAAAATTTCGTTTTTCACAATATATTTGGACACTGCCTGAGAGCATGTTGACATAGACAGCTGAAATTTGGTACATGGTGTTTTCATAGTAATAGCAAATAAAATTTCAAAAATAGAATAAATCGGGTAACCATTTCTTGGTGTTGCCATATAAAAATTGTGGTTTTTTACGAATACTGTGAAAACGATCAGTCCTAGACATTTTTATTGTACTAAAAACTTCTTCAGAATATGAAATACTATAAAATTGGTTATAATCATATTTTCTGTCCGACGAACCATTCTAGAAGTATATGCGAAAATCCCCTGCAAAAATCAAAATTGCTCAAATGGGTGACCATACAAAATTTCATACGGGTATTCCATCTAAGGTTTCATAAGAATGGGTCTTAGACCAATTCTCGCCTTTTTACTTATTGAACTCAAATTTACTTTTTTTTTTTTAAAGCTAGTGTGCAAAATTTCAGAACCCTAAGTACACACGTTCCTGAGTTATCCTGAAAACTGACGACAACCAGCCGGACGGGCGGACATGGAAAATAAAATAACTTTTAACATTATGCGTGGGTGTCCAACCCATTTTTCTCTACCATCATTATTTCTATGCGTTACAAACAGAATGAAAAAATTTAGTATATACCTACCCTTTAGATTTCATCTAGACCCTAGAAAAACAGAGAGCTGCCTTTTAAGGTATTACAAGAGCTCTTCGAACAATACTAACGAGGCAACAATGGAGATTATATTCCGTCTACTACCACTTGATATTCATGGTAAATGTATAGCAGCTAAAAGTCCACTGAGATTAAGAGAGTCAGAATGCTGGATAATCGCAGACCTTGATTAGAACAGAATAATAAAGATCTGTCTTGAAAAATGTAGACGGGGAGTCAAAATTACACTGTCGTCCCATGACTAGATTTTGAGAAAGGTTTCTGAACTAGCATCGTGTGGCAACTTTGATATAATATGTGTCTTTACAAATGATTAAAAAATGAATGTGGGAGTATACTCATCACCCCCTTCATATATAAGAGTCGTGCCGACATACCGGACTACAAATAAGAGAAACTCAGCATGACAATCATGGATGCTGTGGACCAGTTTTGAGTAAAAATCATTTGCAAAAATTACAAATACAAGAACTTACCCCCTTCCATAACAAATCTAGTATATACTAGTTAAGATAAAGAATGAAGAAACTCTTAAATAGAAATTCGCCACAGATATTAATACACTACGAACTTTCAGTAAGAACTCTTCTTTCTCAAATAAACAACTTGACCACTATAATCACCACACACAAACAACGAATTTCATGAATTTCGATTTCAACAAGATACTCAAAGCAGTAAGGCAGTTAGTTTATGCTAAGGACAGAATAATATCCAGCCCGGCTGGGATAGCAAATAATTTCGCCTGAAAATACTCGGACGACAAATTCACTGTGAATCTCATAGGTCCAGTATTCAGATTACCTATCGAGATCGAAGTTGATGAATTCATTCGATCTCAACAATCCCCAAATTATGGCGGATACTCTCCTTTAGCCTACTTTTCAGACGATAATTATACGAACCTCCCAACGAAACAACTCAACAACGGATCTGTTCGTGACACCACACTACACTGAATATTTCATACAAGATCTGGTAGTCTTCTCTTTCTTCCTATAAAACTCCCCTTCATTGGCTTTGTGCTACTGGCAGTATGTATTCAATAATTGCTTAAACAATATGAATACTTTCCATTCCCACAAAAGTAGAAAACTTCAAAAATTTTTTCAATCCCAAATAAAATCCAAATCTACAAATATCAACGACTTCAGAGGAATTTCTCTTTCATCTGTGATCTTGGTAAAAAAAACTTGAAACTATTGTGAAAGATGCCATTCTGTCCTTTATTGTGAGGCAAGGAATATCATCTCTAAACACTAATTTGGGTTCAATCTGGGCCACTCTACCACTCACAGACTCTTTAAACTGCGCAAGGACGCTACGATAGATCTTAACCAAGGCTTTATTACGACGACATGTAGTTTGGATATAGCCAAAGTCTTTGACAAAATGTGAATTCTCATATATACCTAATTTATGCTTTCCCCCACAAATCAGTAAATTTATCTATAAGTTTTTAACTGGCCGACAGCACACCTTCAACGTAAGAGTAAATTAATGGCTCTGATTCAAGATAAATTTTGACAAAACTGATTTCATCGTGTTTCGTCAGTACACATCCAATTCTAGGACTGTCCGAATCGGAAGAATTTGGAGAAAAGTTTCAGTAACCCTCAATAGTTTCGAGATCGACTCGATAAAACTCGATCTTGGTGTTAGGTTCAGTAAACTTTTCAAATTAAAAAATCATACTGAGGGTACGTTCAACAAAACCAAAATTGCCTATGGTGTCATAGGTCGATCATATGGAAAATGTCCGACCTTTCCACTAAAATAATTAATTAGATCGGCAATTTCAAAGGCGTTTCCTATTTGGTTCACCATTAACAAGACGACTTTAGCCAAAATACTAACAGTCGAGAGGAAAATTTTAAGAGCTTGTACTGGTAAGTTTTTTATAACAATTTTTAAGGAATTTCTCAGCAACAAGGAGCTGTACGGCGCGGCGAAGTAAGCTGGAAAATCCTTTCATCTTGAAGACTTCAGGTCTTGCGAAGCATTTAAAATCTACTGGACATAAATGTACTACGCAAAATATAAGATTTATCAATGGAGGACCAGTACTAGATAAGTATAAAATATTTGAAATCAGAAAAGCAAATGACGGCGGTTATACTTTGTTAAAATAAAACTTAGTTAAGTAACAGCATTAGTTAAAAAATTTTATATTTCGTAATTGGTGATTTCTTGTTTGTATGTAACTCGGTTAACGTAGTTGAACCAGGGACCTAGGTTTAGTGCAAGTCCTGGTGATGTTCTGAAGCAGCCGAAACTCACAGGCTGTTACTCGTTTTATTTATTTTTTTATTTATATATACTAGGAAGAGCCCGTCGGCATTGCCCGGCGATAAGATAGATACCTAGATGGGTGGAGGTTGGGTGGGGTGGTTAAAGATAAATAATATCTATCTGACTCGACCGCGCGATTCCGTACTCTAGGGTTTCACTCTGTGTCTCTATGTGTGCGTGCCTGTGTGTGTGCGTGCCAGAGTGCGTGCATACATTCATATGTGTTGGAGAGTGTAACTCTCTACGTCGACGCGTTCTCATACAGTACCCAAATATATAGAAAAATACGAAATTTTGATATGGCAACCCTAAGAAGGAGTTACCCGATTGACCCCATTTTTTAACTGTATTTGCAAACTTTATGAAAACGCCGTGTACAAAATATGAGCTCTCCACCTCGAAGCCCTCTCAGGCAGCTACCATGTATATAGTGAAAAACAAAAGTTTTGTATGGCACCACTAAAAAGGGGTAATCCAATTTAGTGCATTTTTGAAATTTTATTTACCATTTCTATGAAAACACCAAACAGCAATTTTTTTGTATGGCAACCCTACCAAGGAGGTGCCCGTTTGGTCGCATATTTGAACTTAATTTAAATTTTGTTTAAGAAAGTCCCGTGTACAAAATTTCAGCTCTCTACGTCGACGCGTGAGGCAGTGTTCAAATATATAGTGAAAACTTAAAGTTTTGTATGGCAACACCAAAAAGTGATTGCCCGATTTGGTCTATTTTTTTTACTTTTATATGCAATATTAATGAAAACGAAATGTACAAAATTTGACCTCTCCACATCGACTCCTTCTCAAACAGTTTCCAAATATATAGTGAAAAAACAAAATTTTGTATGCCAATACCAAGAAGAGGTTACCCGATTTATCCCATTTTTTAAAATATAATTACTATTGCTATGAAAACACCACGTACCAAATTTCAGCTCTATACGTGTACTCGTTGTCAGGCAGTGTCCAAATGTATAGGTTCTAAAAAACGAAATATTTGTATGGCATCCCTACGAAGGAGTTGCCCGATTTAAACCATGTGTACAAAATATCAGCTTTCTAAGTCGAAGCGTTCTCAGGTAGTTTTCTAGACCTCGAAAACAGCACCATCTATATTGTGTCCAAAACTATCCTATCTTTTAAGCTGGAACCACCAACCAAACACATTCAATTTCATTGAAATCGGTTGGGCGGTTTTGGAGATTAGCGTCTACGAACACAGTGACACGGGATTTTTATATATGCATTAAGAAGATATAAAACAAAAATCAATAAATGTGTGAATATATGTTACCGAAAGAATCCATAGGTTGACCCCTAGAATCAGTAAAGAGGATTGTAGATTTACAGACGCGTAAGCTGGCTAGACGCAGATGGGTATTTACAAATAAATAATAAAAAAAACAACAACAACAACAACTAAAATCTTTCGTACAAGAAAATAACGAAGGAAAAAGAAAAATTAGGCAGTTTCAAAAGATTCCATCAAGAGATCCATAAATAATTAACTAAAGTAAATTAGTTAAAAAAAACTACAAAATCTAAAATCTGCAACTAACGTGAAATTAAGTAAAACAAACATATAAAATTGATATTAATTTCAAAACTTGTTACCAATATTAACATTGGCTGATGCTTCTATGGATAATGGGACAATGTTGGAGTTCAATCGGAGCCAATCAATGATTGATCGAGCCATACTCTGCTGGACAACTCAATTGACCATTGAGATGTGTGCAGTGGTTCGTGGTATCATTCAACAGTTTTTGTTATAATTACAAAATTTGCTGAAAACAGTGATGTCCTTTTCCATCTACTTCACTAGGGATTTAAGGGCAGAAGAAATCTTAATAATTTTTTTTTCCTTAGAAATGAAAACTAAGCATTTCGTTTAATTACGAGGACATCCTAGCGATGTATATGTATGTCATACATAAAATTAGATATGTTGTAATGTGTAATCCTTTTATTAACAATTAGTTTCTGCGACGCGACGTGAGAGGGCGGACGTGTTCTCAAATCGTTACGGAAAATATTTTTATCTAATTTACATAAATTTGGTGATCAGAATGGAATCTTCGATCGTAATATATAGAATAATTACAGTTTATACAGTTGTTTTTTGTACGATAAGGGAAATAGATCCAATAATAAGTAATTATTACAAGATCAGTGAATGATAAACAGTGAAAATGTCGGTAAATTGTGGCAAGTGCTCGCAAAGTTTGAGAAAAGGAATTAGTATATCATGTAATGGTACTTGTAGTAAAAAATATTGTGCAAAATGTAGTGATTTATCGGAGTATGTTGTTAATACGGTTTTAACAAAAAATAACGTTATATTTATGTGTGATAATTGCTTGGATTACAAAAAAACCGTATTTGAAAAATTTAAATGTGTGCTCGAAGAGATTAAAGACTGTTAGGGAGAAGATGGTATCTCAGGAAAAAGAGCTTATAGTTTTTATGGCAAATATGGTGAATGAAGGAGGTGAAAGTAAAGCATCTTATGCGGATAAATTGAGGTGTGTGTCTCCGATAATAAAGAATACTGCGCCAGTGTTGCTAAAACCAAAATCTAAGCAGAATAGTGAAAAAAAACCAAAGTTTATGAAACAAGGTTGATCCAACGGCATTAAAAATTACCGGATTATTTAAAAAGCAAAACGGTGTAGTTGCAATAATGTGGGAAAATTATCAAGAAAGGAATAAGGTGAAATTAGTTGTTGAAGAGCAAATGAAAGGAAAATATGATGTGCTGAGGAAACCCAAAGTGTACGTTTGTGGAATGAGGGAAGAGTTAGATGTGGGCGAAATTAAAAGTGCAGAACGAATTATCAAGTAAAAGTGAGATTAATTGTTTAAAGGTAGTAAAAGTTACTAGACAGTTAAAGGAAAAGAAATTCGACAGATTTAATGCGATAATTGAATTGGATACCAAATCATTTCATAAAGTAATGAGTTTAAATAAGCTTAACATTGGATGGGACCAGTGTAGCGTTTTTGAATCTCTCAATGTTTTGAGGAGTTTCAAGTGTCAAGGTTTTAATCATAAATCGACTGCGCTAGATGAACGGGTGATCATAATACAAGGGAGTGTAAAAATAATGTAGAAAATAAATGTGTTAACTGCATTAAAAGTAATGAAAAGCCGAAACTTAATCTGGATACTAATCATAATACACTAAGTGGGGACTGTCCATTATATAAACGAAAACTTAAGGTGGAAAAAAAATAGAATATCGTACTAGCAATTAAAGGAAATAAATGGAGATTATTTAAATATTCAAGGACTAATAAATAATTTTGAAGAATTGGAGGAGACTGTGAATAATAATAAATTTGATATAGTCATGCTATCAGAAACCCATTTAACAGCCCATTTAACGGAGGATGTCGAAGATGGTGAAGTGGATATGAATGGATATTATTTGATTAGATGTGATTCAATGTCTAATAGAACGGGCGGAGTTTGAAGAGGTAACTAAGGTAGTGGTTAATAAAGATATATTGTGGTTAGTGGTTAAATGTTGGTTTCATGAATGGTCTTGTTTGGTAACGTTGACTAATAGATCTCCTAGTTCATCCGAAAGACAATTTTGTGAGTTTTTTGCCGAATATGGTGCTCGTTTGGCAGATATGAATGAAAACATAGTCTTGGCGGGTGATTTTAACATCAATTACCTTGAAAATATTCAAATATTCAAATATTGTTAAAGAAATATTAGTGGACAATAGCTTTAAGCAAATTGTTAATGAATATACTAGAATAGCGCGGCTATCAAAAACGTTAATAGACTATGTAGTGACAAATTTCAGTCGTATTACAGTTAAATCGGATTGCAGCTTAAAGATTAGTGATCACGAAACATTAATAATAAATATAGATATAAAGGTCCCTATATGTGAAAAGGGAACTTTCGTTAATTATTTCAGATACAATAAGAGAGATTTTGGTATTAAGTTAAGAAGCCTTGACATGCAATCCTTGGAGAGCTTGAATGAGCGTGCGCGAATGTTTGAAAATAAATGGAATAGTGTGGTGAATGATTATACAAAGAGAAAACTGCTAAAAGAGAGAGAAAACGAATGGTTCAATAATACACTTCGAGGTATGAGAACAAAAAAAGAACTGAACTACAGAAAAGCTGTTCTATCGGAATGTGACAGGGATTGGAACGAATATAAATTAATTCGAAATAAATATGCAAAAATGATAAAGCAAGCCAAGAACAATTATATTAAAGGAATTATAAATGAAGCAAACAATCCGAAGGAAATGTTGAGATCAATTAAAACGTATGTAATGAAGTACTCTAAAATAAAGTAATAAAAAAGGTAAGATTTGAATTTATATGCTGTTTGGAAGATAACGAAAGATAGCTGAAAATTTCAATAACTACTTCATTGAGAGTATAGAACAGATCCATCAGTCAATCCCGAATATAATATATGTATAGTGATGATGACCTTCAACAGTTTGATAAAAAATTTGTTTTCGGGCATATTTCCCAAACGGAATTGCGACAAATAATTAAGGACATGAATTCTAAACGGGATTACAGTAGAACTAACACAACAATGTTTTTGGATAATTGGGAAGATTTGGGAATTCCTTTATGTAATCTAATTAATAAAACTTTAATTGAGGGCTCTTTTCCTGACACATGGAAGAAGTCTATTATTATCCCGATCCAAAAAATTAAAAACACACCCCCTTCACCTATTGCGTATACATACTGTATTTATAAAAAGCCAAATCCTTAATAAACATCAAGGTTTAATGGCGAGAGAATTCAATTGTAACTCAAATTTATATAGCAACCAGTCAGTTCTAGATTTAACTAAGAGCTACGCGAGAGTTTAGCCACAACCAGAATTAACTAAATATTCTTTAGTTAATACTAGTTCTAACAAAGCGCTCTTGTTAATTCTAGTTTTAACTGTGTTTTATATTAGTTAAAACTAGAATTACCGAGAGCGCTTTGTTAGAACTAGAATTTCCTAGTAAAATCGGGTTTTGACGGATTTCGTGTTTTGACTGTAACATATATATATAACGTGATAATTAAACCACATTGTGAGTATTGTTCGACAGTTATGTTTCTTGGAACAAAAGAGATGTTAGAGAGAGTGAAGAATCTGCAGAATAAGGCGATGCGGGTGATATTACGTTACAGTAGATTTGCCACCGATATTATCAATGCTTAAGGCATTAATGTGGATGAGCGTAAAGGAAAGAATAGTCTTGAATGTATTGTTGTTTATATTTAAGATAAAAAGTAAGATTCTACCAGAATATTTACATAGGTATTTAAGATTTGTTGGAGACGTGCAACCATTTAACCTCATGAATGTAAATGAATTCAGATTAAATAATTATAATACAACAGGAGTGCAAAATTCACTGCTGTATAAAGGTTTAAAAATGTATAATAAACTTAACTATTGCAGGAATGTCGAAAACTTTGGATCATTTAAAAGATATTGTATTGAATTTATAAAAACTAAATTATATGTCCTATTGGCATGATGTTATTTGTTAATTACTAGATTGTTTTTTCATTGTTTTTTTTTGCGTGAATATTTTATTTATTAGCGATTTATTATCGATTTAATGAAGCAATTCATTGGAAATGTACAAGCTTTTATATGATTTTATAGCAAATAAAATTTATTTATTTATTATTATTAAGTACAATAATATACTCAGATGATGATTATCGAACATCGACAAGTGTACAAAAACGAAACGCAAAATGATCTCTAATGTGGAAAAGATTCCAGATATGTTAGCAGACTAATATAAAATCATCAATCCTGGTTTTTTTGAAGAAAATTATTTTTGTACACTTTGTACAATAAAATAATTTTGATGTTCAGTTTTTCATAACAAAATCTAGTTTTCATCGATTTTATATTGAATTTGACATTGTTCAGAATTTATTTAATACTTTTTGCTGTTCGAAGAATAATTTTCGTTTTGTGCAAATTATTTTGTGCTTCCAAAATAAACTTAATAAATTTATTGAAATTTACACTGCTCAAATATTAACAAATTGAAATTACAAGTGAAGCACTGAAATGGAAAAAACAATTGGAGGAAAATCTCAACAAGGTTTGTGCTTTTCATCTAACATTTTTGCTTGTGTTTTGTATTTGTTTTTGTTTTTGAAGAAACAAATTTCACAAAGCTTTTTTTTTCTTTTATCTTTACTACAGAGAACAATCAAATAAGCGCGCCTAATTCTGCTAGAGATGTTGGTACAAAATCTAAAATAAACCTCGCAACACAATCTAAAACTTTGACCACAGCATCTTCGCCGAATGTAAGTACATTTCATAAAATATGATTTTTGTTATAAATAAAAACAAACAAAACACCATTTTTATGATGGATTTCGAATGCTTTTGACATGTTAACCGTCGTATACGAAATTGACGCTCGTAGCGTTGATTGCGTTATATATTTAGCTATCAAAATAATCGAAATGCGTGGGAATGTTATATTATGAAATCTGTATACGGAAACCATTCGCTACTTAACAATTTTTTTATTTATCGTACTCAGTATAAAACTATTGAATATATGATACCAAGAGTGGACACTATCCAAAAATGATTTTGTAAGCTTGCGAAATACAAGAAACAAAAGTCATTTGTCTCGTTAACTGAGTAGGAAAAAGCAGTCGCCCGGAAAACGGAAGGTTCCGGCTTCAAAAGCCGGACAAGGCAGTTATCTTTTTGTCTTTTATTTAACAATTTGATTTGGAATCTTTAAAAAACGAAGAAATATTTTGAACAGTTATCTTGGGCTGTGTTCATCTTTTGGCTAGAGCCGGCTAGCTAGGGCTCTTATTTACGTCATTCCATAAATTGTTTCAATTTCAATGCAATAGAAACTATAATAAATGAATGGATTGATTCCCTAGAAAATAAATGAAACTTATATTAATAAATAATTTAATCAGAGCGCAAATGTTCAACATTACCGTCCTTGTCTGTTAATAATGGCACATTATTTTCGTAAATTATTTTCACCTTAGCTATCCACACAGCAATAAAATTGAGACATCAAAAACTAAACAAACAAACGTCCAGCTACTTTGGCTTTACATCCAGGAGCGCGTTCATGAAGTCGGCTGCAGCCACAGTCGCAGCCAATCGTAGCTATCTCGTAGCCAGGCATAGCTCCGTGTAGCTGCTCCCGACTTTATGAACGATTTTAGCAATTGCCAGCTTCAGAAATGTCATTATTGGCGTATGAATTACAATTCATGTAAATATACAAAAAACAATTTATTACCTGTTTCGTCTATTAAATCAATAAATGGCTCCCCACGCTCATTCATATAAATGGTTCCATTTGCCATTATTACAACATTATTTCTTTTCTTTTCTGTAATTTAAAAATAACAAACAAAAATGTCAAATGTAATGCGTTTGTGTTAGTTAGCTATGCTGGGTAGCACTCTCAAGTCGGTACCGGCTGCAGTCGACTACGAGATCGGCTACTATGATTTTCCGAACGGCAGCAGCTGTCATTTAGCCAAGTCAAAAAACTGGATATTGCATTTCCGAACGACGATAGCCACATCTACAGCTACCATAGCCGGCTGCAGCCGACTTTATGAACACGTTCCAAGAGCGCGTTCATGAAGTCGGCTGCAGCAACAGTCGCAGTCAGTCATAGCTACATATCTCGTAGCCAGGCATAGCTCCGTGTAGCTGCTCCCGACTTTATGAACGATTTTAGCAATTGCCAGCTTCAGAAATGTCATCATTGGAGTATGAGTTACATTTCATGTAAATATACAAAAAACAATTTATTACCTGTTTCGTCTATTTAATCAATAAATGGCTTCCCACGCTCATTCATATAAATGGTTACATTTTCCATTATTACAATATTTCTTTTCTTTTCTGTAATTTAAAAATAACAAAATATGTCAAACGTAATGCGTTTGAGTTAGTTAGCTATGCTGAGTGTCGATACCGGCTGCAGTCGACTACGAGCCCGGCTACTGTGATTTTCCGAACGCTAGGAACTGTCATTTTGCCAAGTCAAAAAACTGGCTATTGCATTTCCGAACGAAGATAGCCACATCTGCAACTACCATAGCCGGCTGCAGCCTACTTTATGAATGTGCTCCAGAGCACTAACCAATTTGGCTATAGCCGGCTACAGCCAAGAGTTGATCACAAAGTTATCGACAATCAACGTCCTCATGTGCGTAACAACGAGTACCAGTATGCCAAAAGAGCATGACATGTCATCAACTTACTGGTCCCCGCCGATTTAGGATCACGGCACCCTTCACCACAACCACTACGATGCTCCCATAAAGGGGCCATCCCAAGTTGAGGTGGATAAATCTTGCTATCCAGGGCTCCTCTAACCCCGTAGTACCAAGTTAACCAATGTCGGGCTGCCCATTTGATATGGCTTTCGTAAAGCATGATCAACGGATCATGAATACTCCCAGTGGCTATCACCATGCAAGATATCCTTTTTGTAACGAGACTGGTTACTCCGTTCGGGCCTAGATCTTATTTGCAACGACTAAAAGAATTGTACTTGGCCTATACAGGTAATACAACCCTTATGGGCGCTGTCAGAGGAGACCACGTGAAGGTTAAGATATGCCCAGTCCGGATAGGCTTCGAGGATCACCATTTGGATATTATAGCTGACCATGCATACTAACTACATAAGCGCCCAACATACACACTTGATATCCGTTTTTCATCAACTAAAACATCCTTTCGCCTCCTGCCCAAGAGGCTATGTCTGAGGTTTTATTATTCTGACTATCATGAGCACTTAAATTCTCCGCAAAATGCCCTACTTCAGTAGCCACAAAATTGCCAGTCGATAAGGATAAATTCAAAATGTAACGCAATGGAAATAAGGAATGACAGTACTTTTTTTAACAGATGAGGGCAGATTGAGAAAGAGTCTGAGCAGTACGAGTCATCCAGCTCTGATATGCAATGTACTACATCATCGTCGTCCACAACTAACGATCCCAAGTGCAATGTTGAATTCATATCACAGCTGGAAAAATTTAGGATTTCTTTGTAAATTATATTGTCATTCAAGATCTGTAAGTGTGCCAAATTTTAGCTCAATGTGAAATGAGTCAAATTAACTTTACAAATTTTGAATCACGGTCACATGGTAGCTTCAAAGCTTCTTCCGTTCGAAGGTCGAAACTTCCTTCGAAGCTTCGTTGTTCGAATATTTTTTCAAAATTTCCGAGTTGCGAAAAAAATTCGAAGCTTCGAATCTTCGAAAATCAACAGCTCTAATAGGAAGGAGCCTACATATGTACATAAAACTTTTGTAGTATTTCATTAATTAAGTTCCACTTAAATTCTAAAAATCGAATGTTTATTGTTACATAAGTAAAAATACTATACACAATAATCTAAACAAATAAATGAATATATACTTTTTGACAATAATTTATAAATAATTCATAGAAAACATTAAGTAAAAATATTAAATATTTCTTTTGTTCATTCAGGCCAAATCAAAAATTCCAACGAGAGAGGTAAAAAAAAAATGTTTTTATTTTTCCTTCCTATAGCAATTCTATAATACTCGTAATAATATATTTGCAGAGAAGTTCAGTATCAAGTAGAGCCCCAAATTTGTCTCCGCCTCAAGAAAAAAGATTTTCATTAAGAAAAAAATCGAAAACAAATATCGACATTACGCGACCGGATTCGCAACATACGGAACCTGCTGTGTTTACGCCAAAACTAAATAATTCATCTAAATTTTGTAAATATATTTTTTTTAACAAAACAATTTTACCACTTAGGATAATTATTTTTGTATTTCTTTTTAATAGCAATTAACTCTTCAAATGCATCATCACCGAGGACTGCCAATTCAAAATATCGAATTGGAGAAGTTCCATCATATTTGAAGAAAGGTTCAGAAAAGAATGTTACAGAAGTCGCACTTAACAATAAAAAGAAAGCATTCAATGTCTTAAAAAAGAAAGTAGAAGATCAACAGGTAAACATACTCTCGTTCATATATTGTAGATACATACATACATACATATATATAGTTGTTAGTACTTTTGATATTTTATTCATTTGGTGAAGATGACACACTAGAGGTGGGAAATTAAAAGCAATGGAAGCTGAGGACATTTTATAAAAATTTTGAAAAATTAAGTGTAAGTTCGAAAAAGTCAAAAATCGAGCAATTTCTTCATACGGACATACGGTTGGCATAACAAAATTTCGATTTTCACCTATTTTTTTTTTTTTTTACAAATTATTTGAGGTTTTCGGCAGGCTGTATTTGCAATTAAAACTATTCTAAAGTGTAAATGAAATATGGACCTGCTAGAAAATCCCAAAAAAATATATTTGTCTTTTGGTTTTTTTCACTAACCCCCGACTAAAAAATTTTTGACGGGGGGGGGGGGGTGATTCTGTTCTTTGTCGTGGCTTAGGTGTATATTTAGTCACAAATTTTAAAATTTCACCTCAAATTTGTCGTATTTTTATTTTCACCATATTCATTTTGAGTTATCCTTTTCATCAACCACAAAATAAACTAAAATGAATTTTCAATGAATTAATGTCAGAATTCGCGCCTAAAAGTACTGTTTGAAAGCTTTTAGCATTGTGCATTATGGAAAAACAAACACGTTTCATGTTTAAAAGTTTATGTTAAATAAACAACGCTTCTGGTGACGATAATTCTAACGCCTATTTATAGGTCAAAATGTTTACTTTTAGGGAAAAAAACGTAATTGTAATTATTTGAACAAAACTACGAAGTGTTTCTGCATTTTCCTAAACTCTACCCAATTCGCTGTGAAATCATGAATATAGTTTTCTAATGAATGACAACATCAAATGCATAATGTTAAATACATAAAAAAAAATTGGTGCCGGAAGAATAACACAAAGCAAAGTTCAATATTTTTTATTCAAAAGCAAATAAAATGAATTTTCCAATTTTAACTCTTAATACTAACAAAAAAGAATTAACTTAATATAATTCAAATAATAAAACAAATCAGTCCTTTCTCTGGTATCTCTAGGTAGAGCTAGAATTAGAGAAGAAAACCTTTTAATATGAAGGAATAAAAGTTGTGGGTAGCGAGATCACTTTTCTCAACTACCACACAGGAATGACTTAAATTTATTTTATCTTATACTCTTAGTGAAATTCCCAAATCAATATTTGTGGCCGTTATGTATTAGGGAAGTGTCCAGGTCAATATCCTGGTGGGTTTTTGGAGGAAGGAAATTTGAAGTTGTCTCAGTATGCTCAGTTTCAATAGGTGAAGTCTAGGTCAATTTCCTAGACTTGTTTGTTGGATGGTCAGAGGAAAACTGACTACTCTTAAGCTCCGTGCTCGCGTTTTTATAGCACGAAAGCTCAAAAGCTCATGAAAGCACAGCTGTGGATATCCGTTTATCCGAAATATCCGAAATATCCGAATAGAGCCATACGCGCCATCTGTTGACAACTAGTCAATATCTAGTTAGATTCCAGTGGCGGTGGTGACAAAAATAGTTTGTTTGGTGACCAAACACATAATAATTAAACTTATCAATTAAATGTAATAATTAAATAATAATTAATAATTACATTTCATTTGTTTGTTAGACTTTATAAAAACATTCATTTTAAGTTTTTGACCATCAAATTGACATCTCTAATTTTGAAAAATAAAACAGTACTTACTCCTCGAATTGCAGCGAAAGCTTTTTAAAATTACAGAATGACATATTGGAGGTAAAAAAAAGTGAGAATTGTGTTGTGAAGTCCAACAAACAAATGTGATGCAATTGAAAGAAATTTAATTATTATATTAAAATCATACGTTTAATTATTATGTATTTAAATTTTTCATTCAATAGAAAATCATATTCGTGATTTTCAGGGGAAAGAGACTTCACACTTAAAAAAGAACGTTCGTCTTGAGCGAAAGCTGTACTCTCATTACACAGCGAATTGGGTAGAGTTTAATAAAATGCAGAGACTCTTCGTAATTTTGTTCAAATAACTACAATTACGGTTTTTTTCCCCCTAAAAGTAAACATTTTAACCTAAAAATATTTTTGAATTTGTCATTTGTTCATTCTACGTAATGCAAGACTTGCTGAGCTGAATAAAAACACGACAAATATCTGTAAAAAAGTTTATTTCATTTAGGCGTATATTTTGACATTTAAGTACGACAAAAAACCAGAGCGGTGAGTGCCGTTCGTGACGAAAAAGTTATGGTAGTAAACGTAAATGGATTTACATGGGGTTTTTTGATTTAGAATGAGTGAACCTTCCGATGGGGTAAGATTTTCTTAGGTTTTGGGTGGTTTTGGGATGGGGGTGGTAGCTACCACCATTGCGTTTGTCCAATTTGCGTCATGTGTGATCTCAAATTAAAGCTCTTGCCGAGAGCTAAATGGAATATTTTCTTTTCTTTCGTGAAACTTCATAAGACTGAATATCGTTAAAATGCGTGATCGGCTACGAGTCACTACCGAGTGTTCACTCCGACAAATTTTGACAGTAAACAACTACGCTTGACTACGACTATCGTTCACTCCGCACTTTTAATGTACCAAATAGTCGACTACATTCGACTGCGCTCAGGAGGATAGTCGATCGTAGTCTGTTTGACAGAACTGCACTACGACAACGACTACGCTACCAAAGGTGGCAGTGAACGCGCCCATGGATGGACGCAAATGGTTTTGTGTAATGAGATGGAGAGTGGAGAGTCGAGAGTCAGATTAAAGTTTTGCCATGAGTTGTGATTATAGCTAATCTGAGTTCTAGCATTTCTTATTTTGGAACGAAACTTTTCATTGAGAAAGAAAAAAATGTTTTTTTCGGGCTTCTCAAAAATTTTCATAGAAAATATGTATGTAAAATGAAAGTGATCAGTTTTTACTATCGCCTAGAATATTTTCATCGTGGCGATAAAGATACAAACAGGCAGCGCAGCCTTAAATGTAGATAAATCGTAAGATCCGCCAGGGTTGAAAGTATATGACTATCAGAACCAGTTCTCTGCAGCGACACGTCCCAGCAAACTTTGCGAAACGCAGAAGAATCACTTTCTTATTATTAGCCCCCGAAGGCAAAACATCTTGAAGAAATGAATGCTTATCTTCTACGCGATACGTTAAAGTAATTTGCTAACATCCCATCCTGACGTGTTATTTTCATATCATGAATAAGAAACGTATTCGTTTCTTCAAGATGATTTGCTTTCTTATCGTCTAAGCAAACCGTTCAAGAATCGTCTAAATAAATCCTTTGGAACTTGTAGTTTGGGAATAAAGAAGATATTTCTTTAAAGTCGGTATATATTTATTTAATTAATTTTTTTGTTGTTAATATGAATTGGTATAGAATTAAAATCACTAGTGAACTCACAAATTAATTACTAATGACGCGTTCTTCCAAATGATAAATTCGTGTATCATGACAAATAAGCGAAACTATTGTCTTCTTGCTTCCACATTTAAAATCAGAAAACAAAACTGTAATTTCATCTTCTTTTTGTCTACGCAAGACAAGGAAGAAATCATTTCACAGTATTTGCTTTAATTTCGCGTGAAAGATATTTTGGCAATATCATCCACATATCGCCCTGAAGATTTTTCATCCAAATGTTTATAGACGTTTTTTGAAAACATTCTTAGAAACGTCAACAAAATCCTCAGCCAAATTATTAACAGTAATGCACATGCCATTAACAGGTTCATACATGCTGAAGTTAGACCTTAAGAAGTTAACATGCAACAGATATAGCCTTCTCAAATTGTGCCTACTATCATTTAAAGAGATTTTGTTATGTAACAATGGAGCATCAATACGCGTTTAAGAGCTGATGCATAAAAGTTACATCGGCAACGAATCGACGTTTCTCAAGAAAGTGCATATTTATTAGCTTCAAGCGATCCTCAAAGGATGGAAGAATTAATTAATTATTTCAGGGTAGGTGCCTGAGAGGAAATCGTAAGACGTGTTACGTTGAACAGATTAGATACGGTCGGTGTGTGTACCGTAAAATGGAGACCAGATCTGGCTAGCGTATTCCAAAATAGGTCTCACAAAGCAAGTGCACAAACGCAATGTTATGGTGGGATTCGAAAGCCCTCGGGACCAACGTTTTATAAAGCCCAGCAGAGACTACTCTTTGATACCATGCTGATTATATGCAAGATAAAATTCAATCTGTGGTCACATTTGACACCCAAGTCACAGAGAGTCCACACGGTGAATCGAGGAATCGGAGAGCTCATAATCAGAAGTGATTGGTGTCTGATTCCTATGGAAAGTCATAACCTCACATTTGTCGATATTGTGTACCAAATTATTGCTCTTACACCAATTGTAAATCTTTTGAAGGTCACCCTGTACCTGTTCACAATTTGACCTAAAAGCTTAACATCGTCACCATAAATCAAGACCTTACAGTACCTCACAACAGAGACAATATCGTCAATAGACAGATTAAAAACAACGGGCCCAAGTGACTCCCTTGAGGTACGCCAGACGAAGCCCCCAAGACTCTAGAGATGGAATGGCGGAAATAGATTTGTTATGGTCTGTTATCTAAATAAAACTCCGTCCATTTTAGAAATGTTTGGGGGAAACACATTCTTTTCCATTTTAAAGAGTATCACGAAGTGAGATAACTTGTCGAAGGTTTTACTAAAGTCTGTACAAATTTCACGACAAACATATTATTAGTCAAAAATCTTAACGCCAAGGCCCCACGACGAATGATGTTTAAACAGACAAAGATCACCTGAAAATGCTTCACTGAAAACAGGTAGTTTCTTAACCATGTAGAGGGGAAAGTAGGTGTCCTTGTCTGGAGTTCCTTCACCATCACAAGATGATTGGTGACTACCCATTTCCACAATTTGGTTAGTACTCTTAGTCTTAGCATTTATGTAAGGATCCCGATCGGAGCTTTATGAGAGGCACCTATCAAAAGGCAAGCCTCCGATTGGTCAACAGGAAAACCTGGCATATTGCGAGACAATTATGGTCGACTGCAGATGACAGGATGAGGATAAGATAAGTCCTTAATGGTAGTACCAGGAATCTAGTAGGGGTCATTACGCTTCATGGGGCCCTTAGGAGACCATGCAAGTAGACTGTGAATAGCGGCAGACGATTTCTGTAGGAGATGTAAGGATTCGAAAGAAAGTGAATCCCTCAAACACGTACTTTGCTAGTGGCCCAACTCTGATGAATAAAAGATGTAGGCTATGTGGTAGTTATTTTTTTTTTCAAATTTGGGTTAGCTGCAAAGTAAAAAGGAAGCAGAATGAATCTAGGGCCGTTGTACAAATAAGTCTTAAGCTGACTAAACGCGTAGGTGATTATTAAATAAAATTATTGTGGAATCGGAGCAAGTGTGTATATATTATTGTTTTTCTCAAACGAAGATGCCTAAAAACATATTCCACCAAGTGTTGTTAACTCATAAATGTAACCTATAACCTAACCGAACTCCCAGAAAATCGCGCGCCATCAACCAGAACAAAAAACATTGCAAGAGCGCCCAACGCTCATATCATAAGCAACTTATTCTACAGTGCGCTGCATATATTTTCCATATAATAGTTTAAATAGAATCAGGTGAAGCTTATTGTAGATTTTTTTTTGTATCAGATTCACTTTCAATATAATATTAGACCAAAATCAGTTTCCATCGCCTTTAGCTTTACCACAGTATTTCAGTGTGGCATTACTAATTCCTTCAGTATTACAATACACTTTTTCTAGACGGAATTTCTTTCAACGTACAAAGCACTACATGATATTCAGTCTAAATATAACAAGGCAACAGGAAAAGAGGATTCCATTGATGAAATCAAACTTATCAGTGTAATGCTAAATAACGTTGAAGAACTGCTTATCAAAAAAGATGATGGAACCCTTAAAACTACAACCAGGGCTGCTTCACCTCTCAAAGCTGCAAAAGGTAAATATATTTTTTAAGAGGACGATTAAGGATAACAAAAAAAAAATTAATCGTGAAATTTTTTTCATTGGCAGATTCGTTAAAGCTAGATCAAATCAAACACAAACTAAAAACTGTCAGTAGTTCTAGTTTTAATCTTTGTTCAGATTTCTTTTGCAGCTTTGCAAAGCTACCTAATTCTATTGATAGACCGGTAATTAAAAAGCAATTACACATTTTGTCCACATTTGCAAATGTTTATTTTTAGACTGGAGATGGAGCTATTTATGAAAAAGAAGTCCTTCAAATTATGAAAAGTTTGGAATCAACTGCTCGTGGACTTAAAGAACAGGTATATGGTATTATTGAAAATGTTGTTATAAGAGGAAAGCAAAAATAAGTGACAGTGAAATTTGAAGACGACTAAATTCCCCATTTATACCTCGTCAAACAGAAAATTGTATAGCAAGGGTGATTAAGAAAAATCGGTAGTCTTTCACAAAATAACCTTGTATTTTAAAAAGTACAGAGTGTACAGTTTAACATTTTTTCGTAGGATCCATAGAAGTGACGATAAAATTAAAACATTATGGAAAGTTTATGCTTTCCTAATAGTCCAGTCAATAGACGTTTTGTTCTACAAAAGTTGTGGTAGTTGTGATTTTTAGATATGGTTGCGAGCCCCGATAAAAAAAATCCAAGTTTTCACCCTCGACGGTTGTATGCGCGGTCCACCATCTTGGATTAAAGGTACCAAAAGTTGTTTTTTTCAAAATAATTCCTCAAAATGTTCAGTATAAATTTGAAGAAGACTAAATTCCCTAAATTTTTTGTATAAAATTATAGTAATAACAATATGGCAGCACAAATAGTCGAAATTGATGAATCAGTGTTGCCAATAAGAAAGAGTGTTTTAGTTTCAGTAACTACTATAAAAACTTCCATGCTTGAGAACTTTTTATGGTTCCGGACATGCACACATTGACAAATCGAGGTCTGGAAAAAATTCAGAATGCGTTTGCTTTTCTCATCAAACATAAATAAATGTCGGTATACGATGTACCTCGCTCACAATTTCTCTAAAAACTGCGTGCCATCATAATTGTAAATCCTACTTAACTAAGTAAAATTTTACTAGATGCAGATAGGATTCCCGCCCCTCATCTTGCTACTCACTCTGTTTTCTAGCAATGTTCGAGTAATGTAAATTGGTCATAAAGTAATGGCGTTTATGCAGCTTTGCATGATATTAATATCGTAAAGTGATGTTCAATTTTGGGGTAGGTACTTCAAATGCAGCTATTCTTCTAGCGTAAAACTTCACATAA
Source organism: Dioctria linearis (assembly GCA_963930735.1). NCBI lineage: Eukaryota > Metazoa > Arthropoda > Insecta > Diptera > Asilidae > Dioctria > Dioctria linearis. The sequence goes on along the minus strand of OZ005740.1, from coordinate 13,346,723 downwards.
TATTTCGAGGTACCTACTATCAAAACAGAAAATATGAGGCTATGTCTAATCAATTTATCCATGCCTCAAACTCATGATATACAAAGATTAACAAGGTATGGCCGGAAAATCTGTCATTGGTTGTTTGCGACAATTGTAAGAAATTTGTTCGTCTCAATTTCAATCGTCCTTATCAAAATGGAAAAAAATGTATCTGGAAATTTCTTTGCTTTCCCACTAGCACATAATTACTTTTCCCGAAGGGATTTATACGAAGAAACTAATGTTTTGTTAAATATTTCAATATATTCAAATCGTATTTCAGTCAATCAAATACGAAAAACTCAAAACAAATAAATGACATTGTCACCTCGTGACGTAGCAACACAAAAAATTCTTCTCGAATCGGCCATACCTTGTTATATTTCGATCATGGGTAGGGGAAGTACATACAAAATGATATAGTATTTTTATTTTGATTTATAAATCTTTTAACCATAAAAGTAACAGTAGTAATCACTACAAATCATTTTTGGTTCATAAAAAAAAACAAGGACAGCAAATTTATTAACCATATATAAAAGAACAAGCAAAAACCATTTTGTCCGTATAGTATGGGTAAAATGACATACGAGCTTCGGACATAATGACATACAACAAGAGTAACTAATTTATAGGCACATAGCTCACAAATAAAGTTCTCTGTGTTCTTAGGCATGTCAGCACAAAAAGCATGAGACCAATGAGAACACATCATGCATCGTAACCAGCCTTCACCAGGCCTAGAGCGAGAAAAAAGATCGTTACAATATATGCATGGACAGTCCTCAGACCGCTTAGCCACTCCTCTCCAGCTCTTCCTTTTTCTAAATTAAAATTATGAGAAAAGCCATTTTTCTCTGCTGAGAGTTTCTAAAAATTTCAAATGCTCAACTAAGGTCCTCTCAATGGCAGGAGGAAACGTCAGCTTATATCTTCCTAAGCCTTTGGTATACGCTCTAAAGTTTTGTTCATGCCTTCTGAGAGTAGCCTGAGGGACACCAAATAGCCAGCCCATTTTTTGTGTTGGACAGCTTCAATTGCTTTCTGCATTGATTGTCAATCAGTTTTCCTTTTATAGTCTCGCGGCATTATGTCACTAGTAACTGCAAATATAAGTCAAATTATTCTTTTAACCCAGACAGTTTGGTAAATATTGTTAGTATCACGTAATTCGATATCAAATGGAGTGATAAAGCCAGCGAATTTCGAATTAAGAGCAGTATGCCATTTTATCCGTATATCATTTTGTACGTACTTCCCCTATACATACATATATGTAGCACCATTTATGCAGGGTGTTTCGTCCATGGTGGTCCATAGGACCAGAAGTGATGGTAGTCACCTACTAGTCAAACAAAAAATTGTATACAGGGGGAGCAGCATCTCAACCGTTTCCTTCACAAAATACGGTCACTTACTTCAACTCAATTTGTGCAGAACTTCATGGCATTTCTATAAGTCAAATTAAAGAGGAGAGTCCAGAGAGTCCTGCAAAATTCAAGGTCAGGAAACGCCGCCATCTTGGAAAAAATTCTCTTTATCGTTTTTTTTTTTTTGTATAACTCGTCACTTAGCCACTTTATCAAATAAATAGTAATTACATATAAAAATTAAATAGCATTTTCTACAAAAGAGGTGCAATTCATTTTTTTCGTAAGACTTACCATAATATTTCTTGAGTAAATGGACGACGAAAATTATGCAGAATCACTCACATAGCGCTCTAGGTGACTGTGGAACCTCTGCAATGAGAAATTAATATTTATTATGTAAAATTTAATTACTATAAAGCTTTGCTTATTTTTTACATATTTTATATGTAACAGTAAACAGTATTTCATAATTGCTCAGTGGACTATTGACAAAAGGAAGTAAACATTTTGCGTCACTTTACATAAGGTAGGTCTTCCGTCAGACTATAACAATGTTTTTATTTATCGTACAAAGATTACAATCTTAAGGTGTACAAAGTGTGCTGGCATCAATAGGAAAATTACTAAAAATAATAAGGCTAAAATTAAAGTTGACTGGGGAAAAAAAAACGAAAGAAATATCTTCAATATTTTGTAGAGTGTTGCCTTGTTGTTGGACTAGCTTATTCAACTATCTGATAAGCCCCAGAATGACTACTAAATATGGTCTTTCTACATATAAAATTTCTATGCGAAAAATTCGTCTTGATAGAAGAAAATTAAAAAAAAAAAAATAAAATTATCCTTACAGTTGAATTTCCTAAAAGAAGCAATTAATGAACTAGATGAAGTCTCTAGTGCCGGTTTATCTGTGGATCCAGTACTTACAAAAGCATATGAGGATAAAATAGCACAACTAAATAAACAATTGGAAGTAAGATTTGAAGTAATAATAATATTAATAAATAATAATAATAATATTAAATCTCGGTATAGGGAAAAATGGATGTTTCTCTATCATCAAAAATTACTGAAATGAAACAAAGTGAATCACACGCGATAAAAGAGCTTAAGTCACAGTTAACAGATAATCAAGTAATTCTGTCTGAGAAAGAACAAGAAATTATGAAGGTATGTAGTTCAATAAAAAGTATAATACTGGATCAAAAAAAACTACAACCAATTCATATGTTCAGCTTAAATCAAATGTGAAGAAACATGATGAAGAAAAAAAGGACATAGAAAAACAAATTCAATCAATTAGCAATGAATTGGCAGCTAAAAATACTGCAGTTAAGAAGCTTGAAAATGAAGTAGAAGTTTACCGGAGCCGGTTCGTTTTTATTCAACCCAGATATTCCACACGACACTGGTAGCCTTTATTGCATGCATAAGATCGATCATCTCCGACTTGAAATGAAATTTTCTCAAACGTTGAAAATAGTTCCCTCATTATTTTTTTCGTGTCCTCCTATATGTATACCTACTAATCACAAATCTTTATTAGAGCTGGGTAAAAAATTTCGTAATTTTACGTGAAATTGAAATTTTTTTTTAAGTAATCGTATCTCAGGTACAAACGAGTATGTCAAATTAAGAAAAAAAAAATCTTTATATTTTCCATGAAAAAAAATACACAAATCAGCGAAGCACAATAAAAAAATTTTTTTGTTAATAGTAATTTGTAGATACTATTTGGTCCCCCACTATATATTTTAATTTTTTGATATGTATATCTATTTAAAAGTTCAGTCTTAGTTATCTATACACCAAAAATTGTGTGAATGTGTTCGACGAGTTGGTTTGGAGATTTATGTTAAAAAGTACTCAAGTAAAATAGTGTGCTACGCAAAAGTGTGGTCAAAAGACTTCTTAAAACCAGATTCTTATTTTTGTGAAATTCGGGTATGGGCATGATTTTTCAATACAAATGACTTAATCTAAAACTAATACATCAAAGATCACGTCCCAAATTTTTTCAATTAAAAGTGAAAAGCAATCTTAACAAAAATACGGCTGAGGTATTTGGAAGAAGTCATCCAATGTATGGCAAAAATGAACAGGAGTAATTTAGGAGAATTTATTATTCGAACAGAGAGGACCGCAAAGTGTAAATCTGAAAATCTTTACAAGAACCGTATAAAAAAAAAGACCGAACGGAACTAGAAAGCTGTTTCGTTATATACGATCGTTAGTAGTTTTTCACAAAACCTGAAGTTGAATTGACCTCATTGCTAATAGCATTGAAATAATTTTTGAAGAAAAATACGTTGATGGAAAAATGTGAATGAAAAGCCGTAAATAGTAAGATGCCTCAGAGGTCGATCCTGGGACCTTTGTTTTTTTTTATATTCTTATTAATGACTTTTTGAAGTCTAAATGAATTCATCTTAGCCAATTGTTCGAATGAAAGATTGTATTTACAGAATCGAACTTAATTAAACTTTTGATTGTATGCAAAGATATAGCCGATGGCTTTAAACGTCAGGTGAAAACTAACACTAACACTTCTGAACTTATTGTAGTATATGGACTTAAAACCTTAATACTGCATCACAATTACACGACATTATTCTATTCATTTCGTGAAAATATTCTAAATCTGAATTTATAAGAATACAATACCGTTCACTATAAACAATAAAGGAAGTCGAACGTAATACAGAATGCTCGATTTAGTCAAGATTGCAAATTATGATGTAAAAATAATGAAAAGCGGACCAAAGTGTAGAGTACCTTAAGCAAGACTAAATAACAAATCCCTAAAAAAGAGCTCTGTGAAAAACTACTTGCGGTCTACACCAAATAAGAACTCAAGCTATTCAATATTAATGGAAGAAAATCCAAGAGCAAACAGTTAAAGAATAAAAATCTACTGAAGTCGTACGACTTGCTTACAAAATTTTATAACATATCTTTAATGAAACTGTGCTGAAATTAAGTTTTAGAAATATATCACAAAAAAAAATGAAGAAGCCAACAAATTTGACAAACAAAAAGGACACCATGAATACCATCAAGATCACTCTAGGAACTGAAATTTAAGGTTTGGTTCATCAAGTACCTACCTACATATAAATCTTGAAGAGAAGTTTGCGACAGCTTCGCCAAGTGAGTAAAATAAAACTTTACGAATCTCCACAACTTTCTAACCTCATTACGTACGCAGTGCTTCTTCATCTATGTATATTAGAGTAGGATTGGAAACCTGTTATCACTCCCTAATTTGAGATAAATCTGTTTTTAAAGTTTTTTTTTTTAATAACTATTGGCAAATGACAAGAATTGATAAAAAATTCTAAATCCAAAAAACTGCCAAAACATGTGTATTCAATATCGTGTTGGACCGCATACATAAGACTCAGATAGGGGCATTTAATAGGGTGTTATGATTATTATTGCAAAGGACCTGGGTTGGAGAATTCGAAATCACCAATCCACTACGCTTTTAGAATGTGGAACGAAATATATAGTGACGTTAGTATGGTAAGAGATTTCGTTGAAGAAGTTCCTGGGACAAGTCTTTATTGCCTGCTGGAAATACAGGAGACACAGTACTAACATTAGATTTAGAGCTTTGATGTAATAGGAATAGGCCAAGTAGCTAACTGAAAAGAAACCCTAATCTGTTCAACAGAATCACACTTAACCTATCTGACACTATGTTCTTAATGATAGTCAATAACAGTTATAATCTATATAGAGTCAAACCTGATATAAAAGGCTTCAAAAGAAGCGATCCGAATTAAAATCACCTAATGGCTCTGTAAATATTCTCTCTCTCTCTGCTGTATTATACCACATAAATTCTTCGTAACCTTTATTACTGATAGCTTTCCTTGCTTGAATATAAAAAGTGATCCGGATCTGTGGTCCAACCCTGCAAGCAACATGTGGAAGTTCATAGTTGTCAGCAAATTTCACTTAAATACCATCAACAGATATTGATAAACCAAGATTTTTCAAATATAGTTCAAATAGTCCTTGACATCTATGGGGTTGACAAGTTTGTGGATTTTGTTAAATTCAATCAAAATCATTGGAGCGAAACCATATTTTCCTGAATTGTACAAGTAACCAATGAAATTTATCTGACCTACACAGATTTTATTCAGTTTTAAATTAAACAGCATTAAACTGTGCACAAAAGTCACTTAAAATGCTCTTTAGCTTCGATATGGCTAATACCTCAGGTAATGAGGTCTTCAGCTCTTGCTAAACAAATATGCCTACACCAGACATTTGATCGGTTTAGTGTGGAATAGCTACATTAAATATTTTAAATTTAACATTTAAGATCAAACATTATATTTATTTCTATATAGGTCTAAGCAAAATGAAGCTATAATGGATGAAGTTAGAAAGCAAAAAGATAGCATCCTTGAACATGTTCGAAACGAACAAGATGCTATTAAACAATATGAAAAAGAACATGATATGCGTTTGCGGCTGGAAAATGATTTACTCGAACGTGAAAAACTTGTGAATAAATTAAAGGATGATCTTGATAAGCAAAAGATGTCTGCAGCTCTTGCCGGTGGTGGTAAATTATCAATAATATCACTAGAATCTTAAGAAATTCTATTTTTTTTTTTAGATCGTTCCATTTCTGAGACTGAATATTGGGGTGAAGTTCAGAATCTTCGTGTAAAGCTAGATAAAACTGTAATGGAAAAGGCTTGTATTGAGAAAGAGAGGAACGATCTAAAGAAAACATTGGTAAAATTTTTTCACATTTTAGTTCTGTACAAGGCACTCGCATAAATTAACTATTATATAGCAGATAATAATAAAATGTAGTTATTTATTATATTTTTCTTGAGGCTAAAAAAAAAACGAAAACAAATACAAAAAAATAGTAAAACAAAATTATTTTGCGTTTCGAAAGTAGTAATTTTATTAAAGCGAAATGGTCTACTTTTATATTTTCATTTACCTGCTGCAATTCATTCTTTTAAAAGGATATTGGATTAAAAAAAATAATAATCGAAAGCTGAGAAAGACAAGTCAAATTATAATTGTGTACCCGCACCCAGGCAATTTGATGAAAATTTTATACAAATAAAGTCGTAAAAAAGTCAATAAAAAATTATCACTATCACTTTTAATTAACTTTTTTTTTTCAATATTTTTTTCAGGATGATCGCAAGCAAGAAAATGACAAGCTAGAACTTATAAAAGCAAATCAAGAAATCAATCACCTTAACAACACAAATAATTGCCTGCGAGATACAATCGCTAAGCTGTATGTGATTTGATTTATTTATTATTTACTTACTATTTCAATACATAAAATTATAATATTATTGTTTAAAAATAATTTTTTTTAGAGAACAGTCTGTGACAAAGAAACAATCAGCTATAAATGAGCTTGAGCAGAAAATTGCAAATGGAATGTATTTGACAAATACATCAAAGGATTTGCAGAATGAGGTGAGTTTTCTTCATTTCAACGAAATTCCGAAATTTTATTTACTAGTGTATAGATAAAGTTAAGATAGTATCTAATAAATTTATAATTAGGTCAGAACCCATAGATCGATTTAAGTCGAAATGAATTTTATTTTTTTAATGCCTTCGGTGTGGCTACTCAAAATATCGAAAAATATTTCGTAAATATTGCGAACGCAGAAAAACGCTTTTTCAATTTTCTTTGCAATTTTCCCGTTTATTATATATTTCTTAAGCGGAAGCTAAAATCACATATATAAGCAACATCAATAAATTAGTAGTTTGGAAACAATGTGCTCCTCACAACAATTATCCACTCTGAAATTGACTAACCAATCAATCTACAAACAAAGCAATGATCAGCGATTAAGGTTAGTCTCCGGTTTAAAATCTCAAAAATGTTTACACTGCAGGAGAATTTCGTCTCTGGAGATTAAAAAATTACGTCTCTGGAGGGAGAATATAGAAAAAAAGGTTCTAGAGACATCACAAAATTTGTTTGGTCTTTCTGCATTACATCGCTACTGTGATTCTGATAGCTAAGAAAAGTTCCCCTGCCGATTTAAATGACTTCAGGCCGGTTAGTCTATTATGCTTCCTTTCTAAGGTTTTTGAAAAAATCATGTTCCTTCAGATAATCGAATATCTTCAGAGTAATAATTACTTAACCAGCTGTCAATCAGGTTTTCGCGCCGCTCATAGTTGTGAAACTGTTCTACTAAAAGTATCGACTGATATTCGCAGGGCTTTGGACGATAATAAATTGTGCCGGTTGGCCTTGCTGGACTTCTCCAAGGCTTTTGATAGTGTTAGCCATGCTAAATTGCTGTCTAAGTTATCAGATAAGTTTTCTTCGTCTGCCCTTGGCTTAATTTATTCTTTCCTGTCTGATAGATCCCAACATGTCAAATTCGGCGGGTCTATATCTAATGCGCTATCGTTAACATGTGGCATCCCCTAGGGATCCATACTTGGTCCATTGTTCTCTACTTACATTAATGACCTCCCTGATGTTATTGAGGATTGCAGTATTCACTTGTATGCGGATGATGTTCAACTATATTTGGCACGCCCAATAGTCCTCATGGACGATTGTGCAGACTGCGTCAATTCAGATTTAGTTAGGGTTTCGAATTGGGCCGTGGAGAATCATTTGGTACTTAATCCTGATAAATTCCAATCGATCGCGATATTTAAAGGGACTGTGGATGCTAATGATCTTCCTCCAGTCTTTTTAGATTCGAAGATTTTGCGATATACTGATTCTGTGAGGAACCTGGCAGTTCATTTCAATGCCTCGATGACGTGCTGTAGCCATATCAATAATGTCCTTCGTCGTTTTATGCTGGTCTCCGCAGACTATGGCTATCGGCTAGTATTCTGTCAAGGCTGTCAAAACACTACTCATGCCTTATTTTACCATTGGCAGCGTAATTTTTCCTCATTTAGACGCAGTCTGTCGAAGAAAGTTGAATGTTGCTTTCAACGACTGTACGCGATTTGTTTTCGGGCTGTAATGCTTTGACCATGTTTCTCCACATCGGCACGCTCTACTTGGCTGCTCTTTGAATGTTCATTTGGTTCGCAAGGCTTTAATATTCCTCCATAAACTTATTTATTCAAAAAATCCCATCTACTTTTATAGTGAGCTTGTATTCATTCAATCTTCTAGAAATGTGAACATTTTGATACCTCGACACAGACACTCCATTCTGGAGAGCTCATTCTTCGTTCGAACAGTGTGGAACTCACTTCCTGCTGATTTGTAAGGAACGCGCTCAATGGGTGTCTTTCGGAGGATTATTACCCAATATATCCCTCTCGACAATCTATCTTCATAAATCGCATATACTTTATATGTAACTCTTCCTCCGATCCCGACTCTACAACAATTCTCTTTTTACAATTTTCTACCAATTTATAATGCATTTTCTTTTTTCTTTTTCTCTCTTTTTTCTGTTCTCTTTCTTTTATCATTAACCTTTAATTTTGAATTAGCTATCAAATGTTTCCTTTTTTTGTTCTATTTTTCTATTATAATTATATATTAGTATTAGTTTAGTTTAGTATTAGTATTAGTATTGGTAGTAGTCTCTCTCCGCAATATTGCTCGGTACAGGCAAAAGATTATTATATCTTATTGTACTACGGCCTAAGATTAATAAATTGAAATTTGAAATTTTTATTAATTGTTAAGAAAGTGAGTTAAAAGACGTATCTCAATATATGCTTCCGTTTAAAAGTTTGTTACGCGAAATGTGAAAATTTTTTAAAAAAAATTTTATCCTTTGTGTAAAAATTTTACAGAATAAAGGTAATAAATAGGTCAGGCAATGGATTCGTTCTGACTTACAAAAGGTCAAGGAAAATTCTAATTTGGTAGATTAGTAAAATTCGGTGTCCTAATTAGTAATATTCCGAGTTGGATCGCCAGTAGACCTAATCCACGATTCGTTATTTATTTATTTTTTTCCGTTTCGATATCCTAGATGATGATCCAGGCTCACTGATATCAATATCTTCTTGCAAATTTCTTTCCTTCTCTTCTAAGATTTCATCTTCGTTGTCTTCTTCGACCTCGCATACCATTAGTGAGGCCTTCATTCTCGTGGTCGTGGTATTCTTATTCTTCTTCTCCAGAACCCACAAAAATCTCTGCGCTGTTTTCGAACGCCTCTCCACGTGGAGATAACAGATCCTGTTTTCACTGGAGTAAGCCCAATCTTGCTTCTTTCCCAACCCCATTGCTCTAGACTAGATTAATTTCCGTAATAGTACATATTCTTAATCTAGGTGGCGCTGGAGAGAAGATATTCTCGGAAAACTGATTTTAGTCGCTCAAGGTCGCAAATTCGGAATATGAATATGAAGACACAAATCTATCAAATTAGAGCTCTCTTTGACCTTTTGTAGCGAAAGCCCCGTTTGATTTCTTCAGTGCTTGGACTAATAACCATATTTCGTTAGAGCTTGCATGAATAAATTGAAAAGTTTCCAGGTGTAGTGATATAGCAAACTTACTACACAATTTGCAGCCTCATCCTACATACAATCTAGCTCATAAAAACATTTCATAAAACATCTAAAAACATCTCTAAAAAATTTCTTTCCAAACTGTATCGAATTATTTAGGTTATAAAAATCGGTTAACTTCGAATACCTTCAAGAGATCTTCCGAACATCATATGTTCGCAATCATAATATCAAAAAAGCGGGGATAAATTTCCCTTCTATTATCTTCGCTCAATATCTGTACAATTTCGAAATTGAAAAATGACGAACCTTTACGTTACTTTACTTTTTATTTAAGATCTAATTTCGAAAAAACGTACTCAACTTCGAATAGATATTTTCGAATGCGGATATCTACATAAATAAACAGTGTTGCATAGAAAATACCGTCAATTTGTTGTGCGGAGAATTGAGCGGCTTTTTTTTTCAAAAATAACCAACAACATTTAAGGATTTGAAAATTCTTTATGAATTCAGACAAAATATGCATCGTTTTGTTATTTGGATAATTTGTATTGGAGTATTACAAGACCCTCCCGTATGATTAAAATCAGTGGTCCAAGGTCGTGTACCAGAAGTAGTTTTTTTTTCTTATTCCACGTCGAAATCCTTAAAATTAACCATATAGTTATATCGATGAGTGCTAACCATTAGAATTGAGCTTAGTTTAGAGTTCATAGAAATTTTTTAACTTTTGACAAAAAGAAAAAGAAAATGCGGATCTCGCATTATTTCAAGGTGGGAAATACTCTCGCATTTAAATTTCTCAAAAATAATAGAATTAACAACAAATGCCTTTTCTAATTTCCTTTCAATCTTTAATTTTTCTAATTCCATTCTCAGTTAAGCATGCTGCATGAGTCAGAATCTGAAAAGAAGCGTGAAATAGAAAATCTAAAATGTGAACTTTCAAAGGCTCGAATAGAGATCAAGCAACAAGAGGAAACAATTTATATGCATCAACGGCTTCTACGTATACGTAGCGAACTAATAAATTCTCTACAAGAAAAGGAAGCTAGCAATAGGTGCCGCATGGATGATTTATATTCGGAAATAACGAAAAAGACGTCCCTCGTTAATCAGGTAGCTTACAATTTAAATAATCATCGAAATTGATTTGACTATAGAAAATTTATTATTGATCAGACAAATTTTCAGATGAATAATGAAATATCTGCAAAAGCAGAAGAGCTACAGAATTTATTTTCAACGCTTGGCACAAAACAAATGGAGCTAACAAGACAGGAGCATATTATAAAGATGCTGGAAGAAAATAATGAAAGAAGCCAACGACTCAGAGTTAAACAAGAAGAGAAGATAGCAAGATTGGAAAGCGAGAATTCTGAGTTAAAACATGTTCTGTAAGTTTTCATTGTTGCGTGTGGTAATTTTTTGTTTTTTGATGGTGAACACTTTTATTTGGCAAAAAATCGGGAAACAAATCAAATTGACGCGAGATCATACGTTAAATTTTTGCTTAAAGATAATTTTTATATTTTTCAATCAATGAATTTAGAATCTAGGTGATCTAATAACAAAAAAAAATAACAAAAGCAAATAGCATTTTTTAAATATCATAAAACCGGTTACATTTATTTTATTTTTGTGTTGTCAGCCGTAAATTGGTCTGCATAACCAAAAATTCATTACAACATTACACGTGACAAAATTCAGATTCGATACATATTTTTCAGATCGACTGTTGATAGCTTTAAACCAAAAGCAGAACTTTCATATATGCCCCGATTTCGATCAATTTCTGATAATCATTATTTAGAAATTGAGAAACCAACAAAAGAAGTAGAAAATATTTCCACACGAGAACTTTATGATTTAGAACGACGAAGAAAGCGAAATATTGAAATTGAAGTGAAACAAATTTTTAAATAACATAAATTTCGTTGTTTTGTCTATGCTTAAATGTGAATTTGTAATAGTGACAACAATCTATAGTTTTGTTTTCTATTTATTATAACATATATATATATAATGTATAAATTATATTCAAAATTTTATGAACGTATTTCTCTTCTATTTCAGAAAAATTGCAAATTTGAAGTCTGCCAAATTATAGTACGTGCCCCGTCCTTGGCTTATTAAATTTATTAAATAAAAAAAAAATTTTTTGAAGACAGTGAATAAAATTTTCATGTTCGACGTGAATGCATATTAATTCTTTATTTTTATGTATAATTTACCAAGAATAAATGTTTTTATAAAAAGTAAAAAATATTTTCACTTTATTTATGAAGATTTTATTGACTTGTTTGATTTGATATGATTTTATGCATATTAGGTTGATCTTCCCCACCTAAAGTTTTCTGTAATACGAATATAAATTTATAGTTAGAGAGTAAATGACACTGAAAGGAGAGTTGATGATGAGTCTTGCGTAAACTTAATCCCGGCTTAACACGAGAACCGACAAAGTTTGGTGGGAAAATGTTGCCAGGTTGGGAATGGCAACTTTCGCCATCGAGCAATGGTTTTTTTTTAATATCCCGATTTTTCCTAGCTGAGACACGGTTGCCAGGCTCTTAGTTACTATAACCCTTCGCCAGCTCCCTCTTACTATAACCCTTCGCCAGCTCCCTCTTACTATAACCCTTCGCCAGCTCCCTCTTACTATTAGCCTTCGCCAGCTCCCTCTTACTATTAGCCCTCGCCAGCTCCCTCTTACTATTAGCCTTCGCCCTCTTACTATTAGCCTTCGCCAGCTCCCTCTTACTATTAGCCTTCGCCAGCTCCTCTTACTATTAGCCTTCGCCAGCTTCCTCTAACTATTAGCCTTCGCCAGCTCCCTCTTACTATTAGCCTTCGCCAGCTCCCTCTTACTATTAGCCTTCGCCAGCTCCCTCTTACTATTAGCCTTCGCCAGCTCCCTCTTACTATTAGCCTTCGCCAGCTCCCTCTTACTATTAGCCTTCGCCAGCTCCCTCTTACTATTAGCCTTCGCCAGCTCCCTCTTACTATTAGCCTTCGCCAGCTCCCTCATACTATTAGCCTTCGCCAGCTCCCTCTTACTATTAGCCTTCGCCAGCTCCCTCTTACTATTAGCCTTCGCCAGCTCCCTCTTACTATTAGCCTTCGCCAGCTCCCTCTTACTATTAGCCTTCGCCAGCTCCCTCTTACTATTAGCCTTCGCCAGCTCCCTCTTACTATTAGCCTTCGCCAGCTCCCTCTTACTATTAGCCTTCGCCAGCTCCCTCTTACTATTAGCCTTCGCCAGCTCCCTCTTACTATTAGCCTTCGCCAGCTCCCTCTTACTATTGGCCTTCGCCAGCTCTCTCTTACTATTAGCCTTCGCCAGCTCCCTCTTACTATAGCCCTCGCCAGCTCCCTCTTACTATAACCCTTCGCCAGCCCCATATAAAACTGATTCATGAGGAGGATGTTAATCCTCAGTCATTGAGCAGAAATAAGTTTCTTTTATTTTCACATTTCGTTAGCGACCCGTTTTATTGTAAACAAAAATTTATTACGATTTTTCTTACAGGAACTAATTTATTCCAAAGAAAGTACAAAAACAATTCAATTTCTAGCCATATTTATGTTAGATGCTGTAATTGGATCAGCTTTTGCCTGGAGATAGTTTTGGGGAGTGGAAGTGGGGTCTTTAAATGTAAGTATGTTAAGAAAACACTAATAGACTGTCATGGTATGAAGACGTCCACACAGCTGAATATATAAATACAGATAATGTTTTCCATGTCAATAATAGGTAAAAGCAAAGCTCTTTAATAATAGTGCAGCGAAAGTAAGGAAACCCAATAATGAAAAAGTCATACTTTACTGAGATCGAGAAGAATTTTATTTTTCACTTGGGTGTTTTTTTTCCTTCCAAATCATTTCTCCTAACACATTGGAGCCTGTTAGAACCAGAACAATGAGACTCGAATATGGCCTGGCTCTGATCTGGTTTGGAAATCATGTTCATGTTCGACGTGAATGCATATTAATTCTTTATTTTTATGTATAATTTACCAAGAATAAATGTTTTTATAAAAAGTAAAAAATATTTTCACTTTATTTATGAAGATTTTATTGACTTGTTTGATTTGATATGATTTTATGCATATTAGGTTGATCTTCCCCACCTAAGTTTTCTGTAATACGAATATAAATTTATAGTTGGAGAGTAAATGACACTGAAAGGAGAGTTGATGAGTCTTGCGTAAACTTAATCCCGGCTTAACACGAGAACCGACAAAGTTTGGTGGGAAAATGTTGCCAGGTTGGGAATGGCAACTTTCGCCATCGAGCAATGGTTTTTTTTTAATATCCCGATTTTTCCTAGCTGAGACACGGTTGCCAGGCTCTTAGTTACTATAACCCTTCGCCAGCTCCCTCTTACTATAACCCTTCGCCAGCTCCCTCTTACTATAACCCTTCGCCAGCTCCCTCTTACTATTAGCCTTCGCCAGCTCCCTCTTACTATTAGCCCTCGCCAGCTCCCTCTTACTATTAGCCTTCGCCCTCTTACTATTAGCCTTCGCCAGCTCCCTCTTACTATTAGCCTTCGCCAGCTCCTCTTACTATTAGCCTTCGCCAGCTTCCTCTAACTATTAGCCTTCGCCAGCTCCCTCTTACTATTAGCCTTCGCCAGCTCCCTCTTACTATTAGCCTTCGCCAGCTCCCTCTTACTATTAGCCTTCGCCAGCTCCCTCATACTATTAGCCTTCGCCAGCTCCCTCTTACTATTAGCCTTCGCCAGCTCCCTCTTACTATAGCCCTCGCCAGCTCCCTCTTACTATAACCCTTCGCCAGCCCCATATAAAACTGATTCATGAGGAGGATGTTAATCCTCAGTCATTGAGCAGAAATAAGTTTCTTTTATTTTCACATTTCGTTAGCGGCCCGTTTTATTGTAAACAAAAATTTATTACGATTTTTCTTACAGGAACTAATTTATTCCAAAGAAAGTACAAAAACAATTCAATTTCTAGCCATATTTATGTTAGATGCTGTAATTGGATCAGCTTTTGCCTGGAGATAGTTTTGGGGAGTGGAAGTGGGGTCTTTAAATGTAAGTATGTTAAGAAAACACTAATAGACTGTCATGGTATGAAGACGTCCACACAGCTGAATATATAAATACAGATAATGTTTTCCATGTCAATAATAGGTAAAAGCAAAGCTCTTTAATAATAGTGCAGCGAAAGTAAGGAAACCCAATAATGAAAAAGTCATACTTTACTGAGATCGAGAAGAATTTTATTTTTCACTTGGGTGTTTTTTTTTCCTTCCAAATCATTTCTCCTAACACATTGGAGCCTGTTAGAACCAGAACAATGAGACTCGAATACGGCCTGGCTCTGATCTGGTTTGGAAATCATGTTCTTGTTCAGTCGATCAATAAACATCAAATTTCACAAATCGTATAAAAAAAAATACTAATTTATTAGACTAACTAGAAAGATAACTTACGCCTTAGAGATGCTCGCGTGAATAATTGATTTGTGTTTTTTTTTTTTTTTTAGAAGTCTACTCATTTAGTTTTAAATTTATAAACTAAACAAATATAACATACAATTGTATTTTATTTATAAAATTAAACCTATACTTTTAAAATAACAAGATACATTTCTAAAAAACATAAATAGGATAAATACACTCATTTGAAAATTGTGCGCCTCTGAAGCGTATGGTTATCTTTAACGTATATAATCTTTCTAGGACTACATAAAAAAGCTGTTTCCCAAAATTAAGATAAAAAATATATGGTGTTTAGTCAAAAGTACATATCTCCTAAAGTTTACTTTGCGCTACTTACGAAGTTGTGCGCTTTTAATCGAAATAATATTTAGTTTTTTTGAAGTTGTGCATTTTGGATCCACCATTTTAATCGTTGTGAAGAGATGTGCAGTTATGTAGTTAGTACTTACAATTAATTTCATATCAGTATATTCATTCTAAGAAAAAACTCAACTTGATTAATTCAAACAAAACCCTCGAGAACTCGTTATCGAAGTAAATAGACATTTATTTTTTACTAACAAAAAGCAGGGCATTAGGAGCTAACTCACGGAACATTAATGAAGCTCCCGCAGTCAACAATAACAAAAATTTGCTTCTTTGGTTCGGGGCTAGAGTTAGGTTGGGAGTTAGCTCCGAAGCAAGAAAGAATATATTCAGTCAACGATCATCAGGCGTCAGCAATAATCCTGCTGGGGATTAAATTTAATCTGCACATATAAGTCGGAAAACTCGTTTTGAAATAACTATTGCAATCTATTTTACAAATGCTGAATTACTAATGAAAACAGGATACAGATCCTATTCCAGTACAGAAGTGAAGTTGTTTTGAAAAAAAAAAAAAAACAAAAAAATAACATTATTTACCACAAAAGTATTTGGGACTATTTGTGTTGTTAAATTTTAATTATGAGTCGAAGGAAGTGTTTTTTTTACCAGGCTATTTTGGTTGAAAATACCGCTGAACCTCGAGAATTTCTCGTTCCCAATCGTTACAGTTCAGTGGGAAAGTATGCTCTCACGGAAAGAGACAAGAATCTAAAAGTGGCCCCATTTGCTTTCATGCATTTTTGGTTCCACTAGCAGTGCCTTACTATGCTTAAAATCAAATAACTGCAAAAAAAATATTCCATAAAAAAAATCAAAAAATTGTAAGAAATATTCATGGCCACCGTTGACAGATTTGAATTCCCTAGCCACCGTAGATATAGAATCGAATTTCCTAGCCACCGTAGACATAAAAACGAATTTCCTAGCCACCGTAGACATAGAATCGAATTCCCTAGCCACTTATGCGCACATATGGTATGTTTGCCTTTGCGTCAATTAGCAAACGGCACCGAAGATGAAATCTTTAGGATGATGGGTTTGTTGAAAATTACGCACAATTATGAAAATAATTCTAAGTATCCCCATTACTTAAACTACAAAAGCCTGTTATTCGTATTTTGGATAGAAACGTCTTTCGATAAAGACTAAACAAAATAACTGCAGGGATACGAAAACTCATTCAGATAAGTCCCATAAAATTTATTTGAAATTTTCAAGTACAAAAACCCAAAACGAGTATTTTAAAATAAAAAATGATGCAATAATAATAGCTAGATTTTGCTTCTTACTAAATGCTAGTCATGATGAATCAGTTTGTGTAGAAATTATACTAAACTTTATATTACCACCCTTGACCCTCTTTTGAATAATTCTACCGGAATTACTTTCTTTTACTGCTGTTTCCATTTTATTGAATATGCTCTCAGCACTTGTAGTATCACTAGAACTACCTTGAATAAGAATTCGCACTTCATACCCTTTGCTCAACCATTTAGAAATATTTTTAATCCGTGGTGATAAATCATGATCTGTAATTTTACTGCCTATAGTTAGATTCTTTGCATCTTTCTTGACAGCTGATGCCCTTCAACAAGGATAATATTCATTAAATCTTAAATGTTTCTGACAAATTATGGAATATATACGAACTTTTTTTTATCTTCTGTTCCTCCATCTAGTTCTGCAATCTCTTGAGATAGTAACTCTGATTTACTAACAAGTCTGATATAAAAACAAGAATACTAGAATACTTGTTTCTAAGAAAATATTTTAAAATTATCTTACTTATAAACAGGGCGTTGTGTCTTCCTATCCAAATCGACAACCTTTACAAGCTCCAAATCTCTTCGTTTCGAAATATTTTTAGCATCTTCAAGTGAAACCACTGATATTGAATTATTGGATGAAATCAAAGTTATTTTGATCGGATCCTTAGGCTTTTTAGTTGCAACTTCGGGTTTCTGATTTTGTAGTTGAAGTGGTGGTGATAAGCATATTTGCCGCTTACAAAAAATTGAATTCAGCGGAATTTTAATATAGTTCGTATTCAATATACGTATTCCGCTACTTTTTAAAACTTGCACTAAAGAAATATTCATTTCAAAATAATTATTTTTAAATTTGTCAGGTGATCTGACATATCATTGTGATGTGAAGAAACTTCAAAACTTTTGACATTTATCTTTGAAAACGTACTAGATTTAGTTGGATTTAGATTGGAAAAGAAAATTGAATCTAAGCATTCACAATTGCAAATTAAATTTTATAAAGGGAGAAAATAATTGTTAAGTTCGCTTCATTTGAAATTTATAAATGTGTCTGAGAAAATTCTATTTCGTTTATCATTGCTTGCAAATGCCAGATCGTCCAGACCAGTAGAGTCAATATTAATTGAACTTTAATTTGAGTGTCAGCTAGGTGTATATTCACTCGATATGCCGTTTCCTGTTTGTTACCTATGGGGTATGTAATCTTCCGGTCAAAGGTAGTCGGACATCACGAACACGATTCTTTTAAATTTATACTACAGAATAATTATATAAAAACCTCCAAAGTTTATATTGCAGGTTCTGTGTACTTGAGCATCATTGCTGATCATTTCAATGGGAACAGCCGACAGAGAAATTATTTTACCTAATTTCTTTTGTTTTCACTTTCGGGGGATAAAACTTAACATCCGGAATAAAGGAGTACATTACCATTACGCATAAATTCATGTAAAATAGGTGAGCGATAATGACGTACCGTTAGGTTTAGTCAGCTTTGTTTTGATGTACTAACATTTTTACCTGTTTCATTAGCTCGATAGAATAGATACAGTTGCAATTTTAGTCACGATTCTGAATGTGTCGAGAACCAAGTCAAAATATAATTCACTGTAAAGTTTATTTGAAAGTTTTTTGTGTGGTTAATTCCGTTTTTTTTTTAATTTGTGATAAAATAGGTAGTGGAAAAGCACTAAATATTAATGAAAAAGCAAAGATAGAGGTTTTTAAGAAGGTGATCACACAAAAATAGGTCAGTTGTTCATATTTATTTAAAAGATATCGATAACTATGAAAAAATATTCCAGGAGTACCACAGGGTAAGCGAGCAATTTTTCGAGCAACTTCTAATTCTGCACAGTCGTTGGCTAATATCAAGGACAAGGTTGCGAGTTAAATCCAATTGATAGTGAAATTTGTTATAAAAAGTGCCACACATCTTACATTACGGCAGATGACGCAAAAACTACCATTAAATGCGGAGCGCAAATTAAAACACTTGCAATTTGCACATGAGCACATAGGATGGAAAAATCAATGGCTTCACTAAATTTTCTCCGATGAAAATAAAAATTTAACATGCGATGGTCCGGATCTGGACGGTTACAAAACTATTTTCATGATCTGCACAAAGAATGAAGCTTTTTAACACGACATCACAGCAGAGAAGGCGTCGTCATGGTATGGTTAGCTTTCTTTAATTAAGGTGATATTACCTGCTAAATTTTCAAAACACTAAACTGACAGCCAGATCGTAACAAACAATAACAGTCATTTTTGGTTTCCTGAGATAGCCGTACCAACAGGAGTCACTTTTCTAGAAATTTGATTCTGCTAATAAAGTGATTCCCGCACTACCTTCACTTATACCTTCGATTTTGCGGTGAATGGACGTGGAAACATCGAGCAGCGATTTTATTTTAGAAATGGTAAGAACATTCTATAAATAAATTGTAACTTGCCATTTACAGACTAGAAAGTTCTAATTGATGAACTAAAAGAAAATTATGATGTAATAGAGGGGAAACTTCTTAGTGCACAAATTAAATTCTTGCGGTATATTATTTATTTATTTATTTATTTGAATCAGTCTACCGAATATTATAATCTTACAGACATGCATAGCATTTTACGTAAACAAAGATTGTTCATTATTAATAATCTACTTTTATCAAATGAAATAAATTATCATACAAGAACTAATAATTTTGTAAAGACAAAGCATTTTCAAAAATTATACTTTTAAGTTTTTCTCTAGACATACAAATATCTACAAGTGATGAGAAAGAATTGTAATTAAATACACAATTAGATATTGGTTCATGATAGCCATAATTGGTTCTATGCTAAGGAGTATACAACAAATCCCTTGAACGTATCGGTCTTTCAGGAGCATATATATTAATTAATAATAGCAATTCGAACGATTTTATTCTAAACGAAAGTACATCTTTGACAAATAAAGCACAGGAAACTTCGAGACGAAGTTTCAGACTAGACAAACCAAGCAGTTTACATCTTACAGTATATGATGGTAAGTTGTCCTTTTGGTAATTTATTTTCCGTAGAACAAATCTATTAAATGCCTTTTGAATGGATTCAATACGATCAATATGTACGTTATAATATGGACACCAAACAATGAATGCATATTCAAGAATGGATCTCACGATCGAAAAGTATAATGTCTTGAAGGTCTGAATGTTATGAAAGTCTTTGGAGTACCGCTTAAGGAAACCTAAATAACGTCTTGAATTAATGATAATAGTAAGCGCCAATTTAATGTCAAAAATAACACCTAAGTCCTTGATATCATTTGTTCGAGAGACTATAACATGATTCATTTTATAATCAAACAAGAAAGGACAAGAGATGCGATGAAAAGTAATAATTTTACATTTTGATATTTTAAGATATAACTTATTTTTAGAGCACCAATCAGAAAGTATATTGAGATCATTCTGCAGTAGTAAGAAATCGCTTAGAGAGTTTATTCTAACGAATAATTTTAAATCATCCGCAAATATTAGGCATTTGGCAAAAACAAAGCAAGTTGTTATATCATTAATGAAAATCAGAAACAATAGTGGACCTAACTGACTACCCTGAGGAACTCCCGAGGTGACCGTTATTACATCAGATATAATATTGCCAATCCTTACATATTGTTTGCGGTTAAATAAATAGGCCACAATCCAGCTTAAAAACGAGGAGTGGAAGCCTATATTTTTCAATTTATGAATGAGAAGAGGAATGCTGATCTTATCAAATGCCTTCGAGAAATCTGTATAAATAGTATCCACTTGAACACGATCTTCAAAAGCACTTATAGTATAGTTCGAAAATAATGTAAGATTATATTATATTATATTCCACTTCATTTTTTTATAAGGAATAATTTTTTTTTCAGAAGCGAGTTAAAGAATTGCATGAACTGAAACTGTCACAACATTGCTGAATCTTGATACTGAATTTTAGGCCAAAATGTTGACTTAATAGCATCCCCCCCTCCTCCTGTTCTCCGGAGGATGTTTGGGGTTGGTTAACCTGAAGAGGCTACGAAGACGGCAGATAATTTGAAGATAAAAAAAACAACTAGTTGATACCATCAAAACTGCTTGGAATGAAATTTTCCTAAATTATCTTGAATCATTGTATGATTCAATTGCTGAGACAGGATGTACTAAGTGATTTTGAACAAAGGGAGAAGCACACATTATTAGATAATAAGAAATTGGTGTTTTTGATATATTTCGAGGTTTTAATCACGAATTTCACAAGTGTCCCTATTCTATTGAGGCATAACAATTTTGAGTGCATCCAAACAAAGCTGACGAAAGATAACGGTACATCCCAGCACTCATTTATTATAATTCATGAATGTAAGCGTAATCGTATTTCGCCATTTCGGATATTAACTTTTATGCTCCCAAGGCGAAAACAAAAGGAATTAGGTAAAAATTCAAATGATTAGCAGTGTAGATAAAAATTGAAATCAGAAATTTTTTAAAGAGAAAATCTAATATCTCTCCAAAGCTCTGTATATCTTTATCTATAATTAATGACCGAACTATTTTTTTATTATATTACATACACAAACTCGATATTATGAAAGCGAAGAGAGAAAAGCACGTGTTTGTTAACTATACCAATAATAGCTTGCCGGCAACTTCTGAAAGTTATACCACAGACTAGATGGATCGACCGGCTCTAACCTTAGAAAATGTAGTAGACAAAAGCCGGTGAAAAAATTATAAACACATGTGGCTCCAATCCAAAACAAAACTTTTTTTTTTTTTTTTTTAACTGGTGTTGGGGCGGACAAAATTATTTTAATTCAATGCAAATTCTTATTTTTAGTGTGTTTAGTTTAGATAGACAGCATCTAACCGGCAATTGACATTATAAATAATTTTTGTAAATTGCTGTGCTTTTTGATTGCGCACAAGCGCTGTAGAATATTGTAGAGCTAAAGGAGAGAGAGAGCTTTATTTCACATCATAGTGAATAAACTTTTGATTGTACCTACTTTTACTACTACATACTATATGCTGTCTGTCATCACTTTCAGTTCACTAGAAGCCTCAGTCTTATTCCGTTGAATTTTGATTATTTCCGAGACTCTGTTTTTTTATTTCATCATCATAAAAATGCGAAGCGCCAATAGAATTATTATGCACACAATATAAGCTCTGAGCTGGGCTTCTAGTGAGACGATTTCTCTCAAGAATATTGTCTGTCTTTTTGTCTAAAGACTCAGCAGATATTTGCTGGCAGTCGTCGGGCGCGGATTATACTTACTTTTTAGCAGCTAGAGATATGTACCTATACTAATTTGACCGGAAAAGATATTTTTCGTTCGTTTATCGTTGTCGTTGTCGTCGTCAACTGAAGTATATTTATTTTTACTTTGTATTTTCTGTTTTATTTTTATTTTTTATTTTTGTATTTAATTTAAGTTCTGTGAATATTAAAATACTAATTAAATAAGTAAATCCGTTACAAGGAAAAAAAAAAATTTATTTAGTGACTCCTCTCTAAAAGAGTTCGTACATGCCCGTCGACTTTTTTTTTTTATTAATATTTGGAGATAACGTGCATAGTTCGGGCAGAGTGATTTATTCTTCTTCGATTGTGTTGTGACTTGTGATTATTAGAGGTAGAACCTCCTCCGCGTGGATTATTTTTATATAATTATCATGTACGTAATTATTATCATATTAAAGTGCATGTTATTGGCAATTGATTTTAGATAATAATTATTTTAAAATTATATCTAGTAGGTATACATACCTACTATCGCCAAACTTAACGCAATAATTGTTTGTGTTTTGATTTGGTTATCTGAAATATTATTAAAGTTGCATAACTATTTACAGAGATATTAAGACATAGGTAGGTATAGTTAGTATTCAAAGTACAGTACAATGATGGCACAATAAAGATGCCATAAACATTCTACCTATACTTAATTTCAAAGGATCATTTAGAAATGATTAATTATGCAAATATGAGAAAAAAAAACAAATCCCAGCCTTTTCCAATATTTTTTTTTTATCAAAATAGCTTTTTGTCTGCCTTATACCTACATAAGCTAAGCTATTGTGTGACGTGATAGTGCGTGATAGCGGCGATAAACGTTGTCATTAAGCAAATTTTATTATTTCGCAATAAGCTTAAAGCAATGCAAACTTTAAGGTTATCTTAAAATCGATTCCTTATCAAAATATACTTGTTGAAGGTCAATGGATCACTGGGGTGATTTATTTTTTTTTACTTTTATTATATAATGATGTATGTATGTATATACGCATGTTCCTAACCTATGTACGTGTATATATAAATAATTTCGATCAAAAAATTATGAATTAATTTTAAGTATGAATTGTTTTTGTATATATGACTCAACAGCTGGCTGTTATGAAATAATAAATTATCTTATGCTGTAATTCTAGATCGGTTAATTGCAGATCTCAAAACCAGTTTTCAGATGTTTTTCGATGAGTCTGCAAGTGAATTACCTATACGTATACTAGGTACCTACTATGAATTCATAATATTCTCTGTATATATAATGTACCGCTGCGTTCTTTCATTCTGCAAACGGTACAAAGGTCAATATCACATATTTGTTTTTTTTTTTTTATAGATCTATTTAGATTTCAGACTGATCGTGTTATTTAATATCTAATGTGAGAAGACGCAATATAAAATTATTACTTAAGTGCCCACCCAAATTTCATATTAACGATAGTTTTTTGTTTGTTTTTTTTTTCTTCTACATATAGGTATGTATCTACATATGTAGGTAGGTACGTACATATTTGGAGAATTTTAACGATGTTATTTTTATGAGAGTGAACAACTTTTAAGCCGGTTTTGATTCTTGTTATTTCATTTTCTCACGAATTTTCTGAGGATGATTTCTTTTTTCCTTTTATTTGAATTTATGTTAATTTTATGTAGAAAGCTTTTATTCATGACTTCTTTCAAAGTCCAAACATTTTACTGTTCTGGTTCAGAAGACAAGAAGAAAAGAAATATTTGATGATTTGTGGGGTTATCTCAGGACGTGTTGTAGATACATACCCATATATGTGAATATGTATATAAAATTGTTTTTCAACAGAAAACAGATGAAATTTTATATAAAATATGATTTTAAAAATCATTAGATTTACTTGACTGCATATTGTATACATATGTATGTATGTAAGCACCTGCCGTACAAAAAACAGAAGGTAAAAGGAAAAAAAGGAATTAGAGCGACTGCGTTCTGCATTTAAATTTGCAACAGTTTTTATGATGCAAGAAAAAGATAATATAAAACACTGAATGCCATTGTTTTTTTGCTTTGGTTTAGGTAATTACAATGAGACGGTTATTTTTTTAGCCTGAATGAAATCTTACGGTATAGCTACCGCAGTGACGAGCATTATTCGAATAAATTTTTCGTATAAATTTTTATTTGATTTTCAATTTATTTTAAGTATGTAGTTATTCGCAAATAATTATTTGTTATTTGGTGCTCATTATTTGAATTAAAAATAATTATTTGTTATTCGATTATCAAATATTTAATTACCCGTTCTTTGTGGGATAATTATAAAATTACTAAAATTTCTTTTGAAAAATTCCAAATGAACGAAAAATCTTTACTGGAATTATCGAAACATAACAGAGTACGAAACAGATTGTAATATGAAATGCGTGTACCAAGAAATATGTACAGAAAACAAATAATTATTCCATAAAGACATCAACTAACGAATAATTATTTGAAATCAAATATTGAGTACCAAATAATTTTTGTGATCAAATAAATTTTTAATTCGATTTTTTATTTTATTTGAGTTTTTAGTTTTTATCTTTATTCGAATAAAAAAACGCCCATCACTGTAGTATACTTATACTAACTTTATGCTAGTGTTTGTAAGACACATGTATGTATGTAAGTATGTACATACATAGAAAAAAAATTTCTTGTAACGTAAGAAAAATGGAATAATTAGAGATACATATATTGTGTCGTTTTCTCTAATAACATTTTTTTCGTCTCTCCTTTTGCATTGCATAAGTAAGTTCACCTTGCTTACCTTACTTACAAGCCTCCCTTCTAATGAGTTTTGTCTTATTTGATCTGTTCCCTTATTCGGTGATCAGTAACAACAAAAACAACAACAACAAAAAGAAAGGGGACAACATAAGCATTAATTAGCCTTTTATGGTTAAAAAAAAAAAAACCTGAAAAATTTATAAACATCTAACAAAAAACCTCTCAAG
Organism: Dioctria linearis; assembly: GCA_963930735.1. NCBI lineage: Eukaryota > Metazoa > Arthropoda > Insecta > Diptera > Asilidae > Dioctria > Dioctria linearis. The sequence continues at coordinate 13,321,474 of OZ005740.1, read as the reverse complement.
TTATTTTTGTGTGTGACCAATGGACCAAATCATCTTTTCAAATCTTCTGCCGTTGAAGATAAATGATTATTGTCTTGGTATATACTTAGCTTCGATAGCATATACCTACATATGTATAGATGATATATTGACCCCGTCTGGATAGGTGATGCTTTTATTCCATATTATACTCGCTCTTCGTGTACCTCCTACAGCTTGGGAAAGGAAACAAATGAAAAGGATCAAGAAGGTAAAATCAGATATTAGTGGTTAAAAAGTGTGAGAAAAAACAATAGATGATGAATTATTCGGGTGAGGAAAGTATCACAACATTTCACAATATACAGCCGAAACTAGAAACTAAACCGATGATCACGCTGGGTACTGTCAATATGGAATTAAATTATTCCTTAGAAATAGCAATAATGAGAGTAAAAAACAAATACATATTTCGTTGTTTTTTCAGGGTTTTAATAGCATAAGTTATGGTCGCATCTCCTATAAGTCTGAAGGTCCCTAAACATATGTAAGAACTATTTCAGAAAAAACTCGACCGCCTATTCCCTTCCATTACTCATCTTCAGGTTAACAAAATTATGGAATGCTGGTAAGATTCGATCTATAAAAGGGTGTGCACTTATATTTACAAGCCATCTAAATAAGAAACTCTCTGGAGAAATTCATTTAGTATAGCTGATGTGGCGCAGCAGCTGTAGGAAGTACAACCAATAACATCACGAAGAGTGAACAACTCCCAAACCAAACATCTACAAGAAGAAAAGAGAAGACATCGAATCGAACTGAGGGCTACAAATTGGTCCCAACGTCCTAAATAAGACAATCCGTCATCAATTATATCCAAAGAAGGAAGACAGTGGAGAGCTTGAAAGGCACTTGACCTTACAAGTCATTAACTGCAAAGCTCTTATGCAGTAAAAATGGAGGTCAGCAAAGAACAACGTCCTAAATTAATTGTTTCCACACATATGGAAAATCCGAATATGTCTCAAAGAGGCTTAGCTAAAAAGTTGAAAATCACGAAGACGACCATTCAAAATGTTCTCAGTAACTTTCGGGAATCTTGTAATATTCACAGAAAGTCCAGGTCAGGAAAGAAATCAGGTTCGGTAGATCAAAAATTTACCCAAAAAGTGATAGACAACCTTTAAACGAAATCCTAGTATGAGAGATATTGCTCTGACGAGAGTGGAACATTATTTGCTTCGGTTTATCAAATTAAAAGAAAAGAACGTCTACGTAGTTTTCATGTTCAGAAAATACGAGGACAGAATATCAGAAAAGGACCAAATTACAAAATGCATGTTTGATTTTGTATGAAAATTTCTTAACGAAATTCGACTGCTGCATTATGGATGATGAAACTTAAGTGAAAAATGATTGAAGTCAGCTTCCAGGGCAGAAATTTTATGTGTCAAAAGAAAGCGGCGACACAGATCCCAAGTTTAAGATTCATCGGTGCACCGAATTTTCCGTAACGTGCTTAATATGCGAACCAATGTGTTTGTGCGGCCAAAAATAATTACCTTTCTGGACAACAGGATCAATACGGATGTATACGTATATTCTTTAGAAAGCATGATGCATCTGGATTTAGCTACTTGGATTTACTACAACAGAAAAGCAAGAGATTTCTACGATGCCCAATGCATTCCACCCATAGTACCGAAGGAAGGAAATTCTCCAAATTGTCAAAAAGTATTGGGTTTAAAAACAGCATTCCTCTAACATAATAACTTTCATGAGACAGTATAAAAGAGCGTCCGATACGTTCGATAATGTATCTGTACAAAGGGGAACCCCCATTTTAGGCCCGACACCTTCAGACATGAAGGATGTCTTAAACGACGCATTATGATACTCTGAACATTTTTGTATTAACAATGTTTATTTCAATTCAGAGGGCGGAAGGCTGCGAGGAGGGGTCAAAATTTGATCTAGTAAATTTTGGAGAATCTAGTACAGAACCGAATTCCTTAGGTAGGATTATGTCTGATTGGAAAACGGGTTTCACTGTTCACATTCAGCTGCCATTCTTGAAGAAAATTTTTCTCTGCATTCTTTTGTGGGTGGGAGAATGAACCCCTGGAGGGGGGGGGGGGTAGTTCCAATACCGCATGTTGCATATTGAATTAAAGGTCTCGCCGAGTACTACCGGGTGGTGTATATTTTTCCTGATTCAGAAAACTGTTTCGGGACGTTTTTGCACAGGATAACTCATTTTCATGCACCTGGGTCATATACATCCCAGCTATACTACATTTCGAATATATTTTTGCAGTTCTTTCTTCTATGACCATTAGTGCTCTGTTGTAAACATTTTTCTCATATGAAGTCATTGTCAACGACGCACCAGTCACGAATGGTAAAAAAGTCCCACTTTTTCACCCAAGAAAGTCGCTCAAGCTACATCTGATCGCCAAAGCTTTCCTCCGATAGATAGAAATAAACATTGTTAATAAAATATGCAGAGTATCAGAACGCATTGTTTAAGATATCTCTCATGTCTGGAGGTGTCGGGCCTAAAATTGTTTGAAAAGTGGGCATTCCTCTTTAAGGGGGTATTCTAGTCTAGAAATTCGAAAAAATCGATTTTTTTTTGTTTTCATATTTTCAAAGTTTAACTATTCAAAAATATGCCTACAAGAGGATTTTTCAAATATTTATCTTTTATATTTAGTGTTCACTTGCATCCAGCTGTTAACAGTTGAATTCTAACTTCCAAACCACGTCGACGTATGGACTTTAAGGGGTAACGCCACTGTAACGGCTAAAAAAAAAAAAGTTTTTTCACGAATTTTTTTCTCGCGAAATTAAAGGTGTTTGAAAAAAACCTTTTAAGGGTATTATCGGGCATATATTGAACTTTATTGACAAATTTTTGACAGCGAAATAAAAAACAAAATGGCGGCTCCACAGCCATCTTCCCGGGACATGTTTCGGAGCAAGTTTGACGCGCTTGGTAGCGACCTCCATTTTCAAAGGAAAAAAAAATTCTCGCACGGGGCCTTTTTTTTTCTTCTTCTAGAGGGTTTAAACTATTTTTTAAGCCAATAAAAAAAAACGATTTTTCAAAAAAATTTACAGTGGCGTTATCCCTTAAACGCGTTTTTCTCGAAACTGCCTTTTTCAAGACGATGCCCACGATTTCTCAAGTTCTACTGGACCGATATACTTGAAATTTTTTTTAGAGTCTTCTTTATAGACTTGTCTATTTTCGGAACTAGCCGCATCCCCAGATTTCAATTTTTACTATTTTTAAAAAATTCGTAAAAGTAAAAAAAAGTGGTACAAAGATTGCTCTTTTTCAGGCAGCGGCCATTTTGTGAAAAAAAATTTTCAACTTTTCCCTAGTTCCGGACATAGCGACATTACTCTAGACTAATAATCTTTTTTTTCGGATTGCTAGGCGGGTTGGAATCGTGGGCATGATCACGCGCCAATTTTTTGAGGCCCCCACTTCATCAGCTGCTAATTTTTTGAATTTTTTAATTTTTTTCTGTATTCTTGTAATGTTAATAAATAACTCATAAAAAATGGATAGAAAAATATTGATTACCTTTTTTTTACGGTACTTCAAAAATCACCTAAAATTCAGGCCTCTAGACTAGAATACCCCCTTAATAAAGAGCGTATAGCAAAAATCTCACCAATTTTATAGCATGATATAATTATCATGTCGGCTATGTACATCATGCAGATGATTGAGTAATAGTTTAATTAAAATTATTTGATAGCAAACAAAAAGGGTTTAGAAAAACTTCAATATTGATTTCATCATTAATAGTTGGTCGGTTTTTTTCTGAAACAGTCCTTATGTAAGATCATCTACTCTTGACTTGAATTAGGTCTTATAAATAAGCGCAATATCTAAAGGAGAGAAGTAGTTTGTAAGCTATTTCAAGCGGCTAACAAAATATTTAAGAACTAATATCATGGTGATATCATTCATGTACATCCATTTTCCATAGAGATATTCTTTACGTTACCGGTGAGGCGGACATAACGTATACATCCACATTGATATAATTTTTATTCTTTTTATTCATTATGATGAACCCACTCATATTTTGTGACTGGATAAGTGACAGATTCTAGTTTCCAAGGTCGTTGTTTATTCTGTTTCTCCAGTTCCTTCACCTTCGATTGCCAGCAATGTAGTCAGTCTATGTGTTCCACGTCTACATATTTGCGTAGATATTATATACCAAGCCACTATAAGCTAATGAGAGGCTAAAGAGAGAATCTACGAAACGGTTGGCATTACTTGTTAGACTTATGCCTTGTTTTGCGTTAAAATTTTCAAGGCCGGTATCATTCGACCAATTGGAACTATAATCAAGACAATGACATCTCCCATATTCTCGTATTGTGTTTTTTTTTAGTTCTGAGATTTGAGAAAACATTGTTGCACAATCTGGTACATAATTTCTGAACAGGTGTGCTATATAAAATCTTTCTGATATGTACTGGTTTCTTTAGTTAGATTATATCAATACCATACCACTGGACAAATGTGTTCTCCTACATCGTTCAATATAATTCCAAATAGACCCATAACTGTAGTGTAATATTAGCTGTGTTCTTTTGTGTACCTTGTTCTAGAATTCCCATATACTGAAGAGAACAAATTGTTCTGTCGATTGAAGCGAACTATTTGTACTGTTCGCTTCATTTATAAATATTCTATGAAATTGTGTGATGAGGCATTCTTTTGTGTATTTTTTGCTCTGTCCTGTTCTGTGGACATAAAAGAACACAGCTATTGATTCTAAATCTGCTTACTTCATGGAATTTTATATTCTGTAGTAGAGTTCCAACAGAGTATATTGTTCAAATTGTTCGATCTTCGTCAAGGTTGAATCAGTTCGGTTCCGAGAACTTAAAATTTTACGAAAGATTTTCCACAGTGGCTAGAAGTTAAAGGCTCGAAATCTGTGGGATCGCTAGACTGCAGAGAAATTGGTCTTGAATTTACACATGCTTACATTTCCACTTCCATTATTGTTGTGAATTCCTGGTATGTCAAGAAGAGAGTTTCGCCCAAAATACGTTTCACGTGATTTCACTTTCGTAAGCATCCGAAATTAGATAGGTGAAAATCTTTTTTCGTGAAGTCAATAACATTTGCGATACAGAAATACTAGAAACGTATCCGATTAATCATTTCCTCGTCATTTTAATGTGATTATAATGACACGGCGGTAAAAAAAATCAGTATCTACGACAAGATTTTAATTACGTAAACACAACTGCCGAAGAATATATTATGAAACATTGCAAAATTACCGAAATTGCATTTTATGCTTTCATTTCACATTGGAGGTCAGCTACAGCAGCAATTAGTTTTTGTTTTTTTTTTTTTCTTTAATTATTTCTCAGACTTTTCGTTCGAAATTTTCAAGTGTTAATATTAATCTATTCTGCTGGCTATAAATCATAACAATTATGAAAAAAAATATCTTACAAATTAATGATAGTTTCTGGTCGATATGGTCAATATAATTTGTGAGTTAAAAGTTTAAATTTTTCTAATAAAATCGACTATAAAAGTAATGTAGTAGGAAGCATTGTACCCCAAATTCTTAAAGAACAGTTTTCATTTGCAGTAAACTTCATAAAGTTATATTTGGGATCTTTGTATTATCAAGAGCAATTCCGTGTTCATCTTGAAATGAACATTACCCTTTTTTTTTTTTACAAAATACATAGATCGTTTCAAAATTTATGTAGGTACAATATATGCTATTTTCTCATTACTCGAATGTGAATTATCGAAAACTATGTGCCGATTATATTTTTCTTCAAACTCTATCATCTGAAGTACCTACAACTTATATACGGCAATGACGCTTATAATAAGTTTTCACTTTAGATTTCTAGGTCACAGATTTCTGAACAGAAATTTTCTTTAAACAAACTGTTGTAATTTATATGTACGTGTGTATAAAAGAACAAAAAATAAACTTTATTTCAATAGCAAAATTCTTGTAGGTCAAGGCAATCGACCAGGCAGTTGCAAGCATTACTATTAAAAAAGTTTAACACTTGAAAGTAAGGCAATAAAGTGTAAACTGAGATATACGATTGAATAAACAAAACAAGTAAACTTTTTGGCGTGCGTTTTATTCATTTAAGAACACTCTCCAGCAGGAGGCCTTACGAGATAAATGAAATTGCTTCGATTATACGATAAAAGTTTAGTGACGAACGATGACGGAGGCTATTCAATGTGGTCTTGATTAAAATTTGTCTGGCTTCTTTAACTAATGGAAAGATAGATGTTGAAATAGTTAAGGCATTTTAATTAGAATAGGTAATAAAATTAAGAGCGTCTTAATGCTGTCCAGTGAAAGATAAGTGAATTTATGTGGGTACATTATGCACAATAATAATTTTTTTTTCCTTTGAAAAGATCCTTTTATTGATTTTTCTCATATAAAATGACTTAAAATAGATGGGAAAAGGTTCAAAAATCGTTAAAAAAAATAAACACTAGCTAAACTAAAACTTATAAACATTCAATAGGGACCCACTTTTCGGATGGCACTTGTTCTTCTCTTGAAGTTTTCCAAGAGTGAATGAACATATTTTTGTTGAGCAGGGCCATAGTTCATCTGTTTGAGAGCAGTTCAAGCATTAAAACAAACAATAGACAACAAAAATGACACAACAATGTAAAATAAATGACTCAAATTTATCAAAAGAGACCATAAACTGACACAAGAATTTTGAAGAAAAAAACAACCAAAGAATAGACAAAAATTTTAAGACAGTCCCAATTTTGACAATTGAGTTGCAGTTCCAAGTAGTTCTAAATTTCCGAAACTGAACGAAAAATTAATAACTGAACGAACAAAAGAACAAATTTACGTGATACCTTTATAGAGTCCCGCGAGGGCAGCCTGTAGTATCATAGACCTCTACAAACTGCCCCTATCATCCCTCCAGCTGAAAATCTCTAACGGTTTGTTTGTCCTCACAGCACTTGCAACGATTCCAAAGCGGGAAGAAGCCCGTGGACCGTTCCACACTGACGATAATGGTTGTCATGTGCAGTTGAATGTGTCTGCGTTCGTTGCAAAATATTCAGGACGTCCTTTAAATCTGGTAACAAAGTGCCTTTAAAGTGCTTTTGCGTGGTGTTGTGGGTCAGTGTTTTGATTTCCACTTTGATTCTCATATAATACGAATGAATTGTAGATTTGGCTAACGTCAACACAAATCTAATCAAACACTCACGATAGAAACGATGCTCAAGTAATGCCGAAAATCGGGTGGATTAACTGACACATATCGCGCACGAGATCTTCAGATCCTCTGAACTCACAACTGATTAGGATATATAAGACTGTGATGCAACAATTTGAATGCCACTACAGCATCTTTGTAATTAGATGGATAACTGTAGACTATACTCTGCAAGTTCTCCCTTTCATCAAACCGATATTCACTCCGAGATATGTTCACTATCTGTGGTATCCTGTAAACTCCGATGGCCTTATGGACGTAATTACGTCACGGAGCACTCGTATTATTAGTGTAGGTACTGAAAGATGTGTGAGGTGGTCTGTTCAAAACGAAAGCATCTTCCAACTCAGTGCCAAGCTGGCGAAATCTCTCCCACGCACAAGCAGCCAAGTATTGTACTATCAATAATATCTCTGGGAACGATCAGTTGAAAATCTTGAACATTATTGAACACTGAATCTGTCAATTCAGAATTGAACCTGATTGGAATTCACGCAAATTGTGTGTAACGTAGAGCATTCCACTTAAGGTGAAATGCTGGCCTGATTTTGTCCTAGGTCTGAATCGTAGAGATTAGATCATGTGGGCAGTTACGGGGATATGGTAGTCGGACAGAGAATAGGTTTTAACGTTCCCTCGCAGTAAATTCACACATAGTTGGCAAATACTCTTTGGAATGCACGCATTTGGACACACCTTGATTTCACAACCAAGCTAGTGAGATCTAAATCTAATCCACCTATCTTGACTAGCAAACAGAGCGTACTTTCAGCAACCCGTCGTCTTTCGCACCAAAAGGCGTCTATCGCTTTCCTTGAAGAAGTCTTACAAAGCCTTCATCAAACGTCTCAGACCTTAGCACAGATGAATGATGGACGAGGTAGTCAAATAATTTATTACAACTATCCTTCCTATTAAAGATAATGGAAAAAGTCGACTACGCCATGAGTTTACAACTCTGGAGAGTCTCTCCAGAGCAATTCGGCTCTTATTTGACTTACTCTCGCGTCCGATATACATACCTAAATATCTACTTCTCGTAACTATTAGTCCATTGGATAAGAGTCCAAGAATAGATCCCTGTGGTACTCGAGCATAAGAAACTCGAATAATAAAATTTGGAACGCAGTTTCTTTTTCTGCTATCGTGATTTCAATAATCTTGATAATCTAAACCTGATAGATGATTGCATGTCACTAGATTGGAATGACATTTTCCTTCTTCCATCGGCGGAGCGGCAACTATGTAAATTTAATGAGTTGATCTCTTATTTATTTAATAAACATGTTCCACTTAAAGTCAAACGGATCCGTCCATATAGCAATCCATGGTTTTCTGATGTAATACGCTCTCTCATTGTAGAAAGGGAGTTCTTATATAAACAGTGGAAACGTCTACATACTTATTACACCCGCACACTCTATAGACAAGCTCGTAACAAAGTCATTTCTGCAATTAGGAGAGCTAAGTGTGAGTATTTTTCTTATAAATTTGATCCTACACTGTAAAAAGGCACAAATTGTTGCCACAAAATTTAGGGGAAAAATCCCTATAAATGTAGGGAATATTCCCTACAATGTAGGGAATATTTTTTACATTTTTTGGCATATTCCCTACATTTAAGGGAATATTCCCTACATTTTAGGCAATATTCCCTATATTTCTAGGAATTTTTCCCTAAACTGTGTGGCAACAATTTGTGCCTTTTTACAGTGTAGCTTACCTTCCAAAACCCTGTGGGGAAACCTGAAGCGAGCTTCCATTTATTCTGATGTCAACCCTGAATGTCCCTCCGATTCTGAGGAGCTTAACCGGCATTTTACTTCAGGTCCAGCAACAAATTTATTTATCAAACAACAACCTAATATGCCCTTTCTTGCTTTACGTGAGCAAAGTGTAAATTGCTTCTCTTTCCGGTGTGTGGAGAATGATGAGCTTTTTAAATCGATATACTCCATCAAGTCCCATGCTACTGGTTTTGATGAAATAAATCCTCGTTTTCTCAAGATATTAACGCCTTACATTTTTCCTTATATTCGGCAAATCATGAACACTTGTCTCACTACATCTCACTTCCCAGAAGTATGGAAAATAGCTAATGTTACTCCTGTCGCTAAAAAAATATCTCCTACAGAGCTGGCACAATACCGTTTTCTCTCAGATAGGTCTCAACAGGTGAGCATAAATGGAGTTCCGTCTTCTCAAATGCATCTAGCATGTGAAGTGCCTCAAGGATCAGTCTTAGGACCTCTCCTCTTTAGTCTCTACATTAATGATTTATGTGATGTAGTACATGATGTCCAGCTGCACCTGTATACAGATGACATGCAGCTGTACTTATGTAGACCTCGTGGGCTGATTGAGGACTGTATCTGCCGAATAAATGATGATCTTTCTGAAATTTTTAAGTGGTCAATTGATAATCAACTGCTTCTTAGCCCCAATAAATCACAATGCATAGCTCTCTCTAATTCTGACCTTAATATTGAGGATCTTCCCCCAATTATGCTTAACTACTTTCTGTAAACTGTATAACCAATTTGGGAGTGAAAATTAATAATCGTTTGAGGTGCTGTGATCATATTAAATCTATAGTGGGAAAAATTTATGGTGGGCTGAGGAGGTTTTGGCTATCTGCCAATGTACTTCCGGTCGATTTGCGTTTGAGACTAGTTAGGACACTTTTGGTGCCTCATTTTTCCTATGGTAGTTTAATTTACATGAAACTAGACTCGGTTTGCAATCGAAAGCTTGAGGTTGCTTTCAATGACTGTATACGGTTTGCTTTCGGTTTGCGTCGTTCTGCTCATATCACACCTTACAGATTATCGATCTTGGGTTGTACTCTGGCCTTTTACTTAAAGGGTAAAGCACTAATTTTCCTACACAATCTTATTCGTTCAGGTGAGCCGGAGTATTTATCTTGTGAAGTTAAATTTCTGTAATCTTTGAGAAGACACAAACTTCTGATTCCAGGTTTCAATTCATCCATCCTAGAAGGGTCTTACTTTGTCCAGGTTGCACGACTTTGGAACTCCCTAACTCCTCATGCACAGAGTGCTACTTCTGTCGGTGAATTTAAGAAACTTATAATATAATTTTATTTTATAATTTACAAATTACTATGCTGATTGTGACCAACTCTTTTCTTTTTATTATTATTTTCCTACTATGTTTATTTAAAAAGAATTTTTTTTTCTCTCTGTTTTATTTTGTTATTTGTTATTTTTCTAATGTATTGTAAGTATTTCAATTTATTTTGTAGTTTATTCAGTTAACCTAGCCGTACTTTAAAGTGTACTATTATAAGATTTTCAATCTTGTGTACAAATTAGAAATAAATGATTGATTGATTGATTGATTCTTTAATAAATGCGAATGACCAATCTTATCAAAGGCATTCCCATCTATGGATGAAATATAGTGCTTCTTAATATCGTATTTTTAAAAAATAATTAAATAATAATAACGACGATCCTTATTAATTTATTTCAAGTGAAATATTTATTTGGCAATAACACACTCATACCACACCCTTTTAAATCTTTAAAGCTCTGCAGAAATGTAGTGCCGTCGTGGCAACCTAATCGTAATGACATTTTATAGCAGTTTAAATTATGACTGCTTAAAAAAATTGTTCCAAATGGCTTTCATCTTCCAAATTAACTAATAACACCTAAGAAATCTCATAACAAGTTAATCGAAATAAATAACAAGATTCACTTGCATAAGTCTCGAAATATAACACATAACATGCAATTATTGATATTGATCACAAGATTAATGATTTATTTGAACAAAAACAACATGTTTTCATCCACTTTAACTACCTCGTTTGCGTTCTTTTAATTTATAGCAAATAACTTATGAAGCTATAAAAAGCTATGTGTTATATAACAGCAGGATAACAAAGTAATCCATTAACCCTTCTATATCCAGATGTGTACATAATTAATTTGAAGTCTAACGTCTTAAGTCAACTGAAGAAATTACCACTTGATTCCAGTATCCATTCAATATATTAATTATAGCTTTTATCATGTTCTATATCCATCCACGTAGAGAATCAATAACACATTACTATTGACTTTTTCAAGTAGTCTCAAGTCAAAATGAGTCTTATGAGGCTATAAGTAAACAATAAAAAGTAAATACAATTTGCAGCAGTTTTATTTTATTGGCTAAAAGTGGAGTTGTAAGTATTCTGTCAGCAATCAGGTGCGCAGCATTGTTTTGTTGTATCTAATTGCATTAGAGATTCAAAGTCTTTAAATTTCTACCATCTAATTACGATATCAACAACTTTTTTTTCCAAAATGAACGCTCAAGTTTTTCCTTTTTTTTTTACTTGAAATATTAAATGGTAGTCGTTAGGAGCCTTTTGTACCTTTATATGCAGCTGCGGTCCTTGGCGTTCATCATCGGGTGGAGAAAATGGAGCCTCAATATCGAAGCCAATAATAGCTGTGTTCTTTTGTGTCCGCAGAACAGAGTAGATCAAAAGACACGCAAAAGAACGCCTCATACATTTTCATAGACGATTTATAAATGGAACGAACAGTACAAATAGCTCGCTTCAATCGACAGAACAATTTGTTCTCTCCAGTATATGGGAGTTCTAGAACAAAGTACACAAAAGAACACAGCTAATAACTGTCTGTAACCCAATCGACCAAATGCTAAGACGACGATACTTAACTGTAGAGGTGGTCGGCCGAACCAATGTCAGTGTCCTGGTAGAGAGAGGCTGCGCGCAGGGCGGCGCGCTCTCCCCGGTTCTCTGGTGTATGTTGGTTGACTCACTCATCGCGGTGCTGAAAAGCGTGGGATTTTCATGTGAAGCGTATGCGAATAACATGTCTCTGCTCATCTCCAGGCACAGCACGGCTGCTACCTGTGCCTTCATGCAACGATGCTTCAATATTGCTGAGGACTGGTGCACTCGTCATGATATGCCATGCCAGTGAACCCAACAAAAATCAGCTTGGTGCTCTTCTCCAGAAGACTAAAGCTTGGCTACTATGTTCTTCCAAAGCTCTTTGGACACACTCTGCAACTCTCTCTCCATGTCAAGAACCTTGGAGTCTACCTTGACTCAAGCTAACGTGGGGATTGCACGTAGAGGAAGAAGATAATGCGGGTATGAGGGTCTTCGCTCAATGCAGGAGAACCTTTGGCTGCACATGGAGCATAAGACCGAGAGTTGTGCACTGGATGTATACCTCGATCGTTAGACTCATGGCCACATATGCCTTCTGTGTATGGTGGGCGAAGACGTTTGCGGGGACTGCAATTAGCAAGCTGGCGGGCCTGCAAAAGCTTGCCTGCCTGGGGATTACGGGCTCCATGCGGTCAATGGTTACTGCTGCTCTTTGAAGTCCTACTTAATCTGCCAGCCCTGGATCTTGTTATTTAGGTAGATGCCAAAGGAGCTGTGTGCAGATTGCGTTCATGAGGATGTTGGCAGGACGGCTGGACTAGCTCTTCTCATTGCTCTTTGGCGTGTAGGCTGAACCTGGAAAACAGGCCTTATCAGGCCTTCCCCGATCCGCTCTAAGAATTTTTACCGATGGCTCTCTCACTAGTAAGGGAGCCTGGACAGGCGTTAACTTTCCAGAAACCTGACTTACCTCATTTCGAAGACACACCACTGTCTTCGCCATCGAAATGGCAGCGAATATAGCCTTTGATATGGAAATCAAGGGTAAAGACAATGCTATCCTTTCGGATAGTCAGGAAGACTTGATGGCTATGAGTGGCCTAAGGTAAACTCCAAGTAATTGGGAGATTGCAGGTCGTCTATGGATAAGCTATGTATCCACAATAAAGTGTCCCTTCAATGGGTTCCTGGTCACATGGGATCATAGGGAATGAAAGGGCTGACCTTTTAACTAGGGCTGTCTCTGATTCTCCGTTCTTCGAACCGGAACCCGTCGTAGATATTCCCGCCTCGAGTATAAGCAAAGATGGCCGAACCTGATTACTTGCACATACGCAAAACTTTTTCTTGGTGGGCCCAATAGGAATATGTCTGAAGTTTTCATGGGACTCGGAAGAAAACAATTGGTTGGCATTAAGCTAGCTTGATGTTCATCTAACAAAGATGGAAGTTGTTGCCAGCCTTGAGTATCTGTCTTGCCTGGAAGGAGATCGTGAGACAGCCGTGCTGTGTGCTTGTCCGGCCTTCGCCGGGAGTTGGCTGGATACTTTAGGATCTGCCTTCCTATCTGTAGAGGAACTGAAAAATCTTCTCCACCAAGACCTGATGAGCTTCATTAAGAGAATAGCACCATAAGCCATTTTGCCTCCATGCTTGGGATCTCCTGTCTCCTGCCTTAAAAAAACCGGTAACTAAGAAATTAAAGTTTTTGGGTTGGGTTCGGGTATGAAGCCTCGACTGCAAAATTCTACCAAATATAAAGCCAGAAATAATAAAATTCCAAAATACAAAATCGCAGAATATCAAATAAATCAATTCCTTGGTAAAAAAAACGCAATTCCTTTTTTCCAAATTTTTCTTTCGAGACTTCCGGATTTTTTTACTCCGACATTTTGTCATCCGATGAAACTTACACCAAATTTTTGAGTATGATTCGTGAGAACAATATCTTCTGATCATTGTTCTTATTACTAGGAACTTAACTTAACTACAGTTGATATTTTCTTTCGACGAGGTTTAGTAGATCACCCGACTTAATCAATTTAGATTTCTATCTTCCGGGCTTCCTAAAGGAAATATTGAGACCTTTTAATTTCGGGTGTCTACAAGACATCAACTTGTAATGGGAATAAAGAAAGCCTGTAGCGAAATATTCCCAAAATATGTAAAAAAATGCCGCCAGAAAACTATGTAGACTTGGCATATTAATGGAAATCACGTATTTCATCATATTTCAAGATGTTTCGAGATTCATTTATTCCTATACAACTATCAAAACATAAACTACTACATACTACAATTCCCCATTTAGCAGATTGGAGTTTAGCTAAATTGAAGGGGAATTCCGTGTTTTTATGTAACTTATTGTTTAGAATAGCAATAATTTTCTAGCTCTAACGTACCTTCAGGTTTTATATTGTGATTCGAAAGATCTTGATCACGTTGAAATCTGGGAAAACTCTGATAAAAGACAGATGCAAGATCAATCCAACTATCTAAGTAGTAACTGCTTGTGCTTCCCTCCGAAATTTTCTTTAGGATAGATAATGGATTGCACAAGTTCTGTAAAATACTTAAGTTGTAATTTTTTTTTTAAAGGTTTTATTACATCTCTAGGTACCTGTTATTTAAACGCTTTTGATAGGTAAGAAGGTTGACTATAAATGCAATGGAAAAAAGTCCATTTTTATTAGTAAATATCCTTGTAACTAGTCGTCGGCCTTGGGTTGCGACTTGTATGAGCTGGAAGCTGGGCCATTCTTAGCGACATAAGATATTCAGACAGGATGCAGTATTAGTGCGTATGGAGATGGTTCAGGAAATTTCAAACGAAGGACTCCAACCTGAAAATTAAAGCTTGCTCAAATTGCAGAGGACTTTAGAAGTATTCTCAACAGCCATCACCTTGGCTTTGTGATAGTAGCTACATCATAAGACGTTGAAATAGAATTTGGCAGATCATATACAGATTACTCCTTCTCCTGCATCGAAAGAGGGGCGCATCGATGGGGGGGGGGGAGGCAGTTCCCACAGAAGGTCAGTTTTTCTCAACGACAAAAAAATAATTGTTGCTCCCATAAGAGGGGAGCTAGAGTATATGATACAGAAGGAAATCGGAGAAAACTAGGTAGTTGCCACATTTAGTTTTAGTTTCGTGTTAATACAAATTTTGTGGCATTTTAAAGTGCTACCTCAGAGCTACCCTAAATAACTGGGAGAACACACAAAAATCCCTTTATTGGGAAAGGCGGTTACAAGGACCTCAAGGCAATAAAATAAGTAAAAAACGAGTTTTCAAACAAAACTGAGGCCAAGCCGCACGAAAAAGTAGAAAATAAACTTTTCTTCACACACAGAGGTGGACTCAGATTTTTTGATTGGGGCATTTCTTTTGAATATTCTTTCCTTCATGAATCAAATCACTTATTACCTCCGATTGATCATACTGAAATATATCGGTGATTGTCAGCGAATAAAATTTGAGTCCACCTCTGTGTGTGAAGAAAAGTTTATCTTCTACTTTTTCATCAGTTTTGTTTGAAAACTCGTTTTTTACTTATTTTATTTTCTGCCTTTTTCACGTTAACTAAATTGTTATTACGTGCTGCATGGAGATATTTTGAAACAATTTTTAAGTCATGTTTGGTGCCGATCCGAAAACAAAAATTTTTGAGTATCAAATCTTTGAAGTACTGACTGCAACGATTTTCTGAAATTCAAATTATGTTCTAAACAGCGCTTTTTAGCTGTATTCCAACTTGTTCCTATATAACATGAATTTTCCCGATTTTCCACGTTTTCCACAGACTTTTCCTATTACTATGAATTTTTTTTAAAAATTTACATTAATTTTCCTCGATTTTTCATCCAAGTTTTCATGATTGTTGAAGAGAAAGTATTGATGCCAGTAAGACGGAAAAAATGATTCCGTATAGCTTATAAAACTTTTTTGTTGGAAAATTTTCCGGAAAAGTCGGAAAATTCCAGAAATTCCAGTAAAATTGGAAAATTCTGCACTTTTCCTGAAACAGATTTGTCCGATGATTTTCCCGCTTTTCCGGGTTTTCCACGGAGTTTTCCACAAAAGCAACTTTATGCAACTCATTTCGTTCTGTCTTAGGTTGCAAAACGCTCAAACGCTTCCTTGGTCTGAAAAACTCCGGAAAAGCGTTTTACATGAATTTTCCTCGATTTTTCTGCAAATTTCACCATTGTCGGAGAGAAGGCAATGATGCCAGTTGATAGGGAACTTGATCCTGCATAATTTAGAAAACTTTTTTACCGGAAAATTTTCCGAAAAAGTCGGAAAATTCCGGAAATTTTTTTCGGAAAAATCGGAAAACTCTGCATTTTTCCTGAAACGGATTTATCACTAATCAAATTTGTACCGAATTTTCAAATGATTTTTCCCGATTTTCCGGGTTTTCCATGGAATTTTCCGGTTCAATTGTCACGCGACATGAACCTGTATGCCAAATTTCAGATCGCTGTGATGACGAAAAGTGGGTCTACGAGAGTAAAAAAGAAATATATAAATAAATAGACAGACAAATTCGTGCACGAGGTAATGGCCTCGAAAAATGTTATCCACTCTTCTGGCGAAAAAAAAGAACTCCTACTCCTTGTGAGAAGAGAGCTTAAAATGATCACAGAGCACTTTTCAGACCACTGCTCCTTTCGGTATCACCTAAACAAGATGGGTTTGGCTGAGACTTAATCCTGGCGCTTCTATCAGGATGCTCATGAAAACTTACGAACAACTGCTCTGAAATGCAATTACGAAGCATTAGCCAGACAGAGATTACTCCACCTCGAACATGTTTTTCCTCCACCAAACTATACGTAAATTGAACGGGGGACTCATAATAGATCTTTCAGGTCGCAGTGAATTCGTGGCTAACGTGTCTGCATACTCCTCCACAATGGTCTCTAATGGTCTTAGGTTTCTTTTTAAAATTTTGTAAAAGCGGCACAAACAAATGGATTACATTGTTTATGAAATTATGATTAATTTATTGAAGATAAAGAAAACGGTGGCTTTATGATCTATGCCGCTAGTCCATGACTAGCAGTCGATACCTACAACAAAAAAGTTTTTTTTGCAAAATCAGCTTATATTCCCAATTCGATCATTACTCATTCATTAATAATTTAAAATTGCTGGAAATTTTCCAATTTCACAATTTTAGTTTCAAGCTAGAAGGTTATACGTGCTATGCATCCACCTAGCGACTATTGCTGAATATTTTAGTACCGCACGATTAAGCTGCAAATTTCGTTGTATTGCACAAATAATAATTAATTAATGGTGACATTATAGGCAATAAGAAGGTTTATGATTTTTAATTTTATCCCCAAAGAAAAACCGGTCAGAATCCGAATCTACCTGTAAAACAAAACAACAACACAAAAATGAAAAACAATTTTTTTTTAAATCGATAAACTAAAAATGCGTTTATAAATTCCTTTTCGTATTCAATTCGATTTATTGTTTGAAAAGAATCCGAGTCATTAGGTAGACAAAAACACATTTAAAAAACACTACCGGCAGTTACGTCTGCATATTTTATCTACGTATATATACACAGTGCAAAGGTGAAAATAGAATTGGACTTTGTATATGCTAAAAAAAATACAGGCCGCTATCATCACATGCCGTGTCTCTAACACTACATATATATACATATACATATGTATGTACATTTTAAATCTAAATAAAAACGAGAAAGCTTTTCGCGTTCCTAACTTTTGACGTAAACAATTTACACGGGAGGTCAACGTCTTGGAAATTGATCGTTAGAAAGCTTTTACGCTAACTTTATTATCCACCCACCCACACACGTTACAGAAGTATCAACATAAATATCTAGACTCAATATGATAATTTTTTTTTTCTCTAGACTTCTTGAAAATAAACTGTATAAGCACGAGACGCGATCACGAGTCTCATTTCACGGACGAATAACATTTTATTAAAAGTTACCTGTCGACTTTTCGTTATTTGATTACGCGCAAATGTAAACTCGTTTCCCAGCAAGTGATCCATTTGACGGCAAGTAATTTTACGTTTAGACTTTGAAAATTTATTATTTATGTATGATGAATGATTTTTTTTTGTCTTTTTGTGCAAAAACTCATCTGTGTTGGCTATTTGGCCTAATGAATCTTACTTCTTGACAGTGAAAGGAATTTTGCGAGCAATTGGCATGAAAACACAAATGCAAAAGTAAAAATACACTATAGACCTTTTTATGTATTTTATAAAAAAAGCAGCGGGCGAAAGATCCTAAGCACGGAGACCAGTACTAACCTGCCAGACATCTTCTCACCAAAACCTTCCTGTTCTCTTAATGAACCGCATCAGATCTAGGCGAGGTTAAGCTTTTCAACTCATCCTCAGATAGGAGAGCAGACCCAAGCGCATCCAGCCTACTCCGGGAAAAGGCTGGACAAGCAAACAGAAAGTGTTCGGTTGTCTCAGACTCTGCTTCCAGACAGGACAGACAATCAGGGCTGTCAACGACCAACTCTCATCCTTGTTAGATGAGCGTAAAGCAAGCTTTGACCAGTGATGATGCCAACCACAGTTCTGCATTGTTTTCTTCCGAGCCCGAAGTGTAAGTTTGAGAAATTCCTATTAGACCCATAAAAAAAAATTGTGTATACCTGTAAGTATTCAGGCTTGCCCATCGCTGGTGTTGTTTCATGCGAACATCCGCTTTGATGAGATACCTGATCACCGAGGCGGCAACGCCTACAGAGGGCTTCGGTCCAAGGAATAGAGAACCAGAGCCAGACCTGGCCAGGAGGTTAGTCCGCATGATCTCCATGTGCCCACTGAAGGTATATACCTTATTGTGGATACACAGCATATCCACGGAAGTCCCGCAGTCCCCCAGTAACATAGACGTTTTCCGAGAGTCATTCAGAGCCATCAAGGCTGCCTGACAAAGGAATAGAGAACCAGAGCTAGACCTGGCCAGGAGGTTAGTCCTCATGATCTCCATGTGCCGAGGAACCCAATGAAGGTATATACCTTTTTGTGGATACACAGCATATCCACGGAAGTCCTGCAGTCCCCTAGTAACATAGATGTTTTCCGAGAGCCATTCAGAGCAAACAAGGCTGCAATGACATTTCCCCTGATTCAAGGGGCGATCTTCGCTGCCATTGCGATGGCCAAAAACTTCATTAGTGAGAGAGCCGTCGGTGAAAATTTTTAAAGCGGACCGGGGAAGGTTCGATAAGGCACTTCACTCATCCCACGATTCCCTACCAGGAAAACCCACAGAGAATCCACGCCCAAAACGAAGCCCTGGAACCATCGCATCAACTAGCATGCGAGCCAGAAGGTTTTCTCGTTCCAGTCCAGACGCCAAAGAGCAATGGAAAAACCCGGTTCAACCATCCTCCCAAAATCACAATGAGCGAAATCTACACACAGCCCACTATAGACCTTACTAGGTAACTAAAAACGAAATTTAGAGCCGATCGTGGCTAAACTTATTAAAATTTAGCTAATATCGTCGAATACAACTTTTTGTTGCTATTGGAGGATATTACATTATGTGAAATTTTGAATGTATTTTTATAAGATAAGCTAAAATCAGGACTTAAAACTCTTTTTGGTTCCTTCTTATATATTTCAATTGGATTTAGTTTCAAATCTGATCTTGGCATATTACATATATATTTTCAGATTTAATTAAACCTTTTCCAGAAAGAATTAAACCTTTTCCAGAAAGAATTAAACCTTTTCCACAAAAAATTAAACAAAATCCACAAACAATAAAACTAAATTCATAAAAAATTAAACCACTGATTTATTTTATTTGTTTTTTTACATTTGTAAATAGTTTTTGGTTATTAAAGTGGTTCGCCACGCTATGCAGGACTACTACTTTACTACTTAATTTTCATTATGAAATTTACATCATCTGTAGCATTTATTTCCTTAACGCTACTTTCTAGAGAACTCTCGTCATAGCTCCTTAATCTTTGAAAATGCATTCTGTATATGATTGAGCATATATTTGAATATGGTGGACGAAATTGAAGTCGTAAGATTTTACCGGTGGCAACAACCTCTCAAACAGCAAACTGTTTTGTGTATTGTCTCATTATTCATAATTAATCATTACACAATTTTACCTATAAGCTCTCGAAGGCTGAATTCACATCGGACGCTTTATTCATGATTCAGTCTTGATTCAAACAAAGCGCCACATAAATTTTTACGCTATCCCTCTTTGCATTCACACTGGTAAAACAAAATTATTTAATCAGCAGCTCTGATAATTCATTAAAGCATGATTAGAACAGCCGGTGTGAATACAGCCAAAGGAATGAACAAAATAAATAAAAAAAATCATTAGTTTAATTGTTTGTAGATTTTATTTTATTCTTTATGGAGAAGGTATAATTCTTTCTGGAATAGGTTTAATTAAATCTGAAAATACTATAAAGATCATAGTAATCGAAACTTTAACCTAAGCTATAAAGTTTTATCTCTATACACGGTGAGTCCCGGGTAAAAGTACCAGGAGATAATAAACTGAGATTGAGGTGGTTTTCCCATGTGAACATCAAGTTGATCGGGTTGTGTATGAGAGAAAGTTAAAAAATTCGCGAATACGGAGTTTCCTGTTTTCAAAACATCGTAAAATACTGGCATTTTTCCAATTCCAATTTTAGTCTAAAGAATGAACACATTAAAAAGTATTACATCTATTTTTATAAAAATTCTGACAACCTCGAAGAAAATGATCTAGAAAGCTCGAAAGGACTCTGTAAAAATTTATGAACGCATTTATTATGTTTTAAATTTATAATTAACATTGTAAGAAATATAAATCTTTGTGGCTTCAAAAATAAACAAATTCTAAAATGTGTCATCTATTTTTCGCTTTAGTGTTTCAATATGTGAATGAACGCAGTATACGACGAATTTTAGCAACTATAAATCAGATAAAAATTTAGCACAAAACAAAAAGTTACAGAAAAGCTAGAATTGGTCTAAGACCAATTGTTATGATAAACTAGATGAATGCCCATATGTAATTTCGTATGGTCACCTCTCTGTGCAAGTTTGATTGTTGAAGTGGTTTTTCGCATATATTTCTGGAAGGGTGCGTCTGACCGTAAAAATGTTTCTAACCGATTTCATGGGATTTCATTTTCTGAAGAATTTTTCAGTACAATAAAAACATCTAGGACTGATCGTTTTCACAGTACATGTAAAAAAAAAAAACTAAATTTTTATATGGCAAGAATAGGTTGCCCGATTTACCCCATTTTTGAAATTATATTTACTATTTACAAGGGTGAACCTTCTGCCTAGGCAAACTTGGCAGTTACCTAGGGGTCAAACCTTATGAGGGGGATCTCCCCCCCCCCCTTCGTCAGGGGCCGAAATTGTATACATGGAGGACATACAACACCGGACATTAAAAAAACATTTACCTCACTTTATTGTTCCTGCATTCAGAAGCGGATTTACCTTATACGCAGAGCAGACCGGCAAATTCTCAATTGATGTAAAGTAAAAGGAAATGAATCGAAGTCGCACTATACGGCGGGGTCGGATTCAGGGTTACCGTTTTCAACGTGATTTTCGACAGGATAATTGCAGAACTACAAGGGAAGTGATTCTGCTTACAAGAAATTGAGTAAAAGGTTTGACTTTCTCAGGTAGCTAAGATATCCGCGAGGGCGCGGATGTAATGTTATGTTATTTATTTTACCCTTCTCTAAGCCGTAGTTGACTTAATACTAGTGAATTCATGTAACTCATTTTTTATAACTAAACTTAACTTCTCCAAAAAGACTATTTTCTCATTCAAACAATATTCAGCACAGGAAAATTTTCATTCAGCACTTAAATGTACACAGATACTTACGGAATCTCTTGAAATTCAAAACTGTACTCTTTCTTGGCAAATTCTTCACAGTTGCGGAGTCCAGCCCAAGGTATATAAAATACATGGTACTCACATTAACATTTTGACACTAGAGCTGTGACGTGTTTCGTCCTATAATGTATATACATTTCTATTGAAAGGACAGATAGAGTATAGAGAATATTGTATTCTCTGTACCGTACTTTCCTATACATTCAGACACAAATGGCGGAACGTGATTTGTAATGAGAATACCTTATATCTCTGTACTGTGCTCCAGCCCCTGTTCTCTAACAGGTTTCGATTCTCGAATAACAATGACAGATGATATGCAGCGATTGCAGTGAAAAATAAATTGATCTTGTTTAAGCTTGACAGATAGTTTGAAGTATTCTCTCTATGAACCCACGTTCCATCATTAGTGGACGAAGTGAAGTATAATGTACAGAAAAGTACGGTATAGAGAATACAATACTCTTTCTGTTCTCTCTGTCTTATCTATACATTGAATTGATGAATTTACGTCAGCCGCAATGTGTCGAAATTTATTGAGAATATCTTGTATTCTCTGTACCGTTGTTTGAAGTCACGGTATATAGACACAAGTATGACTAGTGTCAACAAAATATTAACACTTCAATACACGAATTAAAATGTCTGTAATTGCTTACCTGATTGCTTGCAAAAAGTAATACTTTTCTTACATTTAGCTGACAGATCATCATAAATTTTCAAAAATATTGATATTTTTTTACTATAACATTATCTATTTTGTAATTTGCCAAAACTGTTACCAAATAATTATAATTTTTCTAAATACTTCATATGAATGGTGATGGCGTGACGTCACAACCCAAGTGTTAAATAATTAGTAGGCATACTTTCGTACTCAGTCTGCTTATCTGGGTTAAAGTAAGGTTTTCGCTTCGATCGTGCGGTCTTAACAACAAACTCACTTTTTTCTTTTATTTAATTGACTCTAAGATTATTCTGAGTAATGAAACCCAATTAACTTACTTCAAAAGCTTTACAAATACTTAATTGAACTTTAAATTAAATTAAGTAACGAAACACATTGCGAAAACAAATGCGTGTACCAAGAATTAATTATTTGAAATTGCAACTAATGGACGCCAGAAAACATATGTTCATAATCGAATGACAAATAATTGTTTGAAATTGAAATAATGACATTCAGAAATAATTATTTGGGAATGATTCACCAAATAACGAATAATTATTTGATTATAAAATAACGCACGATCGATTGAAACTCAAATAATTTGCACCAAATAACAAATAATTATTTGCGAATAACTTAAAATAAATTGATAATCAAATGAAAATTTATTCGAATAATTTTTAAAAAATCATTATTTGATTGAAAATTTATTCGAATAGTGCCCAGCACTGTGGAGCGCGTTTATGAGTATAGAACGAGGGAATTTAATCCAATTTCCAATCAGTATTATATAACTTGACCATGTTAACCTTATTGGACTTCTCCAAGGCTTTTGATAGCGTGCATCACACTAGGCTTCTGTCAAAACTTTGCACTAATTTCAATTTTGCTTGCTCGGCCGTACTTTTATTTTCCAACTTTCTTACTGAGAGATATCAAAAAGTGGGCGTCGTTGATCACTGGTATAGTTTACTACCATTGTCTTCGGGGGGTACCGCAGGGTTCCATACTTGGTCCCCTTCTTTTCAGCCTTTATATAAATGACCTCCCTGAAAACATTCAGTTTAGTAATATACATCTCTACGCCGATGATGTTCAACTATACTTCAGTCGGCCTATAGGTCTGATTGAAGATTGTGTCGACCGCAAAAACTCTGATCTGCGTAGAGTTGGCAGGTGGGCAGAGTACAATCTGTTAGTTTTAAATCCCAATAAATCTCATGCAATGGCAATGTACAGACAGAGCTTGCACACAACTGACATCCCCCCTATTACTCTGAACTCTGTCAATTTGACGTATGTTAACGCAGTTAAGAGTCTTCTATGAGTTGCTGTGACCAAGTTAATAGCACCGTTTCTAAAATTTACACGGCACTTCGTCGGTTGTGGTTATCTGGTGATGTACTGAACAAATCTATTTTACAGCGAGTTGTTTAATATTCCCGAATTTAGATTCTACTTGCGCTCGTAAGTTAAATGTAGCTTTTAATGACTGCACGAGATTTATATTTGGGATGAGACGTTATGACAACATCTCACCTGTTCGATATGCTTTGTCTGGCTGTTCCTTAAATACGATGCTCATCCGCAAACAAATTACATCTTTACACAAGTTAACTTACAGCAAAAAGCCATCATATCTCTATGACGAACTGACCTTCATGCAATCTTCAAGAAATGTTAACATCTCCATTCCGCGTCATAGATATTCCGTCTATGAAAACTCCTACTTTGTTCAAGTTGTACGTATTTGGAACTCAATTCCACCGTTTTTTCAGAGAAAGAGCGATGCGAGAGTTTTCAAGAGGTTTTTTTTCAGTATTTTCCACTTAACGGTTGATAATGTGGTTTTTCGGGTCTGGTCTCCAGCAGTCGTGCTACGTGTGTGAATGCAATTTAATTACTTTCTAAGTAACTTCTTTTTTCTCTTTTATTTGTTTAATTATCTTAACGATAACTATAATTATAACTTATACATACTTTTTAACTTACGTATTTTTTTCTTTTTCGCTTTTAATTGAATTTTAAATTATATATAGCTTTTGTTTATTTTTCGTTCTTGAAATGATATAGTTATTCCCTCTTTAGAATAGTACAGAAAAAGATTATATTATGTTATTGTACAACCTCCTAATAAATTGAGTTGAATTGAATTGAGTTGAACTTCAGATTACACTTCTAATCCTTCTGAGCTTTACATTAAAAATAAAATTGAGAAATTCGTTACTGAAAATTAGATGAAATCAGCTCTTGTTCACTTCTGCTCGCTGGAGCTCATCAAATAATCTTTTATACAGCTTGCTTCCAAGCGATGGCTATAGACACTCTTGAGTTACATACTTACGCCTTTGCTTATTTTTCTAGATAGATCAGTGAATATTCTTCTAAAGAGCTTCCGAATTATACTTAGGGAAGCGCTTAAATTGTTCTTCCTTCAGAAGCGCTGGTTTTTCGTCCCAATGGGTAGTGATTAAATTGTTTGCTGAATCTCAAATCCCATACATACATAGGTTAGGTAATTTATATATTTACATACATATAAATTTAGCAAGATGAGAGCGTTACTTTATTAATTATTATCAAAAATACTCTCCTCTACGATCTGGAATATTTCTACCATTCAATTACATACTAGATCGCAACCCTACTGTGAACATGTTTTCCGAAAAATAATAAGCTTTAGTAAATTTCCATTCAGCTCTGATAGTCTATGCTGATAGCAGATAGACTGACTAAATTGATCCGTTTTTATGTTTTTCTTGAAATATATTTTGTAATAAAAAAATATTATTAATGCTATGGTTATTGCGTCAGTCTGTATTATGTTGTTACATTTTAATTGACGACACTAATAAATAATTATTGTTATCAAAACTTTTGATATCAGGTTTAAGATTGTTTTGCTATTTTGTAGAATTGGTCAGTCCCGCTGACATGCCTCCAAATTGAATGCCTCAATTGGCAAATCAGAGAAAGTGATAATTTTAGATTGACATGTGACGTGCATATTCTAAAAAAAAACAATGTCAAAATTTATATTATATCAAATATGGAGCAATAGTTTGTATATGTGTGACTTGATTAAGTCAAGGTCAATTTTCTAGTTATTAAATAAATCTTTTAATCAAGCAATTAAAAGATATTTTGCTATTATCTGTCCGCAATTTGGCCGGCCATAAACTGTTTGTCCTTCAATGGAAATGGATTTAGTTTTCTGCGACTATCTCGAATTTCAATTCGATTCAGAATCTCGACCTCTACTATATTTAGAGTGATTCGCATTCACTTTGAGCCAACTACTACATTTTCTTGGCAGAATTTCATCACCAATCATTTTCTAGATAAACTGAAAATAAAAATTTTCGTTTGAAACTCTACATACTCCCTCAGCAATTTTTTAAGATTTACCGTAAAAATCTGACGAATACTTGAAGCTATACAGAATGTCTATAGGCAGGCAAACAAAAAATTGTATGGATACAGATAGCACATAGGTCTAAATGAGTCAAATTAAAGAGGAGCGCCCACAGCTTACAGTTTTTATATAGGAAAAAATAGAGCAAAGTGAAAAAAAGGTAGAAAAATCCAAAACATTTACTTTATACCACCATAACTCCCAGTAGGAGAGGACGACCTGGCTGGTCATTTCGGAAAGGCCATGAAAATCACCCTGTAACTCCAAAACGGTTATGTCCAACCCCCCCCCCCCCCCACCAATATATTTTTTGTTTATATGTGAGTACTATCACCTCCATAGCGAAAACACCCAGTATATGTACTAAAGTGATCAAATCAACCATGTAGGTGAACTTTTCTCCATCGCGATCATACAGACTTACATATACATATCTCGTTTATATGCGAATATAGTTGGAATTTTACTTGGACTGAAATCTATCGTGTGCTTTGTTTATTCTGCAACTGAGGATAACTGTTATGTAATATGCTCTAATTCTGCTTCTGGCTTCTTGCCTTTGCAGGACTGGTGTTCCTCAGGGTTCTATTATGGGACCCTTATTATTCATTATTTTCATTAATGATCTTCCAAATCTTCCAGTGGTTCTGAGAATCTCAATATGAGTCCTTAATGTTTGTCCACTCTGAGATCGACATTGATGTGGATAATGTTATCGACAGGTTTTCCAAATCAAACCGAAAATTGAACTTTGTGATATCTAATTTAAATATGATAAAAAAAAATTAAAAGTAACTACATCCGACTTTTTTCCCCTTCAAACATTTTAGTTGTGCCCCCCCCCCCCCCGCCAGGCTGAAGGTCTGGATACGCGCCGAAAGCGCAGTAAGGTTAATGCCGGACTTTCATAGTTTAATTATACAGTTGAAGAGGAACAAAAACAATTTCTAGGACGTTATAAACAAGAACCCAGAAAGATATATCCAGATTGCAAGAAGAATACTCTGAAAAAAAATATGCAGAATAACGTCTTCATGGTAGAATAAATAAAGATTTTGATTAGTTAGAATTTTTTTACACGAATGCTGAAGTCATTGAATATTGGACTCAGTACAAATTGCTAAGTTCTAAGTTTGTCATCAATTCGGCTCGGGTTCTAGTTATTCTATCGCAATACAATTTCATATTAGTCAGACCTAAATAGACAATAAAATAAGTAAAAAACGAGTTTTCAAACAAAACTGAGGGCCAAGCCGCATGAAAAAGTAGAAAATAAAATTTTCTTCACACACAGAGGTGGACTCAGATTTTTTGATTGGGACATTTCTCTTCATGAATCAAATGACTTATTACCTCCGATTGATCATACTGAAATATATCGGTGATTGTCAGCGAATAAAATCTGAGTCCACCTCTGTGTGTGAAGAAAAGTTTATTTTCTACTTTTTCATGCAGCTTGCCCTCAGTTTTGTTTGAAAACTCGTTTTTTACTTATTTTATTTTCTGCCTTTTTCACGTTAACTAAATTGTTATGACGTGCTGCATGGAGATATTTTAAAACAATTTTTATGTCATGTTTGGTGCCGATCCGAAAACAAAATTTTTTCGAGTATCAAATCGTTGAAGTACTGCAACGGTTTTCTGAAATTCAAATTATGTTTTAAACAGCCCTTTTTAGCTGTATTCCAACTTGATCCCATATAACATGAATTTTCCCGATTTTCCATGTTTTCCACAGACTTTTCCTATTACTATGAATTTTTTTAAAAAAATATTCATGAATTTTCCTCGATTTTTCATGCAAGTTTTCATGATTGTTGAAGAGAAAGTATTGATGCCAGTAGGACGGAAAAAAATGATTCCGCATTTTGTCGGAAAATTTTGCGGAAAAGTCGGAAAATTCTGGAAATTTTCCAGAAAAATTGGAAAATTCTGCATTTTTCCTGAAACAGATTTATCACTAATCATATCGATGAAAATTTTTCCGATGATTTTCCCGCTTTTCCGGGTTTCCACAAAAGCAACTTTTTCCAAATCATTTCGCTCTACAACTTTGTCTTAGGTTGCAAAACGCTCAAACGCTTCCTTGGTCTGAAAAACTCCGGAAAAGCGTTTTACATGAATTCTCCTCGATTTTTTCTGCAAGTTTTCACCATTGTCGGAGAGAAAGTAATGATTCCAGTGGGAACTTGATCCTGCATAATTTAGAAAACTTTTTTACCGGAAAATTTTCCGGAAAAGTCGGAAAATTCCGGAAATTTTTTTCAGAAAACTCTGCATTTTTCCTGAAACGGATTTATCACTAATCAAATTTGTACCAAATTTTCAAATGATTTTTCCCGATTTCCCGGGTTTTCCATGGAAATTTCCGGTTTAAATTTTGATAGATTCAATTGTCATGCGACATGAACCTGTGTGTAAAATTTCACCTCGCTGTGATGACGAAAAGTGCGTCTACGAGAGCGTCGAAAATAGTAAAAAAGAAATATATAAATAAATAGACAGACAAATTCGTGTACGAGTTAAAGGAATGGCCTCAAAAAAGTGGAGGGTATGCGTATCTAATTTCGCAAAAAAAAAAATTTACCTTATGTCAAACAAAAAATTATCAAAATATGGACATACGCACTTTTAATCCCAAACAATTCAATTGATTTAATTACATTTTGGCCTTAGTTATCTTATTTTGATGATTCATATACATTTATTATGTATGGTAAGATGAGTTGAAAACTGATTTTAATTTCGAAATGTTATACAAGAATAGAATCGCATTTT
The DNA here is from genome assembly GCA_963930735.1 of Dioctria linearis. NCBI lineage: Eukaryota > Metazoa > Arthropoda > Insecta > Diptera > Asilidae > Dioctria > Dioctria linearis. The sequence continues at coordinate 13,292,792 of OZ005740.1, read as the reverse complement.
TTTTTTATTTATTTACCACTCCTATCTTAGTATGTTATGTAGGGTAGGTATAATCTATACATTGGATATATACCTACCTACTAATAGTTTTTATCACCTATCTAAGTATATTGTTTAAATCCTCCGCAATATAATACGATAACAAAACAAGTACCTACTAAATAGACTTTGACAATCTACAAGGCCAAATGGAGAGCACTATCGACAATAATCCTACTATAAATATGATTTTTTTCAATATCAGGGGGCAAACGCATATATGTATGTATGTAGGTTTGTTTTATACATAACAGAAAAAGATAACAGTTCGATTTGTTTTGATGTCGTAGCGCTAACCTCTAGACAGAACGTTATCAGGCCAAAGTCGAATGTTGTCCATGATATAATATTCTAGTAAAGTTAAGAAAAATTACATGTGTATTTACATTTTGGTATTTCAATTGGATTGCCTGCAATTTTTAGATATTTTGCTAAGTATTTCCGTTAATATTTTCACGTTTTCTGATAAGATTTATGTTTCAAGAATGTCGGTTAGTAGACAATTAAATAATAGCGCGAAATCTCAAGGTTTTTCAAAGATAAAATTCAATCTTCAATGAAGATGATTTCATTTTTGAATTAAAAAAAAAAAATATTATCTATAATATTATGCAAAACAAAGTTAATATTATCATTAGATAATGTACCTTATATGTTTACACTTAATTGTTTTGCTTAAAATAACTATTTTATTTTTATTACATTGTTAATTTCTTATACTTATACTGGAATTAGGAATAACTTCCCTATGCACAGAGCTGGGCAAGTACCAAAGAAAAAGTACTTAAGTACAAGTACAAGTACCCAAGGCCTGAGTACTTCAGCGTAAGTACCGCATATATGAAAACTACTTGTAACTAAGTACTAAATCTATAAAAGGTACTGAGTAATTTTTGAAGTACTTTTTTAGAATCTTTATAAATTGGCAGTAATATAATGAAGTTTATCGAGTTCAGTTAATAGATATTAATAAATAAATATCTTTTGAAAACTATAATATGTATAGTAACCAGTGGCTACTATTTATAGTTTTTTATATTTTTCGGCGCTGCAGGTAGAGTAAAACTTTTACGTCTCATTGCTACACTCATAAAAACTATTAGAGGTCCGCCCAAGCACCTATTATGCTCCAATAATGCATAAAAATTCTCAAGAAAAAATGTTCAGTAAATTTCTAAAAAAGAATTGTAGCCTTCCCTGCATCAGGTCGAGGCATCGTTGATTTTATATTGGAGCGAGGCATTGCTTGCTTACCCTTGGTTATGTCCACTGACATTTATACTATGGACTGCTTACTTTTCTTACGTCGTGCCAACATTAAAAAAATCATTGGCTGGAAGTTGAAAAAGTGAGCACGCAGCTCGGAAACTGATATTAATAAAACATTTAGAATTTGTTCTCCGTATCTAATGAATATATTGTCTTTAGTAAAACAGTTTTTATCAGTATAATAACCCTAAATGATTAATTTAAAATGATGTATTTCCACTAATTTATTTGTAGTTTTCAGTTCTCTCTCAGTTGGTACTTGGTGCTTAGACTGAAAGAATCAGCAATATAGAAGTGAACCCATTTTCTGCAGTGTATTTCTATGAACGTAGTCAGTCCATATTATACATGTCAGTGGTTATGTCATCAAGTCGAGGCATCGTCGATTTTATATTCGAACGAGACGTTACTGGTTTTTGTTCTACTTGCCCAGTCTTGTTTGTACGTTATTAGTCTGTCTAAGGTTTTGCTTTGACGCATGAGTACGGCACATGCTTTGACAGTTCTTTGCGTGCTTTTAAACTCAACAAAAAGGAGTTGCGCTAGAGATTGTGTTTGCTTTTCTATAAAGAGTTAGATATTTGTAGGTATACTTAATAGACTCAGAAATACTTAAGTAAAATTCTTGGTAGTTAAGTACAAAACTAAGTCTTAAGTACAAGTAAATAGACGCAAGTACTAATGTTCAAGTACTAAGTAGGGGCATTTCAAAAATATTTAGTAATAAGTCTTAAGTAACGAAAATGTACTTTAAGTAGTACTTAAGTCTTTTTTTACTTAAGTATTTCCCAGCTCTGCCTATGCAGCACCTCCACTCTCCCTCAGTCTCGTAATCTTTTCCCTATCTGATTCCTGCCATGCTGTGCTTTTCATCATAGGGTAACCCCTGGACTTGATTTAATAATATTAAAAAAAAAAAAAACTCAAAAAAGCTTTGTGAAACACGTATTTCCATACCTACCATATCAGACTTCACGAACGCAGTTTCCTGTTCAGCCAAAAAAATACAGCTTCCAGTATTAAAATTAAAATGGCTTTTATATCAAACAAAATAGAAATTAAAAACCAGCAAAAAATTGAAGATTAAAATAAGCAATAGCGACAACTAGTAGCAGTGCAAGGAGGGAAAGAGCATATAAAACCAGAGGACATAAGTGATGGAAGAGAAAAGTGATAATAAAAATAAAAGCGAAAATAAAAGCGCAATATAGAGTGTAAGCACAATGTCAATCCGCCTGACCATCATCCGAGGACAGATGACGAGTCAGCAGTACTCTGAATGAACTGGCCGAGCTCGTGCGCTGCAAATCCGCCGGAAGACTGTTCCACAGACGAGCAGCATGAACAAGGTGAGAGCGTTCCAAAATTCGATGTTGATAACGGGAAACCAGCAGCATTAGGTGCCTGTCAGTGTTTAAAAAGCTGATGTCGGAGAATAGATAGATGGGGCGCCTGGTGTAGATGATTTTATGAAGTATCAGATAAGCATCTAGAGACATACCCAGCAGAGAATTACGGAAGAGATAAACGTGATCGCATCTTCTCAATCCATGAATAAAACGGATGCAGTCATTGAAAGCGATATTCAGCTTCCGCCTACAGATCGAATCCAAGTGTGGGAAGACAATGCTTCCACTTGTGAAATAAGGCAAGAGAAGAGTCTTCACTAGCTTGGAACGAAGAGCAGGAGAGAAAATCCCCGCAGACAACCACAGCTTTCGAAGTATTTCATAAATTTTACCTAATGTATGTCATAGAAGAGTTGAGGAAAATTCCTAAATTTCGAGCAAAGGTAACGTAAGGTAAAGTGGTGGAATTCAAAGTTACAGTTGGAAACTGTGAGACATCAAGCCTCTCGCGATTTAAAATCATGTAAGATGATTTAATGGAATTTAAAAGTAAGTCATTGCCTTTGGACCACTCGAAGATTCTCTTCAAGTCTGAGTTGATTCTCTCGACACAATTTTCAATAAGGCCAACTGGCCTATCCAAATATATCTGAGCGTCATCCGCATACAAGTGTATCTTTGAGTCTTCTATTAAATTGGGCAGATCATTTATGTACATACTGAACAATAAAGGGCCCAATATTGAGCCGTGAGGTACCCCACAAGTGAGAGGCAACCTTCTTGAAAGTAAATCTTGGACTTTGACTTGTTGAGAGCGTCCAGAATTAAAGCTTCTGATAAGTGCCATCGAGGATGAAGAAAACTGAACTTGTCTAAAACACGGTGAGGAGCTTGGAATGGTTGATGCTGTCGAAGGCTTTAGAAAAATCCAGGAGTGTCAGGACTGTCAGGTGATTCTTATCAAGAGCTCTACGAATGTCGGAAGTTACTTTCAATAAAGCAGAATTGCAGCTGTGTCCAGCTCTAAATCCTGACTGCCACGGGTTGAGCAGTTGGTTTGATTCCAAGTAAATTAAGATCTGTTCGTGCATGAGCTTCTCAAGCGCCTTGGACAAAAAACACAGAATATTCGCTCCTCGCAACAAAGACGCCGCGCTTTAGTCGTGCGATCCAATTTGGTCTGGCGTTCTGCCCTCATGACGCGCGAGCTGTAGAGCGGCATGAGGACTACTGCACCTAGACCTTGCAATGGAACGAGATTAGTTATTAAAAAAATTATGGAAAATGTCATTGATCCGAGATCATATTGAACGGAAAATTCAGACGAGACAAAGTTTTAATGCCACGCATTCCAATAATATCCAGATGCAACAATTTAGTTCATACGTTTACTATTTCCCATTCGTTTGGCATTTACATACATACATAAGTCACAAGGAGGACAAACAATAACCATAATGGATTGCATCTAGAAAATCCATGTTTTTCTCAAGGAGTGAAAGCATTTTGAACTTTCATTTCCAATATTTAATTGTCAAAATATTGATTTGAGATTTTCATTCTACAGTTTTTGAAATAAATCTAGGATTTTATTTTAAAAATTCAATGTACGAACTTTAAGCACGAATTGTCAACATCAATGTTCCTTTTTAAACGCGCTTCAATTCGAACTTGATTATTGGCGCGGCAATTTTTCGGTTCCCTTGTCTATCCTTAATCGCGCCAATGACCTCTTCTGTCCAGACTTTAACCAAATCAAACTCATCGCGCCACCTACCGGAAAGAGCAGAACAACATCTGTCGGGCCAGCTAATAGTTTAATTAAAAAATAACCTTCTTTATACTTTTAAGAAAAAAATTTACCTGTATTCACAAAATTAACCACTTAATCTAACCTCTCAAATTTGTTTAAAAAAGAATTCACAATAAACGCTAATATGATTTCAAATAATCGTGGTTTAGTTTAAGATTAAACTAATAACAAAAACTTTAATTCGTCTGGGTCACGATCCAATAAGAGTATAATACTGTTATTAGTCTTACAGCAGAAAAAATATCTTATGTTTGTCACGGAATTTAAAAGAAAATATTCTGAGAACGAAACCCGGTATGGTATTGAATTTGTACTGTTGCCAAATTTCACTAGATAATTTTTGAAAAATGTGGTATAGATTTTATACCATTGCCCCTGAAGAAGTTAATCATAGAAGGTGAACGCAATAGTGGTTTCTTTATAAACTGTGACTTGAGATTAGAAAGGAATTGCAATTTGAGTTTTAATTCATTTATAATGAAACCCACCCAGATTTTGGTGTCTACTGCCGACTAACCGACTTCTCTTCCAACGCTCGGCGGTCCGCGTTCGTTTTCATAGGCAAAGAGGCGCTTCCATTTTTGTTTTTTTTAGCTTTGGGGCCCGCAAAGGCTAGTTACACCACTGGCAATAGCATAAGAATAATATAAATTGATGAAATGATTAATCCATTGTTATCGTATGCTCACTCGGTTTTTATTGAGTGCATAAGGACATCTTTAATGAATATGTAATAGCATAGATGGCATAAGAACGTAATAGTCGCAATGTAATCTGTGACATCAAACTGCGATGTTTGCAGTGAAAAACTACAAAATTATTGTTTGGTTTTGCGACTGAACGTCTCCAATTCGTGTTTTTCCGAAATAAAATTTACATTTTAACAAAAATTATTAAATTTCAATTTTAATCTAATAATTTCAATCTACTCTATTTTCAGTTTTAATACCGCAACCGAAACCCGACAACACGTCTCAGCAAATCTACACTTTTTCATACGAACTAAAAATTCAACAAAAATCATTCCTCCATATATATAATTAAAGGTAACGTTCATCAATCCATACTTGAAGTTGAGTTTGCATTCGTTTTGATGATTTCATTCAAATTTTAGACGAACTATTTTCAAAATGTCTATGTTAAATGCCAACTTAAAAATTCTTCGGAATACCACACGCATTCGATTATGCCTACTAAACAAAAATCTATATTCAACAAAGGTAAAGTTTTGTAAAATCTCAATTATAAGATAAAAGTAAATTAAAAATAAAACAATAACCCCTTCCCTTTCCCTTTCTATCATTATCCTTCCCCTTCACCGTGCAGGTTGAATACAAGCCAATTCGATCAGTTCTAGTTGCAAATAGAGGAGAAATTGCAATTCGTGTATTTCGAGCTTGTAATGAACTGGGAATCAAATCTGTCGCAATATACTCTGAACAGGATAAAATGCATATGCATAGGCAAAAAGCAGATGAATCATATTTAGTAGGAAAAGGTCTACCACCAGTTGCAGCATACCTAAGCATTCCAGAAATCATAAGAGTTTGCAAAGAAAATGATGTTGATGCAGTTCATCCAGGATATGGTTTTCTATCCGAACGATCTGAATTCGCACAATCCGTAATCGATGCAGGCCTTCGTTTTATCGGACCAACACCAAATGTTGTTCAACAAATGGGAGATAAAGTTGCGGCCAGATTAGCTGCTATTGAAGCTGGAGTACCAATTGTACCAGGTACTGATGGACCAGTAACAACAAAAGAAGAAGCTGTTGAATTTTGCAAAAAACATGGACTTCCTGTGATATTTAAAGCTGCATATGGTGGTGGTGGTCGTGGTATGAGAGTAGTTCGAAAAATGGATGAAGTTGAAGAATTATTTCAGCGAGCAAGTTCCGAAGCGCAAGCGGCATTCGGAAATGGTGCAATGTTTATTGAAAAGTTCATTGAAAGACCACGTCATATTGAAGTGCAACTCTTAGGTGATAGAGCTGGAAATGTTGTACATCTATACGAACGTGACTGTTCAGTTCAGAGGAGACATCAAAAAGTTGTCGAAATTGCTCCAGCTCCTCGATTACCAATTGAAGTACGAGATAAAATGACTGAAGCAGCTGTCCGACTAGCGAAACATGTTGGTTACGAAAATGCCGGTACTGTCGAATTTTTATGTGATGAAAAAGGAAACTTTTATTTCATTGAAGTAAATGCCAGGTAAATAAAATTAAATATATGGAGAAGAAGAAGATAAATAGAGTACCAAACAATTTTATTTTATAAATTTTTTTTATAGATTACAAGTTGAGCACACAGTAACTGAAGAAATTACTGGAATTGATTTAGTACAATCACAAATTCGAATTGCTGAAGGAATGACTTTACCAGAATTAGGTTATACTCAGGATAAAATAATTTCCCGAGGATATGCCATTCAGTGTCGTGTTACAACAGAAGATCCTGCCAATGATTTCCAACCAAGTACTGGACGTCTAGAAGTATTTAGATCTGGTGAAGGAATGGGTATTCGATTAGACAGTGCATCAGCTTATGCCGGAGCAATTATCTCACCATATTATGATTCTCTACTTGTTAAAGTAATCTCACATGCCTCGGATTTACAAAGTTCGGCGGCGAAAATGAATCGTGCACTTCGAGAATTTCGTATACGTGGAGTAAAAACAAATATTCCCTTCCTTTTGAATGTTCTCGAAAATCAAAAATTCCTGCACGGAGTTCTCGACACATATTTTATTGATGAACATCCGCAACTTTTTAAATTTCAAGTATCACAAAATCGTGCCCAAAAACTTTTGAATTATATCGGTGAGGTACTTGTGAATGGCCCTCAAACTCCATTAGCTACAAAACTTAAGCCTGCCGAAGTTGATCCGCATGTACCAGAAGTTCCATTAGGTAGGTAGTGAAAAATATGCAAGTTTCATGAATGTTTAAATAATTATTATATCAGAGTTTTGTAGAGATTTTTTTTTTATATATTTTTCATTCCAAGTTCCTTCGCATTTGGAAGGTTCTCTTGCACACAGCTTTAAGTTATTTATATTTATTTCATAATGCTATATAGACTTTAATAATATTTTAGCATGATCTTTCGTTTCTGTTTCGTTATTAATATTTAATTTTTTGGGGACACCTTTCATTGTTAAAATGCAGATTTATCACCTGAAGCACTCGAACGAGAGGAACGAGGAGAGGGAAAAGGTATGCTCTGTTCATTTTTTTTTTCACATTCTAAGTTGCTGGTTTGAAGAAATTTATTCTAGAAGCGTAAGATTGGCTTGGTTATTGATTGATTGATTTTTTTGCTATGGTTATTTTAAAAACAAAAAATTTAAAATGGGTTTATATTTTTATTTTTTTTTATCTACCAAAATACAGTGGCTTTCCTGGGTCTATATTTGTATGACTTATTTTGTACGTCTTCAAAATATTCGATTAACTCTTTTAAATCTCACGAGTACCTAATATGGGGGTAGATGGAGAAATTCACCTGTTTTTGACCATTTATCTTTTACTTTTTCAAGAATATTTTTTTTTTTTTTACTTGTGCAGATCTTCTAAATTATTTATTTAAATATGTTCACAAACACTTGAACCTTGTTCTGGCATAGCATATTTCATATCCGTATAGTATGAGTAGCATGCCACTATATGCATTCCCATCAAATCAAAATTTCCCAGAGTCTTACAAAAACCGTTTTTGCTCCCCTTGTAGTAATGATTCTAGCAAGGTGAGCCTAAGAACTTTAATGAGATTAAGAAAATAACACAATTGCACAAATTTGCTTGTGCATACACGTGCATATAGTTGAAAATGACTAGAACTGTGATTAGGGATGAGATATGTAGTAACACTGATCACTTTACTCTTAATTTGCGAATGCACTTTCACAGAAATCTCTCCTACATCAATAAAAATTAATTACTTTTCAAAAGTTATGTGACTTGTTCCTTTTGTAATTACTTTGGAAAAAATGTAGGAATTTGCATAATAAACTGTGGGAGAAATTCCCAGTACATTTTTTCATTTAATCACATTTTCGGTCGAATTTTAGCCGCAACAATAACCTAACATTGGTCAGACTTGTTCTCTCGCTCGCCGTTCGAAAAAAAAACAAAAATAATTCGGTTAAGAGTGAGTCAGACTCGCGTAATCAGGATTCCGTAGACCGCAAAAGAACTTAATCAACGAACAGTCGATCGACCGAATTTAAATATATTTTAAAATCTAATCCAATTTTACCTATGATAACTGAATAATATTCAAACAGACGGACGCAAGAGTAATTTTATAAGAGTTGGTCTTATTAGTAAGAGTTGTGCTTATAAATTAACACAAAAAACAGATTGAGGAAAAGAGCTGCAGTTTTCCTGTTATCCATGACTCAATCAATGTCCACTAACCCTGATAATATCAAAATTTTAACTTTAGAAACCAAGAAGATCAGTACATAACTACCAATTCACAAAAACTTTAATTTTTTTCTTTGGTCTATGACCAATTCCTATGATACCCTAGATGAATTCCCGTATGTAATTTCGTATGGTCCCCACTCAACGCAATTTTGATTGTTGAAGTGGTTTTTCGCATATATTTCTGGAAGGGTGCGTCGGACCGTAAAAATGTTTCTAACCGATTTCATGGGATTTCATTTTCTGAAGAATTTTTCAGTACAATAAAAACATCTAGGACTGATCGTTTTCACAGTTATACGTAAAAAAACCTAAATTTTTATATGGCAACACCAAGAAACGTTTTCCCGATTTAGTCAATTTTTGAAATTTTATATACTATTCGATGCGTTCTCAGGCAGTGCCCAAATATATAGTGAAAAACGATTTTTTTTGCATGGCACCCCTACGAAGGAGTTACCCGATTTGTCCCATTTTAGAGCTTAAATATACTTTTTTTTTAAAAAAAAAGTCCGCGTACAAAATTACAGCACTCTAAGTGAACGAACTACAAAATATCAAAATTACTTTAATACCTGATTTCGTGTTTTTAGCCTATAACAAATCTTAAGATATCATGGGATTCGTAATTTAACAAAGCGTTCCGTAGGATTTTTTTTTCGATTTCGAAATTCGAAAATTTTCGAAGATCTATAAAGGGGAAATTGAGTGGATTGTGAATTTTTTAGATTTTCTTATTCTCTGAAAGATTAGGGATGTAGAAAATTTTCAAAAATTTAACATATTTCAAATTTGTCCTGTGAGAGCGGCAAATCGGATTCGAAAATAGCCAATTTCGAACTTATTTTTGCTTATAAGTATTTGCCGATGGATTTTAATGAAACTTTGCATGTCGCCGGATTTATAAAGATACAGCTTTCTGCCATTTTTGATTTTCGAATTTCGAAATTATCATTGACTTTCCGAAATTTGAGAATTTTCATGGTTTTTTTTTATTTTTTCGAAATTTCTTATTTAATTACATTTTAACGGTTTTTCTTTCACACTACTCGATACTGAAAGTTTCATTGAAAAAAACTAACAAACGAAGTTCGCAATTTCAAAATCACAGATTTCTACATAACTGTTTGAATTCTATGGTGACAGACGTCTGGCTCTATACAAATATGTAGATTTATAACAAGCAACTTGCTACGTACAAAAAATTGCAATTTTCGAAAATTTCCAAGACAAACCTTACGATTTTCGAAAAAATTTCACTGTTTTTCAGACACTCATACTGGAAAATCCAGCAATAGAATCTGAACATGTGCTTCAGAAAGAAATATGAAACTACCCTGAATAATAATATTATACGTGGGTGTCCAAACATAATCTTTGACTGTTGATATATGTGCACATCATTCTGCCAAATTTCAAATTCCTATGTTACGCCGTTTTCGAGAAAAACGTCTGTGACAGACAGACGGACGGAAGAACGTACGAGCGATCTTATAAGGGTTTGCTTTTTCTTACTTTTACTGTGCGGAACCGTAAAAATCGACGAGAAAAGGCCTGCAAAATAACATTTAAAAAATTCTTAAAACGCTTATTGTAACGTTCTTAAAGCAATTAGCTTGAATTGTTTAAAGAAAAAAATTATGCTTAAATCTAACAAATATTAAAAAATAAAAATTTCTTTATATTAAGTATATATAGATAATATCAAATTCAAAATTCTTCGAATTGTTAGAATTACGGACGCAAAGCTCTTCAAACCAGCTATTCAGAGAAGATTCACTTAATTACAACTTTCATTTCTATTGAATTTGCTATTTTTTTCTGTTATTTTTATTTTTCTTCTTAAATAAAAATAGAATTTGTTTTTAATTATTTTTGTTAAATAAATAATCGATAATATTTAATAATGAACAAGGTTGTGGGTTACAAATACATTTTAAAACCACATTAAAATTAACAGCATACTAAAAATGCTTATTGTGTTGTCAGATGAAAGAAAGTAAGTGAATAATACAAAAAAAAAACCAAAAATATTTTCGCAATATTTGCTTAAATTTATGTAGATAAAAAATGAAAAAAAAAAACAAAATAACAAAAATAAAATTTTCCCAAAAAAAAACCAAAAACAGTGACAGAACCACCAAAAGGTTTGCGGGATATCTTAAAATCAAAAGGACCTGAGGCATTTGCTAAAGAAGTTCGTGCCCGAAAAAATCTTTTACTTATGGATACAACATTTAGAGATGCACATCAATCACTACTAGCCACCAGAGTTAGATCACATGATCTTTTGAAAATTTCACCATATGTTGCACATAAATTTCATGATTTGTACGCCTTAGAAAACTGGGGTGGAGCAACATTTGATGTATCTTTGAGATTTTTACATGAATGTCCATGGGAACGTTTGGAAGATATGCGTAAATTAATACCAAACATTCCCTTCCAGATGTTACTTCGCGGAGCAAATGCTGTTGGATATACCAATTATCCAGATAATGTTGTCTACAAATTTTGTGAATTAGCCGTAAGTAAAAAATTTAAAAATTAATAATGACAATCTATCTATTTACATACATCATATACATATATAGGTACAAACTGGTATGGATATATTTAGGATTTTTGACTCTCTTAACTATATGCCAAATATTATTGTGGGCATGGAGGCAGCCGGAAAAGCTGGCGGTGTCATTGAAGCAGCCATATCATATACAGGAGATGTAAGCGATCCAACAAAAACTAAATACGACCTCAAGTATTATACAAATTTAGCAGATGAATTAGTAAAAGCTGGAACTCATGTTTTAGCAATCAAAGATATGGCTGGACTATTAAAACCACGAGCAGCAAGGTAATCTTCTTAGCTGTAACTTTATATATTGATTTATGCATACATAGATCGATAGAAATAAAAATCCAAACAGATTTCGTCGACTTAAATCTGAGAGATTGCTTCTATCCGAACTAGAAATATGGACTTACTCTAACTAATTGTAATATATAATTTACTAACGCCACAAAGCATTCTTTTCTACGAATTTCTTGTATTGAACTCTTCTTTCTTGGTTTTGGATGGAGTAGATAGAGGCTGGCTGACGACATAGGACAGGAATACAGGAAATGGTTGAACGGATAAACTTTAGTAACTGCCGTATGTAGGTTAGGTTAGGTTAGGTAAGTGGAGTGCCGCTAAAAGACTAGCCTGCATCACTTAAACCTCCATTGGGTCCATTGTGCTCCTTGACCTCAAGGGATAACATTTGAAAAAATCCTAGATCCATCCTACTTCTCTTAGGAATCTCAGGATATATCTGAACACTTTAAATTGCAGCTCCTCCAGGCTTGAAAAGAATTAGCTTAGCTACCCAAATAATGTACCTCTACCTGCTGACGTATGCATATGCATAAGTTGGGCTCGTATTTTACAAATCGGCAAAATAGTTGAAACGTTCATATAAACATGTAGTTCAAAAAATCAGACTTTTAAGCCAAAAATGAGGATTATACGAGTAAGCTCAGCTTGCATGAAAGCCTGACTTCCAACGCGTTTTTTACATTTGACAGTAGAAGACAGTTTGTTGGATGTTTTTGTCATCTTGCATGCAAGTTCATTTAGTACAAGAGAAAAAGTTATAAGTTATACCCTAGATGCAAATAGAAGTTAAATAAAGTGAAAACCAAACGTATTGTATGGCAACACCAAAAAGGTGTTGCCCAATTTAGTCCATTTTTGAAATTTTATTTACTATTTCTATACAAACATCATGTACCAAATTTCAGCTCTTTAGATTACCGCATTCACGGCCAGTGTCCAAATAAATAGTGAAAAACAAAATTTTTGTATGGCAACCCTACGAAAGGAGTTACCCGATTTGTACCGTTTTCGAACTTAAAGTAACTATTTTTTTTAAAAAGAAAGCACATGTACAAAATTTCAGTAAATTAAAAGCGTTCTCGACTTATCGTGCGGAGGGACGGGCGAACGGACGGTGAGACAGGCAGACTGAGGGACATGGAAAAATCAAAATAACTTTTATAATATGCGCGGGTGTCCAATCCATTCAGCTCTACCAGCATTATTTCTGTGCGTTAAAAATGGAATAACTAGCATAGCATACCTGCTCTTATGATTTCATCTAGGGTTTAAAAAGCTCCACTCTTGAGTATATATCTTCCGCCATCTTGAAAACTGTATAATGTCAAATTACTATTACCTGAGGTGCCATGATTTACCAGCATGCAAGTTCGCTGAAAGCTGATCTGCCTGCATGGCATTTTAGATTACACGAGCAAGTAGTTTGGCAGTACAGCCTGCATGCTAGCTATACTTACTTCTTCCTGTAATCTCCAGGCTGAGACAACTTACATCTAGATGTGCAAAACCTCACAAAAACGCTGTCCAACTAAAACGAGCTAATGGCCCTCTAATAGAAAGCTCTACACATTCTCTCTCTCTCTCTCTCTCTCTTACTGTATTATGCCACATAAATTCTTCGCAATGATAGCTTTCTTTGATTGAATAAAAAGTTAAAGAGCTTTCAAAAAGTGTTCCGGGTTTATATGGAGTTTTGCAAATCTAGTTGAAAGTTGTCTCAGCGCCAGGTAAGCAAACAACAAACTACTTCGATTATCTAGTAAAAGTTTTTGATGTTAAATAATGTCTACTTGTTACGGAAACACAAAAGATGCTTTGGGCTTTATATTCCCTGGGAATATTAGGATATTTCCTGTGTTGTGCACAATGCCGGATTTCGTCAGTCAGCTTAGAATTGGTTTATTAACTCACTACATCTCTTGTTTTACTGTTATGTCATGGGATCGCTGACAGTAATGCCGTATTAAATAATATTTCTGAAAATACTAAATATTTGGGGGCTTTGGTACGAAATCCAGAAAGATAAAATCAAAGTGAGGAAATCCAGAAAGATAAAATTCAGAAGAGAAAAAATCCAGAAGTGACAAAATCCAGAAGTGACAAAATCCAGAAGCTGCAAAATTCAGAAAAAATCCAAAAAATATATTCACGCGCGCGAAAATCTTATATGGATTTTTTCTGGATTTCTTCTTAGTATAATTCTTAATGATGGTTAGTCAGTTGGTACTACATTGGGATTTTGGTGATGGTAGATTTACATATATGTGTCATCCAGGATGAAGCTCTGGTGCAACCCAACTGTGCTCAGTTTATATGCATATGAAGAAAGGTGTGGCTCAAGGACTCCCTTAAATGTGTCCGTGACGAACGATTGTTAAATTGTAAAAAATGGTTTTTGAGCCACACATTTCTTTATATGCACATGAACTGGGAACAGTTGGGTTGCACCAGAACTACATTCTGGATGACACAGGTTTCCATCAGATGTAAATCTACCATCACCAAATTCCAATATACCAACTAGCACATACATATATTTAACAAATTTGTCATATTCATTTTGTCCTTTCTGAATTTTGTCACTTCTGGATTTTGTCACTTCTGAATTTTCTCATTTCCAGATTTTTTCACTTTTTCTCAATTTTGTCCCTTCTAGATTTTGTCATGTTCCCAAATATTTGGTTGGTTACTAAAATGCAGGCCAATCCTGAGTTTTCTGAGAGAAGCAGAATGGATCTAGGTAAAGAGTCTTGGAGATATCTTGAGTTCCGTGAGGGAAGCAGGGTTGATCTGGGGCGGCTTGAAAAGATTATCCCATGGGGCCTAGGGACACAATGGACCCACTAGAAGTCTAAGTGATGCAGGCTAGTTGTCTTGCGGCACCCCTCTTACCTAACATAACCTAAGATGCAGGCAATCTTCCAGCGGTGTGGAAGCAATCTCTGAACTGTGAAAGCAAAATTCATTTGTATTTTCACTTTTAGATTCTTCCAACTGTTTTCTCGAGAAGAATTATCTATAAGCAAAAAATATATCCACAATTCTACAATTAACCAACTAAAATATATGGTCAACCATTATTTTTGTTTTTAGCTTACCTCTCTTATTGATAACAATTAAAAAAAAAACAAAACTTAAATTTTATATTATCCTTTACAGAATGTTAGTGTCTGCAATTCGTGACAAACATCCAGATATTCCACTACATATTCATACGCATGATACATCTGGAGCTGGTGTAGCTTCTATGTTGGCTTGCGCTGAAGCCGGTGCAGATGTTGTGGATGTTGCAGTAGATTCAATGTCTGGAATGACATCACAACCCAGTATGGGAGCAATTGTTGCATCACTCCAAGGATCACAGCTCGACACAAAACTTAATCTCAGGGATATTTCTGATTATTCAGCATATTGGGAACAAACACGCACACTATACGCACCATTTGAATGTACAACAACAATGAAATCTGGAAATGCTGATGTATATTTGAATGAAATTCCTGGCGGTCAATATACGAACCTTCAATTTCAAGCCTATTCACTTGGCTTAGGTGACTTCTTTGAAGATGTGAAAAAGGCATATCGTGAAGCTAATTTATTGCTGGGTGATATAATTAAAGTGACACCATCTTCAAAAGTTGTAGGAGATCTTGCACAATTTATGGTACAAAATAAATTAAATGCTGATCAAGTTCTAGAAAAAGCAGAAGAATTAAGTTTTCCAAAATCTGTTGTAGAATATTTGCAAGGTTTAATTGGTACACCGTATGGTGGATTCCCGGAACCTCTAAGATCACGAGTACTTAAAGATATGCCACGTATTGAAGGTAGACCTGGTGCAAATTTGGCTTCACTTGATTTTGATAAACTTAAAAAGGAATTGAAAGAATCTCATACGTATATCACTGATCGAGATGTTATGTCTGCAGCATTATATCCGCAAGTAACAAATGACTATCTGTATTTTAAGAGTAAATATGGACCCGTAGATAAACTTAATACAAGAGTATTTTTAACTGGTCCTAAAGTTGGAGAAGAATTTGAAATTACTATCGCAAAAGGTAAAACATTGAGTTTCAAAACTCTTGCAATGGCAGAAGATTTAACGGCTAATGGTGAAAGAGAAGTTTTCTTCGAATTAAATGGACATATGAGATCTGTTCTGATTCCAGATAAAGAAGCTGTAAAGGTGAGGATTATATCCTTTTTTTTTTGTAGAGTAATATAATAAGAATGAATTAATTATAGGAACTACATATTCATCCAAAAGCTACGAAAGGAAATAAAAATGAAGTAGGAGCTCCAATGCCAGGAACTGTAATTGATATTCGTGTAAAGGAAGGTGATCGTGTCGAAAAGGGTCAACCGCTTGTGGTGCTTTCTGCTATGAAAATGGAGATGGTTGTACAATCGCCAAGAGCTGGGGTCATTAAGGAGCTGAATATCGAAAACGGAATGAAATTGGAGGGAGAAGACTTACTCATGACCATGGAATAAATTATATTTATTGCAATTTCGACATTATATTTTGTACAGTCCTTAGATTTACATTTATATTTTTTTTTTATTTTTTACTTTATTCTTTATATTTGAATCATTCTTAAATGATTTTGTTGTAATATGTCATCATTGGTATGCTGCCTTGCTCGTATATATACAAAAGCACAAAAGTGGTTACTCTTTAAGTTCAAAGCTCTGTTTTTTTTTTTTTTTAGTTTAATACTGAGAACCGCATAAAGATTATAAAATTCCTAAAATTTATATACCTAGTTGTTGTAGATTTTAAGTGTTTTGTGTGTTTCTAAAGAACGTTTATATGAATGTTGGTAAATCAATAAAAAAAATTCTAGAAAATATATATTTGTAGTCATATGTTATTCGAACTAAAACTAACCGAAGAAATTAGTTATGTGAAGAGGAAAGGTTACAAAACATTACGAATAATGGGTATTAAGAGTATTAAGGTCGATTCACACCGCTGCGATAGCGATTGCGATAACGATAGCGATTATCATAGCGATAAACTACCGACACAATTCCTTTCACACCAACGCGATAGATCACGCAGTGATAGTTTGAAGTTAATGGAAGAAGATCAAAACGGAAGAAATTTTCCAAATCCAACAACGTTTTTGTGCACTATAACTAACCTACGTACATAAACCTAGCACCGCAACTTCGCCTGATTTAACACTAGGAACTATCTCAAAATTTGTCGTTAATCTGTCATTGATTTGTTGTGAAAAACATAAATTTGTCGTGTACTTTTTTCTAAAGGAAACTGGATGTGATGCTAAGTTGACGTCAAGTTAGCACCGCAACTCACTAGAACTCGGCCAAACCTTATCAGATTGGAAAATTTTACATTTTATAATTTGTCGTGAAAAACACGAATTGTTTTTCACGACAAATTAACGACAGGACATGAGAAATTCATGTTTTTGACGACAAATTAATGACAGGAAACGAGAAATTGATGTTTTTAATAACAAATTAACGACAAATTATAAGATGTAAAATTTTTCAATCCGATTAGGTTTGACCGAGTTTTAGTGAGTTGCGGTGCTAACTTGACGTCAACTTAGCACAACATCCAGTTTCCTTTAGACACAAATTAGGGCTTTCACGATAAATTAACGACAAATTATGAGGTAGTTCCGGGTCAAATCGGACGAATTTGCGTTGCTAACTTTATATACGTCTATAACCTCACTTCGTTTAACACTTCCCACTTGTATTCTAGGCAAGATTTAGCCTTTAGGGAAAGACACAATAAATCAACTCTCGTCGCGATGTCCGCATGGTCGCAGCACCCAAGTCAGCTAACCTAACCTGTATTCAACTCCTTGGCAATATCAACCCTAACTCTGTCCTTTTTTTTATTATTTTTATAATGTTTTAAATTCAGATCATATAAAATTGGGTATTCCTTTATATAATTTTAATTCATGTTTCAACACCAACTTGAATTTGTATATCCACTTTGATCTCACAGCTCGCGATAGATGACTAAAATTGTGCATGCTGCGATAGACATTTGAATCGCTAGGCAAACGCTGCAGAAATTCTTTATATCGCTGTGATCTATTATCGCGTTGGTGTGAGCGTTCCCACTGAAAACTATGTGTAGCGATCTATCGCTGTCGCTTCATTATCGCTATCGCTATTGCGGCGGTGTGAATCGGCCTTTACTATTCGACATCGAATTGGAAATGGTACTAGAATTGCAATTCCGAGATCATTTTCGAATCTCTATCGACTTGTAGAATCAAAAATAGCGTATTCAAGTTTAGTAAAACTTCAATTTCAAAATCATTTTCAAATTTTGAATCACCATCGACTTTTATAAAAGGAATCTCAAAGCAATGCTCTACAGAAATTATTTCGGCCGAACAAACAAAGTGAAAAATATAAAAACGTTATTTGTGAAATTATCGCAAATCTTCAATTGTCTTAGAAAACTTCTATAGCATATAAAAAAGGGTTCACGACTCGTTTTTCGTTTTAATTACTACTCACAATTGTCGTAATTTTTCCTTCCATGATTTTATGGTGATTGAACTTATTTTCACGAATTGGTCTTTGTTAGCATTGATTCACACCGTGTGGCACGAAATCAAACTATAAAGAAATCAAAGAGCAAGATGAAAGAATATATAATTTAATCTAAAGGAATGGCTTCGAGTTGAACTATACACTTACAATATGTAAGTGGTGTAAATTGGATTTTAAGAGAAGAAAATGATTTTTTAATTCCTTCTAACGTTTCAACTGAAATTGAACAATTTGTAGTTGATACTTTAACACTAGAAGCGCCGCCGTCCCAATTTGGTCCCCTCTGCAAGTTCGATCGTCTCTAACTTTTTTATTTTTTTATTTAGGTCCGTGAAACTTTTTGACTTTTACTAATTTATTGTATTTTATCATTTTTCTATGTTTTCAATTATATAACAAGAAAATTTAAAAAACAAAATGTTTTACCTAGAACCGCCGCTGGGTCATTTTTGTCCCATCAGTATTCAATGTACAGTGATTGCTCTAGTGAATTGCGGGGGAGGAGGGCTGAGACGCGAGCATATAAACACTTGAGCGTCGCTCCTAGCAGTCAGTTGCCAATCGCTCTGCATAACGAGTGCACGTTATTGTTTTTCTAAGGGGCCGACTTACGTTTGATAAATATGTCCAGTCAACGTCATAAAACTATGAAACCACACAAAATGCTGTCTTCTTTGAATGATCTTTTGGAGGACGACTCAGATGGTGAACCCTTAGAATACTCGGATGATGATTATGTGTTGGAAACCAGTTCTAGTTCTTCTTCTAACGAATGTGAAAATACAATTTAAATGGAAATACCTCATGCCATTGAAACACTATATTAGGTTATTTATTTATTTCTTTTTATAAATATTTTATAATCTTATACATATATTTCAGAAGTTACAAGTTTTATTAGTACCGTGAATGAGGCATAAGATCGACGGCGGATTCAAAGACGAGGATGAGCTCGAGGTGTTCAAGGCCGTCACAGCCGGTCATTGGCAGGTAGAGGATTATCTATATAGTATTGACCAACCCCCATACTGAATCCTTATCAAGCTCTAATGACGCACTTATTTCTCCCGATGGTACAGTTTGGACAGTAACTGAAGCTGATAGTACATCTGGTAGGTATGGTTGTCAAAATGTTTTTAAAGATCGCGTTGAGTCAACCCCACATGCCAAGCGCAACGTGCGTGGCAACTAATGTTTACAAGAAAGATGATGTAGCATATCTTAGAATGTACTATGGAAGAGGCTCGACGCGAATTACAACACGGAAATCGGTATATAACGATGGAAGAATTAGAGGTGTTTATTGCTATATTTTATATACGTGGTGCGATTGGAGCCAAGAATATAGATCTAGATTCATTATGGTCGAACAAATGGGGTAATCTTATAATAAAAGCAATAATGTCTCGTAATCGTTTTTGTGAGATAATGAAGTATCTGCAATTTGACCACAAATCTAGTAGACGCCAAACACTAAATGAAGATAAGTTTGCTATGATCTCCGAAATTTGGTATGAATTTATTTTGAATGCTTGTTATATTATACATTGATGAACAACTTTTTCCTTCAAAGTGCCGTTGCCGGTTTACTCAGTTTATGAGCTCTAAACCTGACAAATATGGTCAGAAATTTTCGGTAGCTGTTGACAAAAATGAAAATTATATAATAAATGCGCTTCCTTACCTTGGAAAAGATGATAATAGACTAAAAGACGAGCATTTAGGTGACTGGATGGTGAAGAAATTGATTGATCATTACGTCAATAAACTCAGAAATGTTACATGTGATAATTTTTTCACTTCGCTTGCACTAGCGGATTATTTGAAGTCTAAAAATACTAGTATCGTGAGCACAGTCAATAGATCTCGTAGAGAAATATTATTGTACAACAGTACGAAATATGGAGTAGATTCTATGAGTCACAAATATATTGTAAAGGCGCCTTTTAGACGTTGGCCAGTACACACATTTTATAATTTGGTAGACTTAGCGGGTATAAATGCATGGGTATTGTATAAAATTACTAATGGCAGTAAAACGAAACGTAGATACTTTTTATTGCAACTGGGAAAAGAATTGGGGACACTGAGTATGAATAATAGAAAAATAACCATACCTGAAAAAATTCCGGAACACATACCAGAGAGACAAGAAAAACGTACAAGGTGTCAGGTCAAGTCAAAATGCACAAGTCATAAGTCTTCTGTGAAGTGCCATCATTGAAGAATTTTCAATAGGTATACCACTTTTTTTCTAATTTGATTTGCAGTTATTCAATGTAGCCAAAATGCATCCTCAGAAAGGACGAGAAGTATCAAACCGAAGATATCCTTTTTTCGTGTGGCTTTTGTTTTTAAATGTTGACCATACCAAAAGATTGCCCGGCTTATGATGGGTAGCTTTTGGTACTTTTGGTACTAGCACTTCGATGATATCTGTGTGCATTTTCGAGAAAAATGGCAAAGGAACACGGTGCATAGAGTACAATTTGGGGCCTTAAATCTCGATAATAAAGGGTTAAACTGGAATTTTCAATATAACACTTTCGTATTAGTTTTATTCGGGGAATTCAAAAATGTAATCTAAATGTATCCTTAATGAGGATGAAAATGACATTTTTTAATATATCGTTTTCCAAGTCCTTTTTCAAGGACTTTTGCTATGCTGCCTAACTTTTATTATTAGGACTTTTTCGATATCTCCGCACATTTTCGAGAAAAATGCCCAGGGAACACGTTACGTTGGATACCCTGTATAGTAAACAAGTAAAAAAGCTAGAATTGGTCTCAGACCAATTCATATGATACCCTCCTAGATGACCGCCGGTATGTCATTTTGTATGGTCACCCATCTGTGCAAGTTTGATTTTTAAAGTAGTTTTTCGCATATACAAAATTCTAGAACGATTCGTCGGGATAGAAAAAATTATTATAACCAATTTTATAGAATTTCATATTCTGAAGAGGTTTTCAGTACATTAAAACCGTATAGGAATTATCGTTTAGTAGGTATACGTAAAAATGTTAAATAAATTTTTATATGGCAACACCAAGAAGGGGTTGCCCGATTTAGTCCAATTTTGAAATTAAATTTTTTATTGTTATGAAAATAATATGTACAAAATTTCAGCTGTCGACGTTGACATGTTCTCAGGTAGTGCCCAAATATGTAGTGAGAAACGAACATTTTTGTATGTCAACCTTACCAGGCCAGTGGTTCTTAACCGGTGCTCCGCAACCTTGTCCGAGATGCTCCGCGAAATGAAAGTGAAACGTTAAAAACTGTTACATATATAATCATCCTTTAATTTATGTGGTATATGCTTTAAGAGTTGTGATGTGCACATCACATGACTTGAAAAAGTAGGGATATACACCGCATTTCGATTTAACAATTGAACGGATGATGTGCACTTCGATTCGGAACGTTACTTTTGAAAGTTACCACTTTGAATTAAAGGAATAAAACTGGGAAGAAATACTTCGATCGCCTGAACGGCATGGTGTGTAAAAATGCGACATTGAACCCGGATGGATTAACGCAATTTGAGAAATTTTCCAAAAAAATTGTAATCAAGAAGGCTACCCAAAAAACGTCGATTCAAGTAAAGGCTGAAACAGATTACAATTTATAGTGCGAGGCGCGACAACACGGCAAATTGAGCAGTGAAAATGTTCCGCCGCACTGTGACGCAGATTGCAACAAAGGCGCAGCAGGGTAGATTTAGCGCTTTTATATTGGTACTACATATTTTGATGTGAAGCTGCCTACCCCAAATGCAATTTTTTTGTTGGTACCACTGAAAGTGAGCAGCGAATTTAGGATTAGAAATGACTACACGGCAAAAAATGTTGCCGCCCTGTCGCGCCGTGCTCAATGTGTGATGCACAATAGGGAACACTTGTTTTCTAGCATTTTGCAGCGTTGTCGCGCCGCGTAGCAAAGTGTAATCTATTTTAGCCTTAAGCTGAAATTTTCGTAGTTTTTTAAATTCCAAAAAAAAAATCTAATCAAGTAGGCACCCAAAAAAATTCTAAACAAGTAAGCTGAAAGTTTTTGTAGTCTTGTTGGACGTCGTTATATAAACACAAATACTCTAATGTAAATGTGCTTTTAATTAATAATTGATTAAATTTTATAAGAAGTGACAACAAATATAGTTGAGTAAGTATCTTACGTAATAAATTTAAAAAAAATTAAATCATAAATAAACACTTAAACATATGTGACGTAAATTAATTACTTCGTAACGAAAATTAAGTAAATATATGTACTTATTCTTATTCCTATTTTATTTAAAATAGCGGCATGGAGAAATATTTTAAACGAAAAGGCAACTCGGAGCAAAATATTAATGATGGAGCAAGTACAAGCCGGGGTAGTATTAATACTAGCAATACAGAAGATGTCATCTGTAATAAAATAAGAAAGACTAATAGGCAGTATTCTGATGAATACATCAGTTTTGGGTTTACATGAACCGGTGAAAAGGAGTGTCCAATTCCTCAATGTATTGTATGTGGTGAAAAGCTGTCCAATAGTGCTATGTTTCCTGCTAAGTTGAACCGCCACTTTACTACTAAGCATGATAATCTTGTTTCTAAAAATAAGGACTATTTTAAAAGGTTATTGGACATGCAATCTAAGCAAAGCAAAACGATTTAAAGGTGCTATAACAATTTCTGAAAAGGCACAAATTGCTTCATATAAGGTAGCAGAATTAATTGCCCTGAAATTAAAACCACATACTATAGCAGAAAGTCTTATTTTACCGTCATTTTGTGAAATCGTTAAAATTATGTTTGGTGATAGTGCAAAAAATGAAATTATGAAGATTCCTCTTTCTAATGATACAATAAAAAAAAAAGAATAAAAGACATGTCACATGATATCGAGGAAACGCTTAATAATAAACTTTCCAACAAATATTTTACTTTGCAAATTGATGAATCAATTACTTGCATTCGTTCGCTTCACTGATGAAAACGAAACAGTAAATCAATTTCTTTGCTGCAGAGAGCTTACCGAACATACATACAACAGGAAAAGATATTTTTAATTGTATTGCCACATATTTAGAAAAATCCAAAATATCATTGGATTTCTGCGTAGGAATTTGTACAGATGGATGTCCATCAATGGCAGGATCTATTAAAGGATGTGTTACACTTCTAAAAGAAAAAAACCGAAATATCATATCTACACACTGTTTTTTACATCGGGAAGCTTTAGTTTCAAAAACATTGCCAAAAACATTAAAATCTGTTTTGGATGAAGTTGTACAAATTGTAAATTACACCAAATCAAGACCTCTGCAGGAACGCATTTTTAAACAACTTTGTATATCTATGGAAGTTAAGTATGAAAGTTTGCTTTTGCACACTGAAAAAAGATGGTTGCCTCGCGGTAAGGTTCTATGTCATTTATTGGAGCTCAAAGATGAGCTGCTGTGTTATTTCCAAAATGTAGCTATGCACAAATTTGTTAAATATTTTGAAAATAATATTTGGTGTGCTAAATTGGCATATCTAGCTGATATTTTTAAATACAAGTATTCAAGATAAAAATGAAAATATTTTAACGTCCACGTACAAAATGCTGGCATTCAATAAAAAAATATTGTACTGGAAAAATCGAATAACAACAAAAAATACGCTTGATATATGCTTCCTTCAATTCAAACTGAAAATGTTGCAGATATTATTCCTGATATAATAGAACATCTAACAATATTGGATCAAAAAATCACGTGTTACTTTCCATCTCTTAAATTAGAATCCTATGACTGGATACGAAATCCATTTGGCACATTTGATTCTTCAAATACAGTATTATCTTTAGAAGAAGAAGAAGAAATTATTTCATTGTAAACAGATCGCTCTCTGAAAATGCAGTTCACAAAAATGTCAAATGACAAATTTTTGGATTTTCGTCTCCAAGAAGAATACCCATCTATGTATATCTAAGAAGGCACTCACGATTTTACTACAATTTGCTACCTCATATCTTTGTGAATTGGGGATTCTCAACATTAGCCAATATAAAAACTAAAAAAAGAGAAAGACTTACAGATCTGGAGGAGGAAATGAGGGTAGCAATATCTCATATTAGACCTAATATTGGCGAAATATGTCAAACTCGCCATAGGCTCAAATATCGCATTTTTTTTTATAATATTATTTTGAATTTGTAACAATTTACTTTTGTTGATTTGATTTTATATTATGAATAAAATTATTATTTTTATTTGAATAAATGGAAAATTTTATATATTTCCATACATAATCCAAATTACTGGAATCAATGTTAATTAGTTCTGATGCTCCTGGAAAGTTTCATGTAATTAAATGTGCTCTGTGACCCCGAAAAGGTTAAGAACCACTGCTCTAGGCACACGCGTTCTCGAGTTATCGTGCGGACGGACGGGCATGCAAAAATCAAAATAACTTTTAATTTTATGCTTGGGTGTCTAATCCATTTTGCTCTACCTTCATTATTTCTATTTCTATTAGTATACCCTTTAGATTTCATCTAGAGGGTATAAAAACGAAATTTTTGTATAGCCACCCGCACGAATGAGTTAGCTGATTTGTCCCATTTTCGAACGTAAATTTACTTTTTATACCTTGGATCAGAGGTTTACAAACTTGAGTATGCGTACCGGTACCGGTACGCGGACAAGCAGCTACCGGTACGCAAAAGACTTATCATTTTAGAACAAAAATCTATTAAAAATCGATATTACCAAAAAAGAAAGCAAATGACTAAAATAACCAATACACATTTTAATATTGTATTTCAAAATTGTTTCAAGAAAAGTAGCAATATACATAACGAATAGACCTAAAATCAAAAAGTTTCTGAAGACCTTAAGGGCTGAAACACAGTGCGGGCGTGAGCGCAGCCGAGGTTTGACAGTTCCTGTAGAATGCACGAGAAGAAGTTGGGTAAGTTCTAATCAAAGTCGGCTGCGCCCACTGCGCTACACAAACGCTGGGGTAGAAATAGTTTCAGCCAACAGCTGATTTGGTTTTAGTGAAATTAAGAAACTAAGGAAATTTTAACACTACGTGAACTGATTAATTAATAATAACTAAATAAAAAAAATAAAATAAAAATGTTCCAAGAAAAGTTGATTAGTTTGGTGCGAGATGTGGAGTTAATTAATAACTTAAAATGCTAGTATTATAGAAATCTAACAAAAAAAAAGATAAAAGTCAGGAAATAAAAGTAGTCAATGCTCGCACTGTGTTAACCGAAAGTTCACTACGCCGAAGTTATCAAACGCCAGTGAGTCAAAGTCGTGTACGCTCGCATTGTGTTTCGGCCTTAAAACTGGAGTACAGAGCGAAGTTAACATAATAATAAGTTAAGAAGCAGCAAAATTGGAAAGGTTTTGGTTTTGTGAAACAAGTAATTTCATATATTTTCGTCTTTGCACAAATGGGGGAAAAGAACTTGGCAATGCACTATTGTAGTGCGACAAGACAACGTGTTAGAAACACAAATCGAGAGAATGTAGGATTACCCGAACGACAAAATCTTATTGAATTCCTCATAATCCTATCAAACTATTCATGCTGTTGCCTGGCACAAAGGATATAGTTCCATCTGTCCTTGGAGAAAAAGCGGCTAAAGAAATTGACAAAGTATCGTTGTCTAACAATACTGTCAAGCGGCGAATAGATGAGATGACATCACAGGTTGAAACTATTTTAATCCAAAGATTAAAAGCAAGTCAATCTTATTCCCTCCAGCTAGATGAAAGTACGGATATTTCAAATTTGGTGCAATTACTTGTATATATTCGGTTTGATTTCAACAATGAAATACAAGAAGATATTTTATTGTGCAAACCATTAACCGCAAGAACGACTTCACAAGATATATTTAAAATAATTAATGATTATTTCATCAAAAATCACGTAAGTTGGGTCAAATATGTTGGAGTTTGTACCGATGGTGCTCGGTCGATGATTGGAAAATTATCGGGCGTGGTGACCAAAATTAAAAAAGTTGCACCAAAATGCAAGTCAATACACTGCGTCATTCACCGTGAAGCTTTGGCCACCAAAAATATGCTAGTTAATTTGAAAAAGGTTTTAGATGAGTCGGTAAAGATAGTTAATTTTATCAAATCTCGAGCGCTTAATTCGCGTTTATTTTCTATTTTATGTGGTGAAATGGGAAGTGCTCATTCCACACTTTTACTTCACACTGAAGTACGGTGGTTGTCACGTGGTAAAGTCCTCAGTCGATTGTTTGATATGCGCGATGAAATTTATATGTTTTTACCCATTCAAAGAATTTGATCGGAGATAGTTTGATTGATGAGCAATGGTTATGTAAACTAGCATACCTTTCAGATTTTTTTTCTAGGTTAAATGAACTAAATCTGAGTTTGCAAGTAGTTAACTACACAGTATTTGATTTGTATGACAAAGTAGATGCGTTCAAGAGGAAATTGCTATTAATGCAACAGCAGGTTGAAAATCAAAATATAGGCATGTTTCCTTCCCTGTTCAACTTTATCGAAGAAAATAATTTGTCAATTGAAGACGACGCGACGTGATGAGCGACATTATAAAACATCTAACATCAACTTTTGAATATTTTCAAAATTATTTTCACAGCTCTAAATTGGATTCGTAATCCTTTCGTATTCACAGCGGAAGTTCCAGACAATGTGATTGAAAAAGAGTCTTTTATAGACCGTATGAGTGACGGTAGTTTGAAATTAAACTTTCAGAGCTCCAACCTAATCACCTTTTGGCTATCAGTTCGTAATGAATACCCAGAAGTGTCTTGCCAAGCAGTCAAATTTTTAATGCCATTTGCAACCACATATTTATGCGAAAAAGGATTTTCTGCAATGACTGCCATGAAAACCAAATATAGAGCTTTGCTGGACATTGAATCGGATCTTCGCCTTAAGCTGACAAACATTGAGCCCGATATTACTCTTTTAGTTAATTATAAACAGGCCTAACCATCTCACTGATTTTATGTATTATTTTGATGACAATCATATTTTAATTATATGTTAAGCAATAAAAGTGTATCTTAGGTAATTTGTCTTTATTATTAATTTTCTTTTTATTGTATTTTATTCCCTATTTCAAAATTTTTGGTTTACCGGTACGTCATCATCCTGCTTACAACGTACATGTACGGTACTAAAGAAAGGTTGGGAACCTCTGCCCTAGATGAAATCTATAGGGTATACTAAGTTTGTCATTCCGTTTGTAACACCTCGAAATAATGATGGTAGAGCAAAATGGATTGGACACCCAAGCATAAAATTAAAAGTTATTTTGATTTTTGCATGTCCGTCCGTCCGTCCGTCCGTGTACATGATAACTCGAGAACGCCTATACTTAGAGAGCTCAAATTTTGTACACGGACTTTAAAAAACTAAAATTAAGTTCGAAAATGAGACAAATCGGGCAACTCCTTCGTGGGGTTGCCATATAAAAATTTCGTTTTCCGCTATATATTTGGACACTGCCTGAGAACGCGTCGACGTAGAAAGCTGAAATTTCGTACATGATGTTTTTACTACATTAGCAAATAAAATGTCAAAAATGGACTAAATCGGGCAACTCCTTCGTAGGGTTGCCATACAAAAATGTTCGTTTTTCACTGCATATTTGGGCACTACCTGAGAACATGTCAACGTCGACAGCTGAAATTTTGTACATATTATTTTCATCACAATAAAAAATATAATTTCAAAATTCTACTAAATCGGGCAACCCATTCTTGGTGTTGCCATATACAAATTTATTTAACATTTTTACGTATACCTACTGTATGTAAAAACCATAATTCCTATACGGTTTTAATGTACTGAAAACCTCTTCAGAATATGAAATTCTATAAAATTTGTTTTAATCATTTTTTCTGTCCCGACGAACCGTTCTAGAAATATGTATATGCGAAAAACTACTCTAAAAATCAAACTTACACAGATGGGTGACCATATACAAAATGAAATACCGGCAGTCATCTAGGGTATCATAAGAATTGGTCTTAGACCAATTCTAGCTTATTTACTTGTTTTTTTTTTTTTTTAAATCCTATGTGCAAAATTTCAGCTCCCTAAGTAAACGCGTTCTCAAGTTATCGTGAGGACGGGATATGCAAAAATCAAAATAACTTTTAATTTTATGCGTGAGTGTCCAATCCATTTTTGTCTACTAGTATTATTTCTGTGCGTTACAAACGGAATGACAAATATACAAGTAGGTATGTCCTATACAGGGTGTCCCGTATGTGGTCTGGCACCCGAATGCTACGGATAGGTCATGCTTAGACAAACAAAAAATTGTATGGGTGGGGGGAGGGAAATCGTAACGGTTTCCGAGATAACGGAACTTTAAGATATTTGGGTATGTTTTTATAGATCACCCTGTAACTTCTGAACGTTGTACCCTATGATGATGACTTAAACCTTGGTAGATAGGTAATCGCTGGATCTTTCCAATGGTCTATAAAATTTTCCCCCACCCTTTCCGTTTTGAAGTTATGGCTCAACAAAGTTAAAATTTCGGAATTTTTACACGTTGTTTTTTATTTAACTACTATTTTTATCAAAAAACACGTCATCAATATCAATTTTTCATATTGAATTTCAAAAGCCCAAAAGCTTAGCTTTAAAATAACCTTTCACACTCTGTACCCAAAATGTAACCCTTTCTGCGTTTTCTGCACTTTTTCTTAAGCATGTCCAGCGAAAATGACTGAAAAAGGTCATTTCCAAAAAATAATTGCCTACTTTCTGGCACTTATTGAACTTTTTCAGCCATTTTCGCTAGATTTTCTTAAGAAAAAGTGCAAACACGCAGAAAGGGTTACATTTTCGTTACAGAGTGTAATAGGTCATTCTAAAGCTAAGATTTTGGGCTTTTTAAATTTGATATGAAAAATTGATATTGATGACGTGTTTTTTGATAAAAATTGTAGTTAAATAAAAAAAAACGAGTAGAAATTCCGAAATTTTAACTTTGTTGAGCCATAACTTCAAAACGGAAAGGGTGGGGGAAAAATTTATAGACCGTTGGAAAGATCCAACGATTACCTATCTACCAAAGTTTAAGTCATCAGCATAGGGTGTAACGTACAGGAGTTACAGGGTGATCTATAAAAACATACCCAAATATCTTAAAGTTCCGTTATCTCGGAAAACGTTACGATTTCCCTCCCCCCACCCATACAATTTTTTGTTTGTCTAAGCATGTCCTATCCGTAGCCTTCGGGTGCCAGACCACATACGGGACACCCTGTATATTTTATCTAGAATGAATAAGAATTATATACCACACCCGATGCCCATTTCCATCTAAACATTCTAAGGTCAAAGATTATAATAATCAGAAATGATGCTGTAATGTAGGAATGTACGAAAGTCTTACTAAAGAAAACCATCGTATTTTGTACAAAGGTCTTATGTTAAGTAAATAAATGTTCAATTTAGTGACTGCTATATTAGTGAAATATTTTCTCCATTCGAAATTTACATCACACTAGAACCACGATATATGTAGAGAAAATGAAGGACCTACATAGCACACTGAAACATCTTCTCCCATATTTTGCCTGTTATTGAAAAACTTTTTTTTCTTAATACGTTTTTTATCACAAATAATTAAAAAAACAATTTCTATTTTCGTAATTAAAATTTTCTTATCTTTTCTATGATATGATAACATTTTAACACTTATTAAGAGATAAAACAGTTATGACTGTTTATTCAAATAAAATACAAAATTATTGCAATGAATTTGATAAGAGCATTATTATCATCAACTATTACTCCCAGACACTACATAATGAAAAGTTAGTAGAAATCCACTGTTTTATGTGAAAAGATGTCTTTCGTTTGTGCAGCTGACTTTGAGGAAAAGGCTAAATCAATTATAGAAAAAAATGCCTTGGATTACTATAGAAGTGGAGCAGGAGATGAGTTCACATTAAAACTGAACGCTGAAGCTTTTCGACGGTATTAAAGTGATTCTAGAATTTGATTTCATTAATTTATAATAAAATTAAATAATTAAAAGATTACGAATCCGTCCAAGATTTCTCAGAGATGTATCAAATGTAGACACAACTTGTGACATTTTAGGATTGAATCTCAAATGGCCAATAGGAGTATGCCCGACGGCTATGCAAAAAATGTCTCATCCAATTGGAGAAATAGGAAGCATTAAAGCTGCTGGAAATGCTGGATGTTTGTTTATTTTAAGCACTTTATCAACAACTTCTATTGAGGAATTAGCCGAAGAAGCACCAAACACGAATAAATGGTTTCAACTTTATATATATAAAGACAGGTGTGAAGGAAAATTTTGTTTTTGGTTCATTTATCGATTATTATTAAAAATTCTTCAATTTATCAAGATCTTTAACAGAAAATCTAATTCGTCGTGCTGAAAAGGCAGGATTTAAGGCATTGGTTTTAACGATTGATGCTCCAAAGTTTGGACAACGACGAGCTGATAAAAGAAATAAATTCGAATTACCTTCCCATTTCACGTATGTACATAAAATGTGCATGATTGTAGGCATACACAAATATATAAAATGCAAATAAGTAAAAATAAAATAATAAATTTTTATAGATTAGCTAATTTTCATGGAGCACTCAGCAATGTTGTACAAAGTGTAGAAGAAGCTTCAGGAATTAATGCATACGTAGAAAGTCAATTTGATTCTACAATAACTTGGAACGATATTGAATGGTTGGTGAAATTTACACGTTTACCTGTAATATTAAAAGGAGTCTTAACTCCAGAAGATGCTTTACTAGCGGTACAATATAAATGTCAAGGAATTATTGTTTCAAATCATGGTGCACGACAACTTGATGGAGTTCCAGCAAGTATTGAAGCATTACCGAAAATCGTTAAAGCAGTTGGAAACAAAATTCCAGTGATGATGGACGGAGGAGTTAGGCAAGGAACTGATATTTTTAAAGCTATAGCTCTTGGTGCAAAAATGGTTTTCATCGGAAGACCAATACTTTGGAGTTTAGCAGTGAATGGACAAAAAGGAGTCGAAGATCTTTTGAATATTGTATGTAAAGATTTTCAATTAACTATGGAGCTAAGTGGTTGTACAAAACTGTCACATATTACACCCAATTTGATTGTGCATGAATCTTATTACGCTAAGCTTTAGAAGATTTTTAAATTGTTTTTTTTTTTTTTATTTACAAAACTTTTTAGTTTTGATAGATTTTAGAAAGATTATTAAATTTTTTTTTAATGCCTAATCTTTAATAAATCTTATTCATTATAATATTACCAAGTCGATGAAATTTTACGAGTAACATCCATACATCCGCCGCAATCCCTATATTTCATAATTGTCTGGCCCTATTTGTTTCCCTCTTTGCTTGATGTAGTTAGTAATCAGGGATCGAAAATAACTGGTATTTTGAAAATCTTAAACAAAAAAAAAAACTGGAATAAATTATGATCGTGCGATTCTATAAAGCTTTTGAAAACTTAACTTTTTTTTAAGAAAAAGTTTTCTAAACTGGTTATTTCTATCATCAAATAATTTAATCTTAAAAAAAACTAAGCTTATAATAAGGAATTAAACTCATTCCGACTTTAATTTTCAAAAGGTTATTTTTACCTGAATCCTACGTATGGCCAAGAGAGACGGAGCATGGTAAACACCATCTTTACCTTATTCTTTCTGCGATCATTGTATCTGTAGCCAACATAAAAACATCAAATGCCATAAGAAAACGTTCAGTAAGCAATATTTTGTGTTGGCAGCTCCAACTATGCCATAGGTCGAAAGAAAAAACTATAATGGCCGGTTTCACAGTCAAGGCTTAGGCCACAGCGAAGGCTTAAGCTAAGACTTAATAAATATTTCGGTTTCACAGTCAAGGCCTAAGTGATATTACTGGCTTAAGGCAAGCTTAACTTAAGCCCGTCATCTCGAAGGCTCAGATGTTGCTGTGAAACACATAGGAAATTATTACTAAATATATATTTTGCCTAAATATTATAATTTCTGCTATTAAAGTTATACTTTAAAACTAAATTGAAATTTTCCAAGCGAAAAATAGTTATCTAGTTAGCAGTTTTGAGTACTGTCTGGCAGCTAGTATCAGCATTCCATTTGACGTTTTAGGAAGAACCAAAAAGTTTAAGACAAAAATGGGTTATTTATCTGCTGCAGGGAATATAAAGCAACGAGAAGGCACCCGCAACATTGCGAGAAAAAGGATGACGTTGATATAAGATTATAGCAAACTAAAAATTTATGTAGAGTGCAGTCTGACAAGACAATTAATATAAAACTTTGTTTTTAATACTGAAAATGCAAGTTCCAGTTTACAGCTCTTTTGCTCTAAATTCCCCTACAAATGAATGAAAGAGAAGAAATGTTTTTGCAAGTATGAATTTTCAAATGCAAGAGTGGGAAGCAAACACAAAAATCCATGTCGTTTTAGTTTCGGCTATGATGGTTTACGTTGTCGAAACATTCTGCAATAATGGTTTTTGGGTTTGATATCCTTCCACATAAAAACCGCAATAAACTGGTAAATAAGTTCTGGGCTTAAGCCAGACCTGTGGCATAGCTAAGCTCTGGCTTAAGCCTGGGCTGTCAATAGAGCAGTAGGTGATAATACTCACCTAGACAAAGAAAAATTGTATGGCAGAGGGGGGGGGGGGGCAGTATCAACCGTTTAGGAGTTACAGGCTGATTATGAAAAAATGCTAGTTTGTCACAAAACACCCTGTATTTTAAAAGTACTGGGCGCACGGTGACAGATCTCACTGTATGCAGAACTTCATGGCGTTTCCAATGACTGTGCTAAACTGTGCAGTACAAGGAACCTTTACCTTACTATCTATTTTCCTACATTAAATATTAGCAAGAATTCCAAATTCCACCAATCTATTCAACTCATGCATTAAGGTTTCTAGGAAAAAAGGTAATAACCTGCATAGTTAGGGTACAGGCCGAGAACTACTTTGATCTTACTAATGCACTTTCGGGTTTTATGATTTTATTATCCATAGAGAAGAGGAGACAATGCAGACATTGTTACTTTCACTACGCATTTGATTATTTATTTTAGTAAGTAAGGATGGAAGATTCTCTTATTTTATTATTTGTGTCGTCAGTGGGGTTTTCACCAGAATCGACAAATTGTTATTCCGTTTGATCGCAACAAAACTAAAAATTTCGGATTTCCTTACCTTTTTTTACCAAAAGCAGGTTAAAATAAGTTTTTTTTTATAAAAACTGTAAACTGTGGACTCTAATCTCTCTCTCTAATCTCTCCTCTCTAATTTGACCTATTATACCCTATGTGCTATCTGCAACTGTCAAAGAGTTATTAGCTCACGGAGTACGGGGCTGGTCGAGCAGTCGTTGGAAAGGCCAAGAAGTTCTGCATACAATGAGCTCTGTAAGTGATCGTACATCTTGCACTTTTCAAGATACAGCCATGTAACTCCGAAACGGTTGAGATGCCGCCCGCCCCTTGCCTACGATTTGCTGTTTAGGTGACTACTGTCACCTCCTGTTCTAAGGCCACCATGGACGAAACATCCTGTATAAGTGGTACTATTCGTATACATTTTTTTGGAAGAACGTTCACGTTTCCGCCGCTATAACTCGTTACACATCAGACTTACAAAAAAAGTGTTTTTACATAAAATTTAGGGAATTTAGTCTTCTTCAAAATTATATTTTTACATTTTTGTCGTAGGATCAACCGTTGAGGAATTATGTAAAAAAAAAAAAAAAAAATTGGTACCTTTAATCCAAAATGGCGAACCGCGCGAACCCCCCGTGCCACCATTAAGGCCCGGAACTCAATAATGCATTGTTGCGATCGTGGCCTTTGGTTCGTTATTTAAAACACAATATGAAATATTTAATATACAAGTTCTTTATTTCACTTCTAATCTTATACAATTCATAAACCTTCAATTAATCCACTCAACTTTAATTATCGTTGTACTTTCAATTATCGCAATCCAATTACAACACTTTCGCCCGTTTATTACTTTACGCTTGTTAAAACTGCAACGTCTAAAACAAGACTCTTTTCTGGTGGTGACAACTGTTATATTTATACCCTAGAAACTCTCCAGATTATTCTGGAGTGTTCTATTCCAGAATCTTCTTGACTATTCTATTCATTCTATTCCTTAACCTTCCTGAAAATTCCATCATCGATTCTCCCAACCTGAAGTTGTTTACTCTCCATTGCCAGTAGATGTCACCAGTTGTCTCTTTCTGTTACACGTAACACTGCTCCTTTCTTAAAAATAAAACTCACACTACCCCACCTTTAGTAGGGCAAAGGACCTATTTAATCCTTATTGACTGGACTAGAAATTCTTAATAAAAAAAATATTAATAAAACATTATTTTTCAAACAGTTTTTTACGAAACTCCTTAATCAATTGGATAAAAAATTTCAAAGAGTTCTTTCAACCGCAAAGTAAAAAGCAAAATTGATTTCTCATTCTCACATTTGCTAGTTGCTCGGAAAAAATAGCCAGCGTTGAAACCTGCTATTTTCGTCTAGAAAATTTAAATAGGCGGACTTGTTTATATTTTTATCGAAAAACAGTATCAAGCTCTCGCGCTTGGTTTTCTAGATTCAAAACTATAATCGGTCAGAAAAATAAGCTTTTTCGTAAAAAGTAATAACTGGTTCGGTCCCTGGGAGTAATATTATTGTTACGAGCGTGGCTTTAGTTCGTTATTTAAAACACAATATTTCTGATATAATTCAAGAGTTCTTTCTTTATTTAGGCTTACTGTTTATTCTCACAATTCACAAACAATTATCAAATCAACCCTTTAGCTATCGCTAGTACTGTACTTTTAATTCTCACAATCCAAAGACTTTACTTCGTTCACATCACTGGCTGAAATAAGACTCGCCTCCTGGATGTGAGAAGCGCCGTATTTATACTTTACAATTTATCCTAGAACCTTCCCGTAAATTCTATTCTTCGAACCCAAAGTTTACTAAGATGTCATTAACCTAAGGTTGTTTCTATTTTCAACAGATGTCGCTTGTGTCACTTTGTTGCGCGTAATATTAGCTGCGTTTTTTTATCTCTCTGATCTGAATCGGATCAGATCAGAGAGATAAAAAAACGCAGCTAATATACATATATTAAAAAAAATTGGAAAGCTTTGTTTAATTTCTATAATGCTTCAGCAGAATATGAGACTACATAAAGAAACGCTTAATTAAAGGAAAAAAATTAGATCTAAATGATGAATTGGCACTAATATTACAAACTCGTGAGCGGCTTACATCGAGAATCGTGTTGTTAGCAAAATGCCTCTTAACAAATAATGGACAGCGATGGTGGCCCCCTATTTGGGCTGTATCGACTTACAATAAGCTACTAAGAGCCATAGAGTTTGGTGACAAGCAGTTGTAACTTGTGGCAATCATAAATCCAACCTCCTTTATTAGAATTTATCTTATACATGCAATAAATTTTCATAGAAATTAACATAGAAAAAAAACAGTCATTGTATTGTTTCAGTGCCGCCATTTTTCACGGTTTACTTTCAATAGCCAAACTCTATTTGGTAATCAGAGAAAATTCTTAATTGTGTCTTCATGTTAATATAATACTGGCAATTCTGTCTGGCTAAGGTAATTTCTCGTAAATCATTTGTTTACAAAACAACTATAAACTGACTGACTCGCATCGCACAATCGGGACTTTCCCTTTTTTATATACGATATTCGGATGAGGATTCCCCCTAGCGCCACTTTACGTTAATTTTCTTCTCGGGACTGAAAATCAGTTTACTCGCCTTTGAACTTGGAATGAGTGTGTTTGACGTGTTGTGTTTGGTTATTATTTATCATTTGATAACCCAAAGTAGTTTAGAAAATAATTTATGTTGAAGTGCCCATTTATCCGAAAGTGCCATGGGCCGCCACTTCACTACGGAGGCCATAACCTCATTAATGTTCTCCTGAAAATGTAACTAATCTGACTAATCGAATTTGATATATATATAGATAGGCATTAAAAAGTTATTCCTAGCTAGTTTTTACATGCTATAAACCTTTGGAAAAGTAAAAGCGTTGTTTATGCATTTATGTAGCGATTCTAAGCCAAGTACAGAATCTCGTAAAAATCAGGAACAATCCTTTGTGACTCCAAGAAAACTGTTATGGGCAATGAGCTTATTAAAAACAAAAAAGGTACTAACTAAGAGAAGCTATCTTAACATTTCATATTTACTCTAAAATTTTTAAGACTGCAATACTATAAATGAGTCTACCTGGTCTCTTAGAGTTTACTGTTCCTCGGTAAGACAATATTAAATATAATTTCAGAGACTTTTTGAATAGCGAAACGGGACGGACGAAGGACGAAATTAAAAAGAGAATTTTTTTTCCCAATATCCCATTCGCTCCAACTGGGCTAGGTAAGCTGATCAGACAAAAATTCCGGTTGTATTTTGGGAATCAATCGAAATACATAAATAGTTCAACACAATTGATTCGTTTTTTATATGCAGGCTTTGCTGGCCAAACTCAACAATGTCAAACCACAGAATTTATAGCCCCTATTGAACTTTGGAACATCAATCCGCGCAGATGGCTTATAATAATTTAATTTTTATTACATGTTTGTATTTATTAAAAATAAATAAAAATATAATATCGCTTCTTTCCATTACGAAACATCTTTATTTTCTCTTTGTACCAAAAACCAATACGCATCATTTAAATATTACTATTTCTATACAGCCCACAAATCTGATACTTTCCAACTACAAATTAAAGGGATGCATATGTAAAATGCACCAACACCGATAGCTTTATTATTTTATTTTATTGAAATTACAACTTTGCAAAAGATAATTCATGTGCAATCATATTTCTATTAATGTCGGAAAGAGTAGAACATCCAGAAAGATCCATGGTCGCTTCAAATTCTTTACATAGAATATTCAAGACATCATTTACTCCCTTTTCTCCATTAACAGCTAAGCCCCAAATGACAGGTCTTCCAATGAAAACCATTTTTGCACCCAGAGCCAAGGCTTTAAATACATCAGTGCCCTGTGAAACTCCACCGTCTAACATTACTGGAATCTTATCTGCTACTGCTTTTGAAATATCTGAAAGAGCTTCTATCGTTGCTGGAACACCATCAAGTTGTCTTGCTCCATGGTTGGAAACTATAATTCCGCTACATCCGTGATCGACAGCTAACAAGGCATCTTCCTTTGTTAAAACTCCTTTCACAATAACAGGTAATGTGGTTAACTCAACCAACCAGTCCACATCTTTCCAAGTTAAGCTAGAATCAAGAATTAACAGTTCTTTTGCGTTCATCTTTCTTGCAGAAAGTATTTCGGTGAAATTCGCTAAAGGAATTGGTACTTTGAAATTATCTCG
The DNA here is from genome assembly GCA_963930735.1 of Dioctria linearis. Lineage (NCBI taxonomy): Eukaryota > Metazoa > Arthropoda > Insecta > Diptera > Asilidae > Dioctria > Dioctria linearis. The sequence goes on along the minus strand of OZ005740.1, from coordinate 13,255,020 downwards.
TACTGTGTTTCGACATATTCCCAGTCTAGGATAATCAATTGTCAAAACTAAAGCCTTAAATCCAGCTTTTTCTGCCCGACGAATCAAAGATTCCGTTAATGATCTTCAAATATTTGTTAAATTTAATTAAAAACAATTTCGACATAAAATTTGGTTTTTTTACCTGTCTTTGTATATAAAAATTTGCATCCATTTCTCTGTATTTGGTGCGTTTTCAGCAATTTCTTCTATGGACGATGATGCCATGGAACTTAAAATGAAAACAGAGCCTAATTTACCTGCAGCTTTTGCACTTGCTACTTCACCTGCAGGATGTGCAATTTTCTGGATAGCTGTAGGAGAGATTCCAATTGGAGTTTGAAGATTCAAATCGAAAATTTTTAATGTTGTATTTCTGGTTGAGACATCTCTTAAACATCTGGGCCTAATTCGTAACCTTAAATTGCTTATATTATTAAAATGTTTCATTTTTTTATTTAATTATATTTTTCAAACCTTCTAAAACCTTCCATATTCATCCTTAGTGTAAGCTCTTCGCCAGCTCCCGTACGATAAAACTCGAAAAACATTTCATCAAGCCTGGACTTGGCCGCTTTTTCAAAATCAGGAATACACAAAAGTTGCATGTTTTTATTTTTTTATTTCCCACTTTTCGGCTAAAAGAATTCTTCACTTCACAGCTACTAGGAAGTGCTAACTTCATCAACCGCGAAATGGCAACTGACTAAATCAAAATCACAACTTCTTCCTCTCAAGTGTTAGGAAAGTACACACTATCAGTATCACGGAATATGCTCATTCGCATGTAAAGCAACAAAGTATCCAATTATCTAAGATACTTGAGTACACACACGATAATTTCCAAAAATTTAAAAACAGATAACAGCGGACAAACGTAAAACATCAGTAAAAACTGAAGAAAAATTTTTTTCACTTTGCAACACATTAGGATAACTTTGGAGAGTTTTTTAAACATGTCAAGTGGAATATAACTTGAAAGTATAATTGGGCTGTGTTTATTCAAAATATAGATCAAAATATGTAGATACAAGATAAAAATTTATGGAGATGCCTAAAAGTGGATTAGTTATTGCGTATTAAAAAAGTAGATCAACGGCGCAGAATTGTAACGCTAACTAAATATATCTAAGGAATCCAAAAGAATTTCACATGGAATTTAATTGCAGACTCTTTGTGCATATTGAGAGTATCGGCATTCATGGAAAGTAGTCCGTGTGTTTGAAACCAAAACGGCTTCACGATGGAATGGTAGTTCTAACACATTTCATCAGTCTTCTAGAAAAAAATCTAACAAGATCAGGACGAATGGCCAATAATACATATAAAAGCCTTGTTTGGAAATTAGAAATATCTGGTTTTTGTTGTTTTTTACTGGAAATTTAAAGAAATATGTATATCAAACTAGTCTAGTGCTGGGCGATGTTCATTGATGTTTTCAAAACATCGATGTTTCGGCTCTCAGCAAGTGTGGTGTGGATAGAACTGAGCTACTTAATGCTATTTCTGCTATCAAATCCAATACTATCGGTCCTGATGGTGTCCTCCAAATCTTTGAAGATTATCACTCCAACTATTATTGGTCCACTCTGCTGCATGTCTTCAATACCAGTATTTCTAAGTCAGTCTTTCCTATGTCCTGGAAGACTTCTAATGTAGTTCCCATTCCAAAGAAGCCTGCTTTGTATTCTTACCAAAGTACTGGAGAAGTTGCTGTATTAGCAAGTTCAACGCTCCATATTAAAGAATAAGCTCACATGTGAATGGCAGTCCAGTTTTCGCGTCGTGAGCTTAGTTGTCTTGAAGGTGATAACTGATATTCGATCATCTCTCGATAACAGAGAAATCGCCAATTTGACTCTCCTTAATTTTTCGAAGGCATTTGACAGCGTTTCACATATTGAATAAATAACTAATAACGAAACGGCATATCGGAAGAAAACCTAAGCCACTCGGCGAAATGTATTAGTGTGCAGAATTGTCAAATAATGCACAGACCTCTTCTCATTTTCACCCCCGATCATACGGTCTGTCTGTCATTGAATTGCTTAAGCACGTACACTGTATACGCACGATACCCCGCTTTCTTATTAGTTATTTATTCAATGGTTTCACATAAGAAATTACTTAGCAAACTTCACAACAATTTTCGGTTTTCAAAAGGGCGACTCTTTTAATTAATAGCTTCCTGTCCGATAGATTATAGCGTGTAATCTGTAAAGTTTCATAGGGATCCATTCTTGGACCTATACTGCCGCTTGTAACTCGTGACGTTAATATTCATATTTGTGCCGATCGTTCAATTTTATCTTAGTCTCTCCATAGGATTGATGGAAGACTGTGTGGATAGGATCAACAGCGATTTACTCGAAATTAGTAAGTGGGATGGGCACTGTTACTGTGGATGGTGTTTTGATTCCGTACATGAATAAGGTCCGTAATTACACTTAATTCGAAGATGAAATATTTCGAAGATATTCAGGTCTGTCTTTCCAAAATTTACGCAACTCTTCGCCGCTTATGGCAGTCAGCTAGTATTCTGTCGCTCCAATTGCGTTGTCATCTAATAAAAACTTTAGTCATTCAACACTTTACGTATGGTTGCCTTGTTTTTGTGAAGTTGGATCCAAGCTGTATTAGACAATTAAATGACCTGGCACCCAAAGAACAAGTACCATGTTACTCCGAGTCCGAGAGAGGGAACTCACGGTGATTTTACACTCCAATATCAGTTTGGAGGTTGTAAAGAAATTTTACAAAGCCTTGACGGCTGCTTGGGTCTCCGAGCTCTCAGTGTCTGAGGAGTCAACTTAAAAAAAAATAAATAAAATAAAAAAATCTACATAAGTATGACATAATAGCACATGAAATCTTTTTTAGACATCTTACCTGTAGTAGCCAGAGATCGTAATGCTAATCTTTGTCCAGGTGAAATAGACTTTTTCAACCAAATTATGAAATCTGCAGCTGACATACGTAAACATTTTTTATCACATCTTTCATCACCAAGTCTTAATTCGCAAAGCAAAAGGTATTGAAGTCACCCAAAAGTTCTCATCTTTTCCTCCATTCTATTGTTCACAAACTTTTTTGTTCAATTTCTTCGATTTCTTTTGGTTTAAGAGCTCTGCCCACGGTGAAAACCTTACTTTCTTTGTGTACATCTACAAATTACTGGCTCTTCCAAATGGTATAAATCTACTATACCACTAAATATAATTTGAGTTCTAGCACCCCCCCCCTAACCTTTTAGCCAGTGAATTTTAACCAAACCGGCTAATGACTACGGTGAGGCCGGAACAGAGATATTAAATGATACCAAGAGCAGAGTAAACCGGAAGCAAACATAAATCCTTGCTTAAATGCTTCTTACCGCAAAGAAATAAATGCATATTGTAAAAAGCAAATAAAATTCCAAAAAATTTATCTAGATTTGAACAAAGAAATACATATATTTCAATAAAATTGTTGTGGTAAAAGGAAAAGAGAAGTAGTGAAGTGAAAGCATTGTTACAATTCATCATCATTAGTTCATAGAATCATTTGGACTGGGGGCAGAAAACATCGTTCGGTGGAACCAATCAGAATTTTTTTTAAATATTTGGGAGGAAACAATCAGAGTGACCATACATCACACTGCTGTCACTGACTCAATGGAGACCAAGGAAGTTAGGCCACAAGAGATCGATACAGGTTTGTTTATTATTTTAGTTACACGGCGAACATATTTTCCAACTTGGTGTGCCACATATGAAAGCTTTTTCTCCACACACTGTCAAATATGCTGTCCAACATTAGGATAGGAACACATTTCAGGAGCTGATGGAACAATTAATTGCTATCATTTCTTCGTTAGACTTCACTCAATAATAACGAATGCGTGACAAACATCACCGTAAACGGTTTAATAAGTTGTCAAACGCGTAGCCCCGCCACTAAAAATCAAACTAATTTGATTTTCGTCCACCCGCTTGACATACATGCACTGACATATAATAAGAATGGAGTGAGCGTTCTTGCTTCAAAAATGGCACAAATATTGAACAGGCTGTGAAAACCCTTTATTTCGTACAATTGCACAGCGATTCATAATTTATTATTATTTGTCGATTGGAAACACTAAAGATGTTATAAAATAGCATTGCATTAAATTAAAATTATTGAGGAAGGTAAACTGGTTTTAATTAACCCAAAAATTAATTTTTAATATTACTGAAAAATGTGCTTCTCTGCAGATTTGTTGTCGAATTTCCTTCAGCTTGTAAGAGATAGACGTATAAAAACAATATATTTGTCTGAATTTTTATGTCAATTCCAATGCATTCCATTTAATACAGCCGTACTGTTTCCAAAATTGGTTACAGTTCAGTGTACATTTCGAGCTTGAAAGAGACAAATAGATTTTAGCAAAAATTTGTGCCATTTTTGACTATAGGAATTAAATAGGATGGCTCAGTCCATTCTTATTATATGCCAGTGCATACATGTCACACCACAAACAGGCCCACACACAAATCTGTGTGTTGGCCAACATGCCTACAACTTTGCAACTTCTTTTTCATGCTCAACAAAGTTCAATTTATGTGCTAATAACATCCGCTTTGTGATTGAAAAAACAACAGAAGCATTGGAAGGAAGTTCGGAATGTAGGAAATCGGCAACACCCCTTTATTTAAGCGCTCCTTTGGAACCGCTTCATATTAATCCTTTGGATAATGGCAGCGTCACCAACCAATATATCTTGGCTTATCACGTCTTGCAGCAAAAATGTTGTCCATTGTGGCTACTTCTATGCCAGCCGAATATCTGTTCTCTAAGGCAGGCGAGACTATAACTCAAAAGAGAAACAATTTGCAGGGAAAACGCCTTTGCCGGTTATTGTTTCGTCAGTCTGTAGATAAGAAGTTTTGAGACCTGTAATTTTTCATTTTTTTTTAATTCATTTATGCGTTATTTTTAGGAAACTTTTAATTTAGAATTGATAATGAAGTACTTGTTTTGTTTTTGTTATTTTTATTAAGTTATAAATAAGGACAAGAGTAAAACAAACTCTAAATTGAAAACATAGCATTTTTTCTATGATTTACTAGTCAGACATTTGTTCATTAACATCAATGTGGTATGTACTACAATGTTATATGATCGATATTATCGCCACATCGATGATCTTTGGGCGATGTCAACATCGATGTTCCGTTCCGATGTCCCAGTACTAAACTAGTCTACTACAGATAAAGGGGTACTGAAAAGTGATACAACTATGTAAAATTACTAAACTTGATTATTCCTAAATAGAGTCGAAGAAACAAGGCCACGTACTGATACGCGGCGTGCAATTGTGAAATGAACCTGCATTAACATCATACATGACTTGTCTATTGCTATGAAATGGATGGTTTCAACTGTCTATGCTTTTATATCTTCATGCCAACAAGGAATTTTTCCGGATTATATAATTTTATTATACATAATTATATATAATTAGCAAGTTCTTTCTTTTATTTAACTTCACTGTTTACTTTTATAAGATTTACAAACAATTATCAAATCAACTCTTTATAGTTATCGTTCACTTCACTGTCTGAAATAAGACTCGCCTCCTTAAGTCAAGTCAAGTCAAGTGTTCTTCACACGCGATTTACGAATTATAACGAATTATGTCGAAATTTTAAACCGAACCGATATCCCGGGATATTTGATAGTTTTTACTTACAGGCTTTTATTTTGGCCTAGGTTTAACTTATGTCTTTAATGCACTTTACACTTTAATTGTTCGATTAATTATTCATTTTATATTACACGATGTCGATGAATTATTAACATCTTGTTGCGCGACAGCAAAGCTGTGTTCTTGTCTATTATTTAGTAATTTTGGGATTTAGAGGAATAGGGAAGTTGGATAGGAGTGGGAAGTTGTGGAATGTTAGAGATTTCTCTAACTAGTTTTGAGTTGAAGACTGGCGCTTCTTCCACATGCTGAGAGATATCCCGAAAGTCCAGAATGGTCCATCGTTGATAAGTCCCACGATGATCGAGATGCCAGAATGGGGTCCTATCCACGATGATGGCTTCCTTTACTAGTGAAGAAAATAAATCTTTCGCCCAGCTAATAAATATTTCTCGTTTCCGAGTTGATTAGGTGAAGAGGTGATAAGTAGTGGAAGTTTTCAACTTGTAGGTGCGTTAAAAGCTGGCTAATGAGGAGGTTAGGATGTTGAGAGATCTTCTCAAGTTGTTTGACCGCGAGAGAAAGGAGATGGAGTGATGTTTGCACTGTTATACAAAAACGTGTTGGGAAAGTAGTGTCCGTCAGGTTTCCTGTACACTCCTGTACAGGCCCTTAGGATCTTTCTTTCGAGGGCGCTGATCTGCTTCATATAGGATGCCGAAATGGTGTGCCAGATGGGGAAGCAATAGCAGATGATTGGGCGGATGAGTTGTTTATATATAAGCAGCTTTGTATCTTTCGGGAGGCCGTTTCTCCTTCTGATAATAGGGTTGAGTAGGGAGTAAGCGTAGTTGGCTTTCCTCATGGTTAGCTTGGCGTGATTGTTGAATTTTAACAAATTATTGAAAGAGACACCAAGGTATTTGGTGTTCTTTGAAGGTTGAAGCTTTTCGTTATTGACTTCGATTTCGATGTTGTTGGCACGTGTGGCGAGGTTGGGTCTTCCCCTTGTGGAGGGATTTTGGATACAAATCATTTCAGATTTGTTAAGGTTTCTTTTGATGTCCCACTTTCTGTAGAATTCGTCAAGTTTGAGGACATGCCGCTCCACTTTCGTAGCAGCAAAATTGGATGACATGGAGTGGGCGTACGTCAGGGAGTCATCAGCATAAAATAGTGTGGTGGAATTTAAATCATTGGCAGGCTGATCATAGGTGAAAAGATTAAAGAGAGTTGGTCCGAGGACCGAACCTTGAGGAACACCAGCACTGACTGATGTTGCCTGAAATTTGACATTCTCAATTTCTATGTAGAAATTCCGAGATGACAGAAAGCTATATATAACCCGGGTGAGATAAGGCGGGATCTCGAAGTTTATGATTTTGAATATTAGCCCCTTTGTCCAGACTGAGTCAAACGCTTTCTCTACATCAAGGAAGCAGCCTACTGTCTGCTCCCTTTTATTGAGGGCGTTTGTAGAATCAGAGAGGAATTTGAGCAAAGCGTGAAAAGTGGAGTGCTGGGGCTTGAAGCCAAATTGGGTATCTTGCCTGAAATTTAGGTCGAGGCAGGTATTTTCTATGTGTTGGCGGACTATTTTTTCGAAAAGTTTGCCCAGGTTGGACAGAAGAGAAATTGACCGGAATTCGTTAAGGTTTTTCGAGCTTCCTTTTTTGGGGATCATCATCAGGAAATTATGAATTATTGAGGCAATTATTGAAGATAATTGTCAGAAATTCTATGGCGACAGGTGGGAATTTTTTGATAACTTTGTTGGATGTGAGAAGCGCCGTATTTATACTTTACAATTTATCCTAGAACCTTCCCGTAAATTCTATTCTCCGAACCCAAAGTTTACTAAGATGTCACTAACCTAAAGTTGTTTCTATTTCCAACAGATGTCGCTTGTGTCACTTTGTTGCTCGCAACAATACGTTAATTCACAGATCTATCTTCTTCAAATGAATGGAGAGAAAGAATTGTATACATACGAGGTGTGATCCAAAAATACGGTGAATGAATTTTTATAGTAGCAACTGTGGACCATTTGAAGTTATCCGTCTGATAGCCTGATTCTTTGAGAAAGTCAGTGCTAAGTTTGAACAAGTTCTGATTGTGACTTTTTAGTCGGCTTCCAGAATAGCAAGAGTGAAGTCATGTTTACCGTGTCTAGCGCACATCATGGATTTCGAATAACGTGTTAATATTAAGTTTTGCTTTAAGGTGCCGAAAAGTCCCAAAGAAGATCACGAATTCTTAAAATCAGTGTATGGCGATAATGTGGTGGCTCTGAAGACTCTGTGTACAAGTGTTATGAGTGATTTAAAAGCGAAAATAATCGGTTGAAGACAAGCAACAGTCGGGACGTCCTTCGACCTCAAAAATCACACGAAAACGTGCAAAAAGTGGCAAAACGAATTCGTCCGAAAAGGCGATTGACAATTCCAGAGCTTAGGGAAGAGCTGAAAATCTCGCATGGGTCTATACAAAGCCAGAAAATTGGTTCAATGGCTTCATCTTTCATCACCACAACGAACGCCTCGTGCCACACCTCGCTTCTGATACGCGAGTTTTTTGCGATTTCTGGCTCTTCCCAAAAATAAAAACTTCACTAAAAGGAAACAGTTTTGACACCTTTTTTTACATTTAGAGGGCCACGACAGAGCGGTTGAAAGCCCTTCCGAAAGAAGCCTTCCAGAAATGCTTCTAATCACGGAATCAACATTGGGATAAATGTATCGCTAGCCAAGGAGGGTATACACTGAAACAGATCTATGTATGTACATAAACTGTTTGTAATAAAACCAATCAACGTATTTTTTGATCACACCTCGTAGATATAAAAGAATTCTTTAAAAGCGTTTTTCGCAACTTAACCCAGAACACATACCAGAGAGGATAATCACCCCGATTTCGATTATACTTCTGTTAATTATATCTGTCGATAAGATTTATTGAAGATACTCTGTTTTTTATATGTTCCAAAATTTAATGTAATATAGTAGAGGCCTCAAACATAAAAAAGCTGCACACCATCTACTTAAGTATAGTTCGATCTTCGATCGTCATCTGCTAAATGGATATAGTTGGTAAGAATCTCTCCACCACGACGACGTCCGTGGCTTGTGGTACAACGCAATATTATATATTATTATAGCTTATTTATTAATGACCTTTCTGAGGTTGCTGAAGATGCTAAGATCACGTCAATCATGTAAGTACATGTGATCATAATGTCCAGCTGTAAAAAGCTGTAAAGACCTACGTTGTGCACGTTAATTGAGGGAGCATAAAAGAATAACTCCGGCTAAATGGGCTATTGCTTAGTAGGCCTACAAAACCGCTCGGCATTTCTTTCTAAGTCAGTTTTCACTAGACGATATTGGCATTCTACTTGAAAATTGGAATATTTATTCTAGTTTTTGCCTATACATACTTAGAATTGTATTAAACATGAAAAATGTTTTGATAAGGCCGGTCGCCCACCGACAAGATAAAAATATCAGAAGTTAGAAATAATGAGATAATGTATGTACAGACGTGTGCAAAAAAAACAGGTGTTTAATGCAAATTAAACTTTTGGTCGAATATTTTTAAATTTTGCCAGCAAAAATAGCATTTTTTTTTTAATTTAGAAGATATTCAGAGGAGTCAGTACCAAAATTTGCAAGTTTCATACATTTTTCAATGCGAATTTCTGGCAACCTTTTTGTAGCAGAATAATGATTTACATATATCTTAAATTAAAGGTAGCGAAGAAGTCTAGTAAATAACGTCGGCGAAAATTTAAAAAAAGGGTATTGGAATGCAGATATTAGCTCGGAAACTTAAAAATTGAAGTCTTTTAAATCAAATTCCTGTGAGTAGGTATTCTCATTTGTTTAAATTGTGACTATTTTAGAAAGACAAAGCCTAGATCTAGCAAATAACGTCGAGTTTTTTCATTTTTAATGGCGCTTTTTATAATTATTTGACTCTAATAGTAATTATTTTTTCTCCCGATATTTCACCGAAGAGAAATTGCAATATTTTGTTGAAAGTCGTTGCAATACAAAGCAACATATCATATTTAGCAATTATGAGCAAAAACAATTTAGGAGAGTTAATGCTCCTTAAAAATTTTCAACTTATGTGAACTGCAAATATTCATTTTTCGTCTTAAATTGCCGCATGTTGGGTTTCTGTCTTTTACGCTAGATGTCTCTAATGTGACTTGTGGTCTAGGTCTAGGCTAATTTTATAAGATTATTTACTGTCAGGACACAAACCTACGTATAGTAAATTTTATTACCTACAGGTTCACTGATATCTAAATTGAAACATTTGCTGAGTACTGACTCCTCTTAAAGTAAAGATAACGTTTCTCAACAAAAAAAAAGAAAAAGTACAAATAATGACAAAAATTTAAATTCACCAAAATATTTGTTTAAAAAAATATTTGTATCGTTCAGAGAAGTGAAATTTTATTGCAAATATTCTGAATAAAATGTTTCTAAATTTAATTTTCCTCTAAATTATTTATTTACACCTAGTACAGGGTGGGTCATGAATTAGTTTACATTTAAATTTGATTTTTCGCGCAAACACATGCGTTGTGGGGCGAGGGGAGGGAAATTTATTCACAATGGAACTGTTTACGGGGCCACGGCGCACCTATTGTGTAAAGCAATTTTATTTAAATAACAGTTCGCTCATTATTGTGAGGCGTTGAGAACCATTTACGCGACATACATTAGTAGTGTTATTTTTATAAAGAAATGGTTAAAGAAATTTGAAGAGACTGGATCGACTCGACACTAAAATGTGAGACACAAACCGGCGTGACCCAAGGACTTCTCGAAGTGAAAAGGACGTGCAGAAAGTTTTTACTGCCGTTCGACGCGATCCAGATTTATCGACTCGCAAACGTTTATTCTGACATGCTCAAGAGTTCACTTTGGACTACGATCTTTGTATGCTGTCTGGCATCACCTGATTCCGCGAGTTAGATCTTAATTGGTAACAGCACTTAACTAATCTACCCTTATTTTTTTATACAGATGTGGCAATGTATCCACTGAAACGCACAGCCTTAGTAAAACTAGAATGTGCATTAAAAGCTTGCCTGCGCTATGCTTGCAGACTGGGACGACAGTGTCACGTACATTAATCTTCTACTCCCGGGGCCGTTAGGCAAGGCCTATGAGCTCAACGCCTTGACTCTAATTTTTAGGAGAAGGCATAGCATGTTGCCCAAATACATTCAAGAAACCATGGTCTGGAGTAACCATGACAGGTGCAGATTAGTCCTGCCTAGATTCAGGACGCATTTTGAAGATAGAAGCATATACCAAGTTGGGGCGAGTCTCTGGAACTCTTTGCCTGAGCGGGTCAGGTTAGTTGGCTCGATTAGCAGATTCAAAGAGCTTGTGATCGAACATATCACTGGCTAGACTGAACTTTTTGGTCCGTTCTCATGCCGCGACTGAGTTTACACGGGCTGAGATTAAATTTAAAGTTATTCGTTTCTATTTTATTTTTGATTGTTATTTGATGACACACGTTTATATTAAAAAAAAAAAAACCTACTGAATTTAATATTATATTCTTCAAACCTTCTAAAACCTTCCATATTCATCCGTAAATAAAGTAACCTCTTCGCCAGCTCCCGTACGATAAAAATCGAAAAATATTTCATCAAGCCTGGATTTGGCCGCTTTTTCAAAATCAGGAATACACAAAAGTTGCATGTTTTTATTTTTTTTATTTTTCACTTTTCGGGTAAAAGAATTCTTCACTTCACAGCTAGGAAGTGCTAACTTCATCAACCGCGAAATGGCAACTGACGCAATTAAAACCACAACTTCTTCCTCGCATCTAAAGCAATAAAGTACGCAATTATCTAGGACATACGATAATTTCCAAAAATTTAAAAACTGATAACAGCGAACAAACCGTAAAACATCAGTAAAAACTGAAGATAAATACTTTTCATTTTACAACATTTGGATAACTTTGAAGTAGAAGTACAATTGAGCTGTGTTTATTTTGAAAAATGTACATAGATACAAGATAAAAAATTATGGAGATGCCTAAAAGTGGATTAGAAATTTTATTCTGTCTTTTATTATAGCGTATTAAAAAAGTAGATCAACGACGCAAAATTGTAACGCTAACTAAATATATCTAAGGAATCCAAAAGAAACTAATAGTGTTCCACATGGAACTTAATTTCAGACTCTTTGTGCATATTTAGAGCATTGATGATGGGAAGTAGTCCGTCTGTTTGTAATCGCATCTCCAATTACCACGGACATTAAAAGGAAGCCGGTTTCGTAGTGGAATGGTAGTTCTAACACATTTCGCCAGTCTTCTAGAATAATATCTAACAAGATCAGGACGAATGGCCAATAATACATATAAAAGGTTTGTTTGGAAATTATTTTGGTCTTTTACAGGAAATTTAAAATATATCAAAACCCTTATGACGATAATAGTAGGTATATACATGTAAAAGCGAGACGCATAAGTTTATGAAAATATGAATTATATACAGCTCGATAAAAATTAAACAATACATGACCCATTATAGCAACCCTAAATTGCTCTAATTCGCTTTTTGTCAATCTCTTTCTCTCAAAATGCTACCCTAATAAAGGTAATTCCTTTTACAATCACAATTCAAAAGGCTCTTATCGGATCAGAGACTTTAATTTTTTCTCAAACTCTACTTAAAGCTCAATTAAATCGACTGATTTTATATGAGGTGCAACTACCAATTATTAGAAAGCCGAGATTCAAAATAATAAATGTTCATGAAAAAATGGAAGAGGCTGAAATTGTAAGTTGTCTAAAAGCTTAAAATATATTCCTGAAAAATGCTGAAATAAAAGTGATTCATGTGATTAACATTAGTATAAGGCTAAGAAACAGCATCTTTATGATATCGTGATTGAAATCGACAGAATTTCCAACGAGTTGATTTTAGAACAGAGAAATGTGAATATAAAATGGGGGAAACGCACCGTATAATGGAAGATGTATATATTAGAGGATGCTTTAAGTGTTATGGATTTAATCATCTTGCAAGGAATTGCACAAATAAAAGGGCTTGCAAGAAGTGTTCTGGCGAACATGACCTTAAAGAATGCCAGGATACAGAAACTGTGTGTGTAAATTGTAAACAAGCTGCAGAAAAATTGAAATTAAATATTGATGTGAACCAGAATGCTTGGAGCTCAGTATGCCCGGTGTTGAAAAGACGATTAAAAAATTCAAGAAATAAATACTTTTGTAGCGAGTAGCAATCAGCGAAAGATGTGATACAAATTATGTATTTGAATATCCAAGGTATGTCAACAAACTTCAATGAATTAGAAATCTTGATTCATCTTAAAGACCCAGATATTGTGGTAGTCAGTGAAAAACATTTAACAGAGGACATAGAGTAATAGAGTAATTTCGTTATAAGTTCTATTGTAATTAATGGATTGTGACGTTCAAACCTTTATTTAAAAGAACACATATTGGCCTTTCTAAGAATGTATAATAAATTATAATTGTGCCTTCAATTATTTAAAAACAAAAAACACAGTTTTCTCTAGAATTTTTTATTTCACCAAAATTTGTGACGCGCTTCAGTGTTCATTTTTTATTCGAAATATCACCATTGCACGAACTTGGCAAAACTATGCAAAAATTTGCGCATTATGTTCCCTTTCCAAATTGACCTCCCTAAGTGCTATCAACAATAACAATCAAAAGTTATAAGCAAACATTTAGAAGATGTGCCCATCGAGGTAATCTTCAGTTTTTTCGTAGGACTCTATCTAGCCCTATGATTATTTGGTTAGTCCGGGCCGGATTAAAAATGAGATGTTTTCGTTATCGTGTGACTAGACGTGTTTTAAATTGCTCGTCTTTTGTTAATTAATCTGTCGATCATTTCTGGGATAAAATGCAAAAGAAGGGAGAAAAAGAGGAAAACTTGCTTAAAGTAATCTGTAGATAGTGTAAATATCGGTAAAGGTTTGTTTGCCGCCTCTGGCTGATTGGCGCTTGGCAATTGCTGTAATTGTGCGTGGCGCCCTGCGCTATAAAGTACGAAAAATTAGCGCGGCTTTCCATAAAATCATATTAATTTGTATCCAATGATTATTGTGATTAAGTGATTATATATCAACATGAATTTAAACTGCAAAAAATGCGACAAAATTATTGGAAGAAGTGATGCTAAAATTCTTTGCAACGGCTTTTGTGGCCGGCTGATTCATATAAAATGTGCTCTGTTATCGGAATATACCGCTAACTTGATAAACGAAAATGTTATCTACCTATGTAATGAATGCAAAAATTGCATAAACTCGATGTCGAAAAAAATTGATTCTGTTCTATTTGCAGTAAATGAGAATAAAAAAATTATTCTAAATCAAGAGGATGAAATGAAAGCTCTGAAAGTACAAATTTTGAAATTATGTGATGAAAAGGAAGTTATGTTAAGCGAAAAAAATTCAAATGCCATATGTAAGGAAAGTTACGCTAACCAGCTTAAAAAATCTCCAGATCTACCCGTAATCGGTAAACCAATAATTAAGCAGGACAGTAAAACAACTCGAGAAGAAATTAAAGAAACTATTAATCCTAAATCGTTATCGCTTCAAATAAGTGGTGTAAAAAATATGCAAAGTGGAGCTATTTCAATTAATTGCGAGAATAGAGAGTCAGTTGAAAAAGTGTCTAAAGAAGTCAGGGAGAAGCTGGGAAATAAATATGAAATAAAACCCTTAAATTTGCGAAATCCGAAAGTTATTGTGGTTGGTTTAAAGGAAAAAATTAATGAGTCGGAATATATGAAAGCGTTAAAACTGCAAAATGGCATTACAAGAGGTGTGAAATTTCAAATGCTGGGGTTTTAATCATGAAGCAAAATATTGCAAAAGTGATTAAACCTGTCCTAAATGTGCTGGAAATCATGATGGGAAAAATTGTGACAACATTTATCTGAAATGTGTGAACTGTGAATGGGCAAAAGAAAATCTCAAGGTAAAAGTTGACAGTGATCATGATGCTAGAAATAAAGATTGTCCTGCATTTGCATATCAAAGAAAATTAAAAGTTGAAAAGAATCGTGTTCTGTATTAGCAATTAAATTCTATAAAAGGCTTATACTTAAACATTCAAGGGCTGATTAATAATATAGAGCAACTCGAAGTTCTAATTAGTGAAGTAAAATATGAATTTATAGTTTTAAGTGAAACTCATTTAGTTAAAGATATCAGTGATAGTGAAATATCTCTACATGGATATACGGCTATTAGATGCGATAGTTCATCTAAACACACCAGGTGGTGTTGTGATATATATTAAAAATGAATGGCAATATGAATTAATAGATAAAATCGTTATAAATAAGGACGTATGGTTCATGTTGCTAAGATTACAGTGCAGTGATTTCCAATTTTTAGTTGTAGCCCTATATAAGTCTCCACAAATGAATAAACGAGAGTTCTGTGACTTTTTTCAGCAACAAATGGATATTATATTTGACGCAAATGATAGGAATGTTATTATAGCAGGTGACTTTAACATCAACTGGCTGGATAATAATATATATAAGGATCAGTTGAAACAGGTAATTGTTGATAATGCATGCAAACAGATAATTACTCAACCAACAAGAGTGACTGCACAATCCGAAACTCCAATAGATTATATTATAACTAATCATGCAGGCGTTAGAGGACTGGTTGATACCAAACGACAAATTAGTGATCACGAGACAATTGAAATTTCTATAACAAAGATGTGTAGCGCAAAAAGTGATATTAAAGAGAAAGATATTCAATTTTTTTAAATACAGAAAAGATTGTTTCGTGCGTGATATTAATAATAGTTATATTAAGAGTATAGGTGATGTAAATGATGTGAACGTAAAACCATCAATAATGCAAAATGAGTTACAAAAAATCTGCCTAAATTATATGTCAACAAAAAATTGTAAAATATACCATAATGATTGGTTTGACTCGCAGTTATTAAAAATGAAACAACGTAAAATAAAAAAGCATGAAATAGCTATGTTATTAAAATCTGAAATATCTTGGGAGCAATATAGAGTGGCCAGAAACATTTATAACGCGTGTCTTAAAAGAACTAAGAATAATAAAATATAAAGAAAAATAGACAATGCCACTGACCAAAAATCGATGTGGAAAGTCTTTAATTCCTGTGTATTAAAAGAAAGTCGTAAGGAAATTAAAGAAGTGACTTTCGGGAGTACTACTTATAATGACTCTGATGTAATAGCCAATGAGTTAAATAAATATTTTATAAACAGTGTAATTGATATTCATGCATCCATACCAGTTGTAGCTTACTGCAACTTAGTGGATGAAGCGATAAATACGTTTTTATTTGACCTAGTAACGTTAGAGGATATTTATAGATTTCTAGGAAAATTAAATACAAAGCACATAAATACTGCAATGTTTAAAGATGCATTTAACATAATTGGTCCAGCTTTATTAGAAATAGTGAACTCATCATTCTTGAATGGCGAATTTCCAAGTACGTGGAAAGAGTCTATGGTAATGCCAGTACAGAAGGTTGCAAACTCCAAAAAGTGTGACGACCTGAGGCCTATAAACATGCTTCCCATATACGAAAAAGTACTGGAGAAAGCATCGCAGTTACAACTGGAAAAGTATCTGGAATCAAATCACTTAATCGTTGAACATCAATCGGGCTTCAGAAACAGTCACTCGTGTGAAACTGCTATTACTTGGGTTATCTGTGAATGGAAAGGTTTAATAGATGACGGTCAAATTGTCATTGCTGTATTCTTAGACCTAAAACGAGCTTTCGAGACCATAGACAGGAACATTCTTCTGGAAAAATTAAAAAAATATGGAATCAAGAACAAAGAAGAAAATTAGTTTTAAATCATACCTAAATAATCGGACACAAAGAACTAAAGTCAACGACGTTATATCTGAAGATCTTCAAAATAATCTTGGAGTTCCACAAGGATCAATATTAGCTGCCGTATTGTTCTTAATTTATATTAACGATATGGGCAAAGTAATTGAGCACAGTCAATTAAGACTTTTCGCTGACGATGCTCTTATATATATATCCGGACATGACATAAATGAGTGTACTAATAAAATCAATAGTGACCTTGCAAGAGTTAATTTATGGATGAAAATGAATAAACTAAAAGTGAACATGTCAAAAACAAAGTGTATGATACTTAATTTTTTTTTTTTTTTATATATTATTAAGCCAAGCTCAGGGGATACCCTATGATGCAAAGCACAGCATGGCAGGAAGGAGATAGGGAAAGGATTAGGGGATATGAGGAAAGTGGCGGAGGTGCCGATGTATGTCGCCCTTAAACTTCCGCAGATTGTATGCCGGAGGAAAAACAGAAGATGGTAAGCTGTTCCACATTCGCACTGTTCGGGATAAAAAAGCATCTCTGAATTTTACTGTACGGCCGAAAGTAATTTGAAGGGTTAAAGGATGTGCGCGGTTTGCAGCGCGAGTATTGCGTGCAGGAATCATTCTACAAGGGATTAGACTAGATATTTCATCAGAACATTGACCATGCATATAGCGATAAAGGAGCGAAAGGCATCCAACATTGCGGCGGTGCTCGAGTGAGTCGATATGACAAGTTATTGCCAAATCGCCAATGAGCTTGAAGGCTCTCTTTTGGACAATATCCAATGAAGCTAAGGCTGTGCGACCAGCCCCGGCCCATATATGGGAGTTGTATTCCATTCTAGGTCTAATGTAGGACTTGTAGAGGAGCGCTAGATTTGACGGGCTGAAATATTTCTTACACCTTTTCAGAAATCCAAGACATTTCGATGCTTCTTTGGCAACAGAGAAGATGTGATCTGTCCAGTTTAACTTACTGGAAATATTAATGCCAAGAATGCTTAGTGACGGTGAATCAGAAATGAATGCTCCATCAAAAGAAACGGGTGTGGTTAAGTTATGATCTTGTTTTAATGAGATAAGACAGCTTTGGGACTTTGATGCATTGAATTCGACGCGATTCGCTTTGCCCCAAGCGAGGATATTGGCAAGATCGTTATTCAATGATCTAGTCATGCAATCTCGTTTAACACATGCAGCATTCCCCCTGGATTCTGCAAGAGTGTCAAAGGAGTAAGCGAAATCAAGAGTACTGTCATCTGCGAAACTATGGATGGGATTGAAAGTAAGGGAAAGCAGATCATTAATGAAAATTAAAAAGAGAGTTGGAGAGATAACAGAGCCTTGAGGTACACCGGCATTTATGGGATGCGATTCAGACGTAACGCCATCTAATACAACACGTATTTGGCGACTAGATAGGAAACTTTCAATCCATAATACAAGAGGAGGGGAGAGACCAAGTGCTTTGAGTTTCTTAGGAATAGGCTGAACGTGAGCTAGCTTCCAAGCAGTTGGAAATTTTCCTGTCGAATAAGACAAGTAGAAGAGTTTGCGCAGAGGTTTAGCCAAGGATGAGGCGCAGCTTTTAATTAACAGGGGCGAAAAACCATCAGGACCTGCGGCTTTGGAGACGTTGATCCCCTTAAGGACCCTGACCACATCCCTCGTACGAACGTGTATTGGCTCTTGTACACATTCACACGGGCGATGCAAAACAGGTGTTTGTGAAGTTGGTGGAAGACGAGAATTTGAAGCGAATCTAGCAGCTAAAATATTAGCTTTATCCAGGGAGTCAACAATCACTTCACCATTATTAAGTAGTGAAGGTATAGAGGAACTGGTGAAATTGTTCCTGATGGTTTTGACCAGGGACCAGAAACCTTTGCTACCTTTGCGGCTTGTCAAGATTCTTTGTCTAATATTCTGGTCAAAAAGAAATTTTTCTCTCTGGATAATGGACTTGCAGGTGTTCCGTGCAGTCTTGTAGACTTGTTTCATTTCCGGACATGGATGCAATTGATAGGCGCGAAAAGCAGACTCTTTCGCTTTTATAGCTTGGTTGCACTTATCGTTAAACCAGGAGCGATCATGCTGTTGTTGAGACCTGCTGTAAGAATATGGAATGTATTCACGCATGCCAAGATTTAGTATGTTACTAAATTGTAATGTGCATTCATCAACATCCCTCGAAGCAAAACAGACCGACCAATCAATTTCTTTAAGATACTTATTGAGACTTTCCCAATCAACATTCTTATATTTGGCACTAGCCTACTTGTAGGTGGAGCAGTTGGTCGGCACAGGTTTGAGGTGGTAAATTGAGCCGTGATTAAACAATGGTCTGAATTTCCAAGAGGGGAACCGACTGAAATAGAATATTTGTCAGGATGAGATGTTAGAAACAAGTCGAGTAAATTAGCTTTATCTCCAGCTGCATCAGGAATTCGCGTTGGTGCATCCACTAGCTGTTGCAAATTAAATGATTCACAGAAGAGTTCAACGAAACGGCCCGCAGGACTTGTGGTAGAAGAATGTCTGAGCCACGGTATATTATGAACATTAAAATCGCCTGCCAGGACGATTTCGGAAGAGGGGGAAACAGAAAGCAAATGATCAATATTGTTGGAGATATTGTCAAATACGAATACCGTGTCGTCATCAGACATATTTGGGCTGCGATAAAGGAAACAGAAGTATATGATGTGCTTGTGAAGTTTGAACCTAATCCAGATATAATTAAACTCTGGATTAGCAGAAGGAAAATCTTGAAGAATAGTAAAGGCCACATCATTCCGAATATATACTGCGATCCCTCTATGCTGAGAAAAAAGAGGCACGAAGCTGTAACCAGGGATACTTAATGATTTAAGTTTGCCTAGTATTATGTTGGACAATGAACTTATTGAAGTTGTGTGTGAAATAAAATATTTAGGTGTTATAATTGATAATAAACTAGTATTTAAAGAACATATTAATTATATATGTAAGAAAATTGCAAAAAAAAATCCATTTTTTTAAAAGAATTAGACGTAAATTGTCCATTCTAACTGCCATAAAAGTGTATAACACAATAATAAAGCCACATTTTGAGTACTGCTCAACCATTTTCTATATGGGACTGAACCAATCTATTGACAGACTACAAAAATTGCAGAATAGGGCAATGAGATGTATACTACAATGTCATCGGGGAACACCAATACGGATAATGTTGGAAGCATTGAAGTGGATGAATATTAACCAACGATTAACTCTTAATGTTTTAACTATGGGTCACAAACTTAAAAATAAATTACTACCAAGCTATTTATGTCGGAATCTAAAATATGTTGGAGATAGTCAGCCGTACCAGTTAAGAAATAACAATAATTTCAGATTAGATCGATTAAGAACAACTAGGGCACAAAATTCAATCATGTATAAAGGTATACAGTTATTCAATAATCTACCAGTTGCAGTAAAAGAAGAAATGAATTCAAAAAATTTTAAAAAATTAGCGATAGTATATATTAAATTGAATATCTCCTGAAATGAACTTGTAATTATAATTGTAGCAAAAAAAAAGGCAGCTATTGTTGCTAATAAATAAATATTATTATTATTATTATATCTCCCCCTACGACAACCACTTATATGTCATTATACGGGAATCTGAACTGGCTATTAGATAGTGTACTTTTCGATTTCGAATTTCGAAAATGGAGGCGTAATTTCGAAAAAACACTTTTTTACCAAACTTGATATTTACGTAAATTTCGTTATTCCCGATCTTCATTTTTGCGGGAGGGGCAAGCTCCGGGAGGGGCGGGAGTTCAAAGCAAAAGTATTATGTACGAGAAAGCAATGTGCGGGTACTTGAATCAAATGTGTGGTTTTGTTCAGTTTCAATTGGAAGTTATAAAAAATACAAGATAGGGGCAATCTACCATTCACCTAGTGCAAGTGATTCGCTATTTTTAAATTTTTTTTAAGTAATATGTGAAGATTTCTTTGATTGTTCAGAAGAAGGTGTAATATCCGGAGACTTCAACATTGACTGGATGAAAGAAGATTATTATGGTAAGAAAGTTAAATCATTAATAGAAGATATGGGTTTGAGTCAAATTATAGAAGACTATACATACAAGAGTAACAAGTAACTCTAAGTCCTTAATTGACTATTGCGTGACAAATGACTGGAAGGTGAATGCAATCGTTGATAATACTATAAGCTTAAGTGATCACAATGTGGTATTTGTTCACATAAATAAGAAAGTAAGCATGTTAGATGGAGAAAATGTAAGTAAAATTTGGAAAAGCTATGATAGCGATAAAATATGTGATGAACTAAGAAGTTATAGTTGGGATGACCTAAAGTCTTTAAATATGGATGGACAGAGTACATAAATTTATGAAAATAATGAAAGATAGTGTAAATAAATTCATAGTTATTAAAAACAACAGTAGATTGATAGAGTATAGGCAGAAGTGGTATAATACACATTTGGATGAGCTGAGAATCAGAAAAGAAACATTACATAGAAAAGCTAAATTTTTTTGTAATAAAGATGATTGGATGTTGTATAGAAATGCTAGGAATATATATAGTAACATGTTAAAAGTATCAAAAGAAAACTGCATAAGTAATGATATTAAAGCGGCCAAAAGTAATGCAAAAAGGATGTGGCGAATGATAAAGGAACTGTTGTATAGAAAAAGCAATAATGGCATAAAAAAGATAAATTTAAATGGAGTGGAAGTAGATAATGCATATCAGATAGCAGAGCAACTAAATACGTATTTTATAGAAAGTATTCAGGAAATAAATGGCAGCATACCTGACACTTATTTAAGTACAGCGTCTAGTATTACAAGAAAGGCTAGCTTTACATTTAAAGAAATAAATATTGAACATTTACGAAAAATTATTGGTGAACTTAAGAGGAAAAGTGATTCAGACATGGTAGACGCTAAAGTAATTTCAGATGCTTTACCTGTTATAGAGACGACTCTGTTATGTATAATTAATGACTCACTAAATTCAGGAGAGTTTCCCAAGAATTGGAAGGAATCTCTTATTACACCTATTCCTAAAATTCAACATGCAATTAAATGCGAAGATTTTAGACCCGTGAACGGTTTAAAAATGTGTGAAAAGGTTTTGGAGAAAGTGGTTAAGCAACAGATCATGGATTTCATAGGAATAAACAGCATAATTATAGACAATCAATCTGGCTTTCGTAAGACTCATTCGTGTGAGAGCGCAATAAACTTAATAGTTGCAAAATGGAAAAAATTCCTGGATGATGGAGAAAGTGTTGTGGCAATATTTATAGATTTTAAAAGGGCTTTTGAAACTTTAGACAGGAAATTATTACTAAGTAAACTAGAAAGATACGGCATATCCGGCAAAGAAAACAATTGGTTCAAGAGCTATTTAGCAGGACGATATCAACAGACAAAAGTGAATGGTGTAACGTCATCAAAAAGGTTATGTGAATTGGGTGTACCCCAGGGATCGGTATTAGGACCTATACTTTTCTTACTATATGTTAATGATGTAGTGACGCAAATTAAAACTTGTGAGTTGAACTTGTTTGCAGATGACATGGTGTTGTTCTTGGCTGGTCGAAATATTGAAGACATAGTTACTAAGGTAAATAGAGATTTAAAGAAACTCAATGAATGGTTAAATTTTAATAAACTTAAATTAAATGTGCAGAAGACTAAATGGATGTTAATTACAAATAAGAAAAATATCGATACTGGATTGTTGAATATGTGTGTAGACAGCAACATTTTACAAAGGGTTAAAGACATCAAAATATTTAGGTATCATAATTGACGAAAAATTGAAATTCAATGAAAATGTGAACTACATTTGTAAAAAGGCTAGTAAAAAAGTGAATGTGCTACGAAGACTAGGAAATAAACTAAATGTTATCCAAAAAATTAGTGTTTATCAGACAATAATAGCGCCGAATTTTGAATACTGCCCTTCAATTTTATTTCTGTGTAGTGAACTTGATATAAGTAGAATGCAAAAAATTCAAAATAAATCAATGCGGGTAATTTTGAAAACGTCACGATATGAGCCTATTAGGGCAATGCTTGAAAGACTTTGATGGATGTCTGTAAAACAAAGAATAATTTATAAAACGCTGATTTTTATATATAAAATAATAAATAAGTTAATGCCGAAGTATCTTACAAATTTTGTAATATTCAATTGGAAAGTTCAGTCGAGGATCTTACGCAATAGAGAGGATATTCATTTACCAACAGTTATGCATACTTTTACACAAAACTCTCTCTTTTACAAGGGAGTAAGGATGTACAACAGCTTACCATCAGGAATGAAAATGAGTCGTTTAAATCAGTTTAAAAAAGAATTATGTGAATTTGTAAAAAGAAATTATATTTAACCAATTTGAATTCCAAGAAATGAATTGTATTTTATAATTAGAATCTCTCTAAATAAAGTATTATTATCATATTTTATTATGTAGAATTATGTATGTACATATGTACGTATGTATAATAACAATCTCTGTGAAAATATATCTCAAATGGTTTTTTTTTCATTATATTTTTTAGTTCTTAACCCTTATATGTCTACAAACAGTTCTGGCCATACCTATTGATTAATTTAACAACGATACCAGTACTTGAGCGACAATGTCACTGCAATATTTTTGGCCAATCGCCTGATTTTTTCGTTTTCGTGGCCAAAAAGCAACAACTAAAGGCGCCATTTCTATCAATAAGTAACTCTTTCCGTACAGGGGAAGAACACGGATGTACTCAATACATTCTCCCAAAACCATGCACTATAACAAACACATTGACCACCAAAACAACCGGAAGTCATTATCAATTACAATAAAAACTAGGGCAGTGTGGATTTGGGAACAAATTGTTACTAAATATTCTTGTGACATACCATTCCCGTTTTTTACAATATTTGCAACGTAGGAACATTGTCTACGTACATAAATTAATCACAACCGCCTATTTTTACATTGTAGAGCACCTTGCCCAGCCAAGCATTGAGATGAGAATGAATAACGCACAGGTCATGAAGCAGTTCAGTTCTCGATTGAAGCATATTTTGGTGCCTCATTGCAGCTAATACCGATTTCCATTGATATTTCAAGAAAAGTGCACATCAATCAATGGAAAACTAATTCAACAGAACAAGAATTTGGCGTGATTATGGATGAATTTGGTATTTTGTATTGATTTATTAGTACTTTCATTAATACTATTTATAAAATGTAACTAATTATAAAATAATTCAAATTTCTAGCAAAATTTTGATTGTATATTAAAATTTTAATTTCACATAATTTAAAAGTTTTTTTTTTAATTCTTTTATATTCAATTCATTTTTAATATTCATTGGTCGGTTATAGTACATCTGTAAGACTCGGTATGTCACCATGTTCTGGGCCTTCTTTGTCTTATACATATTCAGCCTGAAGTCTCCACCGTCTCTCAATTGATAGGATTGCACATCATTAACATATATTGCCATTTGACATAAATATTTAGGTAGCATATTCCTTTTTAATTTATATACGAAGAATAATACATTAAAAAACGTCCTCTGTTTCACACTCAACCAACATAGAGTGTCTAACATATGTGTAATAGGAGTGTACCTATTGCACCTTATTATCGATCTCATTGCCCTGTTTTGGAGTTTTTGTAGCCGATTCATCATTTCATTACTACACATGAATAACACTGTAGAGCAGTATTCAAAATGAGGCTTAATCAATGTATTATAAACACTTATAGCCGTTAATAAAGATAGTTTGTTTCTAATACGTTTAAAAAACGAAATTATTTTACACACATAGTCTATATAACACTTAAAGTTCAAATTATTGTCTATTACAACACCGAGATATTTCATTTCATTTACAAACTCAATTTGATCATTTTCTAGCACCAATTGCCTCGTATTCGCTCCATTTACTATCATTCCTTTCGTTTTTAACACATTTAATTTCAGTCTGTTCATGCTCAACCATTCATTCAATCAATCTACCGTGTGTTTTATGGTTAGTGGCTCTTCTGTGCCTTTCTATTGGCCATAATCTTCTTGGAGTTCATTAAAACATAATAAATCATTCTCACCGGTTATATACCTATATCAATGTGTCATCTGCGAATTGCACAATTTTTTAATGTTTCAACACCAAAAAGAAATATCATTTATATATAATAGGAACAATATCGCAGCCAACATTGTGCCTTGAGGAACTCCCTGATCTATTGTTATTTCCTTAGATATGGTTCCGTTAATTTTTGTACATTGTGTCCTGTTACTCAAATACGTTTCAAACCAATTCTTTTCTATTCCTCGTATTCCATATTTGTCTAATTTTTCTAGTAAAATTTTCCTATCCACAGTCTCAAACGCTCTTTTTAAATCTAAAAATACGGCTATAATAACTTTTTTCCTATCTCTCTCTTCCTTACACTTCGACATCAATAGGTTTATGGCCGTTTCACAGGAGTGTATAGGACGGAATCCAGATTGACAATCAGCAATTATCGAATTAAATTCGATATACTTTTGTAATTGTGTCTGTACAACCTTTTCCATTATCTTCTCGTGATTTGTTACCATGTTTATTGGTCTAAATAATTCACATCTTTTTGTTCCTTTTATTTTTTCAACTGGAACGACAATGGATTGCTTTCAGGAAAGATCCCTGTTGTTAGTGATTCATTTATGATATCAACTATTATCAGTCCTAACTCTTCTATGCAATCAATAATCATACTTGCATTTAACAAGTTAAAATCTCTTTTTTTGTTCATTAAACTCAAACTGAATTCTCTCGAATCTGAAGATTGACTCAACTGGCTAAATACAGTTCTTATAGGGTAAATAATTAATAGATCTACTTACTTCATGTATAATACTGTTTACAAAGAAAGTATTCATCTTTTCTGCAATAGTGAGCTCAGAATAGAATAGAATAGAATAGAATATTTGTTTATTTGGGAGAGATACTACAAGATTTACATATCTTTTTCTTAGCACCAATTAGAGTGGAAATACTGAATAGAAATAAGTAAACTAAATTAAATATTAATACTACAACAATGATAATAGATGGGAGAAAAAAAACAATATAAACAATAATAACAAATAAATTATACAAAAATGAATTACGAAAAACAATTATAGTAAATGAAAATAAATTAGGATAAAACCAAATTAGATAGCTTCGATAACAAAAAAATAATCTGCGCGTGTGGGTCACAACAGCAAAACTACTTACGTCAAAAAATTTACAACAAGACGCCTGAAAGTGCCGATCGAGTTAGCCTTCTGGATATTGTGTGGTAATGAATTCCACATTCGTGTGACTTGAACAATGTAGGATCCATCAAGTACAGAGGACTGAAAACGAGGTATTTGCAGTTTATAGCCTCTGGCAGAGTTCAAGGGTTGAAACATGGTCCTCAAGTAAGCGGGCTGAGAGTCATGCAACAGATTGAAAAGGAAGAATAATGCTCTACGCTTTAGATATACTTCAATAGAGCAACCTAGCAGTGCAAAATTCAGGTGAGAAACGTGATCGAATCTTCGTAGGCCGAAAACAAACCTTACACAATCGTTAAATGCAACATGTAATTTTCTGGAGCAGTGCGAATCTAGCTTCGGGAAAACAAGTAAACCGTGTGTGAAATGCTGTAATATTAGGGACTTGACAAGATCACAGCGCATTTTAGGGGTGAGCATTTTAGTGGACAACCATAGACGACGGAGGATGGCGTAGATCTTAGATAGGTTTGAGTTGACGAGATCACAGCACTTCATATTGGAGTTAAGGGTGACCCCAAGGTTACGGACTTTATCCACATAGGGGATTGAAGATCCATTCAAAAGAATCGGAGGAAGGGATGAAGAGTCAAGAGTGCCGAAGGAAAAGGCGATACACTGTGACTTGCCTGGATTAAGTTCAAGTTTATTGGTAATCGACCAGGTATATATATTATGTAAATCGTCGTTCATCCGAGCCGCACAGTCTTCGATAAGACCAGGTGGGCGACTGAAATAAACTTGAACGTCGTCAGCATAAATGTGAATGTTGACATCTTGAATTATATCCGGCAGATCATTAATATATAGACTGAAGAGTAGAGGACCAAGAATGGAGCCTTGTGGTACTCCAGAAGACAGAGGAAGGAAATTTGAGTGCTTACAGTCCCCAAGAGTAACCTTTTGTGATCGCCCGATTAAGAACTCCTTGATTAAGTGGACAGATCGACACGAAAAATGGAATTTATTAAATAATTTTTTTAGCAGGCTTACATGGCAAACACTGTCAAAAGCTTTGGAGAAGTCTAAAAGCGTCAGAACGCAAATCTCTCTTCTATCAACTGCAGCGCGTATGCCTGTGGTGACTTTAACGAGAGCACTTTCGCAACTATGCTTGGGTCGAAACCCAGATTGGCAGCCACTTATAAGATTGTTTTGCAGTGTGTACTGTTGAACCTGCCAGTACAGTAGCTTCTCCAGAGCCTTCGACAGGAAGCAGAGGATGCTGATGGGCCTATAATCAGCAAGAGCTGTAGCCGCAGCCTTCTTTGGAATAGGTAGTACGTGAGCTGATTTCCATGCTTTTGGGAACACCGACTTCGTAATGCAGGTATTGAAGATATGTAAAAGTGGGCCAATAATGAGCGGAGCAATTAGCTTCACAAAACGGGGAGACATATTATCAGGGCCGACTGCATTAGATTTAATAGCGAAAATTGCATTCAAGGCATCAGTTCTATCCACTCCCCGGAAACTAAAACCACTAGAGCTGGAAGAAGAATCTAAGCCTGCCAAGAACAACTGATCATTGTCTTGAGATTGATGACCAGCTATGAAGAATTCGTTAAGTTCCTGAGGGCACAGGTTGCACTTAGCCGTTCTGCCTCCATATACGCCAGCATCACGCACGTTACGCCATAACATTTTCGGCGGAACACTTATATCAAAGTTACGCTTATAATATGTACGTTTAGCCTCGCGAATTTTTACATTGACTTTGTTCCTTAAGACCGTGTAAAACTTCCGACTTTCAGGAGTCTTTAATCTACGATACCTGGAAAAAAGAAATTCCCGCTCAGCAATCAAGGATTTTATTTCGACGCTGAACCAGGGGCAGAATTCGCTTTGTATTGCCTTAGTGCGTAGCAGTACATACTTATCATAAAGGTACTGAATGGAACGATTGAGAAGGAGAACCTGGTCATCAATATTCGATTGGATGTAAATATCGTTCCAGTTATAGGACCCGCATTCGGCGAGAAGGGATTCCAAGTCAAGGTTGTTGAAATCTCTGTATCGATAAAAAGACAGGCTTGGATTTCTATTGACTCTTACATCAGAAGAAAGGAAAATAATATCATGATCTAGGGAACTAAGACAAAGTTGATTAAAAAAGAGCACTAGAGAGGGGTCAGAAACAAAAAATAAATCTAGAAGGGATGGATTATTGCAGTTATGATAAGTCGGGTAAGTATTAACTAGGTTCAAGTGCGCTGTTAGCATATCGCATACAAAATTGTCAGTATTAATGCCGTTCTTGAGGATGTTGACATTGAAGTCACCTCCTACTATCAGGTTAGAACAGCGCTGGCTAATAGATGACAGAGACATAAGAAACTCGGAGGAATTATTACGATTGAACTGACCTGGAGGAGCGTAGACTACTCCCAAAGTACATATATCAGAGCCTGTATCGACCTCAACACATAGAAACTCAATCAAGCTGCCACTAGATTTGCAAACTATCTTGGCTTCAAGATCCTGTCGCACATATATAGCAACGCCACCGCCAATTCTACCACAACGATCATTCCGAAATATTTCATAGTTTGGGAGTGAAACATGAGAGGATGGGACATCATCTTGGAGCCAAGTCTCACTTACAAGGATAGCATGAAGCTTGGGACACTTTAAAGTGTTCCGTAATTCGTCAATTTTAGCCCGCAAGCTGCGTGAATTAAAGTGACAAATATTCATACCCTGAAACCGGTTACAAAACACATTCAACATAGATCCTACATTGTTCAGAGGATATGTATTATGACTCATTAATAAAACAAGAAAATAGGCCCCCAGGCGGCACGAACAGACGCGCAATACATATAACAAAATGAATCAATCGTTTCTGACAAAAAAATGACCCACACGCAGCATGAACTAGGCTAACCTTATAGAACAAAAAAGTGTTATCTGATACACTATAAAAAAAAACAAAAACATAATTAATTAAAGTGAGTAAGTTACAAATGAGCAAGTACAACAAGTAAAAATAGCATGAGACGTAAAATATAACAATAACAATAATATACGAGATCATAATTTCTTCAAAAGAAACAAAAGAAAAAAAGTAATCAAAAAAGTAACTACGCATTCGCTTCTGCATGTTTCGCATCCGTTACGACGCTTTCCAGATGATCTTGTGACATGACCTTGATTGGTGGATCATCGACTCTTAGAAGGCACATAAACTTCTCCAAGTCTAGTAAAGGCAGCGCAGAGTTGATTTTCCCCTCGCAGCTTAAGAGCAAAACGTAACAATTTGTTCTTGCTATTGGAGAGGCTTTCAAATGCATTGACCTTAGTTGGCGACACAAAGCTTGGGGATATATCGCAAAGTTTTAGCAAGCCATATTTTTTAAATTTGGAGAGAAACTGTTTCTGCTCTGCAACTGAGGAGAATTTAACTATAAGAGGGGTACTACTCATCCGGTTGTTATTATTAGATCGCGCTGAGGTTAAAGCATGATTCGGGCGAAAAGCAGTAGAGTAAGGTGATAACAAATGACCAATTTTATCAGATATGGTCAACAGTAGCTGTTGAGGGGTCTCGCTCGAAGAGAATGGTATAAGAGTGCTCTTCAGCAATTTTTTCTCCAGCAGTTCGAAGTGATCAGAAGAGCTTATTGAGTTTGAACGACCAGTCGGAGGGGTAACTCCATCTCTTCCGCTCTGTTGTGCTCTAGTAGTTCTCGTCATAGCTGGGGTAAATTGTTGGTTTGTGTTGGTATTGCCCTTTGTATGTGGTTTGGAACCGGCTTCTTTGCCCATGATAAAATGATTTAAAATTACAAGGAAAATGAAAACCGTGATAAAACTTTAACTTAGCAAACAGACACTTGACCGAGCACTACAAAAAATAATTCCTAACTTCACAAAGACTTATCGGTTGAATTGGAAAAAATAATACGCGGACTTTAGCAGAAAAAATACAGAAGCTTAGCAAAAGACGTCTACTCGGTAGCTGATATCATGCTGAACTGGAAGTGTAATTACCATCAGGGAAATCTATTTCCTTAATCACATAGTTTTACTTTTTCAATACCAGTGTCTTCAGTGCTTTCCACATTTGTTTTTGGTTCGAGCAATTAGTTGATTTTTTGTTGAATGTAACTACATTTAGCTTTGTTCAACTTCGCTTTATAAATGTTTCTGCTAGATTTATACTGTTCCCATTCATTCTCACTATTTAATAATACAGTTCTGTCAAACTTACATCTTGTGTATTCTTTATGCCTTTTTAGGTCATTATTCTACCATTCGTTCGAAGAGTTTTTAACAAATTTTATAACACTAAATTTTTTACATATATTTATTAAGTCAGTTTGAAATATCGACGTCTTGCTTTTAAAATCACTCACATTTTTAATTCTTGTCAAACAATTATTCTTAATAGCACTTCGTAGTTCAATCTATTTCATAAATTTAATTTGTTAATTTTTTTACTTTCTATTTTTCCATAACTACCCATTAACTTATTTTGAAATCTGTTTGTACTATTGCACTTATATTACTAGATTCTTTTCTTATGATGATAAAATCTATTAAAGTTTTAGATCTCACTGTTATTCGAGTTGGCTCACAAATAGTGGAAAATGGATATGTGATGCTCCATGATATTCACATGATATTTCTCATATAGATGTGTGAATTTTTCAGTTTATCACCGCGGATTTTTCGAGTACAACAACCAGGATGGGTCATTTTGACGTACACTTTTTCTATAAGTACACGTCAATGGAATGATTTCACTGCAAGAAAAGTATAACACTTTTGCTGCTAGAAAACGTGATCATGGAAATCGGTAAAAGTGTCCGGCTCCAAGCACCAGTAAGTCAATGAAAAGCTTTAAAGAAAAACTTTGTTTGAGTGTATGACATGCTCGCAGCCGGTATATTTGCAACACTCTCGTCAATTTAAAGAACGTTTTAAATGTGTAAAGAAAGAGCAACAAACAACAGCAGCCATAAATTTAATTAGTTATCTGAAATTAATGGTACCCTTTGAAGTTCTTTTTAGCTTTCTTACGTTTATGTTTCAATTAAAATCAATTCCAATATATTTTTATTTTTAATGTTACTTGGAACAGCTATTGTTATACATATTTCGTATTTCCTCGATTTTTCCTTCATTCCTATAGAAAATATAAAAAGGTCTCCCCAGAACTATGATTTAAACTCCCGGGCATTGGCAGGCAGTGGTGTAAGGCTAATAATGTTAAACAAAATAAAAACTTTATTATCAAAATTTTCAAGGAACCGCGATATTCAGGTTAATTGCAATTAGCCAGACCAGAATTATGTTAGTAAATATTTTATGATTTATTGCTTCAAAAGTTATCGTTATCTCGATTGTGTAGGAGATTTAATGCTTATATAAGATAATTTTCATTTGATAAAATCGTTATTAGTTCGAGATTCTTAAGGCAGTACATGCTGCAATAGAAGCCGGGATTGAATGTCTTTATAAAAAAATCGCTGAAATTTTTGTGTAAAGTAAAATTATAACTTCTCAATCGTGCATAGTTTTACTTATTTTTTTTTCCTGATTTCTCTTTCATTAAATGACAATGAAAAATTGTTCCTTGGTGTGTGTCGCTGATTACGAGGAGGAAGCAAAATTTGTTTTGGAAAAAGATAAATTGGAATATTACCGTACTGGTTGCGGAGATGAATATACATTGAAAATAAATAGAAAAGCCTACGAAAGGTAATATTTAATACAAGACTTATGAATAATATATATTTAATACCAAGCGAAATTAGGTTAAGGATACGACCCCGTTTTCTGAGAAATCTTTCATCTCGAAATACAAGCCTAAAACTCTTAGGATTAAATTTGACGACTCCGATTGGAATCTCTCCAACTGCTATGCATAAATTAGCTCATTCAACGGGTGAACTAGCTACGGCTAAAGCGGCCGAAGAAGTAAATTCAATATACATTTTAAGCTGTTTATCTACGACATCAATAGAAGAAATAGCTGAGCTAGCTCCGAATACTAAAAAATGGCTGCAAATCTATATTTACAAAGATAGGTAAAAAAAACTCCCATTTTCAATCAAAGTACCTACAATTAAATTAATATTAATTAATTAATTAATTTAAAACAACAACAAAAGATCATTAACAGAAAGACTAATTCGGCGTGGAGAAAATGCAGGTTTTAAGGCCTTGGTTGTCACAATAGATTCTCCAAGACCTGGCTTCAAACGTCAAATTAAAAGAATAAATTTTAAATTGCCCACCGATTTAAGGTATGTACATATAACTTTTATGAATTGTAATTTTATAGAAGTGTTTATTATAATTAAAATTCAATATTTTCTAGGTTTGCTAACTTTACGGAAGAAACTAATGCAAATTATACCAGAACTCAAATGAACAGTTATGTATCATGGCAATTTGATGACAGTGTAACTTGGAATGATCTAAAATGGTTAATAAATTTTACTACCCTGCCAATTATATTAAAAGGTATTTTAACAAAAGAGGATGCCTTATTAGCAATACAGTATGGATGTAGCGGTATAATTGTTTCAAATCATGGTGGACGACAACTTGATGGTGTACCAGCAACAATAGAGGCTCTTCCTGAAATTACCAATGCTGTAGAAAATAAAATACCGATAATGGTAGACGGTGGAATTATGCAAGGAATTGATGTTTTCAAAGCTTTGGCATTAGGTGCAAAAATGGTTTTTATTGGAAGACCAATTATTTGGGGACTAGCAATAAATGGGCAACAAGGTGTTCAAGATGTATTCAATATTATACGAGAAGAGTTTGAACTAACTATGGATCTTGCTGGATGTGATAGACTTTCTGATATCACAAGGGATATGGTAGTGGATAAATCATATTATACAAAATTTTGTTGCAAATTATAATAGTAATTTTAGTAGTGAATGTAGTGAGTAGTAGTAGTAGAAAAGTATTTTATGTGAATAAATCACAATACACAAGATATAGTCAGATTGTTCATTATTGATAAAAAAAATATCAAACAGCACACCGGCTACGCATTTTTAATATTTATAGATAGAAGTTGAATTTATTTGGAAAAAATAGCTAAATTAATTGAATTTGTATGCATTTGTTAGTATACTTTTCATACGAAATTTGAGTTATTATTTACCAGGTAAATGTAGTAAAAAACAAACAAACTGGTAAGTAAAGTATGTAAATTAAGTGATGATGGATAAAACGTTTCCAGCTAACTAAACAATTTTTATATATGTATTTATTTGGAGTCGTGAGCCGTATGCGATCCTTAAGTGTTTTACACTCTAGAAAGACTGAGTAAAATAAAAGTATAGCATTCAAAGAAATATTTAAAGAATTAGGCTTAGGTATTTTGTAGTAAGAGTGAAGTTAATTTGGTTTTATATTTAGATTCATATCTAAATCGCAAAACTGTCTCATTTCTTTAAAACAGGATCATAATTTTTCTATTCCGGTTTCTTTTGATGAAACACTGATTTACGATCCACTGTCTTTATGCATTTTTGGCATTAATATTTATTATTTAAGTTAAGCTGGACAGATCACATCTTCTTTGTTGCCCAAGAAACATCGAAATGTCTAGGATTTCTGAAAATGTGTAAAAAATATTTCAGCCCGTAAAAGCTAGCGTTCCTGTACAAGTCCTACATCAGATCTAGAATGGAATGCAATTCCATTATATGAGCCAGGCTGGTCGCACAGCTTTAGCTTGATTGGATATTGTCCAAAACAGAGCCTTCAAAATCATTGACGATGTGGCAATTACTTGTCATAACGACTCGCTTGTCACTCGACACCGCCGCAATGTTGAATGCCTTTCGGTCCTTTATCGCTACATGCATGGCAAATGATCTGATGTATTATCTAGCCTGATCCCTTGTAGAATGATTCTTGTACGCAATATTATCGCGCTGCACATCGCACACATCTTTTTACTCTTTAAATTACTTTCGGCCGTACAATAAAATTCCATGTTGCTTTTTTATCCGCAACATGGCGAATGTGGAACAGTCTACCATCTTCTGTAATTCCTATGGCATACAATCTGCGAAAATTTAAGAGTGATATGACAATTCTAGACTGTCAACTTGTAAGAGATAAGAGATATAGGATCATGAGAAGATGGCATTAAAAATGTATTTCGATATATTATGCTGAGGGTTTTTTTTTTATAAAACCCTATTTATTGGTCTTTAAGGTCTAAACAGCTCCAGAAACCTGATAAGTCAAATGCATATAATGAACTGCTGGTATTCATTACGTATTTTTACGTTGTTGTTAACCATACCTATACCATGAGTCCCCAATACGCCTTCCTCTTAAAAAAAATTATTTCAGCGTACTTCAAGTCCACATCATTCTTTATGATGCCATCATTAGGTAAATACAGCTTTTATGCTGATGTCGCATTAGATTTAGGAATATAGCACAATTTTTTACTGCTCTTCTTTCCACCGATATACTATAACAAAATAAAATGTATGTCCCACCCCCACCCTCCTGTATCTGAAAGGCAAACATAAATATCTATAATTAGACTTTCGAACTTATCCTTATGTAATTGAAAGATAAAAAAGTGGAATTGTTACAGCATTGATGGTGATGATGAATGTAAAATAAAGTTTCTTAAAGTAATATGATCTTGCTCTTATCACAGCGCGTGCTCATAATACCACACAGTATTTGCCGTGCAGATAGCAAAAAAACAAGAGCAATTTTGTTTTCGAAAGAGAAAGTAATTATAAAAATAGAAATACTTCAATACGTCTTGTGCGTTTTAGTCTGTTCTGGAAATGTTTTAATATTACTTAACATTTTTGTATTAAAATATAAAACAAAAAAAATATTTTGCAAAAATCTGTTACCCGAACTGAATTTTTGCTTTCATATCTTATCATATCGCATAACGTCTCGGTGCCAAATAAAAGATAATACTAAGAATAATAGTAAGAAAATTGATCCGGAATATTGCAGTATTCGGGATGAATACCATATTCCGCGGCACGAAGGCAAATATCGAACTTATTTAGTTCAAGGAGCTGCTAAGCAATTGCAAACTAGCACGAAGAATAATATCACCGTACATATGCATAGTCGTTTGCGGCAATATTTTCGACATGAATATAATGAAACGAAAAGCAAATCTGAAATTAACGAAATGCTGAAAAAGTTATTCATGAGCAATGACAAATGCCCAGAAATAGAAGAGATGTACAAGAAATTTCCGTCTGCCAAAACATTGGATTTTCAGAAAATTGAGGCACATTGGTGGCAATTTATTGAATTTCTCTATCACCTGCAGAAATATTTCACCAGTTGTGAAATGAAATCCTTGTAAAGTGTCGTATCAAATCAAAGAAAGTAGTTTGGAGGATCGGCAGGGGAAGTCGTTAGTGTCAATCACGTTAAAGACATTAAGCCCTGATTGCTGTTTGTGTTAACTAAGAAGTTGTTAAATTCTTGATGTATATGTTCTAATCCTGGTAGCCCTAATAAGGCACCCGGCCAGCTTAACTGGTAGCTACAGGATACCAATGTGCTGCTTAAGACCTTCCCAGCCTAGCGGCCGGTATACCTCTTGTTAGTAAACTAATTTTTTTCCCACACTCCCTCGCCTGACAATGCGTCAGAACCCCTTCCACATGGTACCCTACGGAGGCTATACCGCCGTAGGAATTCCACATTGCAAAAATCGCCTTCGAAAAATTTTAATTTCAATACGCTAGCCGCTTTGGTACTTAACGTACATTCTCGCAGACCCAATCTGTATGTGTTAACTTGGAGACACACCCTCGAGCGAATGCTGATCTGTGGTCGGAGTGAGATGTCAAGTTCGGAGCAAGTCCTGCAATCAGTTGGTTAGGTTACTGGTTGCGGAGCTTCTCCGACGGATCACAGTATAGGGGGTTGGAGGCGTACTGGCAGACCAGACTTTTTAGGTTGCTAGCCTGCGAGTACACCTCTGGCTTTCAATACCGAGACCGATGTCGA
The DNA here is from genome assembly GCA_963930735.1 of Dioctria linearis. NCBI lineage: Eukaryota > Metazoa > Arthropoda > Insecta > Diptera > Asilidae > Dioctria > Dioctria linearis. Next base: position 13,219,090 of record OZ005740.1, on the reverse strand, counting down.
ATTCTGGTCATGGATGGGCAGGACCTCGGGGATGTGCCTCTGACTATTCGCGCACAAATCTTGTGGTAGGGATGAGCACACGCGGAAAAGCAGCCGCAAATTTTTGCATTATATACCCTCGCAGAAAGAAAAAAATGACCGTAAAAGTGGCGATAATGTTGAAAAGGAAACATTTACAATCAAATGCAGTTTGCATAAATTTGTGAAGGATGCAGAGGTCTATGAACGTATCCAAAGCGATGTTAATGTAGTGTCCGCTATGATGGTAGAAGCATCAATCCTATTAAATTATAAAATACAGAAAAACCCTAACTTGTATACAACATATACAAAAGGACCAAATTTCCTGTTGGAATTCTACCAAATGAAAGATAATACTAAGAATAATAGTAAGAAAATTGATCCGGAATATTGCAGTATTCGGGATGAATACCATATTCCGCGGCACGAAGGCAAATATCGAACTTATTTAGTTCAAGGAGCTGCTGCTAAGCAATTGCAAACTAGCACGAAGAATAATATCACCGTACATATGTATAGTCGTTTGCGGCAATATTTTCGACATGAATATAATGAAACGAAAAGCATAACAATGCAAAAATTGTACGCACGCAGGCAAGTGGCCAAACTAAAGTGGGATAAAAAAATTAAAACCCGCCAAGCTATAGATAAACTGGCCGATGACATGACGGGAAAGACTTTAGTGGCCTACGGAAACGGGCAGATTGGACCCTGCATAAAGGGATATGTAAGATTACAACAAAAGGCACTACTAGAAGCTCTCAAACGTAAACAACAACGCTCCAGTGTAATACTGATAGACAAATTTAGGACGACGAAGTTATGCTCGTGTTGCTTCCTGGAATCTGTGACATCGCAATCCCCACACCGATTTCAAGTGTGCCAACACTGTAAATTGGTGTGGAACCGCGATATCAACGGAGCCAACAACATCCTCAAGAAATTAATCTACCAACTACTAGATATACCACTACACCAAAATTTGCACAGGGGAACTAGTTTACTCTTGCCCCCCTTGCAATGACTTATTAAAAAGTCAATAATTCGACGTTACCAATATCAATAAAACTGATATTGGCAATGAATGGATTATCCTAGTGCATAGATTCTCTAAAAAGCTAGTTTCTTCTATCGGAGTTTATCTAATTATGTAATTGAAAGATAAAAAAGTGGAATTGTTACAGCATTGACAATGATGATGAATGTAAAATAAAGTTTTTTAAAGTAAGATGATCTTGCTCTTTTCACAGCACGTGCTCATAATACCACTTTATGGTTTGAGCTATAATTTAATTTATAATAGCCACACAGTATATGCCGTGCATATAGCAAAACAAACAAGAGCAATTTTGTTTTCGAAAGGGAAAGTTATTATAAAAATAGAAATACTTCAATACTTCTTGTGCGTTTTAGTCTGTTCTGGAAATGTTTTAATATTACTTAACATTTTTGTATTAAAATATAAAACAAAAAAAATATTTTGCAAAAATCTGTTACCCGAACTGAATTTTTGCTTTCATATCTTATCATATCGCATAACGTCTCGGTGCCAAATTACAATTAAAAAATATTGAAAGGAAAATTTTTGGCATTTTGTTGAAATTTTTTTTGAGAATTTTGGTGTTTTTTACTACTTTTCAACATGAGAAAAAAACGGCTTGATGATCACATACCTACATGAGTACTGAATAAGTCAGTCAAATTTCAAAGGAATTTGTTCGATAGATTTCGAGATATCGTGGTCATCAGTTTGAAAATTACAGAAAACGCATTTAAAGGTTCAAATGCGATTATCACCAATAAAATTCGAACGCTTTGGGTGCTCAGTCAAAACTAAACTAACCATTATATTAGAAACAGGAAATGAGTTTAGAGAATATAACGGCTTCTCTATTGTGCATTTATGCCTGGGTTTGTATTAAAAGGGCTCAGGTAAGAAACCGAAGAGCAAGAGAAAGGTTTCGATGCCCGAGCGCGCTGTCGAAACACATGGCCTCTTCAAGCTGTAACTTCCGAAGGACTCTGCATATCGGAAAATATCTTTACAAATTTAAACACTATACATATATCGATGCATTTTATGCAAAAAATAATCGATTTTTTGAACCAGTCAGACGGAATGACTCCTTAATAAGCTTGTTCCTTATTTGTAGCTCACTTGAGATTTGTCGTTTACAGTACAATATATCATACTGGTTTCTTGCAGCTCTCCTGACTATGTCAAATTTTAATAGTTTCTATTTTTCTACTTTAGATCATTATGCAAAGGATATTTCCCTGCTTTATAGGAACTACGCAGTGCAAAAATTATTTACGTATTTGCATGAAATACAAAAACAAATTGTTTAATCCCCTACCATGATTTAGGTTGGTTCATTGGAAAGGATTCAAAATAATATCTAGAACTATTAGTGAAAACTTTATTAAAAAAAAAAAAACACTTACTACGCAAGAATTGTATTTTCTATAACAATAGCACGAGAAAGATTTCGAGCGCATGCAAGTCGAAGGAGTTTAACTGTCTCTTCCATGTCTTCCATTCGATAATCCTTCAATAGATTCAAAGGTGCCTGTAATATTTTTTAAATAAACATTTTTTTTTTAATTTATGCATATGATATTAAACGCAACATGACTTACATTAGGTGAACGCTCTATTAATTTTTTCTTCTTCTCAATCAATGGAACTAAGTCTGATTCCAAATGATGAAGAATGATACAAGTCTCTTTCGATGGTATCTTAGGATCTTTTGATTCAAGCAATGGAATTGTATCTATTAACAATGATGGCCAAAAACTGTAAAAATAAAAACAATTATTACAAAATGAATGATGATAATTTGAATGAGCAACTCACTATTCTGGTGTAATTTTTGAATCAAGTAAATTCACCAGCAATTCAGCGGCTTGTATAAATTCTCGCCTTTTGTAAAATTGATGAAAATCAAAGTATTTAACAAGAAACACCAATCTTGGTGATATAAACATTTTAGCTCCAATATTTGATAATACATCAGGACAGAGCATCTCTCCAGTTTTGGAATAGTGCTGGAAATGGGAATTGTCTTAAATCAATCTATAATTCATACAAAAATTATTGGATATATTTACGCTTAAAAAGAAATCTGTAATGCATGTTACAAATATTGCATCTTTAGATCGAATCGCCCACTCTAATGCATCTCCATATCGTTCATTTGTTATTGATCTTCTTGCTTGAACTTTACAAATCTCTTGTTCTGCAAAAAAATTCAGAAATTAATAATGTAAATAAAAAGTGTATTTCGTTGAACAAAAACATTTTATTTAAAGGTTATGACTATCAGAAATAAGGTTAACATTAGCGTTCTATGCCGTTAATATTATTATTATTATTTATTACTATTTGATAATGTGTATGTGTGTAACACACATAATCAAATAGCGAGTTGATAAAAGCACATCTCTAAAAATATCTGCCATCGTTGCAACCCAGATTCGATTCCTGATAAAAACATTATTTTTAAATGCACAGAAAAGCCTCGGTTTGCGGGTAATAGACATAAAACATAATTGTTGTTAATCGATTTCACCGTGGTGTAAAAGTGACCGACTCTGAGTAGCTTTTTCCTCATTTCTGTGCCGTGCAATGCATCAAAGCTTAGGCATAGATATCGCATATAGGAAATATTCGTGACACTCAAACGGGTCATAGAAATACTTCCCGTGTATTAAAATGTACTGTCGTTAATAGTGTCGGTCCGGAACGTACGGGTCCATACAAGGAATGAACGGAACGAGTCCATAATTAGTGGAACTGTTGTTCACTTGTTCCTATGTTTAAACCAATTTATGCAAAGGAACTTACTGATATGAAAACATTAAGGCCACTACATACGCTCAAGCAAATCGTGACTTATCCGGGAATTACACGAGATAGTACAGCTTGCACGCAACTTGCACTGCCATACTTCTTGCACGTGTAATCCCACCGCCATGCTGGCAGCTCAGCTTCCAGCGAACTTGCATGATGAAAAATCATGGCAGCTGAGGTGATAGTAATTTGACATTATACAGTTTTCAAGATGGCGGAAAAATGCTTGAGAGAAATTGGTAAATTTATACTGGGAAAATGAGATTTTCTGGGATCATAAGGATTACATCATTTATTAACATCTTCTTCTTAATTTTTTCTTTGGGTTTTATCATTCTGCTACTTCCTTTATTGCTATAATTTTCCAATATACGCAAGACTTTCCGTCTCAGTTCCATTTTTTAAATGAACTTGCATGCAAGATGATAAAGCATAGTTTTCACAGTTTTCAGTCCCTCACCACCTCTTGACATACCCACTAGTTTACTTGCGCCACACATTGCTGCTATATATATATGACCTTTTCAATATAACATTTTTTTTTAAAAAAACACTTGTCACACACGCGTCAGCTGTTGTTTGTTAACAAACTTAATAAAAAAGTTTTTGTGGAAATTCGGAACAAGTGTTTTTTTAGAAAAAATGTTAACTAGTAAATTCCACCAAGTGCTATCCGAGAAATCAATTAATTATCTTTTCAATATTTAATTTTTCACTTGAAACAATTTTCTCTAAAAGACAAATATGTTCACATTCCACAAGTTCCACGCCAGATGATATTATAAATGACGTGTACCAATTGCAGAAAATACACTCAATTTGACTATTTCTTAGGTTCCACTTCGCAAGTAAACTAGTGGGTATGCCAAGAGGAGGTGAGGGGCAAAAAACGAGGTTACTTGGGACAGTAACTTCGCTTGTGAAAACCATGCTTAAGACATCAACCAAACTGCCTTCTGCTGTCAAGTTAAAAAACGCGTTGGAGGGAGACTTGCATGCAAGCTGTACTATCCCATGTAACCCCCGGGTTTATGCATGACCCAGTTGTACAATTTCAGGAGTGTGTGTGAAAGGAATCGGCCGAAACTATTGCGTACAAGGAAGTATTACGACTTGGCTATAGAATTGAACTAGACAAAATCGGATGTTTACTTTCGCTTCCATACGCTACGACTTTTAGTTTCGGTCGATTTCATTCATGTCCGATTTCCGGCCCAACTCAAGCTCAGACTTTCGCTAAACACGTACCTCATGCAGATCGTACGAGTTGTCTTGTGCATGCCAAGTCATATAATTTGCTTGAGCGTGTGTAGCGGCCTTTACACTTCGCTTTTCTGAATATTCTTGCATATTTTAATATTTTCTAGGAACTTGTTTAATTTTTTCGTACTCTCCTTAGAAGATAAAACATATCTATAAGAAGATAGGAATGTGGATATCATATAAAATTTGTGGAGATATATCAGTGAAGTCAAAATTACCTCTCTTGGCTCAAAAGGTAGTAGCGAAGCGCGCAAAGACAGAACAAAGACAAAGTGGGCTTGTTTTACTCGTTTACTTATCAATAATTATGAACAAAGATTCCTTTATCATGTTATTTAGTCTTTTTTAATACCAACATTATTAGACTTACCTACTGAAGGAAGGCCTCTCCTTTTAGCTACATCAATAATTTTTAGCGCCTGCTTTTGATTTCGTACTGGTATGCTAGATAATAAGAATTCCATAGCACCTATTCCTAATTGGAAAATGAATAAATTCTTTTCTTTTTTTTTACAAAAATCTACAAACCTTCCAGAGAACAGTGTTCCAAATAGTCAGTTCCAAGCAACCACAAAGAATCCCTAGACATAAGGGCGCAACCAAATTCAAAAAGTAATGAATCCCTGAGTCTAATATTTTCACTAACAAGAGCAACATATTAGGAAAATTAAATAATTTTTTAACGAAATTGTAAACTTACTTAGTCTTGTGTTCACCAATTATTTGTAATTGACCGCAATGATATAAAAGATCAGTCAGATGTGTCACAAACCATTGATTGTCACACATGTGCTGTATGGAATGAAGCACCTGATGCATATCATTTTCCATTAAATTTAGAATAACACGATCTAAATGCTTTAGAAATCCACTCTCTCTAAATCCTTTTACATTAGCCCAACGGCTTAACCACATATTTGCAAGGGTTCCCAGTTCAAAATGTTTACAAGCTGGCTCTACGTAAAAAAGGTATCCTGGAAAGAATTCGTACCAATAATTTGATTTCCTTAAAAGTTCATTCCATTCGATTGTGTCTCCTGTGATAAGCTATAAAGAATATACTAGAAATTTGTTTCCCTATTTAAATTCAAACTATTTCTCTACCTTTACGATTCCTTCTAATTCTGGTTCACTTGATAGTATTCCAGCAGAGAGTTTTAATTCAGTATCTGTAAGCCAATACTGCCACTGAGATCTGAATTTTTGCACTGAGAGGCCTCCATAAACCTAAAAGAAGAAAAAACTGATACTTATAAAAAACATTGTTAGTAATATTTTTTCTAATTACATTATATGTTGGCATGGACTTGAGAATCTGTTCAGCCATTTTAAAAGCAGTTGTCTCAGATAAAGAGTGCAATTGTAAAAGGGCTCTTGCAACATCAACTTGTCCCTGAAGAATAAGACCCCTGACTGTTGGCCAGTATTCTTCACTGTTATTAGCTTCTCGTCCATCAAGTAAAAGTTCAGTCGCCATTCTCTCTGCAGAAGGGAAATGGAAACGATTCCATTCTAATAGCTGGGGAACTACAATATTCGAAGGTGATGGATCGATGAAGAGAATTTCACAAAGATGCCAGACGCATTCCACTGAATAGAATACAGTTACGTAGCTTTTGTATCTGTAAAAATCAAATTTAAATAGTCAAATTAATTGGTATATAATTACTCTAAAATTTATTAATGGCTAAATAAAGAAGGGTAAGCAATATCAATCTAATATGGAACGAACTGACTGAAGAAGGTGAGAGGACACACCACAAAGCGGCAGCATCCCAAAGTGCAGATGTGTATGATTTGATAGATATTAATATATATGGACACCAGGAAAGGTAAGGATCCACGTAAAATCAATGTTTCACAATTAGTAGAGAGAAGAATGAAAGGAGGTACAGATGAGAATTAGGGAGTACTTTTGAATATTGGCATATACATAGGATATTGATGATCTGAATATTGTTCTGACCCAATACAAGGGTTCTTAATAATATCACTTTAATTAGCATGCCAGATCTTATTTAAAGAGCAGAAAGATAACAGTCTCACTCACAACCTTTTATCATAAAGGCCTGCAATGAGTACGTAGCGTATGCTGCCATAAAATATCAAATTTTGAATACATTTTCCTATAACTAGTAAATTGTGATATGGCATGAATTGTACATTAATATTTAAGGATGGTAGAATATGTTATAATTATATTTCTATGTCAATGCGCCATCTAGAACTTGTAGATCAATAACGCTTGACATTCCAGATCTATGTAGATATTTCGACTACCATAATAGTGAAATGATTTAGGCAACTTTTTATAAACTGAAAGCATTTCCAAATGTATCTATATGCCTATGCCACACTGTCGCATCGTGCACTGGATGTACACCGCTATTGTGAGGCCTATCCTGACCTATGGAATCTTGGTGTGGTGAAATACTCTAGAAAACGCGACTCACCTGAAAAGTCTTACAAAAATACAGAGAGCTACCTGTCTATGTGTTACAGGTGCTCTTCGTGCAACACCAACGGCGGCAATGAAGATCATACTACGGCTCCTGCTCTTCACAACCATGAGAAATGTATAGCTGCATAAAGTGCACTAAGAAGACTTAAGAGAGTCAGGCTGCTGGACAACAGCAGAATACTGAAGTTCTCTCCTGGGGACTGTATACGGGGAGCTACAGATTATATCGTCCCTAACTAGACCTGTAGAAATCATTCTCAAGTATCATTCCTAGTAGAGAGGAATAGGATTATAATGGCGTGGTGAGCTTGGAAAACTGGGTGCTAACTGATGGGTGCTTGGTCAGTGACATAGCTGGAAACGATGCAGCTGATGCTCGGCCAGAAAGGGCTTCGCTATATGACTCCCAGCGGAGGAGCCCATAGATCGGCCCCTAGAATCAGGGAAAAGAATTGCAGACATACAGGTCTGTAAGCTGGCAAATTGCAGATGGGGTGAATTGACTACATGCGCGATTTCAAGTCAATTGTGGCCAGAGGTTTGACCTAGGAGAACTGAATCTCTATTGAAGAGGAACCGCAATGATGTGCGTATCCTTATCGCAGTTATTACCATATAATGGCTTCTGCATGGTTGAGAAAGAAGTCTAGAGCGTTCATCACCTCCTCTGTGAATGCTCGAACCTTGCCAAGCGTAGGAGGAATCCACTCTACTACTTACTTACTTACTTTTTCTGCGACTTGGGGGAGATAGCAGACATTAAGTTTGGAAACCTGGTAAGAATAAATAATTCTTGTCGTTGCTTTGACAGCTTCTATTACTGCCCCGTCAGCCATTAGGTTCAAATTGCCTTCATCGTTAATTAATAATGACTTAGTTTTGATACATTTAACTTCAATTTATTTGCTTTAAGCCATTCACAAGTTCGCTGAGTTCATCTTGCAACAATCTCTCCACCTCGATAATGTCTTGTCCTGCTATATATATATTAGTGTGTCGTCTGCAAAGAGTGCCACCTTTGAATATTTTACTACTTTACTAATATCGTTAATATACAACGAAACATGAGTGTCCCCAGTACTGAACCCTACGGCACCCCTCTATCGATGTCGCTTGTCCCACTTCCGTCTTCTGTGTTTTTACACAGTCAGAAATTCTGTAAACCAGTTCAATTCTTTACCTCTTATTCCATATTTATATATTTTTTGTAGTAAAAGTTGATGATCAACAGCTTCGAACGCTCTCTTAAAATCCAGGAACACACAAGCGATTTTATTTCTTGACGCTATCTGCTCTTTCCAATCTATTATCACTATATTAAACGCCGTTTCACAGGATTGACCCTGTCTGAAACCCGAATGATTGAGATTATAAGTGCATTTTACTCTAAATATTTTATAAACTGCTTATATACTATCCTTTCCAATACTTTTTCATATGTCAGCAACGCATTCAATGGTCGATAATCCTCACAATTAGCTAACTTTTTATTTTAGCTATTGGCGTTACTATTGATTCCTTCCATGAATCAGGGAAATTTCGTTAAATGAATCAGGGAAATTTCCTTCCAACAGGGCTTTATTAACAATATCAACAAATATTTTTCCTACCGCTCCAAAGCAATCAATCAACATGCGTGGACTTAAAAAATTGCAGTCTTGTTTTTGCTTCAGTTCTCTTAATGCTTCCTTAATATCCTTATGACTTATTGTATTAAAAGTAAAAGAAGTATTTACGTATTACATTGTTTCATCATACCTCACTATAGGTATAGATCTGTGTATGTCTATTATAATTTGCACAAGGAATTCGTTGACCGCCTCTGCAACCGCATCGTTCCAATCCAAAGTTCTACCGTTTATTATAATTCCTTTAATATCTGATCTTCTTTGCTTCAACACTAACTCTTTTAATGCTCTCCACATTTCTTTTTGGTTGGCTAATTCATTAATCTTCTTTTAAATGTATTCAATCTTACATTTTCGCACCCCTACTTTATATATATTTCTAATGAGCTTATATGATGTCCAATCACTATTTAGATTTGTTAGTATTGCACGTTGTCTTGCTCGAATTATTTTCTTCTTTCAAAACACGAATATCAGTGCTAAACCACGGGGTGTTACTAGTCCGCCGATTCACTTTTTTCACAAATTCATTTATTACTCTAGATAGTTCACTTTTAAATAACATCAACATATCATTTAAACTAGCTCCATTATTAACATTTACTAATTCATTTTCGTTAATTTTACTTATAAAACTTTCTCTATTATATTTTAGAACTCTACAACTATTTTCTTCAATCAAAATACTTTCGTGGTCACTCACGTTTAGACTTGGTTCCACTCTTGCTTGAATCTCATTATCGTTCAAACTATCGTACTCTATTATGGCTCTAGAATTCTGCGTGATTCGTGTCGTGTCATTTTTGCCCCATTCTTTATTATTTTGTCCTGTACTTCTCTTATATGTTGAATTTAACCAATTAATGTTAAAAGTCACCGAAAAATATGAAATTTTTATTTTTTTTATACAAATCAATTATTAAGTTTTTAAAATTGTCACAAAATATCCTATTTGACGCTTTCGGTGATTTATATAGCACAAAAACAAGAATTGTAATTTTGCCGAATGAAACCTTCACTATAAGCCACCATAAATCTTTTTCATAGGCATATTTTTCAATCTTTTCATATTGCCAACAATTCGACACATATATTGCCACACCTCCCGTATGGAAAGAGATACTATTGCATCTAATTAATTTTGAATAGATATTTCCTCACACTTATAAATAAATAAATAATCTTTATTAGCAATAAATCATGCTTAATGATAATACTAATATTAATAATATACCTTTTTTTCTTATTTTATACTCTTATTATACTATCGAACCGGATAACGTTTGCGTATAAATTCTACAATTTTCTTTTTAAACAACATAAAATTGTTCTCATTTTTGCAATCACTTGGTATACTATTATATAATTGAAGTCCCTTATACATTACTGTATTTTGAGCCCTACTCGTTCTCAGTCGCTCCAATCTGAAGTCTTCCAAGTTGCGCAATCGATAAGGTTGCATATCCGCTACATACTGGAGTTCCCGGCATAAATACTCTGGCAGAAGATTATTTTTCATTTTAAACACCATTTTTAATACATTGAAAATCGTTCGTTGATTAACTGACATCCATTTAAGAGTATTTAACATTGCACTAATGGGTGTTCTTTTATGGCAACATAATATGCTCCTCATTGGCCTGTTTTGTAATTTTTGTAATCTTGCCATCTGTTCCTTCGTACACATAAACAGAATTGATTGGCAATACTCGAAATGTGGCATAATTATGCTATTATGAATATTAATTGCACTTTCCATAGATAATTTCTTTCTTATCCTTTTCATAAATCCAACCTTTTTAGCTATTTTTGCACATACATAGTCCACATGAGTTAAATGCGTTTCCAAGCACATTACAAAGTGGAACTTTTTTCTATTAATTATTGCTTCGACTAAATTATTTACTAAACTTTGCACATTCATATACAAGCAAGCTATACTCTTTAATTGCTAATAGCTAATTTTATCTCTAATAACTTTTACTTTCCTTTGATATATTTGACAATTTTTATCCCTGCAATCATAAGAAACATCGATATTAATACCAAGCCTTCCATTTGCTAATATACAGTTATTACATTTTAATTCTTTAATATTACAGCTTCTTGAATCGTGCTCTCCAGAACATTTTGCACATACCTCCTTGTTTTTGCAAACTTTTGCTAAATGATCAAATCCCCAACATTTAAAGCACCTTTTAACAGGTACATACTCCCTAATAAAACATATATCCCATCCTATATTAATTTTTCCCATGACCATTATCTTTTTATAAATTTTTACATTTCAGGCTCCATTTCAATTACCGCATTATACTTTCTTTCGTTGACCTGTGAAAAATCTCCAACATTTAATATCCCCACAAATATCATTTTGCTTTTGGATTGCTTTAACTAGATCGTCCTTTTCCCACTGCTCTCCAATACCACACACTAGAATACAAGGCTTGCTCATTTTTGGTACACTAACGTTGTAATTTTTATCCATTTTTTCTTCGATTACATTTTGCATTGCTTCCCTCGATGAATCTTCCTCGCAATTTATAGCCACCGTACCATTCTGCCTGTTATACATACCAGCCACTTTAATAGACAATGCATCTGGTTTAATGTTTTCTTTATATATCTCTGGTCTAAGTAAGACCGATCGCAGGGGCTCGTGCAATGGCCACCCAACCTAACCTATCTAATATGCCTAATATTTGTAAAATTCAGAAGACTTAAGAGTATTTAGATCTAAACGAAGTATGCCAGCTCCCTATCTAATGTCTTCATATACTTTTGTTTACTTGATAGCATGTATTCGTGTGTATAATAGTCTGCAATAATTTAAATCTGGTTGGACGGTTCTACCGTGACTTTAGATTGGAAAATTGCATCGAGTTTTGGAGTTGTTTGATGTACGAATTGCAAATATTTAATATCGGGAATCAAGACTATACCTACCTATCCGTATTAAAAATTTAATATCAATCAAATCAAATCAAATTTACAGAAAATCCGCAGTTCATATGAGTACACTAACAATTATTAATTATTAAAAAAAGACTCACCTCACACTAGTGCTTTCATCTAATTTTTCGTTTTGAATTGAGTCCTGAAGCTTCTCAAGACATGCACGTATAATGCTCCTGTAAGTTCGGGAGATTTTTACATAATCATTACGAGAACCACTTCTTTTTATATCTTGAAGGGTTAAAAAAATGCTGTTCGCTTCCGCAACAAGACTCCTAAGAATTGACTCTTCATAGATAAACTCTGGCTGAAGATGGAATATGTTAACATCATTCTGACCAACAAATTCGGATGGTTTGCTTTTTATAGTGCTAAAAGTAAATATTATTTAAAAAAGGGTTTTAAAATTAGTAAAAAAAAGGTTACCTTGTAACTGGTAAATATGCGTAAACCGACAATCTGTTGCCATTCATCCACTTGGCGGTTAACCCGGTTCTTCTACAAAGTTCATCTTTTATTGTCTGCAAAATATAATTTTTTTAGAATTATCCTGTATAAAAGACTATTTCTTACAAAATTAACATAATTTTCCTCGTCCATTGTAAATAATAATTGTAAATAAACACTCAATCAAATCTAGCTCAAAATTGACAAAATAAACTAGGTTATGTTAAAATGAAAAATACGAGGGCTAGTATCTGTTTTTAAAAATATCGATTAATTGTAAGTTTGATACATATTCATAGCGGGTTCCAATTCAAGAAACTGACAGTTTGAATTATTACGCAAGTCCAACTTTCAAAATGATAGTGACTGTTCGATGAAAACGCCGGGTAGCCTAGGCGTACACTCTGCACTTTTTACTGGTGAGAGACATTCGGGGGGAGGAATATTTTCGAAATGTCAAGTTTCGAATTGCAGCACGATGTAGCATAACAATAACTACAGCAGGAAAATAATTTTGGTCATTTTGAAATTGTGAAATTTCTCATTGGACGGCTGTTCAGCTCATTACCTGCAATTTGAGATGATAATATAATAATTAAATTATCATTACGTGCAGTAAATTTTGGATAGTTGTTGTTTACATCAAAAATTATACTAAATTCCACATACATCCAATTAAACTCGGTAATCATATAAGGAACTACAGCGTAGCAAAATTGTGATGACCCATCTGGGCACAAGTTCAGCAATTTGCACGTGCTGCGTAGCAGCTACGTGTAAGACGGCCCTAAGGTAAATATATTGTGTCCGTGCTAAACAAAATTTTCATATATAATTTAACGCGCTAAAATTGGCGAATCTATCCGGAATTTTAGCGAGATCAGGACCAGTACTAAGGAGCACTAAAGTCAACAAGCTAAATTTGGCTTGTTCCTGATTAGAGGTGGCAAGACCAGTAAATCTACAACCAAACTTAGAGCCAACCCAGACGAGAAGTTTTTAGGGTAGGAAAAAATTTCCTTCCCTCTTGGCTTAGACGTGCCATAACAATAATGTTGCTTCGCGTATTTCTTATATGATTACCGAAATTAAATGTGTGCGTGTTAAAATAAATCGCAATTTTTTATATAAACAATAACTGTGTCACAAATTCACAAAACGAAATGATTCTTAAATTATTTTATTATCACCTCAAATCACAAATAAACATTTGTTAAGCCGTCCGATGAGAAATTTCAGGAATTTCGCACTTTCTCCCTTGTGTAGGTTATGGCTTAGATAGAATTTATCGTCCCGGGCATCCTTTACTAGAGTTGCTTTGCTACACACCACATTTTGCGTTGATGCGAGGCATTGGGGGGTAGGAAAAGGCCGTGCTACACTTTTCTAAGCTGCAGCACGGGCAGCATTCCAACACTACTGCAAGCAAATAATGTCGGCCAATTGGAGATTTTGAAATTTCTGCACTTCATTCCAGTCCATTTAATTCATTTTCAAGTCTCTGCTTTCAGGAAAATTGTCCTACCTCGACTGTCTCTTATCGTTAAAATGTGAAATGAGCGTGCAGTAAGCGATATGGTACAGGACAGCCCTTTTGCCGTTCCTTTCTATTTTTAATGTGTCATGTGCTTTAAGCTCTTTACTATATATGCCACCAATAAGAATAAGATTCATTTCATATGTCATCCGTTGTTTGGAAGTTTGTGTACTTTGTAAATATTGGCTTTTACGTTTTTTACCTTGATTTTCAGTATTTCCTCTGAGAATTGATAAGTGTTTTTCTGTAGAGTAAATATAACATTTTTACTATGGAAATTCCGAATTCCAATAATGTATAAAATAGCGTATTATTGTAAATTCCAAAATAAATCGTTTTCTTTCTAGGTTGATATTGAGGAGCTAATATTTGGAATTTCATCATTACAGCTTGCAGCATTAACACACGCTGCAAAATTAAGTCCATTAGTTTCAGCTTGTACACTTGGGCCTCAAAGCAATAGTTCTAATAAAGAAAATCAAAAAGAATCTATGACTAATATTACATTTAATAAAGAGGAAAAATCAAAAGTCAGCAAAGAAAATACGAGAGTAGATGAAACTCAAGACATAATCAGGACTGATCGAAAGGTATTATAGGTGTAGACCCAAACAGCGGGTGTGATTGATATTAATGAAATCTGCGTAACGATACCTTAGAAGAAACAAGCTAAAACCATATTCTACGTCTGTTAAATCAGTTATCCCTTTGCTTAAGATTTTGGGCACATAAGCATTAAACATCGCAAATTTTTCATAGGCTACTGGCTTAAACACAGTTGCGACGACGACGGCCGATGTCACTGCAGATTCCTATGTAATACACGCTCCATAAACCGTTCCTGGAGGAATTTTTTCCTCTTAATCCAATGCAATAGTCTGCTGTCGCAACTGCGTTTAAGCCTTACTTTTACGTCAAGAAACACTAGGGATCTTGAGGTATTATTCATTCTTTTCTGAATATATTTTAATGATGAGCTGCCGTATCGAACTATACCATCTGAGATTTGTATGTCAGAGTTTGAGTAGCCGCCAAAATGCAGCTGCTGCAATCATATTTTGGCCTAATGCTTGATTTATCAAACGCAAAATTTCATTAGATTGTATGCAAAAATCATGTCTGCATTCTCTCTTTTCGAAACTATTCTTTCAGTATTACATAAAAAAACACTTCTTTTTTTTACGTAGACAATAACACAAAATAAATTTTCAGGTTTTAGATTTTAATGTTTTCAATAATAATGCAATACTGCATAGCGCTGAGAAACAACGAAAAGATGAAATCAAAAAAGATTTGTGTCAAAGAAGGGAACTAACTAAGGCAGCAGAGGACCGTAGGCGTATGCAAATTTATGAGAAATCCGTTCAAGAGGAAGAAAAACGAATTGCTGGAAAAGTAGAAATTGATAAGCAAATCGTTGAAGAAGTTGAAAACTTTGTAAAAAATGCTTCTGAAGAAAATAACAAACACTTTGAAAATCTCCGAAGAGAAGAAGGTAAAAAACTGAAAAAAATAACTTTCGATGTGATTTCATTTTATCAGAAAGGTTTTAAAATGGCTTATGAAAGAATAGCAAATCTTTTACCAAGTATAGATAAAAAAATGTTCCCTAAAATGGAAGAATACAATAAACTTTTAAAAATTTTAATAGTAAACTATGAGAATTTAAAGCAAAAGGTACGAAATGATGATATTGGACCAACCGAAGTGAAATTTGCCGCAAATTTATTGACTAATATCGAAATGATTTATACTAAGCTTCGACAGGAAGTTGAGAAATTTAAAAAAGAGTCAAAAATTATGGAAGAACAAAAATTAGCCGAGAGAAATGATGCAGCGATAATAGAAGCAAATTTAATTAAGGAAAGGCAATATAATGTTGAGCAAGCTGAAAGACAAACAACAGTTACGGATGGAACGACGGAAATTATTGAAAGAAAAGATATCCCTATTAGTCAGGAATCGGCAGTTCTACTTGCAAGTTTCGTTAATTCAGAACGTATGGAGTTTTACAATGAACTTATGACTTTATATTATACGAAAATGGAAAACTATAATAGCCTCATGTCTGATGACACCATAAAAAAGCCCCGCTCTGCATGGCAAAAGGCGATAAATATCCCCATAAACACTATTTCTGCGGTGTCACCACAACATTTACAAGTAAAAATTATTATTACTAAATAATTGCAATAATTACTCGAGACTAATGTTTTTCTCTTTTACAGGATAAATTCGATAAAATTTTGTATTTTATTACCGGGAAAACTCCAAAAACTCCAGAAATGTCTTCAAGTCCTTTAGAACATCCAATGGGAAGAGATTTTTGTTTAATTTTACTTGCAAAGAAGCTAGTTGTATGTCATGAATTTGAGAGAAGTTTTGTTAATTTCTTTTTTAATTATATGATACGTTTTTAAATAGAGTCAAGGTGAAACAACAGTATCAAGTAATGCACAGGCTGCGTTCCCTATTGCAGCAATAATTGTAGCTTTATGGCAAAACGTGCCAGATTTCGGCAAGCTATTTTTAGCATGTACCTTCAAGGAGTGTCCGTATTTGGTTCCGTGTTTTATTCCTCAGTTTAAAGGACAATCGATGGAGGAATATTTTAGGTTTTTCATTCAAATTTTATTAAATTTCGGGATTTTCTACTTTTGACAATCTTCTTTTCCAGAATATTAGGATATAAAATGATTGACGGAATTCTTGAAAAGCAAGACATGTACTTGAAAAGGCAGTCTGGAATTGCACGACTTTATTTTGCTGTTATGATGACACAACCTCGTCTAAATTTTGGACCACATCCATATGGAATAAAGCATGGATGGAAGTGGCTGTGTAGCATATTAAATTTAGAACCTTTACCCGATATATGCGCTACAGTTATTTTAGAGTTTTTACAGACTGCCGGACCAAGCATATGGAATGCGTATGGCAAGCAATTTAGTAAAATTCTTGTACTTATGCAGAATCAATATATAGTAAAACTATCACAGGTAAGAAACAAGTGTAAGCAGTCGGTGGTAACTATTGTTAATTAATGTTTGTGTATTTGAATATATGCAGGTGGATGAAGGTGGACCTAAGGCACGTCTAGAAGTATTCCTTTTAAAGGTTTTAAAAGAAGGTCGAATTGAGGAACCTAGTGGTATACTCCCAGCAAATTTCTGGTGATGTTAAAAAAAAGTAAAAAGTTTTATCTATGTATTAGTAAATTTTTTAGAAAATAAAAAATAATTATAAAAAGATTGATTAGTAGATTTTTGAATAAAAATTAAGAACGAAAGCTGCTTCTTACTCTCTGGGATAGAAATCCATAGTAACACCATGGGGATGTCGTTGGTATAATCCTTACAAAATTGACTTCTTTGGAGGCTCATAACTTATCACTAGTATCGGATATGATTATCGTAGTTCGCCTGCAACCCTTGAAAATATTTTTGAATGAGACATGGCACAAATACTAACAGTAACAGTGATATCTTCATATATTTTGTGACTGCAATAAGGTCGTTGTATGGGGTGGTTTTGTTTCAAGGACATAGCCGTAACCCCCGGAATATAATACAAGCCATGAAGTCTCCGAAGGCACCGACACATTAAAATGCCTTAAAGTGCTGGGTACAGCATGCAGTAAGTGCTCACTCTCACTGCTTTTTGTATACTCGTCATGGAGGAAAAACTAATATTTCATCTTAAACAGGTCCAAAACTGTCGCTCCCACAGCAAAATGAAGTTAAAACAAATTGCAGCCAAATATGTTTTCTTTCTAATAGTTTTAAAAAAATATAGCATGTAGCACAAATTTACGGAAATTATAGCGTTTGAACAAAATACAAGCAACTTTTATACAAAAAACTCCTTCAGTAAGACAAGGCAAGAAGACGGTGGATGTCGCCTGCTAACCGGCCCGCTGCTCTCTTTTTCGACTTTGTTCATGGCTTGTATGTTGCGGGGGTTACGACATAGCGTAACTCAAGCAAAATATTTTCCTAGTTGGAGAATCTAATAGACAACATAAGGATAATAAACAAAATGTGATGCTCGATTCTATCCCGTTGACTTATTAATGAATGACATAATCGCTCAAATCGATCCCGAACAATACCGGCTTGAAAAAATGGCATCAACAATTTAGTAGAAAAGAGTAGGAGAACTAGATTTCCTCTCAAGTGGAGAAATAATTTGTCAGATAGGGTTTCTTGGTTTTGCTACCAGAACTCACTTGATGTCAATCCCTTAGAACTAAGGTTTTCCAACAAAAAACTTGAATTTGATGTCATTCCAATAATCTGCAAATTTAGCATTCTCGAAACCGCGTACTATGAAAAATATGCAAAATATTTGGAATGTGCAAAAATTGACACCAACTTATATAAATGTATGTAATTGTAATATCTTTTCTACTGTAAATAAAGGTGTAATGCTTCGTTTTCCGTTATAATTTCTCAAAATTTCAATTCTCATCAATATCTAATTCATTTAGTTCATCGTCTAAACCATCAAGACATTCGTCAAGGAATAAATTTTCATTAATTGGTGCTGCATCGATACATTTATCATCTTCATCATCATCATCATCATCGTCATCATTAGCATCTTTCGAATCATCTGATCCAGTATGTTCTAATTCATGTATACGATTCTCTGAAGCAACAGTTCCAGATCCATCCACCTAGAATTGTTCAGAGAAAATTTTAATATTTTACTTCATCTAATTTTTTAAACTATAAACCTCTTGAGCAGCTAAAGATAATTCAGTCAGATCTAATTCTTTAAACTCTATAGAGTCTTCTTCATCATCTGAACGAGCATAACTATCAAAAGCGGTGTCACCATCTTCCATTGGACCATCATCTATTAAGTTAGGATTGAAGCTAAACATTTCTCTACCAGATAGACCAAATTGTTTTCCTTGCTTATAGTCACTCTTCTTTTTCTCTTCTTCTGCAGTTGCCTTTTCTTTTTTCTCTTGAATTTTACGTTTTTTCCAAGCCAAAAATGATTCCAGTGTTACTTTTGTCTGCACATTATATAAAAAAAAAATGTGTGATATTTTAAATAGAGATGTAAAGAATACAAGAATACAATTGAAAGCAGATCTTCTCAGCATAGATCAACCTTTGTTGTAATATACAAATGAACGGCTGCACATATTGGATCCTAATAGGATCGCCCATTAGAGATATCATGAATATTTCAGGTGACACGACTATGGTATCACAGCGGCCAACAGGAAAACAGAAGTCAGCTTGAGAGTTCAATAGACTAGCAATGCTAAGCAAGCGTACAGTAAATAGAGGAGAAAACATTTAAAACAATTTTTGTTGAATACCGCAGAGAAATTCTCCTTTAGGTAAAATTGTTTTCCCTTTTTCTCTTTAGTTTCTGTGGTATAAAAGGAAGGAATTGATTCTTTCATGTTTAAGTTCTTTGTGGGACTTTTATATATATACTCTATGCTGTTTTAGCAGTCTGTCTAACCCAACATAGTGAATTGGATTGGCTATTCCGCTCTCTTCTCTGCGCATAAGAAACTAAGTTCACCAATGTTCAATATGTGTTTTCAGAGAATTGAAATCAGATTACCATGAAGCGTAACCTAGTTAGGCATGGTAATGGAATAGAACATTAAGCTAATGCGCCTGATTCAGGGAACTCACAATTCTGTCAGAGGCAATTACATTTTTGCTTAGTTACATTCAAATGCATTTATATATCAGCCTATGACCTATTTTAGGCGATCCAGCGTTCAATATGCTAACGGCCTATGTAAATGTTTTTGTTTTTGTTTCTTACTTGATTCGAACCAAGCGCAGCCCTTTCCTTTTCAATAAGATCTACCAACGAAATTTCCGGTGACCTGTCTTCTTTCTTTTTATCCTTCTTCAAAACGTATCCTTGAGGAAGAGCATGCCTATATATGCATTTTTCACCGTTTGGACATTCCCAGAACCAACCATATTTGGATTTCTCTACTGCTTCCAAGAAGTACTTACAAATCTATAAAATATCTCACATTGTAGTCATTTTCAAAATAATGGATATTTTTTTGAATTAATTACTATATCTGTAGTCGGCATTCGCTTCTCTTTACCATGTTTCTGATCTACAACTTCTTTTAGCTTGGCATCATCCCATGTTTCCATATCATCATCCCTCATATCAACATACATGGAACGTTTTTCCACCTGCAAAAAAATTGTTTGAATATTTCACCATGAATATTTTCCATCATACACAATACCTTTTTCTCCACGGAAAGGTCATGAGAAAATTTACATTTGTCTCCTTTTCCACATTGTCCTTGTTTGAAGAAAGCACATACAACCGATTTTGGGTCTGTGCCTTTTTCAACTTTCTGAAATTGTACAGGCTTAAAAAGTTGTGCAAGCTCCTTCTGTTCTTTTAATTTTTTCTCCTTGTCTTCTTTTTTACTATTTTGACCTAGTGGATGTAAACCTCCACTTTTAACTTGCTTCTCTACTTGAGATATAAATTTTTGCTGTTTAGCACCTTTTTTATTCTTTAATCCGAAAGTCTTATCCTATAAAAGGTGAAAAGAAAAAATTTAATATTTCCTTCTACCCCATGGCATTTATTGCAAATAACCTCAATTATCTTTTCCTTTTTCTTCTGTTCAACTTTTTTGCTTGCAGAAGCAGGAGCTTTTTTTGGCGGCATAATAAACTATAAATGTTAATTCTAAAGTGGAAACACAAAATTATATATAAGCAGACGGTTTTTATCGTTATTTATTATGCTTTCCACAATCCACACAGTTCCCGGATTGATTGGCCGAAAAAGGGAACAACTCACGAGTGAAATTGACAGTTGGTTTGACACCTTTGACGTGACACTTTGTGGTGACAGTGACAGAAAACTGATAGATAGTAAATTAATCGATGTACGTGACATCTGCATATGAGTAGATGATTTCTGAAATATATGGATCCGAGTTGATATAAAAAATAAAAATGTTTTTTTAAATAAAAATTTGAAAAAAAAACGCTTTCAGCATTATCATCAGCATAAATTGAGAATATTGCGATAAATTAAAAAAAAAACTAAAAATTAACATTGGGTACACCATCTAGCAAGAGATTTAGTAAACACTAGCGTATTTATGCGATTTGTACGACAAAAAGAAACAAATTGAATTAAATAAGACTACAGTACCACAAGCACAACTTGCATTTTCATTCAACCAGTGAATTTTTTTAAAGTAGTAAAATTACTTTCTTATCTGTTGAAGAACTGAAACGCGTAGAAGCTATTTAGTGCCAAATTCTATACAAAATGCTGGGAACAAATGCAGGTGTGTTTACATAATTTTAACATTTAATGACACAAACAAGCCGGAAGCCAACATAACTAATTTTAAGAGCGAAATCAACTGGAATAAGGACGATGATGTAAATAGAGCTCCAATCCTCATCTACTGATCACAGGATTAATCTATCGTATCCCCAACATTAGCTCATTTTACCATTGGAGATCTAAGTTGAATCCTTATATCTTTTCACCAAGCAACTGTAGTGAGGTAGAAGTGATAGATCTCGATCCTTTCAAAAATATAAGCTGTGCTTCGGATGTATAGGTATGTAGATTGCAGACGCATCGCAATCGGGACTAGGCACCTGTAATTTATTCTCCCTGTACAAACATGCATACATATAGCGTCCTATGGTTTTATGCTCCCTGTTTTCTCCATACTGTAGTTATCCGGAAGTCATATCGTCAATCTAGTTTGAGTTTACCTCCAGAGCGCAAGCCAATTTGGCTATTGCCAAAAGTTTAACACAGCCCTTGTAGCGCGAATGCAATGTTTGGTATTGTCCGCCCGCAGGATTACTTGAGAACGCGTTGATCTATAGCAAGAGCTGAGGTTTTATGTATATACGCAGTAATTTGCGAAAAAAGTCAGGCTAAGCTTATAGATGGTAAAATCGTGCTTTCGTAATGCATACAAAAGTTTTGAATTTGTATACTAAGTTTCTCATTCCGTTTGTAACGCACAGAAATAATGCTGATAAAGCAAAATGAGTTGGACATCCACGCATAATATTAAGTTATTTTGATTTTTGCATATCCAGTCCTCACGATAATTCGAGAACGCGTTTGATTTCGCACATGGACTTAAAAAAAAAGGCAAATTTAAATTCGTAAATGGTCAACTCCTACGTAGGGTTGCCATATAGCTACAAAATTGGTTTTTTCACTATATATTTAGACACTCCCTAAGAAAACATCTACGTCGGAGGCTAAAATTTGGTGTATGATGTTTTCATAACAATAGTAAATAAAATTGCAAAAACGGACTAAATCGGGCAACTCCTTCTTGGTGTTGCCTCAATCTTGCACAGGTGGGTGACAATACGAAATTACATACGGGCATTCATCTAGGGTATCATAAGAATTGGTCTGAGACCAATTCTAGCGTTTTTACTTGTTTAGTTTTAGTTTTGTATTTGGACACTTTTTTTTTTATATTATTAAGCCAAGTTCAGATGTATCCTATAATGCAAATCACAGCATGGCAGGAAGGAAAAAGGGAAAGGAAGTAGGGAACATGAGAGTGGCGGCGGTGCCGATGTATGTCACTCTTAAGCCTTCGCAGATTGTATGCCGGAGGAAAGACAAACTGTTCCACATTTGCACAGTTCAGGATAAAAAAGCATCATGGAATTTTACTGTCCATTGTTATAAGTCAGTGGTTAGAATAAATGGAATACAATTTGACAAATATCAAATGGCAACTTAGAATATATAGCAAACAGGAATGGCTGAATCCTGTGCATGAGCGCAATTTTTTTAAAACAGGACATTATACATAGGAGTAAGTGTGATGGGAATGGAACAATTGTCAAAGCTGAGTGCATGATTGTCAAATGTGCTTTTGTTTTGTGAACAGGATTATGCAATCTAAAATTCTTTTGCGAAATTTAACAAAAGTACGGAATCAGTTTTTTTTTCAAAACTATGCTATGGTCGTAGCATATTGCAGGCAGCAGTATGCTACACTGAGACTATCTGCGTCATGTAAGCGCGGACTGCTGTCGTGTGGACGGAGCGAATGTACGTACCGAACGCGACCTAATTGGAGAGCAGCACTTCCAGATAGAAAAAGAGTTTGGTGAAAGAGGAGGAAGAAGAAGATTTTTTGAGAGGTGTGCAAGAGTTTTTGGTTAAGAACAGAAAGGAAAAAGGTTATTTGGAAAAACTCGGTAGATTAGTGAATGTGGAAGTCCAAAGCGGAAAGAGCTAAGATCCAACGATATCGGGTACATGGAGTACACGAAAGAAAAAGGAAAACCAGAAAAAAAGAGAAAAGCTGGATGAAGGAAATATCACTTTTTCTTCGAATTATTGGCGACGGTACATACAGCACATATATACGTTTTGGTGCTCCATTTGTTCGTTGCGGCCACAATCTATAAGCCTTTAAGGCTTCAACACATTTTCTGCGAATATTGGCGACAATACATACAGCACATATATACGTTTTGGTACTCCATTTGTTCATTGCGGCCACAATCTATAAGCCTTTAAGGCTTCAGCACATTTTCTTCGAATATTGGCGACAGTACATACAGCACCTATATACGTTTGGCACTCCATTTGTTCATTGCGGCCACAATCTATAAGGCTTTAAGGCTTCAGCACATTTTCTTCAACATACAGCGACCACACGTACATCATAGATACACGTTCTGAGGCCCCATATAATCTAGCCTAACAACGTTTACATTGGCGTAGCCATGCAGACTGCTGAGATGCATTGTTCGATAAGTTAGCCCACCTTGGAGTTATTTTTAATCATTGTGTTTTAAAGCGTTGTAATCTTAGGAACGTCCCAATAGTCAGTTTAGCGCAGGGATTCCATCGAGCAGAAACTAAATTTATATAAATTTTATCTTTCCTGACAGTGATGGAGCTAAATTTCCGAGGAGGCGCCTCTACGGGAACCACAGCCGTACAAAACTGTAAGTCAAGAAACATTTTTTTTATCTTTTTTTAACATTTCTTGAATGCTTAAATGAATTAGCTGATTGGGTTGGCCTAAACGGTGCATATGCATGTACGGTTTTCTTGGTCGACGTTAACAGTATTCCTTTCCGCACCTGTACACAATACCTAGTCAAGCCAGACAGAAAACGTGCACATTATTAAATTGTTGAATTTCTTTGTAACACACAATATTTCTAGAAAAGTTATGGAATCCTAGTGCTAATAGTATGTAAGTTTGATGTTCTAGTTTGGCCACTTAAATATTTCATACGAAGACTGGTTCATTCTTTTGTAGAAGGCACCTTTGATTGAGGCATGTATATCCCCTAACACATAGTACAAGGGTTTAAGATCATGTATATTTCCTTTGACATGACATTAGATTTTTGATATATGTATAAAGTAAATGTGTGTAAATCCACTAGAGCATAATATTATTATTATTATTTAACATAGTATTAGAGTTGAGATTCTATTTTTTTCTCGGAAATAATATGAAATTTTTGAATACACTTCATACGTAATCAAAGAATTAATATAGTTAATTATAGCCCGTAAGATTCTATCTTAGTGAAGACCTGTATATAATGTGTAGTAGAACTGGTCTCTTATAGAAATTGGTATTCATTTCATTGAGGTGACTTTTCGAGACTAGCCCAGTCATAGAAGTAGATACAAGCCAATGATATAGACTTACCATTAGTGAATTTTAAAGTCTTTATATGTATACGATTAAAGTTTCGATGAATTAAAAAAATAGTTAAGTTACATTCTGAATCTCCCTATGTATAAGATGCTATAGTGCAAAATAAATTGTAACGTAATAAATAGCTAGACTTGTAATTTCCCCACTCTCCCGGTGCCCTCTCATGTGAAGGTTGACTAGGTCCGCTCCTCCACTTCTTTTCAGGTCATCGAAGGGATACTGTATCATCTCGCCTACAGTATCGCAGAGTGGTTGGGGCTACGGCGGTGGAGGCAGAACATCTGCGATTCCAGATAAGTAAATGGTAAGTAGTGTAAAGTTCCCTTCAGGACTGTGTGTATGCGAGGGCCTTTGATTTGACAGGCATGAATTTTTTTGATTATGGCAGGTGGCAGCGGCAGGTTATTGGTTGAACCCCCCCCCCCCCCCCCCCCCTTTATAACTCTCCCGCAATAGCCAAGGTACTAGCGTGCCACCCTGCATTACACCGAGTGATCTGTCAGCTGGGACGAAACGTCCCAGTCAATCACTCTACATACAGCCATAACAACTATTTAATTTTGAAGTTTATTTAGTGCAAAGTTTTATAGTGCCACTATTGCCTGTTAAAATCTTCATATCAATTAAAAAAACAGAAATGCAGTGTTCGGTCAGTGCTTGCAAAATTAAATTGGATTATAAACTAGGGAAATCTTGTTTCAGGCAACTGCACCATATAATAATCTTTTTTGTTAATAGAAGCAAAAGATTTAAATAAATGAATTATTTCAAAATAAGGTAGAAAAAGATCACTTTTTACCGCATAAAACCTTCGTTTACTATTTGCGAATTCACAAGTTGTTTAGAATAGGGACGGCGTGTAGATTCATGTAAAACATGGACTACCAACACAACCAGAATTCATTAGGCGAAATCTGGCTTATCACCATTCCTGTTTGCTATATATTCTAAGGCCAGCAACAGCAGAGACACGAAAAATTGATTTAATTTTGTAATTAAAACGGGATATTTTATTTTCAGAACCTAAAAATTGTATAGTAGTAGCGTTGTGCACAACTTTCAAATTTTTATTCTTTTCTGTTTACTTAATAGTTTCTGTTCCGAATATTCTTGTACCACGTGATCAGTATTCTGTTCCTTCTATTCCTTCCACAGAAAAAATAAAGAGAAGCACTCATTGAAAGATTCTGGCTAAGGTCACATGCTTAAACGGTGGTAACATTATCATGGAGCCAACGTAATAAATTAAATTTAGATTGATCTTGTGTAGGCTAGAGCCCAGACTCTGCTAGCATGCTACAGTTTTCGTGGATGAGAGGAAAATTGTAATACGTCTATCCAGCTAAAGGCAATAGAATTCCATACTTCATTTAAATGATTTATAGGAGATAGTACCCATCTAATTATTATCGACGATTTTCCCTATTTGCTGGTATGTATTCAAATTTCCATAAGTAACTTTTAAAATTACTGATCAAAAAATAGTTTATTCCACTCTAGTCTGAACTATTATTGCTCTACATTTGAGGGAATTTTTCTGTTTGCTCTAATTCGAATTCTTCTGGCGATTTTTAATAAATGATTTGAATAGATTCTACCAAATATCAAATCTCCTTTCATACGTATGCGTTTATTAGCAAGAATTTTATGGAATAAAACTAATTGAATAGCCAAAACGTATCTATGTATATTATGTGTGGGATCTAGACTTCTTCTAAATGAATATAAAGCGAACTTAAGCGTGGAGTCGGATTGAATAACTTGGTAGGGAACAGAATTACAAATGTGATGAATGAAGGTTCGAATCATCTCGCCGGTAACTAAAAATATTTTTTTCCAATTCCCACGATTTAGGATGGAGAAGACCTCACACGACGTTAATCTCACATCGGCGGCAATTAAAGACGTAAAAGACGACTGACATTCGAGAGCAGATGTCGTTTCAAGACGACGATTGTGTTGATCGATTAATAAAGGAGTTGGGTACAGAATTACAAATGTGATTAATGGATATTCGAATCTTCCCGATTCATATACATACATACATATAAACATATTTTAAACGTTTTCAAAGCACTAGATAATACCCTTTGATGATTTCGCATGGCTTTATCAAAAGGGCGAATATAAAAAGATTAGGTAAATGCGAAGGGCCGTTTAGAGTTGGCAAAACTTTTTTAACCCACTGAAACCGAACAACAAGTGTAATGTTATGTCTAATTGGTGCTAATTAAGTTTCATTGTGCATTTTAATTCAAAATGTTTTATTTTCAAAGTTGCCCTTGCCCAAAATTGAACCTGGCGGCTGCAGAGACTATACGAGCTTTTTGGGAGGTGTGTATTTATCAACTGAAGAGACGCAGATATTGGATGAGACAACAACATTTATGTGACTTAAAATTAGGCTAAGTATTTCCAATAGGCAGCATAACATTATAATAGGGTTGAGCTGAACCATTTATAGAAAGTTGCAGGCTATCTCCACAGCTAGACAGGATTTTCGTGAAAATCAGGAGAGGAATGAGTAACAAGACAAACAATTGAACCTAATTGAACACTATGCTCAGCTAAAAGGTTAGATATTCACCACTCTGACATAAAAATCGTTTTGTCCGCA
Source organism: Dioctria linearis (assembly GCA_963930735.1). Classification (NCBI taxonomy): domain Eukaryota; kingdom Metazoa; phylum Arthropoda; class Insecta; order Diptera; family Asilidae; genus Dioctria; species Dioctria linearis. The sequence goes on along the minus strand of OZ005740.1, from coordinate 13,191,588 downwards.
AAATGCATTAACAATTGGTGGACGCCGAAGGATTCGAACCCAAAATTCATAAATCTATAAGCAAATGTCTTAACAATTAGAAACATCGACGCTTTAATTGGCTGGCTTTAATTAATTGAAAAATATTGGGATGCATATTAATTGCTGAGGCAACTAGAAAGTATAGCTCAGAACAGAATCAAAAGAGATTATAGAGGTATTGTTAAGGAGAGTAAATAAAGAAAAAACATAAATAAATAATTGAAAATATATAGACATAATTAATTATTATTTTTTTCATACTTTTTTAGGTCGTGCAATATCAGTTTTGATTGCTAGGAGACATCCTTGAATGTAGAAAATTATTCCATCCAGCATCGCGAACATCTGGTATTTAGTTATTTGTGCAATAAAAGATGAATAATCAAATTTTAACGATTTTAACTTACAGCCATATATACGTCATGTAAAGCGGTAAAACAAAAATTCATAAATAACAAAAAAAAAAAAAAAACAGACATTTTCGCAATTTCTGACAACATTGTTTCCCTGCAAGGCAAAAAGTTTTTTTTTTTTTTTGTTTAACATAACTACCTACTATGGACCTCAAGACTTACGGCGCAGCTCAGTTAATAGCTATAAGTTGCGCGCGCAAATTGCTTACTCACTATCTAGCAAATAAAATATTTAGAACAGCGCTCTTAGTGAAAGTATTACACAAATCGTCGTCAGTCCCGTCCGTGCCTATCTCAAGCACTATAAGCTTCGCTTATACTTTACTTACTGTGTATCTGGTTTAAGACTCTCCTATGCATGTCAACTGAGATTGCAAAGTCGAGCAGTTGTATAGCGAGCAAAAGACTTAGGCACATGCGACACGGGTACCCCAATTGGTAATGAAAGAAGAGATGATGAAGGCATCAGCCATACAGAAAAAGCCAGGGTAATGAAGACGGACCACACAGAATTAAACACGACCACCCAGTCGGTGAATGAAAGACCACACACAGTTTCACCAAAAGAAAAAAAAAAGAACAACTCTAAAGAGATACACAGGTTGAATGAAATATATCGCGCGTCTATACGACCCGAAGCCGATTTATTTATAACGTATACTCGCGTATGGACATAGAGTCTCGCAATAAGAGCCGCACTATATACGCGGTCGATCGTTTGGCTTGATGACATTGTTACGCAAAAATCAACAAAAATTTCACACTCTTAAATCAATTAAGTTAGGTGTATACCGAGAGAAGATTATCGGACTGGAGCGGTGTACTTGTGGTTTTTGGAGTGTAGGGACGAGTTAGTATAGAAAGAATCGACATTGCGCTACTCTTGCCTCCCAAGAAGGTCATACCGCCAACAATAATAATGTTGATGATGATGATGATGTTAATGATAATGATGAAACAGAGGTTCACAGAACTTGATCATAAAGAATTGTTCGCGAGTAAAAAGGATCCTGCTTTAGTGTACGAAACACATTTTATGCGGTTTTATAGAAGAAATAAAAGGGGGAAAAAAAGTATAACCACACATAACTGGGATAATAAGCGTGTACTCAGCCATAAAGTCCCCGCGGAGTGGAAACTGAAAATCCAGCCGTGCGCGATGTGTGCGGTGTTGATGCGACCAAGATCCGCCAAGAAAACCGCTGCAGCAAAGACAGTAGCTCGAACCTTGGAGCGAAAGTACTGGCGGTAAACATCAAAGGAGGTTACTTCAAGGTGATGTACAGTGTACCATGACTAAGTAATTCTATCGAGCCGCTTAAATTTTCTGATATTATTTTCGAAGTTGTTAACTTGTTTTTTTTTCTTCTTCTGTATATATGTAACTAGAGGGACGTATTATAAGTTTTCAAGAGCTGTTCAATGTATGTATTCCAAGTGAATTTTGCAGGCATGGAGATTTGAGAACGGGTCTTACTAGTTTCGATATTTTTTTTATATAGTTAATACAACAACAAAAAGAGAAAAATGAGCAAAAGATTTTGTAATTAACAGAAGTGAGACTTAAAAAAAAGAGATTTTCTGATTCAATTACAAAAATTCTGATCCAATTCAGGGTATCTATAGATACCCCAATGAAGTATCCAATTGTGAGTTTACACACATATATTTATGTATATAACATCATCATCCTCTTTAAATGCCTTGTATTGTAGGATATGGGTTCATGGGGTTATCACTGATATATTATATTACATCGATTCTAGTGATCTCCGATTTCGCACGAATTTCATATAGTTTTTGTAATACCGTCCCTTCTGATTTTTCCTATTTTTGAAAGAGGTAGCTTGTGCCATGCTCTTCCTGATGTCCATGTTAATTTTTTTGTGTCAGTGAGTTAGATGAAGAAATTGATTTTAATTCTTGTCAGGTCAGGTGTTTGTAATATGATCTATAATTTTCGATGGGTTATGAACCATCTCGAAAACAACTCGTATTACAGCATATCAATCTACAGTAGTGACCAGTTGTCAGTAAAGTGCTATAACCCATTGCACTATAAGATGACCACCGACGTGCGACACACCTTTCTTCCTTTATTAATTCTAATCTAATTCTATGAAATTTCGTAACAAAGATTGCAGCCTTATAGTTGAGAGGATCGATTAATTGTTAATTACTCTATCCGACTTCAATTTTCAATTCCAGATTCAATTGCTGCCTTTTTTCTTACCTTAGTTAAGATACAACTCTTAATCCATCGTAGAATTGAGTGATCGTGACAAAGATTACAATTATATAACTGTTAACTTTACTTCTGTTAGTACTAGTGGCGAAAATTTCAACCAATTAGAGTTTAATCTACCTCTTGCAATTCCATCGAATTCAACTTTAGATGTATTGATGCCATTGAAAAGGCGACTGGACTAATACTAGCTACACAATTACCCAAATTGTCTCTCAATGTGCCGTGAAGAGCGACTTCGATTCGATTCGACTGATATCAGAGAGTCAAATGTAATGTTTGATAGGCGGATATCTGAGTTTTTACCAGTCAAATGTGATGTGCACAGAATTCTATTTTGAACTCACTACAGTGATGTCTGTATCTGAATTACCTTCCGGAAACGGTTAAGGGATGCCAAAGTATATTTTTAAGGATTTTCCTAATCGGGATTTTGACTTTTCGGGATTTCTCACTTTTCTAGTTCGGGATTTTAATTGAAACGCGACTATTACGAAAGTGTAGGAAGCTTTGCATATCTTATACGACGGCAGGATGCTTAAGACGAAATGTTAATGATCCTGTTTTCTAGAAAACAATTCCTTCACATACAAGTGTATCTTAAGAAATTATTACTCTTTTGAGGGTATGTATGAAAAATCAAATGCTTAAAGCTGCTGCTGTTTAAATAGTGGCATTATTGTCATACTGACCAACTTTTATAAACATCATCCGCTCCTTTTCAATAATATACGTTGATTCACGCCTGTAAGTTCTGCGGGCTGGCTGCACCAACAAGTTAATAGTCCTATAATATTCAATTAATCTCCGACTCAGTGATACTGTGCCGACTAACTTGACGAGAACAAAAAATACTCTTCTTTCCTAAAATCAATATCATTACACATCGACCACACACAAATTACTTATAAATGGATTTTATCCGAAAGGCCACACTTTATATACCATTTGAGTTCAAAATCTATCCGGGTGTCCATGTGAGTGATTGTACAGTAATTTCCGTTTCTTCTTACATTTATGACATCGTACCATGCGAATATTGCTCTCTACATACCCCAGGACTAGCAAAAGTATCCACTGTTTTGGTGATATCCTTCACTATGTCGACTAAGTTGGATATAGTCATGCATGATCTCCCGCCGTCTGTCGTAGCTTTTTCTACTCGAGTTTCTTGAATTAACACAGCATCGATTAACATAAAATAAGATCGAAAATATACGGAATGTAAGCCCAATAATTAACTTTTATGAGATTTTGTTTCAGAGTTCATGTGCGCAGTGGTCTGTAAAGAGGATATTCAAGGACAGACGAACTATTTACATCAATGGCAAAAAGAAGATTGAAGTAAAAAATGTGCATTCTTGTGAGAAAAATATGTTTTTTCCAATTTTGTTTTTTTACACCTCTTTGCTAAGATAAATTTTATTTTAGATGATAGAAAATAATAAAGGACAACAACTCTACCTCGATATACATGATACTAGTAGGATTGCACCATAGGCGAATATTTTCATTATAGCAAATATCATGACTATCATCAACTCAGTTACTCAGTTAAATCTAGTTAAGAAAGGTTTTTCTCCAAGAAGAGTTGAGTGATTCCATTTCCAATTCGTTGTTGAGTTAGAACATTTTTATTTTATTATCAGTGAATATGAAGTGAAATATAATGTCATCTGTCATGTGAAACTTTTGTCCTCGACCGGCTTCAGCTAGCTTCGACAAGAGTGTAGAGGAAACATAAGCATCTAATGCAGCAGATTTTTGAAATGAATTAAAACGATCCTACTACTGTTCATCATGATTTAGTTAAATGGTGAATCTCGAAGCCTATCCAGACTTGAATACGGGCATATTTTAACATTCACGTGATCCTCCCTGACAACGCCTATAAGGGTAGTATTACCTGTATAGGCCAAGTACAATTCTTTTAGTCATTGCAAATAAGATCTAGGCCCGAACGGAGTAACCAGTCTCGTTACAAAAAGGATATCTTGCATGGTGGTAGCCACTGGGAGTATTCATGATCCGTTGATCATGCTTTACAAAAGCCATATCAAATGGGCAGCCCGACATTGGCTAACTTGGTACCACGGGGTTGAGAAGCCCTGAATATTGGAATATTCACCTCAACTTGGGATGACCCCTTTATGGGAGCATCGTGGTGGCTGTGGTGAAGTGTGCTGTGACCCCAGATCGGCAGAGATTGGATAAGTCTCGCTTCGACCAGTAAGTTGATGTCATGTCATGCTCTATTGGCACACTGGTACTCATTAGGCCGTTGATTGTCGATAACAATCCGAGCATGAAGAATGCCGTGAGATTAAGCCAAACTGGGCAGGTGCTCACGTAAAACCACAAGGATTTTCTGTTCATCATGAATATGGGCAGCTGCAAAAGGCGTTAGTGATGCGGAGAGCTGCCAAGCTGCCTGCACATATACGACCTAGTAGTTTTAACTTGGAATTAGTACTTTGGTAAGCTATAAGATTACTAGCTGTAGTCTTAAGCCTCTCCTAACTTGAAGGGCGGATTAGAACCTTCTCGTGGTCCACTGCCAGCACTTATGTGCTAATATGATTACGCCCGAACGAAGTAAGCAATCTCGTATAAGGAGCAGCATGAAGATCCACTGGGAGTACCCATGGCCTTATGGTCATGGAATACGTAGCCATACCAATTGGGTAGCCGACATTGCCAACTATACCATGGGGTTGAGAAGCCCCGGATAGTGCTACTAAAGTAGTGCTATTCGCAGCAACATCAAGAAGGTCGCTTTATGGGAGCATCGTGGTGGTTGGGGTGGCCCATATGCGGACAAACAAAGATTGTCTGAGTGTGCATGACTTAGGCGGACATTCTTCCTTGAACAGAAGGGTATGTCCTTTGTATAATTGCATATTGCGTTGGCTTTCTGCGTGGAGTTGCGCTAAATCAACCGGGTGCCGCGCCGTGACCCACAGATCTGCAGAGATTTTATATGGGTCTCCCTTCGACCAGTAAGTCCAAGTTAAGGATGCACTAACATAAACTGGTACTCATCAAGACATAGGCCCGTAATGCTCAATCCGACGGATTATTGATTCCCGCCGTAAGTAAGATTCACTTCCCCTTCACGATACGATTTTTTAATCCGGCGGCGGAACTGCCAGCCACATTCAAGTATCAGGATTCGATTCACTTGTTTTCAATAATCAAGGGAAACTTCTTTTTTCACTTAAAACGTTTTCGATAATCACAAACTGGCAAATTCGCAAACTCAGTTCCTCCGGCGAATTCAGCAATATAGGTCAGAATATAGTATACTCTATGTTTGATGAGGGCGCTGATTGTTGAGTTGTAACTCATCCGTTTATTAAGACTGCCGTGAGATTGAGGCTAATAAATAGGATTCTGTTCATCATGAATAATTTCCTGCCAAATAACATCTAAATATCTGGCAGATCTTAAACATTAATTTGTCGCAGTACATTACCATTGACGACGGATTTAAATTAAAGGTATCTAATAAATGTAGGAAGATCTATCTATCCGGGAAAGAATTGTAATAGAAATACTGGTTCGAGATTTGGTTTTCAGGGTCGGTATAGATCACGTGAAAGGATACACAAATTTCTTCAGTTTAGGAATTCTTTTACATATTACATATTTGTTTAGAATTTAGTCACCTTTTTAGAATTAATAGTAGAGTGGTTTTCGATGGTAACAGAAAACAAATGAAATTCCTGAGATAAGAGAAATAATTTAGTAAGGGCTGCTAAAAAAATAGCACGGGACCGGATTTATTAATTATTATTTTATATACATATTAAAGTAAGTAGTAAATAATTGAACTTATGATGTTTATATCTAATATCATACAACAAGATGAAAAAAGAATAAAAGAAATTAAAATAAATCTTTCACGTAGAAGTACATATACCAATACAGATTTTATATGAGAATTTTACAGTCCAACAAACGTAAAAAAAAAGATAATAAAATAATAAAAACAAAAACTTTTCTACTAGCCAACAAGTCAGTTTACATTATGCTCGATAAAATATGTAGTTCAATTTATGTGTTATTGACTAAACCGGAAAAATACAATCATGAACATATGACAGACCGCTGAGGAACGAAAATAAAAAGACTCTCGGCTTCCTAGGTGGTCTCACTTCCAATTCCAAAAATAAAATAACAGAGCGGACACAGAAATACTTGGCGGTTGCACAGCATGCGGACATGCGGACTTTTATGATTGAGAGACGTCAGACATCGAAGAAGTCACTGACGTACTGAAGCAAAACAAATTATACCTACCTACCTACCTACCTACCTGGTCTTACTTGCTTGCTTGCTTACCTGCTCTCTGTAGCCGCAATCCTCAAAGTCTCCTTGATGTTAATTAAGACATTAGAATGGATTTATCATGCGGAAAGAATCGCAGCGATCTCACCAACCGCATAGAGCTGGGGCACTTTATTGAAGGAGGATACTAGGTATTACTCTAAGTTCTTCATCTGAGATTGCAATTATTATTATTATTATTATTGGCTGGCCATTATATTTCAGTGTAGATAGATAGGTACTCTATATACATATATTACTATTAAATTAGGATCAACTTCTGGTTAATAGTAGTGATTGTTTTGACTTGACATAAATGCATCTCTTCCGCTTTCAGTTAGTGGAGGAGACGAGATATTTTTGATACTAATTATTACATATGTATATAATACTTTTGACCATTCGGTAGCATAATTAACTGTCTTTTATATATACATATCTATATATATATATATATCCTTTCTAGACTAGCTACATATTTTTTTACGTTGGCCTGCTAGCAATGAACTTTGTGCTGTGTACGCTCTGTATAGCGGAAACACGTGGGTGGTCCCCTAATTCCACAATCTCGCTTTGTATTCATGCATCTCATGTTGGTTTATTGTTAAAAGTTTCTCGAGGGCTACGACGAAGACGACGAGTACGGATAACAGAGTATGGATGGATGGATGGATGGATGGATGGATAGAATGGGATCTCTGTGTGTGATGTTTTTCAAACACTTTTTGCTTCATTTCTTTATATATATATATATATTATCTCTCTCTTCTCGCTATACCTAAGCTGGCTGGGTGGAAAAGATAAATACACACACATATAAACGATTCACTCGCGCTTCACAGTGCTTTAGTGGAAATTTTTGCCGTAAAATTGAGAGAAGAGCTGTGAAGAAGATGTGTGGTAATATCAGGAACGACGAACTCATGTGAAAAATCAAAACAATCTATATACAGTCTTTACTGAAATTATATGACGAAAGAAATTTCAATGAAATTTTATTTGAGTGAATCATGTGCTAAGGGATGACGGACTGGATCTTCTTTAATTCATCGTACGTAAGTAGTGCATACTACTTTTGTTGTGTCTATTCTTCAAATTATGTACATTTCCATATGGAGGTCTTCTAATGCCAATGTTGTTATTGATTTAATCGAGTGCTCGACATGCATGCCTTCACATACCTTCTTGAACCTTCCAACCAACTTCTATCTAAGGATTAATCCAAATGTAGAATAACCACGCAAATGAAAAAATGTTTTACATAACGTCCAAAGTTTCAGACAATCAGATATCGTAAGACTCATATAAAGCTAAAGATATAGTCACATAAAAAACGTACTAGTATAAAAGAAAACATTTTTAAATTTTAATGTTTTGTGAAACAAGCTCAAAAGTTTGATACCTATATCTTTTTATATAAAATATATATATATATAAAAAATTTATATATGAAATACACCAATGACATAAAAGTACAATCCAAAACTGAAATAATAATCGCTATTAAATCGCTATGCTAATGCTAATGATAGTTTCGCTATGGGAAAACCTATGGCATATGGCTCATGTTATTCTATGTCCGAAGTTGAATAAAAGATCAGAAAAAGTTGATGATGTCGTTAAAACTTTACAGTGGAGTAAAATATAAAAGACTACATATCGTCACATTTCGCTCGGAAGCATAAGGTCTAAAAAAGAAAGGCAATAGATCATCATAGTCGTATTTAAGCTGTCAGGCTCTTAAAAGGCTATTCTTGACAGTTTCACCAGTCAACCAGTTGGATTAGGTGGAATCAGATCTTCAGATGTTGTGTTGCGGATTGATAGGAATAGAACAATAAAGAATTTGCTAGAGGCAACTAAAATTACCCTAAGGAAAGCAAAAATTTGCCGCTTACAGATATTAGGGAGCATTCAGTTCCTAGTGCAAAATTGTATCATTTTCTACCTGGATTATAGCAACAGTTTTTTTTTACTGGCCGATTACTATCTATTGCCCCAGCGATTACTAACTATGTACATTACCCCAGCAGTGATCTGGATTCATAGCCTTATACTCTAGGCCCACAATAGTAAACTACCATCATTGCCTTGTGGCTCACGCTCATCAGTTTACAACATTTTAATACCGGTGCGGGCGGGGGCTCTTAATATTAATTAACACAACATCAGCATTACTTTCATCCTACCAATCAGCATGAGCTCATCAGTGTGCTCATGATGATTGGGATACCAGGGATTGAGCGCGTTTACTGCTATTTTGGTCAAGTCACTATTTCGGTGGCAATGAACGCGCTCATTGATTCAATTACGTAATAACTACCAATGATTAAGCTTTGGTAAAGTAAGCGATATCTTAACGGTAAGACGATTTGACAGATGACAGTTGTCAATTTTGGAAATTAAAAACTGTGAATTGTGAAGTATTTTGTGTGAAAAATGGAATCGAGCATTATATTAGATAGCATAAACATTATAAATCAAATACATCGTTATAAACGAAAATCAAAAATCTTAAGAGAGCCTACAATGATCATTTTGCATTACATCTTGTTACACAATTTTCTCTTTTCTGTACAGAAATGGAATCAGCTGATTGCTGTCAAGCTTTTCAAGAAATCACGGTACAGAGATACAAGATATTCTCATTACAAACTACGTTCCGCCATTTGTGTCCGATCCGAATGTATAGGAAAGTACGGTACAGAGAACACAATATTCTCTCTCATCTCTCTGTCTTTTCAATAGAAATGTATATACGTTATAGGACGAAACACGTCACAGGCTATCAGCTGCAATGTGTCAAAATTTTAATGGGAATACCTTGTCTTCTATATACCTTGTAAGAAATTAAAAATCATTCCAAAAAATTTGATCTTACTACCGCGAGCGCCTCTGGCGACAAAAAATTTACATAATATGAATATATGAGCTTCTGATTTTATCATTCAAATCAATAATGAAATACTATTGCTGAAAGAAATGATCATAACTTTAAATATTCAAAGACATACCATATGAGCATGATCATTCTTGCTTCAATTATCATTGTTAAGCGTCGTGGTCCTAGGGTATTATAATCAAATTTTCTTTAAAATTTTTAAGTAGGTATACAAATTACACGATTACTCTACATGATCTAATAAAACGGTAAATCATCTTTTAATTTCTTTCATTCAATATTTTTTGCCGAGACTGTTCGATCAAAATGTTAAGAGACTACAAAATCGGAACTCCAATTCTCCCATAATATAGTTACATATTATACTTTTTTTTATGCAACGTGTATAAACAATGGAAATTGTAAGAAATTTATACGCACTACATTAGCACAAGCCTGATTGACTATATATATACACTCTTACTAAACAAAATGGCTGCTATGATAAATTGTAGATCGTCTACATAAAGTAAGAGCACAGGTATAGATAGTGTACGTACGTACCTACTTCTGCTATCAGGCTACCACCAGGAGGACAAGAGTATAGCATGGCTTAACAATTTGATTTTCTCATCTCCTTGGGGGCCGCTACGGCACAGAGAGAGCAAAATCCGCTACTTGGTTTGGCTGTGTATAGCGGGGTGTTGATGCTGATGGTATATGTATGCGAATGAGATTGTTTAAGAGTGTTTGTAAGTAATTCTCTGGCTTTCTGTTGTATCTGTAGCTGTACCACTGCACAAACTCTGATCAGATTGACATCGATCTTTGAAGTCATAAGACATTGTATTAGCGCGGCGAGTCGGCATGTGTTAAGATATTCTCAAAACTTCTTAAACTACGAATATAATTTCAACATAAATCTAGTTTATAAAAAAAACAAAAATTGTGCCCATTACTATAAATGTGATTTGATCAAATATACCAAAATCGTATTGTGCTCTGTAGATTAAAGATATTTCAGAGCGTTTCTAAGAAAACCCAAGTGGATTGTTAAAAAAAAAAGAAAAATCAACGAAATCGTATACCTAGTGCTTTACTACCTATTCAAAAATCTCAATTGCAATTGAAATGAAATCAGTATCAAGTCCATGTGCAAAATAAAAATTCATAAAAGAAATGTGTACTTGGTGTATTTAGTGGGTGTTTATCAGTGTACTTATAAAAGTTATACTTATAGTGAATTCTTAAAATGAAATTAAAGAAGCAGTTTTGAAGCAAAACAAAAAATGGTTGTACCCACAATGGATACTTTACCCCGAGTTCCAGACACGCACGGTGATATTGTTGACGAGAAATTATTCTCGGATCTGTATATAAGGACGAGCTGGGTGGACGCACATGTCGCACTCGATCAAATCGATAAGGTATATCTACTAAACTACACTACACAAAACTAAATTTCAATCTTATTTCAATAAAAAAAAACAAAAAAAAAATTAATAAAAATCTCTCTACTCCTCTCTTTACCTCCCAAACCGTATTTATACACAACTTCCATCCTCCAAATTGAGACGTTAGTAGAGCCACTCGCTCTCTATGGCTATAAATTGAGACATCTCGAATGATTGATGCGATTACCTTGCATTTGGCAGACCACCCATGTAGCAAATGACTGTTTTTTTCTTCTGTTTTTTTGTTGTTGTTGTTATTGTTATTGTAATTTCTCTTTTAGCCAAGGGCCAAACCCAAAATTTCTTGTTTTATTGCTTGATTTGAGATTCTATGTGCCCGCTGAGTTTTTCTTTCCGCTTGCGCACTACTCGATCGATAGCGAAGCGAGGCTGGCCTGCGCTTATGATGATGATTATATATTATAAAAGCTCGGCTCGATCGTGGTTCGTCTCTCATGTGGTACGGTACGGACGCAAGCGGCTCCGGTACACATCATTCTGTCCTCTGTGTGAGGCTCCGCGCGGTTGATTGCTATTCAGTTATGAACGCGGAATTACTCGAGATCGAGATGCCGTCTTTGCTGCTTATCTTCTACTTTAATTGAGTATATTTCATCGCTGACTTTTTTTTTTTTCATATACTACATATAGGTATATATGTATTTTGTCTTGTGTTTTTTTTTTTTTACAAATTTATTATGCAGGAAAATTAAGACATTAATCAAATCGGAGTCTGCGGTTTTCAGGATTCACTGTGATTACCTAATTGTGCTAAAAAAAATTTTAGAGGTTAATAATGGGAAATTTATGCAGTAAGAAATTTCTTGCTTTAGTTGAAAATATGTTTAAAAATGTCTATCTTATGATTAGTAATTTTTTTAAGCAAATTGTTTGAAGCTATATTTACCATAGATAAGAGTTTTAATTTTAATGGCATTGCTCCAGATTTTTATTATTTATGGGAGGATGCAGACAGGACTCCCGCCTATCATCTAGTCACCGCGACCTATAAGATATTTTTTGACATTACTCCTAAATGTCCTACGGCGCTCATTCGAACGTAATGTCCTTTATAAAGCCTATGATGTTCTTAGGGAGCCATTTTTTCAATATCTCCTTGCAGTGGGAATGCCTTTTCTAGATGTCTTAGCCTTATGCGGCACAGAGTTTCTCACAGTCACAAAGGACATGTTCAGCAGTTTCATCGTCTTCTATTCAGAAACGACAGATCTCATCATTGATCTTACCCATCTTTTTGAGATGTGATATCTAACTGGGCAGTGCCCAGTGAATAGGTCCACATTGCTCCTTAGGCCTAGTGCTTAACTAGTAATTTAAGTCGCCAGAGCATGTATGTATGTAGCTACCACGAAATTTATTTACCAAGTACCTGGTTATTTTCCTACAAATGGCCTTGCTTGTATGTTTTATAACTTTAAACAAGACCAACTAGCAATCTACGTCCCCGACACGTAGATGACAAAAAATCATATAAATATTTTGTTATAAAATTACCTTAAGAAAAAAATTGTAATAGCAATCATCAGGGAATACACTTTTAATGTAATTGTATACCACCGTGATCGCTTTTCAGCAAACTAATCGAATCTCATATACTATGTATCATTTTTACAGAGATAAAATGTCCTGCTCTTACCTGTCTCTTGATATAGCTAAAAATTTCATTCTGTTTGCAATTGCTTAAACATTTTTTGCATTTTTTTATATAATTAAGAATCTACCAGAATAAATCTTGTAACATCGAGATATCCACCGTCCTAGGACGTGGCTCTGTGACCGGCGTTGAAAAATAAATGAGTTTTCTATTCTATTCTACCTAAGCTTGAACCAGGTTGGAACAATTTAAGTCGCCAATAACTAGCTTTCACGAATTTTTTACTAGCTTGCTAGCTTGCTGGTAAACCTAGCATTTGACAAGTTCAAGCAGCAATTTACGTCCTAGTTAGGCAGATAATATTTTGTGCTCTTCTTTTAAGCTCAGCGTTTAACTAAATATCACAAAAGTAGCAATGTACACGTCGTCACTACACATACGTAACTGTCACGAAATTAATTAACTTTTTTTTGTATCAATAGCCTTTCTCCCAAACTTACTTTTGTTAACTAGCCCAATAGTACGTGTCAGCTACGAAAATTATGCTAATCATGGCAAATAAGTAATAATTATATAACTAACAAAACTAAACTAATTAAAGGAAGGAAATTACAAAAAGCAAAGAGAAATAGAAAGAGCAAAAAAATGAAAGCAAATTTTAAAAAATTTCATAATTAAAAATGACAAAGAAAACATTACGCAATCAGATATGAAATAATCACGTATCGCAAGTAATGAAAAATTAGTCTACGTAAGAGCCGCCCTCGAAAATAAATGAGCACGAAATTTGAGATTGTTGAGATTGAAATAGTTCATTAAAATCAAGTAAAACAAAGATTAGGAAAGTTATTAATGAATTAACTAACAAATACCGGACTAAAAATAGAGCTATGCAGTACTCCACTATTGAGGTATTGAAAAGATCAGATCTATTCCTATCGCTATCGTGGGGAGGGGGTCCTAATTTTCGGAAGAGAAAAAGCTTGTGCAGGATTTAGGAAACTCAGACCTGCTAAGATAAATGTGTTAAAAATTTGCAGAAGAGATAAGATTATAAAAGTTGGTGTCAGTCTGATCAACCTAAACAAATATTCGACATTGTGGATCATCAATTTGAAGATTGAGTGTAACAGGAGCAGCAATTAATTTGTCAGAACCAGAAATAGGTGACCAATTTGAGGTGTTTAAAGAGCTTAATCTATGTTTTTGAAACACACATGAACACATTAACACGTCATTAACGAATTATTTTGATTTCAACCAGCCCATTAGCAATCGCCAATATGGTTTTCGTTCTTGTTTTTTGACACTGTCATAACTCACCGAGCGTTGAAGTCGTATTACAATCAATTGTGACAAGAAAAAAATAGTCAATCCATTCTTTTAGCTAAGCTCAAAGCCTTAATATACTTTTTGGTCTCTTGGGTTGTTGAAATCTTCTTATGTAACCGCTCTATTCTTTTTGTCAAAAGTTTTGAGAAGTTTTATATCATTTAGATTGTCGATATCATTCTTATCAAAGATATCGAGGATCACTGTAGATAATTTCAATAAAGCCATTTTACAGCTTTACGCTTCAGCGAAAACTACATTTCCATCATTATAGGGTTGTTGGCCTTCAATAGATATGATGAAGTGCTTCTGTTGCCAAAAGTTTTATGAAATGAAAACAGAAAATTAAGGGAAAAGGTTGACTAAGTTGAAAAGGAAGATTCAGCAAGGCGCGTAATGCTCATGTGCATCAATCTGTTTTAGATTATAGACAAACATCGATTTACAGCGTTTCGTTTTACGTCAAGCAGCATTTTGAGACCAATGCTGATAATTACGTTTCGATTCGATCGTTTTACGTTACACGCATTAGCTGAGCGATACTGACAAGCTCACATCAGTAACACCGAGAAAACCCAAAGGCATTAAAATTTTTGCTAAAAGTACTGCTCCTGTCATTTGCAAATCAACCAAAGGTCTGGGTTACTGGAAATCTTTTCGAAGATTGGTTTACCCGAAACTTCATACCTGAAGTCAAGAATTACTGTGGTTGAAAAACTTAGCTTACGCTCGATTGTTTTTGGATAATACGAGAGTCATCCGTCCTGGGATAGATCACAAAACATTCTGGATAAATTTCAACATTTTAGACTGTGTGAACAATATAGCTACGTCACGAAAAGAAGTCAACTTTACAGGAGTTTGGAAAAACTGTGGCCGTAGATCATGAACATAGCAAATAATAATATCGGGAATAGAGCTCGAGAGTGGAGACGTAACAGGGATGCTGTCTTCACATCCGCAAGAATTGACTGACGAGGATTTAGTGGAACTCAAAGAACACAAAAACTGAAAGTGAATTATTCTAATAACGTGACAAAGCAACTGGCTTCGAAAAACTTAATTGAAGCTCTTTACCAGCTGCAATGGAAATATTCGGAGAAAAATTTTAATGCAGCTCCGAGGTAAACAATAAAATTAACATCGCCTATATGCAAATTTATAGGACCGTACAAGGATTTTAAAAATAAGATGAGAAACAGAAACTTTTGGGGACTTTTTCTATTTAAGAAACCTAGTTGTAATGATTTCGCCACTGTTATTTTGTGATTTTTATTTCTTCTAGTAGGGGTTGCTCTTACATATGTACCTAAGAACCGAACTAGATGATTCTGTATAGAAATTTTATAAAAAAAAGTGGTTTGCTTTTCGTCGTTCCGTTTTTCGAAAAAAATATTCTTGGAACGTAATCTGCCGTAAAAGCGAGGACTGCCTGTATTCGAAAATTTTTTAGGAAGAAGGTCGGAATCAAAATTGGATCCGCAGTAAATGTTGGGACAGACACAGACTATATGTCGGAAAACAACTGTAGAGCATCGTGAAAGACAAGATTTAATGACAATAGCTGTGGACTGTGGAGAGAACAAATTGTTCTGTCGATTGAAGGGAACTATTTGTACTGTTCTTTCTATGAAAATGTATGAGGCATTCTTTTGTGCTCTGTTCTGCGGACACAGAAGAACACAGCTAGTGCCGCGATTAGGCTGTTTCTCTAAAGGATATTTTCCACTAGTTATCAGGCATAGGTATAGAAGTATAAAATAAAATAAATTAAATAACAAAAGACAAAATTGGTCTACTCCTCATGCAGAACATATTGAAGTTCCGTTCAGCGTTGTGAAGAGGTGTAAATGTTCTATCACAGTTTCTATGCAAATCGAACACTCTGTTGGATAAATCTCTGTATCAAATTCAGAAGGAGATGGCTCATCTCGCAAAAAAATAAAATAAAACAAAGAAGAGCACACAGTAAAGTTGCAAAAGTCAACTAGACCTAGAGAACTTTTTCTTCTCGATGTCTTTAAGAAAATCTCTTTAAGATGGTAAAGGAGATAATCTATTTTTTTAGACGTCACAAGTTTCATTTTGCTTGGCTTCTAAATCTCCACCTGCAGTTCCAATTCCTAACAACAGATGGATTCATATCAAGATACTAAAGCTTTAAATCCGTGACCTTATGAATTCCACTCAAGTCATTTTCAGGTCATGCATATGATGTTTCTCCTCGTGTTATGGTCATTTGTTTGACTTTTGCAAGGACAAATTTGCACTTCAATTAGAGGTTGGTCAGTACATCATCACATAATAGGTCTGTTCGCGGCGTACTCAGTTTTTGGACAATCCATTGCAATGAATTTGCACGAACTTACACATTTTCCGTTCGTTTACTTTCTCGTGCACACAAAATTACACGAGTTTTGCATACATCACAGCTTCCCCTCTCGCATGAATTTACCCGAAGTTTTTATGGCAGAAACACATCCAGGCCTCGATTCTTCCGCCTTACAATGACAGTACCGAGCTCGTTGGTGTCATTTTGTTTTCATTTCTCTGAGGCGAGCTGTGAGGAAGCCTGAGAGAGGCCAGGCCTGAGGCTTGCTTGGATGTGTCTCTGCCTTTAGTTACAGCACCATTCTTGCAAGGAAAATTGACAGCTGTCATAGGAAAGTGCATTTTTTAATTTTCTGAAAAGTTTTTAAAGTGCAATCAAAATGTCGAATGAAGATAGTTTGACTATTCAATGCTCTCTTGGGACTTTGCAAGACTGCAACAAGTTAAAAAAAAATAAAACAATACTCAATTCTCAAATGTTATTTCACTCTTCTTCTTGTTTTTCACGAAGTTGCATGACAAGCGTTCGTTTACTCTCCAATCATCATTAATAAAAAAACAAAAAACACTATTAACTAGAAAAGAACTATATGTCGTAGACACTTGATGTAACCCAACACATCATGAATATTCTAGGCACTTCATGAAATGTAGGCAGATAGTGTAACAGTTATCGCTTAATGAGTTTTTACACGAAGTGTCTGAAATTTTTAGTCACTTCATGAAATGCTAAAAGCCTTTACGCAGATAGTGTAATACCACCTGATATAACCAAATACTAGGAGAGGGAGATGAGTGGCGAAGGGGGAGGTAGCACCCAGGAGTAACCCCCGGAATATACAAGCCATGAACAAAGTCGAAAAAGAGAGCAGCGGGCCGGTCAGTAGGCGACATCCACAGCCTTCTTGCCTTGTCTTACTGCAGGAGTTTTTCATATAAAATTTGCTTGTATTTTGTTCAAACTCTATAATCTCCATAAATTTGTTCTACATGCTACATATTTTTTTTTAACTATTAGAAAGAAAACATATTTGGCTGCAATTTGTTTTAACTTCATTTTGCTGTGGGAGCAACAGTTTCGGGCTTTAGGACCTGTTTAAGATGAAATTTTAGTTTTTCCTCCACTTCATGGCTTGTATTATATTCCGGGGGTTACGACCCAGGCCTACGACCCACACTCACACACGCACACGTACTCACAGTGTGTAGCTATATGGAAAGAGATAAGTCCATCTGTAATTATCATGTAGACGTAGATCACTTCTTTTCGGTAGTTTAATTATGTTATGACTACCCCTTTCCATTTCCACTCTACGTTAAAGCTGCTGCTAGTACCTATTCCATGCCTTTTTAGTGGATCATTGTAACTTTGGCTCTTAATCTGAAGTAAATTTTCAATAATTCCAACATGCATTGGTGGAATATGCATGAGGCCTTGTAAGTCGGTAGAATCTTTTGATAGTTGAGATTCTGTTTTTTATAAACATTATTATGGGCTTTGTTTTTGAGAAGTGCGTTGAAACTGAGAAGCGTCAATTAATACAGCCGTGTAGTTTTCTTAACTTAACTTCATTTGTATGATGATTGAGTTTTTAACATAATTTTATATCACCTACGCGGGTATACCTACTTTGGTTTCTTTTTTTTTATAGATCATTCAGGGTTGATGATTACTTGGTGGTTTTCTAAAAATTTGAACAGCAATGAAATAACCACAAAAGTTTTGTCAAATTTGGAGTTTTAAATTTCGTTTTGCGATTTAACTTTGTTGTGAAATGATTGAAATTAGATTGCTGTACAGATTCACATCAGCAATCTTTAGATGTATTTCCCTAACAAAGAGATGATAGTCGCGCTGTTCTACTGTTCTGGACAACCAAAACTGATCGTCTCCAATGACAGCTAATGGCGATATAATTGATTAGGATCTATCCACATTAAGTGGACCCATAATCAACTTTGTCGTCCATTATTATTTCACAAACATTCTTAATGATTTCAGCGCTAAGGTACCATTAAAAAAAAGCTAGCATCATGCGTTCATAATTTAAAACTCAAAACGAATCTCTTCTGTTGCTCAAAATTATTTAAAAACAAAAAACCAAAATTCTGCAATTTCGGCAATAAAGTCATTAACTCGGTCTGAAGGTTGGTTGTATATCCATCCATACATACAGGTTTACACCACCTCTCTGAAAAGACTAATTTTCAAAGAAACAAAATTTTAAGGTGCGTGCGAAATTGCTCCTTTCTTCTTGGAAATTCTGAAAAGGTCGAGAACTCTATACCATAGAAATTTATAGGCATCATTTGCTGACAAGGTGGCACGGTTGTAAATATTAAAGTCAGGAGTTGTTAATTATCATGTCAAGATCTAAGAAGGATGAGCTAGAAGATCACAAGGCAAGGGCAAGAAGTACCAATTTAATTTTTTTTTGTAGGGGTGCATACTTACATAACTACATAATTAATTTTAGTATTTTAACTATTATAAGTCAATGTGATAGTTGAATTAGCTAAATAAGAAAATAAAAATAAAAATAAATAAAAAACATAGATATCTTGGGGACCAATTCTCTAAGCATAATGCGATGAAACGAAGAAAAAAAAATATTTCCGAAGAAAGAATTTATTGGTTGCGGGCCACCAACATCGAAAAATTTATTCTTCGGTAGATCAGCACAGCGAGTGCAGCTGCTGGTGCTGTTGCTGCTGCTGTTGTAGACACATACATGGATACAAGCAAAAGCAATAATAACCATAGTAACATATATAAAGATAGCATGGCAAGATCATTTTTTTGTCCCGTTTCGCCTGTACATGTGGAATATTGTGGACTAGCTGTGCCTGTGGTACTGGGATGGGAGACCCGCCATACAAACAACACACCACCATGATCTACTACAGCCCAGAATACATACAGCTTCTTTCCTTGCCTTTGATCTTCTCTTCCGTACCAAAAGAAAATTGAGACATCGAGTCGATTCCGAGTATTCAATTTTCATTCTATGAAAAGACGTCGTCCCCTAAAGCAAGGTGCGCACTGTGTCAGTGTGCACTGCGCTGCGCACACGTCTTTTAATGAAGTTGTTGTCTTCGATATCTTTCTTCTTCGGGGTTTGGGTTCTCTGATGGGTTCCATTACTTTGTTGTTTTCTCTACTTTATTTTCGAGTCGCTTCTTAAACTTTCTTCCGCTTTGATTTGCCGTTTTTCTTTATTCCTTTTTTTTTTTTTGTACCTGCTCTTGAGAAGTGTATGTTTCTGAGTATATCGAATCCACAACCAAAAATCTGACAATTTTTATATAAATACATATAAGGCGGTCGGCATATAATAATGCAAAAGGCTGTCTAAATTATGTGGTTATTACGGATGGCTATTGAATGGTCAGCAAGATAATTTATGTGACCGGTCACATTCATTATTAGCTTGTCTCACTCTCAACTAAATGTGGATTTTTATATTTTGCCTTGATAGTTGCGATGACAAAACAGGACTCTTAGAAATTTGTAGAAATTATTATCTAATGCTGACCGTTATGTTATAAATAATAAAATCAAATGCAAACAAGTAAAAGAGCTAGAATTGGTTTAAGACCCAATTTTTATGATACGATAGATGAATGCCCGTATGCAATTTCGTATGGTCTGTGAAAGCTTTATTTTTGAAGTAGTTTCTTGCATATACATATTTATAAAACGGTTCGTCAGACAGAAAGTTGTCAGGGTTTTACGTGAGCACCTGCCAAGTATGGCTTAATCTCACGGCATTCTTCATGCTCGGATTGTAATGGACAATCAAGTTCCTCATGTCGAAACAATGAGTACCAGTATGCCAAAAGAGCATGACATGACATCAACTTACTGGTAGAAGCGAGACTTATCCCATCTCTGTGGAATCTCAGGTCACGGCACCCTACGCTACAGCCACTACGATTCTCCCATAAAGGGGCCATCCCAAGTTGAGGTGGATAAAACCTTGTTATCCAGGGCTCCTCTAACCCCGTAGTACCAAGTTAACCAATGTCGGGCCGCCCATTTGGTATGGCTTTCGTAAAGCATGATCAACGGACCATAAATACTCCCAGTTTCAATCTTTCATGCTAGATATATTTTTTAAACGGTACTGGTAACTCCGTTCGGGCCTAGATCTTATTAGCAGCGTCTAAAAGAATTGTAGTTGGCCTATACAGGTAATACAACCCTTATGGGCGCTGTCAGAGGGGACCACGTGAAGGTTAATATGTGCCCAATTCAGTCTGGATAGGCTTCGAGATTCACCATTTGGATCTTATAGCTGACCATGCATACTAACCATATAAGCACTACTAACATACACACCTGATTTCCGTTATTATTCAACTTATTCATCATCTTAGACATCCTTTCGCCCCCTGCACAAGAGGCTATGTCTGTCTTTCTCCTCTCACTCCTCGCACTACTATGTCTGAGATTTTATTATTCTGACTTACATGAGCACATAACTTCATTGCATCATGGGCCATCTGCCTAGCATTACTACAGTACCCACACAGTCAAAAATCTCAATTTTAATTTCACTAAGGTAAAGTTACCCCGCCTTGAGAAGTACCAATTCGTGCCCATAGAACTCAGCTAACTATACCACACTACTGTACGCACTCTCCTGGGATGTGCCAAAGCGACAAAACAATCTACAAAACACCAAAACACCACAATAAACTAACAAATTCAACAAATTCCTTCCATCAAGTATGCATGCTTTCTTCTTATACAGCATTCTTTTCAGCATTGCGCTTCACAGACTACTACCCCCCCCCCCCCCCGGTTCGTCAGACAGTAAAAATTATTATAATCAATTTCATATTCTGAAGAACTTTTCAGTACCTACAAAATAAACGTCTAGGACTGATCGTTTTTCACAGCATACGTAAAAAACCTAAATTTTTATATGACAAAACCAAGAAGGGCAGTTGACTGATTTAGCACATTCTTTAAATTGTATTTACTATTGTTATGAAAACATCATGTATCAAATTTCAGCTCTTTGCGTCAACGCGTTCTCGCGCAGTGCCCAAATATACAGAGTGTTTCCTCCATGGTGGCAGGGGGGGGGGGCATATGATCCGTTTCGGAGTTATAGGGTGATCAAGAAAAAAACTAGTTTTTCGCAAAAGACCCTGTATGTTAAAAAGTACAGCGCGCACGGTCACAGTTAAGAGCTCATTGTATGAAGAACTTCAATGCCTTTCCAACGACTGCCCAGCCCCATACCACTCTCCTCTTAGGAGTTATGGGAGTTTAAACCAAAAATTTCGGATTTTGATACCTTTTTTTTTATAAAAACTGTAAACTGTGGACTCTCCTCTTTAATTTGACCTATTACACCCTATGCACTAACTGCTAACCGTTAAAAAGTTATCAGGTCTTAACCTATTCTTAAAGCTAAACTCACACGTTTTCTCAAAGATAATTTGTTTCTTAGTAACTGAAAACACGTAATTAAAAAAAAAGAGTATTTTGTGAAAAACTGTAACTCCGAAACCGTTGATACGGCCCTCCCCCCTGCCATACAATTTTTTGTTTGGCTGGCCAGGTGAGTACTATCATCCTCCTACTCTATTGACCACTATGGAGGAAGCACTTTGTACAGTGAAGGACGAAATTTTTATATTGCAACGCTACAAAGGATTTGCCCGATTGGTCCCACTTTCGAAATTAAATTTACTTTTAAAAAAAAAAAAAAAAAACCCGTGTGCAAAATTTCAGCACTCTTAAATGAATTCGGTTTCGAATTGTCGTGTGGATGGCCGGGCAGACAGACAGACAGAGATGCTAAAATCAAAATAACTTTTAGTATTATGCGTGGGTGTCCAATCTATTTTGCTCTATGTGTTAGTTACAAATGGAATGACAAACTTGTATAGGCTATAGATTTCATCTAGGAAAGTATAACAATAAGAAGCTAGCTATAGTTAAGCACCATCAAAGGCCATTGTGAACTGAAAAAATAGCAGCATAGAAAACTAATGACATTACACTTAAGCGAATATACTCTCATTACTAACTGAAAGATTTCATATTTACGTTCCGAATTAATTTTATAAAACGTAACCTTACCTAAATAATGATTGTCTCTAACCTTAATTCGCGCGCAACACTGGGAGATGGCAATAAAGAAATGACAGATCTTTGCTACTGACAAGGAAATGAGATCAGCCGCTAAAAAATCTACATCTAAACACGAATTCTTTTCATTTACTGACCATACAACTTGAGGTCAAAAAGTTCAAATTAAAATTTCTGAATATTAAATATACTTGACCCAGATTAGAATCAATACAGATATCGACCCCAGCCCTTTATTGTTTTTTTTTAATCCTCCCTCACTTCCAATTGCGAGCATAAAACCTCTACATACTAAACCGATGCCTCATGTTTCAGTTTGTTTGATGGTATATATTCGCTATGTTAGGTGATTAGCAAACAGTTGCTATCCTAATGTTGAGGATGC
Source organism: Dioctria linearis (assembly GCA_963930735.1). Taxonomy (NCBI): domain Eukaryota; kingdom Metazoa; phylum Arthropoda; class Insecta; order Diptera; family Asilidae; genus Dioctria; species Dioctria linearis. Next base: position 13,168,473 of record OZ005740.1, on the reverse strand, counting down.
ATCTGCCGGTTGAAATGGTAAACCAGCGCTCTTACTACTGGATTACTTAGTGTGGTGTAAACAAAAACAGAAAAAATAGAAATGAAAGCAAGGTTACAAAAACTGCAGAGACTTCTGGAGTTAAAGGTGTTATGAGAACCTGTTCTTCTTTGTCTTTAGAGCTGCTGCTGGATCTGCCCCTACAATTTTGTTTTAAACGCGTCATTCAAACGCAGATGACCCGTATTAAAAAAAGCCGTTGTATATAGTCAGGAATAGTTGACTATATGTACTGATCAATTTTTAGTTTCCAAATGATAATAGCTACTACAAAGTAATCAACTCTGGTAACTACAATGATCAACTAGAGTTTAGTAGAGTCGATTATAGTAGGGAGAGATTATGAATGCGCTGTCCGATCGCTTAATAGTTGCTGATGTGATCCAATTATATTATATCTTGGATATAATGCAAAAATCCCTTAAATTTGATGTATCCGCCAGCTGCTTGGACTGCTCAGAAGAAATGAGAAGACATGATATCACTTTCTTGGCAGCCTTATGTGATTTTACCTTTAGCTTCATAGTCTCATATTTTGGTGATGCAGATAATACAGCTAATCCACTGGATTCGATTTTTGGATATCGGTCAACATCTCTGATAGGTAATATCCAATTTTATGGAAAACTACAAGAAGACATCGGATAGCATTTATATTTACACTGAAAGGCTCTGCAATTTAGGTTGAATATTTAATATAATATAAATATAAACCAGACCGGAGTCCACCGTAAGAATTTCCACTTCAACAATTGAGTAAGAGCATCTCACCGAAGAAAATGTTTGCAGAAAGCATAAAGAGCACTGGGTGAATCCGAGAGCTTATGAGTACACCAGATTCATCTTTGATGGGTTAAAGAGAAAATTTACCAACTATTTCTTGAGGCTCGAATGGAAACAATACAGGCAGGCAGTGTTGTCATAATCATAACTAGTCATGTAATGCTTCCTCACTTGGATGTACTATTCGATCCTTTTCCCTTTTGACCGCACTACGGCAGGCGCCCAATGCATCTACTGCTCCAGATCCAATAAGGGTTCAATGATTATACAAAGCAGGTCAATTGAAATGCATTAGCTTCTATGCTTAACACGCTCCCAGCAGCTATTCGAAAATACATTAATAAATATAGGAATAGGGTTAAAGAAATGTTGAGCTATACTTATAATTAAAATTCTTGCTCTATTTAATATTCTTTCAATAATTAAAAAAACAAAAAAAAAAAAACTTAATTTCAGGGCAAAGCTAGAGGAAATCGAACAGCAGTATACCTCCGCTCAGTATTTCAGTCACATCTTCAGTCATTAGGATGTTCAGTGCAAAAGCATGCGGGAAAAGTTCTCTTTGTTGCAATACTGGTCTTAAGTACGTTTTGTGTTGGCCTAAAAAGTGCTCAAATACATTCAAAAGTACATCAGCTGTGGATACAAGGTAGGTAATCATAATGGAATGGAATATTCACAATCATTTTTACAACACATTTAAATTTTCACAGAGGGTGGACGATTAGAAAAAGAATTAGTTTATACACAAAAGTCAATAGGAGAAGTAGAGTCATCAACGCATCAATTAGTTATACAAACGGCGCATGATCCAGATGCATCTGTGCTTCATCCTCAAGCATTACTAACACATTTGGAAGTCCTAAAGAAGGCAACATCAGTCACAATACACATGTTTGATACAACATGGAGCTTACGAGATATGTGCAACATTCCTACTATACCAACATTCGAGGAGCATTTTATAGAGCAAATCTTCGATCATATAATTCCTTGTTCTATTATAACACCATTAGATTGCTTCTGGGAGGGTAGTAAACTGCTTGGTCCAGAATTTCCAGTTCATATACCGTAAGTGTTTCAATGACTTTTTTTTTTTATTCTAATTTTCATTTATTTTTTCTTCTTTTTCTTATAATGATATCAGAGGAATGGAACAACGAGTTCAATGGACATCATTAAATCCTCAAGATATTTTACAATCAATGAAAATAAAATTAAAAGATCAATTTCCCTTTGATACTGTCGAACAATATATGAAACGAGCAGCCATTAGTACTGGATATACAGAGAAACCTTGTTTGAATCCTCAAGATCCTTTATGTCCTGAAACTTCACCAAATAAAAATAGTTCACAACCACCAGATATTGGAGCGATTTTAACAGGCGGTTGTTATGGGTATGCTGCAAAATACATGCATTGGCCGGAGGAGCTTATTGTTGGTGGGGTGATCAGAAATCGAACAGGTCACTTGAAAAAAGCAAAAGGTTTACAAACAGTAGTTCAATTGATGACCGAAAAGGAAATGTACGATTCTTGGCATGATCAGTACAAAGTTCATCATATAGGATGGACACAAGAAAAAGCTGCGGAAATTTTGAATGCATGGCAAAAGAAATTTTCAAGTGAAGTAAACAATTTACTGCAATCATCCCGTATCGGGCAGTCCTATGATATTTTTGTATTTTCTTCAGCATCATTGGATGATATCCTCGCAAAATTTTCTAATCCTAGTCCAATTAGTATAGCAATCGGAGTTGGTGCCACAGTTATTTATGCATTTATAACGTTAATTCGATGGAAGGATCCTGTCAGAGGTCAAAGTAGTGTAGGTATAGCTGGAGTTTTATTGATTGGTATGTCTACAGCAGCTGGTCTTGGACTTTGTGCCCTATTGGGAATAGTTTTTAATGCCGCAACTACACAAGTCGTTCCATTTCTTGCACTTGGATTAGGTGTTGATCATATTTTTATGTTAACTGCTGCATATGCAGAAAGTGAAAGAAACGAAGAGACAAAACATATTCTAAAGAAAGTTGGTCCAAGCATATTATTTAGTGCTGTAACAACAGCCGGTTCATTCTTTGCAGCCGTCTTTATATCAGTGCCAGCATTGAAAGTGTTCTGTTTACAAGCTGCTGTCGTTATGTGCTTCAATTTGGCTGCAGCTCTATTCGTTTTTCCTGCAATGATATCATTGGATTTACGACGACGGTCATCAGGAAGAGCTGATATATTTTGCTGTTGTTTCCCCGTATGGAAAGAAAAAAATCCTGTTAATTTAGTAGGAAACAATAATAAAAGTGAACAAACTTCATCTATGTGTTCACATGCACATCAAAAGCAGGAAGAATCTTTATTATCATGTTCTGAGAAAAAATATCTTGGATTCTCTCTATCGAAATTTGCATATCGTTACTATACGCCTTTTCTGATGAAGAGCTCAATAAAATTCTTTTCAATGATGCTATTTATTGCCGCTATTATATTCAGTTTATTTTCATCAATGAAACTTCAAGACGGATTGGATTTGATCGATTTAGTTCCAAAAGACACAAATGAATATAAATTTCTTAGTGCTCAAACATCAATGTTTGGATTTTATAATATGTTTGCTGTGACGCAGGGAAACTTTGAATACCCTACGAATCAGAAATTGCTACATGAATATCATGAGGCTTTTGTGCGGGTACCGCATGTTATAAAAAATGATAATGGTGGTTTACCGGATTTTTGGTTGAGTTTATTTAGAGATTGGTTATTAAATTTACAAAAAATCTTCGATAAAGAGTTTAAAGAAGGGCGAATAACACAGGAGAGATGGTTTCCAAATGCAAGCAGTGATGCAATTCTAGCATATAAGCTGCTGGTACAAACAGGATATGTGGATAATCCTATTGATAAGAGTTTGGTTGCTCAAAATCGATTAGTAGATACAGATGGTATTATTAATCCGAAGGCTTTTTACAATTATCTATCTGCTTGGGCAACAAACGATGTATTTGCTTATGGTGCATCACAGGTAATTGAATTTTTGTATTATGTTTCGTTATATCTAATAAGAATTGTTTTTTTTTTTATTGTTGTAGGGTAAACTTAGACCAGAACCGCGTCAATGGTATCATTCTCCAAATGAATTTGATTTAAAAATTCCAAAAAGTTTGCCTTTAGTCTACACGCAATTGCCGTTTTATCTGCATGGTCTCACAGATACAACTGGAATAAAAAATTTAATAAGTCACATAAGGGATTTAAGTGTTAAATTTGAAGCTAGAGGATTACCAAACTATCCATCAGGTAAGTTTTTCTTCTAATTTTTTTTTTAACTCAACATGTGAAAGTCACAAATTCAGGGAGTTAAAGTTTTGATTAACTCGAATTGAATTTCGATTTATCATTCATGCCAATGCTCTATTACACTGTATCACTCTGTCAAATGACAAAAACCATGAATAATATTTACAGATATGAAAGATTAAATACAATTTTACCCCATACCAGTACTTTATATAGAAGAAAGTAAGACTAAAATACAACTGGAAAGCGAAAGCCAACAATACTGCTAAGGCGTTACGAAATGAGTAAGGCAGAGCAGTATAGAAAGGAAGAAATGAAAATAAGAAAAAGTGTTAGTAATCGATCTCGCGGAGTATTAATTTATTAAAGATTTATATTGATAATCTTCAATTAACGATTTAGTAATCCTGTAGATACGTTATTTATCTTTAATGTTAGTTCTGCAAGTAGATAGTCTGAAGATGACCTGGGATCTCGAGTTGCGCTGAGGGACATTCAAATCAATACTAAAGACTAATGCATGACTATATACACGACCATTTAAAATATTATATAAAAATGTACTATCCAAATGGATGCTGCAACCTTCCAGTGTTATTCAGTTGTATTTTACTAATCTTTCATGATACTCTAGATTGATATTCTCCAGTTTATGTAATAAAAATCTGGTGAATTTACGCTGGACAACCTCAATTTGTGCACTAAAAGAGGATTAAAAAGGACTCAAAACTTGACTAACATACTCGAGAATACTCCTTACTAAAGAATAATAGAGACTGATAAGAAGAAGATGCTGGCTGACCTAAATGTTTTGCAGGTGCGAAAGATTAAGCCTAATAAATGAAATTATCTGGAAGTAATAAAATTTATGTGAGAAATTAAGAAGAGCTTTAGCTCAAAAATCATAACCAAATCTTTTATCTCATCGCCACGTGATATAGCAGTGTTATAAATGGTGTAGTCAAAGAATATGGGGTCTATTTTACAATGAAATGAAATGAAATATATTTACATTTGCTTACGTTGATTTCAATACAGCATTTTTCCCGCCGTAGTATATCATTTTAAAGATGGACACAATCGGTCACGTTATTAATTTTTCTAAAATACTTGGCATCAACATAACCAATCAGACATAAAACAAGAAGGCATGTTTGTTGATGTATATGAGAAAAATCAATGGTCCAAGTATTGCACCATGGGGAACTCCAGAAATTTATTTAAATGGGGACGATTGTAGCCCATATTATTCCTGCTAGTTAAATAGTAGTGGAACCAAGACATGGTGTCTGTATGAAAGCCAATTAGTGCCATTTTTGTACCATCTTGTCAATATTTTAGGAATATAAACGATGTTATTGGGTCACGAGAGTTCAAATTCTACGTAATTCTATTAGTGACTTGCATAAAAAGCGTCACAAATCGAATGAAGCTTTACTGACGAGAGCTCAAATATGGGATGGTTCTTGCCCACCTTTCAACCTCCGCTGCTGAACTGCTGAAAAGAGAATACGACGAAAAAGAAACGAATAAGTTACTGACTGAAAACACTGAATTACTATTCACCCTGGAATGGGGCGGAATTGACTCCGATACCTCTGCCTTCTTCTTAGGCTCCATTAACACATTATCATGCTAAACATTAATTTAATGTCGTGACCCTACTATGATTAGATCATCTACACCCCACAGTTTATAAGTATTGAAGGAGAAGTTTTATAAGTTAGGCAAGATGAAAATAAATTAGCGTCGTGCGTTAAAATTATCACCCAGAAAGCAGAGAAAATCATTGGTTAAACTAAATTCGATACACATTGCAATTTGTTTTATATTTGAATTCAGAAATTCAATTACTTCGTACAAAAACTTATTATTAAAACAAACAAAAAATGTATAAATCACTAAAAGATACTGTTTTTTATCAATTATTTTGCAGGCATTCCATTTATCTTTTGGGAACAATACATGACGCTGCGTAGTTCATTGGCTTTGATATTATGCTGTTGTATAGCGGCAGCATTTGTACTTGTCTCAATCCTTCTATTATCAATTTGGGCAGCTGTACTTGTTGTTGTCAATGTTATTACAACACTTGTTCAAATTTTCGGCGCAATGACTTTACTGAGCATAAAACTATCAGCAATTCCTGCTGTGATTTTAGTACTAAGCGTCGGATTAGTGGTATGCTTCACCGTTCATATTTCCTTGGTAATTTTCATAAATACATAAAATCACATTTAATGAATATCTTCTAAATATTATTTTTTCTTCTTCTTCTTCTTCTTGTACAAACACAGGGATTTCTAACATCTGTAGGCAGCAAAGAACGACGTGTCTGTTTATCAATGCAAATTTCAATGGCACCACTCATTCATGGAATACTTACATCAACATTAGCTGTGGTTATGCTATCAACATCACCATTTGAATTTGTTGTTCGCCATTTCTTTTGGCTTCTATTGGCTGTACTATTTATAGGTGCGATTAATGCTTTAATATTTTTCCCAATAATATTAAGCCTTGTCGGACCAGAGGCTGAATTGATTCCACTTGAACATCCAAATCGAATATCTACACCATCACCGATTATTCAAAGAAATAGACGGGCAAATAAAACAGTTATAGTAAATGGTCGTTCTTCACGTTGCAATAAACCACATTATCATCACAAGCATGTTAATATTAATAATGAACCATCGTTAACAACAATAACAGAAGAGCCACCATCATGGAAATCATCATCATCATCTATTACAATTAACAATGATAAATCGAGCAATGGAACACAATTTCATCAGCAACAGACAGCTCAGAATAAGCTTAGTGGAAGCGGAACTGGAAGCTACTCTGAACTACAGAGTATCGTCGTACAGCCTGAAGTCACTGTTGAAACACATCACAATGGATCGGATGCAAATACAACAAAAGTAACAGCAACAGCCAATATAAAAGTTGAATTGGTAACGCCTGGTGGTAGATCACGAAACTTTAATTTCTCAAGTTAGCAATAAGATCACATTAGGAATGAAGATGTAGTTAAGTTGTATCATAGATGAAGGAAATAACATGAAGTGGCGGTAGAAATAGTAAAGAATCTATGTGACACAATATTTATCTTCGATTTCACCACTAGTCGAAGAAGAAAATAAGCTTTTTCATAGTCAAGCGACAAAACAAAATTCTTTTATTCTGCTGTCGCGATCAGATATTACAAATTAATGACTATCTTTTGTATGTTGCGCATTTTAATGTAGTTTATTTCGGCATCGATTTACCATCTTTGGTATTATTATCGTTTTGCCGTATTCATATAAAATAGTTAATGATATTTTATGGATATTTCCGGGGTGCAGAAATTCTCATGGAAAGCAAATAAAATCACCCCTCAATGTAGTTTATTGTACAAATCAAAGCAAACTACTTACCCAGAAAGTACTTGGGGGACATAGTAAAATTGGCTTCATCTGTTTATCAGCAATCCGATGTGGTAATATTGCCAACATTACACTTGCTCAAAATTACATTTTCTTCAGTTTTTCTACAGATCTAGTTATGTAGATAAAGTCAAGGCTTGAAGGAAAAATATTCAAGTCCAACTCATCTACCGAGATTTGGACCACCCAACATTTATTGTTCGATAGATGAGGCCATTTTCATCTCACAATACATAGAAATGCGTACAAAAAACAATATAAAATCATCAAATTCCTCTCGACAACGGCTACACATCGCAATGCATCATGCATGCGCTTCCTACGTTACTAAGGTCATAATAGACATAGCTTCTCTTATTTGTACTCTAGGGATTTTAGGTGATAATTTGATAATTTTACGTTTATTCTCGATATGAAAATTTAAATAAATTACGAAAATAGATCTATTCACCTACTTTATATGTGCAAAAGGCAAAAAATTGAGAGAGAGAACTAAAAATAGAGATTACAGCAAAGAGCAGAAAACCGTGTTTAATGAATTCAGAGCACTTCTCTAAAGTACGCTAATTTGAACTGAACTCTGTTTATTGAGTCTGCTCTAAAGTGAACTTGAGTGACTTAGAACAAGATTTTTTCAAGGGTTTGATAGCTGAGGTGGAGACAACTGCCCTACTTTGAACTTTTTTCGAGTTCATTAAACAGACCTAAAATCAAACGTTTATGTGACATTAATTAATGGCCAAATCGCCTCCAAACGAAATGTGATAATTTTAAAAATATTATAATAAAATTCTTAGACTTCAATCGCAGTATCTTTTGGATTCAGACGATTTTCGTGTTAATTTATCAAAACCCAAACAATTTCATAATGTTGTCGAAAGAAAATTAGACATATTCAACTAATTTTTTGAAATTTCATAAACATTTTATATAGAATGGAGACATTTTGAAAGCTTATCATCTACATTCGTCACGGCTTTGAGCGGAAGATTTTTAAATTGGACCTTTTCTTTCTTACATAACCTAAGCTTCCTTTTCAAGAAATCTTGAAAAAAAAAACATCAAATATGATTTGAAAACATATTTTAAGTCGCATTAACTGTTACTCAGCCACGTAATTTTGTAAATTTTAACTAGGTTTCGATATTTCTCTATAAAAACCCATGTAAGACCTTATTGAAAATCGTATCCATTAGATTAGATATGTAAAATTGTGTTTAGATATTTAGCCTTATATTAACTGCGACCACAAATAGCAACTGCAAAGTAGGGTGCTCTAAGATCTATAAGGTCCTAGTCTTGTCAAATTTGTATGAATGATACCGTAAACGTATTTTATCGTTTTTTTTTGTACTAGAGGTACTGTTCAATTTACTAGCCTGACGTAGCCTTTGCGACATATTCCAGTATAAGGGGAGTGTTGAACTTTTCTCCAATCTTTTAGAACAGAACAGGAAATATCGCAAAAGATTGTGGTCCAATAAATGACACTTCTAATTCTCTCAATAATTTCATCACATCTTTCCTACTTTGTGTCCCGGTACCCACAAAATGCTTGCCTAAAACTATTTACCATAGGTATTAATCGTAAAATGATAAAAATCTAGTTTCGAAAGTATTTAGAACCGTTAAAAATGAAAAAAATGTGAGCGCGAAAGAATAAATGAATTTTATCCTAGCTTTTAGGTGTTTGAATTTGCAAAGAAAAACCTTGTTTTCTTCTTTAGTTTGCAGAAAATCTCTTACATAATCTTTACTCTTTCTCTCTTATTATGTATTATGTTCTTTTGTCTATGGCTGTACCTATATAGATTAAATATTGGTTGCAGTCAGTAAATGTAATGTAATGTAATTCTGAATTCATCGTCATTACTTTTAGATCTAAACCCAAATTTTCAGACTGACTCAAACTAGAGTTATGTAACTATTCCTATCTCTCTTACTCTACATATATATATATATATATATATATTTCCCGATATAAATATTTATATATAAAATTATAACTTAAATTGTATGTACTTATATTTGTTGTTTTTTCACTTAATTTAATGATAAATTTCAAAGTATTTATTTTATGAACCGAAAGTTAAGAAACATAAGACTGAGTTTTAATAATCGGACTCTTGTCAAGATTTATTTAAAACTGTCCAAACTGTGTGTGCTCAAACTACTTACAAACAGAAAGACGAGAGTGCTTCTCTCTCGGGATATAGAAGACACTGAATACGTTGTATTGTGCATATTTTTTTTTTTGTTTTTTTTTTTTTTAGTGTTAGTGGTTAATTCATTCGCTTTCCAAACTCTTATAAAACCAATGCAGTAAATTTTACTTATTTAATGCCAAAATGTACAAATCTTTATGTGTAACGCTTTTCGTCCACTTGTTAGATCTTAAGAAAGAGTTCTGTTACGAAAAGATTTGAAACGATTGTGTAGAAAATAGTTTAGTTTTTTTTTGTTTTCTTTTTATTTTTTATTTTTTGTTTTCCAAATAAAAAAGGCAAACAGAAGTATATCTATATTTATGACAGCATGAAATGAAAATGTATAATTCAATATTTGGCTAATTGTGAATTAAAAAAAAAAAAAATTACTGGGTTATAAGATAAAAACTGGATATACCTCATAACCTTGCAAGGAACGCTGTATACATAATATTGTTTATATAAACTACTTCTAACCCAGTAATAATAATTATATTATACAGAAGGACACTCGATTCGTATTGTTAACCAAGTTTTATTTAAAAAATAAAGGTAGAAAACAAACATATAAGCAAAACCAGATATTGTAAATTAGTAATTTATGTACCGCTAGTTGTATTATTTCATAATAATATTATATTATTATATCAGGTGTGTAGATTCATGTAGTAGAGCGCGTGTAGTGATCCCTAACATAATAATAATAATTTTTTTTGTAAATAAATGAAAAAGTAGCGAATAAAGAAAAAAAGACTCAAAATAGCAAAGACTAAAAAAACTTTAGGTTACCAAATAATAAATACAAATATTTTTTGTAAATATTATGATTTTTGGCTTCTTCTTGGTCTCAAGTAGAGCAGTGTGTGTTGGCTTTTTGTTTTTATAACTAGATAGGGAACAGAGTCCCAAGAATAGAGCGGTAAAATGAATCTTGCTTTGTGTACTTTCTGATATCTTGATGGAGCTTAGTGAATTATTAGTGCGCGGATATATGTATGTGTGTATATCAATGAAACGAATACGACACGAGACAAGAAATTTTGGTGGCATGATATGGATCCTTTCCATGCAAACATCTAACTCAATTTATTGATAACAATATTGAACTGTAGCGTCTTGATTTTAGTTCGCTATATGCACAGTTTTTCCAGCAGTTTACTTAGGTCCAGCGTGTATAGTGTCGATATGGTGACGTTCATTGAACGATTCATTGAAAATATTTTTTAAAAAATATCCGCTGTCGTGGATTGCATCTGCAATTTAAAAATGGAATGTATTCGTGAGTAATAGAATTGCAAAAATCCAAGAGCTAACAAGCAACTCCATCCGAACTTTCAAATTCTGAATTGTGGTTCAATGGCCCAGAATTTTCCAGAGTATCTGTGGCCTAAAAATCTAAAACTTCAAAAATTAGATCGAAAAACTCTGCAAAGCGGACGTGCGAGCGGGCCGCTTACTGTTCGTCAACTCGATTCAGCTCAGAAATCCGTTGTTCGCCTCCTGCAAAAAACGAAATTCGTTGAAGACATCAGGCAAGATCGTAGGGTCAAAAGGCCATTCAAATGCTTTGACCCTTTCGTTGACTCAGACTGTTTGATACATGTTTGTGGTCGGTTAAAAAACTCTAACCTCGAATATTGTTGCCAAAGTCACGATTTAGTGAAGCCTTAATCAAGAGTAAATATTCAGACACTTGTCATGCTGGTTGTCAAACCCTGTTGTGTATCATTCGTACCTATTGGTGGCAAAGGCATGGTCAAGCAAGCCATACGATCCTGTATACGTTGCTTTCGATTACGCCCTCAAAGAGGCTACTGCTAAAAATCTTCTCACTGGAGCTATACTGAGTTATCCAGGGCGAGGACCAGTGAACGTACATGATTTAGCAGGATCATGTAGTAGGGTTGGTGGCGTTGGTGGAACGTTTGCGGTGAGATTCCACTCACCCGGTCAATATATTATACATATATTTTAACCGCGGCGCGGGGGATCCAGTTCGGGAGCAGAAGTAGTTAATCTGTGCTCCTGTACAGATGCCTATACCACCTCCAGGAGGTGGCCAACCTAGCTTCGGCTGGGTAAAAGTATAGGTGCCTGGCATGAGAGTAAGTAGATCGGAAAGAAGGTAAGGGCCCCAGTACACCAAACTGGATTCTCGTCTTACTGAAACAACTGCCAGAGGTGTGTTCATTCCTTCTGCTTAGCGGCAGTAAATTGGACCCCAAGCCAAGGTGGAAAAGCATACGCCGAGGGCTGCGTGGCTAAGGGGGAGCTTAGTCGCTATTATGCGAACTGCGGATACCAGGTGACCTCCGGTTTTAACTAGCCTTTCCACAATAATGCGGATCTCTGCCGTGGGTGACTTCCATTCTCCGCAACTCGTGGGAACTTTATGGAGAAACTCATTTTTAAAGAAGGTGGCACCCCTCTAAAATTGCCAAAGGACGTCAAGGAGGAAAGCTGGAGGTATTGCCAAGGAAGGAAAGCCTCCATCCGCTGGCCAACAGCAATCTGCTATAGGTCAACACTCGTTAGCAACCCACCCCCTTTCTAATAATAATGATATTTTCGGGTTACTCTCTAAAAACCCCTTTTTGCGGGATCTCACCTGCGAAGGTGTCGAAAGTAACCCCGGGCCCGTCCCAAAATGGAAGCGTCCGCAAACAGAAAATGAAACAACAACAACATATTCGAACGTAAAGATGGGATTTGCAAAGAAATGTTTGAACGACAGACTACGAGAGCAAATACAGTCTGACGTTACGTAAATTTCTGCACTCTCCGTGGAAATGTCAATTTATATCCACTAGAAATTGAATAAGGCATGGGAAGACAGCTAGTTTGGGAAAATTATATTTTTAGACTATTTTTACGCTTTGATGAAGGGCAGCAAGGCCAAATATAACATTGACCCGGCATACAAAAGTTTACGTGACATTTACATAAGAGATGGTTTCTACGATACGTCTCATAACGCGAATCTTTTTAAGTTTGCCGCCAGCAGACCTTCAAAAACAACATTTGGATGTATGCGTACGTAAGAATATAAAAATTCTTATGTCGTTTCTCAAGAGCTAAACGAGAAATTTATGAAACGTTAGATTATTTGTTCTCACCCAGAAATATATATGTACCGAAGGCGGAACTTTTGCAGCAAATGACTGAACATCTTGGTTATGTTGATGATGCTGTGAAGTTTTACAACATTAAGCAACAACCACACAATTATTTGCAGATATTTCATTGGCGAAGTACACACAATCGCTTCCTACAAGTGCAGTAGCGAGCACGCAATCTCCGATGCAACTAGATTATATGGCGTACACCAAACAACGTCTGCAATGGTTTACGAGACATCAAGAGGTGTATGGGCAGCGATAAGTTACACGTTTGCGCTTCAAGCAATATATTTGCACAGAACGCAAAGTGCATCGCTTAGCGAAAGAAATCTAAAACAATACTCGTAAAACTCTGGTGTGCATTGCTTCAACGCATGGATGAGTTCCGCACAACAAAGCTGTGCAGTATTTGTTTTAAGCCGGCGAAGCCGTCTCGGCCTCCACATAGGTACCAGTTTTGTACAAACTGTCATACCACGTGGAACCGGGACGTCAACGCCAGCAAAAATGTCCTGCAAATTGGCCTAGCCCAAGTGCAGGGCAGACCATTCCATGCCAATTTCAACAGAAGTGCCCCCTCCCTTGACCAAGGGAATAGCATGTAAAGGTTTCGGCTGCAACAAGCTTAAACTTATTACGTCCCCATGACTCCCCCTGAGGAGTTTACCGGGGGAGGACTGTTTGGAGCGGCGTATCTCCGGTAGCACGACTTCCACTCAATAATATACTCCGACAACGCTACAAACTTTGTATGAGGCTTGCGAGGACTAAAAAAATTTGAGGCATTATTCAACTCGCAAAAACATTGCGAAATAGTTAAAGAATTGTGCAGGAGAGATGGTATTAAATAGAAATTTATTCCACCTCGTTCCCCTCATTTTGGTGGCTTGTGCGATGTCGCATTAAAAGAAGAGAAATATCATCTTCGTCGTATTCTTGGTGTTGAAGGTTACTCATTGGATGAGCTGCAGAGAGTAGTGTGTAAACTATAAAGCATATTAAGCTCTTACCCGCTTACGCCGCTTTCAAATGATGTCCAAGATTTGCACTCTTATTATCGTTATCACTTTAAGTGAGAAATGGCGTTACGACACAAAAATGCTGTTATGATTGTCGCTATAGCGACATTTCTCGAAAACATACGACTTTGGACGTATAGGTACTGTTGCCGTATTAAGTAGACAAATGTCGATGTAAGTAATAATTAAGTGACAATTTCACTCATATGGTTTTTGTAAGTGACAGATGTTAGATGTGTGTAAGGAAAAGGAAAATGTAAGCTGAAAATGATAAATTTTATAATGGCTTTCTAAGTTGTTCATTAAAACATAAAATTCAATAGTTTTTTATAAATTAAATTATTTTTTTTTTTGCAATTTTAGTGTAAAAATTACAACAAAAAAACAAATTGAATTCATGACAGATTTCATGGTGAAGCATCCTGTTATAGCTAAAGGGCTGAAATACATAATTTATAATTTTTTTTACTTTAAACACTTTTAAAAATAACAATACCACGAAATAAGACCTAATTGTTTTCCTATCCCGAGATTCACAGTATAATTTAGATCACCTGGATTTGAAAAATTTAAGAAAAAACTGACAAAGTATGGAAAGAGTTTAGCGTGGAGTTAAAAGAAAATGGTAAGTAAGAAACGATTTTAATTGCGCCAGGGATTGCCTTTTCTATAGTAAATTTTTCAAAAATTAATTTTATACTGTCGCAAATTTTAAATACGCTACAAAAAAACTATTACCTAATTGCGTGAGGAAATTACAACTAAAAATACACAAAATAAAAGACACATCCAATTTCGAATAATTAAATATCATTATGCGCTTCAAAGTAATTTATTGCATCTCGAACATTATAAAATTTATAAAAAGTATTTCGGAAAGAAAATAGTAATGCGCTTTCCGAAAAAAGTTTTAAGGTTCTGCAAGTGTTTCGTTATAATTTTATTGCTTGGATTCGAAATTCGATGTGCCTTTCAATCAACTTCTGGCATTTAGGATTAATCCGTTTGCGACAGCTTTGAGATCTGTAAAAATAGTCTTAATGTCTAAACAAAGACGTAAAGAATATGCATAGCGGAAATGAGTAGTCTAAAAGATGGAGAATAGGGCTATTAGTGGTATGATGTTGACCACGTCGTCGATTGAACTTTGTTTATAATGTCGGTAAATTTATAGATACAGAAGCTCCCAAAAATTTCAAAATTAGATAACTCAAAATCTAAGCCGAATACATCCGCAATTTTGTGCACATCGATATCTAAGGTCTACCCCTTGGGTTTCAAAATAAAATTATAAAGAAAAATCCGCTAGAGGTCTCTACTGGGACAAAAGATAATATAGATTTTAAAAAAGTAATATTATTACCAACAATTTCGTTCTAGTTGGTGCCATAGTAATATTTTTTGTTGATATTCCAGGCAATTCTTTTTAATATATCTAGATGAGACTTAAATCATTAGAATTGATTAATAAGTTCTCAACTTTCATGTTTTTTTAATTACGCTTTCCCACCCCTCTTAAGGGGAAGGGGTCAAGTGCCAAAAAATGGATGGATCAAATATTCAATTATTTAATCTAGTATATATCCTACATAAAATGTAAAACTATACTACTATATCTACGCACTCGGGTACTGTGTTGTTTGCTATGGCATTTCTAAATTTTTTGTTTTGAGAATTCAGTTTCCTTTTTGTTTATATGTTACTTATGTCTATTCTTACATAGCTAATCTTAGCTACCTCTATTCTTGTAGGCTAATTTATTTATAATAACATTTACACAGTTGCTTACCTATTTCTATACCTTCTACTAGTATCATTGACCAATTCCTTGTTCTTGCGGTCCTTTTCCTAAGGGGAATAGTGTACGAATAATAACCGCGGCAAAGAAAGACGAAATAGGTGATGGCTTATTTGTTCTTGTTTTTGTCGTATGGTAGGGACTTTTATTGCTGGCGACTAGTCACGATTGAGCTACTTTTATCCTTTCTGCTATATTTTGACTGCCGGTTTCAATCCATAGAGCTTCCACAAGTGTTGTTCGATGGGCTCCAGTTGCTGTCCTAAGTATATTGTTAATGGTGGCCTGTAGTTTCTTTAGGTCAGTCTGTGCTGCTTGCTGCTGTTCCGTAGAGGGTAATTGCATAGTTATTTATACCATTCACCAGGGTTTTGGCTATCCTTAAGGAGCTGACCACAGATGCTCCTCTCTGTTTGGCGGTGATGGCTTTCACCACGTAGTTAACTCTTAAAAGTCTGTCTCTGATACTCTTTACATGCCCATTCCATTTTAATGTTTTGACGAGGGTGACTCCAAGGATTTTATATTTATTCTATGCCACTATATCTTCCCCATCTATTTCTAGATAGTTGGGTCTCGTGAATGATATAACCAACCATTACACTTTAATCGTTGGAATCAATGTCCCAGTTTCGCAGCACCACATTTCGGCTTTGACTACTCTGTCTTGGCGTCTCGTTGGCGTTATTGTTGTCACGATTATTAAGTTGTCAGCGTATATGTAGGCCATCTATGTGGTTTTATTGTGCTGACAATGAGTGGATGTATGTATTGAAAAGAGAGGTGGATAGTGGAGAATCTTGTGTTGTGCCATTTTCTAGTTTGTATTTTCCTGTAGTAAAACCGTAAACTTAGAAAGTTTTGTGGGATGGAAAAGTTAGGATTATGTGGATAAATTTTGTATCAATTCCCCATATTGCATGGTGTCGGGCAATTTTATGCTTGCACACCAGGTCGAAAGAATTTTCCAGGTCGAGTGAGGATATGGGAGTCCAGTTTCTGAACACGTGCTGTTTTCAGCTGATCCTCTCGCTCCAGCAGGAGTTACGTGGTACCCCTGCCAGGGCGAAAGCCATGCTGTGCCTGGGTAAGTAGCTCTTCAACTATTTCTCTCAGTCTCCTCCCCAGGATCTTCTCAAAGATTCTCGATAGACATGATATAAGCGATATTGGCCTATAGTCCTTGAGCATATTTCTCAAATTCGATCTCTTCGCGTTTTGCGGAAAGATGCCTTGGTCCTTTGAGCTGGTGTAAAGAGAGACTATTATCTCTTTGAAATCTTCAGGGACTTTTTTTAACATTCCAAAGGAGATTTTATCATATCCAGGCGTTGAGCCCTTGCAGAGACTAAGTGTATAATTTAGTTCCTGGAGGGTGATAGGGTACGATCAAATATTTTTACATTATTTAGCTTTCCTGTAAATTTCATCAAAATAGGAAGGGGTCGGTGTGTAAACCGGGCAAGTGTTCAGTTTGGTATGGAATCGCTGCATATACATAAGACTCGAAAGTTAAATAGTCGGGGTTTTGGTAGAGAATACAATTATGACGATCAAGTCATATACGTGTATCCTACGGCTTTCCATGTTTATGCTCATACACATACGCATCATCAGTAGGAATGAAAAGGAAGAAATGGATTTACAACCTTCGGATGAACTCATCAGGTTTAACGACGGGTCAAAAGAGAAAATAATTGAGAGTATTTTGGCTTCAAAACGTGGTATTTGAGAAGGGGATTTTTTGAAAATGGGAAAAATCAGATTAACTTATAGAGGGATTGAATCACAAACTTCGTCGAAAATCAGATAGGATTCTTAAAGGATCTTCAAAAAATCAGCATTTCTCTTTTAAATTTATTAAAAATATTTTGTTTGTTGTTTTATTAAAAACCTACTATACCTACAAGTAAAATTGCCAATTTTACAAATTTTAAGTAAAACATCATAATCTTATATAACACAGAGATAGCTTGATAAAAGTATTCGAGACAAAAACTGGTATAAAATAATAACAAAGATATAAAAACTACCATAAAATTAGTAGATAACTGGAATTTTTCGTTTATAGTGTAATAATTTCACCTGTATCGACCAACTTCTACGAAATAAATGTCAAGTACCTGTTAGTGCTGCCGTTGAATTATTTAATGCCGAAAGAACAAGAGCCATGTCTAGTTCCTTTGGTGATCCTTTTTCATTGTCGAGATAAATATCTGATGATCTTTCATTGAAACGAGCAAGAACACGGGCTCGATAATCTATACATAAATTGTAAAATTAAATGAGAAAAATTTTTAAATTTAGATATTTCTTTCTTACTATCTTACCAACACTTCCAGCTAAAGGATTTCCTGTTAGACATAGATTCTCCAGTAAAGGTAATAAAGAAATATTATCAATCTCTTGCAGGTCTTCGATTAAATTACAACTTAAATCTAAGTTAACCAAAGAATACATCTTTCTGAGGCCAGATATAGATTTTAACTTATTTTGAGATAAATTTAACGAAACCAAATTTCCAAGTTCCGCATTCCAATTGATACATTCTGATATTAAGTTGGCTGCCAAACTTAGCTCACGCAGTTCGGACAATGTATTCAAATTACTAATACTACTTATACGATTCTGATTTAATTCCAAGGACCTTACTTTCGGTGCTAAGATAATGCTCTTATCAATTGTAGCTATTACGTTATTTGAAAAATCCATATGTTCTATGTAATTCCAGTTTTCAATAGCTTCTACCTCTTTGTTCTTGTGGACATTATCACACATAAGAATTTGATTGATCCTGCATATTGGAGTATGGAGTACATTAAATACTTTAAGAGACTTTTTCACAACAGCTGCAAGAAAAAAAATATAATTACTGCACTGATGAATTTATATATTTAAATAGTTTGCCATTACAAATGTCCGATATATTCTCAGTTGAGATTCCGTATACTTTTAACACCTTTAAATTTCGAAAAACGTTCAAGTCAAACTGAAGATCTCTGGGTATTATATTACTTGTGCCAATTGTTGCACTAACTGCACTGCAGTTGTCCTTAAAGCTACCAAGATCCTTTACAAGCATATAACATTTATAATATAAACAATTTAAGAAATCTTATTTGTTTATAATACTTATTTTTTGTCTTACTTTTGAAGGTGTCACTGTAATTGTTTCTATTTGACTGCAGAAATCCAAAACATGAGAAAAATCATAATTGTTATTTTCATCATTAGGAGGACATGGAAGGCGCATACGTTCAGTGATTGCAAATAGCTTCAATACAAAAAATAAGTATATCAACGATAAATAAAAGTTTCTTTGATGCTTTTCCTATAATTACCTCTAGACAAGAAAAATTGTATTCCTTTACAGTCCACAGTATACTTTCACCAACTGTACAAAAATACTGGGCCAGATCATGTAGCAAATAGATAATGTCGTACTTGTTAAATTCAAGAAATTCTATAAATACTCTGGGCATAGTTATGCGGAATAAACTGAGCAAATTCTGTATGTACTCTTCCAATTCGCTTCGACGTTGTTCAATAAATGTGGGATTTCTGTTGCCGATTACCTTGAATTTTGAAAAAAAAAAAAAATATAAATAAGTAGAATAGAATAGAAAAGCATTTATTAAAGAACTTCAGCTTACGCTACGTTACAACGTTAGGTACATCGAGTATGCAATAGATATTAATAATATGTCAAATGAATATAGAAAAATAACAAAAATGTAACGAACAAACTCATTGCAGTAGAAAACTATCTAAATAATAATAACGAGTGATAAAGTTATAGGACTTAAATTAAGGTAGATGTAGTGCAATACAAAATAAGAAAGAAAAGAGAATATAATGAAGTAAAGTAAAACAAAATAAAATAAAATAAGATAACATAAGATAATCAAAACTAAAATAAAACAAATTAACAAAAGTATAATATAGTAACACATAAGATTTAAAATAACACCCTGACTAATTGCATATAACATAATGATACAAATACAACTTAACAAAGTAAAGTCTAAATATAAAAATAAAAGTTCAGTAAATTCACAACTGAGCAGTTTTTTTTTTTTTTTTTTTTTTAATAATAAGGAATAGGAATAAAATATATGTTCTCATAAGAGCACTAGCTATAGATCTAAAAGGTGTATCATCGCAAGCTCCTTAAATTGCTTATTAGAGGATATATTCCTGATAGAACCAGGTAACGAATTCCACAGGCAGGTTCCCTGACCAAATAAACCATTAGAACCAAATCGGGTATTAGTTCGGTGTAAGACCAGCCTGGAGGTATTGAGAGCTCCATGTGAGCAGTTCACATATGTATTTCGGTAGCAGATTCCACCTGCCTTTATGAATCAAGCATAAAACCCTGAGCTCAAAGAGTTTGGTAAGGGAGCCAGTCAAAAAAGCTGCAACAATTGTGAAGCATGAGAACGCCTATCGAGACAATAGATGTATCGTACACAGCATTTGAGCGCTCTGTTCAGTTTTGCTATCTCAGAGGCCTGTAACGGGTAGAAAGCAGTATCAGCATAAAAAAAAATGCTGCATGATAATAGCGGTACAGCGTATAAGGAAGGGAGGCCATAGTAAATTCTAGAGCACATCTTGCTCACTTGTGGCCGCTAAGTAAGTTGGGGGGTCCATAAGGAGGCCAAGATTCTTGACATGACTGCGCGTTAGAGGAATGATCTGGTCATATAGACGAAGATTCAGAAGTGTGTCGGCAAGCCTAGGAACATTAGTTCGGACAGAATATCTAATTGCTTGGGTTTTAGCAGAATTTAGGACCAGACCATTGCTTAGGCACCAACCGGATATATTATCAAGCGTAGAATTGAGTTCATCAATTAGTGACGGAAAATTACTCATACTAGTAACGTTATAAATCTGAAGATCATCTGCGTATAAATGGAATTTTACGTCACCCAGCACCGAGGTGATGTCATTAATGTAGATGGAAAACAGAAGCGGAGCAAGGACAGCATCCTGCGGAACTCCTGATGGGGAAGACCGAGAGGTTGAGCGACCACCATCACTGGCAAACGGCAAAACTTCTGTCAGCCAGATAGTTAAAATGCTTAATGCAGCTATATAATTTCTGTAAATATATAGAAAATACGCAATGATTTAGGACCCGTTTAGGTATGAAAAAATACTTACTATATTAATTATATAACCAAGGAATACAAGCAAAGGGATATCTTGCAGAAATTACTATGTATTTGCTTTATTTGCGTGTTAGTTGGCTCTTGAAAAGAAAATGTTTAAAATATCGTCATGGAAATGGTACCTGATCAATAAGGAAGAATAGTTATTTAGGGTAAGGCTTTTAACAAATATTGTATTTTAATGTTATGTAGGTACCTATTACCGGTAGAGATAAAGAATGAATGAATAAAACCAAAGAATCCTCCGAACAAAAGCTATAAGTGCTCTGATAGACTCAGTTGTCTCAGCCACGTTTCGAGAATGAATTAAGCAATACCCCAAAGTAGTGCTCCCGGATTTGATGATGCTCTCCCTACATTATGTGTTCATGATATGACCATTCCCATGTCTAGCAGTCATATCAAGAATTTTGGCCTACTTATGGACCCCCAACTTACATGGCGTACTCATTTAAGCGATATTTGCTCAAGAATCTACTAAGGCCTCCGCTCTCTATACGCGGTCTCACACCATCTGTCACAAAACATTAGGCAGTCCTTGGTAATCGCTCTTATCATGCCGAATTTTTTCTATGTTGACGCTGTTTTTTATCCCTTCAGGGCATCTGAAATAGCTAAGCTTAACAGAGCTCTCAAGTCCTGCGTACGATATATCTTCCGTCTCAAGAGGTATTCTCATGTATCTCAGCTGCTACAGCTTTTCATGCCTGGCCATCTTACCAAACTATTTGAGCTGCGAGTTTTATGTTTGATTCATAAAACAAGATGGAACCTGGTTCCAAGATACATCTGTAAGTTGTTCTCATGGAGCAATCTCAATACCTCCAGGCTGGTATCACAACGCACGCTTACTAGGTTTGGATCCAATGATCGAATTGGTCATGGAACCTCCTTTGGAACTCCTTGCCTGAGCCTATTAGAAATACGCGCTCCGTAAAACAGTTCAAGGAATTGGCGTTAGTGCATCTTCTAGACAACACCTAAGTCCTGTTCCTATTTCATAATGACAAATTCAAATTAAAAAAAAATTGAACTTAAATATTTTAGTTATTTTAATCTAGTCACTACATTATGATACATTATTTTTTTTACTTTATTTTATGTTATGTAATGTAATATTATTGTAGTCTATTTTACTCATCTATGTCATTTTATTTATCTTATTTTACTTGTTGCATTCTGTTCATTACATTTATTTAGTCATTTATTTATTCAGTTAATTTTATATGTTAACTTATTACATTCTCTTTGTATTTTGTTTTAATCTTAATTTCAACTTCAATTTCATTTCAATTCAATTTTAATTTAATTTTAAAAATTAATATAAGTCTTATTTTATAATTCTATTACTTGATAGTTTCTGTTGCAGCGAGTTTGCCCGTTGTGTTTTATTGTTTGTACTGAACTTATAATACTACACTATTATCTATTTTATACTCGATGTACCTAACGTTGTAACGTAGCTTAGGCTGAGGTTCTATAATAAATTCTTTTTCTATTCTATTCTATTCTTAGTCTTTGATGCAAGTCTAGAAAACTCAAATTGGAATATGGTTGTATCATAGATGAAACAAACCCTAAATGTTGCTTTAATTAAGGCCACTGAAAACATGATATTGTGGACATCTGTGATTACTCTACCCGCAGAGATAATGATTATTAAAAATTAAATCAACAGGAAAAGATAGAATAGATATTGAGATATAATCATCCACCTATCCGGGTGATATTAGTGTTAATCTAAAGCTTACGTTTTGAAACAATTAAAATCTCGCATTTTAGAATAAACAACTACATACCTTTTTAGGAGGAAGGAGTTTCTTCGAAATGCTCTGCTCAGTAACAAGTTTTTCATGAAGTTCATTGAAATCACGATATCGATGTCGGACCCTCCATTCAATATCTTTGATTTTAACTTTTATTTCGTAGAAAATTACATTATTGCTTTCGGATACCGTGGGAATATGAACAAAAGTTTCTTTTGAAAATTCGAAAAAACACGACATTACTTAATTTACTATAATTTACAAAAAAAAACAGTCAGATAAATTATAGTGAAGACAGAACTTTGACAGTTTGTTAATTGTGTCATGTGAGTGATTTGATATGACAATTCACTAACGTCGTTTTCGTTTGAGCGAGCGCGTTCGTGAAGTCGGCTTCAGCCACAGTCGCAGCCATCTCGAGCACGTTCATAAAGTAGACTGCAGCCGGCTATGATAGTAAGTCGTCAAATGTGCACATTTGATCATTTGTGCTCAAATAAGAGTTTTTAAATCGTCTCTGAGATTCATTTGACGTCGCATTTATCGTTTTTAATGAAATCGGATCAACGGTTGAACAACAAGCGCATACACTATACAACGGTCGCATATACAACAGCGGTTTACCTGCATGCACATCCAACCATCCAATCAAGCTTGCGATCGTTGGATGCTTCGTACAATTGCCCCACACACCATACAACGGTTGTATGCCAACACAGATTGGTACAACAGTTGGACCAACAGTTGTATCGTCTGTGGGCCGCTTAAGTGCTGTCAAACCATTGGTTTGAAGCAAAAATGACGTCATATGTTTTCTCTGGTGCCAACCCAAAAAGCATCGCTCTGAAAATTTTCTCGAGTACACTATACATACACAAACGAACTTTTTCAGGGGACTCTGAATGAACGGGGTTGCCTGGGTTGCCTCTAGAGCTCTAGAGCGAACGGATGTTCACGACATAAGTTAAAGGGTGTTCATTAAAATTTCACATGAAAGTATTAAGTGATTTTTTTGTGTTTGTGTTTTAATTTTTTTTGCAACATATTTAACTAAATTTAAATTATAATTTGTTAATTGTTACTAAAAGTTATAAATAAATATTCAAAAAATGTCTACCTATAAAATACCGCTGTAAAAAAACACGTTTTAAGTAGAATAGAGAACTGTCAAAATTCTATGTATTGTCAAAAACTCGCAATTAGCTGTCATTTTATTCTGAAACGAAGTTTTTTTTAATGAGAAATATCATAAAAATAAAAAATATTGTAATATTTTGCAATAGTGAAATTGTAAAAATTCTACGGTTTATTTCAGAGACAAGTTTGCGTCCATTTAATTAATTATCACTTCAAGTGAGCATGAAAACCATGAACTTGAGGTTAGGTCTTCATATCACAAATTTCTAAAGGAAAACGTAAAAAAAGTTATTGAAGATGATTTTTTTACAACCAAAAAGAAAAACTTTCACATACAAATGTTATAAAATAGTGTTTTTGAGTAGCAAAAAACAGAAGATAATAAGACTAAGAGAAAACCAGAAACCAGAAAAAGACAAGGAGGCGGAATAGTATGCAGCTTTTACTTGGATAAATATAAACTTTCTGATACACGAAAAATGTTAAATAATTCGTCTAATAAGAATGCAAAATCCGCCGATAAAAAAGCTGCAAGTAAGCAGAGCCTTCCCGAATTGGTGTCCCAGTGGTATTACAAGCAAGGTTTATTTATATCCAGCTATCCAGTTTGTGCTTTTGGAATAGTGTTAATTGCTTTCTTTATATCATGGTTGGCTATTTCCATATTTTTTATGCTTTTAATAATTTGTTAATATTAATGTTACTTGTAGTGTTCCACTGAAAAATATTCCATTACCTGGAACTATACCAACAAAGGTTATACTGCCCTATGAAAACTCTGGAGACAACCAACAACAAGGAGGAACAAATTTCTCCCTTGTCCATGATTTCTTCGACATTAGTAACATCTCATTTGATCCACCGTTTCCATGGGCAAAAAGCAAACCATATTTTTTCGTTCAACAAATTATACTTCGGGCAGGAGTATTTCCGTGGTCAGATGATTTACTTTTAACAGATGCATTTCGGGCACCTTTATACGAGGTGTTCAAGTTAATTGAAGTTATAAGAAACCATGAATATGATGGGTAAGTACAATTTATAGTTAAAAATAATTTATATGTATGAAACAGAAGAAGTCGCAATCATAATTTAAGACTTAAAGAGCCATGTGCAATATATGAGAGAAATAATTGGAAGCGAGGTAGAGTATTTTTTTAACAACTCCAAAATATAAAAAGAAGAAAGGTAACTGTATTTAATTATCTGATACACACCCCTAAGTTTGTCTGAATGCGAATCCAACAAGTATATCTCGATGATGTCAGTGTAATAGGCTTTACATCAACACAGCTTTATATACGATATTAGGCGGAGCCAAACTCTGAACTTGATTCTCTGACTCGCCTTCTCTTTGATGATATTATTATCTGATCATAAGTATTATAATAGGCTCCCGTTAGATGCAAAGATGCTACTTCAATCCCACTCATTAGCGACAGACATTAATCCTTCATTCTAATTCTACCCCGCTTACGTGAGTTTACCAGTTTCACAGACTCATCTGCTATGCTAAGCTAATAACGCAGAGCTAATAGATCAATTTACTAAGAAATATCCATGTAAATTTGAATATATTAAAAGTTATTTACTGATCACCATTCTCTTTTCAGAAAAATGAACTTGGATCATCTTTGTTTACATGTTGAAAACATTAAGCAACCCCAAAATAAAAACATTTTTCCAGAATACAATTGTCTCATTCTATCACCTGCAAATCTATGGGGGCAGGACCTTCAGAACTTCACCAAGGATGTGAATATTTTAAATACAATATTTCAATATCACGTAAGTTAATTCAGAGTAGCTGTAATTTGCATAAAATCGAATGCAATGATTATTCAATTCTTTAGAATCTACAAAAAACTAAAGTTTCGGTAGCAGAAATGCTTTTTGGATTGCCAATACAAGATACAGGCTTTAAGCGATACCCACTGCGATCAAGATCAAGAATTCTACAGTACGCAATAACACTGATACTGGAGAGTAATGATCAGGCCTATTTGGATTCATTAAAACAACGTTTAATCGCTTTATATCCTCTCTATCAAAATGAACCGAAACCGGAAGCACCAAGTAAACTTTCTATAATGTACATCTACTACCCTGGAGAGTTTAAATTGCTGGAATTTTTACCAATCTGTGTGGCATTTGTATTACTTTTTATTTACATATATTTTTCGGTGCGTAAAATAGAAATCATTAAATCAAGAGTAGCTCTTGCACTTGGTGCTGTACTCACTGCTCTCGGAAGTCTAATGATGTCATTGGGTCTATGTTTCTTCTTCGGTTTAACGATAAGTCTACAATCAAGAGTATTTCCATACTTGGTGATATTGGTTGGAATGGAAAACTGTTTAGTCCTAACGAAGAGTGTGGTCTCCACTGAGGAAACATTTGATACAAAAATTCGTGTAGCACAGGGGTTGCATAAAGAAGGCTGGCACATTTCAAAGACTCTATTAACTGAAATCACAATTCTCACAGCTGGTTTGGCTACATTTGTTCCTGTTATACAGGAATTTTGTGTTTTTGCAATTGTCGGCCTAATGTCGGATTTCTTTCTTCAAATGCTCTTTTTCTCGACAATTTTGGCCTTAGATATAAAACGAATTGACTACGAGGTAGAAGCAAAGCAAATACCAAAAATGATGAGCTATACGATAAATGATGTTGCAAAAAGAGCTCAATACAATAAACCACTTGGTGGGGTGTATGCGAATAAGACATTCTATCGTTCACATTCTCATCCAAAGCTAACAGTTCAAGAGGTGATTAAATCACAACAAATTGACGGATTCAAAAGACAAAACGGACCATCACATCATGGAAAAGATCATAAGATACCAAAGAGATTGAAACTTGTAAATTTTTGGGCACGTACACGTTTCTTTCAGAGAGCTTTCATGATTTGGATGAGCGTATGGATTTTTTCCATAGTCTATAGTTCTGGATTTTTGGAAGATTTTCTTGTACTGGATGACAACAGTTCAACACAACAAGGAGGCAATAATATTTTGCGGAAAAGTTTTGTTTCAAAGAAAACTAAAAGTTTTCTTACGTTTAATATTTTAAAGACGAATACGAATGATGATAAAGAGAAGGATATTGATGAGCCGACTAATTTTACTGATCAAGTAAAAAAGCTTCAATATCCAGACTTCGAAGTTGCATACTTTCTGTCCAATTTTCATTGGTCAGCTATCTTAAGACAGTACAATATTTCCCTAAGTGGAAAATATATTACAGTTTTACCAGCAATAAAATTGTCACATGCGATTAAACCGGATGTGGCTATTTTACTGCGAAATCCCAAAGAAGCTTTAGCGAAAAATTTTGAATGGAAAGCGCTGGCCGCTGCATTGGATCCTTTAGATTTTAGTGACAATGAAAATCGAAAATCTCCAGTTTTAACACACGGAGGAACACCACTTTATCCAAAGAGTCCAATGGAAATCTTCTTAGCTACTGTCCTATGTTCAATTAGTGTATTCGTTCTAACATATACAATGGTGGTGTTCTATCGTTGCATTTGCACACGAAACTATGCAGAATGGCGTTCAAGTTGGAATGAAAGTGAAATCTCTCGGAACACAGAGCAAATATTAGAGGCTATTACGGTTCAAGTTGAAGGACATAAGCACAAAATTGAATGTATTGCATCGGATGGAGTTGCACTTGTAAGCTCATGTCTTAAGGGGCAAATCAAAGTATGGGACTCAAAAAGTGGCGAATTATTGGCAGATATCAATCGAAGTCAGAGACTCAGGGAACTTACTGATTTCGTTGTAAGTGATGCAGATAATAATTGGAGAAAACGTAAAAACATATCACCGATTTGGTGTTTAGATTATTTGGACAATTTGATTGCTGTAGGATGTGCTGACGGTAGAATGGAATTCTGGGAGACACCAACCGGAATTTTGAAGGTAAAAAGATTTTTTGTTAAACCAACTTCCACCAATTTCACTTTCTATAGTGCGCTCATCAAGAGAATTCAGACAGAAATCAAGGCATCACTCATATTCACTTGTTCGGTGATCGTGTTATCGTTGCAAGACTTTGTGGTCGAATAGATTTTTACAAACTAGAAACATACTACAAAGGAAAACAAATTGACTGGGGTTTCACTTCAGCCTATCGAAGAAGTATGTACATATATACATTATATTTCATAATTTCTTAGACTAATATAAATTTTAATATAATTTAGCGCACATTCGGACAGGCTCAGCTGGAAGTATAAAATTAAATCAACGAGAAGGCTTACGAGAATCACCAAAAACCACCAAAGAAGAAATGAAATGCACTTTAGATCATATTCGTGTTGCACATCAACAGCCAATTACATGTATGGAAGTTGTGAATGGTATCATCTTTACAGGCAGCCAAGATCATACATTAAAAGTTGATTTTTTCTCTCTAATACGTATTTCTTTTGTTTCTCGTTACATTTATTTAATTTTAGGTGTACAATTTAGAAGAAGTTGGATATGAATTTACATTACACGGACATTGTGGCCCAATTACCTGTCTTTTCGTAGATCATTGGCAACCAGGTACCGGTGGTTCTGGTTCTCAAGATGGTTTACTCTGTGTGTGGGATCTTTTCACTGGAGCATGCATGTACAATATACAAGCCCATGACGGTTCTATTAGTTCATTATCATATGCCCCTAGTTATGTCATTTCATTGGGAACAGACGAACGAGTCTGTGTTTGGGAGCGATTTCAAGGAAATCTTCTAACCACATTGAATGTGGCAAATTCATACTCAGCATTAATTATGTTGACGCCTTCTCTGCTCGTAACGAGTAAATTAGGTAAGTTTGGTAGTAAACATTTATTTTTACTATTATTTACTTATTCATTTTATTCAGGCTCTCTTATCATTTGGGACGTGAGGTCTGGTGAACCTACACGTGAAGTTAAATTAGATGGTAACAACACACAACTCTGTCCTAAGCTAATGCTCCTAGCAAGTAATTCTGTTATATGTGATTACGGTAATCAGCTTCGAATTGTAAGATTTCCAATGGTTGCCGATAAATGTAATTAGTCCCATTGTGTACATACACATTTTATGTTTTTAACTCTATTGTAAGAAATAAAAATTTTTTTATGGAAATATTTTTGTTCATTTACTTGAAACTTGTAATGTGTCAGTCTTTTTTTTTAACTACTTACTCACTACTTACTTTCATACTTCCAAAATTGTCCGTTGCTTCTTCAGATATTTTTCTTTTTTGATATGATTCTAGTCTGTGCTCGCATAAGCAGATATCTATATCAACACAACTATTATATTAATATTAAAAAATAAATGAAAGAAATGGAGGGTAAGTCCCTCGTAGGATTGCCATTGCAAAATTCTAACTTTGAACTGTGGTTGAGAACACCCTGACATAGACTTCAAATATTGGGTGCAATAATTATAATGAAATTTCGTGTGTAATTGGAAGTGAATATATTTTTGTCACGGATTATTCCATGTGAGTGACGCGTCATGATAATAGGAAGTGTACAAGTTCAAGAAACTAATGAAGAATCTTGCACATAAAAATGTTACAATATTATGATAAATTGATTACTATACTATGTTACAGCGAAAATATACTTTTGAAGAGGCATAGTCACAGTATATTCATACGTAGTGTAGGTTGTAGGTCTAGTGGAACTAAAAGTAGTGCCATACGAGAAATTTCTCATTTTAGACCAAAAACACTGATATTCGGTAGGTCCATTTATAATAAAAATTTATTACTCCGCCATTTTTTATTCGATTTAAATTTTTTTTCTGGTATATGTAAGAAGAGAGATAATGCCTTTCTAACCAGATGTTACTACACTAGTTTAAATAGCCGTTATGGGCTATGTAACTAAGGTTATTCAATAAAGATGATTTTGAATTTTAATGTGGATTTTTAAATTCCAATTCTCTTTTAGTCACTCTATAATTACACTGTGTTACAAAAAAAGATAAACTCATTCAAATTTCAACCGATTTTAGTTAACAAATACTCATTAGGTGCGAAATCGAATTCGCTATTAATGATATGAACAGAAAAAAAATATATTGTAGAGTAAAATATGCTATCAAATTGTTGTCAAAGTTGAAAAAATGTGTACAATATGGTGAATTTCCAAATGTTTTCGACTGTAACTTCGTGATTTTTCATCGCCATATTTTTAATTTAAGGGTTTCAATTCAAAGCTACCCTTACATAGCTATGTATATGTAACAATTCGATTCAAATTTTGAGTTCAACTTTGCTACTGATACTTATCTGTATCTACGTTGCTAGATTTTTCCTGCTATGTAGTTGGGCTTAGCGTGGAGGAAGCTAGGATTTCGTAAGGATCCGCTTAAATTCAGTATATTGCGCATTAGAGTCGCGTAGTTAGTACATTTGAATTTAGGTAGTCCTGAGCGCAGGGATTAGTCCGTTCGTGGCCTCTCTGTAGTATTTCAGGAGTTTAGTTGATCTTGTCGTTATGGCTCGTTCGTAAAGTAGCTGGGTAGTTCCCCACACTCGTTAAATATATGGTGCGCTCTCGGAGAAGGTTAAGCATGGTGATGGCTGCCTTCTAAAATGGTGTTGTTTTATGGCCGGGAAGTGCCCCAAACTGATTGTCACCATCTCGAGCATGTCTGGACGGATAATGGAGATGTGGTGACTGGCCAGGAATTTTCCTGAGCTGCTAAGCGCAAGTTTTTGCATGCGTCACGACCGCGTTTGTAATGTAAAATGGCCGCTCTGTACGCAGTAGGAGTGAACTTAATTGCTGCTGTTGGGTGAAGTAAATATGCAAATTCTAATTGAAAAAAAAAAACATCCCATGGAGTGCGGTTTCATGTGAAGTGAACCTACATGCATGAGCAGTTTTGGTATAATTTTTATTGAATTTATAAGAAAAAATCTTTTACACGTACATATTTATGTAGTTTTCGATAATTCTTCTTCAAAGGATCGTTAAGATCAGCGATAAAACATTTACAGGCTATAGCCCTTTTTTGAGCTGAATTTTAAGTAAAAAATTGTTGTAGCATTTTACATTCTTATTCCCCTAAAATGAGTCCTCCCTCGGCATTCCATATTTTTCATGAAAAATTCTTTAAAGTTGCCTATGAATTTGAACGGAATTTTAAGTGAAAATTCTTTTTTTATATTAGCCAAGCTCAGGGAATACCCTATAATGCAAAGCCCATCATGGCAGGAAGGACATAGGCAAACGAATTAAGGGTCGTGAGGAAAGTGGCGGAGGTGCTGATGTATGTCACTCTTAAACATTCGCAGATTGCATTCCGGTGGAAAGACAGAAGATGGTAGACTGTTCCACAATCGTACAGTCCAGGATAAAAACGCAGAGTAAACAGATGTGCGCCGTTTGTAGTGCGAGTATTGCAGACATATTTCATCAGAACATTGACCATGCATGTAGCGATAAAAGAGAGAAAGGCATCCAATTTGCGGCGGTGCTCGCGTAAGTCGATATGACTAATTATTGCCACTTCACCAATGACCTTGACAATATATGATGAAGCCAAGGTTGTGTGACTAGCTCCGGCCCAGATGTGCGAACTGTATTCCATTCTAGGTTTGATGTAGAATTTGTACAAGAGCACTAGAAAGATACGAAACAGCTATGGGACATAGATTCCATCGATTTCCACGGGTGAAAATAAACAAAATTTCCTGTATAAAAAAAAGGATGTACACACATTGGGTCGAGAATTCCAATACAGATCCAGGCTCTCGAATACACGGGCACATGGGAAACACGAAGCCAATTGAAACAAGTTAAATGAAGCTCCGTTGGCTCTAGCACTTTCCTTATGTTCTAATGATCCATATAAATATTTGTATGTACATATATATATATAATGTATGTACTAGGTACGCGCCAATCGTGTAGTTATAGGCCTGAAATATTGCAGTAGTATGAAGAATTTGTTGAACTTCTCAAAATCAACCATAACTTTATATTATAGGTATCTTGCATACCCATAAGGGTGATTGGGGGTTAGAGGATATTATAATAAATAAAACAACAATATGAATTCAAAAAAATATACCAAACCAATTTTATTATTATTTTAACTAACCAAAAGGTATATATCGACTACACAAACACACACATATTAATATTTCGTATTTTTTTGTAAAAAAATTTATTCAAGTGATAAAATTCAATACTTAAAAAGGAAAAAATATAACTTAACAATTCATCAACTGTACAGTTATATTGTGTATATATATACTTTACTAAATATTAACTCAATATATTACAGCTATTTACATGATACAATACAGCTAAGTTGAAAGATCTTCTGAAAAGGGAGTTGTGAATGGGACTCCCCCTGTCTCAAAAGAAAACAGCCCAGATGTGTGATTAAATTGATTCCACCAACAGTGGTATGAACCGGATAGTAGCTCGAGAGAAAAAACACAATAGCATCCTCACTGTCACTTGCGACCGCAGTATTACTCGTTATAGTAATAATTTATAATAATAAATAATTAAGGATTACATGATCGAACAAAGTCCAGAAGTTTCATATCCACTCTCATTTTTTGGCATCATCTTAAGGTCTACATCACGTAATTCAGGCTTAAAAGTAAAATCAATAGAAGTAACATCTTGCTTTTCTGGGGATGCACTTTTATTTTCGGTTACAACACTTTCGATTTTGTTTGCTGTCTCTTGAACGTTACATATCACAGGTATATTTGAGACAGTTTCAGTGGGGCTAACATTTGCCTTCTGAGTTGTACCTACATTTTTAGTTATATTTATCTTAATTTTATTTACTCCGACAGAGCTTGCGGGCGCATCTTGATTTTCAACATTCCCATCCATTGAAGCTTTTAGCGTATCAGGTCCACTAGTTGTGGGATTAGTGATCGGTTGGGGGATGTATTCATCTAGAAATTATATTTTGTTTTATATTAAAATCTGTTTAGAAGAAAAATATTGAAAGTTTTTTTTTTTTATACTTTACCTAAACTTTGGGATATATCATCCACTGAGACATAAGTACCGACATCTTCAAAGGCATCATCATCATCATCATCGTCATCTTTGGGCTCTTCTTTGATTCGAATGTTATTGAATTGAGAAGATTGCGATGATTCGTCAAGTGTTGATACACTTTGTGGTGGTTGCTCTTCGTATGTATCTAAATCGGTAAATGGAATGTGTGGCTCTTGGATTTCCACATCTGATTCCATTGAATCATTTCTCTCATTTGCAGTTTTTGCCTCATCAGTTTTTTCTTTAACTTTTTCAGTATCCTCTGAGCTTTTAGCTTGTTGTGATGAAGTTTCACTCTGAAGAACAGTGATTTCTTGTTCCTCTTCATCATCATCATCAGGAATTTCGGTAACAGATTCCTCAATTGGTACAACTATCACATCATCATCATCTTCACCTTCTGATACAGTTGTAATGTCATCACCGTCTGATTTAAATTAAAAATGTAAAAAAATTTAATTATTATTGAAAGGAAATTATATTATTAATGTCATTGATTGAATTTTTAAAATGCTTAGAGACCCCTGTCTGCTATATGACCGAAAAGGATGCCACCACGTCTCACCATTAAGAGGTATAAATAAACTCTTCTTCATTATTTTAGTTACTAGATAATTTAAGAGTCAAATGAGACACGAAGGTGAAATTATAGAGGTGCAGTTGAAAAAAATTGGGTTCAATAATTCAAATCTATGGGAGAAAGCGTGATGTCCAGTCGGAAATAAGCTGGTTTTAGAAGCACAAACAGCAACAGTTGTTAAATTGTATACTTTTTGAAAGCAATGCCTATTTATGTTAGTTCGATTACGTTTCCAGGTATAATATGAGCGTAGTATTCTGTGATAAGTTTTAAAGCGCATCTATTATAAACCAAAGGGTTTAATCATTCTACTGCGAACTTCGAAAACGTACTTAGTGAAATAGTTAATTGTATCGTAGAGAGAGAACGCAGACCCAGGAGAATGCATTAGTATAAATGTAGTTGCATGCCCCCAAATAGTCTAAGAGCTAGCAATGTTTTCGAAAAATTACTTTAGTTCGACTAGGTTTTTGTCTTTCCATACAGTATCTTAATAGTCATGCAGCCCGTCTAACTGGTAAGTGGGATTGCGTTTACCTGTGTCCTTTCCGTTATACAGGTGATTTTTTTCATCTGTTTTCATAAACATCGAACAATATAAATTCACTATTTCCAAACAGTTTCCTCGTTGCTAGCACCGTCCCAGACTTTTTTTTCGTTAAAAACCAAAGTCTTGTCGGCCGTATTCTTCTTACACATTTATTCCCTATCACAGTCCAATCGATCTGGCTATTGATCATCAACCGATATTTTTTAAAGAAAAAAAAGCGCCTGGCCCAGTACTAGCAGCAAAAAACTGTCTGGGAGTAGTGAATTTATATTGCTCAATGCTTATAAAAACTAGTAAAATAAAAAAATAGAACTACATATATAATCATTTTTAAAACTGTTTTTTTTTACCTGTGCAACGAAATGGGCACATTTAAACACAAACCGTCTCACCAACCAGATGGACGGCAATTGCGAAAGAGGAGAGATAGCAAAGAATCAGGCGAACTAAAAATCTTTTTTTCGTGACGTTGCTAGCTCTCGTAATAAAAGGTTTCTTCAGAGAATTCAATCTGCACGCAAATCAATTAATTGATGCACGCAATTGATTAAGGAATAAATTGATGGGTACAATTGTTTAAAAAATAGCATCTTCAAAGAGTTAGATGTTAGGATCACGTTGGTAAGTGTCACAACTCCATTGCAAAAATGTGTAAATTCGCTTTTGTTAAGAACAATCTTAATAAGGCCGAATTTGTTATTAATGTATTTTTAAGTATGCAGATTTGAAATGGCTGGTCCATTCCGGAACAGAATGCAACATGTTTCAGAGCACGCCGAGAGCAAATGTTGCTTTAGTAACAGCTTTGTATGGTCGACCCCCAACACACGGTAGAGTGGGGAAAATATGAATCGCTATTTATCATCAGTTATTTTTTCATGTTGTTGCAAATGCCAAATGCTATCACCGATTATTCGTCGTCTACTCATACACACAGAGATAGGCCCCAATAATATATGGACAAACATGCTCCTACAGATTTCTTTTCCCATATATTTATTGAGACGAATAAATCAAGCAGTGATCATATGGCGTACGAATAAAGAACTAAAGGAAAGGAAGGAAACTAAACAAAATTTGTTGAAACCCCAGCTTCTCGTAGTTCTTTTTCCATACACTTTTTACCATTGCATGTCCGCGGAGGTCAGCACACCATTTGAGCTCCATGCTTCATTTTCTCAAATTTCATTCCTCGAAATAACAACTTTAGTCATATGAACGATTCTCATAATGTTTCATTCACTATCCCTACAATTGCGCAAGAGGATATACTCGATCATAATAACGGGCTTCCAAATGACTTCACAACCGGTCCTGATGGCATTGGTCCTGATGGCATTCCTCCAGCTTTCTATAAGTCATGTTGCCATGCCCGCTGAGATTTCTTTTCCAAAAATCGCTTAATAGTGGTTGTTTCTCTCAGCTATTGAAAAATTCTTTATAATACCTATCCACAAAAAAGGTAGTAAAAGTGAAATTTCTTAGTACATATTGCAAAATTGTTTTGTATGCCCAAATTATTCGAATCTATCATTTACTCTCAGCTATAAATTTCCTGCAAGAATTTGCTTTCTTCAAACCAGCATGGGTTTATTTCGGGCAGGTCTACAACCACTAACTTGTTGGAATTTGTCTCAGATACCATTGGCGGGTTTGCAAAAGGCAATCAGTAAGATTGTATTTATACTAACTTTAGTAAAGCGTTCGACAAGTTATCTCACTCCGTGATACTCTTTAAAATGGAAAAGTATGGGTTTCCTCCAACTTTTCTTAAATGGACAAAGTCTTACTTAAATAAAAGAACATATCAAGTCTTATTTCGACATTCCATCTCTAGTGTCTTGAAGGCTTCATCCGCTGTTTTTTATTCAATCTATTGACGACATTGTATCTGTTATGAGACACTGCAGTCTTGATTTATGCTCACGACAATAAACTTTTCTCTCAGATTAAATCTTTTAGCGATTGTGAACGGGTACAAGGTGACTTTCACAAATTTTCCATTTGGTGCAAAAACAATAATTTGGTTCTCAATATCCAATATCGAAAAATGTCAGGTTAAGACTTTCCACAGGAATCAGAAACCACCTATGATTATGTGTTCCGGATTCCACGATTTGCAGCCCCGAGGGTGCTGTTTGTGACTTGGATGTTAAATGTGACCATAGATTGAATTTTATCTCCCACATAAACTATATGGTCTCAGAGTAGTTCTATGCTTGGCTTTATCAAACGTTGGTTTCGCGAGTTCTCGAATCCCACCCATAACATTGCGTTTGTACACTTGCTTTGTGAGACCCGTCCTTGAATACGCTAGCCAGGTCTGGTCTCCATTTTACGGTACACACTTCGACCGCATGGAATCTGTTCAGCTTGCGCTTCGCTCTGTCTGAGGCACCTACCCTGAACTAATACATCGATTCTTCCACCTTATGAGGACCGCTTGAAGCTGTTGAATATGCACTCGCTTGAAAAACGTCGCATGGTCGCCGATGTAACTTTTGTGCATCAACTCTTAAACACAGATATTAATTCTCCCCTGCTATTAGTAAAATCTCTTTCCGTGATAGTGGGCACAATCTGAGAAAGTTACCTCCGCAAGATCCAACTTTAGCATATATTAACCCATCAATCGCATGTGCATTGATGTTAATATTAAAGCTGAGCATTTTGTCGTTGATGTTTCCAAGCATGTTTTAAAAAAACATCTATATAATACTTAATTTTCTGTTTCCATGCCACATTTCATGTCATATCACCCAGTGTTTGGTCTATATTTAGTGTAACATACTAATACTAACACCGACTAAGTGATGAAACGCATGTATTGTTGACCGTTTATTTATTAAACGTGTCCATGCAGCGAGCTTGTGTTAAGCTGGTTCTGATAGTCCATGATTAAAATTAGAGTGTTCCTGAAATGATTTTGGAGGAGGTAATTAGAAGTAGTAAGAGAGATTTTGCAGGATAAATTTACGCGTGATGAATAGCTCAACCCAGCGGGAAATCTTTCAAGCGCTTCAAAGAAAAGCAGATTCGAGTGTGCTTTTCTGGAAGCAATCTGAAGCTATTTCGAAGCAAAATTTACTACTAAAATTCTTTTAATCTCACATACACTTGAAGCGATCTTCGAGCACGTGACGCTTCGCAATATATATTTTCTTAACAAACTTCTGCTACGCTTCCTTCGAAGCTAATTGGGTACGCTCCAAACCGACTTCCTGTGGACAGCTCCGAACTTTTCCCACTGGAATCTTAGAATTCCAATTTAATCAAAAACTGGCAATTGCAGTAGCCAAAAAGTTTAAAGAAAATAATTTTGCAAAATTCATTTGTCCCTGAACTGTAAATTTTTGTTATAATATCGTAATGACGTCTGTGCGCCAACTTTACTTTCCTCTATCGAACTTAACAATTTCCTCGAAATTTACAATTCACCCTGGCCTTTTGAGTTCTTGTACATATTTTTCTACAACTAAAATGTTTCATTCATGGACACAAACTTCGCACGGCGGGTTCCCTCCTTTTAGTTCTCTACTCGTAGATTATGCCTATATCTACAGCGATCGATCCTCTATGAAATGATCACTCTGAGAGTTCGTTTACGCCCCACCCCCACCCGCCAAACTGTACTGAATGTGTTGGACTGTACACCATTCGTTTAAGTACAGCAGAAAAGAGGAGAAATGTTGATAGATACGTCGAGTGATTCATATTTTCCCACATCTACCGTGTTGAGATGACCAAATAAATACAAAACTGTTAAAACGTCATTCTCTTGGTTAAGTGTTTAATGGCGGTAGTCTGGTAGTAGACGACAGGAATGATCATCCATTAGAATCGAAACACAAGCATCACACAGACAATCGCTCAGTTCTGAAAGCCTTTATTAATATGCAAATATTCCTAACTAGCGAAAAGAGAACATGACTCCTCAGTGGGCTCTAGACTGAATTTAGATTATGTAGACGACATCTGTTGAAGAGAAGTTAACTTAGTTAGGTTATATATTGGAGAGTCTGTGCAAAAAAAAAACGCAGCAACAGTTGTAAGAGCCAAGAACCCTAAGACAACAGTACAGTACTTCTTAACGCAGAGATGTTGGACAGTGCTCCCACACAGTAATTATTAACTGTTGAGGCACCAATCCATCATATTAGACCAGTCGCCTTATAATACTGATCTAATTTTGTGAATTGATGCTTCAAAAATTGAAAGTCACGTGCCTAATACGGATAGTTGAACCGATATAGATTTAGCCAGTCGAAGGTAGTCGCCTATCGAAAAGATGATATTACATGAACGTAACAAATACAAGATAATGAAGAAAAGGAATAAATTAAAATTTTTCGAATAGAGCAATCAAAATGGGTAAAAAAACCAAATAAAGTACAACAAAAATTTTAAAAATTTATATAACTATTATCTTACCATCCTTATGCGATTTTTCCTCCTTAACGACAACAGGTTCATCATCCGCATCTTCATTCGATTTTTTACTGGCCTCGGCCAATGCTTCTTTTTCTGCTGCTGCCGCCGCTGCAATTGATGCCTATAAAAAAAATAGAAAGAAACAAATTTGTCTTGATTCTTACTAATACAAACTAAAATAATTTAATTTCTTACCCGGAAATCCTTATAACAAAGTGGATGATATATTTTATCATCAACTCGTAACGCTGATCGTAAATGCCATTCTTCAAATTCTTCACTATAGAATTGCTCAAATTTATCGTGACACATATCACATACTTTGTCTACACCATCAGGTCCGGCCGGACAGCTTGGAACTGGGGAGCTAGCTTTTGGATTCGAATTCTCATCTATATCTAAATCAGTCTGTTGTGCTTCGAACCAATTCTTTTCCCTGTCCTCTAAGTCTTCAATTTCTTCATATTGAATCCAATCGGAAACATCATAATACCACTTCCGTGAATGTGCTTTCCGCGATGAATCCCGTTCTCGTCGATTTTGACGGAAATGCCAATCTAAATGCTGACTATATTTCATTGTCTGTTCAGGTGGAAATCTTACACCACAACTACTGCACTGCATTCCACAGAATAATTTTTGAATAATTCCAGATTGTCTCTGTTTTATCGTATCTTGAATTGATAAATCAACAGGTGTAATAACATCGTTGCTTTTAGGTTTACTAGTTGTATCTGTTTTTCCAGGTTTTGTTTGATTTAAAATCCCTGAAGCTAAAAGTTTTTGGAACAAATCATCAATATTAAGTGAGGCAACAGGTTGTTGAGGGACGGATGGAACTATTGCAGGAGTACTACTACTATTAATCACAGGTTTCTGTTGTTCTTCTTCTTTTTGTATAACAATTTCAGGAGGTGGTACAGAAATTTGAGGAGGAGCTGCCATTTCTGGTGAAGTTTGTAATGATGGACTATTACTCACCAAATTATTAGAATTAGAACTATCATTTGCTGCTATCGAAGAACTTAAAGCTACTAATCTTTCAATGGGCTTATACTTATCAGTTTTAATCATACCCTTAATTATGAATTCACCAGGAACTATTCCATTAGGAAGTGTACTAAATCTTGCAAAATACTTGTTTCCTCCAATAAAATAACTCTTTGGTAAGCCACCGTATTCAACTTGTATTGGTTCATTATTGATTAAAACTGTTTGAAGTAAATCAGCAAACTGAAGATTATGCTTTTGCCCATCCAATTCAAAAGATTGAAGTGTTGCATCGAGAAAAACTGGAATAATTATTCGAGCATCGACAATCCAATTGATTTTGCCAGCGACAAGATCTTGTCGCAATTTTCCTATATTTACTTGTGGTGGTGGTCCTTCGATTTTAATAATATGAACTTTTCCTTCAATTGGTATAGCTAGAGGTGGACCACCGAAACAACACTCGTACCAATTGTTATCGATATATAATTCTCTGGAGGGGCAACCGAAACGTATTTTGTGCGGTTTTCCATCAATTATAAATGTTTTGTAGTCATCATTAAAATTCAATACCATTGGTTCTTGATCATCTATGATAATTCTTCGTTTTCCATTTTGGAATCCGATTTCTCGAGGCTGATCCCAATCCATAAATACGACAGCAACTTCACCATAAATTCTAATTTCCTTTGCAACACTATCGATATTAATAGTTCGAACAACATCCGCTTTCGGATTATCCACAGAATTTCCAAACTGCGATGGTGGAATAGGTACAATACTTGTTGGAATTGGTAATTCAGTAGCAACAGGAACCATTGGTGGCAGTGGTAGCTGAATAGAATGTATTGGCATTGGCGGAGCAGCAAATATCATAGGAGGAGGATTTTGCCATGGATTGAGCATTGGCATTCTTATATTACCAACAATAGGTGGTGGCTGAGGTGGCTTAGGAGCAAAAGTCGATCTATGATTATTTGGAGTAATCCACGACTTTTGATTATTAACGCCTGCATTACTATTATTATTATTATTATTATGGGCAGCCTCCCATGGAAATGATGACCATTTCGATTCTCTTTGACGAGTTCTTTTTTCAGGTTTTCCATTTGTATTTGATCTAGAATCAGGAAAAATACTATTTCCTGGTGTAATAGTAATTGGTGGAGATGATCGTTGTAAAATAGAAATTTGCTCAGTATTTTCAGTAACTCCCCCTTCTTTAGATAATTTTGGAATTCTTTTTATTATAGGCTTAATTCTTTCTTTTATATTCATTGGTTTATCTTTGTCTTCATCAAAGCTTGTTGTCTCATCCTCCGGATTGTACGCAGTGGAATTATCTTTTGCTTTTTCTGGTGATGACATATTCAATAATGATTCTCTCCTTTGAGCTTCTTTTAATTTATTGGTTTCATTGATATGAATAACTGTTTTCACTAACGTATTATACTGTTCGACATTCATACTTTCAGTATCCAAGAGTTCTTGAGCTTGGCTCATTATAGTTCGAATATTTGCGTCAGTTCCATCCTGTGAATCCTCGTATAAATCTGTAAATCGTGATTGTTGTCGAGTTTCCTTTTCTTTTTCTGTAAAAAAAATTATAATGTGAACATAAAATATTTATTTGTTTATTTTTATTAAATAGTATGTTACCTGCTGGTTTTGAATTTTGACATTTTGCTGCTTTTGCCAATTTTGCGCGAACATCATCCAAAGTTGATTTTGGTGTTGGAGACACTTTATGTGTCGTTGTACCCTAAAAGTAGATCATATATTAAATATTATGGAAATAATAATACAAAATATAATAAACATATGCCTAAGGTATAATGAAATAAATATATATCAGACTCATTCAAATTTTACACTGCTCTAGCCAGTAGATGTTTCAAGGTTGAGTATGACCTTGTCTCTTCGATTATATATCAAAAAGGATAGGCTATGCTGTGTAAAATTCCTGTACATGTGATAAGCATTTTTTTTTTGTAAACACTGGGGAAAATGACAAGAGGGCTTATCCTTATATTGTGTCAGGTTAAAATTTCTGCTTCATATCTGATATTTTTCATTTTACGAAAATAAATGCAGTGTTATTTTAGTGATTGTTTGTGAAAAAAAAAGTATACTTTATAACAGTGCAAAACTATTGTGATAATTTGTTTTGTGGAACAGATTTTATATAGCCGAGACTCCGGAGTCTTAAATTTTAGTGAAGTGCGCTGTTCTGTATTGTAGAAACCACTGGCATTCTGCTTGCAGGAAATCATTTTTCAGGCAAGTTTAATTGTTTTAATAATAAATAATAGTGTTTTACATACAGTAAGAGTGGAATAGCTATAAAAATAAACAGCAGTGGCAAAAAAATTAACATTTTCCAAAGCCGGTTTGTTGGTTTACAATTGAATTTATCATTTTAGCCTTAAATTATATCCAGCTATACAAAGGCAACGCCAAAAAATATTATCAGAAAATAAATTGGGCACAGGAAAAAATTCTTAAAAATTTAAAAAGTTGTAAAAAATTTATAAAATTCTAAATTTAAAAACCCCTAAATTTTCAAACCATGATGATGTCTTAAGCAGACGAAACGCGTAGGTGGTTACTCATTTTTTAAATAAAATAATTGTGGAATCGGAGCAAGTGTTTTTTTTCAGTTCTCTATGTCGACGCGTTCTCAGGCAGTGTCCAAATATATAGTGGAAAACGAAACTTTTGTATGGCAACCCCACGAAGGAGGTTCATGAGATTCACTGCTACTTTCACACTAATATTTCTTTTCACCATACGTAGGCCCCCGGAATATAATACAAGCCATGAAGTCGCCGAAGCACCGACACATTACAAGACCTTAATGTGCCGGATACAGCATGCATTAAGAGCTCACTCGCACTGCTTTTTGTATACTCGTCATGGTGGAAAAACTAAAATTGCATCTTAAACAGGTCCTAAAGCCCAAAACTGTTGCTCCCACAGCAAAATGAAGTTAAAACAAATTGCAGCCCAACATGTTTTCTTTCTAATAGTTTAAAAAAAAATATCCTGTAGAACAAATTCATGGAAATTATAGAGTTTGAACAAAATACAAGCAAATTTTATATGAAAAACTCCTGCAGTAAGACAAAGCAAGAAGACTGTGGATGTCGCCTGCTGACCGGTCCGCTACTCTCTTTTTTCGAATTTGTTCATGGCTTGTATATTCCGGGGGTTACGCACCATACCTTTACCGTCTCATAAGCATAATCTATACTTTAAAACTTTATACCTGTGAACATTTGGAAATCTCAGAAAACTGCTTATAATTTTTTCTATTATGGGATTCGAAGGAAGTCTTCCACCCCCAAACAAAGTAGTTCTGTTGCGACAAAGAAGAATGAGTGAAAAATAAAAAAATAAATTATCACCAACAGAAAGTGCTTGGGTGCTAGTAGAAAATAAATTGAAAATTAAATGGTTTGAGGAAAATGCCACAGCAGAAAGACTGCAAATTATCCTTAAAGTTAATGTAATTAAAGAAAACGATGTACTCATTGACTTGTGATTCATCAGATGAGAGTAAATCTGAATGTTGATATTTGTATTAAAAGTATGAATTGAAAAGTAAAACACGAATACTGGAAATTGTAAAATTTGTCAGTACTTTAACTTCGTCTGGCAAGGGGTTAGCCGCGCAAAATACTTCTGGGTACTGCATTTTTGTGCTCAGGGAAAACCTATCTCGTTTTTTAATACGAGCATTAAGTGGTTATAATAAGTGTTTCAATTTTGGAAAAAAAGGGTGTTTTCAACATACCATTACTCACTTAGGCAGCGGAGATTTCCTGCCAGACGATTGTTTTTGACATTGCCTTTCCTTTAACATTAATACTGATGTATAGCTGATGTATACATTTTTTTGTTATATTTAAACCCAAAAAGTTACTGCGCGCTCTTGGTCTATTACTATTTCCATAACTAAGACGAACATATCGATGCGGTTCTACTAAATGAAGAAAAATGCTTTAAGTTTTTCTTCCACATAGCCTATTCTTTTTTTCTATATAATCCTATATAATCTAAGTCTGTCTTCAACTTTGTCTTGTTATAACAATCACAGTTCAACGATTCGCTTATAAATCGATCGTCTACCTAGTTCAATACTGGAACAAGTCCGAAAATTCGTTTTGAAGTTAAATATTTCAATGAGTAGAGTACAATATTCACTAATCGAATCTATATTTGACAAATGCTGACTTGCTAATGAAAACAGGATACAAACCCTATTCCAGTAGAGCTGAAATTGTTTCGAAGAAAAAAAAATTATCTCGAAACAGTTAATTTTTATTTGTTCCAGTATTGAACTATAGACGATCGTAATATTATAAATGTTAGAAGGAAACGATGCAAACATGTGCAAATATTTTCATACATATGTAACACAAGAATATATCATCTTTTTCAGAAAATCAATACTTGATAGTAGCTCTCTGCAACTATCAACACCATTCTAAGAAGACATACATATAATCATAAAATTCTATATGACTCTAAAGGGAAAGTTCTGTAAACAATTATTAATAGCCCACAAGAGAATAGAGCTGTTACTCCTAGAAACGAAAATACTTTAATTGTCTAAATACCCAGAAAACAATTTGGCGAATGTCCGCAACAGCGAACCTTAAGCGACAATAGAGCTGCACAATGTCAAACATGAGAGTAAATGCGACAGAGCAAAAAATTATTTATGTTATCAAAGCGATATAAAAGCGAAACGAATGCGAATATAAACTCTGTTCGCTTTTTTTACATAAACACGTGCATGTGCGCTATTTTCTTCCCGAACTTCTGAGAATCTTACAGTTTCAAGATTTTCGGCTCTACTTTTCTGAGTATGCATTTCAGCGTGAACAGATCAGAAATTTGTCTTGTTTCTGTTTCTATCAGTGACTTGTAAAAGGTGAGCAATTAAAATTACAGTTAATTAACATTAAGGGTAAAATGAGAGACTACATTTATAGGAGACTAGATTAGCATAAATAAATAAATTATATTCACACGTAACTGATATCGCTAATGATTGAGTAATAATTTCATTTGCGAAACGCGCTAAGTTACCGTTACCACAATAGATTAATATTCACTTTGGATATATTTAAATGTATCATATTTTATCGAAAAAGATAGGCAAAGTGAATCCGAAGTGATACAATGTTCAGTCAACATTTGCTCCCGCTCAAGGTTTCGCTTTCATATCTCATTTGAACTCACTAGGGAAAATTATGTTGTACTTTGTGATATTTTTGAGATTAGCATTGGCTTCGCCATGTTTGCTGGGTACAAGCATACAAGGGAATAAGCATAACATTCCATTTAAATATTTTTAATTTTCCTGCTTGAATATAATTCTTGCGAAATAATATTAATGTAATAAAATATTTGATTAACGCAATAACTGTTTTCTGTATTGACATTGTATTCCCTTTAGATAAGAGACAAAAGAAACTTATTGCGGCAGTAATATGTATAAATGCGAAATTTCTATAGTTCCACCCATATATTTTTGAATGCTTAACATGGATTAGTGT
Source organism: Dioctria linearis (assembly GCA_963930735.1). NCBI lineage: Eukaryota > Metazoa > Arthropoda > Insecta > Diptera > Asilidae > Dioctria > Dioctria linearis. The sequence goes on along the minus strand of OZ005740.1, from coordinate 13,123,539 downwards.
CGTAAAACATTCAAGTGTTATTTTTTCTTTTCTAAAAATTTAAAAAGGTAAAACAATTTTTGTTCGATTTTAATTTTTAATATTGAATTAAAATTAGAATTTATACAAACTTTTCGAAGATGCCAGGCTGCCAAAAAAATGGGCAAAAATCACTTTAGGGCGGTGAAAATAAAAAGCTAACTGAAAGGAAAAAATCACTTATTTTACGTCGAGCTTAATCAAGAAGTTTAACTGCTGCATAAATAAAATCTGATTTAAGCTCGCAAAACTTTATCACAAAGCGACCGCTACAAATGGACAAAAATGGCAAAGTAACCTCCACTCATTAAAAGTTATGTGCAGTCAAGATTGAAATTTGCGAAAACTCACATTGTGTGGAATGGCCTAAAGTACTATTGGCATGATTTACGAAGAAAATGTGATGTTGTCATGAGCTGAAAATTTGGTGGAGGAACTGTGATGGTTTGGGCGGCATTTAGTCTCTTTGAAAAGGCATCAATTTGTTTCATAACCACAAAAATGAAGTCAACCGATTACATAAACCTGTTCGAGAAGTTTGGCTTGTATATGGAGATACAAGGCCAGGACAGGACTAGGTATTTCAACAAGATAACGCTACGATCCATTCATCAATAGCTACAAAGCAATGGTTTCAGGAGAAAAACATTACATTTATGAGTTGGCCAGTTCGCTCTTACGATACGAACGCCAATGGAAAACTTTGGGGAATACTGGCCAGTTCGCTCTAACGATACGAGCCTCCTTAGAAAACCTTTGGGGAATACTGGCCTGTAAAGTTTATGGCAATTGTGGACAATACAGCAATACCACAGAAATTAAGGATGCCTGACCAAAGATTCCAATGGAGACAGACAACCCAACATTTAGTAGTTTGTATGAAGAACAGAATTAAAATAAAATAAGTAAAAACGAGTTTTCAAACAAAACTGAGGCCAAGCCGCATGAAAAAGTAGAAAATAAAATTTTCTTCACACACAGAGGTGGACTCAGATTTTTTGATTGGGACATTTCTCTTGAATATTCTTTCTCTTCATGAATCAAATCATTTATTACCTCTGGATTGATCATACTGAAATATATCGGTGATTATCAGCGGATAAAATCTGAGTCCACCTCTGTGTGTGAAGAAAAGTTTATTTTCTACTTTTTCATCAGTTTTGTTTAAAAACTCGTTTTTTACTTATTTTATTTTCTGCCTTTTTCACATTAACTAAATTGTTATTACATGCTGCATGGAGTCAGGTTTGGTGCCGATCCGAAAACAAAAATTTTTCGAGTATCAAATCGTTGAAGTACTGCAACGGTTTTCTGAAATTCAAATTATGTGTTAAACAGCTCTTTTTAGCTGTATTCCAATTGATCCCATATAACATGAATTTTCCCGATTTTCAATGTTTTCCACAGACTTTTCCTATTACTATGAAATTTTTTTTTAAAAATTTACATGAATTTTCCTCGATTTTGATGCAAGTTCTCATGATTGTTGAAGAGAAAGTATTGATGCCAGTAGGACGGAAAAATAAATGATTCCGCATAGCTTATAAAACTTTTTTGTCGGAAAATTTTCCAGAAAAGTCGGAAAATTCCGGAGATTTTCGGAAAATTTTCCAGAAAAATTGGATATTTCTGCATTTTTCCTGAAACAGATTTATCACTAATCATATCCGGGTTTTCCACAAAAGCAACTTTATGCAACTCATTTCGCTCTACAACTTTGTCTTAGGTTTCAAAACACTCAAACGCTTCCTTGGTCTGAAAAACTCCGGAAAAGCGTTTTACATGAATTTTCCTCGATTTTTTCTGCAAGTTTTCACCATTGTCGGAGAGAAAGTAATGATGCCAGTTGATAAGAGAACTTGATCCTGCATAATTTAGAAAACTTTTTTACCGGAAAACTCTGCATTTTTCCTGAAACGGATTTATCACTAATCAAATTTGTACCAAATTTTCAAATGATTTTCCCGATTTTCCATGGAAATTTCCGGTTCAAATTTTGATAGATTCAATTGTCACGCGACATGAACTTATGTGCCAAATTTCAGCTAGCTGTGATGACGAAAAGTAGTTCTACGAGAGTGTCGAAAATAGTAAAAAATAAATATATAAATAGACAGACAAATTCGTGTACGAGTTAAAGGGAATGGCCTCAAAAAAAGCGAAAACAATAATTATTAAAATAACATATTTATAATTTGGAACTCCTAACTTATTTAACTATATTTAGTTTTTTTTAATGGAACTATGGAAATTTTGCTGTATATGAAATTACACTTTTTTCTACTGTTTTTAAAATAAACGAATTTTCTAAAATTATATTAAGTTGATTCCTATTACTTTCTATTCTACTTAGGCCAATAATTAAACAAAAAAGAAATTCCAAACCAAATATTAAATAGTAGTAGCATTGTCTATAGTGGGCGAACACTAATTAAAAAACATGTGTCCGACTAGTAAGCGAATGAAAAACGATTTTTACTGGTTGAACTAGCCAAATGCGACAATTTGATGGAAGAATAGTTATAAATTCAACAGACCATTCAGGCCTAATTGAAAAGAAAGGGAGGCATGACAGTCTTCTTCCTGTTAAAGGATTTATATCATAAATTCATAATTGACCTAGACTCTATCAGTCAAACAAAAATTATGGCTATTAGATCTTCCACGGTGAAACCAAATCTCGTGTGGGAGTGCCACACTCAGGGTTAGCCTCTGCTTGTAACTAGAATGCAGATGGGATTGCTAGACTTGACTACATTAAACGTAGCCTGCTACTACTCCTGCTTCCATAAGGAGCTTTGATTATTTGAATCTTATCTGTTTACAGTGTAATTAATTAAAGCACAAAGCTGCGTAAAAACTTTAAACATAATATCTTTGTGAATTTATTATTTATACTAGAATTACCTATAATATCCACTTTTATACAGTGTTTCAATGTAATTTAAAAAAAAATAAGCAATTAAGCTTACATACCTTTACCTTAGACCAATCTTCGCTATCATTTGAAATAATTGGTGGTGGTGGTGGAGTCATTGGCATTCCAGGACTTGATGTCGCTTGTGCAATAACAGCAGGGACAGGACCATTCATAGTTCTCAAATCCACATCCTCTGTACCAAATAAGCTAAAAATAAAAATTTTAAAAATGTTTGAAAAACTCATTCCCGAAAAATATCGTTTTTTAAAATTTACCCATCGATCTTTTCAGGTCGACTTTTTTTAGGCAATGGTTGCTCTCCAGCATTATCCACTGATGGTCTTTTCGCCGTTGGTAAGTCTTCTTTAACAGTTGTCGTCGAGACGTTTGCAACAGGACCTGAACTATTTTCTACTTTTGCCAAGTTAGTTTGAAATTGTCTTAAATCAATATCCTTAGACGACACAGGTTCTAAATCTATAATAAACATTTGATTGCAACAAACTTCCCATAAAAATTAAAATGACGGTAGATTTCAAGAATTTTATTCCTGGCTTGGATTTTTAATTATGTTTTTCGTACTTATACAATAAATACCCACGGAGCAGAGCACATTATCAACGAAAGAAAAATAGTTAAAAATAATGAAAAGTGAGTTATAAGAAAAGAAACAACAAATCCAGTTTCGAAAATTTTATTTTTTTTTTGTTTTCTCTAAATCGCTTCGGATTGGAAGGTCTGGGGGCATCTAATTTTGAAAACAAAAATCTCCTTCAAACGATTCAATGAGATGGGTAACCCAACGATGCGCAGAGCTCGTTATCAAAGAAGCGTCATTATTATAGACTCCTTATTGATTGAGAACGTGTATCCATAGAATGTATATATACCAAGAAAGCAAAACTCTTTTACTAATGAGAAGAGATTCACGTGACGAAACCAATATCAATTAATATAGAGAGGAAAATTTCTAGGTGCCTACTATGTAACCAAATGTGCACTACTTCGAGGTGTGTCTTTGTTACAATTATTAATTTCTTACTTTGCTCTAAGTCAGGTTTCTTGCTTTCGTTTACTGTTGATTGTATAGAAGGTGGTGATGGTTCTTGTAGCACATCAACAGGATTAATAGTACTAGTAGTAACAGCAGCAGAAGTGGTGGTTGTTGTTGTAGTTGTAGTTTCAGTAATAGCAGTAATTGTACTAGGTGTAGTTGTATGCGCAGGTGTAGTTATAGTTGCAGGTGTAGTTGTATGCGCAGGTGTAGTTATAGTTGCAGTAGGAATAATAGTAGGAGATTCCTCCTCCTGCTCACTCTGTATACTTGATTTCTCACCTAATTTTACCCTTTTCGGTTGCGCACTCAATGATCTTAAGTCAACATCTTTCGTTGGAGTTGGACTCCTTGATTTCTCTCTGTTCCTCCTTATATAATTCCGAGATTTTATACCCTGCTTTAAATCCTTGAATTTTGTTTCTGAACTTGGTGAATTCGACGACGACTTTATTGTCGTCTCTGAAATTCGCTTTGGTGATTTTTCTACTTGTTTCGAGACTGTAATTTGTTTTTCTACTAATTTTATTGGAGACTGAACTTTGTTGGTTTTCTTTCTTTCAAATGAGTTAAGTTTTTCTCGGTTACGACTTTCTTTATCATAAGGCTTTGACATATTTCCCTTTGACCCAGTACGACTAACTTTACTACGGCTACTACTTGAAGATGAGGATCGACTTGGCGATTTATCGGTGGAAGAAACAGATTTATCATAGTTATTCTTGGAAGTAGACCGTTTGTTATCATTTTGATTGGTGGAAGAACCTTTGAACTTTTCTCTAATTCCATAATGTGCTGTTCTAAAATTACCGATCTTTACTCGCTCTGAATCTACTTCAGATTTTTTAACATCAGTCAAAGGCTCTGCAATTTTCATTTCCTCATTTTCAGGAGTCTCAGGTTTTGTAGTTGAAACAGAAGTAGATGCATTTTCATCAACACGTGATTGTAATACAACCTGTTTATGTTGCTGCTGCTGCTGTTGTTGTTGTTGTTGCTGCTGCTGCTGCTGTTGTTGCTGTTCTTGCTGCTGCTGCTGTTGGCGTTGCTGTTGTTGTTGTTGTTGTCGTGCCAATCTAGGATCTCTATATCTAAGCGTATTAAGCATGGTAGGGTTAACCGGTGCGACACGAGTTTTTACTATCGGTTGGTTTGCAGACAACATACCCTACAAAAAAAAAAATAATTGATTAAACATTTCAGAAATAATTAAACATGAAGTCAATTAATACCGAAGGAATATTCATAGAGTTGGGATTCCTCTGTGGCACGGGTTTATATGGATTAAAAACTGTTCGAACAGGAGGTTGAATACCCGCTGGTCCTGGCATGGTACTTGCTTTTTCTGTTTGCATTGTCAATTGTTTTTCTTGCTCCTCCAATCTTTGCTTAGTTGCAGCCAATTCCAGTTCTAGCTTTCGCTTTTGAAGCTCAAGTAGCTGTCTCTGTTTATCACGTAATTTTGCGTGCATTTCATTCAAAGGTTCAGCCTGTAACAAAAACAATGATTTATGTTAAGTTACTGTGGAAAATATATACATAAACTTAGTAATTTACCTTATTTTTAAGAAAATTAGGATTCACATGAATTGCCGGTGATTTGGGAACAACTTTTGCAGTTATTGGCCAATTGGGATCCATACAATTCACCTTAACATCTAATGCATATAATTTTTGTGGAGTAAACACATCATTCCATGTCTGCCGAAGAGTATACATTTTCTCGCGAATTTTTTCATTAACCTTGAAAATATAAGAATTAATTTAAATTTTTATCGAACGTATCTGCCTACTAACCTTTTCGAAGACTCCACAGAATACATTTACAATGCAATGACTGAAAAGTTGAATATATTCCCGCCCAACATTTTTAACAATTGAGTCGATGAGATAAAGAACAGGTAATTTTACATCTGCATTCACCTGTTTTCCAAAAAGAGAGTATATGCAAAGTCTTATCAATACATACAACATAAAAAAAGGTAAAAAAATAATTAAGTCCATGTTGAATTCATAAACTGGTGCACAGCGCAATTTAAGATTTGTTTTTCGCTTAACTTTGTCGTATTAAGTATTCAAAATACACAAATTTCATCCAATCCTATAGCTTTGACCGATCTGCGTACTTTTACTATTAATGATTATATTAAGTATTTTAGGATATAAAAGTTGTTATCTAGAAGCCATATCAGAATCTGTTCCTTTTCTACCCATATCATACAAATAATTCGTAATTTCGTAATTCGATATGGTAAGAAATTACTATGTATGTACAATTTAGTCTAGCAAAGATATTTGTTGTGTGGTAGATCCCATCGGATATTTCCATATGCTGAACTATTTTTCTCATATCTTTTTAATGAGTTCTGCCTATATGGCCAGATATTTTCCTAATATTTTCTGCACTTATTTTAAAAGCGTCTGCTGCTTAACGTCCACTTAAGAAATGCCACATTTCCGCAGCACTTTCACTGATTAGAAACCTGTTGCTTTAGAACTAAAACTTCAAATGCTTGTTTTTTTTGCAAATGATTACTTTGGAAAGCTTATTTACAAATAGATTTTAGCACCACTTTATAATAGGATCGAGATATCTCAGTGGTTAGCCATCAAGTATATCTGGTAAGACTTCGATGGAATGACTTGCCCCGGAGGTCATCTAACTCTTTCAAGTAGCAACAAAATTGGTACTAGTGTTGTGATATCGCTCGAGTTGCGTTTCGAGCATTATAAAAACGCTTAAGTTGTAGCTCGAGGATTTGTATAAAAAAATGTAAGAATTGAAAGTTTTTCTTTTTGATTGACTTAAACTGCGAACTGATGAATCATTATTAATCTCCATCGATTCGCGATCATGATCCAACCAAGCACCAATATTCTTCAGTTTCAGATTCAGACGATATTGTAAAAGAAAACTATAGTAATATACGCACTAAACAGTAAATCAAAGCACGACAAACAATCTCAATATTGTGATCTATTTCTGTTGTCCTTCTTACACTGAACTGTCTGTCGATGATATGAACGGAACGGAACGATTAGCAAAATTGCAGTGAATTGAATTCTTTTTAAGTCGGTATCGGGTCTACCCGTGGAACTAATGTAGAAAATCTTCTAATCGGCGTGTTTTATTCATGTTAAAACCATGCGATAACATCATACAACAAAGTCGCGACTTGAGCGCTATAATTCGAGCATTTAACGCTTGCGAGTCTTAAGCACTCCAGCCTTAAAGGCTCGGGTGTTCAAAGCTCGCGAGCATTAAGCACTCGAGCGTTAAATGCTCGTAAGTACCGTAAGTTGGTGCTCAAAGCACCATCATCACTAATTGGTACTCAGAATAAAAACTGAGGAAAGAAAAGAAAACCATAATGATAACAATATCTCATTGTCACGAAACAAATCTACCCTTTAAGTGCCTTCAGAGCAGATAATGGGAAGAAATTGCTTTTACTGAACTGTGGAGATAAACGGCCAGAAAACTGTACGCAAGGTGGCTTTTTCCAGTCTGTGGCGGAACTTTTTAAAATCGGAAATAATGTATACAGTTGGAAGAGGTAAATAAATCTCGCACAGCTACACATCCTTAAATTTTACATAACTTGTTATTGTAAAAGTTTGTTGTTGATTCTGGTTAAAATACGTACAAATAGTTTTCATTCAACTTTAAGTTGTGCGAATACGCTCCTAGTGTTGGAAGACAATATTTAGTAGATTAGATTGGAAATACAACTCTGCGCGGAAGAATTCATGAATGACTTATTTTTTTGGACAGGAGATTGGAGAATTATTGAAAAGCGGGACATTACTATCTGAACAAACTAATTGTAATAATCACGAATAAGAAGTTCATTATGTTCAATTATGGCTCAAATACAATATATTTTTTTAAATTTTTCAAAAATTATTGTACTTAGGATAAAATGCAAAATATGAAAAAAATCCCATTAACTCTAATTCAGATATTTTTTAATTCAACCTTCAACAACTGTCTTTCTTAATAATTTATCGCTCAATGGGCCAGCCAACACGTAGTAAACACGAAACACGAGAATTTTACTACACTTATGGGACAGACGTGTTATCACAATAATTTTGCTTCTCAGAGTTCCTTATATAATTACCGAGTTAATTGTGTGCATGTTCAATCAAGTTACAGTTATTGATATACATAAATAATAATTGTATCACATATTCACAACACGTAATGAGAATTTAATTATTATATATCACCTAAATCGCAGGTAAAGATTGCACAGCCATCCGAAGAGAAATTTCTAAATTTCCGAAACTATTTGCTTGCAGTAATATTAGTGTTACAGCTTAGAAAAGTGTCCCGTCCCCGAATGCCTATCATCCACGAAAAGCTTAGCAGGCTAACAGCATGTGGGCTCTAGCAATGTAAGTGGCCAGAATTGGAAATATTAATCCGTATATAATTGCGAACTCGTCTCCCAAAACTCAGTTGTGTTTGTCTTTTGTTTTCACTCACTCTACAATTGTTTGGAATTTTTTTAATGGATCCATTAAACTGCATAGAATTTGTTTGTACTGCTCATGGTAAGCTGTTTAATTGCAGGTGAGGAAATTTAGGACTTATAACTAGATTGGCTATATTTGTATATAGAAAAACTAAATTTCTTTACAATTGCGTCATACCATAAAACCTAAAATCGGTCAAACATTCAATTCAAATGAGAACATTATTAATAGAGATTCACTATATGTACATATAACACTGGAACTTATGTATTTTAAAAATGTGTAATATTTTGTACAATGTAAATAGAAAAAATAACGTTTATACAATAATAGTGGCAATATGCTACCAAAGTCTGAAAAATATGTTTATGATATCTGAGGATAGTGTAAACCAAACAAACTTAACGAAATAATGCATTTATCTTACGACATAAAATCAATACTCAACATAACGAGAAAAAAATTCCCTTATGAATAGGATGAAAATACTTTAAAAAACACATACAAAATGGTCTCTGATATCTGTGGATAAGAGTTGACCAGTCAAAAAATACGAGATGTAAATACTATTCGCATTCATTGACGATGAGTGATAAAGTTTGCTAAGCCTATCACAAAATGCGAATATAAGATCAGGGACCGTAACTGTTATTGAACGTTTAGAAAATTTTTTGAAATAATATTTAAAATTTAACTTTTTTTTGTAGTTCTATACAACTGTTATAAAAGACTTCTAAATTTTAGATCATAAGATAATAGTTATATTTATTAAATGTACTTTTTTTGAAGTCATAACTGTTATCGAAGACTTTTATATATTTTTAATCCTTTGCACTCCAGCCTACCTATCTATATAGTGCACCAACATGTCCAGCACTACATTAGTTACCTATTGTTAGTACAAAAGAGCTCACAATGTGATGAAACTAAACTGCGCAGTCCGAAAGAACGAAATTGATTTGATTCTTTTCCGGCAGTTCTCGAAAACTGTGCCTTAGTTTATACTAATATGATAACGTAAGCAAAACAGTCGTGTAGCCGTGCATCGACATTGGATTTCAGATTTCAAATGTCGCATGTGCAAGACTTTTATTTTGTCTCATTTATAATTTTTGTTCAGCGAAAGTGTTATCACAGACTTTTATTAAGAAGGTAAGTCTACCTGCAGGCTTTCAAAAAATCAGTTTTTTTTTGCATAATCTGAAAGTACAACTATTCAAGATTATTGTGTAAAATTTTAAATTGATCTGATAAAAATTTAAGAATTTATGAGACTTGGAAGAGTACCACCTCGATCCTATTTCGGAGCAGTATAGGGCGACGTCTGCAGGGCGACGTCTGCGCGGCGGACAAAAGCGTTCTGAAATGCAAGTATATAATGCCTAAATGAAACGGAGCATGGATAAAAGTTATTATTCTCTTCTAGTATTCATATGCGGATTGTGGATTCGCGTGCGACTGCTTACAGAACCCTTAATAATCTTGAAAACTTTACTACTCGCATGTGAGGCGGAATTGTAAACTTTAAACGTTATTATCTCCAATAAGGTTTTCAAAATCGCTGACAATGATAACTCGAGAACGAAATGTCCGATTTTGTTTTATTACATTCTAAACTATTTTCTTCAGTTTTATGTGTGAAAAAACTTGGATGTTATTAATGGAATCCCGTTGGATTTTTTGATATCAGATGATTTTTCAGTCGGCAGGAGTTGTCACAGGAAGTCACTTTGCTACAACATCGTCTTCAAAAAGCTGGTATCATGGGCATAAAATCGATATATACATATATTTTTTGCAAAAATTGCATTTTTGAACTCTATCGCACAATAAATAATTCTGAAAAATATTATTCATCTTAAGAAAAAAAAAACTTGAAAATGCACATTATTTAGCCTTGCAGGTAGGCCCACCCCCTTAATTAAAGTGTTTTCATAAAACTACAATAAGACTTTTAATTTTTTAGTCTCAATATAACTACCTTCGATGACTTTTAAATTTCAGTCAGTTAGGACGGTTACCAGAGACTTTTATTCATTTAAGTCCTATGATCTCTTTTCAGTCCGACTGCATTAAACAATTTTTTATGTTTTACATTGAAATCTAATACAGTAATGTCATACGGAATAAAATTGTCGGTCTTTATGGATTTAAGAGCATTATATCTGGTGCTTTGACTGTTAAAATTTTAACCATAATTTTCAAACAAAGATTTCGCATATACGATGAGAAAACTTTATGCTATGAAAGCAGACTCATACATTCCCTTATCAAACATGGCTTATGCTTAGGATTTTGTATCGAATTTAAAATAGCACGACTAGATCGCTTGTACTAGATTTGATGAGAGCGAGACATTTTACCGTTATCGACAATATTTGAAAATTGCTTCATTCTTTCTTCAAGTGCGGTCGAGTAGAAAAAGCAAACGCAAGAAGATAGGAATGTTTATCGTCATGGCGATCATCAAATGAATTACTTACACAATTCATATGCGATGCAACATTTATCTCTGTCAAGTTAAACGTAGGCGATAAAAATGCATAATTGCCGGTAATAAAAGTGATCGTTGTAGTAATAAGAAATCATAAGAAAGCGATTCGTAGGCCAATCGTAATATTTGCTGGTTGCGTTCGTGTGATTGGTGTTTTAGATCGTCTTACACGCTCAGATAATTTCGTAGAACAAAATTTCCTCGTAAACGTAAATACTGAAAAAATCATTTGTGGTACCGACTTGAATGGACACTCGCCTTACAGATACGAAAAATAAAAAACAAAAAAATCCGTGATAGCCGAGTTGGTTAAAATAATCTTTAAAAAAAAATTACGTTATCACAAACACTTATGAGTACTTTACGTATGTTCTAGCTTACTGCAGCAAAATTGGTCCTTTTTTTTTGATATTATTAAGCCAATCTCAGGGGATACCCTATATGCAAAGCACAGCATGGCAGGAAGGAGATAGGGGATATGAGGAGAGTGGCGGAGATGCCGATGTATATCGCCCTTAAACTTCCGCAGATTGTATGCGGGAGGAAAGACAGAAGATGGTAAACTGTTCCACATTCGCACTGTTCGTGATAAAAAAGTATCACGGAATTTTACTGTTCGGCCGAAAGTAAATTGAAAGGTAAAAGGACGTGCGCGGTTTGCAGCGCGAGTATTGCATGCAGGAATCACTACAAGGGATTAGATTAGATATTTCATCAGATCATTGACCATGCATGTAGCGATAAAGGAGCGAAAGGCATCCAACACTACGGCCGTGCTCGAGTGAGTCGATATGACAAGTTATTGCCATATCGTAAATGAGCTTGAAGGCTCTCTTTTGGCTAATATCCAACGAAGCTAAGACTGTGCGACCAGCCCCAGCCCATACATGGGAATTGTATTCCATTCTAGGTCTAATGTAGGACCTGTAGAGAAGCGCTAGATTTGACGGGCTGAAATATTTCTTACACCTTTTCAGCAATCCAAGACATTTCGATGGTTCTTTGGCAACAGAGAAGATGTGATCTGTCCAGTTTAATTTACTGGAAATATTAATGCCAAGAATGCTTAGTGACGGTCAATCAGAAATTAATGCTTCATTAAAAGAAACGGGAGTGGTTAAGTTACGGTCTTGTTTTAATGAGATGAGACAGCTTTGGGTCTTAGAAGCATTTAATTCTACGCGATTCGCTTTGCCCCAAGCGAAGATATTGTCGATATATTCGACAAAAATATAAGGATTTCAGAGCTCCAAGCGTATAATCAAATTAAAATCAGTAAGTTAGCTAAGCTTATGCACTATGAATTAAACTAACTTCCATAATTGGCGTCAATAACTTAAGAATTTCTAGCTTCTTCTAATGATTGTATTTTTTGGTAGTTATATTTTTATTACTAATCAAGAGTTGCAACTATTCTTTCAAAGTTGTAAAAGTATGGTATGTTCAAACTAAGTGCAGCTTTTGAAAGCATCGAAATAATTTGTTAAATCCGCACACCACAAGTAAGTACATGTATCCATATTTTGTTTTTCAGACAGCACTCTGGATTTTAAGCAACACAATCAGAAAAAGTATACAAATGTATACTGTGTAACAGTATTTATGTGATTGAACAAAATTATATATATTTCCAATAATTTGTCACCACTTTATTCGATTATTTATTAAGAGTGCTGATCAGGGACTCACCCTGATTGAAACATCAAGGTCTATGGTGATATAAATGATTTCAGCATAAAACATTGTTAGACGTTTCATGATATATAGTGATATATCAGGGAAACATAAATAAAAAGCTACTGCAGGTCCAAGCAAGTCCCGAAAAAGAAATAATTTGTAAACATAACCAAAATGTGTTCTTCATCCCAATGTTTGAAAATTTTTCACAAGCTGCCATTACATTAAAATAAAAGAGATTTAATTACTTGATATTCTCTAACCCCTTAAATTTACATATTTTATGTGCTCTATGTGAATGAAAACGAATTAAACTGGGATATCTGTATGTACATACATATATAAATACGAGTATAAGATAAGAAAAATTTAATTGTTTCATGTTATACTGGTTGTACGACTGCCATGCTTTCATTTTCAATTATAATTTTAAAAAATACAATAGTAAAATATATATTTGATTTGTATGGTTCCGTTATTCCAAAATCAAGAAGCGACCTATAAATGATGTGACACAAATCAAAAATTTTGCGTTATACCCTAGACAGACTGTGTCCATAAAGGCTTAATTTAAAATTCAGCCATTTCAAGCAAATGAAGAGGTGACAGACTATGGACGAATATTATTTCATTTGTATAGTCATTGACAGTTCCTCAATGTGAGTAAAAATCATAGCAGAGTTCATTAATTTAATTAAATGCTGTCAAGAAAATTTGTGAGTGTTTACTGTAGTCGCATAGCATTTAGTATAAAACAATACTTGTTGGTGAAGGAAACCAAAAAGAGATGAAAGCAACATAGAAATTTCTTTCATGATTAGCTGATGACTGTCACTGCTAACTTTATTGGAAAAACTTTCCACTTTTCAATAAATTCAGCTAATTTTAATGACGGTAGGTGGCACTTTTACTGGAATTGCACTAAATAGAGTAACATTTGATCCATTTGAAAATGAAGCGAAATGTTGCAAATGGGTCCGTGATGGACTTGATTTGTGTGACACACTGCCCATTTGACTCCATTTATTTAAAAATTTAGTCATTATGGAGACGGTCTCTCTAGGGTATAAGGTAATTAGAAATGAAAGTGATCCTTATAACATGCACTCATTGGCTGTTTTTTCTAAGTGAAAAAAGGAACTGCATTTATAGACAAAATCAAAGCTCCTGCTGACGATATCCAAAGGAAAGATTGAATATGTGGGTTAATAAGGATTACAAAAAATTGCTTAAAAGTGACTGGACACGCTCACTCGAATTGAAGTGTGTGTGCCTATGATCTAAACTGGTGAATCTTAAGAAAAAAAAACGGAATGCTTTTCATAAAGCCTCTGTAATTGTGTAGGAATGATTACACCCACCGGGAAATATATCAAGCGCTTGTAAAGCGAATAGCTTCTATACCATAGCCAGAAAACCACATCTTTAGAAGGCTCTCTTAATATAACCAAAGGAATCTTTGCGGAAGCAGATCTCTTCACTGATTTCAATCATCAGCTATATGAGAAGATATGACCAATGCAGGCAGAAGAATTTTCATTCTTGAGTAATTAGTTGAAGGGTGTGGTGTTGTTTAATTAAGAAATTAGCAACATTCCCTTGCAATTCGTACACATTTCAATCAAACGGAGTGCATTCAGAACCAAAAAAAAATGAAATCTTGAATAAAGCTTCTCTATAAGCGCTTCCCTACAATCTCCAACTGAGCGCTTCCATCTGCAGATATGCAAATGTTACAAAAATAAGCCTGAATGAAACACATTCACTGTAGTAACTTCAACTTTGAATTCATTGACTTCACATGGGTTTTTTTTTATTTGGTTGAACTTGAAGCTGCCAGTTAATGTGGCACATATGTGCAGTGAGGCTCCTGCAAAGTCGAAGTTACTGCAGTGAATGTATTTCAGCCTATATGAACGAGGATACGGTAGTGAAACGTTCAGAGTTTCCGAAAAAGCGATCTTTTAAATTCGTCTTTGAGCGCTTCTCTTTCCCACTGGGCAGATAATAGTAAAACGATTTTATAATCTTCACGAGATTGTTAAACAAAAAGTACGTGCGCATACATACTCAAAAACAAACTTTTATCATTTATTCCTCGGTTATTAGAACAAGCTTCTTCTCACCCAAATTTGGCTCTAACAGAGAAACGAAAAAAGGAGTCAAGAAGAGAGTAAGCTAGAACTAAAAGTGCGCTGTACTAAGCTTCAAGCAATTTATATCGCCTTAACTTCAACATTTTTCCCAATCCTTGGAAGATTCTTTACCTGATAAATTAATTAAATTAGTTTATTTTCCAGTTTATTTCAATAAGCCTTATTTTTGAACAGATCTTAATTTATTTTATATAATAGTATTTTGTTTGAAAATAAATAAATTTTAACCTTTTATTTTAAAAAAAAATTGATTAACGGATTAATTAAGACGAAGTGCTAGACAGGTGTATTTTCCAAAGATAAGACTAGATTCAAATTAAATTAGTTTTGTTTTTTTTTTTTTTTCATTTAATTCTGAAGTTTTTTATTCGAACCACACTTTCAAATGAGACCTATAACAAACAAAATTGCATGCAAACTGAGAGATCAGACACTTAAAAGTTCACAAAAATAAGCGCAACAAATGTAACTTGAGGCATCCGTCTTGCGAAGAGTATGCAGAAAAATATGGTTGCCTGTATAAAATTGTAAAGAATTAAAAGTTTGGCAAGTCTCGGACACCAATCAGAGCAGTATCACCATCCAGAAAAAGCTTTATTAACGAGTTGGGCATATCTCACAAACATTTTCCTCAAATTCTAATATCAAAAATCCAAAATTAATAAAATGTTCCCGCGTTGTTTTTTCTTTTTCTTTTCATTTTCATTATAGGCTGACTTCAGAGAAAATAAGTGCAAGTCATTATCAAAAAAAAAAAAAAGAAAAAAAGTAGTTACCATCATCTTGAAAATCTCGCGTTTTATCTTCTGATTAAATTGAAGAAAAACATTTTCCAATATTATTACCTTCGATAGGATTTCAATGATTATAGTTTTTACATTATTTGTACACAGTATTGTTTTACTTTTTAAACTCTTGTGTATCACCACACAACACACACACATAAAATCACTTTTACATTAGCACTTTTCTACTTTACTTAGGGATAACAAATTTCCATGAATAAATAACTTATCATAAATATTATTGTCAACGCGATTTCTCATTATACAAACATAAAAATAAATGTTTTGTTTTGATTTCGTTTTTAGTCTTAAATTAATACAGTAAGCAATAATTAGAAGGTATTAAAAATCGTAACAAAATTACATTGTAGCAAAAAAGATTCAATTGTAAATGCGCAATATTTATTTTTACATCTGATACATTTTTGTCCCCTTTTCAGTAATATACCGTAATATACAAGGAAAATTTCTAGTGTTTATCTATAGTTATTCTATTTTCATCTATACTTAGATTATTTTACTGTACATGTTGTTGTAGTTTAACTCTCGGCAAAAAAGCAAAAAATTTTCCCATATAGGTACAAATATTTTTGCATGTCTTGAATGTTATATTTTTAATTTTTTTTTTTTGTATTTTTCAAATATTTATTATTAAGTTATAATTAGCAGGTTAAAACTTATGTGTATGTAAAAATAATGCAATACCTATTAAAGGGAAAGGAAACCATAACCACATTTCGAAGAAAAAATATAATTTTTTTAAAAAGCAATAAACTCGGAATTTATTGAAAACTAAACAAAAAAATTTCGATTCTACCTTTTCTACGAAGACACAATGATTCGAATAAATCTTGTGGAAAAATTAATTCAGAGGTATAAATATCCTAAAACTTTATTATAGACCAATAATAAAAAAAAAGAGTAGCAAAATCCATTGATGATATGAAATTTTATGGAGGAACGCATCGAAAAATATATCAAATCACATTGTGAAAATGATGAAAGATATTTCCAAGAAAAATGCAACTAGACAGAAGTTCGGTAAAATCTTTCTATTTTATTCTTTGTTTTATTTTTGGAAACTTTGCTGCCACTTCTACAGTTCAGGAGTGGAATACATATATAGACGGCCTAGTGGATTTGTCACATTATCACAATTAATAACTGAATTAGGCATTCGTATTATAGATTAAAAGCATAAATGAATCAAAGTTAAACTATTATTAGTTCCTGTGAATTTTTAATCCCTTTTTTTGCTTGTATTGCATTTTCATCGATACGTTGTAAATTTTAAGGAAGGATTGATGTAATTCGATTTACTTGAATTCAAACAAAAGGGGCTTATAAACCGGTGTTTCTTCCTATAACATTAGTTTTCTATTACACTTTTTTTTTAATTTAAGTCTAGGTTACAGTTCATGAAGATGAAAAATCCGACTTTTTTTTTTTTACATAATTTTCATCCTTAAAGTGTTTATTAGAACACATGGGCAAATGGATATTTTCATATCCAAATTATTTTAGAATTCACTTCACAGATGAGTTGAGACCGACCCGTCCGCCGACTGGAAGCAGGTAGCTGAGGCTCTTGTTACCCTCATAAATTTCGTGAACCCGTTAACCTTTAGATTCAGCACAATCAGAAGAAGGGCCAGGGTCAAAGATTATAAACTTTAAATACGTTTTTCTGGGAACAACATTTTTAAGCGAGCGAGCGGCTCTACAGCTTCAACGGATGAACTGATTCACATGAATCTCTGCGCAATTGACAGGATATTCAATTTGCGGGGCCATCTTTGTCAAATTTTGATTTAGAAATAGTTTTATCGTCCGTTGAAACAAAAAAAAATGTTTTTTTTTTCAAACAACTGGCATTTCGTTATACAGTTTTGTTTTTAAACCGACAAGGCCCCAAAACTCCATCCAATTTAATAATTTTTAACGATATTTGTTTCGGATGTACTAAGACACGCCGTGCACGGCTTATTTTGATGGGAAAGAAATTAAATTGTAATTTACTCTCCATTCATAGAAGAATAAAATACGTTAAAAATATTTATTTTATGTAAAAAAAATATCCGAAGTTCATGCATTGGTCATACCTCTCGACGGTAACGTTGCCTTAATGGAGAATTTCGCATTTTTTTTTTTTAGTTTCTTATACCGCGGTACGAATTAATCGCGTTATGGGAGGGTTGACTGTATTGGATTCAGCATACCATATGGAAAAGAGTTTGTTTAATGTTTCAAATTGAAACGTTACCATTTCTTTCATTGTGTGGAACGTATATTCCTGTCTGTATATGCACATACCAGTTCATCAAAGAAATGACTACGAACAGCCAAATGCAAAGACTCAATTCACATAACTTTCCGAAGCTTTTATAAGGAAATGTAATGCCATGGACAGCAGATAACGCAGCTAACCTGCTTAAAGCTTCAAATCTATTGTATGTTACATTGGATGAATAGCATGCAGAGCAGAATAGAGAAGGTGTCAAGAAAGAATATTTTTAAAGACCATTTAATATTTTAAAAAAGTTCGATGGATTTCCTTTTTAATTGGGAATATGTGGTACATACAACATTCTCGTTGCACGGTGTGGAACTCTTAGCTCTCAAATATTTAAAGGTACCAGTGAGGAATGCTTTTTTTTTAATACAGCAATTTAACCAAAACTTTAAGACTATTTCCAACAATTTTCAAATTACAACTTCTATCTTTAAGACAAAGACAACATATTGTGATCTTCAAGGTTATTACTAATTGGATCGATTGATTCATTTTTATATACAAAACTCGCACCATTTTTGAGAAAAAACATTTTCAATATGTATAAGAAAAATATAACTAAAATCATCAATGAACTTAAACTATGTAAATAGATACATTGTTCAGAAAATGTTTAGTTGGATCGTAAGACATCCAACCTTTTTAATGGAAAACTGACTGCAGGTAGGTAATTATTAGAACAAAACCCTTCTATACCCAAATAATTTTTTTCTTGTCTTTTCAACAAGCGGGGTAGCCAATTGGATAGGTCAACATGCTACACAATCAGAAAACAAAAAAAATATATTCTATAATCAGTTAATGTATTTTATACAATTTTCTTGCTATTTTTTTCTTAAAAAATAAAAATTTGGTAGCACTAAATTTATGACACAAACTTTGAATTGACAGATACAAGTACGCTGCACAAACATCAGATGTACATATACATATATCTTGAAAGAGGTTGTTTTTTTGATTTTGCTTCGAAAGACATTTTCAATATTCTTTTCTTCTTTTTTTCTAGATTCTATGAATCATCCTCGAACTAACACAATTTTAGGGCGTCCTTAAAGTAACCAATTTTCATTAATGTCTGGTGTTTAGTTAGTAGCACCTAAATGAAAAATTGTTCACAAAAACAGAACCTTCCACATAATTTTCAATATCCAGAAAAAATGCAACCCTGCGAAGCTGGTTTTTGTATTTTTTTGCGCATGTCCAATTTTTGAACTTTTAAACTTATCTCACTTGGCTATATTTTAGGTGCCATGAGAAACTACAACATTTTTTAGTTTTGTATCAACGAAATTTAATGAAATACTAAGAACCTTAGATATATGCTGCTCGACTGATTTCACAATGACCGGGGCATATTCAATATTTTCTTCAGCCAATATTGTCAACATATTTATAAGTGGCTTGCTGTTCAAATTCAAGTCAGCCAAACTTGAAAGATATTCTTCGGCAACTTCTTGCTGTTTTCTCTCCATGATGACGACGGCTGTTGAATTTGCAAAACCTGCGCTCTTCCTTAACTGTTCTTCTGTTATTACTGTTTACTTCAGTCAAGGTACACTGAAAATAAAATAAATTATATTAGACGTCTTGATTTCGAGTTTTTTTTTTTTTTAAATATTTCGAGCAGTACAAAACATTTTAAAGAAAAGTCTTTGATAAAGTGATAGAAAATAGATTGAAAATATTTTTCAACGACTATGATCTGCACTATATTTGACGCATTTGTTGTCTTTATGAAATAAGGTTAAGTCCTTGTTAGTAGCTATTCTTACTTTTATCCAGTTTTTTTTTTATTTATTTTGTATTATGTATTTACCGCAAAGTATTTGTATTGTACTCCACCTACTTAAGTTCTCTAATGTATTACTTTGCTTTATTTAATGTACGGCATTTTTTTTCTTTACTATAATGTCTGCTGCGGTACTGCATTCATTGCCTGAAATAGTGGATTTTTGTATACTATGAATCACTACCAAAAATATTAGGTCTGTTTAATGAGTTGCTCTGCAGAAAAGAGCAGACAACCGTGTTCAATGAATTCAAAACACTGATCTAAAGTACTCTAAAGTGAACTGAACTGTGTTTAATAGTTTACTCTAAAGTGAACTGGAATGACCTAGAGCAAGATTTTCTGCTCTAACTTTTTCGAAGGAGTAACTCATAGTAAATTCTTTTCTGCGATTCAGTGAGCGCGTTCACTGACACCGAAATAGTGACTTTGTCGACTACGAGTCACTATCAAAAACTACTTTACGTTCACTCTGCCAAATTTTGACAGTTGACGACTACACTTGACTACGAGTATCGTTCACTTTGAATGTACCAAAAAGTAGACTACATTCGACTACGGTACGCTACCAAAGTGGCAGTGAACGCGCTCAGTCAAAACCCTCGAGAATACTTCCATGAAACAGAAATCTAGATGTGCGGATGTTAGTCCTTTCTCTAAAATGTTTTATATTAATACTTATTGAAAAATGACAACACTGATTTTATATAAGCTATAGATATAGCAATCCATACAGGAAAATAGTCTTCTCGTAATTTAAAGCTTCGTTTTTTATTTATTCCAAAAAAACTTACCAGCAGTGACGCCGGTGTCGGCGTCTTAAATTATGCTAATTCTAATACCAACAGCTCCACCTAATTATAAGCGTTTAAGGCGTGGGCGTGAATATGAGTATCTTCATGGATACCTCTTTAGACTCTACATCTGGTCTACTGAGGATAATATTAAAATCAATAGTAAAGCATTACATTAACGCTAAGATGGATATTTTCCTGACGCCTGCAAAAAGGCTAAGTCAATCCTACTAGCCAAAAAGAAACAAGCCAAAAACATCAACGACTTCAGACTAATATCTCTGCTAGACTCTTTAGGCAAGCTACTCGAGAGAATATTAGCGGATAAGTTAGATTCCTTCTGTGAAGAGACAAACATAATTCCCAGCAACCAATTTGGTTTCAAAAAAGGGCACTCTACAGAGCAGGCAATTCTATCGCTTGCGAACAGAATCATGCACAATTTACATAACAAAGTTTGCACTGTGGCTCTGGACATCGATCTTGAAAAAGCATTCGATAAAGTCTGGCACAACGGGCTAATCTTCAAGTTGCTCGAAATCGGCTGCCCTTTGAGTATCACCAGAATTTTGTTTAGCTTCCTAAATCACAGGTCGACGTCCATTCAAATTGGCAATATCTTGTCCGAGCCCTTCCCAGTCAAGGCAGGAGTTCCCCAGGGCTCTATCCTGGGTCCAAAGCTGTTCAACATATTCCTATACGATTTTCCGTTGAAAAACTTCAATTCTGACATCCCAGCAGCGCTACTTTACGCGGATGATACAATCATCTTAGCCGAAAGTGAAAGACCCCTGGTAGCCCTCAGCAGAATTCAGCAATTCATTCCTAATCTTTTAGATTTCTATAATAAGTGGGGTCTTAGTATCAATGAAGATAATTGCGGTCTAATATGCTTTAGAAACGCTAGTGGTAAGGGACATATCTCGCAGTACAAGAAAGCAAAATGCTTTCGTTAAATATTAACAATAATCCAATCCCCTTAAAGAACAGCATCAAATACCTAGGCATCCTTTTACATCACCGCTTTCAATTCAACCCGCACGCGAGGTACGCACTTAACAAGGCGAAAGCAGCCACTGCGATTCTCAGACCCTTGCCAATACTTATCCCAAAACACAAAATTACTTATATATAAAACGTTGATTCGCCCGATAATAAGCTATGGTTTTACTGTCTGGCCCACGATATCACCCACAGTTAGCAACCAACTAGAAGTCTTCGAGAGAATGATAATCAGACATTGCACCAACAAATTCAGAATACTCAATAGCCACAAATGGTACCCCAATAGGCTGCTGAGAAAGCTAAAATACCTCCTCTAATGATATATCTCAGTAGTATCGCCGTCAAATCATTGCCAAGATTAGTACATCATCAAAATGCACTTGCTAGGCAGGTTTTCACTGACAACCTTAACGATACAATTGAAAATAACTACTACATCTCCCCAATGAATATATTTAACACTAACTCTCAGTCTGCTCTACCTAACACCTCCTTTAACAACCTAAACAACCTTCAAATCCCCTTTTACACAGGTACCTCTATAGGCAACTACAGAGGATGAGTCCTATCATTCTTGAATGTGCAGTCCACGCGGTCCGACTTGGTAGTATGACAGCAAAATTGTTCCAACTACTAACGTACAAGAGCAAATCTCACACTAAAATTGATAAACTAAATCTTCAATTGAGCCAAGCCTGAACAACCTGTCTAACATAGCAAGTAAGATGAAATTAAAATTCCTCCATTTTATCGTTTTATCGTTTATCTTATTTGTCTTTATTTACAAATCTTATTATAAGATAAATTGCATACATTCCTATGTATTGGGCCCAACTGGGTTCGTGTTAAAAATAAATTGTTATCTAGTTCCTAAGTCGATAGATTAAAGCCATTATATGCTAAGACTAGCATAGACCGTGAGCAAGTGTAACAGTGAGACTTTTGTGATACCAAGTTATTCTCCACTTTTCATTATTTTATAGCATCAATCTCACTACTAGACCGAAGTAGCCAGACACAACTTTAATGTTGTTTTCATATTTTAAGATGAAATGAATGGAATGAATGAATGATGGCATCGTTTCTTGAAGATCTTGAGGACAGTTGCGAATTGTCTGCCAATTATTTCGAATCATTTTACTGCAGTGACTCTGGCACTGATTCGTTTTCAACATCTAGTAATGCTGAGGCCTTAACAGATCTGGGAAACATTCACTTAAACGAGTGTGATGTAGAGCATTCATTGAGTACTTTAGACTGTGATACCTCTTACGGTAAGTATTTAATTCCTAACATCTTGCTCAAACATTGTTGTAGTTCTTTGTCTATTCCACTAACAATAATCTTTAATCTATCCCTAGATTTGGCGGATTTTTTAGATAATTGAAAAATTTCTCTTATTGAACCTCTATTCAAAGCCGGCTCCCGAGATCAAATCACCAATTATAGGCCAATTGCTAAACTCTTACCAATCCCCAAATGCTTTGAGAGTTTAGTAAAAAATAAAAATTAATTTTCATATCAAAGAAAGTATTTCCTCGTTGCAGCACGGGTTTGTAAGTGGTAGATCTACTTCTACCAATTTAAATTCTCTTCAAACATAGTGTGTCTGTTGGTCTTGAGGATGGCTTCCAGGTAGATGATGTCATTTACACAGATTTTGTAAGGCCTCTGATCGCGTTAATTTAACTCTTCTTATTAAAAAGCTTGAAGGGTTTGGTTTTAATTCGTCTTTGCTTGATTGGTTGACTTCGTATCTTACTAATCGTACTGAGCATGTTAAAGTGGATAGCTTTCAGTCGCGAATTTTCCAGGTTTTGTCTGGTGTTCCGCAGGAAGCCACTGGATCCTTTGTTATATTTATTAATGATGTGATAAATATTTTCCGCTTCGCGCAACCATTGCTATATGCCGACGATCTTAAGATTATATTACCTATTAATAATTCAACTGACACTTACCATATTCTTCAGTCTGATCTTAATCCGTTTACAACAATGGTGTTTTTCAAACGGACTGACTCTAAATCCAAGCAAGTGTAAATGTTATACTTTTCACCGTTTACTAAATCCCCTTCATACTGAATATTCTATCGGTAACGTTATCATTGTGCGACCGAATGAAATTTTAGACCTTGGTGTCATTTTCGACGTGAAACTGGGAATTGGTTCGCATATTAATTATATCTGCTCTAGGGCTTTAAAGAAGCTTGGTTTTATAAAGCGAAATACTAAAGACTTTAGTGATCCTCACACCTTAAAAGTTGAACTGCTCCGCTTTGTTCTGAACTTTTTTCGACTACATTGGGTGCGCTCACCGACAGAAAAAAGCGTGCAAAAAGTGCCTTTTTGTTACTACCAAATGCTTTCGTGCGTTCACTGAGCACGAAAAATGACAGATAAACGCTACCGAAACAGTTCCTTTCACTTTCTTCTGCGTTCACTGAGTCGACTGAGAGTGACTTTTAGCGCGCTACCTTTTACTATCGTATTTTGGATAGTAAGATGTGGCGAAGTGATGTGTAACCATGGATACAAAAGGAAGGACGACAATAACATGGCAACTTCATAGGTTAGCTTATACAGTTCGAGCATTTATTATATTTTTCTCATTGATTGTTAGTAAGTTATTAACGTATTATTTTATACAGTTGTAAAGGCTATCTTATTTTATTTTAAATGAAAAAATCTTCGTCAAGATTGTTGGAATGATAACATGTCTATTGGCTGCCTTTATGATAAAACGACATTAATAGGAAGTCAACCACAAAGCATCGCAGTTTTTATTTTATTGTTTTGCCTAGTACTACTAGGATGGATTAGTTTTTTCTCTTCATGCCCTACATAGAACGATTCTGTTGGTTCAATGTTTATTATTTCTCCATGAATTTACACAATATTTAAAGCCTTTAAGTATAAAGGAATGGATTCGCTAAATAAAATCTTTGTTAGGTTAAGAGACAGTTTGCCAGATTGGGAAATTATAAGAAAATAGCAATATTAAATCTTCTAGGATCATTGTATTGTATTTATTCGTTTTAAATATTTCTTCATACATTTTCGAACATATTTTATTATTTTATGTTTAAAAAAACTCGAATTCTAAAAATTCAAAGCTTTTACTAGTTACCCTACGCTTTCTTTCGTTCACCGTGGCAAAGTGGGTAGCGTAGTAATTAACTGTCAAAGTAATTCTTTTGACATATGTTTACTACGCTACGCTAACACTACGCTACAAGACGCTATCATGTCGGTGAACGCACCCATTGAGCGCGCTCACTGCCACTTTGGTAGCGTAGTCGTTTTCACACATTGAATTCCAAGACTTTTCCAAGGCATTTCTATATGGAATTCCTAAGAATTTCAATACTTTTTCCGAGTTTTTTTAATAAGGAAATCTAACAGATTGTCAGGTTATACTTTAAATAAGGCATTTCTAAGGATATCCAAGTCTTCCTCTTTGCAAGCATTTTACAACAAAGTGGAATGAATTTCAAAATACATACAATTATCAGCGTTCCGATACAAAATCTTTCATAGTACCTTGAAGCTACAGCATATAGTGATGCATCATATAGGTGCAGAAAACTCGCCATCGCTGATTGAATGTGTATAAACACCAAATATGTAGTATTGGATTGTCATCAATTTTTATATCTTAGATGAAATCTAAATCTTTCCGTTTGTAACACCTCGAAATAATTATGGTAGAGCAAAATGGATTAGACATCACCGCATAACATTAAAAGTTATTTTGATTTTTGCATGTCCGTCCGTCTGTGCGCACAATAACTCGAGAACGCGTTCACTTAGTATGCTGAAATTTTGTAGACGGACTTTAAAGCTGAAATTTGGTAGGTACATGGTGTTCTTTTAGTAATAGCAAAAAAAAATCAAAAATGCACTAAATCGGGCAACCCCATCTTGGTGTTGCCATATAAAAATTTAGGTTTTTTTACGTATACTAAGAAAACGATCATTAAATAGTCTACTACTACTTGGTTTTCTATAATTTTTATTCTATAAATTTCTATTTTGCCTTACAATACTATGTTATACTATCGATTTGCTTTTGTGTAATTTTCTTTATTTTTAATATTACACTGTATTACCATGGCTACTTTAAGCTCCCAATGCTCTTACTCTTTTATGATTTATTTTGCTATAATGTGTATCTACAATAAACAACAAACACCAATTTATTTGACTACCCGTGCCAAGAGCATGTATAGCGCTGGGCACATCATAGAAAGTTACATGGTAGCAAAATAAACAATAAAGGTACAGGTACAGGCACTTAGAATATAGTAGTTCAAAATCGTAGCAAAATAGTATAAATTTACAAGTATCGGCACTTAGGACAAAGCGCCGCCTAGTAAAATATAGCAAAATAAAATTAAATAAATACATAGTAGATTAGCATTGTAGCGAGAGAAGCAATAGAAGTGCAAGCATAGGTACTTAGAACATAGTAAAGTCTAGTGATATGTAACAAATAAAATAGCATAGAGTATCAATAATTTAGCAATAGACAAAAACATATAATTATATAGAGTGCAGTACGGCATAACGAGATATGTAATTTTCTATAATGTGCCTAACGCTTTGAATGTGTGGAGCGGTGCTCAAATAAATAAATGTTTATGACTACATTTGACTACGGTCAAGAAGATAGCGAGCGAGGGCTAAATCACAAATAGTTTTGGTAACATTGACGTTGATTTTCAGATTTGAAAGAACTACACTACGTAACAAGATTAATAAATATTTTTGATTTAATATGAGCTTTAAGGGCTGCATTTACCAAGCCATTTAATTGAAATTTAATTCAATTTCCGTTTTAGTACTCCCATTAGAGAGGGTAGTTCCCACTAAAATTAAAGTTATATATGCGTTCTTATACATGAAAATAACCCAAATTAGGAGTACTAAAACAGAAATTAAAAGGCTTGGTGAATTGGCCCTTTGATAATAAATAATTTGTATTCCAATACGGCAGCTAGAAATAATTTATGTTCCAATAAGGAGATTGGAAAATTCTATGAGAATTCGAGTTGCTTGGTGAAAAATATTTGACAGAAAAAGAATCTGCGAAAATGGGGTAGCTGCTCGGACTGTCGACTATAAGACAAAATCATATGTATTAATCCCCGATCTTAGAGCTACATCATCTACTGTTAACAATTACGTATTAAGTCTGTAAGAGCACGTCGAATTTAATGTCATTATAAGATTATTAGTTTGGTAAATTACAATCGAGTTATTTATAAATATAGCTTAAATGAGTAAGCAACCCCAGCAAAATAATCATTTTAAATCAATCTATAATAGATGACATATGATGTACTTCAAAATATTTTTGATAAAATTTATGGAAATTATGAAAACTTACAGAATTTGTAACCAAACACAGTATTTATTAAATATACCTCGATCATGAATCCAGTTTTTCATGCAATCAAAGTTTCAATATAAAATTTCGCAACACCTGCCACTTGAGAGCAGTAGGCAACGTCCATATTCGAGATGTACTTATAATAATGACATATTTTTCGGTACTAAAAAAAAAAGGGTCAACAAATAATTTTGCGAATACAAGTTTCAAAATTGACAATAAAAAGTTCAAAACAAATTTCAACTTTTTCTAGCTCGGAATATAAGTTAAACTCAAAAAACAAAACACTTCTTTCAAACGTAAGCATGGAATTCTCCTAAATTATTTTGTCAGCCATTTCTATAACTTTCAACACACCCTAAGACAAACAATATCTACCATAATTCATTTTTTTTGCTTACTTTTTTCAACTTAATCACTGTTTTTCGTTTGTTTTATGAATACAATTAAAATATCTGGAAAATATTTGTAATTACTTTTAACACACTTTTCACGTAATCACTTCTACGTTGCAATTCTCTAGCTTTCGATTTCCAAAACAAAATGGTGAAGATATTGCTTCAGCTGAATGGCGAACATGTTCTGAATGCTGAATAATAATTTTAAGGCATGTTCGTATTTAGTATGTATGTATTGATTACAGCGGTTCATTTATGAGAGGAAAATATTTTCAAAGGTCCAAATCACACGCTGCAGTATCCTTCAATTCTCGTGGTTGAGAGGGATTTTCCCAGCACCAGCGTGTGGTTTCACCCAAAAGTAATAACAGATTCAAGTGTGAAACAGAGTGCTATCTTTTCCAAGCCAACTTGGCTGGCGTCACCAACTTTGACAGTTCTGTAGAATATATGAGATCTCAAGCTCCAAATGAGAAAGTTGGTGAGGCCGGCCAGGATGAGGCTGAACTCAAGTAGGTCTACTTTCTACTCTGCTGGAACTTTGTCAGCTTTGACAGCTAATTTTTGTAATTATTTGATGCCAGTATTGTTTACGGGCATGATACAAAGATTAACAAGGTATGACCGGAAAATCTGTCAATTGATTGCTTGCCTCCTTTGGCGACAAATGTCAGAAATTTGTTCGTCTCAATTTCAATCGTCCTTTCACAGTGAAAAAAATTGTCTATTTTTAAATTTCTTTGCTTTCCCACTAGCACATAATTACTTTTCCCGAAGTGATTTAAACGAAGAAACTATTTTTTTGTTAAATATTTTAATATATTCAAAACCTATTTCAGTCAATAAAATACGAAAAACTCAAAACAAATTCGCTGGAAATGACAGTAGGCACCTCATGACGTAGCAACACGAAAATTCCTCTCGAATCGGCCATACTTGTTATCTTCGTATCATGGTTTACGGGAAGAAGTCTACGGGAAATTTGTTGAAAAAAGTATGGGAAACATATTTAACGTGAAAAGTTATTTAGCTGTAGTAAATTATTATAAAATAAATTTAATTTCAAGCAAATAGCCCAATTAACTGTTATCATACAGAAGTTGTCAAAGTTCATATTGTGAGTAGCAAAACTTTGCAATGCTCATCAGGTTGAGGTTCTTAAAGTTATACTGAGGTCGAGGTTGGAAAAGATAGCACTGTGTTTCTAGCTTCACTTAGGCCTGAATTACAATTACGACTGAGCAGTCGATTACGACTGAGCAGTCGATTACGACTTTGCCCAAATGGGAAAAGCATGTGGTAAGATACAATTGCAACTTCGACTTCGACTGCGACTGCATGAAACAAAACGTTGCTCAAAGTGCCAAGGTGTTGTTGGCTGCGGCCAACTTCAGTTCAATTACAGAAGTCGGGACTTCTGGTTTGTTCAAGCAGTTGAAGCTTTAATTTAATTACAAATTTCACCTCAGCATCGACTTCGACTTAAAATCAAGTCGCAGTCGCCAGATCAGTCGTAATTGTAATTCACGCTTTACTTTGAATTCATTGCTAGTGCCTACACGCTGCTAGCCTGCTACACTTTATATAGATGATAGACATTCGGGGTAGGAAAAATTCCGTGCTACACTGTGCTGCAGCATGGGCGAAATGTAATACTTCTGCATACTTGTGGGTTGTTATTATGAAATTGTCGACATAACAACTTGAAAGAAGAAGAAGACAGTTTGTTGATATCATATTTGGCATTTCACAGTTGTTGGCTTACCGGTAGTTTGGAGCAAAGTATTTATTAGAATTTTATATATAATTTTGACTAAAATGCTAAGGAATATCACTTTAATTGCCTTTATTATTTCATTAGTAAGTTCAGAAAATGTAAATCTACAAGGATTTCTAGTATACTGTCCATGCATGGGTAAAATTACGGTGTTCTAGTTTTCTTAATCTAATTAGTGTAATTTTTAGGGCGATTTGGAAATCAGGCTGATCATTTTCTAGGAGCCCTAGCGTTTTCGAAGGCACTTAATCGCACATTAATTCTACCGCCTTGGGTAGAGTACAGAAAAGGTGAGCTTCGCTCTATTCAAGTGCCATTTAATTCATATTTCCGTGTGGATGCTGTTAACGAGTACCACAAAGTGATATTAATGGAAAAATTCATGGAAACTCATGCAAACAATATATGGACCCCCGAAAAACGGATATCATTTTGCTATCTAGAGAGACAAAGTCTAAATAAACAGAACACTAAAAAAGATTGCCATGCAAAAGATGGAAATCCATTTGGACCATTTTGGGACACCTTCAATGTGAATTTTGTAAAATCTGAATTCTTTAAGCCATTACATTTCGATGTTCATCATAGTAATGTAGCAGATAAATGGAGTACTAGCTATCCTGCGGATAAATGGCCTGTCTTAGCATTTACTGGAGCACCAGCAAGTTTTCCAGTCCAAATCGAAAATAAACATTTGCAGAAATATCTTGTGTGGAATGAGAAATACGAAAAGCTTGCGAAAGATTTCATTAAGAAATACTTGCCTAAAGGTTCATATATAGGATTGCATTTGAGGAATGGCATCGATTGGGTTAAAGCTTGTGAGCATACAAAAACAAGTCAAAATTTATTTGCATCACCTCAATGTTTGGGGTATAATAACGAACATGGTAAATTATACACAGAACTTTGTTTCCCCACCAAGGAGGCTATTATAAAGCAAGTAAAACGGTTAATAAAAAAATTGAAGGCTACTACCAATAAGTCGAATCAAATTCGATCAATTTTTGTCGCATCTGATAATAATCACATGATTGAAGAATTTAACATTGCCTTCTCTCGAATGAATATTACAGCACACAAATCTACTCGAGATGATCCACACTTGGATTTAGCAGTTCTCGGTTTATCAAATTACTTCATAGGGAACTGTGTTTCATCGTATTCGGCCTTTGTGAAAAGGGAAAGAGATGTAAAAGGCTTTCCATCTTACTTTTGGGCATACCCCAAGGAAATTCTAGGAGCTAAGCAGCATGAAATAATACACGAAGAATTATGATTTTATTACTATGTAGAACTCTATTTAATTTAAGTAAAATTATTAAATTATGATTTTGTTGATTTCATTGGTTTACATGCAAACATATAAACTGGGTAAAGACCGCTTGGGAAGTTTGCTTGTCTTGTTACCTTGATTAATTTAAAATCGGCGGATTTTATCAGTTTTTTAAGCGCTTTAAGTGGTCTAGTCATAGATGAATCGACTTCATCTATTTCAGGTTTATTTGATGAAGTCACATTTTCTTTTATAATAAATAAACCGTTTTTCGCTAAGCTTTTTCCAATTCTTTTGAAAAATTCACATAAGTCGTCATCTGTTAAGTGTCCAAGAACCCATTGACTCCAAACTATATCATACATTTCAGATTTTGGATTGAATGCCTGTAGTCCAACATTAAAAACGTTACCAAATCTGGATTCCGCACAATATAGCTCTTTGGCTTTTTCACAGAATGCCTTATCTTGTTCGACCATATCTACTTTTTCGAAGATGGACATTAATAGTCCTTTTGTAACTCGACCAATACCAGCTCCGCAGTCCAGTGCTCGTTCTTTCCCAGGAGGAGTTTTTAACTTGAATACCTCACTTAAAAATTCTCGAGAACCTTCAATATCAGTATTTGTTATATTACCAAAGCCACCCAGCATTCCATCAACTGTGGCTGGTACTGCTGACCAATATTTCTCAGCATCTTCATAAAATTTATCTCCAGAGCTAGTGCTACTATTGAGTTCATCCATTTTGATGGAACTGCATTGTTCCATGTTTTTTGTAAATTGTGTAACTTTAATTTCTTGATTGGCGAAATTCTGTGCACTCATTTTAATTTAAAAGAATATCAATAGCAAAACCAATTAAATAAAAAAAAATGACTGCGAGTATATTAAACTGTCAAAACAACGAGTGGTTCCAACTTGGCGTCTGGATCTGTCAAATATTTGGCATTTCGCTACGGTTAAATAAAAATTTATTTCCATTTAATTAAGGTTTATTAGTCTCAAAATTAGCCAATAAATACAAGAACTGTTATCAATGTCTGATAAAGCAAGAGCTAAAAAGCTCGCTGCTGCTAAAAGAAAGGTACGTAGCAAACCAATTAATCAATTCCAATGTGACACGTATTTCCTTTTCAGTTAAAAGAATACCATGAATTGAAAGGAAAACAACAAATTCCTGATGATACATTTGAAAATGAAAATTATAAAAACAGCACAAAGATTGAAGCAAAGTTGGAAAATGAACGGTGCGAAGAGAATGAAAAAGTATTCAATTTGCAAGGTACTAGTGAAAAGCTGAACAATTCGGCAGAGTTTGAGGATTTCAAAAAGATGCAAGCGAAAAATATTGGTGCTTTAAAAGAACTAAATGGCAGTGAAACTGAAAACAGTATCCATATAGAAGCTATTGAAATTCTAATAGGAGAAAAGGCTTCGTTATTAGCACAAGTCACAAAGCTTCAAACATCATGTAAAGAAAAAGACTTGGAAATCGAAGAACTCAATACAATGCTGGATTCAGCAAGGAAGAGGATTGAAAATTTGGAAAAAACAACTATTGATCAAAATTCTGATACATTTAATTTGCGCTCGAATGTCGAAGAATTGCGTTCTAAAATAAACTCGCAGGAAAGCGAGAAACAGAAATATAAAAGCCAGTGTGAGGAACAAGTCGATCATATCGAGGAGCTTAAGCATGAATTAGCTCTAAGAAAAAGTAAAAATGATGAAATTGAAGCAGAATTGAAGGAGAAGACATGTCAAGTGGAGCTTTATAAAATCAGAATAAATCAAATTTCAGAAGAAGCTAATGTAGCTACAGATACGCGTGTTGAAGATTTAACACAAGCAAAGTTTACACATGAGCAACAGATTCATGACTTAGAGGTAAGGTTCTTTTTCCAGTTGAACAATTTATCTAAATTGAAATTGAAAAACACAATTTTTAACTACCCCAGCCTAAGCCATTTTAAAGAGCAGTGGGTGGGTACATGATTGATATTATTAAGTTACTAGTTAATAGCAGGAACTATATTGTAAAACTAACAAATGCATTTAATGTAGACTTTGTGGGATAAGAAAAATTAAATTAGATTAAATTAACTTAATACTGTGGTTGAGAGTAAAACCCCGGTGGATTCTGGAAAGTTTCAATAGAAATGAGCTGTTTAATCTCATCAGGTAAAGAGTTCCAGAGTAAAGTACCATGAAAATTGGAATTGAGCTCTTGTTCTAAGGAGGAGGATTTTAAAACTATCCCAACAACTTCTAGTGTAAAGTTCGTAGATGTAACCTAACAACAAATCAAGCCTAGTTTGTAAAAATCAGCTGAGCGTATATTCGTTTTGGTACCCTTATAATTCTTCATCTTTCTTTTAATTTATATCCTTCTTACAATTTTATTTGATTTTTTTCATACTTTAAAATTTCTTTTGAGGTCAACCCTTGATTTGTTATAATATTCAAATGCGTTAGCATGGATAATCTTTCTGAAAAATTTATTTTTAGGCCATGGTCAAACAATTAAACAGTGAAAAGGAACAATCAAGCCAGCAGTATCAGAATTATGTTCAACACCTTAACAAGGAAATCTCAGTTCTTTCTGAAAAAAATTTGGAATTGATGAATGATAGAAGTAAATTAATTGATCGTGAAAAGGCTATGATTGATCATATTGCTAGGCTTGAGAAACAGATTCAGGATAATATGGCACGTCAAGAAATCTTAAAAAACAATGAAAATGAAGTTTGTATCTTAGACTAGATTTGAGCTAAAACAAAAAATTGTTATAATCCACTTTCTTCCATTTTAGCAAGCAAACTCCGAGCTTTTAAAAGAAAATCTGTCTTTAAGGCAACAAATCAAAGACCTTCAAGAACAGTGTAAAGATTTAAATTCTAATTTGCTATTACAAAACGAAAAATTAACTGAGCTTAGCTCTCAAATCGATGATAAACAATTAAAAATTGAGGAATTTGAAAAACGATATGAGAATCTACAGTCAGAAAAGCCAGACAATGCCAAATTGCTAGCTGCAATTGAAAGTGATAAGGTTGCAGCATCACGTGCTGTTGCGCAAAATGAAGAATTGAAAAAACAACTGGAGGAAATTCAAATTAAACTTATTCAAGTGACAAACGAAAAAGTAGAATTAGTGGAACTTTTGCATTCTGAACAGCACGCTAATCGGGAAATACGTGCAAACTATGAGCATATGATCGAAAATCTTAAAAATACTACTGAAAAATTGCATTTTAAGGATGAAGAAATGATTCGACTGACACATGAAAATAACGAATTGAACAAGATAGTTCTGCAACTAAATCAACAAGTCGATCGCCTTATGCATTATGAAGCAAAAGATTATGTTCACACCTATGTCGATGGAGGAGTACATCAGCATAAGGGTAGTGATCATTCCGATGCTGAAGAATGTAATCATAACAATGAAATAGATAGCGTTCTTACAGAATCCGTCTGTGAAGCATTACAAACAGAAGGTTAGCTTAATATATAAATCAATGAATAAAAAAGCTTGTACACAAATCTCTTTTTTTTCAGAATTGTCCTCTAGTCCACTAGAGAATTTAAATATTATCAAACGCGATAAGAAAATATCTACAGATCTTCCTGCAACGGAAGCTATATTGAAATTGCAAGATCGTTTTAAAACACTCATGGGAGAAGTTGCAGATCTAACAGATGAAAAACAGCGTCTAGAACATTTAGTTCTTCAGTTGCAAGGAGAAACTGAAACTATTGGAGAATACATCACATTGTATCAGAATCAAAGGCGAGTCCTGAAGCAGAGAGAAATTGAAAAAGACACTCAATTGCATCGATTGTTAGTGGAACGTGAAGAAATGAGAGAGAAAACTATTGAATTAACTCAACTTATAAATAATCTGGAGGAAAAGTCGGAAAACGTAAAAAAGGCAGTCATTCACGAGAAGATTCACAGTTTAATATCAGATATTAAGGAGAAAGATAATATTGAATTGAAACCTATTGGAAGTGTTGATCACTGCGCATGTTGTTCTGGAAAATTTGAAACTATATAATATTTTTAACAAAATGTTTAATAAATTTATACCATGAATTCTTTTTTTTTATACATATATGTATATAAGAAGCCAATCTTAGTTATCTACCGTGGGTAAGTTTGATTAAAATGTTTAAATATGGCTTGAAAGTCTAAATGTAGAAAAAGTAGGACAAGCATTGAATTTTGTCGTGTACCAAGGGCATTTTGAAGATAAGTACACTAAAACTGATATAAAATAAATTGTATAAAAGATAAGAGCTAGCCATGAATTCAGCAATGAATGAGTCAAATCCACTGACATCTATATTAAGTCAAATCTCAACAACTAGTAAGAGCAGATTTGATATTTTTGTGGGTTTTTTGTTCGGCATTGTTAATTTTCACTGACCCAACAAGCTTACGGATAGGCTAGCTCAATTGTAATTAATAAAGGTACCAGTGAGCCAAAAAACAATATTAAATTGCCGTGAATAGTATCTAGGCCTGCAGCATTTGAAATTATGTTAGTAACAAACTTAGCAGCTAACAAATTCAGTAGAAGGTATGTATAAGTGATGTTTGTTGTATTATAAATTTAGTTCCGAAGATCTTTTAATTTATTATCCTATTGCAAAACAAAGGGCCGGATTACATTAACAACGCCAACGCCGTCGTCGTTCAGAATCGACGCAGCATGCAACAGCAGCTGTGATGCAAGGTTTGATATCCTGGGATCATATGGCGCAATTCGCAATTGCCGCAGCATGCATCATGATGCAAGAGTTTGGAAAATTTCAAATTTCGATGCATGCTGCAACCACTGGCTGCAACAGTGCTGCCAACATACTGAGGCAAAAAATAAATTTTAAATCTTATTTATCTTATATTTCCGGCGGATCTATTTTTTTTTTTAAGAAAACGATTAAATTAAAATTATGCACCATAGAAAAACTCGGTATTAAGGTGTTATGTTTGTAAATAATTGTGAATTATAAAAAAAGTTAGCATTACAAAGTTTCCTACACTGCTTTCTGCGCCGATTGTGACATATATAATATGGATTGACTACGTTAATGGAAATGCACTGCAAAAAGTGGGCTCATTTCTATATTGCTGATTCTTTCGTTCTAAGTACCAACTGAGGAGAACTGTAAACAAATAAATAAATGGGTCCGTCGAAATAAATGTTTTTAAATTAATTATTTAGGGTTATTACTGATAAAATTGTTTTGCCAAAAGCAATATATTCATAAGATACACAGAAGAAATTCCAAAGGTTACAACAGAGTTAAAAAAAATGAAAAAATATAAATTAAAATGTTATATGAAGGCGAAATTGCGGGGGAATGAAATCGATTGGGAAAACTATAAAACTGCACGTAATATATATGGCATTAAAATAAGGAAAGCAAAATGTAATTTTATTAAAACGAAAATTGATAACGCACATGACCAAAAAATGATGTGGAGAACATTGAAGACGATGGTGCTTAAAGAATCCAGGGATGAAATAAAGGCGATAGAATTTGAGGATGGGTATTATGAAAAAGTTACAATAGTATTAGCTAATAAACTAAATTCATATTTTATAGAAAGTATTAATAAAATCAATAGCGA
Source organism: Dioctria linearis (assembly GCA_963930735.1). Taxonomy (NCBI): domain Eukaryota; kingdom Metazoa; phylum Arthropoda; class Insecta; order Diptera; family Asilidae; genus Dioctria; species Dioctria linearis. Next base: position 13,087,584 of record OZ005740.1, on the reverse strand, counting down.
TATAGAGGACATTAATTATGTGAATTTCATAGATACGGTTAATACCCAATTCAAATTTAAGCAAGTAAATATGGAGGGACTGTTAAAAACTATTGCGTTAGTTAATCCCAAACGAGATTATAACAAATTAAGTTCAAAAATGGTTAAAGACGGAATAGAAGTTTTAGGACCAGTTCTGTTGGACATCATCAACCAATCAATGCAGAGTGGAAAATTTCCTATGTCCTGGAAGGAATCTGTTGTTGTGCCAGTTAAAAAGGTTCCAAAATCTAGAAAATGTGACACCCTAAGACCTGTGAATATGTTGCACACATGTGAAAAATTATTGGAAAAAACTGTACAGATACAATTTTCAGACTATATGGAGTCGAACAAACTGCTAGTCAAGTACCAGTCAGGATTTAGGGGGAAGCATTCATGCGAAACTGCTTTAACATGGGTGATAACGGATTGGAAGCAAAAAATCGATCAAGGTAATGTTGTTGTTGCTGTTTTCCTGGATTTAAAAAGAGCATTTGAGACGGTGGATCGTGCAATATTAATTAATAAACTAATTAGATATGGAGTGAGAGATAATGAGCTATTGTGGTTCTCATCACTTTTGTCTGGCAGAACTCAAAAGACGAAGCTAAATGGAATAATATCTGAAAAACAAGAGACAACATTGGGGGTTCCCCAAGGGACAGTTTTAGCAACATTATTATTTCTATTGTATATAAATGATATGGACAAAGTATTAAAAAACACTGAATTACGTCTATTCGCGGATGATGCTTTAATATATATATCGGGAGAGAATTTTATGAATTGTGTTGGACAATTAAATGAGGATTTAGAACGTCTTTGTGAATGGTTGAAAATGAATAAGTTGAAGTTAAATGTGAGTAAAACTAAGTGCATGCGTATTAATTCTGATATGGATTGTCGAGTGTTTATGGATAATGAAATTATCGAAATTGTCAGTGAAATGAAGTATTTAGGAGTGTTAATTGATGATAAACTAAGATTTAATAAGCATATCAACTATATTTCCAAGAAAGTGGCAAAAAAGATCTCATTCTTCAGAAGAATTCGCAATAATATATCCACTTTAACTGCAATAAAGGTGTACAATACTATAATAAAAGCGCATTTCGAATACTGCGCGCCAATAATATTTATGAGCACAAGAGAAGATTGGAATAGACTACAGATGCAACAAAATAGAGCAATGAGGATAATCTTACGATGCAACAAAACAACGCCAAGGAGGATTATGCTGGAGTCATTGAAATGGTTAAGTGTGAAGCAAAGAGTGTATTTAAATGTGTTTATAGCTGTATTTAAAATTAGAAATAATCTACTGCCGGAATATTTAGTTGACTGTGTTAAATACGTATATGAGTCACAACCATATTCATTAAGAAATAGTGATAGATTTAGGTTAAATAAGTATAGATACGTGAATACTCAAAATATGTTGATGTATAAAGGATTGCGGATGTTTAATGAACTGCCGCCATATTTAAGAGAGCAAAATGAAATAAGGAAATTTAAAAAGGATATGATAGAATACATAAGAAATAACGTCCCTATTGTATAAGATAAATCTTAAGAAATTTTGTGATTTACAAAGCATATACGATTGCTAATAAATGAACTACTACTACTACTACTTATTAAAATCACATTTCGAGCTGCTTTTTCAACTTTCCGCCAATGATTTGGCGTAAGAACTTTTATTGACATAAGCAATTGAGCATGAAAAAATAGAATGATATTTGAATTTCTGAAAATAATTGATTTTATGTTAAAAAAATGTGACTTGAAGGAAAAGAAAATATGTTTTTTATTATTATTTAAAATTTTATTGCAAACCGGCAGAGGTACAGGCAAATAACTCAACTGTAAAATGTACGGCGTTTAACGACGACGACGACGACCACGCCGGCGTTGTAATGTAATCCAGCCAAAAGTTATATTTATCTTTTTATTCAACTAAATTTTTGCAAAATCATTTGAAACCCGTTATTTTTTCTAACATTTTTTTTTTAATTTTTACTATTATAGCTCCTCGAAACTATTTCTTTTTAAACGTTTTCTTATAACTAATTAACCCCGCACGCATAATCATGCATTTCTAGTTTGCTGGTTGTATGAATTTCCAATTTTAAATTGCTGCGTACTCGAGCGTTGTGCTACGTTTATTGTTATAAGTTTGCTTGACACATTAGCGCACTGCGTTTCCTTGCGTGACAATCATTGGACTTCACTTTTGGCAGCCCATAGTTCCCGTTCCCGTGGTATGGTACTCCTCAAAACAAAAGGTTAAAATGGTTAAAGTTGGGTTGCAAATAAGTGCTACTCTTGAAAATATCGAGGAATTAAAAACATGTTATCCGAATTACTCGTTCTTTGTGAAAATAAAGTGCACAAACTGTGGAGAGTCAACTGATAAATGGCACGATATAATGGAATCGGAAAAAATTCAACAAAATACTAGGAATCCGGAAGGTTTCAATTTCTATATAAAATGTAAACTGTGTAGCCGAGATAATACCATAGACATTTTAGAGAATACCAATGGTAGGTTTTTTTTTTTAATTAGGAGTGGAGTAGATTTTAATGTTGGATTATTTTTCTTTTAGTTTCTTATATGGATGAGGATTCGGGCAAATTTAAAATAATTGTTGCTTTTGACTGTAGAGGAGCAGAACCAATTGATTTCTCTCCACGAACCGGATGGATTGCAAAAGCATCTAATAATGGTCCAACTTTTGAAAATATTGATTTATCCGAAGATGATTGGGTTGAATATGATCAAAAAAATCAAAGCTCGGTAGGTGTATATGAATTTAAATCAAATTTTGTAAAACTGAAGAAATAAAAAGAAAATCATTTATAAAGGGCAAAAAATTTGAATTATTTTTCTTTTGTAAAATAGCTAAATATGTTACAAATGAAATTTAGATGAGTCTCCCAAAAGTTTGGATCGCAACTAGGCCAATATAGATTTTAAAAGAACTGGTGTTTAAGATGCAATTGATAACACAATCTCATTTTGTGAATATGGGACTGGGCCCCATCTTTACACATTAAAACAGCCAATAAATTTCTCAGCATAGTCCCATGTTTCTGGAACATCAAATGTCCAATTATTTAATAAATTTAAAATGCCGAAATTCCTTTATACCTATACATTTCGAAAAATTGATCGAATGTTTCTAGAATGAGAAAATGGCTGGTGATACATCCTGCATACAAGTTTCAAAGGGATAATAAAATTTAATTAAAATCACAAAAATAAATCAACATTTTTGTTCACTTTATTTACATTACACAGCTGTGCGGATACCGCGGGAAGGGTATTACATCTCGAATATTTCTCATTCCCGTAATAAGCTTAATGTATCTTTCAAATCCCAAACCGAATCCTCCAGTAGGTACACCGCCAAATTTCCTTAAATCCAAATACCACTCTAAGCCTTCAGGAATGACACTTTTAAGCTGTTTGAAATCATTTTCGCGGATGCTACCTCCAACCAGTTCACCTATTTCGGGCATAAGTAGATCTACAGCTAATACCTACAATTTGTAGAAAGATAATATATGTTTCGATTTTCCATAAATAAATACTGTATACTTTTGTAGGATCTGAAGGCATTACTTTCATATAAAAAGGTTTTATACTCTTTGGCCAATTCACAACAAATACCGGGCTCCCGACATGTTTTACGAGCAGAAGTTCCTGTTCTTTCGAAAATCCTTCAGCTTGTTTTAAAGTTGTTGTGAGTTCTTCTCTATTCTTATCTAAAATATTGAATGCATCTTCAAAAGTTAAAATATGCCATTCTTTCCGTAACCAGTCAAAGGATCGAGAATTTTGGCTAATGCCTTCTGACAAACAGTTCTCAATATCTTTTTCACAACAACTAAGTAGTTTTTCCGACACAGTTTTAATAGTTCTTTCAATAAACGATGTAATTGCCTCTAGTTCAGAAACAAATGTCAATTCTGCCTCCAGCATATAGAATTCAGATAGATGAAGACTTGATTTTGAATTCTCTGCACGAAAAGCGGGACCAAAAGTGTATACATTTCCAAGACCATGACTAATTGCTTCTAAACAAAGCTGTCCAGAAACGGATAGAAAAACTTTTCTATCAAAAAAAGCATTTTCTATATTCACATTGGCTTTAAGCATCTGCTGCAATAGTTTTGTGCTTTCGGGTTTTACTGTAAATATCTAATTTTTAATGTTTAATCTATGCTTAAAGATGCAGATTTACTTCGCCGGCACCCTCGCAATCGTTGGTGGTTAAGATAGGAGTATGAATGTTAACTAAACCAGATTCATCCATAAAGTCATGTATTAGTTTAGTAGCTCTGTGTCGTATTCTGAAAAGGGATTGCATGTATTTTACCTTTGACCGCAAATGCAAATGTTCGCGAACATATTCAGCTTCATGTGTTTGTTTGGGGGTAAAAGGATAACCCTCGTCTATTTTACATTCACCTGTAAATTTCCATTTTTGTTTCATTCAAATGTTACTAATCAACAATAATAGCTTACCAATAATCTTCAATTCTTGAGCTTGTATTTCCAATTGGTTTTTAGGTGTTAGTCCTATGAGTCCCTTTACTTCTACAGAATCTCCGGCACCCAAGGTATTTGCCGGTGTATTTTTCGATAATACCACTTGAATATTGAGGCAACTAGACCCATCATTTATGTCAGCGAAAATATTTTTTTTCATTTTGCGAACATTTTGCACCCATCCCTATACATACATATATATAAAACATAAGAAATAGTAAAAATAAAATGAATTTTATATACTCGTTCATACTTGTATTTTAACTGCTTCGCCTGGTTTCTTTTTAATTATAGATGAGATATTTGTCAAAGTATGTTGACATCTTGTGTTTAATCGTAGAAAAGTTAGCATTTATGATTATATGTGGGATAAAACCACAAAAGTTTTTTTTCCAAAAACTAATTTAAAATCTTTAAAAAAAATTGAAGTAATTGACTTGACAGCTGATTGCTGTCATTTCAACTTCTTCTTCTTGCGTTTTAGTAATAAGAACCATTAAAACTAAGTGGCAGCGAACAAGAAGAAATCTTGTTATGAGAAAACTTCATGAATTTAAAATGTATAAAAAGGGCACTTAAGCAAAAAAAGCCTATTACATTGTAAGGAATTAACGTCCTAGATGCCATGCTATGCTTGCAAAAAAAATCTACTTCTATGCAGTCTACAAGTCAATTCTATTCGCAATCCTGCACGAAACCAAAAGAACACAGCTGTAGTTGCTTCCCAAAACTTTGTTTGTTTACATAAAGGCCATTCTGATGATTTTCCAAAATAGTTCCCTAATGAGCAATTTTCTTAAATTTTTGGAAGTCATATTTTAGTCTTAAAATCTAATAAAGAAAAGAAGAAAAAAAGATTTCACAATGCGGGATTTTTAAGTTAATAATGGCTGCGTTTTTTTATCTCACTGATCTGATCCGGTTCAATTTTATGTACATAACAGCAACAATGGATCACGCATTGTTGTTTTACGTACATAAAATTGAACCGGATCAGATCAGAGATAAAAACGCAGCTATTAGTAAGGATTATCAAATTCTCAATACCAGGGACCGAAAATAACTGGTATTTTTAAAATAAAAAAAAAGCTGGGATAAATTATGATCGTGGAATTTAGTGGAATATAGCAAAAGATGTCTCGTGAGACCCGTTTCGATTCCTGTAAGTAAAGCTTTTGAAAACTATTTTAAAAAAAGTTAAAAAAATTAAGCTGGAAAGGCTTATTAATTTTTCGAGCTGGAAGCAACAGGTTATGAAGGCGGAAGTATAAAGCCAAGCTGGCTTTTTATTTTTGCCAGAAAAAATTATAAGGCTTTCCAGGGGCGTGATTCTGATCTTTTGTTGTACTTTAATGTCAAAATATACGCCTAAAGGAAATTAACTTTTACACCGATTTTTTCGTGTATTTATTCAGTTCAGCAAGCCTTGCATTACGTAGAATGAATTGAAAATGACACTTCACATTACAAATTCAAAATATTATTTCGAATTCAAGCACTTGTATTACTCTAATTAGGTGTAAAATATCCATTTACCACAGTATAACATTTTTGTCACAACCTCGGAAGCCGTTGACTAATATATCGTCCTTTTAGGGCCGGTTTCACAGTTCGAGTTTAAACTCAGGATTAGTTAAACTCCGTTCGTAGTTTAAACTGAGTTTAAACCAAAATGAGTTTCACAGTGTTCAACCTTTTTTAATATGGCAGCACTATGGAATTGTGAACTAACAAGCTATTTTCTGTACAATTGTGAACTAGCAAACTATTCTGAGTCATTTACTTTCAAAATATTGCCGGCCAAAACGTTGTGACGAAGAAATTAATTAATTAGACCTACGAAAGTGAAAAAAATAAATTAATTAAACCTAGGAAAATGAGTAAAGGCTCTTTGAAACACACGAAATGTCACTTCATTCACATTTAAGATAAACTGAGTTTAAACGCTCAATTTTGGTGGTTTAAATTAAGTTTAAACGAGGTTTAACTTACCACTGTGAAACTGTGTTGAAGAGATAAACTGAGTTTAAACCACATCTTAAGTTTAAACTTGAACTGTGAAACCAGCCCTTATTAGGCGTGTATTCTGACTTTTAATCAATCCAAATTCTTTTTTTTTTTTTGTGGTTGATGAAAGGATGAATCAAAATGAATATGGTGAATATAAAAATTTGAGGTGAAATGTCAAAATATGTGACTAAAATATACGCCTAAGCTAAAATGAATATGGTGAATATAAAAATACGACAAATTTGAGGCCAAATGTCAAAATATGTGACTAAAATATACGCCTAAGCTACGACAAAGAGATCAGAATCACCCTCCACTTAGTTTTCTTAGCTTCAAACTATTATCAGTCAGGAATAAAAAATAAAGTAGGTTTTTTTCGTAAAAAGTCATAACTGATTCTGTCCCTGCTCAATACTTCGCTGTATAATGCCTTAGACACACAGCACTCTTAATGAAGAAATAACTAACGACTCATTAGTCTATAATGATTCATTATAAACTGCGGACACACAGCCATTTCTTTAAATTAGTTGAGCTGTCAAACTGGTTTTGATAAACTTATCACATTAAAGAAGCAATATGAATCGAATTAACGCGATAAACTTTGTTTTCATTTATTTTATTTTCGAATTTAACAATTAACAAATGAGAAAAACATTATATTAAAAAAAATATTAATAATATAATTTGTGATTTGCATTTCTTTGCATTTCTTCTTATTTTTCAAATCGGCAGATGCACAGCGGAGCTCCAGATTTACATTATATGTCAAATCTAGCACATTTTTCCTCATTATAGCTATAATGAAGGAGGAAAACACTTCATTAATGCACTTCATTATCATCTGATTTTCGAGCTATAATGACATATACTATTTGACACACGGCATTTTAATGAATAGTTAGTACAAATGATTCATTAGTTCGTGCTGTGTGTCTAGGGTATAATTGTTCGTTAGGGAAACTATCCGGATAAACATTCTAATTGGTTCCACCGAATGATTTTTGATGCATAAATAGTCTAAGTCGTTCTTATGATCAATAAAAATACCAATTTTCCTAATGAACAATTTTTTTTTAATGTTTTGAAAAGGAATATTATACAATGCAATCTAGTAAAGGAAGTTTTAGTTAATAGTAGTAAGGGATTTTACAACTCGATACTTCATTGTATATCTGGAATTTATAAATTTAGTGAAACTCCCCGGATACTATTCTAATGCATCTTGGCTGTGAACATAAATTAATTAAAAAAAAATAATAAAAAAATCCTTTATTCTGCACGACTCAATTAGATGAGATTTATGCGAATCACTTTCGTATAACCTTGCTTGTAATAATTTATTAATAAATAATAAAGAAAATTTGACGGAACTTGAGTTTATTTTAATTGCAAGTTTTCTTAATTTGAATTCGCTCCAGTTATGTATAATGTTTACTATGTTTCCATTGTTTCGAACCATTGTTTAAAATAACTTTGAGCGGTTGAGGGAAATATCTTTTTAGTGGAAATTAAGGTAATTGAATTCCTATTTTCTAAAATAAAAATTTCGTTATTCGATATCATTAGCATAATCTAAACCAATACGGGAATCAATCGACTCCCAGATGAGGCGAACAAGTTTTTGTAGAATGCATTCGTATTTGTTAAGTAAGGTATATAGTAAGTGTAGCCTTTGGGAAGGTGAGGAACCAATCTGTACATTACTAGAAAACTATTTTCCTGTATGGATAGTAGTTTGGACTCTATAGCATATACAAAGGCAATGTTTGGCACTTTTCCACAAGTATCAATATAGAACATTTTAGAGAACAGACTCCCAACTCACACATATAGATTTCTGTTTCATCCCAGCAAACTATTTGACGAACGTCCGCAACAGCGAAACTCAAGCAACAATAGAGCTGCACAATGCGAAACATGAGTAAAAGCGACAATACCAAAAATTATGTTAGAAGCGAACTAAAAGCGAAACGAAAGCGAATATAAATTCTGTTCTCTTTTATTTACATTTCATAAACAATTTCGGCTCTATTTTTATACCCTAGATGAAATCTATAGGGTATACTAATTTTGTCATTCCGCATAAAAGTTATTTTGATTTTTGCATGTCCGTCCGTCTGTGCGCACGATAACTCGAGAACGTTAGAGTTGAAATTTTGTACAGACTTAAAAAAGTAAAATTAAGTTCGAAAATGAGACAAATCGAGCAACTCCTCGTGGGGTTGCCATACAAAAATTTCGTTTTCCACTATATATTTGGACACTGCCTGAGAACGCGTCGACGTAGAGAGCTGAAATTCGGTACATGGTGTTTTCATTGTACTAGCAAAAAAAAATTCAAAAATGGACTAAATCGCGCAACTCCTTGGTGTTGCCATATAAAAATTTAGTTTTTTACGTATAATTTTAAAACGATCAGTCCAAGACATTTGTATTGTACTAAAAACTTCTTCAGAATACGAAATCCTATAAAATTGGTTAAAATCATTTTTTCTGTACGACAAACCGTTCTAGAAATATATGCGAAAAACCACTTCAAAAATTCAACTGGCATAGATCGGTGACCTTCGAAATTTTATACGCATTCATCTAGGGTATCATAAGAATTGGTTCTAGACCAATTCTAGCTTTTTCACTTGTTCATTCTGAGTTTGAATTTCAGCGTGAACAGAAATTTGTGATGCCTTTGTATTTCTATCAGTAAATTGTAAAAGGTGAGCAATTAAAATTACATTTAATTAACACTGTAAAATGAGAAGCAACAATGGAGACTGGATTAGACTGGTACGTACCTACAAACATTGGTTAATAATTTCATTTGTGAATCGCTAAAATTATCGTTACCACAGTAAATTTATATTCACTTTGAATACATTTTAATTTATCACATTTTGTCGAAAAATGAAGGCAAAGAAGTGAATCCGGTGATACCACCAATGTGATACAATGTTCTGTCAACATTTGCTCCCGCTCGAGGTATCGCTTTCATATCTCATTTGAATTCACTAGCAAGATTTATGTTCCACTTTGTAATATTTTTGCGATTGGCATTGGCTTCGCAAGGTTTACTGGGTGGAATGGCTTGGGAAGTATTCTCGCGCGCGCTCATGCAGGATATTCTTATTTAGGCAAAGTTAGGGAAATTGTTTATGTAGTAAACGTTTTAAAGGTGTTCAAGCTCTGATATACAGAAACATAATATTTTTTGTGCCACATGAAATAGCAAATCGCTCAGTCCATTGTTAGAAGTCAGTGGTTGCAATTGGGTTTAAGCCTTATAATTTCCTAAAAAACCATGCGCATGGGCTTCTCTTCAGTTCAGTTTTATTTGTGAGGCGTTCCCACGTTCGATGCATTAGCTAATTGTGATATAGCAGAACCATTTCTTGAATATTTCGGGAAACAATTTATTGGCTACACAGATAAAAGGCATTAAAAAGCAAAGAAAATATCCCATTCTATATTGGAATATTATTCACAATATTGAGTTGCCAGAGACAAATGATCATATTGATGGATTATCGATCAAAGGTATTCTCATTAGGCACGTTCCACCATTAGGTACGAGATATCGTGAAATGTATAGGAAAATACGGCACAGAGAACACAATACTCTCTCCCCTACATCTGTCTTTCCTATAAAAATGTATATACATTAGTCACAGCACATCAACTGCAATGTCTCAACATTTTAATGAGAATACATTGTTTCTACATACCTTGGCACCGATCTTTTATTGAATTAATTGGTCACGAAAAAGTTAGTAGCCATGCTTAAAACTGAGCAAGACAAAAATGAATTATTGATCTTAGTTGATGGCAAGTGTAGACCAAGGAGCTACAAAACAAAAGATACCTAGACTAATGGCATAGAGCCCAGGAAATTGTTCACCAATATACGAAATTTCTTACCTTGATTATTTAAGGGTACTTGCCAGCAACATTAAATTTAAATTTTACAATTATTTATCTACCTTTTATATTTTGAACATCTCTTTTTCTTTCTTTCTCAAATGGAATATGTTTAATTAATGTAAAAAATTATTAAAATTTATAAAAAAGAGAAGGCAATAAAATTAAGAAAAAAACAAAAAAAACAATGAAATAACACGTAGAACAAAAATTCGGCCAGGGTTTCACCACGACCTCGTTGTTGATCCTAGAATAAAGAAAAAATTAAACGCACCATATTAAGTATACGCTTACAGAGGTGATGATATGTAATAGCGAAATCTTATAACCAAGCAATTTCCCTCCTTTTTCCTAAATAAGAATTCTTAATTAGGGAAATTGTCCGCAAATCAATGTTTTCAATATGACTGCACCATAGACGCAGCTACTAAGCTAACATCTTTTGGGTCATATTTGACATTTACTATTCGTCTCAAAGGGAAGACCTACTTAGCCATTAAGGAGACTTGTAGGCGGCAAAGGACGATAAATTTGTGCTTCACTTAAATGATAACATATTTTGTAAAGGTACCGGCATGCGGCAAATGACGATAATTACTTATCAGTGTAATGTATTCATATTGTATAACCATTAGCAGCAGATATTAACTGAAAATGGCAAAGTTTAAATGAATTTTTTTTAGTCTGTATCCGAAGACTTCAGCTTCTATTTTGCAGAAGAGCAGTTTACAACAGACCAGCTTTTTTTTTTTTACTTAAAATAATAGGCAAGTTTCAGTGTATTTAATCCTGACTAGGCCAATTGAAGACTAAGTTAGCAAAACCTCTGCTAGCCTTCTATTTTCATTATGAAGTTTTATGCATTTCAAACTTATCTCTACCTTTTGTATGATCATTTTCACAAATTCAGAAAAAGTTCGAAAGATAAAGTAGAATTATATTTTTGCTTAAGAATGTGATTCATTAGCTTATAAATATAAAACTAATAAAAACAAAATTGATTCAAAAGCAAAAAAAAAATTTACAATCTGTTTGGAATTTTTGTATCATACTATTTTTTTGAGTTCTTTACTTTTACAAAGATACTTAAAACGAAAGCATGAACATTTAATTTTAGTCCTTGTAACACCCGAAGGTCTATGGATAGAAACATTAAGGTGTGCAAAGGACGGTAAATAGCTTAATAGGAAAAAGTTACGTTTCATAGTAGGAAAATTTTACATTTCACTGGACCAATAAAAGTATATATTAGCTGAAATCACACCGAGATGTAATTAACACTTTGTCGTAATAAGTTTACAATTAAACATTAGCGATTTGGATAGGTTCTTAGTAAATTTCTATTTGACCCTACAAATAAAGCTGTTTTTAAAATTTGGAATTTTTCTACGTTTACAACACTAACATATAAGAATGGACAGAAGTGAACAGGCTGTGAAAACCGTTTATTTCATACAATTGTACACCGATTCTTAATTTATTATTTGTCGATTGGAAACACTAAAGATGTTATCAAATAGATTCAAAAGCAAAAAAAAAATTACAATCTGTTTGGAAAATTTGTATCACACTATTTTTTTGAGTTCTTTACTTTTACAAAGATACTTAAAACGAAAGCATGAACATTTAATTTTAGTCCTTGTAACACCCGAAAGTCTATGGATAGAAACATTAAGGTGTGCAAAGGACCGTAAATAGCTTAATAGGAAAATTTTACATTTCACTGGACCAAATTTGTAATTAGTTTTGTCGTTAAGGGAAGACTAATGCGTAATGGTTTTGAATGGACATTAAAGGTAGATATTAGGTGTAAAATTAAGGCCTATCCGAGAAAGCTGAAATCAGACCGAAATGTAATTAAGACTTTGTCGTACTAAGTTTCGAATTAAACATTAGCGATTCGGGTAGGTTATCTATCACTTCTGTTGCGTTAGTCATTTGATAAATTTCTATTATCTTACCCTGACGTTTTTAAAATTTGGAATTTTTCTACGTTCACAAACAGATTGTAAGCGCAAAATACTGGTGTTTCCAACATGACATGGCAATAAGTAAAGAGATTTTTACAGCAGCCGATCATATCTGGTATTTTCTTTCTGTCCTTAAGGGAAGACTCACTTGGCCACTAAAGGTGCCATCAAGCGGCAAAAGACAGTAATAATTAATTTAATTATAATAAATTCATCTCGTATAACCATTAACGCAATAGAATCGAATCTGGTACGTTCATATTGCACTAGGATAACTTCATTAGTTTTGAATGCGTTTTATTAGAATATATATAAAACTAATAACACAATAGATTTAAAGTCAAAAACAAATTTTACTTAATTAGAGAATTTGTATGTATCATACTATTTTTTTGAGTTCTTCAATTTTACAAAGTAATTCAAAAGAAAAGCAGGACGATTTAATTTTAGTCCTTGATAGCACCTGAAGATTTATGGATAGAAAAATTAAGGTGTGCAAAGGACGGTAAATAGCCTAATAGGAACAAAAAGCTTCGTTTCATTGTAAAAAAAATTTTACAACTCACTGGACCAAATTTGGAATTCGGTTTGTCCGCAAGCGAAAACTTGTTTAGCTATTATATGTGCTAGTATGCGGCAATGGACTGTACGGTTTTGCATGGACATTAAAGGCAGATATAACGTGTAGAATTAAGACCTATCCGAGAAAGCTGAAATTAGACCAAAATGTAGTTAAAATTACTAATCCAACATTTCCAGCTAAAAGTCTACTACTATTAGACTTACTCCTTACAATAACATAAGCCGATTGTCATAATAAGTTAAATATTAAACATTAGCGATTTGGATAGGTTCTTAGTAAATTTCTATTTGACCCTACAAATAAAGCTGTTTTTAAAATTTGGAATTTTTCTACGTTTACAACACTAACATATAAGAATGGACAGAAGTGAACAGGCTGTGAAAACCGTTTATTTCATACAATTGTACACCGATTCTTAATTTATTATTTGTCGATTGGAAACACTAAAGATGTTATCAAATAGATTCAAAAGCAAAAAAAAAATTACAATCTGTTTGGAAAATTTGTATCACACTATTTTTTTGAGTTCTTTACTTTTACAAAGATACTTAAAACGAAAGCATGAACATTTAATTTTAGTCCTTGTAACACCCGAAAGTCTATGGATAGAAACATTAAGGTGTGCAAAGGACCGTAAATAGCTTAATAGGAAAATTTTACATTTCACTGGACCAAATTTGTAATTAGTTTTGTCGTTAAGGGAAGACTAATGCGTAATGGTTTTGAATGGACATTAAAGGTAGATATTAGGTGTAAAATTAAGGCCTATCCGAGAAAGCTGAAATCAGACCGAAATGTAATTAAGACTTTGTCGTACTAAGTTTCGAATTAAACATTAGCGATTCGGGTAGGTTATCTATCACTTCTGTTGCGTTAGTCATTTGATAAATTTCTATTATCTTACCCTGACGTTTTTAAAATTTGGAATTTTTCTACGTTCACAAACAGATTGTAAGCGCAAAATACTGGTGTTTCCAACATGACATGGCAATAAGTAAAGAGATTTTTACAGCAGCCGATCATATCTGGTATTTTCTTTCTGTCCTTAAGGGAAGACTCACTTGGCCACTAAAGGTGCCATCAAGCGGCAAAAGACAGTAATAATTAATTTAATTATAATAAATTCATCTCGTATAACCATTAACGCAATAGAATCGAATCTGGTACGTTCATATTGCACTAGGATAACTTCATTAGTTTTGAATGCGTTTTATTAGAATATATATAAAACTAATAACACAATAGATTTAAAGTCAAAAACAAATTTTACTTAATTAGAGAATTTGTATGTATCATACTATTTTTTTGAGTTCTTCAATTTTACAAAGTAATTCAAAAGAAAAGCAGGACGATTTAATTTTAGTCCTTGATAGCACCTGAAGATTTATGGATAGAAAAATTAAGGTGTGCAAAGGACGGTAAATAGCTTAATAGGAAAAAAAGTTTCGTTTCATTGTAAATTTGGAATTCGGTTTGTCCGTAAGCGAAGACTTGTTTAGCTATTATATGTGCTAGTATGCGGCAATGGACTATATGGTTTTGAATGGACATTAAAGGCAGATATTACGTGTAGAATTAAGGCCTATCCGAGAAAGCTGAAATTAGACCAAAATGTAGTTACAGAATTGAACAGGCTGTGAAAACCGTTTATTTCATACAATTGCACACCGACTCTCAATTTATTATTTGTCGATTGGAAACACTAAAGATGTTATCAAATAGTATTGCATTAAATTAAAATTATTTAGGAAGTTAAACTTGTTTTAATTAACCCAACATTTTTTTAAATATTACTGAAAAATGTGCTCTTCTGCAGATTTGTTGTCAAATTTCATTGAGCTTGTAAGAGATACGACGTATAAAAACAATATATATATATAATTTTTATGTCAATTCGAATGCATTCCAATTAATATAGCCGTACTGTTTCTAAAATTTGTTACAGTTCAGTGTACATTTTGAGCTTGAAAGAGACAAATAGATTTTAGCCAAAATTTGTGCCATTTTTGACTATAGGAATTAGATAGAATGGCTCAGTCCATTCTTATTATGTCAGTGGTTTACAATCACATGTAAGCGCAAAATATTTGTGTTTCCAACATGACATTGCAATAAGCAAAAAAAAGATTTTTATAGCAGCTGATCATACCTGGAATTTTCTTTTTTGTCCTTAAGGGAAGACTCATTTGGCCACTAAAGGTGCCATCAAGCGGCAAAGGACAGTAATGATTTATTTAATTATAATCAACTTATCTTGTATAACCATTAACGCAATAGGATCGAATCTGGGTATGTTCATATTGCATTTGCAATTAATGTAATGAATACTTATTCCTTGTAGGAACATCTTCACAAATTTCAAGTTAAGTGCGTTGGTTTTGAATGCGATTTATTAGGCTATATATAAAGCTAATAAAATAATAGATTTAAAAGCAAAAACAAGTTTTACTTAATAATATGTATGTATCATACTATTTTTTTAAGTTCTTCACTTTTACAAAGTAACTCAAAAGAAAAGCATGAAGATTTAATTTTCGTCTTTGATAGCACCCGAATGTCTATAGATAGAAACAGTAAGGTGTGCAAAAGACGGGTTCTAGTTTAGGTAAAAAAGTAATAATAATTTTTACTATTAATTCCAAAGGAAATACAAATGTTATTATAAAACAAAAGAGAATTTTTCTTTTTTAAAATAGGTGTTTATTCCTTTTAAGCAGTAGATAGAAGGAATTTTTTACAAGTATGGTTCTGGAAACTCAAAAGTTACATCCCTTCCTGTGAGTTTTTTGTACACCGAAGTGAAGGTATCGACCTGAAAAAAATAGATAAAAAAAAATTAATTAAATATGTATATGCCAAGAATGTGAACAGTTATTTTAATAGTGATTATATCTCTAAACGTATCACGGTATAAAACTGATTGATTGCATATGCTTATTGTTTGATACAAGTCGCTACTTGTTACTTTAATTAGAGGTGTGGCTTAACAAATATCATTTTATAGATAATTTATTCTCGCCGATGCGCATTGAGTCAATTTTAACATAGCATTTAGATTTGACATTGTAAGACTATATACAACAAATGAAAACAATACATTTGTAAATCGGGACATCATATCCGTGGACAACTAACTTGGTTCAAAATTTTCGATCGACGTCAGTTTCTGTTAAAACAGTAATATCAGTAGTAAGTTCGAGAACTGGGTAATAAGTGTCGTATACAAAAAACATCTTACATAGGGAAGCTGCGCTCTTTTAATTCCGTGCAGAGCACAGTAGATTGCGAATTGACTAAACCCTGTTCAGAAGAGTCAGTATAAGGTGCCTTTCAGTTTGTGGAACAAATACATTGACAAATTATGTTAAGTAACAACTACACACTGCAATGCTTGAAACTGGAATGATCACGTGACTTCAAAACAGCCAATAAAAATACGTGCTACCTGTGAATCTTAGTTGCACTTCATTCCTGCCCCCATCCATCAGCCTACCTAACAAGTTTCGTGCGGCCTAAACAGGCTCATAGAAGTAAAACATTTTTTGAAAGTATAAGAGAAAATAATCTAGGTGAGATGACTTTAATTCTAACAAAACGCTAAACCTGCCAAATTTTGTCAGAAGTTTATCAAGTTCTTTGTCATTATTCGAGGATTCAAGTCTTGGCAGTTTGATTATTTTCTCTATACTTTCAAAACATTTTCACTTCTATGCACTCTAGAAATCAATTCAATTCACAATCCCCTGTTATGCAGTACAACCCAAGGAATCAAAAGAACACAGATAGGAGTCCCCAAGCCTTTCAGATTTGTACGTGCGGTGGGACTTAATCCAGTGTATCACAACACTATACCGTGTTGAGGTCTGTTTAATTGATTTCAGGAGAAGTGTAAAAGAGAAATGTCCAGTAAGAGTAAGCTAGAATGTAAGGCAAGTAGGTAATACATTAAAGGTGTACTACAAGAAGCTATTTAACAGTCCACTACTAATTTGTTTTTCTTCCATAATAAATAAAAACCGGTCGATATTTTAGAAACACCCAGTATATGGTGGGACAAATTAATGTAAAACTTTTTCAGTGGCTCTAGCTGCGTGAAATAGGATTTTGGATTTTATCATGTACCCAGCACATGGAGCACGAAACTGGCGTTAATAAGAAGCAGCACGATAACGAGGTGAAGGGTACTCATTGTTACTATACCCTTTTTGACAAACACAAGCTAACGAATTAAAGCTTGCGTATAACACAAGGACAAGATTGATTCATACATTCGATATTTTAGAAACACCCAATATATGGAGGGACAAATTAATGTAAAACTTTTTCAGTGGCTCTAGCTGCGTGAAATAGGATTTTGGATTTTTATCATGTACCCAGCACATGGAGCACGAAACTGGCGTTAATAAGAAGTAGCACGATAACGAGGTGAAGGGTACTCATTGTTACTATGTCCTTTTTGACAAACACAAGCTAACGAATTAAAGCTTGCGTATAACACAAGGACAAGATTGATTCCTACATTCGATATTTTAGAAACACCCAATATATGGTGGGACAAATTAATGTAAAACTTTTTCAGTGGCTCTAGCTGCGTGAAATAGGATTTTGGATTTTATCATGTACCCAGCACATGGAGCACGAAACTGCCGTTAACAAGAAGCAGCACGATAACGAGGTGAAGGGTATTCATTATTACTATATGTCCTTTTTGACAAACACAAGCTAACGAATTAAAGCTTGCGTATAACACAAGGACAAGATTGATTCCTACATTCGACATTTTAGAAACACCCAATATATGGTGGAACAAATTAATGTAAAACTTTTTCAGTGGCTCTAGCTGTGTGAAATAGGATTTTGGATTTTATCATGTACCCAGCACATGGAGCACGAAACTGCCGTTAACAAGAAGCAGCACGATAACGAGGTGAAGGGTATTCATTGTTACTATATGTACTTTTTGACAAACACAAGCTAACGAATTAAAGCTTGCGTATAACACAAGGACAAGATTGATTCCTACGTAAATACAAAATGCGACATTTTTACACCAAGCCTTTGAGATTTGAAAATATGAAAATATTCTACTTTCTAAACAGAATAAAGAGAGTGCAATCAAGCGAAGTATTGTCTTGTTACCGAGATGATGAGAAATGAGGGAGTAATCCATTGGAAACTGCATGCACCTTACTAAAAGATAGTTGCTAATTTACACTGCCAACATTTAGCAAAGCGTTCGATACTAATTCATTTTATTTTGGCTAAAAGCAAGTAGAAATTCTGCTTACCCCAACGAACTTGCGTCTTTTCATATACCCTACAATTGGAGCACGATACTACATGTATCAAATATAAACAAAACTATCAATCGACTTATTTAGGTATTTAGGAAAGACCTATTTATTTTTGTGTGCCCTTTAGTTGGAACACGATACTGCTAAAGTATAAGCAGAACGATGACAATTAAAAGGGAGTAATTATTACTGTATGTCCTTTTTGACAATCACAAGTAAACGGATTTACACTTGCAAATAACACAAGGACAATATAATTCTGCTATAAATGTTCCCACCAAAGATTATTACTTATAAAAAATGCACTAACCTTGTGTTCAATAGTAGTTTGTTGATTCTTATCTAAATGAACTTTAATCAATTGTGAGCCATCAAGCTTTACACGAATTCTCTTGCCAACAATTTCAGCTGGAAAGACAAGATCTTCCAAAATAGCGTCATAAACAGCGGTCAATGTCCTAGATCTAGGCCTCTTCTGTTTAAGGGGATTACGTGTCTTCCTTGTTGGTTTTGGTAAAATTTTCCTTTCACCAATAAAAACAACATGTTTACCGGAAAATTTCTTTTCTAATTCACGAACTAAACGTGTTTGAATCTTTTGGAAAGCCTTTTGTTTTGGAATCGGCACGTAAATAATAATTGCCTAAAATATTTAAGGTTAGATAAAATTTATTTTTTCAATAAAACTTAAAATTTACCTTCTTAGTATTGAACTCAATTTCTCTTGCACGAGTAATATATAAATCACGTAATTGTGGCTTTAATTCAGAGTTCATCTCCAGCTCAAGCAAAGCTTGGCTAATAGACTTCTCGAACTCATCAGGTTCTCCGCCACCAGGTTTGCTTATTTTTGTACCAATCATCTGAAATTTTAGAAAAAAATTAGTAATACGTTTTCAATACTACAGTATTGTACTTTTATTTAATTGTACACTAATTTTCTAATTAACAAAAAAAAAGTCATAAATGGTAATCCATGTCTGTATACAATAAAATCTTTATCTCTTTTTACCGCACATTTTATAAGTCATCGGCCTTATATTCTTTTAAAAAAGTATATAAAAAGGCAACAGAATATCACATTAATAAGTATTACTTGAAATATTTGAAAATGAACACTTAAAAAACGAATATTTAATTAAAATGTATAAAACCAACCCACCTTGGTCACAATTCTGACAGAAAAAGGAAGAGAAACAAAACACTGAACTGAAACCAAAAAAAAATGTTTATTGTTACAGCGGTTTTTACTAATAGATCAAATGATGTTAATTAAAATGAAAATTCAAATATAATATCGATTTTAACAAAATATTACGTTAATATAAATTATAATTTCTAATAAAAAACTGAATTTGTATTCTTGTATAGCTTGTATAGCTTGTGTGATATTATATTAAAAAACCATAAAACCGTTGAAACCAGCTGCCATTAGAAAAATAGTTTCCGGTTGACATAACCTGTTTTTATAAAAATTAATGCGTTATGAAATAATATTTATGATAACTTGGATACAGCTCTAATACTTCGCAAAGAGTACAAATTCAAAAATTAATTAAGATTATTTAAGGTAATCAAAAAAAGGGTATACTTAATAATTATTAATTACTTTCTCTTTATTGTGGAACGCGAGAAACTACTATTATATTTAAAGTGTGTGTTCTATTTTTTGTAAACTTATTTATTTATCTTAATATTAATTGTCACATCCAACACAAATTATAGCTTTAATTAAACTAATATCTAAACTAATAACTAATATTAAATTTTATATTGTTTATTATTTTGAAGCTTTGTATACCACAATAAGCTGATTAATCACACAATTATATACAGAAATCACCCTTGCCATCATTGTTTGGGCTCATATCTGCTTTTCCGAAAACATTTTTAAATCCGGTATTATGGGAGGAGATTTCAGCATTCGTATCATCCAATGAGATGTCGATATTTTCTTTTGGAAATATATAAAACTAGTCCTTACTATCTAACTCTTTAAGTTTGAGTCTAGCACTGCAGATTGAGTTAACTTAAATGTTTTTGTAACCAATAGCGGCACAATACCTATGTTGACCATTCACGGAAATGTGTCTAAAAAACTAGTTGATGGACAGGTTATATGGTAGAGCTATACTATGATTGTCAGTGAGAAACTTGCAACGTGAAATTATAATAAAAACACTGTAATATGTTTTTTTTATTTTGTTTATTGATAATCAACAAGGAACGTATAAGTTTTTTTTTTGTTAAGATTTTAGATAAGCGCAAATACACAAACAACATCAGATCCCCTAATCCTTTCTCTAGCTCCTTCCTGCCATGCTGTGCTTTGTATTATAGGGTATGCCCTGAGCTTGGCTTAATAACATACATATATAAAAAAAGAAAAAAAAAACATCAGATGTGTATGTAGTATTAAAAAAGTTCGAATCTTAAGTTATAATTACAACTAAATTTTTGGGTCCACTAGATAAAATGCTTTGGTTTTGGTAAGAATGTTTTATAGATACTTCATGCTCTTGATAATTTCTATAGTTTAGAAAATCCACTGGGATTTAGATGTTGCCAACGCCATGTATCCTCACACATTTCCTTGAGACCGCGTTTCGCCTTCCATTCAAGCTCTTTTCCGGCAAGAGTTGCATCTGCATAGCTTGTAGCAATATCACCAGATCTTCTGGGAACAATTTCATACTTCACTTTCTGTCCAGATGCTGCTTCAAATGCTTTAACAACTTCCAAGACAGAATAACCACATCCGGTACCTAGATTATAAGTAACAAATCCATTCAAACTTCCCGATTTTAATTTATTCAAGGCTTTCACATGGCCTTCAGCCAAATCGACAATATGAATGTAGTCTCGAACTCCTGTACCATCTTTAGTTGGATAATCAGATCCAAAAATTTTCAAATACGGTCGTCGTCCCACAGCTACTTGTGAAATGTATGGCATAAGATTATTGGGTTCACCATTTGGATCTTCCCCAATTTTTCCACTGGGATGTGCTCCAACAGGGTTAAAGTATCGCAACGAAATTACACACCATCTCTGAAAATAAAATAAATAAGTAAAAAAAAAAGAAATGATTTAATGAAAAGTCAATATTAAGATGCGATAGTGAGCTCTTACATTTTCTGATGAGCATAGATCCTTTAAAATTTCTTCAGTGAAAAATTTACTTTTTCCATAGGGGCTTGTGCAGTTTCCAGTTGGATGAGACTCTATGATTGGTAGACTTTGTGGTTCACCATAAACGGTTGCACTCGAGCTGTAGACGAAATGAAAAATATTGGATTCTGCCATCACCTCCAGTAGAATGCTGGTCCCTGTAATGTTGTTTTGGTAGTATTGAAGAGGGTTCTTGCATGATTCACCAACGGCTTTTAGAGCAGCAAAATGGGCCACACAATCTACTTTGTGCTGAAAGAGATTTAAAATGAAGATATTATACAAGTAAAATGATATTTATAGCAGATAATATATCATTAAACGCGAAAAAAATACATTATTCAGAAGATTGTTCTATGGAATCTGTTAAGAAGAATGAGCCATCGTTAGTATATTACCCATAAAAATAGAAGAAAAAAGACACCACAGATTAACGTTTTTCTATTGAAATTTAGTGAAAGGGTGAGATAAAGTAAATATGCACTGCTTTTAGAACCCTTGCCTTATTTGAATAAAAGGTAGAAACTTACCTAGAAAGAACTTTCCATTCCTTCCATTTTCACTCGATGAAGAACTGTTTAGATAGGTAAAACTGGATAGTTTTCAACTATTTTGAACTATTGTTTGCTTCAATTTTCTACATTGAGAGAATTTCTTAGATTAGCTGATGTAGCTGTAGCACTGTGTTATCAATGAATCAATAGTTTCGTGCAATATCGATAAATTACATCTACTCAAACTTTTAAATTGTACACGGGTACTGAAATTACTAATTAACTCTAGTAGGTAGTGAACTAGCTAACTTTTTATTATCATTCAAGATTCGAATTCTGGAGGATTCTCTTTTACTAGATAAAATGACACACTCAAGTTCTATTAAGATACGCTTTTGGATAGTTTTTCTCTCCATTGATTTCGATATCTTCTGAGATAAAAAGATATATAGATCTATCTCTTGGCCCAGAAGTCAGACTATTATCTTACATTTCATATTGTTTGTACTCTGACTGTGGTTCTTTATTTTGCTGTGGCGTTTCTTATAACCATAAAAATCTGATTTATCTAAATCTGTTTACATTTTTAATTCACCTGTATGTACTCTTCTTTCAGACTTTATTTTAGTGTTTTAGTTAGATGTGTTTTATTCTTCTTCATATTATCCTTGGTTTGATCAATTTTTTAAACATCCAAAAAGCAAAGCTTGCAATGGAAAGCAATCAAAATTAATAAAGACTGACATTTTCCAAGTGAAATTGTATTGAGCTCAAAGGTGGCTTACTCTAATCATGTTAATGGAATTTAAGTTGTCTTAATGTGAAAAGCACAATAATTTTTAGAAATTTGTCGTTTTGCTCTATATTGAAAACTATCTTTATTTTCATTATAAAATCATTGATCACCCAAGTATAGATATCCAATTGTATAATGAATTAAATGTTTTAAAAATAGTTTACCATTGCATTTTACTTTTGACCTTCAGTAAACCGAAATGATATGTTAGATAGAGCGCAAATTAACAAGTACAAATATAGCGCTAAACAGCTTTTCATGGTTAGAATTTTGTTTTAATTTTTTTAAATCATTATTTAGTGGTTACAAATAGGTGACATAATCAAGTTAAAGTATAATATAATGTGAGAGAATCTATGGGTGACACGATTACAGTTTTGACAAAGTCGGCAAAAGATAAGCAAACATAAATAAAAAAAATCCATTATTAACTTTTTACGATCGTTGACGAAAGATAAGAGCTGCTCATAGGTATTAATATTGAAATGTTACTTTCAATCGATCATCAACTACACTCATAAATTTAATAACGAGAATATTCCAGGAATTTTTCTTTATCATTATACCGGCATTTTTTGCTTACGACACATACCTTTTTGAAAACACTTTTAAGAGCCTCTTTATCTCTTATATCGACTTGATAAAAAATAACTTGCTTCCCGGTTATTTCCTGCACTCTCTGCAGCGCTTCTGGAAGATTAGATTCATCCTCACTGTATGCGTTGCATAGATTGTCCACACATATCACATTATATCCTGCATTCAATAATTCTATAACCGTATGGGAGCCAACGTACCCAGCTCCTCCTGTTACTAAAACTGTCTGTGACATCTGTTAATACATAAAATTATAATTTCATTCTAAAATAAGTACACAACACTCATGTGAGCTTACCTTTAACAAAAATTCTGTTTGCAAAATTTTTGAAACTAAATTAATGACTAGGCTGGCTGACTGAAATAGTACACGACTGCGGGCAAGACGTGTCCTCTTAATTAATCGCTTCTCACGTCTTCATTTGTTATGCTCATAACTGGCTGCTTGCTTATCATCTTACTTAAACCTCTCCGAATAAATGTTGATAGTAGAATATGTCTCAGGCTGCGAGCTGAAATAGCAAGCTACGTCGGAAGAGATTAAACAAACGTATTCCCCGGGGTTAATTCTTATCGGCAACAAACAGTATGATTTCCACGAGATATTGGGCACTGCCACTTCGAGCTTTTTACACTTTGCAAATTGCTGAATTGTCGTTTTATGTTATTATTTTTCATGGCTTGTTCTCATTCTTTTAGTTTATTTGTAGAGAGAACTAAAAAAAACGGATTATCCAGGCAACATAGGCATTGCACGCAGGCAAGTCTTTTAGGAAAAATTGTAAACAAAATCGTTACATTTGACATATATGTCAAGTGCCTTCTAATTTAGGAGACATCTATTGGGAATATTGAGAAAAGGTTCGAATGTCAAGAATTAGTGCTGCCTTATGAAAAAAAAAACGTTTTCTTACTGCAGATTCCGAGAAATTCTTGATATCTTTGGATAAGTAAATTGTAAATATTCAAGCGTATATGTTTAAAGCGGAATGTAAACGTAATGTTTAGGTATAGAGATTTTCATAAACATATCTATGACTGAAATACATGAACCGTATGATCATAGAAAATTTGCAAACAAATCATTAAACGCCACAAAAACGTACGCTTATAATATATTCTTTACTGATAGCGGAGCTCTCATGCGTACCTTTTATGTACTATTTCATATCGGCAGTTGAACAAATTTCTTACTGTGTGATTTTTGTATTTTTGGTACTTTTGCGATTTAATTATGAATATATATGAAAACTATCAATTTAAATGCTAAAGTGGTGTTTTTTTCAAAAGTTTAAGTACATCTAGTCACCATAGTTGTAAATTGGATTATCGCAGTATTAAATCGGAGAAAAAAAATTACAGAGCTATCCTCCTTTCCACCACTCTCTTGATCACTCTAGGCTGACTATTTATTTTGGTTTTCTTATAAGAACTATTTGGGCATCTACACAGACAGCCAAGGGTTGGTATTAGTGAAGAGCACTTCTCCTATTCAACAATTCTTTTCTTTTAGTCACTAGTTATCATTGTTACATAGTAATCAGTTTACACATCATACTATTGCAACATTCTCATGTCCAAATTTCTTTATTAATTTCTTTAACTTGTGCACTTGGTCTGTATTTTTTATTTCCTCTGGTAATTCATTGTGTATGGGTACAGCTGCGTGTTTTAGACTCTTGAGTTTTCTGTCTTGTAATATTTTTATTTTATTTTATTTAACGGTCGCTATGTAATATTTTACTCATCAATCTCGGTCTTCGTGGTAACGATTTTGATTGTTTCTCAATTGTATGTTCAAGGTCAAGTCTAGGCTTAATTTGCCGCTTTATAGTCTTTAAGCTTTAAAGGTAAGCAAGGCAAGGCTATATGCCGCTTTATTGCCTTTGCTTAGGTCGGTTGATCAGGCTGAAGATTGCCGCTTTATGATCAATAGGCTTATAAGCCGAATTGTGAGAAATGAATATACTCCAATGCAGTGATAATCAAGTCTGAGTTCTTTATTCTTTTCTTCGTCTTTTATATAATTGGTTTACATAGGTTCTTATGGAAAATCATTCCATAAGCAAGAAATGGCAATTTCAGAAATGAATTGTCCAATAAGCAAATTCATTGCTTTCTTACTTATTAAATGACCTTTTACAATAATAATTCACATCAATTGTTACGACACACATTTTTGTCACCTACTTGACTTACTTGTAAATGTTATCAAATTGCTGATTCTTAAGATTGTAATTTCTTTTGATAAATTGGAAGTAAATTGTATTTCTGTTAATTTTTGTTTTGCAATATGAGATATACTTGTTTTACTAGCATGATATGGCGCTTGCACAATAATGTATGTGCGTACAATGATGTGCTCATATCATGCCATTAAGCATTGTGCATTATTATTATTCATGCTATGTATGTACGTTTGTATATACGTGCATATAATGTTACAAGGTGATTAATTATCTTTTATTAGCGAGATGCGCTTTTCTTTTTGCATCATTATTTTTAGATATTATTATTACATGTATTACATGTGTATACTACAGTCTGTTCTAGCGTACGGTAGACGTAGATGTTGGCGTAATCGTGTGCCGTAGTTATGTGTTTCACCATGCTCTATTAGGTTTATGTTCGACTTTATCTTCTTTTTTCTTATCTTATATAACATTTTACCTTTTCCCACATAAATTAGTTGTTTCAAGCTATGAGTCTATGTAAATTAAATATGAACTTCATTGCTTTGTTTAATACCCTATGCATGCAGGTTAATAAGTGATTGCTACATTGTGACCAGTTAATTATATTGTAAGTAATTATTGGTAGTATAAATGCATTGTAGACTAAGATTTTCGTCTGACGATTAAAAAAGTCTCATCTCCTCATGATTCCCATAAGTGGTGCAACTTTTTTCCTTACATATGTTGTGTGTTGTTTCCAAATCAGTTTATCATCCATTATCATTTCCGGATATTTAATTGAGTCGACTGCTTTAATGGGCTCTCGTTCCACCTGCAGTCCAATGTCCAGCTTTTGCTTGCCTCTCTGTTGGAAAACCATGAAGCTTGTTCTCGATGTCTTTATTGTAAGTTTATTTCCATATAGCCATCTTGTGTACCGTATGAAGTCCTCATATATTACCCTCTCTAAGTCATCGTCATCCTTCCCACTGTACAGGAGTAGGGTATCATCAGCATATATGTAGTATTCCGCAGCCAATCCAGCCTCCATTAAATTTTGGATGTACAGAGAGTAAAGGAGCGGACCTAGAATTGATCCCTGCGGAACTCCAGTGCTCATCGCTTCATTCTCACTATAGCTGTTTCCCACTTTCGTACAACACTGCCTTGCTTGCAGATAATTACTTAGTATCTGGTTTGCTTTTCCTCTAATTCCCAATTCGGCTAATATTTCTATTAATACATACGGTATGATCCACACTATCAAATGCCTTCTTTAAGTCGACAAATACTCCAATAACATAATTACCTGCATCGAGTTCTTTATTAATGAACTCCATTACATCAGACATAATAGCCGTCATGTTGCTTTGCTTTTGGAATCCATATAGCTTTTTATCAAATCCACCATTACTTTGAATAAATGCTGTAAGCTGATTATGAAGTAGTCTCTCATATATTTTACTGAGCACATTGAGGGGCGCTATGGGTCGGTAGTTGTTTGGGTTTCTTCTATCTCCTTCTTTGAAGACTGGTACTATGCAAGTAGATTTCAATCAGGCTGTAAACTCCGCCTTTTCGATAAAATTATTTATTATTCCCATTAAAGGTTCAGTAATTATATATTTGATATTCTTTTCGTCTTTTACTCTTATTCCGTCTAATTCTGGTGCTGTGTCCTCTCTCAACTGATATAGTACCCCTTCAACATCAGCATCATTCACAGGTCTGACCTTGTTAAATTTTTAGTTAGTTCACAAGGAAACCTGCACTTGTCCTCCAATTTTTTTACTAGTGAGGGGACCACATTCACAAAGTGTTTGTTCATATAGTTGGCAATTTGTTCTTTGTCTTTAAAGTTGTTATCCTCAATTTTTAATTCTTCTATACTGTCTTTTCTGTCATCCGAATTACCATTTCTTAATGTCTTGTTTCGCTTTTTGTATTATTTCGATAAGCTTATCAAAGTTTAGACTATCGCAATCGTCAACAGCAGATCTTACCTTTGTTCTAAATTTTTCAGCATTTATTCTTACTGTTTTCTTGCTGGTCATTTTTGATCTCCTCACTAAAGCCTTTCTAAGCGTGAATATCATGATGCGCTGGTTCAGTTGAGGTCAGTCCAGCTCCAATCCAAAGTCGTATTTTTCCTCTTCTAGAGGAGTTAAGGAGTGGCTCCACTATCACTTTGTGACCCTGTTTAGACGGGTCAGTATGCTGCCTCTGCCTCACGAAAACTTGTGGGTAAGAAGATGGATAGGGGTAGGAATGAAGCATCACCATACCTACAGATTTCGTGCGGTAGAGTCAGTATACTGACCTGTGTAAACTGGGTCTTTCCTTCAATTGGCCTAATTTTAACATTTGCATGTTCACACACAGAAGGGGGCTTTCCAATAGATGACCGTGGGAGGTTTCTTAAGGGGAAAATATGTATTTCTTTTATTCAAAATTGAATGCTCAGAATATAAGTTTTTAATGTAAAGCTGTTATTCACTGTGATATGATATTTCACAAATTAAAAAATACATACTCAACGCTAACAGTTGACAATTTTTGTTTCTTTCGACGAGGAAAGAGAGAACTGAAGCTATTGATGGAAAATTTAAATTGGCAACACACAACAGTTCTACATGATAATACAAACTTATAAATGCGCAAAATATATATATGTAGTTGATTTTATATATAAATCCACAAGTACTCTTTTGAAAAGTCGCAATCGCAATGCAATAAAAGTTAATGAGCACAGAAAAGACTTCTTTTAATGGAGAAATGTGAATATATGTGTATGTAGCTACAAAGCAGCCATTAGACAAACTTAACGCAAGCTTTTACTGTATATTGAGCTTTGACCAGTTTTACAAATTCTACAGAATTTGTGTTACAATGTCTATATAAAAAAAAGTTCCGGATTATGAGAGATTTGAAAGCGGTCCACACACGATACAACGATGGTATCAAATGTCGACGTACAACCGTTGTATCGTGTGTTGACATGTTGTGGTTGGTTGTGAGGGCTATCGTAAGCCCTGTTGTACGGTTCGTTATGCAAACTGGACAACCGACTGCCAATCTAGGTTGTACTGTGACCAATTATTTCGTATATGGGCTTTTTGAACAACAGTTGTGAGGATTTTAGTCTTTTGTGTTCTGAGATTCTGTCGATGTCATTTCAAAACAATTTAGTTGAACTTTTCGTTAGGTTAAGCTCCCACCTATTTAGAATTAGTATGGAAATGAAATTTATCCAACCGCTATATCTTGTGTGAACTACCCATACAACTATTGGCCAACGGTTGGCCAACAATTGCTGTTGTGCAACTGTTTGTATCGTATGTGGCCCGCTTAACTTCAGTCTTAAGGCACTTTCACTTCGAAACTGAAAACCGAAAACCGATAAGTTCTACACCGAAAATTCGCTTTTGCTTTCACATCAAGAACCGAAAACTTTTTTTCGGTTAAATAGAAGTAACATTTTATTATCATAAAACTTGTATGATGAGAGCTCATACAAAAAACGTATTTTAATTTTACTTCGAAATCCCTATCCATATTATAATAATATAATAAATAATAAAATAAAATAATATAATTTTCAATGTAAACACAAAAGTGAGGTTTAGTACGACCGAAAAAATTTTTCGTTCCGAAACGTTCCACATGTGGAAACCGAAAAGAAATTGACAGATGCAACCGAAATTTCGTTTTTCGGCCGAAAAAAGATAAAAGTTGTGTTTTTCTTAAAAGATAAATATACTATTTTATTAGTAAAATTATTAGTTTATCCTATATCCCATGATTTTATTAATCACTTGGGCAAAAATATTGTTTTAAAGTTGAATAAAATGAGTTTTTCGGTTTACATTTTTTCGATTCTTGGTTTTGATGTGAAAGCGCCTTTATAAGGAATGGTAAGGGAGTAGACAAAGCATGCATTAATGATGAACCTTAAACAACGTTAAAAGATTAAAACGCAGTCATTAATTTATACTTTCTGTACTATTACTTTTCTTTATTCAATCTGTTACAACCCTTGTTACTGAGGCGGACGGTTATCCATATTTATATATATACCAATGACATCAAAAACATTTCAGGGCATACTTATACATATGTATTTGTCTATGGCTCTGAGAGTATTCATAACACAAAAAAAATTGCGAAGCGATAAATAGTATTTTACTTATTTTAATTAATTGTAGCAGTATAAAGTGTGCAACATTTCAAGTTTCTTATGATACAATTCATAAGCACACATAGGCTGTGTTCAACTTTTGGCTAGAGCCGGCTATAGGTGGCTATAGCTAGAATGAGGTCGTTCAGTTGTTGGCTATAGCCAATTTTGAGCCAAAAGTAAGAGCTGTAAATGACGAAAAATCATACCTATTAGCTCAATTGTCAGAATTTATTGTTCAACTCTTGGCTGTAGCCGGCTATATCCAAATTGGTTAGTGCTCTGGACGTGAAGCTAAAATAGATTGACGTTTGTTTGTTTAGTTTTTAATGTCAAGTAAACAAAAAAGTGTCTGAATTTTATTACTGTGTGGATAGCAAAGGTGAAATTTAATAAGCTCAAAGCGAAATATATTAAAAAAAGACAATAAAAGTCCAGGCTGCAGTGGTGCATCGCAGTTCGATTTTGAATAATTCTTGTGCAGTTCGATTTCTTAATTCAATCCATTCTTTTATTATTATTGCTATTGCAACTAACTTATCTTTTTTATTACTCGACATAATTCTTACAATGAAATTGAAACAATTTATGGAATGACGCAAGTTTGACATTTACTCAAACAAATAAGAGCGCTAGCTACAGTCATTCTGGCTATAGCCGGCTCTACCCAAAAGTTGAACACAGCCTCCAAATGGAAAATTACAAATCTAATTGTCAATCTGGAGCTTAAAATCAAAACCCATACATAATTCATTTGAAAATAAATCCCACAGCCGTTCCCGGTTTTTATACCCTAGATGAAATCTATAGGGGTATACTAAGATTGTCATTCCGTTTGTAACACCTCGAAATAATGATGGTAGAGCAAAATGAATTGGACACCCACGCATAATATTAAAAGTTATTTTGATTTTTGCATGTCCGTCCGTCCGTCTGTCTGTCTGCCTGTGCGCAAGATAACTCGAGAACACGTTCATCTAGAAAGCTGAAATTTTGTACACGGACATTAAAAAAAAAAGTAAAATTAAGTTTGAAAATGAGACAAATCGGGCAACTCCTTCGTGGGGTTACCATACAAAAATTTCGTTTTCCACGATGTATTTGGACACTACCTGAGAACACGTCGACATAGAAAGCTGAAATTTGGTACACTGTGTTTTCATACTAATAGCAAATAACATTTTAAAAATGGGCTAAATCGGGCAACCCCTTCTTTGTGTTGCCATATAAAAATTTTGTGGTTTTTTACATATACTTTGAAAGCGATCAGTCCTAGACATTTTTATTGTACTAAAAACTTCTTCAGAATAAGAAATCCTATAAAATTGGTTATAATTATTTTTTCTGTCCGACGAGCCGTTCTAGAAATATATGCGAGAAACCAATGCAAAAAATCAAAATTGCTCAAATGGGTGACTATACGAACTTTCATACGTGCATTCATCTAGAGGGTATCATAAGAATTGGTCTTGTGAAATATTTTACTTTTGTCAATCTTGCGATATAGCGTGAAATTTTTCAAGTATTAGGTTCAGGGTCACTTGCATTTGCGCTTCAAATGTAATAATTGGGTCAAATTCGGTCAATTATATCAACAAATAGCACAGACAAATTTTAAACTAGAAATCAGAGCTCAACAATAGTTATATGGCACTAATAATATATAACTGATTAACACCACCGTAAAGAAACAAAAACTATAATTTTTAATTTTATCGGAAAATCACTTTTGCTCGCTTTAACTTCTTCTACGGAAATGAGCATTATAGGATCATGATTTCAATAAGTCGGCGGCATTAGTTGTACGCTGGTCAT
The DNA here is from genome assembly GCA_963930735.1 of Dioctria linearis. NCBI lineage: Eukaryota > Metazoa > Arthropoda > Insecta > Diptera > Asilidae > Dioctria > Dioctria linearis. Next base: position 13,056,012 of record OZ005740.1, on the reverse strand, counting down.
ATTGAGACTATTTTGCAACTTGCAATGATGTGTTGAGTTGCTGGACAATCTGAAGCTGCGATTTAGAGTTGTACGTTGGTTATATTGAGACTATTCTGCAACTTGCAACAATATATTGCGTTACTAGACAACCTGAAGCTGATTTATAGTTGTACGTGGGTCATATTGAGATTATTCTGCAACTCACAACGATGTATTAAGTTAAGGCAATCTGAAGTTAATAGTTGTATGTTGGTCACATTGAAACTATTCTGCAACTTGCAACGAATGTATGGAGTTGGTTGGCACGTTGGTTATATTGGAACGATTTCACAAAGTAAGTGAAAGTTTTTATTATTGCAGTGTCTTCATAACTGACTCAAGCAGTTGTAAAATAACTTGCGTATGAACAAAACATACATTGGTTGCAAACTGGTTGCGTGTAATAAAGTTTGTTAACGATGTGCAATATCGTAAAAACTCTTTTTGTCTAGAAACGGTTGCAGATAAATTGATTTCTAATTTGTATGAAATGTTGTGATATTACTACCACAAAATATTGAATCTGGATAATTGTAACTGTAGAGAAACGCTTTGATTTAAACATTCGTAAATTGGACAAGAAATTACCACAATGACACTTTTATTTTTAGTAACATTTTAACGGTCTTGAAATAATTTTCCAATAAACCCAATTACAGCTCTGAAGCAACAACAAAAGATAATATTTCCCTGCAACCGCCGTTGCAAATTGTTGCTTGGGTTCTTTTATTATTATTGCTATTGCAACTAACTTACTTTTATTACTCGACATAATTCTTACAATGAAATTGAAACAATTTATGTAATGACGCAAGTTTGACATTTACTCACACAAATAAGAACGCTAGCTACAGCCATTCTGGCTACAGCCAGCTATAGCCGGCTCTATCCAAAAGATGAACACAGTCTCCAAATGGGAAATTACAAACCTAATTGTCAATCTGAAGCTTAAAATCAAAACCCATACATAATTCATTCGAAAATAAATCCCATAGCCGTTCCCGGTTTTTATATGTATGTAAGTAGATATATGTATAATGTACGGAACATCAATCCTCACATAATATAGCTGCTCAGCGTAACCGATATAAATTACATATGACTGATAATTGAAAAATTTAAACTCAGCAAATTTTGAAAATATTAAATTTATTTTGTAACAAATTCTCGAGAACAATATTAGATTAGCTAAGCAGTCGTGTTGCGCGGATAAAAATTGTATGTAAACAAAACTCTTCTTATCAACAGAGGTCATCAAATTAGTTATATTTGCCTTAATACTAGCATATCGCGCATAGAGATAATACCAATTTAGGAAATTTTTTTTTATAAATTTTCAAGTTTCATTGCTTATTTTATCTAAAGACGAAAAGTCTTGATATATGTACAGAAGGAAATTTATAGCACAGATAAATTTTTAAAAACAAAGTTCCCACCGGCAGTAAGTATGTAAGTAGTTTATCGATATCATTTCCCTGAAATATTCTCCTCTAGTAATGTTGATAAAATTTAATTTTAAAAACAAACATATTTCTGCAACTTATTATGATGGGTTAGTTCAAAGAGAAATCTCCCAGATTTTAAAATAATGTGTTCGTTGGAAGTTTTCTCAAAATTAACACTGTTTCGAACGAGCGACCATCATCATTGGATGCGTTATCAACTTGATAATACTTGCTCGTCTAGCTTCGAATAAATGAGTTCAGTTACGGTGCCTGGCAGTTATTTAGTAAGCCGACCGTGGAATTATATTCTTTCTTCAGCTTGCTTTATCGCTTCGTTTTTATTATAATAAATTGAGCGATCCGGCCAGACCGAGACAGACCATCGCCGCATCGGAATTCAAAAAGTTTTAACTTAATTCGGCTAGAAGAGAAGACTATTTTATTAGCGGTTCCAATCAATTAGTTATCATCTATTTCTCCGTTAGGAAGTTACATATAATAGGTGATCGCGCGTCACGTTATATATGTAGATCGAACGATTTTACGCAGGATCAGTGGTTTTATTGTGATTGATTGCGATTTATTGATAATAGCAGTATACACCTATACCATCAAATTATTAAGTCAAGTTTTACGACAAAAGACCGCAGGAATATCTAGTTTTGAAGAGGATCCAATTTCGCTATGGTTACGAAATTTATCACTCTACTTGCTGCGAGGTGAGTTCTTTAGTGTTTCGCTAGCTTTTATTAATTAGTTCAGTTAAAACTGAATCTTCTCTTGAATATATATGCATTGTGTATGTAGTGACTAGGAAACATCTGATTATCTTGTGAGGTCACTGAAAAAAGCTTTTGCCATGCAACAAGATGATAACTAATTAATCCCATGAAAGTTGTATGTTGTGTGAACGAGACGCGGTAGCAATAGACAGAAAAGCTTCCCTGGTGACGTTACTCGTTCTGTTATTTTTGTTTTTGTTTCTGGTTCAGTGATAAGAGAATATAATTTATGATAATGTTTTTTTTTTGTTGCGGATGTTTAACTTGCTTTTCTGCTCTATTGATGATGTGCAGCTTTTGTTTTGTTTGGTTGGCTATGGCTGTTACCGAAGAACATATATAACATATAAGTTTATATGTTCTTTGCTGTTACCCAACATATTCATTTGAATATGTGCGTTCGTTTAAATGAAGTAGATTGACCGAGCGAAGAACGAAATAATTTAAACGTTGACTACCTTCTAGATTAGATAAATTGGAGATTAATGGAAATTAAAAGACCCCGTCTTGGAAGCTTTTGTTAGTAATTGCTTTAATATTTTACATTTTTTTTTTTAAATAATTTCTACACACACATATGTCAAATTATTATATTCCCAAATTGTTGGAATTTAAGACCTCCAGCTCCATATCTAGCTTATCGAATCTTTTATGTGTTTGTCGTTTAACCTGACTTTTCCAATCTTGTCTTGGATATACCTGCAAAGTTGATAGATGAAGTTGAAGTGGAGTTGAAATTTTAATCTATACATGTTTGGATTCAGAGGTCTAAAAATCTAGTTGTCAATTCGAGCTGAGTTAATCTGATTTCAACTTACACTGCGTATATCGGCTTACTGCAGAAACAAGATAACTCCGTTTTTTTAGTTTCGAGAAAATGTAGATTCACGTTTTCAAGAATATGTTACAATTGGACTATATATATATTTTTTAAATTGGACATATTTTTGACACAAGCGAATCTACCCTTTATACAGGTGTCCCGTATGTGGTGTAACACCCGAAGGCTATGGTTCCGTCATGCATAGTTAAGCATAAAATTTTATAGGTGTTGGTGGTGGTGTGGGAGGGGAGAATCCCAGCGATTTTCGAGATAACGAGACTTAAGTGCTGATTACATAGCGCCCGTTCCATTCCGTCACGTAAAGCTGTCAAATTTGAACTTACCCAATGCTATGTAATTGCTCACATTGTCAGAAACGGATCGGAACGGGACGGAGAAGTTGAGCAAATTTCAATTTTGACGGAAGACATAACCTCCAAAATTCGGAATTCGTTTACATTTGCTGGCTGTGATTCTTTTGATCGAATTTAAATTAAATAACTTAACTTATAATTTAAAAGTGAGTGATTTATATATACATATATAAAATGGACAAAATGGGTAAAATCATATACCTATGATAAAAATTAGTGCTCACACCTTGGGATAAAATGTTGTAATACGATAATGCCAATCTGCATTCGAAATCTTTGTGGGCTTTGAGACTTTTGTTAATTGTGACTTTTGTTTTTTTCATCCTTTGGTATGTTGCTACGAAATACTCAGAAATATACCTACCTTTCCATGTTTAGTGGTTTTACCCACCGCCTTCTCCTTCTGACACCCCAAAATTTTTTATTTTCAATGTAGAAATTGAAATAAGGCAAATAAATCCTCCTGATACCATTTCACAAACTTCTTTAAAACCAAAGTGAAGATAACAGTCAAATAACGTGACGGCCCGGGGCGTTGTTATCGCTTCATAGTTGAGTCGAAACGGCCCGAAACTTCTGAACGTCACACCGTATGATAATGATTTAAGGCTGAAACACAATTGGAGCGTTTCGAGCAGCTTTATCGCCAGCTTTCTGCTAAACTCGAAAGCCGAATTGAACACAATTGATGTTTTTGACATTTGCAGCTTTAACTTGTTTATGGTGAGAACTTTTATTCATAAGTGGCATTAAAGAAAGATAGAAATGCATCCGATTTTCCAAAATTACGAGAAATTCATGCTTTTTTTAATAGTTTTTGAGATGTACCAGTTATATGCAAAAATAATACCGAGTTTTTTTTATATTCCACAGAAACTGCTTATCTTTTACTAACTCTATAAGTTTTCTTCCATTTTAACATTTTGGGGCTGTTTACTTCTTAAATATGTCAACAGAAGCCATTCTCATTTAATATTCGACATTCGCTCAGTTGGCAGCATTAAAAATTCCCTCAAGCGGCAGTCATTGGGCTTGAAATTTGCAATTTGATCAAATCTCAAGCCAGCTTGAAGCTGGCAAAAAAGTTAAAGCTCCAATTGTGTGCTTCTACATTGATTTACATAGTCAACAAATCTCAAGCTGGCTGAAACGCTCCAATTGTGTTTCAGGCTTTAAAATTTGTTAGATTGACAATCGTTAGACCTTTCCAATAATTTATATATATATATATATATAATAGTTTCCCTCTTCCGCTCCTCCCAACCGGTTTGAAGTTATGGATCAGTAAAATTTCGGAATTTTATCTTGTTTTTTCTTTATTTAACTGCTAATTTTTTTTTAAAAAACATGTCTTTAACACCAATTTTTCATATTGCTTTTTTGCACTTTTTCTTGAACATAACCAGCGAAAATGGCTTAAAAAGCTCAATCCCAAGAGATAATTGCCTATACTTTCTGACAGTTATTGAACTTTTTCGCTGGATATGCTTAAGGAAAGTGCAAAAAATGCAGAAAGGATAACATTTTGGGTATAGAGTGTGATAGGCCATTTTACAGCGAAAAATTGATGTTGCTGATGTGTTTTTGGTAAAAATAGTAGTAAAAAAAAAAAAAAATAAGATAAAATTCCGAAATTTTGTTGAGCCATAACTTCAAGTAGCGGAGGGGAGGAGGGAAAAAGTTTGTAGAACATTGTAAAGCTCTAACGATCAACGTCAATCTAACAAATTCAAATATCATTATCATAGAGTGTAACGCTCAGAAGTTACAGCGTGATCTATAAAAACATACGCAAATATTTTTAAGTCCCGTTAACTCCGAAACCATTAGGATTTAACCCCCCCCCCCCCCCCCCCCCGCCCCATACAATTTTGCTTGTCTAAGTATGACCTATCCATAACCTTCGAAAGCCAGACCGCTCACGGGACACTGTATAATAGGACACAGGCGGCATAGGTGCATATGACTCAAAAGTACAGTCAATGAAGTTATTGCAGTAAGCCGACGATTTTACATACATAGCCTAGGCATACCCAGTTTCGAACCGGAGCATGGGCAGCATACAAATTCTTCTGGAAGGAAATAGCTTCGGCCATTTTGAAAGTGTGACTCCCTTCAGGGCCAATGTGTGGTGCCCTTTGTGTTGTTGCTTTTGTACATCTTCGGGGTTTCGTTTTTTTTATCAGTGGCAGTCAGGTTTTTTTTTTTAGACCAAGGTGTTAGCGTACCGTCTTGATACAGCTGTCACGGAGTGAGCTGTCAAACAGGACTTCATGTCCTCCTGTCCTCAATCCTTTCCTTAGAACCATAACATTCATCGGACGGCTGTTTAATTCTTTACCTGTGATTTGAGGTGATAATATTATAATTAAATTCTCATTACGTGCTGTGAATTTGTGATACAGTTATTATTTATATAAAAAACTGTAACTTAATTGAACACGCACATAATTAAACTCGATAATCATATAAGGAACTACTACGGAGCAAGATTATTCTGATGGCATGTCTAGGCACAAAGTCAGCAAAATGCATCTGTCTCGTGCTGAAATGTGTACGATAGCCCGAAGGAAGAGCTTTGTTTTACTAAATAATTATAAATATGGCATTAAACTATCTACTGTCCTTTACGTTTATTTCAATCTGTTAAAAGAAGATTTTCTGCTTCTTCTTCGCTTCTATTCCTTTTTTTGCTCTTTTCATAAACCACGGTTTTAAGACAGAAAACTCAGAAGGCTGAAAGGATATTAAAATCATTTGGAGATTATCTGGGTGGGATTGACTGTTTGACCAGACATACATAGGTACGTGAAAATCTGCAAATCTGAAAATTTTCAATATGACATCCCTACTAAGGAAGCAGTTCGATTTTGCTCATTTTTGAGCATTTGTTCTACATATTCATGAAAATATTAGGGGCTTTCGGCAAGCACTGTCTTAGTCAGACAACTGAGACAAAACTTTGAGCAACCGTCTCAGTTGTCTCAGTTCAAACCAATCAGCTGATTTACAAATTTTGACATTTATATAATTTTGACCACAGAATTGGTAGTAATAAATAGAGGAAAGTCTTATTAGTTTATTCAAATAGCTCACTAAATTTCAATTAGTAATTAAAATCACACGAAACTGAGTCAACTGAGACAAGAAAATTCAGTTTCACTTGTCTCAGTTGCTCAGTAGTTGCGTTCGAATTTTGTAGCTCAATATGGAACTAAGGCAGTTAACCAGTCTCAATGAGCCAACTGAGAATATCTTACTTGTCTCACTGAGAATGTGATTGCCGGAAGCGCCTATTATAATAAATGAAAATCAAAAGTTTTGTCAGTGTTGCCATAACACTAAATAAAAAGTTATCCGATTTTACTCCTTTATAAACTTGGTCTTATATTTTTCACAAAATTATTTTGTATAAAATTTCAGCTGGCTAGGTCAATGCGTTCTATCTCGAGTCTAGTATTGTGCGGACAGATAGATAGACGAACGTACATATTCGAAAATTCGAAATCCTTTTTAAAATTATAGTTGCGATTATTTCTTGTTGTTACAAATGGCGACAAACTTATATAGACAGAAAATTTGTGGATCAGAGAGTGAGAAATTCCCGGTCACTATTCAAACAGAAGACTGTGTCGAAAGGTTTTTCTTTTAAATATCAAATTCAAAATGATAATTGAATTTATTTTAATTAACAAAAAAGGTACAAAGGTATGCCCCCCATATTATTTTCCACTCTGCTGTTATGAAAATGAAAAAAATTTAAGCTCTTTTTCGTTTGAAATTTGTTGCAGTTCTATAAAGCTTTTAACTGTAAACTTTTTAGCTAATATATAATTATTATCGAAAGCTTAATTTCCACAAATTTATTTAGACAACAGCTTTTTGCTCTGGCTTAATAATTTTAATCAATTCTATCAAAATTGTTCATCATAGACTCAAAATCGTAATATTTTCGTTAAGTTTATTTATAAGCTTTTTGTGTTGTGAGTTTTTGAAAAATTTTGAATGAGCCAAATTAGAATTGATAACTGCCAGCCATGAACGAACAATTTGTTGAATTCTAAAAATAAACTGTTTTAGGTCTTATTTCTGTAATTAATTTTCAATGTAGACGATACAAAAATTAAAGTAGGTACTTACAATCCTCTATCTTCCGGTCGCTGAAATTGCAGTCGCATTGGTTTTCTTAAAAAGTGATATATGTCATACAATTGGAAGTAGCATTTTTTATAGAGGGGCTTTACTTTTAGTAGTTAAAGTTCTCTTCGGATCCGGCAAATAGAAAAATATTGCATAAACCACGGCTCAGAAGATTATATCACAATGGCAGGGGCAGCTGCTCCATAGAGTTGATTGAACAATAAAAAAAGGCATCAGACTAAGAGAAAAGTTATTATTTCTCAAAGACCATTTTTAAAAGAGACTCTAGATGAGTATCCATAAATATATCCCTCTGAAAATGTACAAGTCATATTTTTAAGGTTTTTTTTGCATTTACTAACTCAGTTCCTCAGACGGTAAAAAACGGTTTTTATATCCCGAAGTTCTATCAGTGTACGATTTTGAGCACAAACTTACCCACTACCGCTGTGGAATAGGCCATTCAGTACGCTTCAAAAAGTGAAGATCTGGTTGAGGAGCAGTATGTGAGAGGGGTTATTTTGCCTGATTAGCGTGCTTCGAAATTTTCTTAAAGAAAATAGAAAATCGGGTGAAGGTCGAAATGAGATTTTTAGACAAATTTTCATCAAACCCGTGAAAGTTGTTATTAGTGTAAAAATTAAACCTTTTTAAGCAAAAAATAATATGAATATAATAATAATAATGAAATGTTATTTATGGTTACTAATAATCTTGTTTTCAAATCCTTTTTTTTTTTACATACATGTGGTATGTACATCTTTTGATTTGGTTTGAGCTATCTCCACCTAGTTCAGAGCTTGGGTACGCCGAGCCGTTTCTACATCGTGCTTTTCCATGCTCATCAGTGATAAAACCTAACTACAATAGCCATGAGGCAGCATATGTATGATCGTCCCTAACGACATCGGGGCCCAGGGCACTTTGGAATATGGAGAAGGGGGGGGGCGCTTATAACAGAAATTCTTTTCTAAACTACTTTGCGCTATCAACAGGAATAATAACGTAAAAGACAATCGCATACACAATACGGGAAACACATCGATTGCAAGTTCAAAGATGGATTTTCAGTCCCGAGAAGACAACGTAAAGTGGAGATAGGAGGAATCCCCGTCCGAATGTCATATTTTGAGTAAAGGGAAAGTCGCGATCGTACGAATCAGTTTAGTTGTTTTCCAATCAAATATTTATTGAAATAACTTTAGCCAGACAGAGTTACCAGTATTATGTTAACATGGACAATACTAGAAAAAAGTTACGCTTATTATACCAAATAGAGTTTGGTTACTGAAAGTAGACCATGAAAATATACGGGAAAATTAAATAAATTCTGGGGCTGCAAACCTTGTCAACAATGACAATGACGTTGTTTTATATGTTATTGCACGAAAGTTTGTTGCCATGTATTATAGAATTTCAAATAATCCCCATTGTCTACTTTTAGTAGCTAATATCTAACAGCTAAACTAACTTGTTATATGTTGAAAAATTGGTCATCAGTTGATCTACTATTACAAGGGCCGGGGATCCCCATGGATCATGGAGTCCTGGGCGCAGCGGTCCCATTCGTAAAGATGGGACTCCGATAGGTATACTCAGAAAATTTCAGGCCACAGCACAATAACAAAGCACCAAAGGAGAAGGCATAAAACACTGTCTTGAGGACAGCTTGCATAAAATTCCATAGATCCTGTTTAGGCGGGTCAGTATAAGGTGCGCTTTGAGGTGCCTCAAAATGCCCTTCATGATTGCATCAGTCAACTTGCTGCCCTCGCTGCCTTCAGTCCATGGAACAAATACATCAACAAATCATGTAAAGTAACAGCTACACACTGCAATGCTTGAAACTGGAATGATCACTTGACTCATAATCTCGAATAAAAATACGTACTGCGCAAAAGTTGCCTGTGCTGCCTAAGAAATTATAGGTTGCACTTCATTCCTGCCCCCGACCAGCATCCTACCTACAATTTCGTGCGGCAGAGGTAGCATACTGACCCATCTAAACAGGGTCTTAGAGAGTATGCGCTTCCAAGGAGGATTTACAATTATAATTTGTGCGACCTATCTACATTGAGTCCATTATTGACCCCAGTTTAGACGGATCAGTATGCTACCTCTGCCGCACGAAAACTTGTTGGTAAGATAGTGGTTGGAAGCAGCAATGAAGCTTCACCCTACTTACAGACTTCGTGCGGCAGAGGCAGCATACTGACCCGTCTAAACTAGGTCATACGGTGTAAAATGATGACAAAAATTTCAATAATAAAATCACTCTCAAAATTTGAGCACCATTATAAAAGTCATTGATCTATAAACGGGGACTGGGACTGCCTATTTCAAAAGGAGGAGATTCTCAATTCGATAGAATTTAATATTTTTTTCTAGCAACATTTCTTTGACCGTCGTTCGCTATATTTATTGCAGGGTTACATACATATGTATGTAAATAATAAATAACTAACAAGGAGGCGGTATGTTTACTGTCAGAAACGTCAAAGCAAGTCCAACTAAGTTCAATCTGACTGTCAGTGAGTGACTTATTCACACGTACACTGTATTCGTTCGATATCCCCACTTCTTTATTCAATGTATGAATCTTGTCGACCATTATTGAAGCCGGAAAGGCGTCTTGCTTTGTTGTTGTTTTCCATGTCGTCACCACATTACGCGATATCATATCGAGTATATTTTATTTTCTGTGTATCATCGATAATTATCAACTCTATTTTTGAATTCCATATTTCAAAGACCTCTTTCAACCCAACGGAAACGATACAGAGAGAGAAATATGAAAAATTTGTTTAATTTTTGAAATTAGAAGGATCGTAGAATGGTATATGAGTAAAGCGAGGCAATGAGAGGGAAAATATTTCTGAATGAAAAAGTTATAGAGTGTCAGAAAGGAAAAGGCACATTTTTTTTTAATAATTCGATTTCCTCTAAGTGACTTGTCTATGAGCATAGAACTAGATGTCGCATGCAGTACCCAAAAAGTATACAAAATTTATATGGCTGTGTGGTCCATTCCGGAATGGACCACAACATTTGAAATGGTGTATACGTCGAGTGATTCATATTTTTTCGTATCTGAAGTGTTGCGGAAGTCGACCAAATGTATTCAAAACTACTATTATGAAAACATTTGCTTATGGTGCATTTCAGAATGCTCTCCATATCCATTTTACAATCTGTATACTCAGCTCTAGTATGCCATGCGACATCTAGTTCTTGTGCCATCTATGCTATGAGCAGTGGCGTAGATAAGAATTCAGGTGCCCACCCGCGAAATTTATAAGGGCCTTTCTAAATATACATTTAGAAGTGGAAGGCACAATTTGTAACTCTTCAGGTATAGTCGATACTGTATTTTATAGATCGCAAAAAAATCCATAATTGAGGGCAAAACGTTGTGGAATATATAAATATTTCAAGTTAAGTATGGATATATGAATGTATTAATACAAAAATACATATTATACTTATACATATATAAATCTTATATCTGATAGATAATATTATAAAGAATATTTGGTTTGAATTTTATCGAAATCGGTTGAGCAGATCTTGGGATACATATCTTGTACACCAGTTTGAAAAAGGTAGTTTCGGAAAAAATCCCATAAGAAAAAACTAGCTAGTCCCTGCCGCGCTCACTTCTAATTGCTATAATTTAGGAGATAATTTGAATTTTGAAATGGTTTAACGCTCACCATATTCCTAAAAGTATGATTAATTTATCTAGCAAAAAAAATTTAGATTTTTTGAAAATCTCAAGGTGATGTAACCCCTTAAGCAATAAGCATTCATTTTTTTAGAAAATGTATAGAAAATCTTAGGGCAGAATTTTAATTTACACTTGGTTTCCGATAGGAGGTATTTTCAGATTCTGAGTCAGTCTCCAATAATATGCATAGAAATTTTAAAGAAAAAATGTCTAAGAAAAATTTGAGGGTTTCTCTCAGGTCAAGGCATCGTTAGTTTAATATTGGAATTGGAGGACCCATTCATCTACATACTAGGTATAGTAAGGGCTCATGATGAACTCATCAATGAAATCATCACATCATTTTTACTAGGGAAGTATCCCTACTTGCCTAGTATACCTACTTCCCTAGTAAAAATTATGTGATGATTTCATTGATGAGTTCATCATGAGCCCTTAGATGAAAGTTATGATGAAATCTGTTCTACATTCGGGACTGAACTCATTATATACTTTTTTTTTCAACATAATGAGCTTTTTCATGATCATTCGATAAGCAGTTTCATGAGTTGTTACTTTGTTTTCTTGTTGACTTAATGAAAATACTACCTAAAATACATTCATCAATCAATATACCTATGTTGAAATAATGGAAATGCTCACTGCCTTTATCATCAATAAATTCATAGAATTATAATATCGCACGATCATTTAATTTTACATCTTTATGTTCTGATTTTGCATACATTTCCGATTATGATTTTAATACATTTTTTTCTATTAAAACTAACCAGAAAATAAATTTATAAATTACCTATTAAATATTAAAAATGCTATCAGGTTACACAATTCACTTCACTACACTTTACACACTTTTTCTTAAATGAATGCTATTTTCAATTCAGCGATCAGAGGGGTCTCATCAGTATGGTTATCTCTGATCGCCTACCATAGAAGTTCAATGATGTACTTAAATGCATTTTGTAAATTTATTGAGAAATCTACTTCGTATTTTCAATTATGCATTACGCGTCAAAAGTAAAAACTTCACTGTTTTTCAATCAATACAAAACACCATTCATCATAATTTCGTGGAAATGCACATGAATTTGTAATATGAAAACGTTCATGGTCTGCTCATCGAAAGGCTGAGGGTATGCTCATCAAAAGGCTCATCGGAATGCATCAGAAAACTTTACCCGCATTCAAAAGCAAAGAGCTTTTCACATGTATGCGCAATTTCCAGATGCCACAGAGCTAGTTTACATGGAATTCCCCCGAGCGGGGAAGAGAGATTTCGGAACCGATGAGCATTTTTTATTAGGCTTCAATCGTATACTACAAACATATTATATCTCCCACGAAAAGAATTCAATCAGGATATTTTAAAGAAAATAAAATAAAATCCTCCGAGAAATTGCAAATGTTTTAATGCCTGAGAGGTGGTCAAACGGGCTCTGCTAAAAAATCCCAAGAAGCAATTATGGAATTCTTTGAAAATTTCAGTTACCAGTTTGGGGCCCTTAAATTTCAGCAGGCGGGTTATGCGGTCAGTGTAGCCAGAAAACCTCTTGGAAAATGTGCTATTTTGGTATTTTGATTGTGCTAAAAAAGTGCCTTTTTCGAGAAAATGGTGCTGAAAAAATGCCGCCATTTTTCTTTTCTTTAAAATGTTTACTTTTTTTATGTAAAAGTTTTAACATCGCATGCAAATGCGTTCGTAAAAAGAGAATAATGCAATAAACTCTTATTCAACCAAATCCGAATACACTTTGTCTATCAAAATTGTTCGAATTACCTACGGTTGGGAAGGGGTTTGTTATATGTTAGTCTGCATCAAGACTTTCTGTCACAACATTGTAACGGACAAACTTTCTAAGAACATTTTTGCAAACAATTTTAAGTCTATTTTACATGAGGGAATATTTCAGAGATTATTGCAAGACCTCGGCAAGAATGTGCAAAAGTCTTTTAGGTTGAGGCAACTAGCCGTATAACTGATAAACATTTACGAGATATTTATGTTATTTTAACATTATAAAAATTTAAAAATACTTACTATTTTATAATTTTTTATTATATTACCTAACATTAAAAGTAAAGCATTTTCTCTTCAGAGGAAAAAATTATAAAATATAATGAAGTTAAATAAAAAATATACCTACATTCAATATAAAAATCTCAAAAGCCTAATTATAGCATAAATTTAACAAATTTAGCTTTATTACTTTACTATTTTCTTCAAACATTAAAAAACAATTCGTGTTTGTTAAGTTCGGATGTTCAGATTAAATTGTGGGACATACATACGATCAGTACGTTTACATGACTACTTGAAGTATACTTCACGTAGAGATCAAGTAATCAAAATATCATGTAAACGCGCATTGATTTCAAGTATACTTTGCTCAATTTACTTGAAAAAATTCAAGAAAAAACTTCATGTATAAACGCAACTGGCGTACTTGAACCTTTTACATGTATGCGAGTTATAAAAATGGCATAGAGGAACAAAAAGAAGATTGTTGTTGACAAATCAGGTTGTAAATTTTGGTAAATTTCAAGAAAATTTCAAGTAAAGTAATTGGAATTAATTCAAGAAAAACAATACTTGAGTTTGAAGTGGATTTCAAGTCAAGTACTCAAGTGTTCATAATATATAATAATTACTTGAAAAATTTCAGTAGATACCTAACTCAGATTCGTCATCCACATTTGTTGGTCTTATTATATTTGTAAACAGATAAAAAAACTCATATTATTTATGACTTCTTCAGTTAAGCCTAGTATCGAGTTCTAGTAAAATGTGACATTTCCATAAAAATTTTAGTGCTGGTAAAATCGCAAGCAACAATTTTACTGATGGTTTTACCGGTACAGTACGGAGTTTGCCGCTAAAAACTGAAGATTCCATCTTCATAAAATAGATGGCACTATATATTCTCCACACATTTTACTAGGCTTTTTAATGCAGGAAGCATTAAATTACTGGTAAAATTTTGACATTCCTATTTCTGTGAAAAATGAATTATTTTGTTTTCTCCAAAGTAACATCTGTCAAAATTTTACCAGCGATTTTAATGTGAATTATTTGAAGACCGCGTTAAATTTTACTTTGACCGAACTCGATACTAGGCTTTATAGTCAAAATTGAATTTAAAAGTTTAAGATCCATTTTATTTCTTAATTTCGTCTCAACAACATTCATTTGACTAAAGATGCGCTCTACCTTTTCACTTGAAAATGGGAAAAATAAATATTTGATAGAAAATTACGCCAATTTTTTGTAAGGCTTATTACAACAAAAAACCTGCATCCTAAACTTTATGGAATCAGTATTTTCATCCCAATCAAATCAGAAAATATTCTTATACCTACATATTGATTAATTATTTTCAAATTACGAGTATCTTCCATACAATCACAGATTCTTGTTCAACTAATGGTCTTTCACATTTTCCTTTATTTTTTTTATTTTTTATATTTTTAATACAAAAACATCGAATTTGCTCAGACTGACAAAAGCAATGATCATTCATTCGTAATTGATTTTTTCAATAATCAAGTTTTTCAATTTTTATATGTAATTGACAGCACATTTTTAATAATTAAAATTCAAACTCAAAGGTAAAGCGATTTTTGAAAAATTCAATTACGAACGAATGATCATTGATTTTGCCCGTCTGCCTAGGGTAGACAAACGTTAGCGTAGTTGATGCGTTAGCACAATTGAATTTAACATATAAACTATATCTTATAAACACTCTTAATCGCTAACTAACACAAAGCGTAGAAATTAGATAAAAAATAAATATGCTTTTGTTAAACTTCGAAATTTGAAATTTGAAAAACTTAATTACATAAGAAGTTCACTGCATTAATGGAATGGACACAAAAACAGCCAGAGAAAGAAATGTGCTAAAATAATGCCATATATATATAATATGCGAAAAAAATGCCGGCATAATTTTCTTTTAAAATTGTGATAATCGTAGGAGAAATGTCCTAAAATAGCACAAAAAATGCCGGTCTGGCATCACTGTATGCGGTGCCTTATCTATGTCACTGGCTATGAGTAATTTGCAAGCATTTTATTAATTTTTGTACTCCACTTTTATTGCTGCTTTTGAAGAAAATATTTTTGCTTTAAATTTTATACAATTTTTTTCTCTCTAGGAATAGAGAAATGTTACAACAAAAACAATTTGATTTCTTTTTAAAGCAATTTTTATCGACAAAATAATGTAAAACCACCCAAAACCGGTCAGCTCAGTTGCTTTTAAAGGCGCATATTTCGCTTTCATTTTATCAATTTTTTTTCCTTAACAAATAATAATTTAAAACAAAAACTATAATTTGCATTACAACTTAACAATTTGTGATATTTTTTTTATGTTCTGTTTTTGAATTCATTCTTTACCTGAAATTCTTAAATTTCATAGATAAACCAGAAATATGCGTGACATTTAAATTTTTATATCTCGTCTGAAAATAGCTCTCCATGTGGGGTGATTGCTTGCAGGCACGTTATCATTCACACAATAATTATTGCTTTCATCATCTTATCAGAAGTGCTTAGAATCAAGGTTAAATGCGATTATAGAAGACATAAAATTTGTTATTTTCAAAGTTTTTACATTTTTTTTTGGGGGTGACTATGGAAAATAATTATGTAACGACAATAATTAATAATACATATACAAATATATATAGGTATCTACATATGTATGTATATGATTTAGATAATAGAGATAACACAATAATTGAGTTAAAATAAATAAAATATGATAAATACAAAAAAAAACAAACACTTTAACTTATTTAAGTATGCTTCAAGTTCAAGTTCAGGATACTGTTACTAACTATGTACTGAAAATTTTCTACTTGGAGATATTTGGTGAATTCTTTGAAAATGTTGTGAAATTCTTCTTTCACTCGTAATAGGCGTTCTTGTAGGCTCATTCAAGTTTGTAAAAGTTGGAACAGTTCTAAGGAGTCTTAAGTAAATTTTTTGTCTCCAAAAAACAATGTTCAATTGCAGTTCTTGATTTATAAAAACTGATGATTATCAACTGCGATCCAATCAATAAATTGGCGTAACCGTTGGTTCTTTATACCATCAGCTAATCTTACCGACCGAAAACACTTACCTACGGTAGTAGATTCCAAGTTCTAATTAAGGTAGAATATGAAGTTAAGACCAATTACACTAATTGAATTGAATTACTCTGTCCACTAGCTATTGAAACAGAAAATGCCAAATCGATCTTTTTCTTCTTATTGTCAATGAAACTCGCTTAAAACTCTCGTGGTATAGATTTTAGATAAGGATGTGGATAATTTGTTTTTTAATTGATTAAAAATTATTTATAAAAATAATTGGACCGGACAATGGCCTCATAAGACTCTCCCCTAATTTTCGAGTTAGAGCTTAACAATATTAATAATTTCGAAAGAAATTCATCCAATACCAATATCAAACCTCTTAGTATCTTACCCTTTTTATACCCTAGATGAAATCTAAGGGGTATACTAAGTTTGTCATTCCGTTTGTAACACCTCGAAATAATGATGGTAGAGCAAAATGGATTGGACACCCATTCATAATATTAAAAGTTATTTTGATTTTTGCATGTCCGTCTGTCCGTCCGTCCGTCCGTCCGTCCGTCCGTCCGTCCGTGCGCACGATAACTCGAGAACGCGTATACTTAGAGAGCTGAAATTTTGTACATGTACTTTAAAAAAAAAAGTAAAATTAGGTTCGAAAATGAGACAAATCGGGCAACTCCTTCGTAAGGTTGCCATATAAAAATTTCGTTTTCCGCTATATATTTGGACACTGCCTGAGAACACGTCGACGTAGAGAGCTGAAATTTCGTACATGATGTTTTTACTAGCAATTAAAATGTCTAAAATGGACTAAATCGGGCAACTCCTTCTTGGTGTTGCCATATAAAAATTTAGGTTTTTTACGTATACTTTGAAAACGATAAATCCAAGAGATTTTTATTGTACTAAAAACCTCTGCAGAATACGAAATCCTATAAAATTGATTATAATCATTTTTTCTGTGCGACAAACCGTTCTAGAAATATATGCGAAAAACAACTTCAAAATCAAACTTGAATAGATCGGTGACAATACGAAATTTAATACGGGCATTCATCTAGGGTATCATAAGAATTGGTCTTAGACCAATTCTAGCTTTTTTACTTGTTATCTAAAGTAATTGAGAAAATTATATTTGCCCAGATAAATAGATACATTGCATATCCTAATTTACTAAATGAGGAACAATCAGGCTTTAGAGCTGAGCATAGATGTATTACTGCTTTTCTTAAAATAACCAATGATATACGGATTGCTATTGATGGGGATGAGTTCTCCATCTTAGTGCTCTTGGCACTTGATTCGGTAAATCATAGCAAGCTACACAGTAAAAAAAAATTCCTAAAGTGAATGACAACAATTTGTGCTACACAGGTTTAGGCATTTGTCGATAAGATTAGGGAAACCTCCACCTTGGAAAACTAAGATTAGGTTTTTATCCCTAATATGTAGGTAAGGTTTTTTCCCTCAAATATAGGGAATTTTGGTTTTCCCTACCTAAAATTTGGGGAATATTCCCTAAAAATTTTCATATTTTTCTTTATATTTTTCCCTAAAATATATGGAATTTTAAATTATTGTTTTGTTTGTTTTTCCCTAAAATGTAGGGACTATTCCCTAAAATTTAGAGAATATGTCCTAAAATGTAGGGAAGTATGGAAGTTGTATTGGTGCAGATGGGCACGCTTAAACAAAATATTGAAAAGCAATATATGACTTCTTTTCAAAAACAATGTGTGAATTATATCAATAAAAATATGTTTCCATTAAAAATGCAGCATAATACCTAATTTATTCAATGCTCTCTTCCTCATATCCAAAAGAGCTAACATTTCGGTAATTTTTCGTACTTATAGGTTTTCTAATGCCAAATATGTACCTAAATTCATTGAATGTTCCATTGATTTGGGGAAATTAAACTGATTTTCCCTTTCTATCAGAGAAAATTACATTTATTTTTTAGTGAAAAACATGTCTTAAATTTAGGGGATAGTCCTAATATTTTTACAGTGTATCTAGAAAACTGATAATGCAATTTAATTTCTCTACCAAGGGTGCAAACTTTATCGGCAGTTACTTGAGGGATCGGTATCAATCTGTGTATTCTAAAAATTTATATTCCACTTTTCAACTGGTTTTTTTCAGGAATACCGCAAGGGTCTATCTGGGGTCCTCTGTTGTTCTCTCTTTTCATCAATGATTTATTTCATTGTGTTAAGTACCTACAGCAAACTGCACCTTTATGCTGATGATGTCAAATGTACATCTCAAGACCAATTGTATTTCTATTCTATTTATTTGTGGCCCATTGGTCGACCAACAACGGGCTTTCACTAAACCCTAGCAAATCGCCTTGTCTTCCTATCTACAACTCTTTGTATGACAAATGTGATATACCACACCTTTTTTCTTGACAGCTCCCCGCTCCGTTTTGTGAATTCGGTCACCAATCTTGGGGTCAAGCTAAATAGACAGTTAAGTTGTTGTGATCACGTCAAACTGATGCTCTCTAAGATCCATGGCGGATTACGCAGACCGTGGCTATCTGCAGGATTACTGTCAACAAATATCCGCTTGAAACTCGTAAACTCGTATTACTCCATTTTACCTATGGAAGTTTTATATATCCCAAACTTGATAGCGTATGCGCGCATTCTTCGACTGGTGAGGCCTCTTATTTTGTCCAGGTCGCTCGAATGTGGAACTCCATTCCCGTTCGTGTCCAGAGGGCCGGCTTTACCTCTATCTTCAGGCGTCTAATTTGTGACTTAAATCTTTGATACTTTAGTAATATACTCTTGTTGTTCTACTTGGTGGTGTCAGGTTGTGATAATGCATAAATGAATTCGAATGAATGAAATCAGGGAAATTCAATAAAATTTAATTAAATAATTAACAATTTTTGTTCTCTTTCTCTAATTTTTGCTTTTCTGTTATTTTTTCATCTCTTATTTTTCTTTTTCTTGTTTTCAAATTGTTAACTTACTCTTTTTAATACCTTTCGTTTAAATAAGTTAGTTTTAGTTCATATGTAGTTTTTCTCCCTCTCATATAATGTACTAGGTTAAGATCTCAGATCTTTTGTACTTTACCGTACCTAATAAATAAATTGAATTGAATTGAAATGAATATGTCACACTTGAACCCTAACAAGACTAAATGCTTAATTATATACAAATAAATCTTAGATACTTCTTATTTCTCACCTATCGTAATCAATGGAACGCAAATTCCAATTGTCGATTCCGTTTCTAACTTGGCAAGTCAATGTTCAATAGAACTCTTTTCTGGGCCCATCATATTAATGCTCTAATTAGAAAAGTACATTATTATTATTATTATTTGCTCTACATAATTAAGCCCAATGGACTTATAGATGTAAAAACTGTTTAAATAAAAATAGCTTAATCTAACTCTACAACTAATAGTATAATATAAAAATAATAAGTAAGTAAAATTATAAAGAGGAAAAAAATTCATTTAAAATTAACTTACACTAGACGTCATATATGTGTAAATTAAAAAGGAAGGAAATTTTAAAGAGAAAAAAAACCAATACATTCTTGAACCCTATACCAACGTCTCTTTCTCTTCGCAATATCAAACGTAAGCTATTCCAGGTTCTGACAGTCCCAGAAAAATACTGTGACGGAGAAGTTAGCACCAGATACAGATAGACTTACAATACATGTATATTGGTAGAAACGCACTTTTTCAAATAAGTAAGAAATATGATCAAATGGTCAGAAATATTATCAAAACACTTTAAATTATAAATATACCGAGCAACGGAGTTCTATGCAATATTTAACTTACGTAAGGAAACAGAATTACACTTGGACCAAATTTCGCTGGTACATATAAGTAAAAATTGGTACTATTAGTGACTTAGCCAGCCTCATCCTAGTGGAAAGTGAAGTATAAGAGGCCGAGACAGAAAGATTACGCAGAGATCCATATACTTTAGAGATAACATTAGATGCCGGAGTGGACCAAGAAAGTGTGTTGTTGATAATGATTCCTAGATTCAATACTTTTTCGCGATAAGGTAAGATGATCCTATAGAATGCAATACGAGTCATTGACGAAGTATCCAATCTACACCTATAGATTAAAATTGCATTAGATTTGATAGGATTCAAATGAAGCTTATTCGGTATACACCACTCATATATTAAGAAGAGGTCGTTGTTAAGGCGATCGACAGCATCTTCAATTAAGCCCCCTGCCCTTGATATGTAAATTTGTAAGTCATCAGCATATAGGTGTTATTGATCATTGATAATATCATTCGGCAGATCATTTATAAATAGCGAAAATAATAGTGGACCCAGTATCGAGCCTTGAGGTACCCCACACGTATTTGGTAAAAA
The DNA here is from genome assembly GCA_963930735.1 of Dioctria linearis. Lineage (NCBI taxonomy): Eukaryota > Metazoa > Arthropoda > Insecta > Diptera > Asilidae > Dioctria > Dioctria linearis. The sequence goes on along the minus strand of OZ005740.1, from coordinate 13,035,239 downwards.
GGTTGCGGAATTTCCACTATAAGTGACTTGCTGACTGCGACCACAAAGATATAACTGAATGAGATTGAATGTCGAACTTGTAAAACGAAAATTAGTTATTAATTTGTTGATAAGCAGAGAGTGATCTATAGAATCAAATGCTTTTCAAAAGTCCAACAGAACGAGAACAATTATCATGTCACTATCTAATGCCAAACAAAAATCATAAGTGATCTTCAGTAGAGCAGTTTCATAGCTGTGCTTGCACCGGAAACCAGACTGAAACTTATTCAAATAGTTATGACTTTCGCAATAATCCACAATTTGCAAACGAAGGAGTTTTTCGAGAATCTTGGACAAGAACGGTAGTATCGCAATAGGTCGGTATTCGGTGGCGCTCGATTGAGACTTTCTTGGGATGGGAATAATCTTAGCCAACTTCCAGGAGGAGGGAAAATAAGAACGAAAAATAACATTGTTTAGAATATGCGTTAAAGATGGCAATATTATTGGTATAAGCAATTTTATAAACTTAAGATGTATGTCACCAATGCCTAGTGAGTTTGATTTTATTGATAATAAACCTGCGTTAAATACTTCCTTCTGCGTGACGAAAGCAAAAGAAAATGTATTATTGGTAGCTGCCGTGGGGCTATATCTCACGACAGAAGGTATATGGTGGGCTTCGTTCACTCTGGGCGACTAGTAATTTTAATCCAGCGCGAACCCGTTTAAAGCTAGTTAGGACGTTTCTGGTCTCCGTGGGTGCGAAATATTTGCTTGTCTTGACTATGTGTCTATTCGAAAGCTAAATACTGAATTCAATGCTACTATAATGTATGTTTTCGGTCTCCGTCGTTTTGAGGAGAGACATGGCTCCTTACGCCAGCTCCATCCTTCATTGCAGCCTTATGATCTATTTCAAATATCGCGCTGTTATTTTATTGGCTAGCACTCTTAAATCTCAGAACTGCAGCTACTTGATCCAGTCGAGTTATTACTTTAATGGTGCCTAGACATAATTGTCTAACATCTAGGCGTCAGTTCTTCATCCAGTCTACTATTACATATTTGGAATTCTTTGCCAATAAATTTGAGATTGTTCTTTGAGTTAGGTACGTTTGGTAATTTTAAATGCAAAGTTCTCGAGCACTTGAAATCAGTCTAGTTTTTAGTTTTGCATTGCAAATAAATATAAGTTTCAATTTTTGTCCCCTTTGTATTTTAATTCTAATTAATTAATTTCTTATTAGCCTAGTTGTTTTTAATATTAGTCATTGGATAATGAAAAAAATATTAACTTATTGTTAGTCTTTTTTTTTATATTTAAGAACTGTTTATGTTTTCGGAAAGACGTTATCAGTTATTCATAATTTAAGAACTTTTAATGACCTGCATCACTTACTATATCCAAAACGTAACCCTTTTTGTGTGTGTTTTTTTTAAATTATTATTATCTAAATTAAAATAAAAAAAAACGCCTTATGGTAGGCAATTTTCTTTGTGAACGTTTTTTTTCCTAATTCATTTTCATGGGGTATTGTTAAAAAATTTTGCGAAAAGGAGTACTTAAGATTTTGGATACAGAATGTAATAGGCACTGATGTATACACATGAGCAGATTCTTTTTCTTTATCTGTAGCATAAGTTTTTTTTTGAAGTTCTTTTACCTGAACGGACTATCGAAGAAAGAGATAAGGCTCCAAAAATATTTTTTTCAATATTTAAAGCCAAGTGAGATCTTTAAAAATTACAAACTCATAGTTAACCGAGATTAGATAAATTAAAAAATTTGGAGCAATTATGAAAACGTCAACGTCAATAAATTGAATAATTATTTTGATTGCTTTTAGTTGCTAGCCATTAAAGAGCCATCGGGTGAAACAAGATATGTAGATATATAAAGAAAATAAAAAGATAGAGGTCGATATCAAAGATATAGTTGCACAAATAAATAAATGGCAGATGACAGGCGCCAACAACTACTCACAGTCCAGAAAACTAACATTTTTCCATACAGTTTTTGTTAGCTATGCGAGTATTTAGCTATTGCCAAATTTTGGGGATATAATTTTTTTATCAGACGATTCCCTATCTGTTATTTGTTTATTTGTGTTAGTGGCTTTCCTCTTAAAAATAAGCCTTGAGGAGGATCGTAAGCGTAACGCTTGAAATATATAAGCCATGAAGTCGCCCATTGGGACGGAAAATCAGTGCTTCTGAAAGAAGCACAATTTAAGCGTTTGCCTATAGGCATAAATTGGAAGCTCTTTAGAAGAATATTCACTGATCTATCCAGAAAAATAAGCAAAGGTGAAAGTAAGTAACTCAAGAGCTTCTATAGCCATTACTAGAGCAAGCTCTATAGAAGGTTATTTGATAAGCTCCAGCAGAAGTGCAATGAGGACTGATCTAATTTTCTACGAATCTGTGGCTTTTTCCACTATTTTACTTCGGACATTTTCAATTTCAAGTTCAGAGTGGTTAGAAGCAATCTGAAGTTTTCATCAATAAAAGTGAGAATAAAAGGGAGAAATTGGCTTATTTAAACAACTTCATAATATTTAATACCACAAATAATCACAAGCAAGTGCAAGAAGCAGTCTTGAAGGTCTGTTATGAGATTAAGAAAGAAGCACTGCGATGATAATTCAATAAGCTCATTAAGGCTTTTGAAAAGATAGCTTCAAAAGATTTCTTCGCCAATCATTTGGGATGCCTCCTAGAGTGCTTCTTAAGAACAGCATACATATGTAAAATGGTATTGAACTGGGAGCTTCCAGGGAAGGGCTTCAGACAGTTTCTTAGAGTGCTCTTTTTCCCAATTGTCATAAGCAAAAAAGTTCACAATTAAACTTTTATACTCTCATTGTGGATGAATTACGATTTTATCTTAAACAGGTCATAGAGCCTAAAACTATCGCTCCCACAAAAAAATGAAGTTATAATAAATTGCAGCACAATATGTTTTCTTTGTATAGGTTTTAAAAAAAAGCATGTAGAGCTCATTTATGGAAATTATGATGTTTGAACGAAATCCAAACAAATATTAAATGTCGTCCTTACGGAAATTTGTCAAACATCAGTAAGTAAATCTCAGCTTCATTTAAATTCGTAAAGTTCATTACGTTCACTGTGGCTTAGCATAGTAAAATAAGGCAAAAATTATATAATGTCGCCCTCTAACGGGTCTACTATGCTCGCATTTAAGTCGTATTTCATGGCTTGGATATATGGCTCAACTACAATAGCCGTAAAGACGTTACGGATTTTAACGAGACTGAGGTTTAATTACGAAAAATTGTTATTTTTATCACATTCCATAGGATTATTATCTTCACATTTAGGCCCATAAATACCAACGAGGATAATCCTATTTCATGTGTAATGATTATTCCTATCCGAGAATAATCCGTGTAAAATAATGAGTTTTTTGCTTATGTGGCATTACTTTCGGATATTTTTGGTATGTCGAAATAAAAGAGTATTATGTTTTAAAATAAGAAATGTTGAACAAGCAATATAATGAGCAAAATTAATTTAATTTAAATGCACTGATCTCAAGTTCTTTTTTTTTTTTTTTTAATTATGTAAAAAGAAAAACTGAACTTGAGATCAGTGCATTTAACCGAAATATCGTTGCCACGGAAACGTGCTATTTTTTGTTGTCTGCTGTAACTGTCACCTAAATTCAAATTTTGCTCATCTGTCACCTGTCACACCGGTGTAATACGATGGATTAAATCGCGAGTAATCTCTGGTGTTTGTGCATCACACGTGAATATGGATTATACTGGTTGGTGTTAACGGCCCTTAATATTTTCAATTTTTCATAAGTAAACCTCAGTCTCGATCATTGATTATTTATATATAGATGTGCACAGAATCATTAACGTCTTAGAAACGAGATGTCGCTACTTGCCAAAAATGTGATTGAAACTTTTATTTAATGGTAAAAATACAATTTTTCCACCATAGAATATAAAAATGTTTCAAAACTACATCAAAACTCCTTACCAGTCATAAATAACTTTTTTATTAGAAGTTTTAAAGCTGGAAATAACAAACGAAAGACACGTAGCGACATCTTCTTTCTAAGACGTCAATGATTCTAGGAGGCACATCTATTTATAAATAATCAATGGTCTCGATGATATCCGTAACGTCTTTACGGCTATTGTAGTCGAGCCTATATTCCAGGGGCTACGCAATATTCTTCCATCTTGTATTCGTAATGAATACTATACAGGGAACAGTAAGATGAGGTACCTCAGTCTATTTATTTGTACGAAATATTATGAAAAATGACCCCGCTCCGGCGCTCCGTTCAAAAGTTCAAAAGAATTTTAACTGATAAGTTTACTTCCGACGTCTTTACTTGCTGCCCCAGCTATATTTAGATTGCTTCTTATGAATTTTATTATTTTCTGGTAAAGATATTGTATTTATTGTCAAATATCTTCAGATCGATTAATATTGCTAAGACACATGTTAGCTACAAAAGCTCATTCTCATATTAAAGAAAATAACAAAAATAATAAAGTTTTCGTGTCTACCACTAACTAAAGCTACGCATAAACATGGACAATCAGAGCGCAAAAACCAGAATCTTTCTTCGTTTTTTTTATTTTTCCAATCGACGAATATAAAGCCAAGCCTCCATATTTCCGCAAATAGCTACTAACATATACATAAATAAGTACGTAGCCTACTTGACAACCGGCCATATATCATAATACATTCACTATGGCAAAGATCACTTGATCACTGCGCGCAGGTCATATGGGGAGTTGCAGAGGCAGAGAACAACAAAACTCGATCGTTCGCCGTAGCAACGTGATTCAAATGTTTGCCTACGACGCGGTAAGCTTATTGCCACTGGCCAATAAGATAACCCTGTGACGAGGCGAGCCCCCAATAAACACGGTTTTATGACTATGGGGACATGGACTAAGTGTGGATAGAAAGCTTCTATAGACGTGGTCACTATGCGGTACGAATACGATCAGCTGTTATCGCTTCTGCTATTGGGGGTCGAGCCAGAAAAACACTGTTGTTCTATAGCTGTCGTCGTACCTTCTCGACGCGATGGCTTTCTATTTTGTGATGTCATTAGACTTTGATTTGCGAAATTTTTTTGTTTTTTGTTTTCCTTCGATAAACTGGTTCACGTTGCTGGATGGCGGCGACATATTGGCGGCGAGCTATTAGCGACTGCGTGTATACTGATCAAGCTGATTATTATTGCTTTGCTGTAGGTTTACAACGGCTGCATGTGGAATTCTAAAAAAAGAATTTCAAGAATTTTTCGATATTTTGTACTACGTACGTAAAATAGACGATTTCACTTTTATATAAACTGAAATTTTACTTTTAGCTGCTAACTGATCTTTTATGAAATAATGATCATAATAAATACGTCAATCGGTATTGCCTTATGCTACTATATTTAAATAAAAAAAAATCTATTTAACTTACTTTAGCATACTAAGAAAAACAAAAAATTCCGATGAAGATTATTAATGAGGTCATTATCACGATATTCAATGATAAAATAAATTTACAATTCAATCCCAATAGATGGCGTGCGCTATACTAATTGTTGTCAAGTCATGATTGATGTTATATATCACTGCTAAGATAAATTATGTATAATAGTTTGTAAACGCACATGGCTTTATTTTGGGTCTTCCCTTCTGAATTTAATAACAACTGGAGGCTTGTCAATCGTGAGAAGATTAAACTTTGCACAGCAACAAGTGTTTTTAGGAATTGATAGCAACTTTGATACGACTTACATATGTAGTTTTGCCTGCCTGCTACTGTGGTATTATAGACGCGTCTACTTTGTTGATCGAATTTCAACATGAAAAATAAGTAAAACCCGGTCACGTTATCTTGAATTAAGAATTTCGAAATAATATTTAATGGATTTCCTGGTTAATATAATTTTTTCTTTTAATTTACTTTGACTTTGAAAGCCTACCTAAATATGTGTAGAATGCTGTTCCGATTTAATTAAGAATTTCGAATTTTAATGCTAGATAAAAGTAAGATGAAATATTTCGGTTGATTTTTATAATAGTAAGTTTTCCAATTTTCAGGCAATACCGGTGTAATGTAAAGTAGAGAATGTATGCAAGTATATAATAAAGATTTGGTAAGAAAGAGCAGAAGGTACATGAATATGATTTTCGATTAACTGAGAGTCTTTTAAACTTGTTTTTAGTTTTATTAATTTCAACCATTGAGAAAATACAGGACATTAAAGAGCAAAATGTAATCGACGCCGTGATGCTCGGGTTTTATATTATGGCGAACATATGAGCTGTGTTCTTTTGTGTCCACAGAACAGGGCAGAACAAAAGCTACACAAAAGAACGCTTCATTAATTTTCATAGAAGATTTATAAATTAAGCGAACAGTACAAATAGTTCGCTTCAATCGACAGAACAATTTGTTCCCTCCAGTATATGTTGAGTTCTAGAACAAGATACACAAAAGAACACAACTATTGTAAAAGCCTTGTGTACAGAGCTATATAGTGATTCCGAAAATGCTTCCTTTTTATAATGTCAGATGGCTCCACTTGTACCATTTTGAACAGTTTTGCTCACGCTCAGTCGCTAAAAGTTCTGCAACTGAAGTATGGACAAGGGGTTCAAGGGATAAGCCAGAAGAGCATGGCCAAACTATAAAAAAGGTTAACATTTCAAAGATTCCTATACTGCATTTGATGCTTTCATTTCGTCTTGGAGGTTATCTAAGCACCATGATGCTTCTTGCTGCGTCGATTGCTTTTTAAACTTAAGAAATCATTTTATACAGGGTGTCCATGTTAAAGTATATGAATATGAATGACTGACTTAATAAAAAATTACATAAGAGAGAGGGAGGAAGTACTTTAAGTTTGTACATGGCGGCCCTGCGCTAATGTTCTTTGTCGGATTTTTGTAAAATATTTTAAATATCTTGGACAATTACAAGTTACCGGGGTTTATCGCGAAATGAAATTATGCATAATAAAAACAAATTACGTCAATTAAGTTGGGATCGCTATTTTATGGTAAAAAAGTTTTGAATACGTCAAAATATAGGGCTCAATTAGGGCTAATTGGTAGGGCGGTTCCCTAAATTTAATGCTCCAGTATTTTTTTTTAAAAATTCATAAATAATTTTTTTTTGAAAATGGAGTGATGGTTCCACATTCTTTGGAAAGTTTAGACGGTTTACTATCATCTGAGCTAAAAATCACCTTCATAAGTTGTACAGTAAGGAAGCTACGGGGTATTTTGTGAAAAACAAGTATATTTCCTTAATCACCCTGTAACTTAGAATCGGTTCAGATTGCGCACCCCCTCCATCACTGACATACAATTTTTTGTTTCTAAAAATTCAATTTATCTCCCGTTTCGACCACCAATTTAAAATCACCCTGTATAGTAGATCACGATTTTATATACAAATATCTCACAGGGTGATGGAATTTATCATGACAAATTTATATGGAATACTTTATTTCCGATAAGGATGGGGATTTATGTTTTTGAATACCTTTTAATTAATATTCTGTAAAATTTTAAGTATACACTCTATATGAAACCTATGTTATGGAGAGAAATTTTCGGCTGTTTTAGTGTGCTTTAAATTAACGCGTCGCTTCTCTTCTTATTAAGAGTTATAAAATTTTAAATTTTAAAAACAAAATGGGGAAATTGTTAGTTTTTTTATTTCAAAGTTTACTAAATCTCCCGCCAAAATACCACATATACTTTTGTGTATAATTTTTAGTTCATCGAAACTTCTTCTTTACTTTGATACGTATGTACAAATGTAACCAAATGCAACTGTATGTGAAGTTGAGCGATTGTTTTTACTTGCATTAAGTCCTCCTTAAGCCCCCTAAATATTTTTGTTTTGCTAACATCTTATTATTATTTGCTGGATTCGTAAATAATTTTTTTCAGTTTCTGTATAATTTTGAAGGTGGAAAAAATTTGAATTAAAGCTTGCAGAGCATACCTACCACAATTTTATCAAAAACCCGTTAATGAATTATCTCCTTCTTGAAATTAGAAATAAATTGAAAATAATAGCACCGAATTTGTTTATAATTTCTTAAGACAAGTCTTGAAGCCAGCTGCGAGGGCACGTGATAGGGTCTACAGCTTAGACGTTTATGACAGCCTTGAAGAACGCAGCTGTTGTGCAACATTTATTAACGTACCGTACCTACTCCATCCATATTTGTACTAGGACTTTTGAAAAAAGGATCTGTGATTAATGGCTATAGCTTGTCATCTACGAAAAAATTTTTGTATCTCGAAGAGAGGACTGACAAATTTTAGAGCTGCAAAAAAAAAAAAGATTCATGAAAGCTGTCATAGATATCCAATTATGCTTTGAAAACTAGGTCAAAATTTTCTTTGCGGAAAATAAGTAGACACAAATGGTCTGTAAAATAATAATATTGCTTGTAAGTCACATAATGGAAATTCTTAATGGAATATTAATAAAAAAAAAAATATTTAAAAAAATGACAGAAGCCTTTCTCGAGACAGATCTTTTCTTTGTTTCTCGATAAGACTCCTTGTTTGGTCTCTAGAATAATCGATACCCTGCATTGTATCATTCCATTCTTCCAATTTTTGATGAATAACTTGTAAAGTACTATTAACTTGAAAAAAAAGATATTTTCTTTGCTAAAAAAATTTTTTATAAATACTTCCCAACACTTTGCACAGGTGCTTTATTCTCGACTTGGACTTGTGTATCTACACGTGTATGACTACTTTACTATACTTAATCAGTATGGGTTTGAACAAGTGTCAACTCTTGTTTTAATTTGAGCAACAGAAAAGCTTGATCAACTTTTATGAAATTTGATTGATGCTCTTATTTTGAAACATTTGCTTGTGGTTTGTTTGCGGATCTACAATATGAAAGAAAAATTATTTATTATTTAACTCATTCGAGTAAAAATACCTTTAGGAATCTAAAGAGTCAAACATCATACTACTGAGTTTAATATTTGATTGAATTCCTAAAATTTGTTGATGAATTTACAGCTGATAGGTTTCCAGCTAGCCTTATGTTTTTGATCGGGCTACTTTAATGACAGAAATACATCGATCGTTTTGTTGAAACATATTTAATATTTAAATTAAAATAGAGATTTAGAACAAAAAAGGCAATTAACTAGCTGCGAGGACTTTATTTTAATTTATTAATAATGTATTTCTCTTCTATTGTAATTTGTTTTTCCATATTGCTTATGTGTTATTTATTATTATCTTTAAAAACCATTTGTACGCGCCGCAGACAGGAAAAGAGCTCCTGAAGAAGGACCCCACTTGGAGCCGAAACGTCGAGCAATGAAATAGAAAATTAAATATTTTTCAACAAAACGATTGATATATTTCTCAAAATAACCTTCCAAAAAATCCGTCATTCAAATTTGTTGAATTTTTAAATCAACTCAATTCTCTTTCCCATTGTAACACCAATATACATATCTACAAATTCAATCCCATCAATGCACACATTAATTTTGAATTTCTGATCAAAAAACTATCACATTAATTTTTGATAAAAATGTAGTTTTTATGCATAATAAACTGGAAGAAACACATTTTCAGTCTAATTTAGTTTGGGGGAGGGCGTGAGGGCGAATTTAATTTAATTGTGCTTTTATAAATATATATATAGTATAATAATAAAAATATGTACATAATAAGCTATAAACAATTATAAATTATTCATAAACGTATTATTTTTAAAATGTCAGGGGCGTAAGCAATTATGTTTGCCATTATACAAATGGGACATAAATTGCATTATTTATTTTATTTATTTATTTTTTATGATTGCAGTAAAAAAAATTAAAAATATTATCAGTTGCGTAGGTATAGAAAATAAAATTAATTCAAAATATTTTATTTATATATTTAAGATTATACAAAAAACTAAAAATAACTGTCGCCCGTGACATATACGGGCGCGTGTAAAATTGCCAGTAAGCAACGCCAGGCATGTACATGAAATGGCAACACCAAGAAGTGGTTGCAATACTTAGTTTAAATTTGATTTTTTTACAATTTGTTTGAATAAGCCGTGTGAAAAATTTCAGATCTCTACGTTGACGGGTTTTCAGGTAGTGTCAAATATTTAGTGATAAAAGAAAATTTTTTATGGGAGCCCTACGAAGGTGTTACCCGATTTGTCCCATTTTCGAACTTAAACGCACACAGCAGAAATGTATCTATGATTATGATGTTAATGGAAAATTCTGTTAGAACATATAAATTGTTCATGGGAAATCCCGTCCGGTGTCAATTAATAACTTTTGACATCCTGCCGATTGTCCATGGTTCGGATGTCCCTGGTAGATTCTCCCATAGGATTTTCTGTGATTGTATTTAGGCACAGTTAATGCATTTAATAATGTTCAGTTTCCGCTGCAAGCGTATACACTAAAGAAAAAAGATCTGAATTTGAGGTGAATATCCAACAAATCTGCAATTTCGATTTAATTTATTATTTTACACTTTTCTTTACATTGGATGGATGTATATATTTTTATGTTCAGATTTAATAAGTGAAAATGTAAATGAATTTATTTATAACGTTTTGCGACACACTCTCAATCCAGTATTCAATTAAACAGTTATACCTACATAGATCAAGAATTAACTATCAACACAGAACTAGCTAATAAAAACCTGTGAGTAACGCGGACGAATCCTAGTATGTTTTTTAATGAAATTTTTTCTTTAAAAATAATAAAAAAATTAAAAAATTAAATAAAAGTTAAAAAATAAAAAGAAAATAATAAAATAAAAAAAATTAAACCATAAAGAAAAAAAATCGGCCTAGTGCGAGTCGGACTCGTTCAGAAGCATTCCGTACCATCGCATCGTACCAAATTTAACACTATGCTGCCATTTAAAAAAAAAATGCATACTTATGATAATAAAATGATTAAGAAAAAAACGAGGAAAAAAACACCGAAAAAATCACGTTTCTTGTGTGGGGCACCCCCTTTAATTTATTTTTATTTTTATTATTTATTGTTATGGAGGCAATAGAAATACAACTTTGTGAAAATTTCCCGTTTTTACACTTTGGGTATGGAACCCCAAAAACGGGCAACCTTGGGCTGGATTCCGCAGTTTTCGCGTGTACACAACATTTTTTCTACACCATCTTGTTCCGATTCCGCAAAAGTGGAAATAAGTTTTTCTGCCAAAATTGTGTACATTTTAACTGATATTTTCTCACGGCCATTTTAGTCGTGAATTTTGAAGAAGTACCTGTGAGTTTTTGTCAAGCGGTTTTTTTCAAAATTATTTGTATGTTATTTATTATCATTCTCTAAGCCGTAGTCGCCTTAATACTAGTGAATTCATGTAACTCATTTCTTATAACTCAACTTAACTTCTTCAAAAAGACTATTTTCTCACTCAAACAACATTCAGCACAGAATCGCTTGAAATTCAAAAGTGTATACTTGCACTCATGTGAGTTTTTCAAATCGTTTACACTTGCAAATTCTTTACAGTTATGGAATCCAGCTCCTTTGCTAGTAGGTACAACTTAATAAGAGAGGATTTTTTTTATGAAGCACCCTGTAACTTAAAATGTAATATACATTTATAATATGAGAGCATTATATACGAAATTAAATGCATTCAAATCAAAATTTAGTATAAAGCCTAGTATCGAGTTCGAGTAAAATGTGACATTTCCATACAAATTTTCGCGCTGGTAAAAACGCAAGCAAAAATTTGACTGATAATTTTACCAGTGCAGTACGGAGTTCACTGGAAAAATATTAATATTTCTCTATTTTAAGATGGATGGCGCTTTGTAAATCTCCACATATTTTACTGAAAATTTTAATGCGCGGAGTATTAAAATGCCGGTAAAATTCTGACATTTTCTGTTTCTATGACAATTTTCAGATTGTTTTTTGAATTTATTGAAGGATTTAATTTCTCTTGACAATTCTTAAATTGTTTTTGTTAATTTATTCAAGGATTTATTTTCTTTTGACAATTTTCTGATTAAATAAGTCCATTTTTGATTGTAAATTGTAAAAACGTTTATCTAAACTTTATAAACAATTTGAAGTTTTTCAGCGATAACGTTTTTAAACAGGGACCGGATTCTGTAAACATGGAGAATTGTGGAATTTGGAAAATGAGAATTGTTTTGAGAGTTAATTCTCTACTCGGAATTCTGTAACTCGGCGAATTTGTTTTGAAAATTCCCAAATGCTCTACTCCACTTGTCAAAATTCTCTGGTGTTTTAGGTGTGGAAAAGTAAGAAGAAGAATTCCCAACTGAGCATATTGTCTATTTTTGTTGTATTTTGAGAAGGTAGGTAACCTAGGTAACCTACGAAATTTTCAAATTAACCGGTGCGAATTGCAACCTCTCTTTTCGCATTTCTCTCACATTTTTCCTAATTCTCAAACCATGTTCGTGAATTGGGAATGGAGAATTTGGGAGTTTAATCCAACGAGGTAAGAACTAAAGGAGATGCAAATGAGAAAATATCGCGTACCCATTTCTAACACATTGACACTGATATTGTTTGTACATAAGCGCCGTAAAATTTCTACACCTGTACACAATTGTACAACCTGTTTGCAATTTTAATCACTTTTATTTTCACATACTTAAAAGTATTTACTGAATTTGCAAACATGAACATAAAAAAGTTAATAATTATGAAGAAAAGTTCAGTGATAAAAAGTTTTTGAGTAATATTTGCTTCGTGCCCCTACGGTTATTTCATGAGTTTTCCTGCGTCAATGCGCCAGCCAAGCCCAAATCAAGCCAAACCTAAGTATGGATCTGACAGCGAAGACTAAAAATGGCGGAATGAAACATACACAAATGCAGGGCAAATTTTGGGTACGCTCATGTACACGGATCGTACATATGATTGCATCTCCTTTAGTTATTACCTCGTTGGTTTAATCGGAGAAGACGAATATTCTCATCTCCCAAATTCCTAAATTCTCCGTGGTTACAGAATCCCGTCCCAGATGTCAATATATTTTTTGTCCAAATTGACATATGTACGTCAAAAATTTAACAGCGATTTTAATGTGAGATATTTGTGAAGACCGCGTTAAATTTTACTTTTCCCGAACTCGATACTATGCTTAAATACAAAATCAGAAATTCACCGTAAATGGATATACAAAAACCCGTTGATTTTGTAACGAATGTCAAGGTCGCAATAAGTTGAGTTCATAAACAAAACATGATTTGGGGGTTACTTTCACCGAAAATCAATTACAAACATTTTCAGAAGAGGCAAATCCAATAATTTATTTACTATCAATCTCCAGTTTTATGCGATCTGGTTTTAAGTTAGTAAATGCGTATAAGTATTACACTACACACACACACACCATATCATAAATGCATGAATATACAGCAAACAACTTTAAAAACAAAAAACAAAAAAAGCATCAATCAAAAGTGCACAAAGTCTAAATTTAAAACGTTTTATGTACAGCAAGTAGTAAACCTGTTTTAACTATTTTTGTATAGACTTTTCCACCACAAAGCTTTAAGACTTACTTCGTATTCTATAGACAAAGAGCAGACGGTTAAAAAATAAAAATTTACCGTCTAACTTCACATCTGATAAAATTGCTACTTACTATCATCTTCTCTAGACCATGGAACTTCTACTGAAAAAGAATCGAAAAGTTAAATGAAAAAAAGAGTTTATTTCACAATCATCAATGAGTATACAATGCCAACTCAGCTAAAGCCAAGCCCATCAGCTAATCTTCTTGTCTTGGATAATGATGAAATCTTGCATCATGATTTCTTGAGCCAGTTAGTACCTAGGTACAGCAGCACCAACAGACATTCCAGCTTTTTATATGTACAACAGCTGTTCAGCTGCCTTTGGTTTTCTTATTTGATACTCGGTCAATGAAATCAGGTTTGTTGTGCCTTCAACGTACGTCGATATAAGAAATTCCTTACTTGATAGTGTCAGTTTGAACCAGAGATTGTGTATTATGTTGGTGGAATTATTATGGTTTGCGATAAGTGCTGTCTGTCTGTCTGTCTGTCTGCCTGTTGTACATATGTGATACTGTAGGAGGAAATTGCATGTAAATTAAAATTTATGCGATCATACATTTACTAAGAGTACTAAGTACGAGAATAAATCCATTGAATATATCTCAACATTCTTTGATTGATAAAATTTTACATATGCACGGCAGAGAAACACCTTTTTTTCTTAGACACAGGAAATCATTGCAATTGAAAATTTCTAGTAATTTATGTATATAAAATACCGTAGATAGATAAATACTGCGAGCAAAATCAGAAAGAAAAATAAAAATTGTAACGAGTCTCAAAGTTATCGCAATCTTTGAACCGAATAAAAATAAATCATTTTTACTAAGCAGAGGCACACGCTTAGTTTTACGCAGAGACTTATCAAATCCTTATTAATTATGTTATGTCTATCTAGAAAAACTCATTGTCAGAAATCGTTGTGGGTTCTTCCCGGGCACAAAGTCCAATCCAATTAACTTTGTGCTTGAAGCAAATATTTTATAAGGGGTATGATAAATATAGTAGAATATAGTAGCTATGTATGTGTGTACGAGAGTACTCGTAAATTTTATCTATACTCTACGATAAGACACCATTTCCGATATTACTAATATAAATTTTAAGTATAGTTCAAAGATATGCCCGTTGTGGAAATAAAACTCTGAGACAGTTGAATTTATAAACTTTATCTCTCCTTTGTAAATTGGGAATTTTTTGAAAATTAGTATTTTCCTCGAATGTGGGTGAACTGGTATATTGATAAACTTGTTTTCTTCAGTTTATACTATATTATACCTACGCATGTCATGGAAAACTGCAAATTTTATTTTTTGTTTTTAATTAGATATACATATAATCGTGAAAATGTTGCAATAGTAATGATGTGTAAACTGATTACTATGTAGCGCAAATAAATAGTGACTGAAAAGAGAAAAAAATTGGAAAATATAAGAAGTTCTCTTCAATAATCCAAGTCGTCTGCTAAAGATAAAATTAGTTAGTTAAAACTTGTTAAGTTAACTTTGCCTCGGCTGTCTGTGAAGATGCCCAATTAGTTCATATAACAAAAATAAATAGTCAGACTAGAGAAATGGAGAGAGTGGTAGAAAAGAGGTTAACTCTGATAAATATAAAAAAAAAATTCTAACAATTAACTATTGTTACAAGTCCTCTACCTACTACAGAGATAGTACAATTTCGACAATCAACGCGACGAAATCTTCTGGATTTTCTTTTTCAAAAATAGACGTGATACATCTTTATATTTCATAAAATACATACAATGATTGTCTTGCAATTGCAGAAGCTGGCTTAATAAATATACATGTGACCCAAGTGCATGAAAATGGGCTTACCGGCAGCAAAAACCATCCTAACCCCCCCCCCCCCCCCGTTAAAAGTATGCAGACAAACATTTTCTTCCACGAATTGTAATGAGCTAAGGCGAACAGACAAACCTGCTTTCCGATCGGATATAACCCTACCGAGTTAGAGCCGATTTAAGGTGCGAAAAATCTAGTACCTCAGTTCCGATAAAAAAGAGGGAAGTACTAAAAAGTGAGTGTGGGGATGGCTATTTAAGCTTTCGAATATAGGAGTGTGGGTACTCAAACTTCTTTTCAGCCTACAACGAATTCGATTCTGTACTAGATTTTCCAAAATGTACTAGATCAAACTTTGACCCCCAAGGTTTTCTCCGTTTAAATTAAATGAACATTGTTAATAAAAATATGTTCAGAATATCATAATGTATCCTTTAAGATATCTCTCATGTCTGTTCATGTAGGGCCTAAAAGGGGCATTCCCCATTGGCCACCACTTTCCTGGGACCGGATTCTATAACACGGACAGTTGTGTGTTAACTCTCCACTGGGAATTCCGTAACTCGGGGATTTTGTATTGAGAATTATCAAACTTTCTATTCCACTCGTAAAACTCTCGGCTGTTTTAGTTGTGGAGAAGCAACTGAGAGTATTTTTTGTTCTTGTTGTGCTTTGTGAAGGTATCTAGGTACCTAGGAATTTTCAAATAAAATTATGGATTCATCGCATATCCTGGCTATATTAAAAAAAAAAAGATAATGGAAATCCATAGAATACTTACGAGAAATTTTTTAAATATGCAATTAGTTTTTGAACCTAATAAATAGTTTTGGTTACAACTGCAAAAGAAGGTGGGAAAATGATCGAATTTTGGAACAAAAATGGACATATTTTCAGCTCATCTTTGTGAAGTAGTGGTTAGTCGTGGAAATTCACTTGTTATGAAAATAAAATGTTCACAACAGAGTACTAATGGATGTGGAAGAAAGAACGAAAGAAATATGTTCAAAATAAGGAACTATGGTATATATGACCCAAGTGTAAAAACGTCGTTTTTCGGCAGTAAAAATTCAGCTATGACGTTTAAACGATCAAAAACAAACTATGCCACTCGATTACTCTTTCCTCCCTCTTTAATTTGATACCAAACATGACGTATTTTGGACAACCCCCTATGGGAGTGGTATAACCCCCTCCCAAATTGTTTACCTATATTTTGTACTGTAAACCCTAAATCCATCGAAAAAAACTCAAATTTTTCTTGACACCATATTCCTCTGCTTCTCTCCTTTATTGTTATACCGGAAAAACTCGAAAAAACCTATCATCCTACATCCTTCAAAAATTACCCTTATAAAAAAAATTTCAATTTATCTCGACGTTGGAAGGAATATAAAAAAAGTTCAACTTCTACCACTAAAACTAAACTAAACCCTTTATCGTCCCCGGCGTTTCGCACTTTTTCACACTTCTCACATAATCCCTAACTCCGGAAGTATCTTATAGAATTGGGAGAGGAGAGTGTTAATCGGGGTAAAATAAGGAAAACGAAAATTGTCATCTCCCAAAGTCCCCAACTCTCCGCGTTTCAGAATCCGGTTCCTGGTATGGTGAGCTCATCATGAGTGTTTCTACTGTTATCAAAAGGTTTTGAGTATTGCACATTAGGGGCATTTCGTAAAGCTCCAGAGGAGGATATACTCAAAATCCACAATGTTATGATCGATGGCATGATCGATCGATGTTTAAAATATTATGTGAGATCTTGAGATCTTATAGGGAAGCAGCAAAATGAAATTTAAATAATTTCTTAGTTATATTCAAAAGCATCAATTTTACCAGCTTTCGATATAAATAAATTGAAAAATATTCGAAAACGATCTCGAAAATTATGAGTCAGATCAAAAAAATACTTAACTAGGGTTTTTTTTTAAAGAATATTATGTAAAGAATCTTCTGGTATGAATCAAATCTACATTAACTAGAGATAAAGTTGAAGAATATGCTAAAACCGTCGCGTCTCGGGGCCTAGATAATGTAGAGAATGATCTGCGGATAATGGAAGATACTGATTGATGGAAATGTACTCGAGACAAATATTGAAGGAGTTGGGGTGGATAAGACCCTATGTGGGTGATTATAGTCAGTGATGATATGATAATGATTTTATGTAAGCATTATATTATCAATAAAGTTATTATTATTGTTGCCTGAGTATACTTTATTCAATATATGTATATTCTTCATTCGGATAGTATAGAGTTGTAATAGAGTTGAACAAATTGTTGCCTTGTAAAAATGGCCTAAAACGTTAAATCTGGCGTAAGTAATTTAAACTGACTTAAGTTGTCCAATCTGACCTAAAGTGTTCAATTTAACCAAAGCGGCTCAACCTGTCCTAAGCCGTTTGATCTGATCTAAGTCATTTAATCTGGTTCTATCAAGCACCAAGAATCATGTCAGTAGTCATACATATATTGCTGCGACTTTCTGTAAGAGAACATCGTTAACATAAACACTACACCCATTCTCGGTAATTTTTTTACGAGATACTGGACGGCATATACTCTCAACATTTAGTTCAACTACAGTAGCTCAGCTTATACAGTCATTTCGAACATTTGGTTAAGTCTGGAAAATTTAGGCTCACAAAGTCCGGGACGATGATAAACCTTGGGTAGATATCTCATCTATAACTGAAAAAAAGAAAAGAAAACAAAAATATAAACAGTAAACATATGATGAAAACTAATCTTGTTGACATTATTGGGTTTGGGAGTGACGTGCAATAAACAAGCATCGGTGAAATAAGTTAACCTCCATGCAAACGCAGCAGGCGATAAGAATTTTCCATAGAGGAATAATATTTAACGACAAAACACTTTAATAAAAATATTATTTGATAATTTTCAAATTTCTGTAATGATTTTCGTAATAGGGGCGATGAATAGAAGATAATAGTTGGCCACACCGTCATAGTACTAACTATAACTAATTGGATTCCTGTTCAAATATTTCCTCCTGTTACTATGCTGCAGCTGATTGATACTGTGATAATGCATACATATTCGAGGCCGGTCTGGTTAGATCACAAACACAAAAAAAAAGAAAAACAACATTTAGAATCAAAACCAGTCGGGTATCAGCGCTTATAGTTTGTTTTTACATTTGATTTCAGTAATTGCATATATGTCTCTAATAATTATGTAAACAAAGCAATAATATTGCTGAGATTTTTTCTTAACCTTGAGGCCATGAAAGTTGACAAGAAACGGAGAACAGGAAAATCACCTCTTTTCAAGATTTGGTTTGGCTTAAACTGGTTTTTCCTAGAATGTTTGTAGATGGTATTTTATTATTTGATTATTTTAATAAAAAATATTTTTATTTATAATGTCGCTGTGATTCTTCGAATGTAATAAAAATACTCCGAATCAAGCTTGCGGCTTTCCAATCTACCGTTCTTCTAGAAATTTGTACAAGAACAAGTTTCACGCAAAAATGGTAAATCTCGTGTTTTGTTTTTTGTTTTTTTTAAAGAAAACTTGTTGACATATACATGTATATGTCTGAATCATATATTTAAAAATAGTGAAATACAGTTCTTTTTATTAGAATTATACATAGACCGGTAGAACAAACTTTTGCAGATGCCTACATATAGGGTTTGCAGTCTGTGGTATTGCACGTGCAAAAGCTTGTATGGGAGGGGGGGGGGTGGGAAGGGCGGAAATCGTAACGGTTTCCGCGATAAGGGATCTTAAAGATTTTGAGTATGGTTTACTTCTTACTTCTGAACGTTACAACCTATGATGGAGTTTTGAAGTTATAGCTTAACAAAGTGAAATTTTCGGAATTTTAATTCGTTTCTTTTTTATTTAACTAGTATTTTTATCAAAATATCTGTCATCAACACCAATTTTTTATATTGGTTTTTTAGAAGCCCAAAAGCTTCAATTTAAAATGACCTATCACACTCTGTACCTAAAATGTAACCCTTCTGCGTTTTTGGAACTGTTTCTTAAACATGCCCAGCGAAAATGTTCAATAAATGCCTGAAAGTCGGCAATTATCTTTTGGGAATAAGCTTTTTTAAGACATTTTCGCTGGATATATTAAAAAAAAAAGTGTCAAAAACGTGGAAAAGTGGAAAAATTTATAGACCATTGGAAATGTCCAACGATTATCTAACTGATTTTAAATTATCATCATAGAGCGTAATGTTCAGAAGTTACAGGATGATCTATAATAATAATATATCCAAATATCTTTAAGTCCCTTTATCTCTGAAACCATTAGGAATTTCCCTCCCCTATAGCCATATAATTTTTTGCTTGTCTAAGCATGTCCTTCGGTTCGCTTTTACTTCACTGTCTGAGACAACAAGACTCGCTTCTAGTTCTGACAAGTGCTGTATTTACATACATTCTTAAAATTTTTCAGAACCTGCTCCCAGATTCCACTTGAGAATCATCAATTCTCCGAACCAAAAGTTGTTTAGTGTCCGCACCTTATGACTCATTTTATCCGACGTTTCTATTTCCAATAGATGTCACTTATCCTTTTCTATTGCACGTAACACTGTCCCCTTCTTAAAATTGCTCGTCCCGAATAAGAGGTGGTCTACGATCTAGATGCTCGTACTGTAGTATTGATATAAGCCATCCAGATGATCGATTTTTCGTTCGCATCTTGTGCTACGCTGAATCCTGTATATCATGTCACCAATTCTAGTTACCACTGAATACGGTGCCTCCCAGTATTTACTGTTAATTTCGCTTTCGTGGTCTCGTGTACATCAGCTGATCGTTGTTTAAGATCCGATACGGAGTCGTCTGGTAACTTTTGTTCACCTCTGTCTGAGCGTACCAAACTTGAAGTCGCTAGGTACACGCTTCTCTCTGCCAAAAATTATTTTAGCTGAGATTTGTACGGTCGCGTTGTGAACAGCTGATCGATAAGTCATTAGGAATATGGGAATACGTCGATCCCATTCGCGTTGATGATAGTCGATGTTCTAGTATTGTTCTGTTGAAGCGCTCTACCATCCCATTAGATTGTGGATGTAGAGGAGTTATTTTGGTTCTTCTTATTACCAGCATTTTACACATCTCAGAGAAAGTCCGTGATTCGAAGTTCCGTCTTTGGTCTGAGTGCAGTTCATGAGGTACACGAAGCTTACTGACCCAATTCGTTATTATTTGCTCCGCAATTGTGGTGTTGCCTTTTAGGGATTAGGGATTGCATAAGTTTCAGGCCATTTACTGAAATAGTCAATGGCAGCGAATATATATAACGGTTACCTCCATCCGTTTCAGGTACAGGTCCAGCGATGTCTGCAGCTAGTATCCTTTTAAGTGAGGTCCAACATTATACTTATGCATTTCTGCTTTACTTCTGTGTAGCGGCACCATTCTCCTACATTTTCTTGCACATGTAGCCAATAAAACCTTTCTTGTATTTTGGAAATTATTCTATTCACTCCCAAATGTCCTCCACACGTTCCACTGTGCATTTATTCTAGAACATCGTTGACCTTTGATGCTGGCACGACTATCTGCATTCGCAATGACGCCCACTTGCATTTTAATATACCGCATTCAACAATATCTTGTTTGAGTGATTTATTAGCTTCGTTCCAATTTTTAAGTTGTGCAAAGTTATTGCCAAGCCAATTGAAGCCATTGTGCTTGTGCTGCTCTAGCCGTTTATTGAGAGCTCTTTATAGGATCCATTTAGCGCATGACTTTATAAAAGGTAAATCTACAAGTAGCCTAATCTACCAGATTTCTTAATGTTTTTTTATTGAGGCTGATATGATTTTAAGTTTCCAAGATTTTTTAGAATTTTGTTTTTAACATTTTTAGGATTTTTGGCTTGTATTTTTGTAGAATTAGTTTGTTCACAGTTTTATGGTTTTATCAAGACGTGCCCAAGAATAAAACAAGGGACAAAAAAATCAAAATTTGGGTAAGAATTAAAAAAAAAAGATAAAAAAAGAAAGTTATAATTTTGTCTGTTGCATTGAGATTTTAATATTTTCTCATGAAATACTGTTGCAAAGGCATTGAAGTGAGATTGCCCATGTTAGGCCCGACTGCAACAGACATGAGAGATGTCTTAAATGATATTCTGATGAACAATGTTTATTTCAATTAAGTAGCGGAAGGCTTGGTTAAAATTTGATCTAGTACATTTTGGAAATTCTAGTACAGAATTGAATTCCTTGTAGCCTGATAAGAAGTTTGAGTACCCACAATCCTATACTCGGAGGTTTAAATAATCATCCCTATACTAACTTTTTTAGTACTCGTATTTAGCTCTTTTTTATTCGAACTGAGGTACTAGATTGTTCCCACCTTAGATCGGCTCTAACTCGGTAGGGTTATGTCCGATCAGAATACTGGTTTCACTGTTCGCTTTACCTTATTATTAGCTACAATTAGTAGAAGAAAGTTTTTCTGCATACTTTTCCAGTTGAAGGGAATGAACCCCCGGCCGGGGTAGGGGGGAGGGGTTGGATCAAAATACAGCATGTTGCATATCAAATTAAACGTTTCGTCGAGTACTGTCTGGTACTGTACTTTTTTCCCGAATCATTTTTCATAGAAAGTCATTTTCCTCGGCGCACCAATTCCGCGCAATCACGAAAACTATAGAAAAGTCCACTCTCCCAAGAAAGTCGCTCAAGCTACATCCGATCGCCAGAGATTTCCGCCGGTTAATTGAAATAAATATTGTTAGCAAAATATGTTCAGAGTATCATAACGCATATCTGTTGATGTCAGGGCTAAAGCTGTATGAAAAGTGGGCATTCCCCTTCTCACTAGAGCCAATATACATATAGAGTAAATGAACAAAAAAAAAAATAATCTTAAAGTGCAAATAAACCAACAGGAAAGTCATATGAGAATCACAAAAAATTTGAAACGTAAATAAATTGTAATTTTACAACATTGAAATAATTTTTTAAAGATGTCATATAATAGGTGAGATAATATACAGCATGATTCCATGAATCAAATCTACACGCTTACATTAAATTAATTTTTCAATGCATTATATAAACTGCGTGGAATCCGTCCAAAATTAAGATTTCATTAAGATAGCAAAAATGTAAAAAAAAAACAAAAGATTATAAAAAGTTGTTGTTTACGTACAAAATTTTATGCGCTGAGAAATAATTCTTTAGATTTGATAAGAAAATTATTGAAGCGAAGTAATCAGCTTCTTGAGTAGGTATAGTTTCCGATAGGTAGGGCTTTGAAAACGTTTATTTAGCACAAATCGACCTCACACAATGATTTCCATTTAATAGTGATCAACATTTTTTTTAAGATTCCAACTGGCTATTTTTTCGTCAATCTATTCATTTTGTGTAACAAAAAAAAAAAAAAGAAATAAATTCTAAACAACAATTCTAAAAATAAATGAAAACTTCTGTTTACTTAAAACGCAAGAAGTCAAATTCATTTGAAGAGTGATGCCTTTTGGTTAGTAAAATTTATCTAATGCGTCGGAGTTAAAGTGATAATTTCTTAGAACGCACGAATTTCCAATTATCTTAAGTCAAGGTCAATCGTCTGAATTATATTCTGCCATTACTAGGCCTTCTATTCTAACCAATCCCTGGGTCTTTTGAAATTCAGGTAACATTGATGAGTCAGAATTGTTTTGATTTCATGATGCCTTTCTCTCATGGTGCATTTTTTATTTACATATTTGTTGTACACACGCATGCACACCATAACAAACTATTTTTAACTTACTTTTTTTTGTTTGTATTTTTCAGATTTCCCTCGTCAGTAAATGGAAAACGTACAACGCCCATTAGTTATGGTTTTCTATGTCATATTCGGGGACTATCAGCAATAACCAGCAGCGGTAACTTAGCGAGACTTACGCCAAAAGTAAAAAGTTTTGTTGAGGAATCGATAGCTTTATGCCAGCCAGATAATGTTCATCTATGCGATGGAACTGAACGTGAAAATAAAATGCTTATTAAATTACTTCAGGATCAGGGAACAATTGAATCTTTACGAAAATATGATAATTGCTGGCTTGCACGAACCAATCCAGCTGATGTAGCTCGAGTAGAATCAAAGACATTCGTTTGTACTGATCGGAAAGAAGAGACTTGTCCAACACCGAAACCAGGTATTAAAGGTACTCTTGGAAATTGGATTTCACCAAATGATATGAACGAAGCTATTCAACAAAGATTTCCAGGATGTATGAAAGGTCGAACGATGTATATTGTTCCGTTCTCTATGGGACCAGTTGGTTCACCGTTATCAAAAATTGGTATAGAAATTACTGATTCAGCTTATGTAGTTGAATCAATGCGAATTATGACTCGAATCGGTGATCCAGTTTTGGATTATTTAAAACATAAGGAGCAATTCGTCAAATGTCTTCATTCTGTTGGTAGACCAGCTAAAGGATTAACTGAAATGCGTTATTGGCCATGTGATCCAGAGCGTACGATTATTCTTCATAAGCCAGCTGAGAATATGATTGTTTCTTATGGATCTGGTTATGGAGGGAATTCACTTTTGGGCAAAAAATGTCTTGCCCTACGAATTGGAAGTACAATTGCGAAACGTGAAGGTTGGCTTGCCGAACATATGCTAATTTTGGGTATTACAAATCCTAAAGGTGAGAAAAAGTACATTGCAGCTGCTTTCCCGTCAGCTTGTGGTAAAACAAATTTAGCAATGATGACACCTACATTAATTGGTTATAAAGTTGAATGTGTTGGTGATGATATTGCATGGATGAAATTCGATTCGAAAGGACAATTGAGAGCTATAAATCCAGAAAATGGATTTTTCGGTGTAGCACCTGGAACTTCTAATGAGACTAATCCAATTGCAATGAAAACGATTTTTAGAAATACGATTTTCACAAATGTCGCTTCAACATCAGATGGTGGCGTATATTGGGAGGGTATGGAAAAAACTTTAACTCCAGACATAAATGTTACTGATTGGCTAGGAAAACCATGGAATAAGGACACTTCAAAAACACCAGCAGCACATCCGAATTCCCGTTTTTGTACTCCAGCATCTCAATGTCCAATTATTGATCCAGCTTGGGAAGATCCTGAAGGTGTTCCAATTAGTGCCATATTATTTGGTGGTCGTCGTCCTGCTGGTGTTCCACTAGTCTATGAGGCTAATACTTGGTCGCATGGAGTCTTCATCGGTGCATCTATGCGCAGTGAAGCAACTGCTGCTGCTGAGCATAAAGGTAAAGTAATTATGCATGATCCATTTGCAATGCGTCCATTCTTTGGATATAATTTTGGTGATTATCTTCGGCATTGGTTAAGTATGGAAGGTAGGGGGCAAGTTCCAAAAATATTTCATGTTAATTGGTTCCGTAAGGATTCAAATGGAAAATTCATTTGGCCAGGCTTTGGAGAAAATTCAAGAGTTTTAGATTGGATTCTTAGAAGGGTGGATGGTGAAAAATGCTACAAAGATACTCCAATTGGTCGAATACCGGATCGCGGAGCTTTACGAACTGATGGTCTAAAAGCAAATGTCGATTGTAAGGCATTATTTGATATTCCGAAAGATTTTTGGATTCAAGAGATTAACGATGTTGAAAAATACTTTGAAGAACAAGTTGGAGCTGATTTACCTAAAGAAATTTCCAAAGAATTGAATGAATTGAAGACTCGTATTGCGACCATATAAATGGCTAGCTATATAGAGTGCCGTATAAGATGGGTGTGTTTGTATGTATGTACATATGTTTGTGTATTAGGAAAATTTTATTAAACAATTTTAATTTTTTTTATTCTGGTAATTAATTAAGGTAATTAGTGTTGCCAACCTACATAGAAACGTTTGCTTGTGATATGTTTTATATTTGTTTTTGTATTTTTAATAAAAGTGAGAAATTTTTAAAGGATTCAGATTTTGTATTATTTTTTTATTGTCAAGGTATGTGGGAGTATAAGGTTTTAGAGCAGCTACTGAAGTAATTCCTATGTGGTCCTATTCGCATTAGCTTTAAAGTTCTTGCACCCAGCGAAAATATTGTAGGTACATTCCCTCTACATGTTTTTTGAGCTATCGACTGTACGGCGGGCGCTTGTGTTGAGTGTTGATGCCCTGTTGCCACTTGTTTGTTTTTGGCATCGGACTTAGACGTGTCGAGTAGATGACTAGAAGGATGACACTTATGGTAAGTAAAAAAGTATATTCTTTTTTGTGGTTATGAAATGGGTTTTGGTTAGATCCACCAAATACTTAGGACAAATGCAATTGGATTTTGCTTTAACTTCTTCAATATTTGAGTTCATAATAGGTTTCTTGATTTTATTGGACTTAAAAAAGAAAAGAAAAACCGCGTGGGATGTTCATTGCATTTCTTTGTCTTTTCATGACCCAAATAAAGCATCTTGGAAGCTTCAAATATGTCGAGCAGCTCTCTGAGAACAACCATATGTATTGATGACCAAGATCGTTTCAGCTTGGATCGATCGTTGAGAATCTTTGTATTTCTTCGAAAAGAATGATGTCTTGACTTGAGGCGAGCACAGAAAGTCCTTGGGGGTTTTACGTGAGCACCTGCCATCATGGCTAAATCCCACGGTGTTCTTCCCACTCGGTTTGATTTTGTGACGTCAATCATCGCCCTCCAGTTGCATTTCTGCTTCTGAAGTATCAGTCGACACCAAGTGCATGACTGGTGCCCTCACTGATGGGAGCGAGACCTATCTAACATCTCTTTCGATTTATGGGTCACGGCACCCGGTTGATTATGCGCAGCTCCACTCCAAGATCATGCCCTAGTTCAGCGAGAAGATGTCATCAATCATTCACTTTCATGAGTGATCACTGAATCCTCCCACACTCATCAGGACACTCACTTTGCCCGAGATATGGGCGACCACAACCACCACGTTACTCCCCGAAAGGCCTCACCAATGTCGGCATGGAAGAGAGTTCCATGGGCAACCGACCACGTGGTACCAGATAACCGCTGGTCAGGTTTTCATAGCCAAGGCTATTCGTTAGTCAATGCTACTTCAGTTCGGCTTCATGCATTAAGGCGAGCACAGTTGATATTTTCCAGGTTTATATGTGCGAATAGAGAACTAAGTAGGTACTACAGTTGGATCTTGTTGAACTGAAACATAAGATCGCCGAATATCAAGAGGAAAAATATTGGTTTAGTAGTGACAGTTAACAAATTCAAGTAGATCTGGTACTACCAAAAATAATTTTCCAGTTTGATCAAAATTTTTAACGTAGAGACCTATTTAACTAGACAGAGTATTGGTCTGCAGGATTCACAAGTTACCTATCACCTAGATATGGTATTTAGATCTTTAGGCTCTCCGAAGACATATTACGCAGCCGCTAAAAGATGTTGTTTTGAATGTTTAATGAATGTTTTGATTTGTTGTTACTCTAATATATTTTGCTTTTTGGTTAACGCATTTTTCGTTAAAATTTACTTTCAGTTACTCGTTTGATATATAATTTGTATACTATTAAGTTAGAAGTAGGAGATGTCTGTTTTACGACCTTAGAATATATTGCAAACAGGAATGGTGATAACCCAGATTTGGCATAATAAATTCTTGTTGTTTTGGTGGTCAATGTTTTTCCGGTTGAAAGCTTAGGCTTACATAACTTAAAAATTCGAAAAGGGGCAAAAAGTAATTTTAAAATTATTAAAAAAAGTTTTTAATTTGGTGCTCAACTTTTATTTAATTCAACAAGAAAATTTTTGTATGTGTGAATTTCATTTAAAAAACGTATCCCTATTGAGAAATTACCAAATGTCAGATATATTTTTTTCAATCCTGATTAAACGTGAGTATCCCAGCAACTTATCACTTATCCCTATTTGAGCTCTGTCACTATTCTATCCCTTAAACTCCTTCAAAAACATAAACAAATTTGACAATGAAGCTCCAGTTTTGACAATAAAGCCCCTTTCCCCTATATTTCACTTACACCGATATATTCTGTCTTTCTCTTGAAAAATTACGCTCATGTAGGTACACGCATTTTACACCAATCACCAATTCCTGTTTGCTATATATTCTAAGGTCTATGCATTAGTCGCCAATCTTCTTCTTCAGTTCTGCAGATGTTACTGTCTTGCACTTCTATCGCTAAAACAACTTGTATACAGAAATTTACGGTAGATTGCTGTTGTCTGAATATCGAAGGTAGAGAGCCTGAAAAGAAGAAGTGTAAGGACTGATCCTTGCGGTAGACCATTATAACATTTTCTACCCTTCTTTATTTTGTGACCAAAGTATTATTCGGGACATCGTGTGACTGCTCTGTGCATGTTATCGATCATGTAATCCACAGTCCCACCATCCATAGATGGGGTGTCAGAAAGTTTGCGAGAATAAAACGTTTGACTGATATAGTAGGTATATATATTCGCTCTAATTTGGTGAGACTGCTGGTCAAGGCACCGCACTGCAACCATTCCTAAACTTACAGTTACAAACTCTAAAAACTTGGACTGCTATTGTAGGAACATCAGTCTGCTTTAATAAGAACCCAGCGCGAAAAACAGAAGGATCTCCCATAGCAAATTAGAAAAGTTTCGTAGCAATTGCCTGTGGAAGTTTTTTGGAAGCTTTTTATGTCCTGTGCCAAATTGGACGAATGCTACTGCATTCGAAAGATTTGAAAATAACAAATCTGCCAGTAATATTCCAAAGAAGCAGGTGGGAAGAAAATAGAAAAAATTCCATATCCCGCAGGGAAGGTTTCAATGAGCTCTCAAAGAGTAAAACGTACATCAGGGGAATTTGTATGCCTATCTTAAGAAGGAGCATAGTATGACAGTATGCAGGAGGTGTTCTAAAATCTGAATGTATTTTTTCTTGTGGCATTAAAAATGTGGCACAAATATAAAAATGTTAGAATTCAAACAAAATTAGGTAGGTATATGAAAACTGGATATATCGACCTAAGCCGTTGACGTTTAATTCAGACATCTTAGGGCCTGCGTGGATTTTCGTAATTGATGTGCAAGTCCCTGTTTTTGGATTTAGCCCATTCAGTTAGATTTTCTTCGAAATGATTGCTCTTATGATACCTTCAACAAAGATGATGGTATCGAGAACTACTAATAAGCATGCGATAACAACTGAGAAACGCTTAAGAATAAAAATCATTTGACTGTCTTCTTCTTGAATTCTGTGGTTCCCACAGGAGAGAAGGAGAACTTTTCTTCTGATCCACGAATTTTATATTTTTATACCCTAGATGAAATTATAGGGTATGCTTAGCTTGTTATTCCGTTTGTAAGACCTAGAAATAATTATGGTAGAGCAACATGAATTGAAGGCTCCGGGAAATAACGCCCAAAAGCGATAAGTGAAATAAGTTCCAAACAGTTTGGGTCTTATTTCCAAATGAAATAAGGCGCAAAAACAGATATGAAATCAAATCCAAAGTAGATGAAAAAAGGGGAAAAAAAAAGTGAACCAAAGCCCAAAATTCAGAGCAAATGAAATAAAGCCCAAAATATTGATAATGATGTGTGTAAAGTAAGAACGCGTCACGTAGTTAGGGGAGGAGCGTTGGAGCGGCGCGTTTTCGCATTGATATATGATTTAAAGAAAAAATGCGTCGCGCGGGTGGACGAGAAGGTGGTGGCGGCAAGGGTTGTAGGGTGCCCGCGCATTAACACTGAATTTAAAGTAAGAACGCGTCGCGCGAGCACTTCTTGCCGAGGCCCCCCCCCCCCCCCCCCCCCAACCCACGCGAAGTAAGAACGCGTTGCGTGGTTTGGCGGGGGGAGGGGGGCGCCGGCAAGAAGTGCCCACGCGACGCTTGATTACTTTACACACATCATTGGGAAATATTTCCTTCATTTTCTGAAATAATTTTTGGGCATTATTTCATCAGGATAAAGTTTGTTTTGTTGGCCTTTATTTCATTTACGAATTTTGGATTTTATATGATTATGAAATAACGCCCAAAACAGATAAGAGAAATAAAACCCAAAAGTGTGAAATAACATCCAAAAATTTTGGACATTATTACACATTTGATACGTTGAAATTTATATGGAACTTTTGGGTCTTATTTCACTTATCGCTTTTAGGCGTTATTTCCCGGAGCCTGAATTGACCACCACCCACGTACGAATAGAGTTATTTTGATTTTTGCATGTCCGTCTCTTTGTCAGCACAATAATTCGTGAACATGTGTACTTAGAGAACTGAAACTTTGCACACTGGATTTAAAAAAAAAGTAAATTTACGTTCGAAAATTTGGACATATCGGGCAAATCCTTCAACGTAAAGGACTGAAATTTGGTTCATGGTGTTTTCATAGTAAAAGTATATAAAATATAAAAAAATGAACTAAATCGGGCAACCCATTCTTGGTGTTGCCATATGAAAATTGTGGTTTTTACGTATACCATGGAAACGATCAGTACTAGACGTTTTTGTTGTACTGAAAAGTTCTTCAGAATATGAAATCCTATGAAATTTGTTATAATCTTTTTTGTGACGGAAGAACTGTTCTAGAAATATATCCAAAAATTCACTTCAAAAATCAAATTGCCACAGATGGATGATCATACGAAATAACATATGTACAGGCAGTCATCTAAGGCAGGGGCACACCGAGAGAGGGGACGAACGGGAGCGGTCCCCCTCCAGAATGTCAGTTTTCTGAACATAATTTACAAATTACGTATAAAATAAAATAAAACCTTTTATTCTACAATGGCAGTACTTAAGTGCTCAGATGGGTGCAGGACGCGACTTTAGAGCCCTATTTTTCCGACTCGTTGGGACTGGGACACTAATGCCCCCCCCCCCCCCCGAGCCAAATCCTGGGTGCGTTACTGATCTAAGGGAATCATAAGAATTGAACTTTTAGAGCAATTCTAGCTTTTTTACTTGTTTTTCTTTTTAATAGTTTTATTGACATAAAATAAAAGTAAAGAGGATATGGGAAGCAAAGACCAACTTTCAGGGAGAAATTTACTGATCAGGTGGTATTTATTGAATTCAAGAAAACGGCATACAATTTTGTTATGTCATTTTTCAGCACAATATTTAGGTAATCTATTTTTCATTTGATTCTGAGGAAAATAATGAATTTCGCCACTTCCATGTTTACTTGAAACCTAAGAAGGAGTTTCTATTCTTCTACTGAAAACGATGACACATATAATTTCCAACAGAGACGTTTCAAAGTTCACAAAAACAGAAAAATTCACTTCAAATCGAAAAATGAATATGTTGGACACGTAGTAAGGTACACCGCCCCCCTCATAAAATGAAGCAGTTCTTAAATTAGCTGCTCAATGAAACTTTATCGCCTTCTTATTAAAGAGAGTACTTTACACTTAAGAATCGATAAACAGTTTCTTTTTTTTGCGCAATTAAAATTCTTTACGCTTTAGTCCACAATTTCGAACAAAGTACACGCGGCCACGGAAGTTTTATCTTTGAAATTTTGTTATTGTTTTGAGATTCTACATGTTTCACACTTTATTGAGGTGTTTTATAAATTGATTTTTATGAGCAAAGGTAATCCACGGACGACGGAGGCATCAATCGCCTGCAGGGAATTGATAGACGAACATTTCATAGCCACTCAAGAAGTGTTATTCCCTCCTTGCGATTCCTGACATTAATTCCATAGATATAAAATTGGATTGAGGATTAGACAGGATATAATATGAGATGTTTACGTGAAGATTGAGAACTTGAATCTACCACCACCAACAGATATAGAATTTTTTACCTCTTGGGGTTTGATTTCTTTTCTGATTGACTTGATTTTGTCGTCAACTAACGTTTACCTTTACATTACATACATACATACACCATATGGGAACAGAGATAATAAAGTCGACATCTTGTTATACATTTTTTTTTCCTAAAAGTGTCACCAATATTGCTTTCTAGAGAGATTAGGAAAAAGTACCCTTATCGTAGCGTGGATGTAGGAGTGTGTTTTTTTTTGGAATTCCGGAAATCACAAATATATGTTTGTAGTATGGGGGAAACCGCTTCTATACTCGTAGCTATGCAAGATTGTCGAAGATTTCGAAAGATATTTCTAATTAAGTTGGTTGAATATCAATGTAAGGGCCTTGTGTAGGTTTTTCTGATTAATTACCTATGGGGATGAAGTATAGCAGTCTTCAAACTGAATTGTCAATAATTGGCGTGCTAAGCTTGTGAGAAAATATCCAGGCACTGATAATTCCCAGTTTGGTTCATCTTAAAGTTTAACGTTTGATGTGTCATGAATAGATTACCTAGAAGAAGGAATTTTTCTCATAGAGGTCATTTGTACGCAGTTCACTGTTATCGTATTTTTTTTATTTTATTGTAACTTCGTATTTGTAAGGAAATCAATTTTGATGGTATTTAGGGGGTAAAAACATTAATTTTGTGGTTAAATAGGGATGAATTTAGAGGGTAATTGAGTAAAACTGGGTTTTGAAATAATCAACTATAAATCTAGCATTAAATCCAGCATTTTAGGGTGCAAAATAGTGGTTTAGTTAGGTCTTAACTTAGGGATAACAGTGGTAATAGTGGGTAATAATGGGTATATAGAGGGAAGGAATTAAGTTTTATTTTGTAAAAGTGACTAAAAATTTTGATGAAATGTTTTATTTTCCGTTTTGGAGGAAGGGGTGGGCAAGAAATCGGTTCAACAAGCTATACACTTTCAGACAACTTATTTAGTGGTAACAAATAGGGGGGTAATATACAATTAAACCCGTTTACTAATGCAAGAAGGCGATTGGGGATTTAGAGACTAATAGGGGTTATACAGATTAAATTTTATCTTGATATTCTAACCTAAGTATTTTGAAGAATTTGTTTGAATCTACCATTTTCAGGTGCCATAAAACGATTAAGGTCTCGACCTTGGTAAAACCTTAGAATAATAATTTTATTATTCTAAGATAAAACTCATTTAGGTGCATATTTAGGGGGTAGACAAATTATTTATTTTGCATTTGATTGAAATATGGTGAATCTATCTTTTTCCGGATGAGAGATAGAGATTTAGTCTTGATTTTAGGAAACTCACTTAGAAGGTCATCTCAGTGGTCAAAAATTCATTTAGAAGGTGAATTTAGCTATAATAGAGTGAATTCAACCATATTCGGGTTTGAAAAAGCGGTTAAGCTTTATTTAAAAAAACAATTGACTTCAGAAAAATAATACTGAAAGAAACGTCGAAAAATCCATATACTAGTACTCAAAAGGTAAGGTATTAAAAATAAAACTGGTTCTATTGGATATCTCTTTTTACCTGATCCACTTGCATTTCGCTGCAATTGCACTATAGAGCAGAAACCATTAGTTTAATATGTTACCTTGGATAGTGTCACGCTTACAATTACTGGTCGATATTTTAATAAAGGAGCAGTTTTAAATAATTACATGAATTTGTAGATATTTTTCGTACTCTACAACATTGATATCAAACATTTTCAACATACTAGACATGAAACAATTTTAAAAATACTAATAAGACTAATTTCAGCGGAAAGCAAGATGATAACCAAGATTTAATCCTTTTTAAGGGTTCCGTACAACAAAAGGAAAACAACGAACCATTATAAGACCGATTGTCCGTCCGTCCGGCAGTGCAAAGGGTTAGTGAAGCGCAGAGCTGCCAGGCGAGAATAACTGGATGTGAAAAGCCATATATGGGCACCGTGCTTCTTTGTGCTGAAGACGTTGATACATCTGACTACTGATGATTGTGAGTGCTCCTAGTGAAGCCTAGCTCGTATATGACCTATGTATAAGACTACTGGCAAGCCTCTCCTAGTCTAAACGGCGGATCATAACCTTCTCGTGGTCCACTACTGTCACTTTTTAAGTGCTAATATGATTAAGCCCGAACGGAGGTACCAGTAACGTATAAGAGTCTGCATGTAAGATTCACTGGGAGTACCATGATCGTATGATCATGCGATACAAAGCCATACCAATTGGGTAGCCGACATTGCTAACTTGGTACTACGGGGTTGAGGAGCCCCGAATAGAGCTCTTTGAGTAATATTCGCCTCAATATGGGAAGGCCCACTTGTGGGAGCATCGTAGTAGTTGTGGTGGTCCATATCGCGGGCAAAGTGAGATCAACTGAGTCTGCATGATTTAGGCGAACATTCTTCTCTAATTAGAGTAGTTTGTTCTTTTGTATAATTGCATACTGCGTCCTGATGATTTGAAGAATGGTCGCTTATAATTGTATGCTTAGAGGATTGGCTCTCGGCGTGGAGTTGCGCTAAATCAACCGAGTGCCGTGACCCACAGATCGGAAGAGATTTTAGATAGGTCTCGCTTCGACCAGTAAGTCCAATGTTAAGCATGCACTGACATAAACTAGTACTCCTGAAACAGAATATAATATATTTCTGCCTCTTGAGGGCGTTGATTGTCGCTTGTCTACTAATCCGTGTATTTAGAGTGCCGTGATATTAAGCCATAATGGCAGGCGCTTATGTAAAACCATGACAGCTTTCTGTCCGTCCGTCCGTTTGTCTGTCAAAGATGTTTTTCTCGAATATCTAATTAACATAGAAATTTTAAATTTGGTAGTATATGTTAGGTCTTCATAACGTGTACGACGCACATATTTCGACAGTCCAAGATTAATTAATACTTTTTTTAATGCGGGAGGGGGGGGGGGCTTTGAGCCCCCTCATTTTGTGAGGTATCGTTTCAAGGATTAAAAAGAAAATCAATTCAGTAAATAACCGAAAACATACCTGCTCAGTTTTATATACGTTTGTACATATTGCGTTAGAAGGCGTATAAAACTAAAAGTAGTAAACTGTTGTGGTGTTCTATATTAAGAGAATGTCTGCTTTTAAATAAATTTTGAATTAGATTGTTTTTTGTTGTACTCTGTACTAAAATTTGTACGAAATCAATATGTTGTTTGGAGTAATTTGAATTTGATTGCCCGGAACTTATTGAATTAATGGTGTCAAGATGCTATATATAAAGATAAAGTCTAAGACGTATACTAAAAAATACCGTTCCCCTTCCCTCTGATTATCTAGGCTTCTAAAGCAAAAATTTTGATATTATCGTGGATAGTATAGGCATTGAGGAATAGATAGCAGGAAAACTGCAGAGCTTTTATCGTGAATCTCATAGTTGATGGAAAAAAAGATAAGATAATTTAGATAAAATCATCCGCCATTGCACTTATGATTTCCCTTCCCCTACTATCCCCCTACTATCCCCATCTCATTGCAAATATTTTTTCACACAGATTACAGCATTGCATAGAAACTCGACTGTTTTCTGATGGCACATGTGGCACCGACGACGAGTATTTATTCTGCATCTTGTCGGTTATGGAGCAACATCTGCAGAGCTTGACGAGTTACCCAATATCTCATTTATTACGGCAACGTTATTTTTGGACAGATATTTTACACTTCTGCGACGTATATTTGGTACGGTCATATTCTGCACTAGATCTTTCAAAAATAACTTACGGCGCAACAGTGGTCTCGAATTATTCCAATTGGGATACAAATATTGCCAAATTGCACTCGCACCTACACCACAAACGTCAATAAGATTATAAAACTGTGCAACGGCCATCTATTTCTTTTACGTCTAACCGATTACGAATGAGCCATTTGATCCAGAGTGTCAACCCCTCCTTTCGTCGAGTTATAGTGTAGGTTGATTACTGATTTGCTCTTATTATTGGGATCAATTTCGGAACTATGATACATTGTGGAAAGCAAAATAACAGCTCGGAACATAGCTTACAAGCGTGTGATATTCTTGCGAAAATTGTAAAAAATTTGGTGGAATGCATCTTTTGCTCTTTCGTAGAGTACCAACGCAAGTTAAGCCCATTGACAATAAATTTTATGCTAACTCAAAGCTTGTAAAATAATTATCAAAAGTTATATTTCGATTTGTTCGTTGAAACTGTGTACATAACTCTTCCACAACTCTTTGGGCCAAATTTTTACCTCTTCGACATCCTTCTTGCTCGTGATAGGGTATACCACAAAAGGGATAACTTGTGGTACTCTGACAAATCCACCAAATCTTCATACCGTACTTATTTGCCTTGTATGGAATGTACGGACCAAAAGAAACCATACCTCGAAACGGAACCAACTGCTCATCAATAGTCAAATTCTTACCAGGAATGTAGTGCTTCAACAAATTTTTGTTCATAACCTTCCAAAAATCTCTAATTGGTGCAAACTTATCACGACTTCTGCGAGAAGATGGAGTTGATTTAGCATCATCATCATCAAACGTAAGAAACGACACAATGAAGAGAACTCTATTCCTTGACATCCAAGCACGAAAATTTGGACTACCGAATAATGGATCCCAAAATTCGTTATAGTCAATAATTCCTAGGTTATATATTCCAGCGTTTATTAGTACTCTTATGAATGCACGAATTTCGATTGCATCTTTTTGCTTCCATTTCTTCCCAATAATCAGATTAGCTTCTAAGTTAGTGAAATTTACAATCATTTCAATTGCCGTGTCGTCGAAGTATAACGAGAATGAACATATTACTCAGTCTATGTGCTTACCAGGCGGTAGTTTAACTGTAGTATCGCCTCGAAAATAACGGGTATTATGGTCGTTATTACAAGATGAACTTCTCCATTCAGTTCCATTTTTTCCAATAACTGTCTTCATGTCATTAGAAACTTCCACTCGTCCTCGTCGTCACTTAGGAACTGCTCGTCATCCACATCAGAATCAGTTTCTAACACATCCTCCTCACTATTAGAGGGAGCAACATAACTATCATCATCTAAGTCTTCAATTTCACTTTCATTGTCAATTTCATCTATTGCCTCTCTTATTTCTTCACTCTGGATAATATAGTTTTGCCTACGAGATATACTTGGATGGAAAATAATAAGTTTATAATTATAAAAAAATTTTAGGCATTAGTAATTATTACCTTATATCTGTCAACAAAAGCAAGCAATACTTATTTTGATTCACCTTCTATACAAAAATCAAATAAATCCGCAAAGTACCAATTATACATAATTATCTCATGTATATCTTTACACTATTAGCCTAGAATTGAAACCTTATATGCAAGGCAGCGAGAAGCAACCATACAGGCGCTAACAAAAATATCTCAGATTCGAATGCAGCAACAGAAATTTTGCAGTATACTGTGACTGTGAGTTACATCGTGGTAGGATTTGCTACTAAAGCCCGGTACGCTAGAGCAAGGAATTAGGTCAAGGAATTTTTCCACTTATTTCTTAAAGAAAATTTGACATGAGGTCAAGGAATTTTTGACAATTTGGATTTGTCAATTGTGTGATATTTCTGACAATAAAGAAATAATAAAGAAAGTGAAGAAATGGATAATTTCCAATGAAAATGAAGATACACGTAAAACAATTTTTATTCGACCATTTGTCATTTTAAAATTGATACACCTCTTGCAAAATCGCCGTTCCTTCGTTCAATTTTTCAATTATTCCACCACCGTCAAAATTCCTTACAGAATAAGTGCATCGGTACTTATTTCTTCAAGAAATATTGACATAAATGGATTTTTCGTAAGAGAGCGACATCTTTTTGTCAATCGGGAAGTAGAGTTTTTCTGTTCGAATTACTTTCCTCTAGCGTACTACCTCAAGGAATCGGTGAAGAAAAAATTCCTTGAGCATTCCATGACATTTTTTTTACATAGTTTTTGTATAGGAACAAAAATTCCTTGGCTCTAGCGTACCGGGCTTAAACGTTTCAATTTATATTCTTGGAAAAAACTATTGTGATAAAAAAAAATGTACTTTGTGGTTTTTTATATAGAATATTGAATTATTATTCGGTGTAAAATTCGAATTAAATAAATTTTTATTTTAGTTGTTACAGCTGTTATTTCAACGTAAAATGTGACCCAAAGTTACATCTTGGTAGGATTAGGGTTAATTTGCTTTTGCTAGCATATGTTGGGGCAGACATGAAATATTGCAACAAGGCTGTCCATTAGAAATATATTGTCATATATTTTTGAGCAAAGTAAGTATAGAATGTTTTGCTATTTTAAAATTTACTAAGAATATCTAAAACAAGACTAGAATTTTTTTTTAGTAATTCTAGTATAATTTAGACAAAAATGGCAGACAAAGAAGAAACCATCCTTCCCTCTATAATGTAAGTTTTCTTCTTGAGTCGAAGAAGTTCATATATTTATCCCTAATTTAATTTGCTTAATTGGAGGTATTTACTACTTTTTAGAAAATTGGGAAATTCCGATATTTCAATTCGCCATTTTTACCTTGAAATAATATAAAAACATAACAAGTGAAAAAGCTAGAATTGGTCTAAGAACAATTCTCATGATACCCTAGATGAATGCACGTATGAAATTTCGTATGGTCACCCATTTGAGCAATTTTGATTTTTTGCATTGGTTTCTTGCATATGCATTGTTCTAGAACGGGCTCGTCCGCGTCGAACAGAAAAAATGATTATAACCAATTTTATAAGATTCCTTATTCTGAAGAAGTTTTTAGTACAATAAAATGTCTAGGACTGATCGTTTTCAAAGTATATGTATAAAACCAAAATTTTTATATGACAACACCAAGAAGGGGTTACCCGATTTAGTTCGTTTTGAAATTTTATTTGATATTAGTATGAAAACACAATATACCAAAGTTCGGCTTTCTATGTCGACGTGTTCTCAGGTAGTGTTCCAAATATATCGTGGAAAACGAAATTTTTGTATGGCAACCCCACGAAGTAGTTGCCCGATTGGTCTCATTTCGAACTTAATTTTACTTTTTTTTTAACGTCCGTGTACAAAATTTCAGCTTTCTTAGTGAACGCGTTCTCGAGTTATCGGACGGACGGACGGACGGACGGACGGACAGACGGACATGCAAAAATTAACATAACTTTTAATTTTATGCGGGGGTTTCCTATCCATTTTGCTCTACCATCATTATTTCTGTGCGTTACAAACGGAATGGCAAACTTAGTATACCCTATAGATTTCATCTAGGGTATAAAAACACTTCATATCAGCTGATTTTCAAGGTCATTGAAGATTACCAAAAAATTTCGCTTAGGTTGTTATGTATAAGTTTGACTATCGATATTTCTATCATCAACAGAATCAATATAAAATACCTATACTGTTTGTGTTCCATATATATTATTATAAATTAGTATAACTTTCTTTCTGAAAAATTTCCAAAATTCCTGAGATTAATTATACATGGAAAATTACTTGGAATATGGAGGTGTATCCATCGTTGCAATATTTCTTGCGCGGTTATATATGAATTTATGTAAAATTACTCACATACTATATATATCTAACCTTAATCATTAAGCTTTGAATAATTTCTAATATTATGTAATACAAATTCTATCTATGTATTTACAATCTATACAGAATTTTCCATACTGGTAACAATAAATAATTAGAAAATATTTAAACAAAGGTAGATTTCTGTCGTTCTTTGACATTGGAAATAGAATAGCAACCAACAGTGAAAGTCATATAATGGAACTCCTATATTGCATGAAAGCATACACCTACCTATTTATTTTTTACTAGAAGTTTATTATACTTTTTGAATTAGGGTAGGAATTTTCAAATATGGTCTACTATACTTCTAATCTATGTACGTATGTACATTATGTGGGGTACAAGTAGGTATGCATACATAATTATGAAATAGGTACATAAACTGCATCATGATTATATTACCGATATATACCTATCTATTGAAATAATCGATAAAATGCATTAAATTTCATAATATTTTCTGCATCACTTACTACGTTCATTAGTAAATAATTTAACAGTCGAGAGAGTAAATTAAGGCGAGCACTGATGAAATAATTTACTACGACTAGCCCAGTACTGCAAATCAATTTGTTTTCGTCGTTGATAATAAATTTAGTTTAAAAGTCTCTCTATTCGTTTGTGATGATGGCAATGAAACTGCAACAACATCAATAAAAAAATTTTGTCATTCGTAAAAACAATCTAAATTTCATCATCAGTTTTGGAAAAAAAATAATTTCTATGAATAACATCCTTTTAGTACCCTCAATCTACATATATGTATACAAATACACAAATACACTTAAGCTATTTTGTTATAAAAAGATTTTAGATCTGGTAACAAAAGTCAAAGATCGAAAGCTTTACTATAACTACTTACATACTATATATAACTTGAACGGTATTTTTTTTTGTTTTTGTTTTTTTTTTCAACAATTGATAAACAAGAAAAAATTATTTTATGAACTTGTCATAATCAAGTCCAAGTTCTGATCAGTCCTACGCTACGCTGCCTCTACCACTAATATAAGAGTGGGGCAACAAACAATAATGAAAAATAAATTGCAAATTCCACCAACACCTGATCAACTTGCAAAACATTGAAACAAAACAAAAAAAAAACTAAATCGGGGTGACGGAAAAACACTTTCATATTTAACTGGTTGCTGCTGGAAGCGTTATTGTTGGCGCGATACACGAGGCGAGCCCCTCAAAAGATCCAATCAAATCACAAAACGATCGCACTATCGAAAGCTTTTAGAAGATAAAGAAAAGAACTTGTTTGTATTCAAGAAGCAAGCCAAAAGATTATGCGCGCTGTTGTAGGTGCGATCGAGTATAAAAGCACGATCATTGCTAGATTCATCAACAGTCATTGACTGCGATCTTGTGGGAAGTATAGTGTCATGGAAGAAACGGTGCAACGAATTATTTAAGTTCCTAAAAATTTTTGCAGTATCTCTAAAAGAAAAAAAACAAAAACAGAAAAAAGGCAAAAAGGGAAAATTAAAAAAAAATAAAATAAAAATATTTTCGTGGAAATATTATGAAAAGTGATCGATCGTGTGCCATTTTTATTCTAACTAATTGTTGTGCTCGCTCAAGTTTGTTTTAAAAAATTTTTTTCTTTGTTAAATATACATCAGAAAAGCAGCAGTGAAAATGCCAGAAATTATCGAGAAAGTTCAATCGCCGTAAGTTGTATATATTTTTTTTACCGTTTTTATTATTTTTCCTAATAATTCCAATTGCAATTGTGCAATCCTCAGAAATTCTTATTCTTCTTCTTCTGTTTGTTCCTTCTAACAAGAAAATTTCATTTTTCAGGCAATCAACATCTTCGTCAAAAGCCAACAAATTACAATCAAATAATTTTGGTCTTTACAATCATATTCGAGGAATTACCGTCAACGGAAATGTATCCAGCCTAACATCAAAAGTTCGTCAATTCATTGAAGAGGCTGTAAATCTATGTCAACCCGAACATATTCACATTTGTGATGGAAGTGATCGTGAAAATAAAATGCTGCTTAAGCTATTGTTGGATCAAGGTACAATTATCCCATTGCCGAAGTATGAGAATTGTTGGTTAGCTCGTACAAATCCAGCTGATGTAGCTCGAGTTGAATCGAAAACGTTTATTTGTACTCAAAAAAAGGAGGATACAATACCAACACCAAAAGTTGGAGAAAAAGGACTACTAGGAAATTGGATTTCACCTGATGATATGACAAAATCAATTGACGAAAGATTTCCAGGTTGTATGAAAGGTAGAACAATGTATATTGTACCATTTTCAATGGGTCCAGTTGGTTCGCCGCTATCAAAGATTGGTATTGAAATAACAGATTCACCATATGTTGTTGTATCAATGGGCATTATGACACGTATGGGTTCAAATGTTCTTGATTACTTAAAACAATCTGAAGAATTTGTTCGTTGTCTTCATTCGATTGGAACACCATATAATGGTGTAGTACAGATGACATCATGGCCTTGTGATCCTGAACGTACTATAATTTTACATAAACCTTCAGATAATCTTATTGTTTCCTATGGTTCTGGTTATGGTGGTAATTCACTTTTGGGAAAGAAATGTTTTGCCTTACGTATTGGTAGTACAATTGCAAAACGTGAAGGTTGGCTTGCCGAACATATGTTGATCTTGGGTGTAACAGATCCTAAAGGTGAGAAAAAGTATGTTACAGCTGCTTTCCCGTCAGCTTGTGGTAAAACAAATTTAGCAATGTTAAATCCATCATTGCCTGGCTATAAAGTTGAATGTGTTGGTGATGATATTGCATGGATGAAATTCGATTCGAAAGGACAATTGAGAGCTATAAATCCAGAAAATGGATTTTTCGGTGTAGCACCTGGAACTTCGAATGAAACAAATCCGATTGCTATGCAGACAATATTTAAAAATACGATTTTCACAAATGTTGCTTCAACATCAGATGGTGGTGTTTATTGGGAAGGTATGGAAAGTAGTTTATCGGTTGGTGTAAAAATTACCGATTGGCTTGGTCGCCCATGGGAGATGGGTGTATCTAAAACACCAGCTGCACATCCAAATTCACGTTTCTGTACACCAGCATCCCAATGTCCGATTATTGATTCAGCCTGGGAAGATCCTGAAGGTGTTCCAATTAGTGCCATATTATTTGGTGGACGTCGTCCTGCAGGAGTTCCACTTATTTATGAAGCTAATTCATGGGCTCATGGTGTATTTATTGGAGCTGCAATGAGAAGTGAAGCTACAGCAGCAGCTGAACACAAAGGTAAAGTTATTATGCATGATCCATTTGCAATGCGTCCATTTTTCGGTTATAATTTCGGACATTATTTGAAACATTGGTTAAGTATGGAGACTAAAGGACAAATACCGAAAATTTTCCATGTAAATTGGTTTCGTAAAAGTTTGAATGATGGTAAATTTTTATGGCCAGGATACGGTGAAAATGCACGTGTTCTTGATTGGGTTATTAAACGTATCAATAATCTTCCAGTTTATAAAGATACAGTTATTGGCCGTGTACCATTAGATGGCAGTTTAAATTTGGAAAATTTAAAAGAGCCGGTAAATATAAAAGAACTTTTTTCCATATCAAAAGATTTTTGGTCAGAAGAATTCGAGGCTATACGTAAATATTTTGATAATCAAATTGGATGTGATTTGCCATTAGAAATTAGAGAAGAATTAATGAAGCTTAGAGAACGTATTTTATCTATGTAAAAAAAAAAAAAAATTATTTCTATTGTTGTTAAAATTTGTTTTTATAGTGATAAATATTGTTTGTGTAATTCTAGTTTGTAAGTTTGTATGTGATCCAAAATTGTATTAGAAAGGGACACTATTGCCCTTATAGGGTATGCCTTTTTGATAATATTTTTAGTATCTATATCTACACCTATCTTGTATGTGCCAATTATTAGAATTTTTATTATTATTATTTCATATAATAAAGA
The DNA here is from genome assembly GCA_963930735.1 of Dioctria linearis. Lineage (NCBI taxonomy): Eukaryota > Metazoa > Arthropoda > Insecta > Diptera > Asilidae > Dioctria > Dioctria linearis. The sequence goes on along the minus strand of OZ005740.1, from coordinate 12,992,542 downwards.
AAGAATTAAAAAAATTGCTGTACAAAAAAATTCCAAAATAAATAAAATAATTAAAAAAAGTAACAAAATTTGTGTGTTGAAATTTTTTTTTATGGTTGCTACTACTATTCTGGACATAATTCAACAGTAAGTTGTAAAACAAAACTTATACAAGCTGGCTAAAAAATGGTGTTAATCAAATTTCTTTGTCTATGACTTTTGAACTGGTTTTGATTGGTTTTGGTTTTTGTAAATGTTTATTTGGACAAGTTTGAGCTCTATTAATTGTTGAGTTCATGCTTAATGCCAGGTTCCCTTAAAATCTATCAATTGATTCGCTCGTTGAGTGTGGCGTGGTATCATTTTGTTGGAAGCACAAAAATCTTCTAAGTCTAATTCATTCTATTCTATGATCTTGTTTTAATGAGATGATACAGCTTTGGGTCTTAGATGCATTGAATTCGACGCGATTCGCTTTGGCCTAAGCGGGGATATTGTTAAGATCGTTATTCAATGATTTAATCATGCAATCTCGTTAAGCACATACGGCATTCCCTCTAGAGTCCGCAAGAGTGTCAAAGGAGTAAGCAAAATCAAGGGTACTGTACACAATTAGGTATGATGAAACCATTGAAGTTCTTTTCAACGAAATCCACATTTTGTTAATTTTACTTAATAGAAGGCACCGGTCGACAGTTTCAAATTCTAGGTCTAGAAGCACAACAAAACACTATTTGCGACATCCCCTTTCTTCCCTCTATTGGAAAACTACCCAATTTATTGCCGTTTCACAGGACTTATTTGTTCTAAATCCAGACTGTTCCAATATAATCAATTTATTTCTGTCCAAGTAACTTTCCAACTGTTTTAAACCAATTTTTTCAAAACCTTTTTCATATATATGCAATGTATTTACTGGCCTGAATTATTCCGCTTCTGTTTTTGTATTCTTGACTTTCTGAACAGGATAACAATTGATTCTTTCCATCAGCTAATCACCAACGATTTATTATATTATTTACCACATTTAATGTATTATGTAAGTATGTATAGCATAAAATATACACAAAGTGTAAGAGTTTAAGTATATACCAATACAGCATATGACGAAAATCCGGCTCGAAGGACCAAAGATTTTCCATTTTTTGTGTTTACACCCAGAGGGAATTAAATTTTATTAGATGTTTTTCTTTAAATTTTGCTTTTGCTTCTTCTTCTTTATTTTCTTCATTCTCCTCTTTTTCTTCATCATACTTTTCTCTTTTTTCTCGACCTATTTTTCTTCTTCTTCTCCAGCTCTACAAACTTGACTGTCGGATTTTGCGTATATTTTAAACATGCTTCCAAGGTATTGATTTCTGATGTAAAAAAATAGTTGGGTAGAATGCCTGGGGTTTATATAATTAACATTTCGACTGCAGATCCATACACTTACCTATATAAAAATTTCCTTCCTTGATCGGTTTGTATACCAGACAAGTGAACCTTATGGGAATTGCAATACCACTTTTTTCTCTGTTCAATTCAAACATGAATCTGTCCATCAATTCATGACTCATCCGATGAACTTATTATTTCAAAAACGAAGATCTTTGGTAGAGGCATTCTACGAAAGGACAAGGCCTGGATTAGCCACAAGTATTTTCACTGGATACCCCTAATGCCGTTGAAATAGTTATGGCAGATTTCAGGAGGAATTTTTTTATTATGCCAACCAAAATAACGTCCCAATTATTCCAGTTGTCTAATACTTATTATAATTAAATTATAGCCCCGTTTTTTATTCATGCTCCTAAAGATATCTTTCACTTCATTATGCTCTACTCTTCTAAAAACAAAGTCATAGTCCACTTATGTAATCATATCCGAATATGTATGAATATGGATTCTTTTATGATCTCTACTCTTGTAATAAAGTATTTATTTAGTTTATCCACCATTTCATCAGATTATTGGCATTAATATCTAGACACCAACGACTATGGCATTGGAAGCAGTTATAATATGAAAAGGAAAATTGAACAAAAAAATTGGTAACAACGTGTAAACACGAATAGTAGCATATAAAATCCTCACTGTCAACACTGAACCATCATTATGGATCGAAATCGTTACTGTATTTATACTGACACTACGACCTTGCATTTGACTTTCCCCCCTTTCAAGAATGGGTGATACACGACCATATTTACCGTTTCGGTTCCCCACTTTAATCAGTTATACAAAATCAATAATTTGTACCTATATATATGCACATATGTACATGTGCTCGTATATACTTTATATGTATATTATGTGCATATACATAGTATTGCCAAAAATCTACAAAGTTTTGTAAAGGAACAATTTTCCCTTGAAAATGAACTTTTATCGAAAATTTTACCCATAAAGTTTGTGTAAACACCAAGAAATCGAATTCGGTCAGGTTTCAGTCCTGTCTCATATCACAACTAGTTTAGATTGTGGCAAGAGGTCCACGCTTCAAAGAACATTAACGACAAATTAGTAAATTAAAATGAACCTCATTCGCTTGTCATATTATACGGTATCGTGAATTTTAGATATAAGCAGTAACCAGAACTCAGTTACTAAAAAGAATGTAAATTTGTTGGTAGTGCATGTAAGTAGCTATGTTTCATTTCAATGGCCTTCTAGTGGACAGAAAAATGAAATTTCTATGAAAATTTTATCAAGAAGTCTCCTACAACCCCCCCCCCCCCCCCACCTAAGTCTTGAAGGAAGTCAAAGAAATCTGCCAATGATGAGCTTAATATTCAAAAGCCATACGCGGGTCTATTAATATTCAAATATTTTCTAAAAGGAAACCCTCCAATAATAGCTTTAGTCTTTTTGAATGAAGCTTAATCGATTGCGGAAAATTAAATTACAACAAAAAGTTTTCATAGCTTTCTTAGATCCTGTGGTATTTGAAGGAGAATTTGAGTTAGAGAATTACTGCGGGTGGCCTTTTGTTGAATGAAATCTACACAATTCACGTGTGCAGAACGATACGCACGAACAGAGCAAGCCATTTAAGGTGTTACGCTGTTTGTTCAAAGAATGAAATTCAACAGAATTGTAAAACCACACTTTCCGCTTGGTTAGCATTGCGGAAAAATATTGGTAATGCTTGAGAATTATCCAGATGAGCTAGCTTGGGAATGGCAGTTTGTAGAAAGAGTGTCACCACATCAGAATTTTGGATTATCGAAAAAGGACGTTTTATAAGGTGTTCTTCAAATCATATACTTTAAGTAGAGGTCGCAAGGTTAGTGTCTATTTAATTGGTAATTGGTGTAACATAAAACATTGCGAATTATAGGTTGGAGCTGAAAGTAAGTTTGCTAAGTTTGGCTTTTACTTTATTCAACGCCCATGTTTTTTCATCTCTCAGTAAATCCAAACGTGATTTCGCAGTATTTAGAATTTTCGGACACGAACTATGTTGAACGGATTTGCTGCAAGCTGGAAGAAAACTTACTGAAAGCTGGAAGGAGATGTGCAAGTTGAAAGAAATCATACAAATCGGAAGAGGAAAACTGAATTTGAATGCTTAATGCAAAGAAGAGGGGCAATACCATTCCAATTTTAAATTTTTCTTTGTAAATTTTTTTGGTATTTTTTTTCATAAAACCTACCATCGTAAAATTATTCTTCGTAAAATTTTTCTTTGCAAAATTTTCTTCGTAAAATTTCCGTCGTAACATATTCTTCGTAAAACTTTCTTTCGTAAGATTTTTATTCGTGAAATTTTTCATCGTAAAAGTTTTCCATGCAAAATTTTTATCGTACGACTTTTCCTTGTATATTTTTCATCGTTTATTTCGTAAAATATCTCTGTAAAAATTTAATATTAAAACAATCTTGATGTAAAACCACAGATAAGAAATACTGAGACGTGGATTTTTTTAGAGCAGTGCTGACGCCCAAAAAGCTCTGCAAAACCAGCCGCGCATTTGCCATAAGCCAGCCATAGCTTTTCCTTCGTATATGCGGTATATGCCATGTCAGCCATGTGAATTTCATCAGAGGCAACAACCAGCCTGCTAAAAGCACAAAAAAGAAATATAGGTATTTGATTATGATCTCATAATATTTGTGTTAAAATTTTGACCACAGTTGTGCTGGTTGTGGTTTTAGATGATAGCAACATTTCGTTTATCGTAGCAGCTGCCGAGATCCAGTCACAGTCAGTCCACAATCAAGGAGATGTTTTTATTACATTAGGAAATATAGGAAAGAGAAATAAATGAAAAACAGAGTGCGTGTCACGATGTCCTCTGCCTCAAAACCCTCGAGAATACTTCACAAGCCATGAAACAATCTTCCTCACTACCACATGAGAGCTCCAAAGGATTCCTAACATATAAAAATATTTGCAGTGTCCTTATGTAAAGCGGACAAAAGTTTGATTTGAATAGCTCCTCCGCCCTAAACTACTATTCATACAGAAAAATTGTGTTCTAATAATATTAAGCTTACTTTCTTATCGTCTGAACTAAAATAAAATTTTAATACCTTTCCTAACAAAATTATTTAAAATTTTTTTTTAACCAAATGACTACGATTCCTCAAACAAAAACTCTCAGCTGAGTAAAATGTTATTACTCAGCTGAGAGCTAGTGAGCGTAAAATGATAAGGTTTTTTTGTAATCAAAACTATGTTATTATTTTGTTAAGTAAGGTATATAGTAGGTGTAGCCTTTGGAAAGGTAAGGGACCAAGCTGTAAATTACTGGAAGACTATTTTCCTGTATGGATAGTAGTTTAGAACTATATAGTATATATAAAGTCAATGTTTGACACTTTTCCATAAGAATCAATATTGAACATTTTAGAGAACGGACTCCCAACGCACACATACAGATTTCTGTTTCAAATGGCTTGGGAAGTATTCTCGAGGGTTTTGCCTGTATAAATGAGGATGCTTTATTTTTCTTGGGACTGGGCTACATCGAATCAAAGCTAACGCTAACTTTGATGTCAATCCTTTTTGCAATATCATCACCATTGAATTTTCAATTTTTCATTTTATCTGGAGTCTTCAAAATCAGAGAATAATTTTCATATATGACTCTTGTAATAGGCAAATATACTGATCAAAGCTGTTCAAGTAGTCGACCATTCGTTTTACATGGCAGGAAGAGGTGGTAGGTAAGCAATGCAAATATGGCCGAGTAGTGGCTGACTGGACAGTGTTGGCGATAATACTGGCTCGCCGCGGTGACTTTTATGACGCCGCCCCAGAATAGGGAATAAGTTGATAGGGCATTGCCATTTTAAGGTAGGGCATTGCCCTCTATGCCCTCCCGTAGCTACGGCCCTGAACCGGTACCTTACGCTTTCCGCGAAATATTAAAGAGAAAAAAATCAAAAATATTCCTAATTAAAAAATTAAATCTTAACTAAAAAATTGAAATACCTTTCCACAAAACATATACTTACATAGATACGAATACTTCTTATATATTATACATGCAGGTATTGCCCTGATAGCACGACTTTCGGGATTACTACCACAATATTTATTCTTTTATTCTATGCACTGAAATACACTGAACCACTACGGAAAGTTCTGTGCATGACATGAATCAAAACGAAAATCAAGATATATTCCCTCTCGCTCATTAAGGCTAAAACACAATGTGTGCGACACGACGTAAACGCCGTAAAAAACGCAGTACAAAACGTCCGTGAAAATACAATGGGAGCGACAATAGCTGTCAATCCCCAATTAAATTTATTCTGTTATTTGTGTTGTAAGTTAAAATAGAAAAAATTTCAACGAATAAATTAAAAAAGATTATTAAAATTGGATGTGTGGCCGTTTTGCTAATGAAGATAAAAAACAGAACCCTCATAGAAGAAGAGGTGTGTTCAAGAGTTATCTAAAACTCTGCCGGAATTGGGTTTTATGCGGATGCGTTTTTTTTTTTTGTATAATACGGTAATATTTTACCATCTCAATAAACTTGTCATCCATTTTTTATTCAACCAACATTGAATTTCCAACGGCATTGTTATTTACTGCTATTTTGAATTTATCAAGTCATAAATATGATTGCAACGAACGTATAAGAATAAATATGAACGCAACCCAAAATCATAATTTGACAAACGCACCCTAAACGTGCAACAAATTTCAATTTTCATTTAAGCTCGACGACAACGTCGAACGATGGCGTCAGCATTGTATTTTATACCATTCACTGCCATGTTAATAGAACCCAAATGACAGCGTTTTTTACTGTGTTTTTGTCGTGTCGCTCACACTGTGTTGTAGCCTTTATTTTAGCATATTTTAAGGGTTGATTCAGTACTCACAGCAGCAGTTTAGTTCAGTTTCAGTATTCGTAGAGAGATAAAGTACATTGATAGATTTGTCCCATTCTAATTGCTTTACATCTCTTCAGGGCTTGTAAAGTAGTTTTAAAGTACATTGAATTAAGAAGTTCAGAATTTGTTTCCAGTTAAATCCATTGGAAGTGCGTTTGAGTGAAACGCATTTCACATATCAGTAATAAATTGGTAAAAATTGAGAAACATATTTTTAATTATATAAAAAAAAAAGTTTTACAATTACAGACAATCTATCGTTTTAGAGGTTCACCAGAGTCAATTGACAAGCCATTGACGAAGTGAAAAGATTATAACTGGAGAGGTACTGCTTAACTTACTAAATTTAATTAATAAAGTATTATATACAGGGTGTCCCGTAGTACCGCATTTCCTTTATACCAGGGATTCCTTACTCAATTTCGAGAAAAAATTGTATGGGAGGAGAACCGCGAAATATACGGTGTGGGCGGTCGGGGGGGTTTTGTGATTTTGGGTGCTTTTTATCCTAATACCGTGTAATTTTCTTGTTATACACCCTCTGAAGGTGATTTGCATCTCAGGTGATAGTAAACCCTCTACGGTTTCCAACAAATGCCCAACCACCTCTCGACTCCCTCTCCGTCGGCAGTTATAGGATGTAAAAGTCGAAAAATTGGATAATTTTGCAATTACTTTTTCAATTTTAACGATTTTCCCGCCAAAATGATGATAACTATACAGTTTTATGACAAGATTTAAAGACCACGGAATGTTACCTTTAATTTGACTATGCGCATGTACATACCTAAATGCTACCGTTATTGAGATGTTCCCGTTTTTATGGTACATAATTTCATTAATTTTGCTAATAATAATAGAAATCGCGCCTAATTTTATGCAATTCCACTCAAATTAGCGAAATTCATGAAATTATGCATCATAAAAACGGGAATTCTCAAATTCGGTAGCATTTAGGTACACGTGCATAGTCAAATTAAAGGTAACATTCCGGTGGTTGGGCATTTGTTGGAAACCGTAGAGGGTTTACTATCACCTTCATAGGGTGTATAACAAGAAAGTTACATAGTATTAGGATAAAAAGCACCCAAAATCACAAAACCTCCTACCGCCCACACCGTGTATTTCCCGGCTCTCCTCCCATACAATTTATTTCTCGAAATTGAGTAAGGAATCCGTGGTATAAAGGAAATACGGTACGTACGGGACACCCTGTATATTAAATATATTTAAAGAAAATAGATTTTTTTATTGGAAATGGTGTGATTCTCTTCATTAGTTCAAAACTACTAAAATATGCCCGAATATTGGGGTTCTCTTCACTACTTCAAAACTACTGAAATATGCCTGAATATTGTGCATCTCTTCACTTCCTTCTCTTCATTGGTTTAGATGTACCGAATATATCCCCCAAAGACTACAGCATAAAAGTAATGAAAAACTGATGATTCCCTCCTGAAAGTGCGGGTTTTTCAGTTTTGGTGGCGCTACCTGTCCTGCCCTTACATACGCAAATAAATCATTTAAAAACGCAACAGTGGTTATATGTGTTAGTGTTTACCCGTGAATTTTTTCCCGACTGCCTATCCTTTTTCACTGGAGCTGGAAGGCTTCGGTTTAGGCCCCCTGAAGTACATTTTTAGTACTTTTGTGCTATCAGGGTGAGCTTTCTTATTTTCTCCACTATAAAAAAAAACAATGAAAGCGTCTTGTGTTAAAAGCCTGGTTTAACAATTTAAATCAGAGATACCTACCTGTACACTAGTAATGCACTCCACAAAAACTAGATAGCAGCAGCAATTTCTACAAAACTATTCTGTGTGTTAAAATCCACATCTGGGTATTTCTTATCTGTGGTAAAACTATTTGTGGTGAGTGACTTTATTTTAATACATAATTCTGATAAATATTTAATTATTGTCAGCATCATCTTCATCATCATCACCATCATCTTCAAATGGTTTTATAACTCATCCACATAGGGTCTTAGCCATCATTTTAATAAATTCCCTCGATTGTGTAGCTCTGAAATCACTTTAATGTACAAAAGTTAAGAAATTGCAAACACCTGTGGACATTATTTTGTACGCTATGTTTATGGCTACAGCTGTGTAAATCTCTCTAAAAGCCAAAGCTTTTCGGACTACTAGTTATATGCAAGGATGAAAGGAAAATGTCAATCTCTTGGGAACTCAGGACAGATTTATATGTCTGTAGCTCTATGTAGTTCTTAGTAATGCTATACGGAATTTGCACAATTTTCCTACTTACGACAGGTGGACGGGCAGGATGTTCTCTTGTCCATTAGAAGAAAAATATTTATCTCCGGCAAAATGAAAAATTACATTTTTACTTAAGTCTTAAGGATATATGGTGGCAATGGAAACGTAACTTTATTTTGGATTAGTTAGAGTAAATTTTTTTTTCTAAGCGCAGTACCCAATAACTGTGTAGTATTACAAAACGTAACTATCAACTAACTATCCTAGTTCAAGGTCTTCCATATCAGCATGAGCAGTTTATTTTTAGGTTCTGTGACTGTATATTTGTATGCATATATGACAGGGTTTGTATATACGTATATAGGTATACCTAATGACTTTAAGTAATTTAATACTTAGAACTTTCCCTTAGACTAATTATTCTGGCTGGAAAGTTACAGTATTTCAGCAAATTAATATTAATTTAATCTGCCTCCATAATCTAAAATGCTGAATGAAGTCATAGCCTAGGACTTAGGAGGCCACTTGCTGATTAGAACTTTGGGTAACCATCTCCTTAGGATTACTTAATCGATATTAATGGCTACGGTTAATGGGTGAGCACCGATAAACTTTCATTTCAACAATTTTAAAGAAAATTAGAAATGCTGGCAGGGTAACTATTATATCCCCTTTGTTTTAAATTGATGAGTATTGGGGAAGTTTTGACTATTCGGAAAATATTTCTAGGGTATAGTTAGTAATTGATTAAATTATACAGACTAGAAATTAAGTTAAATTTTAATGGGAAAAGGAAATCAAGACAAGTTATTATGTATACAAAATATTTTTGGAGTTTGTTCATGTTTAAGAAAAGAGCAAAAAATATATAATTCCCAGTTTATATTTAATTAATTGATAATTACCTGTTTGTGGATGAGTGTGAGAGGGTGCTCGTCTCAGATTATATAGCAAAAAGGATAGGCTAGGAAGGAAGAAAAACTTAAGCATTTTTCTTCATACAGTAGAGCCGTATCGATGTGTTCATCTTAGTCACGGAAGTCAGAGCGGGCATATAATTTAGTTTCAGTAAGTATAGAAATTTTTAAATTAATTTTAAAATTTATAATTTTATAATTTTTTTTATTATTTTTTAAAGTTTCAAGGATTTCTCCTATGGCATAATTAGAAACTAACCAGTGTTAGTCTTTCTACTATGGTATTTGCTTTGAACTTTGTTGGCTGGCTTCGGAAGAAGTTTATTAACCTATTCGAGGCTATACTTTTCTTATACCATGTTAATGTTAGGAGTAGGGAGACTAGGCCTCCAGGACCATGTAGCCACTGCGACCAGAGTTGAAGGTCGTTAGACAAAATTAAGTCTTTTAAAGAGGTCGATTACTACTCTTGGGGTAGATTGCAAACTTTATTTGGAGATATAAGTGTTCGTCCAGTGATATAACATTCATCGAGTTTTCCTCTTCCTCTTCGCACAGTCAACACAGTCGACAGCTCACTGTCGGATTTGCCTATCTTCTTCAAAAAGTGGCTGAAGGGGCCATGACCAGTGATTATGCTAGCAAACAGTCTGAGCGACTGTCTGTTAAGTCCAATAAGTTGGCGTATCTGTAAAAGACTGGGTTTGAAGAATTTCTTCACCTGCTTCATCCTAAAGTGCCAAACACAATTCCGACGTTTCGATCCGATTCGATCCAACCCATTTCGATCCAAACGGATGCATGACCACAATTGTTCCGTTTGGTTTCAAACACTTCATTTTAAAATTTTGCCAGATTTTGTCTTTCCATGAAAACATTCTTTTTTTGTCACGTAATTCATGTCTTTTTTTATTTCCTCAACAAAAGCCTTTTCATGCAGCTTTGAGTATAAACAAATCTTTACAGATGATTTTTCTAGGTTACGTCATCCGTAAAAGTTGAAATTTGCTCAACCTCTCCGTTTCAATTCGATCCATTTCGAACCATTTCGGTGTAATGTGTCCAATTGCACGTATGTCTCATATAAGCAAATTTGACATTTGTACGAAACGGATCGACACGGTGGAATTGTGTTTCGCCCTTAAAGTGGCTTTTTGGTAGGCCAAATGTCGGGTAAGGACCAGTATACGGACATTCAGCTCCGCTTTTAGTCAGTTCGTCCGCTTTTTCACTACCGTCCACTCCTTCGTGTCCAGGAATCCCCATACCAAGGTTATTTGGATGTCCCTAGACAGTATAGTTGGAGCTTCGAGTAGCAGCTTCAGACTAGTTTCGACTCAAAGACCTGAGAGGAAAGAACTAGGAGTGCAGTTTGGCTGTCTGAACAAATGTTGGAGCTCTTGCACCCCTTTTTAGGCTTTCCTAAGCTCCAACCACTATAGTATAGACGTCCGCCTGAAAAATGGAAGGTGAGGCACCAAGCGGAATGGATAGTTTTACTTCTGGATCCACGAACCTTGAGCCTGTTTTGCCATCCTTCCAGTATCCGTCAGTATACCTAACTTGGGCCCGTTACAGGAACTGGAGCCCTCTGTCTAGTATGTGTCTTCTTTTATTAATGTTACCTGGTAACCTCTTTCAAAGAAATCTGTTTTCGCCATAGTATATGTTTATATTTTTTAATGTTGACCTGCTCGAAGATATTGAGATGACCCGCACTGGAGGAAGTGCGTTTTACTGGCCCTTCCTTTCGGATCATACTAGCCGCTGGTTCCTTCTGAATAAAGAAGTAGAGTGTTTGTAGGCCAAGAATAGCTTCAAGTGCTCGTTGAGGACACGATGTGAAGTCGTCGCTGCCGCCTAAATATGCCATCCTTTGTACCTTATAAATGATTCTCCTGGTGGTTGCCTGCAAAATTTTAACTCACCAGACATTTGCCCCGTAAGAAAGTATGCGTCTGGCTATGCCCTGGAAATTCCATAAGATCATTTTGGGTTTTAGGCCCCACTTTTTCCCGAAATGCCAGTGGCATGATCTGAATGGCCACATGGCTTTGTTAGTTATCATTTTACTCCTAGATATTTTGCTTCTTTGAAATATTCTATTGCAATTCCAGTTAACTTAGGAAATGGGGTATGGAGACTCCTTTTCCTAGTAAAGGGAACTAGCACTGTTTTACCTGGGTTTATTGATAGTCCAATGTTCTGGCACCATCTGGTAACGACGTTGAAGGCAGTCTGCATAAGCTCGGATAAAGCTGATTCAAACTTTTCTTTAATACAAATGACAATGTTATCAGCGTATTAAAGCCGGCCTCTTGGAGTAAATTAATATCTCAGCCACAACTAAGAGCTATAGAAGTGGTAATAAAACTCCGCCCCATGGGCAGCTTCTAGTTGCCATGATTGTTGTGGATCCGCCGTTTATGGTAGCTGGTATGCAGCGTTTCTCAAGCATATTGCCAATCCATCTTACGATGCAGATTTCTATGCCTCTATCTTCGGATACCCTCTTGATCGAGTCAAAGAGAGTATTATCGAATCCGCCTTGTATGTCTATGAAGGAACATATAAGGACCTCCTTTTCCTGTAAGACTTTCTCGATAGTCTCTACCAAACTGCTGAGAGCGTCCTCTGTGGATTTTCCGGATTGGTAAGCATATTGATTAGCAAAAATATTAAAAGATGATATTTTCAGAGAAAAGAGCAATAAGAATTCAAAATAATTATACAAAACAATTATGAGGAAAACTTGAAAAAATGAAATAAAACTGTAGGACTGAAAATGTAACCTAAAATTTTAATGAATCACTTGGCACCTAGAAATAATGTGCAGCTTTTGTGGGAAATTATAATAATTCCAAGCTGGCAAAATATTTAACAAAATTCCTAGGAGCAATCAGAGGGAAATTCTTCTTACTAATCTTGTATGGCTGCTCAAATCGCAATGCTAACTGCTAGTAAAAAAACTAAACCATTTTTTTCTCCAAACTGCTAGTAAAAATTCAGCTCTTTACTTATATATGTATATGTATTTGCCGTAACGAATCGTTTCCTTATGATTTCTTATTGCCACAACCAGCATTTTTATTGCCGCCAATAATGCATTTTTATCGCTTACGCTTCACTTGACACCAGTAAATGTAGCATCGCATATGATTAGTGTAAGCGAATCATTTGCTGATCGTCATAGCGATAAATATTCTTATCTTCTTGCTTTTTGTTTTCAATGGGAGACGAATCGCCATTTTATATTGCATGAAAGTTATTTTTTTGTTGCCAGAATTATATGCATAACTGTTGCCGTTTAGTTTAACGAAAGTAAATGTTGCATCGTATATGAATGGTTTAAGCCATTCATTTTATGATCGTTATGGCGATAAATATTCTTATATTATTTAGGTTTATCAGTTAATGTTTACATCTTAATGTTACTATTACTTTTCTACTCTACTATTTTTACTTTACCGCACTTGAAGAAATAACAACTCCATATGAGGCAATTATCAAAGGGAGAGTACTGAAATATTGCCGATAACGGTAAAATTTCTTTAAAAATGGTTTATATGCAACTCACTCTCATCAAATCTGGTACCAGAGATCTAGGCAATAAATATGCGGAATCGCTGAATCTAATTGATTTTAAAACTCGAGCTATCGCCAACACATCGCCATGGCAATAAAAAGGAAGCAGAATTTTTATTTCCGTTTTTATCGCCATGCAATTTATCTCCACAATGTTTGCTGGGATTTTGTAAATGACAAATCTCTTTAATAGAAGTGCCTTGCGGCTTGTGGTTACAGTGTGGTTATGGTTTGCAATGCAATAATGGAGATGTGGCTTTTCATTCAACTGTAGTCAACATTGTTTCTGGGTGGTACTGCAGACGTAAGTGTTCTCCATTTTTGATTAAGTTTATATTGAATTTGAATAGTTTTTGTTTTTTTTCCCGAAAAAATTATGAAGAATTGCTGTGCAGCAGTGTTGCAGTGGTAATCAATGAGAGGGTATATGCTAAAAACGTAACAAATGTGAGATTTAAGTATGCTTTAGTTTAAATTATTTATAAATTGTTGAATGTTGTGTAACAAAGGAGTCTGGAAAACCCGCCGGCTCTAAAGGATTTATACAAAGACATCTGGAGACTTATTCCTTCTCCCTGGCATGGGTGATACTACAAAGCTTGCTAATGAGTGAATTCGAGCGAAAGGTAAATGGCATTATTAACGAGACGGTTGGAACGGTTTGAGGTCAGATAGAAAAATTATACTTAAATGTCCCAAGGAAGAGGGCACGGAAACTATTCAACAAAGCGAAACCGAGCAAAAGTCAGGAAGAATCGGCTCAGTATAAGGCTGGTCTCAGAGATTACTCAGAGATTACAAACGCTCTCTTAATGGAGGAACTACTGTAAATCTATAGAGAGCACAAGTACATCCGGCAGGCCTAGGAATGTCTTAACCAAGGACCCTAGTGGTCCCTCCCTCTTGAAAAGGGAGGACGGTATCTGGACCGAAACTGGCGAGGAAGCTTTAGAGTTGCTTATGATTAGCCATTTTTCTGGGAATTCTGAAGCCGACTACACCTACAGCAACTCAATATTTTGCTTCCTATAAATATCCGGGAATCGATGACATCATTGCTATCATACTGCAGAAAGTGCAAGAAATTGTAATTCTGGGGCTGATGGTGATCTATAGGAGCTGCCTATTCCATTCCTATGTCCCCAGCATCCGGAAGGAAGCTAAAGTGATCTCAAGGAAGATCGTAGTGGGCACACGACTGCTAGTGCTAAGGACTTCAGACCCATTAGTCTTACATCGTTTCTTCTGAAGACTTTTAAAAGGTTAATGGAGGCGTCAATGGATAGCCTGCTCAGGGAAGTGAGGTTCATAGATCACAGCACGCATACCTAAAAGGTAAATCGGATGAAACTGCGCTGTATGATCTAGTAGGAACCATTGAAAGATCAATCGATGAAAAGAATACAATATAGGTGCATTACTTAATATCGAGGGATCCTTTAATAATCTTAGATGAGACTGTATACGGGGAGCTACGTACTAAATTGTCCAGATAATAGACTAGAATTAGTATTCCTAGTAGAGCGAAGTGGAATGATAATCGTATGGAAAATGACTCTGATATAGGTTCGAGAATGGATGTGGGAGTGAGAGTTAGGGTGTACTCAGCATTTCCTCAAATAGTGTGTTCTAAGTATGGAGGCTTTAGTTACAAGGCTGCTGGCTACAACTTATGAGGTACCTAATGATCGAGTTATCAGGATTTGTACTGGCAGTCAAGCTGCAATCAAAGCTCTGGACCCGAGTACCATGAGATGGCGCCTATAGTACAACAGTGTCGATGTGAGCTCTGGAAACTGAGTGCTAACCGGTTATCATTTTCTGGATGCCAGGTCACATAGTAATATATCTGGAAACAAGGCTGCTGATGCTCTGGCCAGAAAGAGTTCCACTATGAACATATGTCTAGCAGAGGAGCCCATAGGTACGCCCTTAGAACCAGTGAAGAGGATTCTAGATGCACAAGCCTGTAATTTAGCAAATCGCAGATGGGGAGAACTGACCACATGCGCGATTTTCAGACAGCTCTGGGCCGAGATATGTCCTGAAAAGACTGAATCTCTGCTGAGGAGATACTGAAGTGACATGTGTATTCTTCTGCAGTTATCACGGAACGGACGCTGCATCTTCGTTGCAATTGTTTTGCGACCTTATCCTCAAAGACCACCAGCAGTGTATTTTGCTAATATTTTGATTAAAAAAAAAAAAAAAAAAAAAAATCGACGAGAGTTGCAAGGAAAGAAAAGTAACAACCTCCATTTCCATAGCATAATAAAGATACATTTTTCAGGATGGGCCAGCCCAACACATCATTTCAAATACTGACATGTCCATAACTAAACATATTTCAGTGTATAAAAGTTGAACAAATTTAATGGGAAATATGGAATAAATCTATTTAGGCTTGGATTAAACCACCAAAATAAATAAAAAAATAAAAAAAAAGAACACCAGATAAGCGAAATTTAAATATTTCACGAAGTTATGATGAGACAAGAAGGGGATCAGACTAATGGCAAGGCAAAACGTCTTCTGTCATTAAATCTTCTTATACCTAATAAAAAAAAAGTGGAGATTTGAAACCTGAAACCTGGGATGCTTTGTAAGTAAATCCATTAAAAGTAAGAAGTCGTTCACATCTCCTTTGATAATAGTATCTAACAGACTATAAGGCGCCCGCTGAAAATCAATAGCTTAACTGCAGACGCTCTGAATATTTGTAGCTAATAAAAAAAAAGAACTGTTTTGGATAGGCTAGGCTAGTCCCGATAAGAATTCTTTTCAATAGGGACTTGGGGGTAATTAGGCGATTACAAAAAATACATTTTAATTTCTTTTTCATTACCTTTATTTACGTACGGAAAGTTATAGATAAATGCAAAATGAAATTAGGCACCAGAAATAAAAATCACCTAACTATACTTGATAACTTGACCTAAATGCTAAGCAAAATCCAGTCTATCGACCGAGACAGACATCTCTCTACGACGTGGGAAAAAAAGAATTAGTTTCGTCTTTCATTTTCCATCTGGTGTAATGATGTGATTAACCACGAGACGACGTTGCCCCCCCCTCCTTCCATCCCATAATGAGCCTTAATTATTCTGCAATTATCCACAGACGTACTAATTACATCTGAAGTTAATAAAGCTAAGTTTATCGCTGAAATTGCCAAGAATATCCAGAGTTCAGGATTCAGTATGCAATGTTGTTGTTGTTTTACCCTAAGCTCAATTCACTACAATTCTGTTGAAGTTGGCCAGTTGAGGATTCATGATAGTCCTTATGGATACCATGGCGGATCTGTCAATTACGCCGACCATAGTATTTCACACCTCCTTTTAGCTATGCAACAAATTAGTTCACCCCCAAAGGCGTAAATTAGATTTTCTAAGTTTTGCCAGGTTTGAAAAGGGCAACAGGGATTCGAAGGTGGCAGCTGTATGATGGTTATGGCATTTAGGAACATCTGCCTTGACATACTTTGATTGCGTTTCGGGCCATGTTTCGTTATTATCCCATTATTGCTGCTTTTAATAACTCTGGCCAGGTTGGGTAACTATATACAAACGAAATGTTTGCTTTACATAAATTGAGGAAATAATACTTCGCTGGACGCCTCGTAGCTCTGGGTTTCAAACTCCTCCATGCGGTTAATATAAAATCTATTGAAAATGATCTAACTTAGGGGCAAAGTCTTGTTGCTTCTCACAGTATCGTTTGCTTTTTCAATGTCCTTCGATGGTACGTGCTCAATTTCAATAATTATAATTTAATTTCGGTAAAGGTCACGCAGAAGGGATTTCTGAATGGTAAATATTTCGTACAAAATAAATGAAAGAGATTTGTCTCTAAAAGGGGGGAGAAGAAAATTGTGCGAGAATGATCGGGAGACTCCAATCTTGTGCGTTATTATGTTTCGTATTAAAAATGTCCTTGCTGGAATTTTTTAATTTTTATTTATCGTACCATTTTCTTTTCATAAAATAAATTGAATTGGGATTAGACATAATCATCACATAGTACTTTCAGACACGAAAGATTTTAAAGGAGTCTAACAAACACCTCTATCCTTCGCATTTGTATTTTTATCAGTAAAATTCCGCAGAAAAATTTTGGTTACATTGCTTAAGATTCGCCTTTCTCGAGTGACTATGAGGTGTCGGTGGTAGCAAAACTTCAAAATTATGCATAGATTTTTTTTCTAATATATATACAATAGATGCAACAATAGGGGAAGACAAAATATTCCTGATAAAAAATAAGTATCGGCAAGAGGAGGGGGGGGGTGTCTGAGGTGAGTCTAAAAAATCTTTATTAAAGTTTAAGGCAGATTGTCACAGATGTATTACTACAATTAGTTTATCCATACTTTATTTTAATCAATCGCATTACTGCTAAAAATTGTATTTTTTTTGTAAATTAAAAAAAAGGGATAGCTGTATTTGAACGCACTACGCAAAGACGGAGTCTGGACTCTTCTCAAGGGCAAGGTATCCCCATTAAAATTTTGACACATTGCAGCTGATAGTCTGTGACGTAATTCTGTGACGTAATTCTGTGACTAATGTATACAGGGTGTCCCGTCTGTGGTCTGGCACCCGAAGGCTTAGACAAACAAAAAATGGTATGGGTGGGGCGAGGGAAATCGTAACTGTTTCCGAGAGAACGGGACTGTAAGATATTTGGGTATGTTTTTATAGATCACCACATAACTTCTGAAGGTTACACCCTATGATGATGGATTTAAACTTTGATAGATAGATAATCGTTGGACCTTTCTAATGGTCGATAAATCCCCCCCCCCCACCATTTCCGTTTTGAAGTTATGGCTCAACATAGTTAAAATTTTGGAATTTTTACTCGTTTTTTTTTATTTAACTACTATTTTTATCAAAAAACAAGTCATCAATATTAATTTTTCATATTGAATTTAAAAAGCCCAACAACTTAGCTTTAAAATGACCCATCACACTTTGTACCTAAAATGTAACCTTTTCTGCGTTTTCTTAAGCATCTCCAGCGAAAATGGCTGAAAGAGGTTACTTCCAAAAGATAATTGCCTACTTTCTGGCACTTTTTGAACTTTTTCAGCGATTTTCACTAAATCTCGTTTAATAGAAGCCTTAAGAGCCGCCGACCAAGCAAGTTCTATTGGTTTTAACATGGGACTCTGAGGACCTAATTTTAGTAACCGATGATTGCTAAATTCACTTTCAAGAAACACATCTGCAATAGACGTATGACACGGAGCATTATCAATTACCATTACGATTGGTGATTGATTAGAGTATTGCGTAGATAATTTCGTATGAATCCATTCGCTTGCGGGGCTTTAAATGCTCCTCTTCTTACTTCATGATGAATAAGCTCCAAGTTACTACCTATGCATCTTATCATATGAACATTGGGACAGTCTGCTGCAATATACCTACAACGACTTACTTTTCTGGATCGTCCTTTGTTCCTTGATATGAAAAGATTGAAATTCGTTTCATCCATGTATATGATTGGTCTATTTTCAGATTGATATGCTATAAGTTGTTCAACATATTGACGCCTTTTACTTTTATTAATTTCATTATTCGCGTTTTCTGGTTCCCTTCGAATATTCTTTAGTGTAAAAAGTATACCATCTAAATGTTTGCGCACACATTCCACGGAGACATCAATCTGATAAGTCTGCATAAGTTTTTCTTTTATTTTCTTTGAAGTTTTTCTTGTATTTTGTTTCACACATGTCTCCATAAAATTACGATGTTCGTTTCTAATTTTACTTCCCACCTCGAAGCTTTTCGGTGGCATTCTGTTCATTAGCCCACCTATATGAAGTTGTCGTTTTCACTCCTAATGTTGTTGGGAGCGCGCTCCAATCCCCACCATTGTTATATAAAGCACAAATTTGTTTCTTAACATTATCAGCTTCCCTTTTCTTAATATATGGCATTTTAAGCAAAAATATTATATTTATATATCGACAATAGAAAATTTGTCATTTTCTGGCGAATATATAATAAATGTAAAACTTACACATTGTTTAATCATACCCGGCTTGCTACCTTTTCATTTTTAGACATAATATAGGTTTGACTTTTGCCCTTGGTTTTTTAAAGGTGCCAATAAAATTCGTACAAGTTTGCAACATATTTTTTCTAAGAATCCAAACAACTCGACTGTCAATCCCACCGCATACATGGTCCTCACCCGGGGGTTACACGAGATAGTAGGTACAGTTTGCATGTAAGCCTCCCTGCCAACGCCATATTAAATTTGACAGTAGAAGACAGTTCGGTTGATATCTTATCATCTTGCATGCAAGTTCATTTAAAAAATGGCATTGAGACGGAAAGTCTTTCGTAATATTGGAAAATTATAGCAATAAAGGAAGTAGCAGAATGATCAAAACCCAAGAAAAAATGAAGAAGAAAATGTTAATAAATGATGTAATCCATATGATCCCAGAAAATCTCATTTTCCCAGTATAAATTTATCAATTTCTCTCAAGCATTTGTTTCCCGCCATCTTGAAACCCGTAAAATGTCAAATTACTATCACTTCAGCTGGTATGGTTTTTCATTATGCAAGTTCGCTAAAAGCTGAGCTGCATGTGCAAGAAGTATGGCAGTGCAATGTGCATGCAAGCTCTGTACTATCTCGGGTCACTTCCTTTTTTCGAAAATTGTAAATATATCGGAAACTAAATTTTTTCCAGGTTCCAAGAAAATTGTGCTTATTCAATACAAGAAGAGGTATACTTTCACAACATTTCATTAATTTGAATAATTTTTACTTGAGAAAAAAATAAAAAAACTAAAAAATCGGTTTTCCGCCATTTTATCGAAAAATTAGAGGTTATGTTTAAAAATACCTTATGTGAAAGTTTTAGATATTTTTATTATCCATTAGGAAGTCACATTTCGCCTAAATATCAAAAGACTACTTTCAACCCCTTAACACCCCCCCCCCCCCCCCCCCATTTCGCAATTTCACTTTATCTCGTGTCTAATTTTTGTTTTTTCTCTTAATTTTAACCTTAACTAAATTTTCCGTCTGGCCCTTTCCTGTCATTAATTTGTTCTTCTCAAAAAGCTATTGACACCAGTCATATAAAAGTTTTGATTTTCACTTTATATTTGGAGGAGTTATTGCTTGGAAGAAGGCATTGATCTATAGAAGAGAGCTGAAATTTTTTTCAAGGATTTTTTTTATATATACATAAACAAAAATTAATGATAGAAATCTTTATCGCATTGCACTTCAATCTATTTTCACTTAAATCTAATTTCTATGCTTTTTTTATTCAATTTCTCGATCATTCCCTTGCGTTTTTATTTCATTACAAACTTTAATCGTAGCCCGAAAAATCTTTCCATTACAAAAATCATTGAGGAGTGAGGGGAAAATCTAGCGTCAACTTTAAAAGTATAAAATGTTTTGAAACTCGTCAAAAGTTTACAATATTGAAAATATGAATTTTTCCTCCCTTACACAGACACATACACGCAAACATATATATAAAAATCCACCCACAGGAGTACAGAATTTTTGTGAAGAGGGTTCAGCACAGACTTTTTGAAACTTGAATTGGAGCAATAAAAAAATAATTGAAATGGGATAAACTAGAAGCATACTAAAGACACGATAATTTTTTTATTTTTTCTTAAACAACAAAAGTATGTTGCTTTTCGATTTGTTTTTAGTTTGTCGTTTTACCCCGATATCATGAAAAATCTTTTTAAAATAGATATTCAAGAGGCTGACAATGGCGAAATGGCTCATAAATAAGGAAAATGTAGTCAGGCTTTCGAAGTGCTTTAACATGTATTTCCTCTGACCTTTTATACATCGCTCGTTTCGTATTTACTCCTTTTGTACAAACTTGTGAGACTAAAATGTGTTTTTCTTTTTAAGTTCACTCGTCGTATTATCTTAGCTGTCAGTAATTCTGAAATCAGAGGATACAACAATACTGTAGTCACACTACATTGAGATAAATTTCAATTCAATTCAATTCTTTATTTCCTGGCTAATGGTACAATAAGACCAAAAATCTTTTACCTGCGCCTACTATTATTAAATATATAAATATATTAGATTAAAAGCTAATGAATAAAATTAGTATTATAAAAAGGAAACAAAAATAATAGCAGAATTTAAAATGTAAGTATATAAATTCAAGAATAGCAATTAATATAAGATAATTGTATTGAAAAAGAAAAATAAAACGTTAAAAATTAAAATCTCTGACAGTGACAATTAAGTGTTTTGAGTGAGTGTCACTGACATGTATATAAATGGAAATAAATTGAAACAAAAATGCCTGAAAGAAAATGGGACTACTTTCATATTCCTGTCTCTTTCCGTGAGAGCATACTTTCCCACTGAACTGTAACGATTCGGAACACGAAACTGCATGAGATTCAACAGTATTTCCAACCTAACCAGCCTTGTAAAAAACACTTCCTTCGACTCATAATTAAAATTTGATGATACAAATAGTCCCAAATACTTTTGTGGTAAATTTGGTAAATCCTACTGACATACATATACGTAAGTTCCCAAATAATTTAAATATAACGCCAGTTTCCGACAATTGGTAGCATTGACAGTGAGAGTATACTTTCTGAAATCAAAATTGGTGCCACGTGAAGCAGGAGATCAAGCAGTCGATTTATATATATGTCAGTGGTGAGTGTAAAGAAAAATAAATTCTGTGATCATAAGTTGTCAATATGTTAGCATTGGCCACTGACAAGTATATAAATGGACTGTTTGTTGAACCAAAAATGCATGAAAGCAAATGGCACCACTTTCATATTCCTGTCTCTTTCCATGAGAGCATACTTTCCCACTGAACTGTAACGATTAGGAACGAGAAATTGCTTGTAAAAATCCTTGTAAAAAACACTTCCTTCGACACATAATTAAAATTTAACGATACAATTAGTCCCAAATATTTTTGTTTTTGTGGTAAATTCGGTAAATTCCACTGACATGCATATACGTAAATTCCAAAAAAAATTAAATATAATGCCAGTTTACGACAGTTGGTAGCATTGACAGTGAGAGCATACTTTCTGAAATCCAAATTGGGGCCACATGAAACAGGAGATCAAGCAGTCCATTTATGCAGGGTGATTCTGATCAAGATACCTTCCGGTATACCACGCGATTCCTTGAGGTAAGCTGATCAAAAAATTGTTCCACATACTCCCCCGTAGAAAACTTCCTTTAGGAGCTGTGGCTAGTTGAAGATTTCGCCAATATTCGTGAACCCTGATGGGAATAAATTAGTATAACTTTTGAACCACGCTATAGATTTTGGTCAATGTTGGATTATTACATAGCCAAGAATAGTATCTGTTGAAAAGTGTATTACTCTGTATATTTTAATTAAGCATCTTTAAATTATTCTAAAATATTTCCAAAATTTTGATTTTTTTTACACACAAATTTCATAAATACCGTTATTTATTTCAAAAACTTTTGTGTGTATAAAAATTAAAATTTTGGAAATATTTGAGAATAATTTAAAGATGCTTCATTAAAAATACAGAGTAATACACTTTTCGACAGCTACTACTCTTGGCTATGTAATAAGCTAACAATAACCAAAATCTATAGCGTGGTTCAAAAGTTATACTCATTTATTCTCACTAATATTGGCGAAATCTTCAACTGGCCACAATTCCTAAAGGAAAGTTTCTGGGGGGGGGGGGGGGGGGGGTTAGGGGAACAATTTTTTGATCAGCTTACCTCAAGGAATCGAGTGGTATACCGGAAGGTATCTTGATCAGAATCACCCTGCATACATGTCAGTGGCATTGGCATAAAAGTCCCCTGAACGCCCCCAATGCGTTGGATCTTTGAAAGTTGGCACAAACGTATTTCTCGAAAAAAGTAAGAGTTCACCATTATGGAATATCTGTGCCGAGGAATCAAAATGTTATGATTTCTTGATGAACTCAGGAAAACTAACTCGTCATCTAAGTAAAAAGGTACACGGTTTTGATATAATATAATTAATTCTACGAAGAAAAATTAATAATTAAAAATTACGCGTCTACAAAAGGCTTATTTGTTTATTTTCAAAAGATTGTTTCAAGCCAAATATACGTCAATTAAGCTAGGACCGCAATTTTATGGTAGAAAAGTTTTGAATACGACAAAATTTAGGGCTTAATTTGGGCTAATTTAATGCTTTTCCCCCAAAATTTAACGCTCTAGAATAAAAAAAAAAAATTATTAAATTCGAAGAAGTGGAATTAAATTAGCCCTAATTGAGCCCCAAAATTTTGACGTATTCAAAGCTTTTCTACCATGAAATTGCGGTCCCAGCTTAATTGACGTTAAAAATAAACAAATAAGATTTTTGTAGACGTGTAATTCAGTAGTAGTGTACATGGGATTCTCTGCTTCTCTTTCATCCTCCAAAATGTGAGGTGTGATTGCTTAAATGTCCGTCCGTTCGTCTATATTATAACTCTTGATTCGGCATGCAATTATTTTCATTAATTTAACTATCCTCCATGAACAAATATATCGCTAGCCCCCGACAAACTAGTTAGAGGAGTTTCCATTAGGCATGCCACCATCCCCATCCCGTTTGTTATTAAAAATACTGGTTCAGCATAATAGATGGCATAACTTTCGGTTAAATGTCAATAATTTTCCTAGTAGATTACAGTATTATGTGTTGTCTCGAGTGAAGCTAACTAATGTCTATCAACAGTAATACATTTCAGTTTAAGATACTCATTGTAGCGACTTCCTGTACGATATTTCTTAATGCCAATTGGATAAGGAGAATTCTTTTAGTGAACTGTATGTTTAGTGATTTTGTTGTTGTTTCGCCAGAACAGGTAAGGACCTATGTCTTCCTCATATTTAATTATTGATCATATCCTGAGTAGAGCTTGTTATGGTCGTAGCATACTGCATGTAGCAGTATGCTACACTGAGCCAAAGTGAATATATACGCTGACCCATGTAACATAAGTGGTGAAGAAAAGGTACTTAATGCCAGGAACAGAAAAGGAAGAAGAAGCACCAGAGAGGCCGGAAAAACTACTGTCACTTGAAAGTAGCCATTTTAAAGGTAGATTCGTGAAGTGATTCCTCGGCAGTGAATCGTCAGATAATCCACATCAGGGATAGTGATAAACAATCATGACAGGTCCAACCAAGTAAATAATTACAAACAAAAAAACGAGAATAATATTGTGATTAACTCGCCACCTTTCGTCCACTCAAACCAGGAATTTGTTTTAGACGGCGAGTTAGGCAAAATACAACCAAATATTCTCTAAGTGGAAACGTTTTTTGTGTGTGCTATACTCCAAGTGACAGAAATAATCCAGAGAGTAGATATTGCGTGCAATTCACTTTTGAAATCATACAAAGGGATCGACCCTACAAGTGTTCCACCTGTGATGGGGTGTTCTCCACAAAGGAAGAAGAAATAACAACATATCCATTGCAAGATCTAATGAAATAATTCTCCATTTATGCCGAACACATAATCTGTCTTTGTCCTTATCGGCGCAAGCACTACAAGAAAAATAAGGCTGGCAAATTATGGAAGTATCAACCATATAAACGGTCAATAAAGGTATCACATATATATATCCAGCAACACCAAAATCGGCCACATAGGCTGAATCAATCAATCCAAATTTTAATGGAGTAGGCATATTAAGCCACTCGGGATGTGTTCGAAGTAACCTGGCTTCTTATACAAGTCGGATTCAGGATTAAATTCTTTCACTTTACGGAATGTCACACTACCTCATCAATTCAAGCGTTACATGGTTTAGCTCAACAATAAGAGTGGGTTCTAGGAAGCAGGTAACGCCAATGTATTTAAGTTGAAGAGAATGGGAGAAAATCAACGTAATCATAGTGTTTCTAGATAACTCTAATTTTAATCAAAATCAAATAAATTTTTCAAATAGTGGCAAGTGGGACATACTCGGAGGCGCCTCTGCGGTGGACCATCAGAATCCAAGGCTTGTAAGTTGTTATTTCTTTCTCATTGTTATTGTTTTTGATATCAGTATTACGATTTTTATATACATTTTGGAAATTTTTACCGAATAGTTACAATAAGCAGAATTAATTTTTACCAGCCATTGCAAATAGTTCTACTTACAAATTTAAAGAAAAAAAAGAAAAAAATGAAGTTAAATAGATTTAGAGTTCATAGAATCGCTCACCGATTCAAATGAATATGTATAAATTTGAACGATCGTATATATTTGAAAAAATTGCATACGATTCAGTGACTATCTGTCATATCAACTGAGTATATACAAAATTTTAGAACCAAGTATGAAGATCAATAGTTAATTATCGCTTATAGAATAGTCGACGAGTCAGATAAGTACATACAAATTTGAATAATAATAATTTATTGCTAGTAAATGTACACAAGATTTACAATCTTTTATAGTACGAAATAGTAAGTCGGTGCTAGATAAATTAGTGTTAAAAATAAGAACTGAGCTATAAATAAAATTAATCTGCAATGAGTTGATAGTTCAGAAAAAAAATGCATAAAATAGTCGTTTCAAATTTAGTTTAAATATAATATAAGAATATTCTAAATAGTTTAAATACTGCCTCTTAGCGTAGAAGAGAACAGGAACTATTATCCTATAAAGGGATTATTTTAAGTGAGTTCGAACTTGTATTCTAAACGCATTGACGGTGTTTGCAGTTTGTATAGTAACGGGTAAATTATTCCATAGTCTGATAGACTGGACGAGATAAGAACTCTCCATAACTGTTTTATAGAATCGTGGCATTATCAGGTTTCTGTTCCGCTGAGACGAAGTAATCTGGAAAAGTTCCCTGAGATATTCCGGTTTATTGGACCGTAGTATGCCGAACAGTAGAAAGAGCACCCGATGTTTTAAAAAAGATTCCAGAGTAATTGAAGCCTATAGTGCGAAACATGATCAAATCGCCGCAATCTAAAAATAAATCGGATGCAGTTGTTGAATGCAACCTTCATTTTACGTGCACATATATTATCAAGTTTGGGAAACACAACGTTACCAAACGAGAAATGAGGCAGAATCAACGTCTTTACTAGGACCAGACGAGTGCCAAAGTCTACGCAGCCCAGCATAAATTTTACCCAATCTCGCCTTAATATAATCACAGCACTTCATACTGCTGTTTAATTCTATCCCAAGATTGGTAACCTTATTCAGCATGGGTAGTGGAGAATGGTTCAGGATCACTGGTGGGACGTCAGACACATCGAAAGCATAATTGTAAAAACTTATAGAAAGTGATTTTACGGGATTAAGTTGCAGACCATTATCCATAGACCAGGCATATATTCTATCCAGATCACTATTAATGTGTGATAAGCAATCCTCGAGGAGACCTATGGGCTGACTTAGATAAACCTGAACATAGGGGTGTAATTCTACATCATGAACAACTTTGGGCAAGTCATTAATGAATAAGCTGAATAACAGCGGAGCCAATATCGATCCTTGGGGAACTCCATACTGTACAGACAAAAATGCAGAATAGACATTGCCGATCCTAACCCGCTGGCGACGCTCACTCAGAAAGCTATCCAGCATGTGCGCTGCTGAACTGCCAAATTTAAAATACGAACAGAGCTTCTGTATAAGAGTGCCATGATCTACACTATCAAAAGCCTCTGAGAAATCTAAAAGGACTAGCGTAGTGAATTTTTCACTATCCATCGCGCTTCTAATATCGGACGTTATCATTAATAGGGCTGTTTCACAACTATGAAATGCTCGAAAGCCTGATTGCCATCGAGTTAAAAGATTATTTTTGTTCACATACATGCTCAAGTATTTGCTGGTACATTAATTTTTCTAGCACTTCGGATGAAAAACAAAGTATATAAGATTGGACGAAAATCAGCCGGAGAATCCGGCGTTTTCTTTTTTGCTATTTTGGATGAATGTTAGCTACCTTCCAGTTGGAGGGAAATGAATAGTTGTATGCAATTCCGAAATTATCTGTCAAATTCAATTTCAATTAAGATACTTATGCATAACATTTAAAACAAAAGTTACTTACCGCTTAGGATAAGAGTATATTATTTTAATAGCAATATACCACTTAGAGCATTAATTATCAATGTCCATTTAGTAGGTACAGCTAGGTTCGATTAATTATACCTCAAATTAATAAAAAGTTATACATACCGCCTTGGTGAAGTATATTCAGTTTGCATAATGTGTATATTGGTAAGTAGTGTAAAGGGTCCCTTCAGGACTGAATGTGTGTGACGGTTTTGGTTGTCAGGCACGAATTCTTTTGTATATGGCTAGTGGCAGCGACAGGTGTTCTGTGGAACGCCCCTACACTCTCCGCCAATAGCCGAGGCGAGCTAGCGTGCCGCCCTGCAGTCAACGCTGTCCACCGAGGGATCTGTCAGCTCATGTTGGCAGTCTGAACTTCACGTCCAAAGTCATTCACTCTACATACTTCCATAACAAGCTTCTTCAAAACATTTCATTAAGGCCCATTCATACTCGGCAAGTTACTTGCACAATTAGATTGCCACATATGAGCAAGTCACATTCGTCAAGTACTTTTGCGGGAATTTGCTTGAAGTGGAACTACTTTTCCAGGAATTTGCCTGATGTGGAACTAAAATGGGACGAAATCTAGTTCATCTACATCATCCGCCATATTTAAAATTCACATTAAATTGATGTTAAAAGTATGAACTTGCTCTAAAAAGTAGAAAAGAGTGGAACAAGATTTCCAACTTGTCGCAAGTAAGGTCGCTTACACATCGAAAACGAAAACGAACGAATAAACGGTTCCACACCGAAAATTCGTTTATGCTTACATATCAAAAACGAACGAATAAAAGTTGGGTTGGGTTTGTATCAATTGTAAATAAACGGAAATGGTACGACCGAAAAGAATATTCGTTCGTGTGTGGAACGTAGTATGGAACGAAAATATACTTGACAGTTCGGAACGAAAATTTGTTTCTCGTACGAATAAACATAAAAATGTGTTTTAATTGAAATAAAGCTTTAAAAATTTATATTTTTTTATTGAAACTGTAATTAGAATAAATATCCAATATTTTATTACATGTATTGCGGCAAATATGTGTCAGTTTAGGACAATATTTGTGTTTTTCGGTTTAGTGTTTTCGTTTTTCGGTGTGTAAAGGCCTAAGCATTTGGGCCTACGAGAGGCATACAGAAGTGAACAGAGTCTCAACTTGTACAAGTAACTTGCCGAGTCTGAATGGGCCTTTAGATACTCGATTTTTCCAGCGTATCTTCAGAATTTAATGCAGACAACTGTTTACAAATGTTTGTAAATTATGTAATTACGCCATAATATAATATAATTAGAATTAATAAACATAAATTCTACAAAAAATTCATATTCATCAATTTTACCCTGCTTTCATTAATTCATTTATGCATTTCTATGGTTAATTACCTTAAGTAAAGTGGTCCATCATATAATAATTATTATTATGCGCATGAACAATTTTAAAGTTTTACTATTGCATAGATATACTATAACAATTTTATGGGAGACGATGAATAATCTTTTAAGATAAATTATGAACGAAAGATTTCAATATTTTCTACAGAAAGTAGAAAGACCACTTGGAAAGTTTATAGAAAAGTTTTTCTACCATTAGAAGAAGTTAAGAAAGTAATTTTCTCTGTTGAATGGAAAGGTGAAAGTATAGAGATGGGGCGTTTGTGACGACTTGTATACTTGTACACAACAATATAGCCACTTAGTGGATGGCCATTTAATGAAAGTATCCAATAAAAACTCCCACTTGCTGTTAGCATGCAGCAACAGGCGTTTTGGTCCATTTTACGAGAACCATAATCTCGAAATTTCCCCTTAGATGTCATTTCGTATTTAATTACGTCATTCATTCAAAGTCTTGTGAAGTCTTTTTCAGGAGCCCTTGAAAGTGAAACTGGAGTAAGAAGTGTCGAACCCTCTTCGTATTCGTATAAAGTAGGTATACTGAATGTAATAGATATAATGCTTTAAATATTGTGTCATCATTCGTGTGGGAAATAATCTTGAAGACGAACAGCAGATATGATCAAATCAGGCATAGGAATCAGAATTTCAAAAGAAAACGCACCCTCTTCGACGTGAAATTTTGTATACCTCATTTGTGGTGGTCGTGCGGTGCGATTATGAAAATTTAGATGCCTATTAAAAAGTCTATAAAATATTTCTAGAGAGGGTAGATACTAGATATTTTGGGCTATGCCAGAATAACTTACAGCGATTGTGAAAATCGCAAACATACTACACTGGATGAAGAGCGTTTTATGTATTTCTCCTTAAGTGTGTAATAGAATCTTGTAATGACAATTTTGTAAGGAAGTAAACCGGCGAATTGATTGCAATTTTAATCCGTTAAAGCGATATATGTACAGGGATAATCTGAGGCTTTATTTACGATTCAAATTTTTGTGTTCGTACCAAGGATTTTATTTATAGGTTTCCTGTGAAGACGGGAGTATTAATTTCTAAATTTGTAGCATCGTTCGTAGTTAAATTTATTATCGTTGAATTTTGCTTGGTATTGAGGTATAAGGCAGAAAATGCCATGAGTCTTCACTCAATTTTTTTCATTCGATATTTAAATCAGATAAAAATGAATTAGCAGAGGTCACCACTTTCAGGGTGACCTAATATTTGGTGATGATGTCAGAAATAGTTGAGTCCACTGGGATATATTCGTCTTAAAACTTATTCAATCTGTGCATTTCCTATGGTACTTATAACCACTATTATCTCAAACATGCAAATTTGGGATAAATTTTCAATATACCTTCCTGTACCAAGTTTTTTAAAATTTTAACTGCATGCGTGCAGATCTGCGTACTCTTGACAGCAATGTGCTCTTAAATTCTGAGTTGAAGCAATAGCAAATACAGAATGAAAATTTTCGACAAGGCTCAGAACAGGTTTCCGTAATTTTGCAGAAAGAGGGCGTTGGGGATAAGACCAACAGGTGGCGCTGCGGTCGTAAATTCTTGAAATCTTAGAACATTGTCACTGTCAGCACCAATAGCTAATACACACCGTACTCTGGGACAAGAAAAGTGTGTTATAGGTGAAATTCATCTCGGAAGTTGTAGAAATCAACTTTGAGTTTTAATGGCTGTCCCTCCCAAACGATTATAACATTTTCATAAACTTCAAAATACCCCCCTAGATTGTCAAACAAATTTTCACGAGGACTATAAGGTGAATCGGGCAATGCATCCAAAATCTTCAGATTGGCAACCTTCGTTCTTGTGCTGTCAAACTTGCATTAGCCGGCAACGATAAAAACTATTGCCCCAATACGAGGGTTGCTACATACTTACAGTTTTCGCTTAGTCTATTTCCGCTTTTGGAAGTATAATTTTCTGATCCGTTGAGATTTTTGTTTTTATGTTTTAACAGTTTTGAAAGATGAAAAAAAATTGTTGTAATGAAAAGAAGTGATGGGCGAACCTGAGTATGAGTACTTGTAGGTGCACAAAACTGTTTGTTGATGGGCCCAATAGGAATATTCCTGATTTTCTCATGGGGCTCGGAAGGAAATAATATAGAACTGTGGTTGGCGTCATCATCGGCCATAGCTCACTTCACTCTCATCTAACAAGGATGGGAGTTGTTGACACCCCTGAGTGTCTGAGAGCCTGAGACAACCAAACACTTTTTGTGTGTTTATCTGGCCTTCACCCGGAGCAGGCTGGATACTCTAGTACGGTCTACCCTTCTATCTGTGGATAAGCTGAAAAACCTTCCTCATCAAGACCTGATGGAAGTTTTAGTGAAAGGGCTTCTAGCAGGACAGTACAATGGTCCACTCTGTCCTCCGTGCTTGGGATGGGATCCCCTGCCTCCCTGCATTAAAAAAAAAAGTAAATGCAATAGCCCCGAAAAATTGCGGCATTTCCCACTATGTGGTAGAACTCTATTCATACATTTATTATGCTCATGGAAGTAGTACCTAGTAGCCAACGCTCATCAGTTTAAAAAAAATTATTACCGGTACGGGCGGGAGCTTTTAACAACTTTTTAGTCAAGTACGACAATGTGAGTATACATTATGTGGTTGTGCGAGTATGACAAGTAACTTTCTTTCTGAGCTTCTCGATGAGTTTCTTCATCAACTCATCTATCAGCTCATTAATGAATTGGATACTGATCTGTTAGGTGTAGTGCATCTAATGCACGAGTAACAGGCAGATAAATGCCCAGCAGCGAATATCCGGATTCATTTATGAACATTCAAGAATATAATGAAAATGTAGTGCAGAAAGTAAGTTAGCAACTGCTCTGGTAGCCAACGCTCATCAATTTACAAAATGTTTGTACCGGTGCGAGCAGGGGCTGTTATGTTTACTAACATAACTTTTTAGTCAAGTCAATATATGGTTGTACGACAAGTAAGTTTTTACAGAGCGGCTGGTTGAGTTTCTTCGCCAACTCATCTATCAGCCCATCAATAAATTGGTATGGATTGTGATCTGTATGTCTAGTGCATCTAATGTACGGATAAAAGAGAGATAAATGGTGTTGAGCAATCATTGAATTGCGAAGTATATAAATGATTTTAGTCCCGGTGCTAGAACAAAAATCAGCATTACATTCATCCAGCCAATCATCATGAACTCATCAGTGCGTTCATAATGATTGGGCTACCAAGGTGGTCTTTCTTTGAAGTGACATGTGCGTCCTAGCATGTGAAAAGAATAAGAGGCAGACAATGAGTGACGTCAACGAGATTGAGGCTGCACGGGAAATCACAGTTTTAGTTTAAGTTCATGTTGAAAGCTTAACAGTGCAGTGCAAATTTGGAAAACTATTATCTTATTTGAATTTTTAAAGGAAATCAACTTTCTGGCCACCTGTTTTCACTACATATATAGGATATAAATGAAGGAAAGCTTATTTCACTAAAGAGGACTGCATATTTTGTAATCAGAGAAAACACTAATTCATACGCAAGCAGAAAGAGGCCATTATGGCTACAGTCCTATGATATCGGAATGTAAATGTAAGTGATGATGTCAGTCAAAATGTAGGTATTGTAGCAATTTTCATTAATGAGAACATTTCCTAGTAGCAATTGCTCACAGTTTTAGCTTATCTCCTGCCCCGCAAGGGGCAGTTATTATTTAAACCAATACTAATTTGACTGGAAAGTATCAAGGTGTTTGCAATTCATAAAGAAACATATAGAAAATTAATTCCCGATGAGCCTCCTGATGAGCATTCATTCAAATCTCATCGATGGGCTCATTAGATAGCATGAGACTGCTCCTATTTACTAAACCAGCAATAAATAAATATTTATTATTGTCATCAGATGACATTTCTACTAGGAAAATTTGAATTGATTTTAGTGCTTTATTTATTTAAGTTTTTAAAAATTAATTTTTTTAAATTTTTTGATTTGTTTTCTGCGGAAAGACTGTCGCCCATATGCTCAACAAGACGTTATGCTCAAATCCTTATGCCTCAGCGTCTTAGAGTTGAGTTTGATTTGCAACCGGAGTTTGAATTCGGAAAAATATATGAAATCAATCGTAAATACAGATTATCATTTATGAATTCATCATGAAACTCATTGACATGCTCATTAATAAACTCATCGTGACACTCATTGTTATGCTCATTAATAAGCTCATCGTGACACTCATTGACATGCTCATTAATAACCTCATCGTGACCCTAATTGACATACTCATTAATAAGCTCATTGTGACGCTCATTATGTACTCATCGAAGTGCTCATCTAATATTGTAAAATGCACAAAAGAGAAGGAAAGTATACATTCCGATATAAGTGAAAGAGATGCAATATCTCATGCACACTATCTGTGAATAAGTAAATAAATGATTTTTTTCCCGGCTTTGATTCAAACGCGAAAACATTTCATCAGTAGGTTCATCTGATTGCTCATGAGGAGTTCAGTGATAAGCTCATCATGATATATCTACCAGGGTGTATTCTCTCACTGATGATGTGGTGGTGTTGACCAATCATTGAATTTGCGAAGTATTGTATATAAATGAGTTTGGTCCCGGTACTAGTATAGCATTACATGCATCCAACCAATCATCATAAGCTCATCAGTGCGCTCATAATTGTTGGATAACCCGGGGTTAATCTTATATGTTTTTGAAGGGGGGTTTTTACGTAATTATTTAAAATACAAACAAAATTGTGAACTGCCACAATAAAGAATAACAAAAAAAAAAAACAGTTGGGAACACAAAAATGTAAACAAAAATATATTTCGAACAATTGTGTTGATATTTTTGTTTTCCTATCCTTTTTTCACTTTTTTGCATTTTGTAGGTATTGGCAGAAAAAAACTTTCTAGTTTATTTTATGACTGTAACTTATCTTAAAAACGCCTTTCTGGGACTATTTCGGGGACTATTGCAACAGCACCGCATCAAAATTGTCACACATTAATTAATTTAAGTCCAATGCTTAACTACAAAATTAAATTTTTTTAATCACAATTAATCAAAACTTAACTAAATAATTTTAAGTTTTTAATTAAAAAACACACAAAATTCAAACAACCTAAAAAAAAAACGAATCTGACGTTAACTTCTATTTGACATTAGTAAGTTAAATCCTTTTTAACTCGTTACAAAATTTAATTAGCACAGCAAAATTTTTGAGCCATATCTGTCTTAAGATGCGATTCCATTTATATTAAAAGAAGCGTTATATAAAATTAAAAATCGAAATCCTTGCTCTCAATAATATTTAAGGGGGCGTTACTATTAAAATCTTAAAAAAACACGAAAAGTTAGTACAATTTCGCGTCAAATTTGTGCGTATTATCGGGCTTAAAACTACGCGTAGTTAAAGAAAAAGCATAAACTTAGGTAATGACGTGTCAAAAATAAAGATATCGGGGTTTTATGTATATGTAAGTAGCTTTAGAAATATCTACAACTTATGAAATTTCCAGAGTTTGGTACATAATAACGTAAAAATGGTACATCAAATAGCTAAATTTGTGCTTGAGTATGGAATGTCTTGAGGTGGAAGAGGAAGTGGCGGAGACAAAACCAGTAAAAATGTTTTGGTTATTAATATAACCTCGTTGGAAAAGTGCTAATTTCATGGAGAAATAACTATCAAAATTATGATATTATTGCAAAGAAAGTTCAATTTGTAACAAGGATCACACCCTTTTCTGTTTATTTTGAAAAACCCAAATTGTTTAGTAAAATGATAAAGGAAGTAAGGAATAGAAAGGAAATAATCAATAGCGCAAAATTAATACAGTTTGAAATTTCAAATGAGACCTTCATCAATCAATACCTAAACCAAAAATCTTATTAAAATTACTAATGCGTCATTGAAGTCTAAAGTCAGTCTAGATTACGCAAAAAAAAAAATTCTTAGATTTTGAACGTGATTCAATTTCCATCACAAGAAGAATTTTCGTTCAAATTCACTCCTTCCTCGAATCACTTCATCAATGGAAAATCTGAAAAGATACTTCAGGTATAAATCTGAAATTGTGGAAGTAATTTCCTCCTTGGTTCTGGCTGTGTATGAATTCCATTTCCAAATTTTCAAAACACATGCGTTTTACAATAGAGAAGTTAACAAAAGGCGCCTAAAAGTGAAACGAAACGCTGAATACCGTTGCTACCGCAGAAATTTATAGGCTTTTCAAGATATCCGTCGAGGGTACCTACATATACCTATAGAAGTGATGTACATCTGACAAAGAGTTATCGGTGAGCATACGAGAGTATTCAAACCGCACTCTGAACTTCTGGCAATATTGACTCCATTCGATAGGGGGTTTCCAATGAAATTCACTTTATAGTACCTACAGCTGTAAATGAATGCGCTATTGCTCCTTTTCAGCTAACTACATACATATATAAGAGAGACTTTAGAATAATTCAAAGCGTTCTGCTCTGTTCATTTTGCAATATATGTACATATATCTCTACATACATATATGTGTGTAGCTGCCTGAAAGGTGAACGTTTACATGCGAATTCGTTTTGAAGATTTAATAACTCACCTGTCTGTGGTAAGCTATAGCAACAGCTACATATCCAGTTTGTATTTAATGGATTTTCAAGCGGAATCGGAAGTGGAACATCGGCTTGAATGGATAGTTATCTATGGAAAATTGAATGGGATGAAAGGCACACATTACCTATTAGGTGCAGCATTTAACTGTACTCTTTGTAAATAGGATTTGTTTTTATCATGAAGCAGCTAGTATTGCAATGAGGTTTAAATGAGAGGTCAATAGGATGGGTTTAAGCAGAAACCTTTTTACGTATATTCATCGGTAACATCTACCTTATATCCGCTTTGCCGCCGTGCCGCCCATTGGATATAGGGGGCTCATAATTGGTTGGTTGAGGAGATCCAAATGGACTAATAAGGCTTATATTAGGCTGTAATTATTGTTTTTTTTTTAGTGGACTGGGTGGGATGTGATTATTCTTTAAGGTATGGTTTGCTGGCTTATATATGTACTGTAACTTAAGCATAGAGGATTGTGAAGGATTTTGCTCTCTCTAGTTGAATTTAACTGATACGACTATAAAATTGAAGAAAAAGAACAGAAAGGCATAATAAAACAGTCGGACTTATAAACAAATTAGATGGTATATAGAGAGTATAGATACAATTTTTGTACGATCAGTTCAGAAAACTATAAAGGAGAGAGAAAAACAGGTGCAATTGAGTAGGTAGTAGGTACTATTCTCTGTTATATCATATGAATCATGACTCTTGGTTACGGACTATGAATACCAGGATATCAGAACCAAATAGCTTTACTTCAACAATCCTGCCACACAGTCAAGTTAGACAGACCAGGTGAAACCAAAATTTGTCATTAGCTTTACGGAGCAGATAGAATGAAGTGCATATTTAGTATGGGGAGACCTAGCTAACAAGTTTTATGTCGTAACAAATCCAAAATTGTCTTTAGAGAGAAAGCTTACAAACCATTGATTCGCTGAACCAAATATTAAGAACGTGGACTACTTGGTATAGATATTCGGAAAAAGATCTTTTTCCGAGCAATATTAGAGCACTGAACGACCAACATACGTCGAAATATGACTAGTATTGTTATCGTCAGAGTATATAGCTTTAAGATGCATTCGGGAAAAACATGCATGTGAGGAACCTAGTAGTATAGATTAATGAAATTGCGTTGATGTCCATATGAACACTACCTGCGCCATCTGTGTGTGAGGAAATAAATTTTCCAATTGTAGTAGTAGTAGTAGTAGTAGTAGTAGTAGTATTAAAGTATTAAAGAAACATAAAGACATGTCTTTATGTTTCTTTGATAGTATACAATATCCAATTGAGGTATATGCTTGGCTAATAAAGTCTTGACCTCAATCAAACAAGGATGTACTTAAGGGCCATATGGTACGTACGGGCCTTACTCCAAATTATAAAAGGCGACACATGTTTCAAAACGAAAAATCAAATCAGTTAATTGGGCTAGCTCCAAAATCCTATATTTTCTAAGCAGCTCGCTAGCAGTTGTTCAGTTTTGTTCACAGGATGTCGGTATCCCAAAACGTGAGACGAATTCATTTATTTCAATGCAGACATAGACTATACAGATCTTAACATCCGTGAGAGCATCTCTTACCCTAATTAAACTAAACCAGTTGTTGACTTGTGCCTTAAAGTTGTTAATTTTTTCCCCCCCAGAAATTGTTGCTCCATCGATTGGGGAACGCCACTTGAATATTATTTGCACTTCGAAAATGTTACAGACGTGCTCAGAAAGTTAAGGGAACTTTAATATTTTTAAAGATGTTGTAACTTGCGGCATTCTAGCTTTCTTTTGAGAGTTACATACATTCATACATGTATAGTCGAAGTATAGCTGCTATCATCCATCCGATTGGATGTAGTATACGAAGAATTTTTTGAAATGGGAAAATCCTCGCCTAAAGCAATCAAAGATGTTTCGACAATTCACTCCCATTCAGCGACTGGAATAGAATTTAAATCTTCTCCTTCAGGATATTGTTTTGAGTGCACGAACTGAGGTGATGAAATATTTGATGCGCACAAATTAGGTGTAATCCTTCGAGAATTTAGCATTATATCGAGGAAACATTACACATACCGATAAAAATCAATTGTCATAGAACACTATCAACAGGTGAATCTCTATAGGATTCTAGTAATTTTCAGTACCAAATCTATGTATTGATGGTATACAATTTTTATAAGGGGAACTACAAAACAATTGGAGCCGAAGGTCTGATTTCTAAAGTTTTTTTATTTCTTTTCTATGTTGTTTAGGGAAAGCTCCAGAGAATATTATATGACAGGGATGGAAACATTTTCAGGAAATTAGGAAATCAGAGATGAAGAAACTCAGAGTCTGTGGGTATTTATTCGAAGCATATGTCTAGTATAAATATACAGAAATAGTATTTCACTATTATTGATGTTCCTCTAAGAGCACTTATATGTAAATGAATTACCCTGCGCCAATAGATTCAGGTGGAATGGTCTTGGATAATTTTTAGACAAATTGTACCAATAGCTGTATTTATGACCTTAAAAGATTAGGAAACTGAGGGTTTCACTATGCTCTGCACTTTGGTTACTTAAGTCGAGTGGTACGATCTCTTCTCACTGGTGGATTTATGGCTTCTTATTATGAGGCAGAAGCTGTCTGTATTACCATCCGTGCATAATACGCCGGGTTAATGGTGTGCAGAGCTCTGGCAAATGGATGTAGTGAATTGGGCTTCAAAAGACTATCCACTACTATAACTAAATGAATAAAAGCAAATTCAAAACTGGGAATGATATCAGACAGAATTTTATTTAAACAGAATATTTGCTATTCAAGATAAAGATATCAAATAAGGAAGAAATAGATTCCAATGGTGAAAACGAAGCCTAAATTTGGTACACCGACCATTCTAAAACCGAGACAGGTGTAGTACTAGGTGTACCTCTTGGCTGTACACCTGCTCCTTATATCTATCACTATCCATCACCAGATCTGCATACGAAAACCTTAGCTGTTTTTGGTCCAATAAAAAAAAACAATATCTGTCAAGTGACAAAACGAACTTAATGTGTGACTACATCAAAACATGAACATACCTTGATACAAAGACCCATCTAACACTTCAATGGGTACCAGGATACTCGCGGATTGATGGGAATGACAATTCTGGCAGACTGACCAAAAAAGGAGCATCCATGCTCCTCATCGGACCAAAACCATTTGGCAGTATTTTCTATAATACCGAGAAGTTTCTTACCATACAAAACTGGATTCAGAACCAAATGGACTGTGCACGTCAATGATAGTTTCCAGAGAACCCAAAAGAATTATTAAAAGACCTTCTTCAAAGAAGAGCTGGGATTTTTTAAGGCTATCTAGGAATCAATTCAGAATCATTACAGGAGTTTTAATAGGATACTGCAAACTTAACAAACACATGCATCAGATAGGCATATATATCCTACTGATGTATTTAGGTTATGTCTCGAAGAGGATGAACAACAGACCCTCCGATTACACAATAACATCTGTTTTCAAATTTGAAAAAAGAAGATACTTAGTAGGATAAAGATTATCTTTAAATGAGAAGAGCATGTCTGTAGGTATACGTTTATCTACAGACCTTGATGAATTGGCCAATTGGTATTGTGCGTCGAGAGCATTAAATTAAAGTAAGTTTTAAACAATTAGAGAGAATAGGGAAATTTGAATACGCCAGTCGTATACATACCATCAGATTTTTCTATTTCCCCTCCAATATTTCCCTCATTCTTACTCCTCCTCTCGCAACCCTTTCCAGCTCTTAAAATTCCGAATCGTGAGTTTCATAAAGTTTTTTTTAGTTATATTATTCTTGTAATCAATTCTCATGTAAGTTTCCATTTAAATCATATTCAATTCGTTCACTTCGGAACCAGCAGAAACCTAAGATTGGCAATTTCAATTAATAGTCCGACTTGAATCTTACTCCAAAGCTAAACTGACTTGAAAAATTCCCTTAATTCAGTCTAATAAAAAATCAGTCCCAAATCAAAACTCGGTTGAACAGTTTTCAAGTTTAAATACTTAAAGAAAGTGTGGCAAATGAAAGCTGAACACTCTCAAAATTTGTGATTGATTTCCTAGAGCGATGTTGCCAAGGAATATAATGTACCTAATGTATTTGAAGGAATCACAGTCAGATTTATGGTTGCCTTCTGTTTGGAATGTAGACAATGGATACTGACGATAATGTGATATGAGAA
Source organism: Dioctria linearis (assembly GCA_963930735.1). Lineage (NCBI taxonomy): Eukaryota > Metazoa > Arthropoda > Insecta > Diptera > Asilidae > Dioctria > Dioctria linearis. The sequence goes on along the minus strand of OZ005740.1, from coordinate 12,953,180 downwards.
GGGTTAAATTGAATCACTGACATGGTTACATTGACTGCTCGATCTTTTATGTTTCACATGATGAAAACCATTTTTGGTGTTAGGGGTATATGTAATTTAATTTTCGGTTATCCATAATCGCTACGAATATCAATTTTTAAATTTATGAAATTACATATGAATAAATTACTTTAATAAGGATAAGTGCTCTCCAAAATTTAGATATCTTTTAAGTTAAGATAAAAGTAAAAGAATTTATCGAAATATTTCTCTTAGGTTGCATTCTTATCGAAGTCGTTGTCTTTGTTTTATGAATAAATACAATTTATGACGTGTCCCCCCTGTATTTTGCTCTGTACTAATTTTAGTTATGCAATATAAAATTTAAGCAGAGCCATCTAAGTTTCTCTTGCTGCCTGGATATCTGGCAGTAAAATCATGCTAACATCATCTATGTGTCAGATGAGAAGTTATTAAATTGCAGGAATAAATTTATTCAGGATTTGATTTTGCAGGCGAAATCCATATTTTATAGAAGAAAAAAAGAAGAAATAGACGTCATCCCACTGTTGCCACCAAATTTTGGAAATTATCGAAGAGAAAAAAATCATTTTTAATGCCTACAGGCGATCAAAAATCGAATTTTCGTTCATGTTATTTTTTTCTTCGGGGTGTTTTCATCTTCATTCCCAGACATTTCAAGTATATCTTAAAACTAAGCTAATAATTTTTATCTATTAAATTTTTTTCAATTTGATATAAGTAATTGACACTTAATACTTTCCATTGTCACTTATTGAAGTATAGGTGAAAATTTATATTTTCGTGCATTCATACAAGTGCAGCTAAATAATATAAAATTAGTTATTTGCTGCAAATTCCATATATGAATAATATGAAGCAAAATTATTATTATGATTCAATTTTTATTAGGTTAGTTATACGTTTTACACCTGTAGCCATTAACTGAACGTATCACTTTATACATGCTCCAGGAAAATTCTTTAAGTTTCTGTAGCTAGTAACTTAGTATATAAGTTTGGTAGTAGAAGCTACCTAAATTGTCCTGTGTAGTACGTAAAAATTGAGTAAATTATCATTCGATGAATTGGAGTTAAGAGCTTCGTATCGTTAAAAAAAAACACAAAAAAGGAATGAAATTGGGTGGGGGGGGAGGGGGATTTACTTATAAATTTCCGTTACGAAAATTAAATTAAAACAATTAATTTCCCATATATTTTGCATTTTATTTCATTCATAGTATACATCAAACGGGGAGAAAATGATGTAAGTTTTAAAGAAATACATTTCATTTACATTTGATCATGATTGTCAGTCACTTAAAGAAAGTTTTCAAAGGTAACAACATTTTTATTGGAGAATTTTGAAGACTTAAAATGAAAATGAACAAAAACTGGATAGGACTGCACCTTAGTTTATACATAGTATACATATGTATGTAATGTACAAATGTGTGTACTACTTCTATATATATATACATGTAGTTTGGAGGCTGGAACTTTTAAATAAGGCACAGTCATATCCGAAACTACATTATGTTTTTTTTAATTCAAAATAGAACCTGTGTATATATGTATGTAAGTATATATATGTTTATCCTTTTTCACTTAACTCTGTTTTACGCTAGCTGCTGTTATAAACCGAAGAAGATGACCATCCAAAATCAAGGAACTCCAACAATTCTACACATAGTTAGGCCGATATTCTACTCATTTTCATTTTAATAAATTTACTTAGTTGTTTTTGTTTTTTTTTTTATAAATACAAAAAAATATATTATTTTCTACTACAGTTTCTCTAGCAGCTTGAATTAATGAGAACATTTAAAAGTTGTGTTTTTTTTTTACTCAAGTCCTTAAAATATTTTATCTACTTAAGCACATTTTATATGTATATTATATGTATGAAATAGAAAAAGTTCCACAGTCAGATAATCGGAAGAATATGGCAACACCAATGTGTATAGGTATTATGCCATACAATTTTAGTACAAAAAAAAAATTGACACACATTTCCACGCAGTTCAGTAGATCAGAAGAGCAGCTACATATGTATGATGAGAGGTATTCATGGAGAGCATGGGATCTTACAAGAAAATCTGTAGGTATTTTAGCCAGAAAGTAAATTTATCTTTAGTGTAAAGATAAATATCTAAATTCCCAGTTAGTACTATGTAGATTTTATCTGTGGTAGTTATAGGCAGGCAACCTTTAATTTACTGACATCAGTTATTTAAAATTTGAGTAATTGTTAATGATTTTTTTTTTAATTTTCAAAAAACAAAAGTTTTATTTATTAAAGAACGTGCAGGTTTTCACAGCTCTTTGATTTAGTGATATCACTTAAACAGATCTTCTGTAGGATCTCTTTTGCCAAGTGCAAGGACATGTGTGTCCGGGAATTTTTCATTTTCGTAGAGACCAATGCTGCTTTCTTGTCTCGTTTTTCTTTCAGTCGCATCTATGTGTATTACAAATGAAAAACAGAAGGTGGTAATAGTTTACTCATGTAATGTTTATAGTAGTACCCACCTGTTTTAAAGTTCCTACTAACAGTTCGTCAACATTATGTTGAATACCACTAGATGTCTCTATAAATTTAGCATCACGAGATGCAGCTAAGGCTTTGCCTTCTGTAAAATGAAATTTGTTTTTTGTTAAATATGTTAAAAATATGCTAATAAAAAATATAATAAATTCATTAAACTTGAGAAATGCCCAGACTCTTGAATCATAGCATGCTGTTTTTTTTTTAAATAAAAAGATAAAATATAAAAATAAAATAAAATAAATAAATGAAAAAAATTTCTAAACATTTATCCCGTTCTAACAACGGAGAACATCAATAAGTAGACTAAGAAAACAGTCAAGAAATGACTGAAATTGTATCAGTTTCTTACAAGTCATAAGTTTACTATTTATTTTTCTAAAAGTTGATGTAGGGGCAAGATCAGAGCTCATGTTCCAACAATGTGACACTAAGTTTTTTAACAATCGGAGCAGCTATGGCCGGGCTGGCATCAATGTCTAAGCTGAAATTACATAGTACTTCCGTTTTCAGTGTGTCTGAAATCTCCGGATCTTCGAAACAAATAAGAAATCCATTCATTTATTGAAGTTGCAAGTTTATTTCAACCAGTGCCCTCGGCGTATCCTGATCATTACTAACGAGGACCTCAACAGAATACATTAGCTACCACTACTGGATCACTATCAGAGGTACCCTGGAATGATCGTGTCTGATTTCAACAGAGATAACGATCACTTTCTTGAGACTATGTATATACTTTAGGCGTCAACTTTAATGTAAATATCCCTTTTGTACTTCAAACATTTGATACATCCTGTTTTTTTTTCACAGATAGCGCCCAATTGTAGAAAAATACTCGAACGATAATTTTCTGTGAGGAAGGATGTTGGTGTGGTAATGGACAAATATTTTGTCTTCCGGGCAGAAGATAAGTTAAGTTAGAAGTAGCAAGGGGAGCTAGATCACAGAAATAGTTACTGGAAATAAAGAGGCAAAGAAGTTCACTTCACTTAAGATCACTCCAAAATAGGGGCTTACATCAATATATCTAATTGCAATTAAGTATTGTGACATCTTTGTCGAATTTTGTTTGAAAACTTGACGGGCAGAACAACAATAGAACTTTGGATACACAAAGAAACTCTTGAATAATACATAATACTTGAAAACCTTTTAGAGGATCCGGGAAATGGACGGGAGTGGTAATCTTGTCCTTTTCTGGGACTTTTTGCTAAAGGATCCATTGGCTCGTAAGTATACATGAAGGGTGGAAAGAAGAGTTTGAAGTCAATTTTCAATTTTATTAAAAAAGCGTTCATATGAGATTATTTATAAACGAAGTCATATAAATTATCAGGTTGAACAATAGGCTCAATAGTGGACTTAGTTTAACTTCCCAATTCAATTCATTCATTCCATATATGCCAATATATACAGGGTGTTTCATAATTGGTGCACCAAATTCAAGGGTTTGATAGCTGAGGTGGACACAAGCATACAATTATAAAGTACTTCTTTCACTTGATAGGCACCCTATCAAGGTGGGATTCATCTCAGATAATAGCAAACCATCTCAGCTTTCCAAAATATGCCCAATCTGTTACCTTTCTTCGGAAGTTGTGGGACGCAAAATGCAAAAAAAATTGGAAAAAACTTCCTATTTTTTTTTAATTTTAACGATTTTCCCGCCAAAATGCACGTTAACTATACAGTTTTATTACAAGATTTAGAGATCCCGAATGTTACCTTGAATTTAATTATTGTACCTGCCTAAATGCAACTGTTTTTGAGATATTCGCGTTTCTATGATTCATTATTTCATTAATTTTGCTAATTTTGCGTAGAATTGCATAAAATTAGGCGCGATTTCCAATCGTCAGTAGCAAAATTAATGAAATTGTGAATCATAGAAACGGGAATATCTCAAAAGCGCTGCATTTAGGCAGGTACAATAATTAAATCAAAGGTAACATTCCGGGGTCTCTAAATCTTGTAAATAAAAAAACTGTATAGTTATCGTGCATTTTGCGGGAAAACTTTTACGATTTTTTTTGCATTTTGCGTTCTACAACTTCAACATGTGACATGAAGGCTGATGGGGCATTCATTGCAAAGCTGAGACGGTTTGCTATCTCCTGAGATGAATCCCATCTTGATAGGGTGTATATCAATAAAGTTACAGGGTGTAAAATCTCAAACCCCCATACCGCCGAAACGACGCGTCTTATCCTCCATCCCCTTATAATTTTTTGTTTGTTTCTACCTCAGCTATCAATCCCTTGAGCTAGGTGCACCAATTATGAAACACCCAGAATAAGAAACCTTACAATGGTATATGACAGGAGAACTGAATATTTCTTTATAATTCGTCGAAGATTCATTAGTACACCTACAAGATAAAGGACATCCTGGACTGATGAAACACTCTACCTTGGTGATAACCATATCACTCCAGAAAAAAGTCATACCTAAATAAGACAGAAGATATCGGTTGATCCACAGAGTTATTTACATTTTGTTTGAGAGGAATCGTGTAGCCGTGTGGTTGGTTCCTTCCTCCATTTTTTAATTATTTTTTTTTTTTAATATTCTTAGGTATTCCATAGGGTACTATATTTTCCCCTTTATATATTATTGGAAGCATTTGTAAACGGTTTTCCGTAATACTTATGTCTCGATTTATCTTAAAGCGAACAGTCCCTAAAGCTAGAGAATAATCCTAAATAAAAAACTCAATAAATTCTTCCAAATTCTGCAAAAGTCTATAAGCTGGTTTAAAGAGCCGCCCTCCCGTCACTCCAAATGATTTGTTTTTCATCCCCAATGACATATAATCGACTATAGATTTCTTGGAAAGTGTTTTCCTACAAATGAAACCATTCCTGAAAATTATAAGTGCTTAAATTATTCCCGAAATATGAGGGTAGGTATCTTCCTATTGGTGTTCGATGAATAATTCAAGGTCTATAAATAAAATATTATTTCAGGTTTGAAACGTATTAGTTGCGGGTAGAGGATGGGGAGGGGGGACTGGAAACTCGAAATTGATATAGCTAAGGTCTAGAGAGTTATCCATCAGAGGGACTACATACAAACCAACACATGTTTACGCATATAACGTGGGCGTTCAAATGATTTTTATCTTAGTAGAAAGTCGTTTATGTCTCATGTAGAAAAGGAGTTTGAAATAAATTTAATGTTATTTCACTACTCTACCGAAACCGTTTAAGATTCACCCAAGACGGAGCATATATAGCCAGGTAGCCATCAAATTCGAATCATTTCGCCGATTTCGTCCCCTTGGTTAGTGGGGGCTTCTCGCCTAACGTAAATATCTACAAGCATCATCAATCTTTTTTCCAAATAAATCATTTTTTCGCAATTTTTTTCTTTTCTTTTTCATGGAAAAAGCGTTGTAGGTAAACAACTTATTTTTGATTATATATATGTACACAGGTATACCTGTAGGTAAAGAAGAATTTATGCCCAAGGTACACATATAGATGATAGGTGGATAGGTGAAGATAAAACGTAAATCAAATGGATTGTAGTAAAGCATGGAATGTACCTATTGAGGCTACAAAATCTGATAGCTCAACTGATATATGTAATCAATTACCTGCTGTTGTGATAACACGAGATCTCGCTAAGTCAGCCTTATTTCCCACGACGATCACAGATTTCTCCTTTGTTACATTCTCCTTCCATAGGTAATTCATCACTTCTTCAGCTATTCGAAATGAATTTCTATCAACAACGGAATAAACCAGGACACAAGCATGTGGTTCATAGGTAGAGAGTGAATTTTCCACCTGTTTTAATATAAAAATAGAAATGAAATTAATTTTTTGCTTTTATTTTATTGAAAAGAAATAACATAATTGTGCAGTTTTTTTTGGGGATTTTGGACAAATAGACTGTCAATGTAAGATATTGGAAAATTTAACACATATTTATAGGATATGACACTAAATTTTGTCTGGGAGCGATGTGGATTCTATGAAGAATATCACAAAAGAGTTGCAAAACGCCTTTTTAAATCCACAAAAAAAAGCTCTAATTAAAAAAAAATATATGATGAGAATCGGAGAAGAAATAGTAGGAGAGAGAAGGATGAAAAAATTGCAGATTCCGGATCCTTGTTCCCATCCTAACTTCGTGTTGAGGTCGCGCAATCAGGTTCCGTAGCAGAACTTTATCAACGAACGGTCAATTTACTGAATATATTTAAATCTAATCCAAATTTTCCTCTGAATAATATTCAAACAGATGGACGCAAGAGTAATTTTATAAGAGTTGGTCTTATTTTCTTTTTTTTTTCACAGTCAGGCGATGAGTGATCCCAAGCACGGAGGCGGCCCATTGTGCTAGCCTGCTAAGCCTTCTCACTAAAACTTTCCTGTCCTCTTAATGAAGCGCATCAGGTCTAGTTGAGGCATCCACAAATCGGAGCACAGACACAACCGTATCTAGCCTGCTCTGGGCAAAGGCCGGACAAGCACACTGATATACTGTTCGGTTGTCTCAGGTTAACCTACCACGAGGCAGGATATCTGGGCTATCAACAGCTTCCATCCTTGTTAGATGAGCGTGAAACGAGCTTGTGGCCGGTGATAATACCAACCAGAATTCTACATTTGTTTCTTTCCGAGTCCCACGAGAAAATCAGAGAAGTTCCTATTGGGCATATAAAGAAAAAAATTTGTATTCCTGCAAGCACTTAGATTCGCTCATCGGTGCTGATGTTTTATACGAACATCCGCTTTGATAAGAGACTCGATAACCGAGGTGGTCTGGCTTTTCTATGGAGTGTTCCAGTCCAATAAAGGGAGAACCAGAGCCAGGGCTGGTTAGAAGGTCAGCCCCTTTATTCCCCATGATCCCGTACACCCAGGAACCCACTAAAGGTACACCTTGTTGTGGGTACACAGGTTATGCACAGATGACCTGCATAGTCCCCCAGTAACTGATATTATCCCAAGGCTACTCAGAGCTAGCTGACTGACTATCCAAGATGATAGCAATGTCCCTTTCCCTTGACCTCCATATCAAGATCTATGTTCGCTGCCATTGGGACGGCAAGACTTCAGTCTGGATGACAATCATGTGCCCTTCAAGTGAGTACTCCAGCCCAATGTCAGCTTCAAGAAAGTAAACACCAGCACCCGATCCCTAATTAGTGAGAGAGTCATTGGTGAAAATTTTTACAGCGGATCGGGAAAGGCTCGTTACTTACCTCAGTCCACACAAAACGAAGGAACCATCGCATCAAATATCCTGTGGGCCAAAGGGTAACCCGATCCAGCCCACACGCCAATGAACAATAGGAAGAACTAGTACAGCCGTCCTCCCAACATTCTCCTGAGCGCAATCTATACAGCCCTTTTGGCATCTGCCTAAATGATAAGAGCCAGGGGTGGCAGATTAAGTAAGACCTCCAGCGCAGCAGTAGCCGTAGATCACATGAGGTCTGTAATTCTGAGGAGAGCAAGCTTTTGCAGGCCCGTGAGATCTCGGATCGCAGTCCCCATAGTTGCGTCCTAGGCCACACAAGATACACAAGAGGCATACGTGAGCATGGGTCCTACAAACTTGGTTTTATTAGTAAGAGTTGTTTCATAAGTTAACACAAAATTCATTTTTTTTCAACAAATATGGAACTGACGAACAGAGCTGAAGTTTTCCTGTTATCCATGCCTCCATTCCTAGATACTTACCCTGATAATATCAAAATTTTAGCTTTAAAAACCTAGAAATCAGGGTGAACGATATTTTTTTGCATTTTTTCGATTAGATGTTTCTAACTAATTCACCAAAATTTTGAAACTTTTTTTCCTTTAATCCTTGAATCAGACCCGTAAATTACAAATCCGCCATATTCATTCACGTGAAAACGTTAACAACAGTGCCATCTTTACGCATTAACCTGCTGGGGACCCTAGACCCTGCGATAGTAGACATACCTATGACTAATTTTACAACCACTAAAACGACCTTTATTACAAGTTGTTTAGCTGTTAGATTTTACCTATTGAAATTGAAAGTAGATCATAGAATTTATCACATTTCTAAAATTTTCATACAAAGTGATACATATAAAAACTTCATTGCCATTGTATAGTGCTTCTAGACACAGTAGTTTTTAAATTTGTCGCCAATTTCAGTAGCCAAATGCTATTGTTAACAAAATACTGGCAACTCTGCCTGGCTAAGGTTATTCGCGGAAATCATTTGATTACAAAACAACTAAACCGGCACGCAAGATCGGGACTTCCTCTAACATTTGGACTGGGATTCTCCGTAGCGCCATTTTACATAAACTTTCTTCTCGGGACTGAAAATCACTTTACTCGCCTTCGTACTTGGCCTAAGATAGCCCCTGTTACTAACCCGGGGGTTACACGAGATAGTACAGCTTGCATACAACTTGCACTGCCATACATCTTGCACGTGTAATGCGTAATGCCATGTTGACAGTTCAGTTTTCAGCGAACTTGCATGATGAAAAATCATGGCAACTGAGGTCATAGTAATTTGACATTATACGGTTTTCAAGATGGCGGATAAGAAATGCTTGAGAGATATTGATAAATTTATACTGGGAAAATGAGATTTTCTGTGATCATATGGATTACATCATTTATTAACATCTTCTTCTTCATTTTTTCTTGGGTTTTTATCATTCTGCTACTTCCTTTATTGCTATAATTTTCCAATATTATGTAAGACTTTCCGTCTCAATGCCATTTTTTAAATGATCTTGCATGAAAGATGATAAGACAACAACCAAAGTGCCTTCTAATGTCAAGTTTAAAATCGCGTTGGAAGGGAGGCTGGCATGTAAGCTGTACTATCTCGTGTAACCCCCGGGTAATAACACATGGTCTGTTCAATACTCATACTTTATTAAACTAAAATTTTGTGGTCGCAAAAATTGATATCAGTTGAAATCGAATAAAATATATTAAAAAAACTTTTATAAATAAAATGCATTAAAAAGTAAAAAATATTTTTTTCTTCCTCAGTGATATAAGAAAAGTTTCGTTGCAAAATAAAAAGTGCTACAACTAAGATTAAATCTTAAAAGTTTGGGCATCCATATTATAGTAATCATAATTGTCTAACTGCCACTGATGCCCAAAATTTAATCTGAGTTGTAGCATTTATTATTTTGCAATGAAACTTAAAGTTATTTATTTTAGAAGTTTTTTTAATATATTTTATTTTCTACATTTTAGTCATATAGTCTATACTCTCTCGAAACCCCAATTTCAAATATCGAATCTCGGCTTAAGAAACTAGACTCTCGAATTTGGAATCTCGACTCTCAAATCTCGATCTCCAATATTGAATTTCGATACTCAAATCTCGATCTTGAATCTCGATTCTCGAATCACCACTCTCGGCTCTCGAATTTTGAATCTCCACTCATATCACACAAAGCCAAATTTGACAACTCCAAGGGTGGTAGTTACCACCCCCATCCCAAAGAAGAACATTTTACCCCAACGGAAATCTCCGCATTCACTCGCACTAAATAAAAATAAACCCATGTAAATCCATCCATGTTTACTACCCTAAAACTATTTCGTCACGCGGAACTCACAGGCGCTCTCAGACACAAAGTTTATTAGTCAGGGGTTTGTGAGTTGATAAAAGTTATTTAAAAAAATGCCATTATCCATATAAACTGCATCATTCTATATAACTATAGTATAAAAAAAATCTATACTTACGCTCATTTCCACGCTCGGATGATCTATAAACACCAATTCCGATTCTTCATCATCGAGCAGGACGCTGACTGTTTTCTCACCAAATTCATCATCTACAACTCAAGTGGGAAAGTTTAAATAAAAAACAACAAATTCCATTTCAAACTTAATCTCAAAATAAAGTTATTAAAATGATAAAATTATCTGGCGCGAAACAATTAAGTAATTTGCCTCATAATAATTAGAAGCATTACAAGTTGTACACCATACATATACATAATAGTTATGTAAGTAGGTGACAGATTACAAGGGATTAAGGATTTAATGGACATACCTAAGCTGGCATCGTAAGTATGCATATATTCTGATGTCATAAACTGTGAAACTAAAGCTGTTTTACCAACGCCAGCATCGCCCAGCATCACTATTCTGTACCTGAACGAGAAAAAAAAAGAGATATTGTTCATCTTTTCTACTATGTGATGTATGTAAGGATGTGTGCATATAAGGCTATATTATGGTAATTGAATTGGGTCACCTTGGTGGAGGTGGTGGTTCACTATCTGTTGGAGATGGTGGCATTGAATCAACATTGGCATATCCACCTCCGCAGCAAGATCCTTCAAATGGTGACCTTTCACTGGCTCTGCAATAAAAGAAAAAAAAAACGAGAAAAAAAAATCAAATTATAGAAATCTGCGGAAAGAATCAACAAATCTTTGGTAAAAGCATGTATAAGTATCTGTTGTTGTGCTGTATGCTAGAAAGAGAAAAGAGATTATCTGGATGGAGAGAAATATCTCTATATAAGATACGTATGATGATGGAGATTAAATATTTTGCACACGTTCCTAAGTTTTTGATTTTTTTCTCCCGTTTCTTGAGGGATATTTTGTCATCATCTCAAACAGGACAAAAGGAAGATTGCTACCTACATAGACTCTTTCATAGTTTTTACGATGACATTTTATAATAATGCGAGAGATTTGAATGCTCCCCCACACACTACACACATGAATACCTAATTACCCTGTTTGAATCATCGTTTATTTAATGCTTACCGCTACACTAATTTGATTACAGGTGATTACAATAAAAAACAACAACAACAAGCAAAACGATAACTGAATATCATCTCTAATTAGCTCCATCATGTCAAAATGGCAGAATTCGAGTCTCGCCAAGTGAGTTTTTTTGTTGTTGTTAACACTATAGTGTACCAATTGTGGATTGTGATTTGGAACGTGCATCATCAGCACAATAATTGCGAAGGGGACGGGAGGGGTGTTCTTCTAATTGAAGAGGACTTATCATCATAGCACCGAAGAGCTTCATTTTAACGCTAATTAGTGCCAATTGGCATTAAGCACTTCGTTTTTGGTGAACAGAACATTCACTAATAGGCACGGTTCGGCGGTGGTAAACAGAACAAACTGGAGAAATTAAATTTACACAGGGCTCTATTCTAGCGGGGGTACAGATTGGAAAAAGGAAAATTGAATTGTGGTTGCCTTTTTATGGGTAAAGGCCCGGCTTTGATTATTACTGCAAAATTTATTGAAGGTTTTATGACTTCATTTCGACTTAATTTGGTTCTAAATTATTTCGTTTAGTATCATTTCTTTTTTACTGTTTTACCAATAGAGAGGTGGCTTTGATGAGATTAGTATTTAATGGCTAATTTACTTTCGGAGACATTTGAGGAGATTTATTATCAAAAATTCATGGTAGAAAGGTAAGCTGAGGATAGTGGGTAGCAAAAACCTGGTATATTTGCTGTTTAGATGAATTAATCGAGATGGTATGCGAGTGGTTTGAGTATTGGCAGAATAGGTTTAGGAAAGTATTTATCGATTGAGAAATATTTAAACATTGTTTTCAACGCAAATTTTCCACATAAAGGGTATTTCCGACATGGTGGTCCATAGTGCAGGTGGTGATAGGACTTATCTAGACAAACAAAAAATTGTATGCCTGGGGTGGCATATTAACTGTTTCGAAGTGTGATTAAGATAATGTGTTAGTTTTTCACAAAATACCCTGTATCTAAATATTTATAGGGTGTTCGGTTACTGTCAAGAGCTCATTGTATGCAGAACTTCATGGCCTTTCCAAAGAATTCTCAACCAGCGCCGCGCTCCTTTCCCCTTAGGAGTGATGGTGGTCTATACTAAAAATTACGGATTTTCTACCATTTTAGGGCTCCGTACCCAAAGGGTAACAACGGGAACTCTATTACTAAGACGTCGCTGTCCGTTCGTCCGTCACCAGGTTGTATATCATGAACCGTAATAGGTAGACAGTTGAAATTTTCACAGAGTGTGTATTTCTATTGCCGCTATAACAACAAATAATAAAAATAAAATAAAATTAATAAAATAAGTAAAAAACGAGTTTTCAAACAAAACTGATGAAAAAGTAGAAAATAAACTTTTCTTCACACACAGAGGTGGACTCAGATTTTTTGATTGGGACATTTCTCTTCATGAATGAAATCACTTATTACCTCTGATTGATCATACTGAAATATATCGGTGATTGTCAGCGGATAAAATCTGAGTCCACCTCTGTGTGTGAAGAAAAGTTTATTTTCTACTTTTTCATCAGTTTTGTTTGAAAACTCGTTTTTTACTTATTTTATTTTCTGACATTTTCACGTTAACTAAATTGTTATTAGGTGCTGCATGGAGATATTTTAAAACATTTTTATGACGGCTGAAAAGACACTGATTTATTGAATTTTCCCGATTTTCCATGTTTTCCACAGACTTTTCCTATTACTATGAATTTTGTTTAGAATTTTACATTAATTTTCTTCGATTTTTCATGCAAGTTTTCTTGATTATTGAAGAGAAAGTATTGATGCCAGTAGGACGGAAAAAAATGATTCCGCATAGCTTTTACAACTTTTTTGTCGGAAAATTTTCCGGAAAAGTCGGAAAATTCCAGAAATTCCAGAAAAATTGGAAAATTCTGCACTTTTCCTGAAACAGATTTATCACTAATCATATCGATGAAAATTTGTCGGATGATTTTTTCGCTTTTCCGGGTTTTCCATGGAATTTTCCACAAAAGCAACTTTATGCAACTCATTTCGCTCTACAACTTTGTCAATTGTCACCCGACATGAACTTGTGTGCCAAATTTCAGCTCGCTGTGATGATGAAAAATGGGTCTACGAGAGTGTCGAAAATAGTAAAAAAAAATATGCAGAAAGACAAATTCGTGTACGAGTTAAAGGAACGGGCTGGCCTCAAAAATTAAAGCGGGCCCCATATAAGAAACGTGATGTTTTCGGCGTTTTTTTCATCGTTTTATTCTCATTCATATCAGTAGGCATTTTTTTTTCAAATGACAGCATTATTTTTTCACATGACGCCTACTGTCATTTGAAAAAATAAATAAAAAGTACATTGTGTTCGATGGTATGGAACCCTTCGTGCGCGAGTCCGACTTGCACTTGGACGGTTATTTTACTTTGACCCCCTTTCTTTTATAAAAACTGTAAATTGCAGAATCTCCTCTTTAATATGACTTATTTGTTATCTGTAGCCGTTAAAGAGTTATTAGATTTAGCTAACCTTAAGCTATTCACAAACCTATTCTCAAAGATCCTTAGTGGCTGAAGGCACGTCATTTAAAAAAAAATATCGTCTAATTTCGGTATGACCTGAATACGTTGAGCTAATAACTCTTAATGGCTATAGTTAGATCAAATTAAAGAGGAGAGTTCACAATTTACAGTTTTTATAAAAATAAAAAAATGTTATAATAACCATTTTTTTTGTAAAAGCAGGTGGTCAAATTAAAAAAAAAAAGTAAGAAAATCCGAAATTTTTAATTTGTTTAGACCACCATAACTCCTGAGACGATGGAGATGACGGAGCAGCGGGCTGGTTGAGCATTCTTTGTAAAGGCCATCAAGTCTGCATACAAAGAGCTCTTGACAGTGACCGTGCACCCTTACTTTTCAAAATACTGGGTATTTTGTGAAAAACTAGCATATTTTCTTAGTCACCCTGTAACTCCGAAATGGGCTTGATATGGCCCCCACCCCTTGCCAGCAGGGAGAGGGGATCATCGTACTGCAAAATAAAAATACAATTGTAAGTAAGGTGTCTTAATTTACCAAAACGATTATGTATTTCAACGTGTTCTTTGATATAGGCCAGTTGACACTTATTCATATCCATGGTACATTGAATGCAAGGTATTCTCATTTGGAACTACGTTCCACCATCAACCACTCAAGACTACTATTGAAGTTATTCAATAATTTTGGTTTCTCCCAGTCGACTTTTAACTTGATCAAAAGCTTCCTCACAAGAAGATGCCAACAAGTTCGTTATAACTAGTGTGATTCAGATTTCTTACCTGTACCTCTTGGCGCTTCTCAGAGGTCTGTGTTAGGACCATTGTTGTTCAGCTTATACATCAACGACTAACCTAGTGTTACCCAACAAGTCAATATCCACTTATACGCCGACGATGTCCAGTTATACAGTAGTGGACCGATTGGATTATTTGAGGATTGCTTGGAGCGAGTCAATGAGGATCTTGCCAGAATCTATGACTGGTCTCTAGCGAATGACCTAATCCTTAATCCTGACAAATCTCAATGTCTCATTTTGGGTGGTAATACCTTGACGAGACCTATCCCCTCCATATTTCTCGGCGAACAAGCTTTAACATATGTTGATGAAGTCACAAATCTCGAAATAAGGCTCAATGCAAATATGAAATGTTGTGATTATGTCAGATGTGTTCTGGGAAAGTCTATTGAGGGCTACTAAGGCACTGGTTGTTCGCACAAATTCTAAGTTCGAACACCAAACTCAAGCTCATCAAAGCTCTGATTTTGACACATCTTACCTTTGGGAGCCTGATCTTCCCAAAATTAGACTCTACCTGCCTACGCAGATTCAACGTTGCTTTCAATGATTGTGTGAGGTTCGCCTTCGGTCTTCGTAGATTTGACCACGTTTCTGACTTTCAAACTAGGTTAGTCAGATGTACTCTAGATATATACTTAAAGCTCATTAACACGGGACAACCTGATTACCTTGCGAAAAACATCCAACTCCTGAATTCGTCACGCCATCGTAGAAGAATGCTTCAAGAAGGCTCTTACTTTGTTCAAGCGGCAAGAGCTTGGAATTCTTTACCGTACTCTATCCATAGTTTGAGAGATGTTGGTGCATTTAAGAAAAATTATTAGCAATATAACTCGCTTCCCCCGCCGGGAGAGAAATACCCCACGCAAAACCGACTTCACCAAATTTTGAGACAACCGTTCCGCTCACCACAAAAAAGAAGACTCCGTTCAATTTGCGAAATCTATCGAAAAATGCAAAAATAATTCACTCCTCACAATTCATGCAATGACTCTCCGTTTCACTCAAAGTAGAATCTTAAAGTTATGGTCTTAAGGCAAGCTTTGGGTACACTAGAATCATTTTTAGTAGGTGCAAAAAAAATTTTTCGACACTGGGTTTCTTGAAGAAAAGTTTTTTTTATTGTAGCAAGTGCTATACCATTTTAGAATCCTTATTAAATGCGTCAACTTTTAAAGTTACTTGCCAAATTGGCGTAGTACATGTTTTTTCAGTACAGTCAGTTACAGTTGGGAGAAATATTAATTTTCTATTCTTGGTTCGGCAAAATGTGACATTTTCTTCCAATCTGGAGGCTTAGAATTTAAAGCAACTGGTTACATAAGCACTATTCGGGATTACATAAGAAAAATAAAATTGAAAAAAGTAAAGATTTGTAGCAACAGGAGCTAAAAAACCATCACAGGATGTACATTTTCTCAAAAACAAAAAAATGTCTATAATTTGAAAAATACATGACTTAGATTCTTTTTTATATTTTTCTGGTAACTGTTATGATTTGGTCTATCACCCGATTCCGGCGTGACGTCAATTTACGGAACACCCTGTATATATATAAAACATATAAAAAGATCTTAAAATTAAAACTTTAATTTTTTTTTTCTAAAATGGCAGGATGCCATACTCTATTAAATGTCTTTGACATATGTATCTACTATATAGGTCAAAATTTTGAAGAAAAGTCCCCAAGTCTTCCGATGAGTAGCAATATTGATGGCTGAATAATTTCTGGATACATCATTAATTTGGAGTTAATGACAGATTTAAAAACCTTCGAAAGAATCAAAGTGAATTATAATTGGTCGATAATTTGAGAAATCGCTACTCTCTCCTTTTCGGGAACAGGTTTAAAGTGGGCTAGTTTCTAAGCAATTGGAGAATTACTAGTTGAAAAAGACAAATAGAATATTGCATTACTTTGTGCATTTGTATCATTTCAAAATAGAAGGATTTTATCTAGCGTACCGCCAATATCGGCCCTAAAGCAATTATCACTTCTTTTTTAGTTGACAGCACCAAATTACACCAAATTTTTGCAAATTTTTCAAGCACTAAAACCAACAGCGCGAATTTTGCCTACAAGAAACAAAATTTGTAAACAATATTAAGCATAATTTTTGGTTCGCTTTGCAGTTATCTGTAGATTAAAAAAATTTTTTTTTTCAAAGTTTTTATGATGATGATCACCGCAACTAAAATTCTGAGAAAAATTCATTGAAATAATTATTTTTTAAGTTTTGGATAACAAATAGTTTTTTTTTTAATTTTTTCAAATAATTCATTAAATATTTTTTAAGAATTCTTGAAATTTTTTAGGGTGGGGAGGGGGGGGGGGGGTCTTGACCCCCCCCCCCCCATCAGGAATATTCACCTGCTCCCATACAATTTGGTTTCTGGCTAGGTGACTACTATCGCTTCCTGCCGTATGCAGGGGCGCACCGAGAGGGGGTCGAACGGGACCGGTCCCCCTCCAGAATGTCAGTTTTCTGAACATAACTTACAAATTATGTAAAAAATGTGGTCTGTATATTATTACAAAGTCCGATAAAATAAAATAAAACCTTTTAATCTACAATAGCAGTCCTTAAGTGCTCAGATGGGTGCAGGACGCGACTTTAGAGCCCTATTTTTCCGACTCGTTAGGACTTGGAACACCTATGGTCCCCCCCAAAGCCAAATCCTGGGTGTGTTACTGGCCGTATGAACCACCATGGTAGAAACACCCTGTATAAACATATTATCATGGTGATTGCCCGGAAAGTACATTTGAAAAAATTACATTAAATGTAAAGAGTTCAATTAAAAGTTAGTCAACTTTTTTTCGGAAACATATTAGTGCCATGTTCTTCTGGTAAGGATAACATTTATTGAACAGTGAAAATATGTAACAACTTTAATAACTACAGAATTGTAGGAATGACTCAGGGGAGAACAGGGGAACATACATGTAATTTCTCTAGTAGGTATCGAAGTTGAGCTGAGCCAAAGCTCCCGGGAAATATGGACTTCCCAATATTTGAAGCAGAAATTCATATGTGTACGTGCTGGTCCGATTCACTAAAATGCTCCTATTATAAGTATGTTTCCCATATCACGCACTTATAAATGTATACACACTACCTTAATGTACCAATTGCGGGAGTCATTAATTTGAATAAATCCCCAAGTTATGTACTACACAAAGAACTAAAAACTATTTTCGATTCAGTAGATGATCCTTATCTCCCCCAATGGATAATAAATTTCTGTGTCGTAACTTTTATTAGTTCCTGAGCACAGAAGAAAAGATTTCGGGGTGATTCCGTAAAATCCAATAATGGGATAATTCAATTCTTATGTGTTGTCCGCATATACATATATTCACCTAATAATATCAACAAGAATAAATCACATGCCTCCCTCATTTCCTAATAGATAGAGCTAGAATCGTATGTTGTCATTGTCACCGCCGCCGCCGCGCCTCGTCACGCCGTACCATCACCTTTCGCAAGTCGCAAATATAATTTTCGAAAATATGAAACTATGGCGGAAAACATATGCCTTGAACTTTTTCTTTTTGGATTTATGTATATATATATGTGTGTGTGGGGGAGGGGGGGGGGGGGTAATAAGGTTGTTGTTGTTATTGTTATTTTTATGGTGCTGTGTCCAAAAATCAATAAATCTACTCAATGCCCTAACAACGATTTACTATAATGTAGGTTAGGTTCTTATACTCCAATCAAACAAGAACTCTTCAAAGTTCGACAAAATTTTGTTGGGTAAGCTATATTACTTCTTTTATTTGGTGTATTTCGACTTAAGTAAATAATGTTAGTTGTCGGTAATCTGAAATCACCGCATTATCACCTCATACTGGG
The DNA here is from genome assembly GCA_963930735.1 of Dioctria linearis. Taxonomy (NCBI): domain Eukaryota; kingdom Metazoa; phylum Arthropoda; class Insecta; order Diptera; family Asilidae; genus Dioctria; species Dioctria linearis. Next base: position 12,934,682 of record OZ005740.1, on the reverse strand, counting down.
TTCGCCCCCCCCCCCCCCCCCCACATCAAAGTAATGAGTACGACCAAACTATATGGATATATCTGTTTTGGGTATTTCGAGGACTTTTGTCGAATTGATTGACGTTGATTGGCTAACAACATTTCGTTAATGAGTTAAAATCACGCACAACATTACTGAAGAGTTGAATAAGTATTATGAAGAAAAATATGTGTGTATGCCTGTCACTTAAGGATTTTGATGAAACAATATTTGTGACCCAAAAGAAGAACAAGATGACGAAGACGAAAGCATTTTAATTGGTATATGAATAAAAATGTTGGTGTTAGAATTTCTTATGACTACAAAAATAAATTACTCAATATTAACCCAAAGGTGTCTATCCTACGAAAAGGAAAAAAAAAAAAATTGTAAATAGCAAAGGTAGGTATATGTCTAAAAAGTAAATAAAAATTATCCTCTATACTTTGGCTTTGTACGCAATTTCCTTTCCTTTTAGATAAAGTAAATAGCAACCTTCTTCAAAGGATCCACTCCAGCTCTCTTGTCTTATGCATTGCAGTCCAGCCAACAAGGACATACCATTTGATATAGATATAGTATACTTAGAAAAGTGCTTACTTTGCAATATTTGCTTTGATAATAAAGAAATTCTTAAGACTTGTTTGTATATAAACATAGTTACACAACATGCAAATAAGACGCCTCTGCCTGTATTTCACTCAGTGTTTAAATCTGATACAGAGTTCAAAAGGAAAATATCCTGGACACGTACCTATTTATCTTGGCTATTTTAATGGAATAGAAAACATAGAGAAACAGAAATAAGTCAAATGAGGGTAAAAATAATAATTTTTTTTCCTATTCGAATTTGTTGTTGTTTGTTAACTCCATATACTCGGGGAAGGAGACAGGAATAATTCAAGTTAGAAAATCCCCCATAATTTATTGTTCAGGACATCCGTCTGGAGTTAAGCCAATTGTCACAGTATGAAAAATTAGTATATACGAGTATGTGCATAGATACAAATGTGTAGGTATATACCTACTATACTTTTTCTGTATATCATATGGAATTGGCTGTTTATCGTCTTTATGTGGATACCATAAATAAATCTTAGATAAAACAGTTTTATCATTGGAAGAGATTAGCCCACACACACAGATTATAATTGACGTCCGTTTGTGGAAGGCAACATGAATTTAAGATAAAAAAATCCGGGATATAATTTATTCGATATGCTTTAAAATAGTTTCTCTTCTGTAAAAAAAAAAATAGTTAGAAAATAGCAAATTCGAAATTCGAAATTCCAACTTCGAAATTACTTTATTTTTTCGACTAAATCTTGGAATCAAATCAAATGCTCATCCCGTGGCAGTTAGGATTCAGAGCTGGGCACAACTATGATGTTGCTTTATTGAAACAAACGTCAGACATACGTAGAGCAAAGATTCAAAGATTTTTCGTTTGCATAAAGAGTTTTTTTCAACTTTGTCTAATAAGACGGTAAGGAGCTTAGAAAAATCCAGAAATGTCAGGACTGTCAGATGACTGTTACCAAGAAGTCATCTGACAGTCCTGACATTTCTGGATTTTTCTAAGCTCCTTACCGTCTTATTAGACCAAGTTGAAAAAAACTCTTTATGCAAACGAAAAATCTTTGAAAAAAGAAATTTCATTGCAAAAAGAGGGCGTTTCATGTAAGCAGGAACCGTATAATCGTCAGTACGGCTTGGTTCCTGTCTGCCGTATACGCCAAACCAAACAGCCAAGCGTATACGGCAGACAGGAGCCAAGCCATACTGACGATTATACGATGAATGAAATTTCTTTTTTCAAAGATTTTTCGTTTGCATAAACTTATTTCGCTATGAATTTTCATAGCAAAACTCTTTATTAGACAAATTCAGATTTTCTTCATCCTTGGCGACATTTATCGAAAGATTACTTATTGGACGATCTCAACAAATCAACTCCATGAATTACTTTCGACAAGATTTCCTCTCACGTCTGGAATATCTCAAGGTTCAACCTTAGGCCCTTTATTGTTCAATATGTACATAAATGATCTGACCAATGTAATAGAAGACTTCAAAATAATCTTGTATGCGAATGACGTCCAGATATATTTGGATAGGCCGGTTGGCCTGATAGAGGATTGTGTCGAGAGAACTAACACAGGATTGAAGAGCATCTAAGAGTGGTCCAAGAGGCACGACTTACATTTAAATCCAAATAAATCAATGTACATGATTTTAAATCGTGATAGGTTTGTTGTGTCACTGGTGAAGACACTTTTTTTAGCCTATTTGATAAGTGGAAGCATTGCTTTCCCTTATTTGGATTCAATGGGTAATGAGAAAGCTGCGGATATAGCTTTCCGGCATCCATTTTATTCGCGGATTGAAGTGATACGATCACTTCCCCTCTTCCGTAATTCTCTATTTGGTATGTCATTAGATGCTTATCTGACACTGTTAATTTTGGATTTTTCCTCATAAGGTCATCTACTACACCAGGCGTCTCGACTATCTATTTTCGAACCTTAGGCCTTTACACTCTGATAGGCACTTAATGCTGCGTATTCCCCGTTATCAAGATCAAATTTTAGAAGGCTCTAATCTTGTCCATGTTGCTTGTCTTTGGAATAGTCTTCCTGCAGCTTTACAGCGTACGAGCTCATGGGCTTATTTGGTATAGCACAAATTGGAATATGCACTATATAGTTCGGACCAACCCCTATTTCTTCGCAATGCTTTAGGAAGATGAAAATTTTTATAATTCTTTCTTTAATAGCTACTTTTCTCATTATATCTCGGAAATTTTTTCTCTGATTCTCTTAATTTTTTTGTTTAATTATAGTTATTACCTGTGTGATTCATCAAATTACCATTCCACAGCATAAACTATCTCCAGTATTTAGAGAAAGAGGAAGATATGGTAAAACAAATTATTTTCATCGTGACATGCGTACAAACACATATCAAGAGAAATATCTTTTGTCCAATCTGTTCCACCTACACCCATCAACTACAAATGCTGCCATGTAATTTGTCAATTAAAATTCAGTACACAGGCATAGGTCCAATAACAGCTAAATATTTTCGGTTTAAAGTAAATTGGGGGGGGGGGGGGATTTGAAAACCCTTGAAATCAAATAATGCGTGTATTTTGTTTATTAAGTCGTCAGTTTTCAGTAAAAAAAAAAACGGGGTAAGTGCAAGTCGAACTCGCACACGAAGGGTTCTAACACTATGTATACACCAAAAACACGTTTCTTGTATGGAGCCCCTTTAATTTTTAATTACATTTTATTTTTATTATTTGTTGTTATAGCGGCAATAGAAATACACACTCTGTGAAAATTTCAACTGTCTACCTATTACGGTTCATGAGATACAGCCCGGTGACGGGCAGATGGATATCGGAGGCTTAGGGTTCCCGTTTTTACGCTTTGGGTACGGAACCCTAAAAAGGACGATAGAAGTAAGTCAAGAATTGAAACGTATTTGTGCCAAGTTTCAAGAAAATTGTTTATTGTGTTATTTTTGCATCAGGTTACACAAAAGAGTAAAAAGTCAATGCCACGTCAATGCACATTTGCATATACACTGACAGCTAGGCAGGTATCAAGGCGATGGATGCTGTGCTGGTAAAAATAAAATTGGTGAGTTATGCAAGACCAGCCTTAAGGAATTGAGTACTCGGCACAAAGTGACACTGTATTGGATATCTGGCCGCAACGATATTCCAGAGGACGAGATGGCTGATGAGTTGACCAAAAAGGACTCTGAAATGAATAACTCTGCAGGGGTAGCTTATGTGAGGATCTCAATCGGAGCTTTAAAAGAGGAGATCATCAGGGCCACCTATCAAAAGGTAAGCCTCCGGTGGATTAGCAGGGAATTGTGGTCTACATGTGACGGGAAGATGACAAGAAAACTCCTTAATGACAGTAGAAAAAATAGCAGTAATATAGTAGGGGTCATTACGGGTCACTGGGCCATAAGAGATCATGCTAGAAGGCTGGGAATAGCGGCGAACGATTTCTGTAGGAGCTGCGAAAATTCGGAGGAAATCGAATCCGTCCAACACGTAAGTACCCAGCTTTGATGAATAAAAGAGGTAAGCTATTGGATAGCTTATTCTTTTCAAGACTGGGGGACCTGCAAGGTAAAACATTCAGATGTATTTCTAAGGGAAGTTGATGTCAAGGGCCACAATGGACCCACTGGAGGTCTAAGGGATGCAGGCTAACCTAGCCGATCAGACAATTTTTGATCTAATAAGAGAAAGACAAAAATCTGTAGTTGCCAAATTTACACATAAAAGCACACTCACATTTTAGCCTAGGCAAATATGATTTAAAATTTGGAAACATATGATAACCGAAGAGTATCAAAATCTGAAAAATAACATTTTAAGTTTTGTTATACAAGAGATTAACTAAACATAAAATGGACATCAATTCTACCGTCCTTTTCGTATCGAGTGAGGAATTTTTCAAATACTCTACGTATAAGGGACCTTATTCGAGAACAACAACCTGTTTTGCTGAAAAGTTGCAAGTTTGCAAAAATCCATATAAAAGCGTAGAAAGAGAAGCTAAATTTAAAAAAAGGCAGGTTTGGTGACAAAAACAATGAATTGTCGCAGAGTTATGTTTTTTCGGCGATGTGCGTAAGTGTTGAAAGTTTTTTACTTGACATAAGGCCGAATTGTGTAATATGAAGAACTATGTAAGTGTTTTTGTCACCCGTTTCTATCCAGAAACGTTGTGTGAGGACATATTGTGGTATCTGAAATCTAAAAATATGCAGCTGATGGTATTTCTTGTCGTAAGATTAGTAAAAGTTCTAAACCGGTTGCATTCTTTGTTTTAACAGTCTCAGAAGATGTGCGGCAAAGTTATTGGATCTTAAGTTTTGGCCCTCTCTGGCACGTTTACTAAACTATTCGTACCTTCTGGGCGCCAACTTATTAATACAGTTAAAATATGCAGCGATATCTGCTGCAACTTGTTTCGATATAGTTGCTTTTACTGAAACTTGGCTATATCATGGCTCTCGTGATGCTGGAATCTTTGACAATTCGTATCAAATTTTTAGAAGAGATGGACATACTGACTTTGTAGCTCGAGGTGGCGGCCGGCGTATTCCTTGCCTGTAAAAACCAGTTTAATTGTAGCCAGGTTGAGCTTCCCAGTTTCTTATTTGAAACAAAAAATTTGTTATATTTGGGCTTCTTTTTTACCTTCAACTCACCGTTGTTTAGGGAATATTTCAACAAAACCAACTCGTAAATGAATGTCTGAATTAACGTTTCAAAATAACTTAAAAGCATTAAGTGTAACAAAAGGTTTCATTGAAACTCCGTTCCAACAGACAAGCTTTCAAATAAAGGTTTCAAATTAACTTACTTATAGCTTATAAAAAGACATAAAGAAACCCAATTTAAACGAATCTGTTGATTTTCGATTTCAATTTAACCTTGAAGTAATATTAGTATAAATTACGTGTCTAAAATACCCTTTGGTAACACCTAAAGTGCCCACAGAGTTATTTTGAATTTGAGCGACATTACTTTTCCACTAGAAACAGCCCAACAATTGGAAGAATTCGAGAGAAAACTTAAAATAGATTCATCTTACAAAACAAGCTTTAGTAAGTTCGTATTCTTTTTCATTATCCTATGATAATTTTTAATAATTTTGTCATTCAATTTCAGGCCAGACGACTTTCACGTTTTGGGGGCTTATCTGATATGAAGACTGCGCGAAAAATTGCAACGACAATCTTTTGATAAACTTTTCTTGGGGCGGGACGAAAATTTTAAATCTTTTATCGAAACAAACCAGCTCATTTCTAGAGTAGTTGATAAAGCACATCTACATTATACAGAACATAAGCATGCTACTTTTATGAAAGAATTTTTAAAGCATTGCAAAACGCGATTAACGCGCAAGAGGTATTTATTTATTTACACATAATTGGCAAAAGTACTAATTTTTTTTTGTGAGTGTTTCTGGTGCTGAACAAACCTCAACCGAAAAAATACAAGCAACACTTACTTGAAGGGCAAGCAAAGGACATTTAACAAGGCTTTATTTTCTTTCAAAAGAATTAATTTTTTATTTTTTTATAGTTTTATAGAAGAACTGTTTTGTTGTACTTCCTTTAACTAATGTCCAACTATTCAAATCAATTAAAATAAAATTTACTAAATCTTAAAAAGTGTACCTAAGGAAATTAAATGAGTGCATAATTTATTTATTTTTTATTTTTTCTAAAGCCTTTGTACCGGCTTGATTGCTTTAGCTTTCAAGTCAGCGTTTATTTCAATCCATGTTTATATCGTTGTTAATTAAAAAAAAAAATAGATTTACAGATTATAAAAACTGCTTTAAATAAGCAACAATACATATTTAGTTCAGCTTCCAGATCAGTGGGGACCCATGGCAGGAATCGTCATTAGATGTACCAAAATGTTATTTTGTAATCCCAGAAGCACTTAAATAGGGTTGCAATATTAAGTGCCAATCACTTTTCAGCAACTAGTTACGAAACTGTTCCTATCTGGTTGCATTTATACTCCAGTTTTAATTTAACGTTCCAAAAACCTCTAAGCAATTAGTTACAAACTCGTTCCGATTCCATTTCATTTTTACCGACGTTAAATTAAAACCGTCCAAATCTATTTGCAAGCACGTTTCTACAACCTATAAAAATAAGTTTTTTACACTAATTTGAAACCTAAATGGTGTTTGCCACTTTGGTTGCATAACCGTTTAAAAACTATCTTAAAACCTATTTTGATTACTTGGGTATTGTTGATGACAAAGATCAGAAGATTTACGACCTACTAATTTCAACATCTAATTTTATCCATGGCAAGATGGATCCTCTTGACGCATTACTACTAATTGGTGAATTTAACTTAACCAATATTCAATGGGTACTAAATGAAGATGACGATGACTATCTTCCACTTAATAACTTGACAACAAGGGATTCACTTTTCCTTGACACTATTTCATCTCTTGGTCTCAGCCAAATCAGTAATGTTAAGAATGACATGGGTAGGCAGTTAGATCTGGTATTTTCTACTGACTTAATAGTTGAACCCTAGCCCAGTGAGAATGTGACAAATATCACCCCTCTCTACTATGAAGTCGAAAACTTAACAAATTGTGACGAAACACAATACTTTTTCAATTTTAGAAAGGCTAACTTTTCGGAACTTTCCAGAAGACTTCTAGACATCTATTGACTTCAACATATAACTGTCTTGCAATAATGTTGACGGAAATGTTTCTAAATCTTACATAATTCTTTTCGATTTATTTTCCTCTCACGTTCCCGGTGAGCGTCAGGGGCTCTCTAAAACATCTCCACAATGGTTCAATAAAGATCTGAAGCGTCTTAAAAATAGAAAAAATAAATTGTGGAAAAGTTATATGAGAGTTAAGGACATTATAAGTCACAACAACTTCCTCATATCATATAATGAGTTCAAAGAACTATCTTGCAAAACCATCTTGCAAGCCTGAATTATACGAATCTATCAGTTACTGTCAACTATCAACTTCCTGTACGAATTTGCTCTCTTAAAACCAACATGGGTTTATTTCGGGCAGGTTTACAACCCCTAACTTGTTGGAATTTGTCTCGGATGCCATTGGCGGGATGGTAAAAGGCTACCAGACAGATTGCATTTATACCGACTTTTTAGTAGAGTTATCTCACTCCGTGATACTTTTTAAAATGAAAAAGTATGAGTTTCCCCCAACATTTCTAAAATGGACAGCAGAGTCTTATTTAGATAACAAAACATACCAAAATTATATTCCGCCATTCCATCGCTAGAGTCTTGAAAGCTTCGTCTGGCGTACCTCAAGGGAGTCACTTGGGCCCGTTGTTCTTTATTCTGTCTATTGATGACATTGTCTCTGTTGTGATGTACTGTAAGATCTTGATTTATGCTGACGATGTTAAGCTTTTCGCTCAGATTAAATCTGTTAATGATTGTGAACAGGTGAACATGGTGACCTTAAAAAATTTTACAATTGGTGCAAGAGCAATAATTTGGTACTCAATATCGACAAATGTGAGATTATGACTTTCCATAGGAATCAGACATCAAACACTTATGATTATGAGTTCTCCAATTCCTCGATTCACCGTGTGGACTCTGTCTGTTACTTGGCTGTCAAATGTGACCACAGATTGAATTTTGTCTCCTCCCATATAAACGACATGGTATCAAAGCATAGTTCTATCCTGGGCTTTATTAAACGTTGGTCCCGAGAGTTTTCGAATCCTATCACAACATTGCGTTTATACACTTGCTTTGTGAGATCCCTCCTGGTCTCCATTTTACGGTACACATTTCGACCGTATCGAGCCTGTTCAGCGGTACTCCTACGCTTCGCTGTTAGGCGCCTACCCTCGAATAATTCATTGATTCTTCTACCTTTTGAGGATCGCTTGAAGCTTTTAAATATGCGCTTACTTGAGAAACGTCGCATGGTTGTCGATGTAACTTTTGTGCATCAGTTCTTAAACCCGAATATTAATTCTCCGTTGTTACTTAACAAACTCTCTTTCCGTGATAATAGGCACAATTTGAGACGGCTTCTATTGCACGTTAACTCCTCAAGGTCTAACTTTAGTATGTACGAATTACTTAAAAAAAAAAATTTTTTTTTTTGGGAGATAAGAAAAAGTTTTTTTCTTCAAACTCAACTTTCCAATTCTCTCAGATCAATTTAGTAATTTATCTCCAAGACATGGAAGACCATCTGAAAGCTCTTCTTCTTACTTCCTCAACAGAAAACATATTGGAGAGTTAAAAGACAGAATCTGTCCCTCTGGTGGGAAACCTCGCATTGAAATCTTTCCGCTAGAGTTCGAATACTGTACACTGTATCACAGCTAAGACGATGATTATTATTGATGTGCAATAACAGAGAATTTTATTCAAGCACAAGTGTACGTAAATAAACAACGTAACGTAAATAGAACCAACATACATATATACTTAAGCCCACTACCCTCCTATAAATACTGATTAATTTATTCTACATTAACCCTTTTGGGAAATATCCTATAAAATACTCCTTTGGGATTATTTTAACATCCAATTGCTTCTCACACGTCTGCACATGTGCGGGAATATAATTGGATTTATATAAATTGTTCAATTCCCATAGCCACACATTTTTCACTTCCAATTAATCTTGGTACGGATACGTTGATGGGAATGACAAAAGGTGCCCTCCATTTACGCTCACCATATCAGAACGGAGACTTTAATTCAGATTTTTATTGAAAAGTTTAAGCCCAATATACATTTCCAGATCAGAGTCAACTTAGAATTTCATAAAAGGAGCATTAAAATCTCTCTGAATCCTGGAAAAGGGGCTATGCGAGCAAAAAATCCTTTCTTTGTAATATAAGTACTCCACTTTTCATGGGAATAAATCTGACGATATCATTCCTAATTTATTACCCTTAGTACCTTGGACGAAAAGGGAATTATTCTTATGGAAGGATACTTGACTCGGGTATAATATAGAACAGCTCAAAGTATTAGAATTTTGCATTATATAAGCATTTGTGACAATGGGAGATACTTTGAAGGAACGTTGCTAGAATGTGAGATTATTTGTTTTTTGTTTTTTTTTTGAATTAGTAAAAAAAAAGAAAATTGGGAGTTCTCTTTAGGGAGTCAATGAAAGTCAAATGAAAAGTAGAAACCTCAAGGTCAGTGCAGTCAAGTAAGGTTAATAGAAATGAAATTCAATTATTTCATTGCACAGGGCGCAAGTGTCTGGGATACGTTTCTACAGGGAGTTATTTTAGTACCTACTACAGTTGCTACGTGTTCTATATAAGATTTCATGGTAGTCACCGCGGTAACTAATTCCCTGACCTTCTTACTTATGATCTAATTAGCCATTCTAGCCATCTTTTCTCATAGATGCATTACCACTACGTTTTGTCTTCGCTTGATTAATTTTTTCGATGAAAGCCGAAAATTAGTCGGATCGGCAAATTCAAAATTCCTTCACTATCCTGAAAGCCTCTACAATGATCCCCATATGAACAAGTACACGTTTGACATCCAGAATCAACGAGTATGGTATTTCTCAGACAACCTTCCCTGTATGAGAGTTTCCTGAAGCTCATGGAAGTATTACATATAAAAGAGTTACTTAAGTGTTTCGCTTTATATACTCGTACATATGTATAATATTATGCATCAAAAAGCATGATGCGACTGGTGCCAATTAATAGGACTTCGAGCCAATCCTGGTAAGACAATAGTTGTTCGTTTCACGAGAAAAAGGAAGCTTTACCTACAAGCACCATCTCTTGAGGGAACAGTAGTGGAATTCTCAAAGGAGGTCAAATATCTAGGTATTACCCTGGATAACAGTCTAACCTGGAACTCTCACTTAAAAAGAGCACTGGATAAAGCTACAGTAACAACATGGACATGCCGCAAGCTTTTTGGCAAAATTTGGGGTCTTAAACCAAAAATGACTCTGTGGTCATACACATCTATTATAAGGCCCATGGTCACATACGCCTCACTCGTTTGGTGGCCAAAAATAAAACAAAACACAGCTCAAGTTAGTTTGCAAAAACTACAATTTGCATGTCTAGGAGTAACCGGTGCCATGCGTACCTGCCTAACTGCGGTCCTAGAGGCTATGTTGGACCTGCTACCCTAACATTTGAATGTTACGGAGCAGGCCATACTTAGTGCAATTAGGCTACAAAGGGCAAACCTCCTAAGTACAAATAATTTGGTTGGCCAGCTGAAAGTCCTCCAGGATTTTATAGAGGACCCGATGGCTAACCCAATTTCAGACGTCATGCCGAAACGCCATAACTTTAAAACACCATTTAAGGTGATCTTGGGGGACCATCAACAGTGGCACACTGGGGCCTACCCTTTGAAAAAGGATCCCTTAAATGGTACATGGATGGATCCAAAATGGAAGGTAAAGCAGGCGTGGGCATATATGGGCCAAGGTGCCATCTCGCAAAGGCACTGGGGGCCTCACCAACCATTTTTCAGGCAGAAATACACGCCATAGAACTCTGCGCCCGCGAAATAATCCACAAAAGTATGCGTGGAGCAAAAATATACGTAATATCAGACTGCCAAGCAGCACTTAAAGCATTAAACTCGTTTACCTTAGAGTCAAAGCTGGTTTGGGACTGTCTTACTGTCTTGAAGCAACTGGCCGAGACAAATAGGGTGACACTGATCTGGGTACCAGGACATGAAGGCATTATGGGAAACGAGATTGCGGGCCGCCTTGTACAGGAAGGAGCCAAATCTCCGTTTATTGGCCCTGAGCCTGTCTTTGGACACCCAAAATGTCACCTCTCAGCTCAGATTAGGCTTTGGGAGGACAGAACTAAGAAGGAATATCCCGGGGCTGAGACAAGCGAAGAAGTTTATAAAGTATTCGCAACAGAGGACAAAAGAATTCCTCACACTCAGCAGGAAGGAACTAAGGCTCATAACGGGACTACTTACTGGGCATTGCCCACTTAGATACCATCTTAATAAGATGGGCAAGGTCAATGATGAGACCTGTCGATTCTGTATGGAAGACGATGAATCCGCTGAACATGTCCTATGTGACTGGGAAGCTCTGTGCCGCATAAGGCTAAGACGGAAAGGCATTTCCATTGCCAGAGGAAGTTGGAAAAATGGCCCTCAAAATTTCTAATTATGAAACAAGTTTAAGGGCAGTATAAAAATGAATGGAAAATATTCCAAAACGATTCCCCTCCGAAGGACTAAACCATTACTGGATTTGAAATATTTCGTCAGCGATTGACAATATTTTGGTAATGCCATATTGCATACAAACATAGGTAGAGATATAGAGTGAATGACTGTCCAATGCCTTATTACCGTATTACAACAGTTAATGACGTGATACCTATAGCCATGCTGCTCTCTAACACTTAACTTTCATTTGCCCTTCTGACGAACTCAATAATTTAACTCATCTTCATGAAATAGATAATTTGGCTAATACTTGTTGGTACTGTCAATTATGGAGAGTTGTGCAAAAAGAAGGATTGGAAGAGGTTAGCTTCGTTTTCCTCAAAGCTTTATAATAGTACTGTGATGACACCAACTACTATAATGAAACGACAAAAATAACATAGACGAAGAGGTAGATGAAAATCTGTGGTAGATGTAAACGTACACCGAAAAACTATGGTAGATGTTGACGTAGACCAAAACTGTTGTAGATGTAGACGTCGAACAAAAATCTGTGGTAGATGCAGACGTATATCAAAAATCTGTGGTAGATATAGACGTAGACCAAAAAACTGTAGTAGATGTAGACGTACACCAAAAATCTGTGGTAGATGTAAACGAAGATCAAAAATCTGTGGTAGATATAGACGTAGACCAAAACTCGGTGTTAGATGTAGACGTAAACCAAAAATCTGTGGTAGATGTAGACGTTACACCAAAACTCTGTGGTAGATGTAAACAAAGATCAAAAATCTGTGGTAGATATAGACGTCGACCAAAAATCTGTGGTAGATGTAGACGAAGACCAAAAATCTGTGGTAGATGTAGACGTAGATGAAAAATCTGTGCTAGATGTAGACGTAGATCAAAAATCTGTGGTAGATATAGACGTAGACTAAAAATCCTTGGAAGATGTAGACGTAGACCAAAAATCTGTGGTAGATGTAGACGTACACCAAAAATCTGTGGTAGATGTAGACGTAGACCAGAAATCTGTGGTAGATGTAGACGTAGAGCAAAAATCTGTGGTAGATGTAGACATAGGTCATAAGTCTGTGGTAGATATAGACGTAGACCAAAAATCTGTGCTAGTTGTAGACTTACACCAAAAATCTGTGGTAGATGTAGACGTAGACCAGAAATCTGTGATAGATGTAGACGTGTTAGATATAAATGTAGACGAAGACGACGGCGAAAAAGAGAACGAAGATGAAGACGAGTTTGAAGATCAACACCAAAATGAAGAGACGAAGAGAGGAAGAAGAATACCAAGATATATGTATCAACTTGAATCTTTTTATCTATATCTTGCTGTATCTGTTAGCTTTTCATCTTGATTCTTGTATCTTTTTTATCTGTATCTTGTATATCCCTTTATATATACTCACTCCCAGTGCAACGCATATTCCCCCAATATTTTACCTACAGGTAGGAGGATAACGAACGATGCTCAATCCTTAATGAGTCTTCTGAATAAAACAGCATAAAATCAAAATTGCCTGAAATTGGGTACGTTCAGATATTCACCGCCCATCTCTTATGTACAATATTTTTTGCGCCCAGTTCAACAATTTGCCGAGCTCTTTAATTTTGTAATCTGGTTAACGTCAAATCACAGCAGATATTCTCTTTGGAATAAAGAAGCCAGAAATCGCTTTGAAATTGAAGGAAATGCAAATCCCGTACACGTTTATATGGATGGAACTGGGGTGTGAAAATATTCTGGCTGCTGTAAGAATATTCATAACTTCACTTTATGACAATGGTGGGGGAAGAGATTTAATTACGTAGCTCATCAACACATGAAATTATGTTTTAGAATCCTTTCATGTTCACTGACAAGCTTTAAGTATATCAGAGTCATGGTCTTACGAAATTTGCCATTCCATCAAAGTCTTATTAGTCGTTGAAACAAACACTTGTTGAGATATATATTTATGTAGGTATGTGTTCATGTTACTGTATGTAAATTAAAAGTGTTGTTAGAGAAAAATCTACTCTCGTCAAAATAGGTATGCATTTCTGTTAAATCTATACAAAAACAAGACCGAAAATCAAAGTACATAGAATTCGAGTTGAGTCATCTCTATGGATTCCCCACACTCAAAGTCGGTCCTCGGCAAAACTTTCCTCCGCCCAGTAAGTAAACTTTTTCATATTCCGACGTTCATTTGGGGTTTAACTACGGAATCCGTAGAGATTTGATAGAGCTCACAAAAGTTGCTTGCAGTTGAAATTTCTGTTGAATCGTACCAGAGTATTCTGCAGAAAGTTTATTTGGCTCTGTACCTACTATGTACTGTGTATGTATGTAGTTTTATCTCTTGATGCTGGAGCTTTATATTTGAACAAGTGGCTATTTATTGGATAGTTTCGAGGCTTATTAACCTATTTCAAGTTTTGTTCGTGTACGAAATGGGTATAGAATTAGCATGCCATTTTATCCAATGCAATGTAACTTAAGAAGACCACAGAAATAATATAAATGGATTAAAGGATTTTTGTTCAGTATTTTCTCATGTTTTGAATAGGTAGCGACGAGAGATTTGACATTTGTAGTTTTTAGTTCTATTGCCGTATGAATATAGTTTAAATTGTTGTTTCGGAGTGATATTTGGGGGTTGTAAATTTATTGAAATTGCTGACTAAGTCTTCTGGTTTTCTAGTGATGCTATTAAAAATTCCTATATTCCTTGCACTCGAATAGAGGTCTTCAACTTCTTGTCCCGAGATGTACATCAAGGTGAACCCTCTGAGTTTGTCCAACTTGCCCGAAAATGGAGCCTCTTCCAAATCTGATTCAGTGCACAGGTTTCGGCCTGACTTTCGCTAAACTAATCAAAGATTACCCTAATTAGTATAAGATTATGATTTGTATTAATTCTTAGACCTACAAATTCTTTTTTTAATTAATTTTTAATTTTATTTGTCTTCTCTTCTCTTTTTGAGGCCAGCCCGTCCCTTTAACTCGTACACGAATTTGTCTGTCTGTATATTTCTTTTTTACTATTTTCGACACTCTCGTAGACCCACTTTTCGTCTCACAGCGAGCTGAAATTTGACACACAGGCTCATGTCGCGTGACAATTGAATCCATCAAAATTTTAACCGGAAATTTCCATGGAAAACCCGGAAAATCGGGAAAAATCAAATCATTTGAAAATTTGGTACAAATTTGATTAGTGATAAATGCGTTTCAGGAAAAATGCAGAGTTTTCCGAAAATTTTTTCCGGAATTTTCCGACTTTTCCGTAAATATTTTCCGGTAAGAAAGTTTCTAAATTATGCAGGATCAAGTTCTCTTATCAACTGGCATCATTACTTTCTCTCCGACAATGATGAAAACTTGCAGAAAAAATCGAGGAAAATTCATGTAAAACGCTTTTCCGGAGTTTTTCAGACCAAGGAAGCGTTTGAGCGTTTTGCAACCTAAGACAAAGTTGTAGAGCGAAATGAGTTGCATAAAGTTGCTTTTGTGGAAAATTCCATGGAAAACCCGGAAAAGCGGAAAATCATCGGAAACATTTTCATCGATATGATTAGTGATAAATGTGTTTCAGGAAAAATGCAGAATTTTCCAATTTTTCTGGAATTTCTGGAATTTTCCGACTTTTCCGGAAAATTTTCCGACTTTTCCGAAAATTTTCCGACAAAAAAGTTTTATAAGCTATGCGGAATCATTTTTTCCGTCCTACTGGCATCAATACTTTCTCTTCAACAATCATGAAAACTTGCATGAAAAATCTTGGAAAATTCATGTAAATTTTTAAAAAAAATTCATAGTAATAGGAAAAGTCTGTGGAAAACATGGAAAATCGGGAAAATTCAGTAAATCAGTGTCTTTTCAGCCGTCATAAAATTGTTTTAAAATATCCTCCATGCAGCACGTAATAACAATTTAGTTAACGTGAAAAAGGTAGAAAATAAAATAAGTAAAAAAGAGTTTTCAAACAAAACTGAGGCCAAGCCGCATGAAAAAGTAGAAAATAAACTTTTCTTCACACACAGAGGTGGATTCAGATTTTATTCGCTGTCAATCACCGATATATTTCAGTATGATCAATCAGAGGTAATAAGTGATTTGATTCATGAAGAGAAAGAATATTCAAGAGAAATGTCCCAATCAAATAATCTGAGTCCACCTCTGTGAAGAAAAGTTTATTTTCTACTTTTTCATACGGCTTGGCCTCAGTTTTGTTTGAAAACTCCTTTTTTACTTATTTTATTATTCTTGCGTTGACTGAAATTGATCTCAGAGTAGACTGACTAAAGCTTATATCTAGCTTTATTTAATTTATTTCCCATTTCTCGTATTTTTCACCACTTTCAAATGTTATTCTTTTTTTTTTTAAAGAAATAGCTTTTTGTGCACGTTTGAGAGTTGAAGGAACACTTGAAGGGCTTATTTTTATAAAATTAAATCCCCCACCAAATACAAACTTATTTTACCTTTCACTGCATGCCCAACAAAATTCGATTAAACTTTTCTCATAGAAAATAAAAATGTTATCTCAGGTCTGAATTTATAAGCACAGCGTGTAATTTAATTCTTAAAGTAATGTAGGTACCTATAATTGTCATGCAGGCTTTAAGTCTCAAATTAAAATGAATTTATATAGTTCAAGTAAAATGTTGCTACTAACTACTAAAAAACAGCCCCTTTGTTTTAAAATGGAGGTTGTGCAAATCTAGATCTCGAAAAGTGTTTTTTTTTATTCAAATTATTTACAAAAGGGGAATGCTCACTTTTCATAGAACTTTAGGCCCGACACCTCCAGACATTAGAGAAATTTCTTAAAGGATGCATTATGATACTCTGAACATATTTTGCTAACAACGATTATTTCAATTAAGCGCGGGAATGCTTTGTCGATCGGATATATGTAGCTTGAGCGACTTTCCTGGGTGAAAAAGTGGACTTATGGACTTCTCGCCATTGCGCGGAATTGGTGAGTCGTGAAAAAGACTTTCTATAAGAAAAATGTTCACAAGAGACCACTAATAGCCATGAAAGAAAGAACGGCAAAAATATATGCGAAATGTAGTAATTGGGGTATATGTGAACCAACTGAATGAAAAGGGGTTTTTCGGCTGCAAAAACGAATTGAGAAAGTTTTCTGAATCAAGAAAAAAGTACACCACCCTATAGTACCCGGCGGGGCCTTTAATTTAATATGCAACATGCTGTATTGAAGGTACCCCTCCCTCCAGCCAGGGGTTCCTATCCCTCATCCTAAAAATATGTAGAGAAAAATTTTCTTCCAAAAATTGTAGCTGGTAATGAGCTGAGGCAAACACTGAAACCCGTTCTCCGATCTGATATATCCCTACCGAGTTAGAGCCGATCAAAGGCGCGAAAAATCTAGTACCTCAGTTGGAATAAAAAAAAAAAGAGGGAAATACTAAAAAATTAGTATGGGGATGGCTATAAATAATTATTTAAGCCTCCGAGTATAGGAGTGTGGGTACTCAAACTTCTTCTCAGGATCTAAGGAATTCGATTCTGTATTAGGTTTTCTAAAATTAACTGGATGAAACATTGACATCCCTCTCCCCAAGGCTTCCTCTGCTTAATTGAAATAAACATAAAATATATTCAGCAGGCGCGTATCCAGACCTGCAGCTTGGGGGGGGGGGGGGTCACAACTAAAATGTTCGAGGTGGGAGGAAAAAGTCGTAAGTAGTCACTTTTAAATTTTTTTTATCATATTTAAGTTAGATATCACAAAATTCAATTTTTGGTTTGATTTGGAAAACCTGTCCATAATATTATCCACATCAATGTCGATCTCAGAGTGGACAGACATTACGGACTAATATCCAGATACTCTTTCTCGTGCAAAGATTGTAGACATTGATGTGATGCAACCTATTCTGTCAAGGCTGAACTAAATGACAGAGAGTGAGAGCTTGCACCTTGATTCACATTTAGAGGAATAGGAATAGAAGTGCATGATATGTCACTGACTATTTCTTTTGATGGGAACTTAATTGATCTTGCTTTCTTCTGAAAAAAGTTATCAATATGCTTATCAGTCCTCTGGTTCCACTTTCGCAACTATTTCTACCTCCATCGCTAACTATAAATTAAAAGTAAACGTGAAGTTAAATTAACCAACACTACTTGAATTCATACGAAAGTATAAGCAAAAGCAACGACAGCAGGCAGAGGAAAGCGAATGGTTTTTATTTTTATAGTCTTGCCGTAAAAATTGTGAAAAAAAATTGTAGAATTAATTTTAGTGGCATCAATCCAACTGATCGTTTTCACCAACCAATAGTGTATAAAAATTCGAAAGAAAAATGTTCAATAACATTTTTAAGAACAAAATGTATGGTAGCCAGCGCTCAGAAATATCTTTACCGACCCAGATCAGCCAAGACACCTGAATCAATATAACTCTTTGGAACCATTGTCCGCCGCCATGAAAAATCTAAAGAAAATTTTTCAGATCTTTCTAAGAAAACTGAATGCTTGTGCCCCTGTCGAAAGAGAGAACCACCAGAATCAATACACCAATTCGTTTGGACTTTTGTCGGTGAATAGTTAATCATTCAAATTCTTAAGAACAATTTGCAACTATATTTTTAAAGGTACGTGCACAACATGGCGAAGTGTGGCGAGGCTATATCAAGAGTTAAAGAAATAAAATGATTGCACGATGTACTATGAGAGAATTCATAAAAATGCTGTGGTAGCGTGCGATGTGCGGAGATACCTCGATGTAAAACGCTCGATAATTTTTTCGCGAGGTGCAGCGCACTAATTTTGATAGATGGCATATTTTTATAGGTTTTTTTCTTTGATATAATCGAAGGGGTCTTTATTCATTCTCATATATTGGAAGAATCTATCAGGATCAGTCCGAAAATCTTCATATGAATGATGAATTCGCCAAATTCCAGACGTTTGGTCTTTATCGGGTGGCAAGCAAAAGAGCGGAAAGTACACTTAGATCAAAAATTCCATATAGCTGCATTACTTGACAAATACAAAATTTCTACTTCTGAATCTGATGACATAATTTATACTCTCACTTCACAATTTACCAAGAAACTGAACGCCTTGTTGTAAACAATACACCTCGAGATATATCTTCACCTCGCCTGGCCAAACTGCCTATGAATGAATGAATGAACTTGTTGTAGCATTTATTTTTGTCAAGGTTGTCGGATATTGCGGCAATTTTAAAATAATGAATTTTGATGAAAAATTGATTGAGGAATTGTGAAGTCATAAAATAATTTATGATATACAAGACAACCAGTATAGACGAGTTGACAAAAAAGACGTGGTATGGATGGATATTTCGAGGCACTCAAATACAAATGGTAAAATTGTGATATTTTTGGCATTTAGTTAATTTCTGTATTTTAAATTTTTCCTTTCCGCACTTTGGTCCATTGCAATTCTTTCAAAATAATATAAAATATTTTCGATAAAATTTGTTTCAAAACGCTCAAAACTAATAATAAATGAAATTTCAGTATCTTCTTCTTTCACAATTGCCGCTCACTGCCTGTCATTGCGATTGTACTTCCAATTTTTCGTCTACCTTTTTTGATAGCGAATTTCCCGCTGCTGTCCATCATCGGAAAATCAGATAGGTAAAAAAAAATTATGATCTCTAACCAATTTTGTAGAAACAATAACACTTTCTAAACTTTTTAATTGGCGCAACAAAAATATAAAAGCATCTTCATAGGTGGGCTGCTATTTTCTAAAAAATCAAATACTAAAATAAATATGCATTCCAAAAGTACTTTACTATCCTGTGCTAGTTACGATAGATGACTTTTCGACACTAGATATATTAAAACGCAAGAAAATTCTAAAAAAATTGTACACCTTTAAAAGACGAAGAGCTACGAGAGAATGACTATTACACCAAATCCACTATTACTATTTATAAGAAGACAAACAAAGCGTATCATACTAAAATCTTCCTGTTAAACTTTAACAGCTCGCTCTACAGTCCAGCGACACATTCAATTCACCGCGAAGGTTAGGTAGCGCTTTGTGTGGGGGGGGGGTCATGACCCCTGTGCCCCCCTCCCTGTATACGCGCCTTATATTCAGAATATCAAAATGCATCGTTTAGGACATATCTCTTGTCTGGAAGCCAAAAATAGGCAATCTATCTTTTCTATGATTGTTGTTGTTTTTGTTTGTTTTTTTCATTGTCATTCGGGGATCCGTATCTCAGTTAAATCTACGGCATCTGCGCAGAAAAGATTTTAAATTAAAACTGGGTTACAAATACAAACACGGATTCTGTACTTCTTGTTTTATTTGATATTTTTAAATAAAAAATATAAAAATTTTAAAGAACCTCAAATTAATTCCAGAACACCAATAAAGACGGTGGCATAAAATTGGATACAAATAAATCAAATCCCAAATAGAAGAGCTTCCATAAATTTCCTATCTTCATTTCTTTGTTTTTCAATTAATCAATTCCAGTTAAAAAAAAGAAAAAAAAAGAAAAGAAAAGCTCATTCCCATTCGATATTCCTCAATCTCAATTTTGCCAAAGCCTTGACATATTTCAATTTGGGGGGTTTTCTTTTTTCTCAACTAAAGACATTCGGTTTCATTGGATCTTTGTAGAAACAATAAAAAAAAAATACAGAAAAACAACAAAAAACCAAGGCAGATTCATCTGTCTTACCGCAACTTACCATCAAATTGTCTCTAAAGTGATGGTCCATTAAGGAATCGAAGGATGAGATTATTTCATCTCCTTAGATTGTTTTTATTTAGCTTGTATGTGTGTGTTTGTGTGTGTGTGTAATATTTAATTTATTTATTTATTTATTTATAGAATATAGAAACTCACCTGCTTGTGGTTGAATTAACGCTAGTATTACTTCTTGATCTCCTCGAAATGATAGAATCTCCGCAATTAACTACGGTCCCTTTGCTAATAGAAAAATGTCGCAATCGGTATAAATCATCGCTAGCACGAGGATTATAGGGTCGATCCGGTAAGGAGCAAACACGTGGTCGTATATGATCTGGAACTGTGTAAGATAAGAACTTGGTTAAAATAATGGAAATCCCAACATGATAAATATCTGAAGAATTTCTGGGTAATTTTTTATCAGTTGGCCGAGATTGTATCAGCTTTATTCCACCCCGTTGAGTAACTGTGAGTGATTGAAATGTTGGAACGACTTGCAAGTTTGAAGTGGTGGTGGTAAGTAAGTATGTATGTATATAGTAGAGTAGAACAGCGGGCGGGAGAAAATCTTGAGTGCTCTCTATCTGGTTAGACTTGGTTGGTAATAATAAAGCCCAGCAGGAAATGAGTGGTTTTCTTCATTCCCTTGAGCCTTTTGGATGTTTCGTTAACGCAATTTTGAGCAGCAATACTAATATACGTACAAAAGGTTGTTTACATATACATATATATAACTCTACACTACTATACTATATACAGAGTAAAAACTGAAAAGGTTCCTTGAAAGATTACATCGATCGGATAGGAAATTGAACTGATTGCTGGACGTCGTCGTCTTTAAATTATATTGAATAAATTTTGAAAATGGGAAGTATGAGTTTTTGTAGATTTGGAGAGTATTTTAAATAATTAACGAATGAAATTTATGGTATAATTCTGTGGTGGAAATAATATTTTACAGAATTCATTCAAGTATATCATGAAAGGGACATCACAAACATGACTAGAGCTAGAATTGAAGTGAAATGGAGCAATAATTTCAATTTTATGATTGAATTATATCAAAGACGCACATTTATGATGCTGGTAGTTGCGTGGACCTAATATCAAATATCTACCAGCACGTGTTATATCGAAATCATTCAAAAATATATGATGTCTGTTTTTCCTCTTGCTATATATTCCATTTGGGTGTCTAATTCCCCCTTGTGTGATACATGATGGTAATGAGAAATATCCATTTGTTAGATAGGATGTATTTGGCGAGTGATTTATTTTTTCGCTCTGACCAATAAATAACTGAGAAAATAGTTGAATTGAATTTCAAAATGAAGGATTTGTGGTCATCTGAAAGTGAATGGACATAAATAAGACCAATATGGAGCTGTGAAAGTTGGTCTTTTCAGACTTTTGTAAATAGCTGTTTATGTTACATTTTAAAAAATTCACTTAACAAATCGAATGTAAAATGAAGAACTGTGGAGTCAGAGTCAGAAGAGGATCGATAAAGAAATGAAAAGATAAGATAAGGAAGAAAATGAAATATAAAAACAATATTACCAAAAATTACAGTAGTAAAAGGAGTACTTTTATACTACAAGCAGAGTAATTGTAAATAAAGTGGTCAAGTAGAATTCAAAGAAAAATAAAAAACAGTTCGAACTTAAATAATAGCTTTTGGTACCTACTATTTTATTTTTGTTTTTTTTTGTATTAAAATCTTTATTAATATAATTACATAGAAATCGAAGTAAAATTACACTTTCCATATGTAATTTTGCATTGTTTGTTTATATTTAAGAATTATTTGTATATTTTATTACACATTTATATTGTAAAATTACTCCGTATTAAAGTGAGTTAAACCATTACTCAATAGGGGTATTCACTCTTTAATGTATCAGTGTAACCGATGTAAAAATACAACAAAGAATTTACAACAAAGAGTGAACACACCCTTTAGCCTTTAGATTATTTCGAAATGTATCTAATTATGGGAACAGGGTGATAAAATGGGCCCATAAAAGCTCTCCCCGGAAAAAATTGAAAAATCCTCAAAATTCCTAGAATTCATAGTTATCCTAGAAAAAAATAATTGTGAAGATCTGGTTAAAAATAGCTGAGATGAAAACTAAAGTATTTCAACCTATTTATGAAAAGAACGGCTTAAATTAAGGAAATGCCGGGTTTTCATAGCATTTTTAGACCGTTTTGGTTGTTTCGCAACTTGTTATTTCTACTATTACTACTTAATTATACACTATTTCAGTATAATATTAGCGGATAAAGTGCTCTGTGGGGAACGTTTATTTCAAATTAGTTTTCTGCTCGGGCCAATAGTTTAGGAGAAATGTTAATAAAACTAGAACAATCTCTTTTTACGGCAATCTTTGCCGCTTTTTGCTGTGACAAAATGTAAAAATTTACAATTTAGTTTTATGGAGTAACGGTGGTTCGGAGAAATTTTTTTGTAACAACCCCGCACCCCAAAATCCCCCCGCCCTAACTTTTTTTTCGATAAATTTAATCGCCTTGTCGAGCTTAAGACGAATCAAAAGTTCGTCCCCCCCTCACCACGCAAAAAAGGTTCGAATTTTAAAAATAATGAAACCTAATTTCTGAACTTCATATACTATTATTAAGTAATTTAGGGCCGAAAAAGAAAATCAATCACACCAATTTGTTTTTCGGTGATGTTTTATTAAGTTTTCCAGAAAGTTTCATGATCTTTGATGAGCCATTAATTATGTTTTGGGTTCACAAATTTGCAATACCTTTATTTGTGGGGGTAAACCGTGATGGAAATTGAACACCCTGCTAAATCAACCCAGTACCACAAAAAAAAATATAAGTGCACCAATCGATAGTCCTCTAGGACACTCCCCTCCCCCTCTACACACCCTGACATTTGACGCTCAATCTGACCTCCTAAGTACAACTATACAACTCGGCTTACACTGCCAATTTGTGAATGTAAAAATACAAGACCCTTGTATTGCATTTTATATGCATAGGCCTTGTATTACTTTACTGGGTTGTAATCAAATACGTCTTTTACAACGATACACTCTTTGATACAACATTGCGTGAATACCCCTAATGTAAAAAATGCACAAATTGTTGCCACAAAGCTTAGGTAATTTTCCTTAAAATGGAGGGGATATTCTCTAAGATTTCCCAAGATTTTAGGGAATATTCCTTACATTTTAGGGAAAACTACCCAAGCTTTGTGGCAACAATTGTGCAAATTTTTTACTGTGTGGCAAAGATAACCGATGTGGATAAAAAAAAATATTTAGGAAATCTTAACAAAAATCATCTAATTCATTCAAAATATTCTCCCTTATCAGAAATACAACTATTTGCACTTTCAAGAACATCATCAAATGAATTTTTTATTTTTAATTGATTGACAAAAAATGAGGTTAGGGCCCTGGCGGGTTTTCTGAAGTGTAGGCCATACCTAGGTTCATTGTTGACAAAGAAATTGAGTCACCGTCTTGGATATCCTGTCTTAATCCTCTGCATATAGGCTCATCAACAAGTCACAACATGTGTAGGTAACCCCTGAGAAAAGAGTGTCCAGTGAGAATTGATACCAGAGTTGACAGGATAGGCTTACCCCGCAGTTCCCTTGCAGTTCTACCCGAAGGGTATTCTAACCTAAGGCGACTGTTTTGTCGTTCGGCACAAATGGAAATATTAGAGGCAAGGTGTTTTGGTGCAATCACGATTATGGAGGAGAATGCCCCCACCCCCTACACCAAGACGAGCAAGCTCGTCCGCCTTTTCATTCCCTCTAATATCGTTGTGATCTGTAGCATTCAGAGAATTACCCTGTTATTCCGGGAAAGGTAATTCAGGGTGGTTTTGCACTCCAATACCAGTTTAGAGATTGTGAAGGGTTTTGATAAAGCCTTGACAGCAGCTTGGCTGCCTAGGCAGATAGCAATTTCATTGTTCTAAATGTCTTAGTTAAGAAGAAGTCTTCCAGCTTCAAGAATGGCCCTGACTTCCGCCTGGAACACCGTGACATAGCTTTTAAGGTATATTATGATTTTGATATAAAGAAGTATCTGCTCCAGTATTTTCTTCAGATTTGGAGCCGACAATAGGGTTTGTCAATGGCTGAAGCACAGAATGGGATTCCAATTCTGCTCTAAGTGAAATTTTCGATTTAAAGTTGCTATTCAACATGGTCTCGAGGAGGTGGTTGCTGTCCCTGTCAATGTCAGGTGCGATAAACTGCACAAATTCAAAGATGGTTTCGTGTGGAACTCTCGTTCCAGCTCTGATTGAGATGCAGTCTGTAGCGTTGCGATTGTCGCCCCCTTTTGAAGTGTACTTGCACGGGGTGTATGTTTAGGACAACCTCAAGAGCCCGAGTACTCATTGACTTGAGAGCGCCACTTACACTGAGAAGGAAACGTCCTTGAATCTTAAAATGATTGGCCAAATCCATTGCTTTCCACCTCATTTATGTTTGTTGATCGGAATGATATTTAGATACACTCATCGTTAACCGTTAAATGCCTTTAATTGATGCAAAATGGTTTCTTTTCATTGCAAAAGCAACTTCATGGAATAGAAAATAGTTGCATAGCTAGGCTAAATCGGATGAATACACTGGATGTAGAGTATCGGAATGGAGCAGTTTACTACTTCAGCTGTGCTCCGTTTCGGAGTGGAATAATTAGGAAAAATTGCTCCAGTAAATCGCTCTGAAGCTGATCCAGAAAATATTGAGATAAAAAATCATCAGCGCAATGAGTGAAGGATATCTTCCAGATGCTTCAAAAACAATTCATTAAGAAGTCTTGAATGAATTCAGGGCACATTCCTTCCCAAAGAACGCGACGTCTGCAATAAGAAGATGATACACTTTCACGATAAAGTTTATCTTCGCCAGACTAGAATGCGCGAATCATCCGCGTATCTTCTTGTATTCTCGGGAACGGCAAATTGGTGTGGTTTATGTATGTGTGCATACATATATAGAATATATTAATCTTTCTTTTCACTACCGCTCCAATCAATTGCTCCAACTAATACTCCGCTCCAGCATCTGTTCCGCTTCAACTGGAGGAGCTGTTCCAGAGCGCTCCGCAGCAATTGTAACGGTCCGCTCTGACACCTTGACCTCGGTAACTTGGAGAGTTGTAGAGTTGTGGAGATGAGAGTTCTTTTGCCACTTAACTCTCCACTCGGAATTCTGTAACTCGTGGAATTTGTATTGAGCTTTGCAAAACTCTCTATTCCACTTGGCAGAACTCTCGGCTGTGTTAGTTGTGGAGAAGTAAGAAAAATATTTTTCAACTGACAGTATTGTCTGCTTTTATTGTCCTTTGTAAAGGTACCAATGTACCTAGGTTTTTCAAATTGAATTATGGATTTACTGCATATCCTGGCTATGTTTGCAAGAACAAATTATGGAAATCCTTGCAATACTTACAGAGAAATAAGGATTTTGGTGTCTCAAGGTAACCACTAAAAATTGCATTTCACGCGAAAATGGTCAATTTGGTCGTCTTCCAGTACAGAAGAGATGCTATAAAAATTTTAAATAATGCACGTTAAAGCTTGTATGTAGGATGAAATCGCATTTACATTTTGTCCCCTAATTAGATAGGTAATTAGTTTTTGACTCCGGTAAATAGTTTTGGAGATAACTGTAAAAGAAGTGAATCAGTCGTTCTTAAGATTAAAAAG
Organism: Dioctria linearis; assembly: GCA_963930735.1. NCBI lineage: Eukaryota > Metazoa > Arthropoda > Insecta > Diptera > Asilidae > Dioctria > Dioctria linearis. The sequence continues at coordinate 12,908,513 of OZ005740.1, read as the reverse complement.
TGGCCGTTTTTTTCGTACAAAAATTAATATATTTTCAACTCACCGTTATGAAGAACTGAAAAGTCGTGGAAACTTACTTTTCAGGAGAAAAATGTTCGCAACAGAGTACTAATGAATGTGAAACAAAGAACGGAAGAAATATGTATATGCAAAATATGGGAACTGGGTGTATATGACCCAAGTGAAAAAATCCATTTTCGGCGGTAAAAAGTTAGTTATGAAGTTAAAATGGTCGAAAAAAGAACTACACCACTCGATTACCTACTTCTCCCTCCTTAATTTGATACCAAACATGACGTATTTTGGACAACCTCCAATGAGGGGTGGTACGACCTCCCAACCCCAAAGACCCCTATTTTTCATCCTATATTTTTGTCCCCAATGCTCTACGACCCTAATACACAGAGTTAGCTGTGCTTCAATATTGCGATACTTCTCACGTTTTCCCTAACACCCCAAATATTTTAGAGAATCGCGAAAGGAGAGTTTAGGAGTTTTAACCGGTGAAAACGAAAATTCTCATCTCCCAAACTCTCCGAGTTAGTGAATCCGGCCATTGGAGTACTTTGGAGCTGATATTAGGAGATATAATGATATAATACTGCTCCAGGAAATTATTCTGACTATTAGTCCTCTTCAACTGGAGGTGCTCTAGAGCGCTCCAGAGCAGTTGTATTCGCTTCGCTCCAACAGCCTGAGGGGATGTACCTATATATCGTTTTCTTAGCACACTGTTGCCAGCTTTTCAAATTCTAATATTTAATTTCACGTAATACATTTACATCATCTGGGAATTTGTCAACGTTATAGGTAACTACATATTTTGTAACTATAAAGCATAGAATACTTTATGTTATGTAATTGGTTTTACATAATTGAATAAATAACCTATATATATTTTCACATAGATTAAATAAGATTCATGTCCAAATCAAAAGAGGAATTATGTTGACAACTGTATTTATCTATTCAGGCAAAAATTGTATATCCGAAAACTTTTTTTCTGATTGTAATTATGAGCAGGATCAGCTTCAGTACAATATTTTAGACAAATTTTGGCCAAATCGCATCGAAAATAGGTAGTACATATATGCAAGTGGGTGAAATTTTACAACACTGCATCCTATTTATACTGTATTTCTTTTGGAATAGAGATAGATAATTTATTTTCCTTAGTAAGTAAGAAATAAATATAAGGTCTGCATAAAACCTTATATTTATTTCTTACTTTTTATGTGAGATTTATTAATTTTTGTCTATCGAAAATCAGAATCAAGGTTTTCAAAGAAAAAAATAATTATTATAATTTCTTGCTTATGCCCACCCAAAGGCATCTAGTCTATGGTGTTCGGTTGAATTAACTTATGAAAACTCTACAAATTCAAGAATAATTCAGTTTCTCACTTATCTAGATTAAGGTTAACTACTGAAAAATCTATCAAGCTTTAAAGAAGGTAAAGAAGTTTAGTTAGCTAGTATATACTACTATTACCATCTGTTGGGAAAAAGTTATACTATGACACTGTTTGTACTATTTATTGGCTTTTTTGAGATGCAGCTAATGATTTTGTTTTTCTTACAAGTAGGTAAAATGATATAAACATAATAGAAACCCCCTTATAGCTAGTAAATTAAGGTATATATTAAGTATATGTATAATGTTAAAGAAATAAATAAGTTAAATTCAATTACATTAAATTATGAAGTTACTCTTGAGAGATGACTTTGCCCATTTTAACTCCACGGATGAAATTTTCCATTTCATTACGGTTTTAATATATATTTTCATACATATAAATATATTCTTAGCAACTGGTATAGACTTTTGAAGACCTTTTCATATTAAAATTCAGCCTTCCTTTGAAATCCTACGTCGTCGTCATCATCGTCATCGTCGTCGGCATAGTCATCTCATCGTTATGAATTCTAATTTTACTAAAACACTCAACGTTTCGTTCACGGCTCTCCCAAAAAGTGAAAGTTGAGGTCTTTTGGCATCCTACCCAAAATCATATTTCCACAGCTTTTAAGTTTATTAGTTGCTTGTTATAAGGTTATATATGTAGGTATATAGAGGTAGTTCGATATATGTGTATATAAATTCTGCTTAGCTAATGATTATTATAAGCCAAAGGATACGAAACCCAATTCGAAAGCTTTTGATGTTCATTCAACCTTGCAACAATATTTATCTTTACAAAGATAAACTAAAATGTTAAATTTCATCTGAAATGGTAAGGTTAATTTTCTCTAAGTAGAAGATGATATTCGTCGTAATTTAATGTTTCGAGTCGAAAAGATTTCTTATAGACATGAAATTATTATCTGTTTGTTAAAATGTCATTCCGGCAGCCTATCTAATACGAGCAAGTTTCTTTTGATGAATGTCTTCAAACCAATGTACCGTAAAATCGATCAAGGATGAAAAAAATCTTTTATACAATAATTATTTTATATTTATCTTCTTACAAGTCAGGACTTAGATAGACATGAGGACTTCTTTCTGTTTTATGGGAAAGTCAAAATTCAATATCTGACAGTCTTATTGAACTTTAAGAAGAGGATAGATACTTTTTGTAATTAGCCTAATTTAGGAAAAATATTTCGGAAATTTCTCGAATAGCATGAACTTTTGGATGAAGTTTTCTAAAGACTATAGAGGAGTAATGCCAAAAGACGTGAAGGATATGACATGAAAGTTTTGTTTTGATTAATACTTAAGTAGTATAGATATGATAAGATTTTTATGAGATTTTACTTAATTAGTATAGGGGTGGGTGGGGGGGTTCCAAGTTTGATCTTTGGAAAATCTTGTACAGCATCCTTAAGTCCTTAGAAGAAGTTTGAGTACCCACACTCCTATACTCGGAGTCTTAAATAGCTATTTATATCCATCCCCACTTTTTTAATATTTCCGTCTTTTTTTATTCGAACTGAGGTGCGAGATTTTTCGCATCTTAGATCGACTCTAACTCAGTAGGGTTATACGCGATCACAAAACGGATTTCATTGTTCGCCTCGACTCATTACCAGCTACAATTCGTAGAAGAAAATTTTTCTCTGCATACTTTTAGGGGTGGGGTAGGAGCCCCCGGCTAGGGTAGATGAAATTAATGGACTCGCCTAGTACTATCGGGTGGTGTACTTTTTTCCCGATTCAGAAAACTTTCTCAGGACGGTTTTGTCGCCGGGGAAAAACCATTTTCATGCACTTAGGTCACATACATCCCAGTTACTACATATAATTTTGCAGTTCCGTGCAATCACGAGAAGTAGAAAGGTCCAATTTTTCACCCAAGAAAGTCGCTCAAGTTATATCCGATCCCGCGCTTAATTGAAATAAACATTGTTAGCAAAATATGTTCAGAGTATCATAATGCATCGTTTAAGAAATTTTTCTCATGTCTGAAGGTGTCGCGCCTAAAGTTGTATGAAAAGTAGGCATTCACCTTTTGAGAATCAATTTTATTCTATATACGAACGATTTAGTTCATTCGATTATATTTCGAAATCTTTTCGAAACTTTATCGTAGTAGCGAATATTTTTTTCGAAAATACATTTTTGAAAAGCAAACTTAGTTTTAGTATCATTTAGGAGAGTATAAATTGAGTCCAAAACAAGTTAACGAGTGAGACTTCGAAAATGTTCGAGATAACGAACAGCTGATACGTTCATTGTTCGAAACTGTGTATGTATGTATTGCAAGTAAATACGAAACAGGATACTAAATAAAAGCTAAAACCGAATTCCATTATTTCGAAAATCGAGCTGCCAACACAGACTTCGAAAGAACGTGATGTAATAAATCGTTTTCCTTCCCATAAATTTGAAATTTGACTTCGATTAATGGAACTAATTAAATTAGTTTTCGAATTGCACTGATTAAATTTTGTGGTAAGGTTTATGTATAACTCTCGATATTATTGCCCGTTTTTAGATGTGATTGCTTTCATTACAGAGAAGGGGTTAAAGTTAAAATATAATATTAGCGGACCAAAAATATGATAATTTGCATCTCTATCGAAAGAAAGCACCGAGATGAAATCATCAATTATAGTTCATCTTAGAGGAGAGGAGATGTTAATTATTACTTAATTGCTCTCAAATTTCTTTTACTATACCATTTCAAAAGTATACATTTATTAGCATAATAAGTTCAAAATCGTTTTCAGATCCTAACTTTTCCTCCTGCTATAACAAATATTGCTTATCTTGGTACCTGTAAAGATCAAAAAATGTTCATGATCTAGATAGATAGAATCCTTTGCTCAAATGGTTTTTATAGGGTTTATTATAGGTCTTCTACTTCCCTCTAGGGGATATTTCTCATTGAAAAAAAATCATTTCTCATATTAGAGTGAAACAATTCCACTGAAGGTCACTCATCCGCAGATTGCTCTCTTTGATGCACTTAGTATACATTAAAAATTAATCAAGGCTTTCAATTTGAGTTTCTGTTTTGAAAATAATTAGCTATCATATTAGCAAACTACCTGATATCTACTACCAGATAACACTTTAAGTTTGATGGATCAATTGAGATATTCAAGGCCTGACTACGAACAACAATAAGACCCTATTCACTTAATTTTTGTTTTTGTTTATATTAAGTCTGGTGTAATGAAAAACATTTGCTTAGCTCCTACGTAACTACTCTATGGTTAAGCTGTACGCTAGAATTGCAATTTTTACTATCTCAATAGCAAAAAGGAATAAAGAAAAAATTAAAACTATAAGTCCTTAAGACCCAATGGGTTCTACTGAGTACGTAACCCACTATACCAAGGAAGAAAGAAATTTTTCGAAAAGAATACAATTTTCATAAAGTATAGCTTGAGAGATATGTTCTTTGTTGTAATGTCGCTTTTTTTTAAAAATCGTCACCCCCCCCCCCCCTTATTCACCATACTCTATTTATTTTGGCAATCTGCGCAGCCAAACTTGCGTATTACTCTTCGAAATTTAGTCCTGATATTCCCTCTAAAACTCTTTGGAAAAATCTCCAGCTGGCGGGTGTTCAACCACTGAGGAATTGTCTAGGGCGATCTACTCAATTAAATCTGATGCAATCGGCCCATACAATATGCCGCCCAGATTTCTAAAGATTTTATTTCCTCTTATTCATCTATATTCATTACACATTATAAATTTTTGTCTGACTTCTTCTAATTTTCCAGCCTCTTGGAAACTAGCAAATGTGCTTTCTATCGCGAAGGTAAGAATGGCTAAGGTGTTGGAGAAATTAATGTGCTGGCGAACACAAAGCTTTCTCACGGACCATAAGCTGCTATCTCGCTGGCAATCTGGTTTTCGTCCCCGTCACAATTGTGAATCTGCACTGCTAAGAGTCACAACTGACATTCGCGAAGCGCTTGATAATGGTGATGTTAGCATTCTAGTCCTCCTAGATTTCTCTAAGGCTTTTGATAGCATCCGCCATGATTTACTATCTAGAAAATTAGCTTCTTTTTACCATTTCTCTAAATCGGCCAGTAATTTAATTAAGAATTTCCTGTTAAACCGCGAGCAAAGAGTGATAGTCAACAGTGAGATTTCTGATACTCTTCTCTTTTCCGAGGTGTTCCTCATGGGTCAGTTCTTGGACCCCTCCTTTTCTGCATGTATATTAACGATCTTCCTGATGTACTGCAGGATGTTGAAATTCAACTGTATGTGGATGACGTTCAACTTTACTGCAACAGGCTGATCGGACTTATAGAAGACTGTGTTGAGCGTATGAATTGTGACATTGACCAAATTACAAAATGGTCCTATAACAATGATTTGATGTTAAATCCGCTAAAATCTCAGTGTATACTATTTAGCCAAACTATTTTTGACCTCGCGGATATCTCTTCCATAACGCTAAATGGAACCATCCTGCCTTTCATGAGTCAAGTCAAGAATCTGGGAGTTGGCTTAGACAGGCAAATGAAGTGCTACGGTTATGTCAAGGATTTAATGGGCAAGGTATACGCGGGACTGCGCAGGCTCTGGCTCTTCGCTAGCATATTATCACCTAACCTTCGCTCAAAACTAGTCAAAGTTCTTCTATTACCGTACTTTACATATGGAAGTATACTTTTCCCAAAACTTGACTCACTTTTCGCAAGACGAATTGAAGTTGCGTTTATTTATTGGCTGCGTCATTTTGATCACGTGAATTCGTACAAATTGAACTTATTGGGATGTCCCATTGATCTACACTTAAAGTGGAGGGCAGTTGTTTTTCTTTATGAGCTGCTGCAAAAAAAGGAGCGCGAATATCTGTACTGTCGAATACGATTTCTCCAATCAACTAGACATAATAAATAACTATTAATGCGCTGTAATAAAACAATACTTGACGGTTCTTTCTTCGTTCAAATCCCAACGTATTTGGAATACTTTGGATCCTAGCGTTAGGGAGATCAGAGTGGGGGCAGCTTTCAGAAGGTTTCTCAAGATGTTTCTAGTCACTAATTAAATTCTCTTTTTGCTTTTTATTTTGATTTCGTATTTCTTGAAAAATTTCACTTTCTTTTCCTTTTTCTTTTTTTGTTTCATGCTACTTCATTACCTTTTTCTTAGTATATTAGTTGAATTAAATTGAATTGAACTAAATTATATTAATCAATAATGAATTATGTAATAACTAACTTTAGTTTCGTAAATTTACCAACCGAATTTATTTTTTGTACAATATAAGATGTAATTCTTGCGTACTTTCTCATGAATAAATATTATTATTATTATTAACCAGCTTTACCTACATTTTAGATCAGAATGCCAAACGAAATTTCGAAAACACTATGTCCAATCAGGCGTCAACGATTTATTTATTTTCCCGAAAATAAAATTTCAGACGAGGAAAACGTGAAAATGATTTTCGAAAATTTGATATATTCATGATATTTTCGAAACTCGAAATTTTTCGAAAAATATGAGAAATTCTAGTTTTGGGCAATAATACTAAGAAATGTTAACATTATGATGGGGACAAATGGTAAAAACTTGTGGTTTGCCTATTCGAAATTCAACCTCCCGAAAATTTTGGTCAAAATTCTGTAGAAGTACAGTTGTTTTTACAGGACATAACTCTTTTCTGAATGTAACTGAGGGTAAATCTAAAAACAAACTTTTTCCTATATACAGGATGTTTCCCACTAGGAGGCCAATAGAGTGGGAGGTGATAGTACTCACCTAGAAGAACCAAAAGTTGTATGGCACCCCCTGGGGGGGGGGGGGGCATATCAACCGTTTAGGAGTTACAGGGTGATTAAGAAAAAAAGCTAAAAGTAATAGGTCAACTTAAAGAGGAGAGTCTACAGTTTACAGTTTTTATACAAAAAAGTTATGTTAACGACCTTTTTTCAAAAATAATAGAGGTTAAATTAAAAAAAAATGGTAAGAAAATCCGAAATTTTTAGTTTAGACAACCATTATTCTTGATGGGAGAGGGCTGTGGTGTTGATTGGGCAGTCGTTGGAAAGGCCATGAAGTTCTGCATACAATGAGTTCTTAACTGTGACCGTACGCTGTGTATTTTTTAAGATACAGGGTGTTTTGTAAAAAACTAGATTTTTTTCTTAATCACCCTGTAACTCCTAAACGGTTGCTATGACCCCCCCCCCCCCCCCGCCTGCCATACAATTTTTGGTTCGTCTAGGTGAGTACTATCACCTCCCGCTCTATTGACCTCCTAGTTGGAAACACCCTGTATGTATATATATATATATTTTTTTTTAGAAACTCGATTTCGAATAATTTCGGAAATTTTTAAATAGATTCCTTTTTTTTTCCTAACAGCCACAACCTTTGCAGCAGGTAGTTTTCTGTGAAACTAATGCTCTTACTTCTTTTGAAGGTGTAACACTCGCCCGTGGCTACTTTTTAAGGGCTAATTAATAATTGCGCATATAAATAATGAAAAAAAAAACGTGCGAAATTATGAAAAACAAATCTTTCTGTCAAAAATTGAAGAATTCGCAAGTCTTTTACATATTTTTTTTTTTAACTTTATGAGTATAGGAGTGAAATTGATTTTGAGTCTGATTTAAAAATCAACTAAATTATCAAAGCAATGAAAATTTGAATTGCAGCAATGTGAATCAGCTTTAAGACTTTTGATTTGCCACGAGAGAAGTTAATTTTTTTTTTTTGTCAACAGTAAATGTAAAACTTTACGTTGGATAAAAAGAAAAGTTTTAATCCAACTACGAGTGCAAAATTATACTTATTTCATGAGTAGCACTGGAACTTTAAGTATAATCAAGAAACTTATTTCCGCTGTAGGTATACTTAGTATTTATGAAAAGTTTAATTAAATTAAAAATATCATAATGCCCGCGGGGCGGTGCCGCCCTCCTTTTCTATATTTAAGACCGTAATTTCTTGCGGCGAGATAAGTTATCTCTTTAGCCTCTTGTTGAACTTGAAATTTATCCATCCGGCCATATTTCCTGACACAGTCCTGCTTCTGAATGTGAAGATGAAAAGCATTCATTAGTGTTGGGAAATTAGACTGAGTTCGGTCTTAGGGTGTCCCGGCCGATCTAATTTTGCTGGTGTGGCTATGGGGGTGAAATATGAAAGGAAGTTTCAAGGAAAATTATTATCATTTTGTGTTTTTCCTGACTGTGTGTAATTAAAATAAAAGCAACTTTAGCATTAGTTAAGATTTGTTTTTTTGTTTTTTTATAAGACTTGAAATGGAAGCATAATACTTACAATGATTGTAACAAACATGAATGCTCTACTTGTTTTGGTAGACGGAAAGAACGGTGAAAAGAAATCATTTTGATTAAGTAAGTTTTCTTGTGTTTACACAGCAAAATCTCATCAGGTAATTGAGATTTGTAGTTAGAGTTAGTTTTATTATTGATTTAATAAATTTTCGTCTTTTCTGGGAGCTTTGTATTTGTTTTGTCTGATTGAAATCAGTCAATTAATATGAATGTACCTGACTCGAATTTCACTCTCCACATCGGTGTGGATTTAAGTGAAGTTACCAATTCTGAATTGGTTGACCCAGATTATGTACATTCACGTTTTTTTTTTGTAATTAATATTTTTGTTTTTATTTTGATGTTATCTACACGGTGTCCTATAAATTCCAATACAAAAGTGTTTTACTGTTTAAATATGAAACAAAACTGTTTCTTTCTCATACTTTCATAAAAAAAAAGGTCCCGTTATTAGTCCTCATGCTATAACAAAAAATTCAATTTGTATCAGTCTTATTTAGATAGTGGATTGCGATGGAAGCCATACGTAAACTAATTGTTAAAAAATTTATTAGAGGAATGAAACCCTGTGAAGTTTTTCGGAATCTATGAAAGGAAGAGATAAACCGGGACCTTATATATAAAACAATTAAACGTTATAAGGAAACATCCTTTGTTAAGGATCGTAAGAGAAGTGGACCCTTACAAAAAAAAAACAGAAAATTCATGGAGAGTCAGCCTCATCCAAGGAAAACGAGCTATTAGTGTTGAAACCATATTTGCTTGGCACGGTGGTGATGAGCAATCACACAATCCATAAAATGATCGTGTGTAGGCATTCAAAAAATGGAGGACATTTCCGGAAATGAATTTTATATGCCAAGATATCATGGTTCGGGGCGGTTTTTGTGCAAGAGGCAAACTTCATCTTGATTTTATTGAAAAAGGTATTTAGGTGAACTCTGAGTATTACCAGAAGCAAATTCTTGCAGCAGTTGTCCTTCCAAGCTGCAAAAAAAATATTTGGAGATGATTATTACTGCTTTCAACAGGACGGAGCGCCTCCGCACACTGGGAATGGGGCTATATAATAGCGACACTCAAGGACCGAAAAATCAATCATTTAGAGCAATTCAAGTAAGTTATCTCCAAAACTTGGGAGGAAATGCCCATGGAAGCGCCTGTAACTCTTTCGAAAAGAGATTAATATCGGTAAAAAAAGCAAAAGGAGGCATTATCAAAAAACATTTATGGTAGGTTTTCAACTACTTATTCATGTACCATTAAATTTCAAAAAAATCTTGGCAAAATATTAAATACTTGTTCTTATATCCCAATATCTTTTTGTATTCAAATATAATGGAGACCGTCTACATAAGGAAATATATACTTTGCGTTCTTTTTAGAATCTGGACATGTTGAATATATAATACAGATGGTTGTATAGAATCTTTCATTTGCATGAAATGTCTTTCTTTTAGCTCAGTTAACATATGTCACTATATGTTCCTTGATATTTAGAAAACTTAAGACTGCTGGAACTATTAATTTCTATCATTAAAATCATCATTCAATTACAAAATTGATACAAAGAGTTTTGTCAAGCTATCAGTAGTCATTGCCTTCTGCTATATGGAGTTCCAGTAGGTTCTATTTTTGGGCCCGTTTTATTTAAAAAGTAAAAAAAATTATCACATCTATGATAACAACCAAAAATCTACCCCGAACACAATGTCCTTTTTCTAATAAGCCATAGATGGCAGCCCCATCATTAGGATAGCAAGCTAATAATCTGACATAGATCCAGTTTAGATGGGTCAGTACGCTGCGTCTGCTGTATACGAAATCTGTAGATGGGTTGATGCTTCATTCCTGCCCCCCCCCACACCAACTATCTTGCTCTCAAGTTTTCATGATGCAGAGGCAGAATACTGTTACTGACCCGTCGCGTCGTCTTAGCTGGGTTACAGTTAACAAAAAAAGATTCAATAAATCGGATAACAGATTGAGATATGCTCCTAAGATGAGAGAAGACGAAAAAGAAATTTGTATGAATCTTCTGTGCCTGCACAAAAAATGACGTGTGATTTTGACATTTTAGTTCGTAGAATGCCTACTAACTGCCATACTGCATTTTACTATAAAATTTTTGTGAACTTATTTGAATACAATCACGGAATCCCATGTCTACATGAAAAATTATGAATTTGATTCAAGCGAACTGCTGTAAATTCTGTCTCAGAACTATTTTTTTAAGTATCTGCATACGATCGACTCAATAAGACTATCTCTGATTGTAATGTAAGGATAAAAAGTATGCCTCCTCACCTAAACTAAGCAAGTATAGCAATACGCTCGAATCATGGATCATTACCCATGGAATTTTACTTGTGTGGCAGGCAAGTTGTAAGTTTTGTTCCACTTATTTTATTTTTTGTTTTTACAGCTAGTAAAAGTATTTTTTTTTCAATCAAAAGATGGCGCTTGCTGCAAATGTATGCACAACTGAATGATTTGCTTGATATGAATAACTTGATATTGTTATGGTCGTAGCGTAGTACATATAGCAATATGCTACACTGAGTTAAATACACGTCTAAGCGACCCATAGCTGCATGAAGTGGGCGCGAACAGTCTTCGATATGGATGGAGATCGAAACGGTCCGAACGCACCCAAATCGAGAGTCGAAAGGGGACTGTCGAAAAAAGAAAAGGAAAAGAAGAAGAAGAGTTTTTTAGCGGGCTGCAAAAGAAGAGGTCTGTCTGTGAAGGTTTTTGAGAAAGGAAGTCTAGTTGAAGAGGGTTTGAAAAGTGACTTGGTGCAAGTCGGAAAATAAAAATCAAATCGTGAATTATCTGATAAATCCACCCATAAATTGGATCATCGGTAGAAAAAGCCCGCCGTACACTTTGGCCCAGAACGAGGCCTGGAGCCACGCACACACACGAAAGTAATTAAGACAGCATCGATAGCTGCGTCAGCAGGGGAAATCAGCGAATCCTTGAATCTTGAAAACGCCTATATAATAGGTACAGGTCCACCGCCAACCTCTGCCACTGAGTCCAGCTTTATTGCTAAACAAGCTGGGGGGAGTAAAGTAACCTGCCGCCTCCTTAGTTTAAGGAGGATAAGCCTCAGCACGGAAATTACGGCCACTCGTCAGATAGGATATTCTTCTGCGTAAACCTCGCTGTATTATTTATGTAACATGACTTTTTATAGATTTTCCATATTAATCTCAAAATCATAATGTATTACGTTAACGTCAAATTATGTTTCAGACACGAAAAAGATTAGACAAGAAGCTTCCAATATAGAAGAACTTTATCGGTGCTAAGTGCCGTAAAATTGACATTCCAAATTGACTAGGATATGATTACTACACTACGAAAAAGGACATATTGCCTGAACTAAAATCCTCGGTTATAGGTAGTCGCCCAAGGTGAAACTCTGAATTATCAACACCTACCTAACGTATAAGGAGCCTGACATACAGGTTGCAAGCACATAGTCCACACGGCAGTAGGACCGAGTTTGATGCCTTATCCATACCAGTGTTCAATTTTTTTGGTACACAATTGACCGATAGAGTAGGCCATCCAAGTTTTCCGTCAGGTAATTACGTCAAAATAGAATGTATCAATTTATCAGAGCCAGTTGGTAGGCACGTAATAAAGGAATCTAGCACTGCGTGGATTCAACGACAGAAGGAAACAATAACTTTTATTTAATAGTGAATTACAGGACATCTCGGAGGCGCCTCTGCGGTGGATGCTGAGTACCGGACATACGTAAGTCATAGACCTCGGGCATTCAATTTGTTCAAAAAAATTATTATTTTCACGTGCCCACACACTTTTCTTCTGATCGCACATATTTCAAGATATTTAGTACCGTAAATATCTCGACTTTTAGATATGACTGTGCCGTATGCACAGATTTGATAAGTGATCCATTCATCGTAGTCTCGCGATAGATATTCACAACTTCACCTCGCGAGCCCGAAGCTTGCCCTGACATTCAGTAAACGAGGCTGCACCTGACACATAAGTTATGCTCTATTGGAGGCTTCAGTTTCAGTTTTATTCAGGCGGGAATTTAGTAGTTCCCTGGAACTTGCATTTGTAAAATTACATTTGACGTCTCTTTATACGTTGAGAAGTTCAATACCTGAGATTCATTAAATTTACGTTCAGTCAGTAAAGCTTTAGTTGTCTTGGAAAATATGTTCGCCTATCTTGCTAACAAAATAAATTGTCAAGATTAATGTAAATGGAGCTGTAGAGTTTTAATAGTTTTCCCTCTTTCTCCTGGAGCCCTGCATAGGATGATGGTCGTATAGGTTCACTCCTCCACTGCTCTTTCAGGTCAACATAGGGACACTGTAAAAAAAAATCTGCCCTCAGTGTCGTTGGGTGGATGGGGCACGCAACAGAAGGCAGTACATCTGCGCCTTCACTGAGGTAAGGTAAGCCCCTTCAGGGCTAGAGTGTGTGCTAGGGCTATTTTGTAGTGTCAGGCACGATGATTTTTTGTGATTATGGCAGGTGGCAGCGGCAGGATTTTGGTTAACCCCCCCCCCCCCCCCCACCCCCTCTTATAACTCTCCCGCAATAGCCGAGGTGCTAGCGTGCCGCCCTGCAGTCAACGCTGTCCACCGAGTGCTCTGTCAGCTGACACGTCCAAAAGAAATCACTCAACATATGTACCATAACAGTATCCGAGTTTTTGTTTTTTTGTAGAACGAAAATAACAAAAAAATTCTATTACTATTATATAAATAAAATTAAATATTAATAAAATAAATAAAAATGAGTAGAGATCATCTTAGGGAAAAAAATAACCTCCTTTTTTAAAGCTGATCTTAATCGATTTACTTTCCACTTAAGTTCCACTTAAGGTAAAAACGTGAAGGATTATATGGGCATCAAAATAAAAAAATATATATATGAATAAAAGAAATCTAAATTTATCAGAGGTTGTCATCTCTTCAAGCAAGTTGTAAATTCAAATTAGTACCGATAAGTAAATAATGTGTAAAACATCCATCCCCTTGCTCAAAGTTGTTACCCCTATTAAAATATCAGTAAAACGTTGTCAAAATGTGTGAATGAGCACCTGATTTACCTTATTTCTTTGATAGAAAGTAGCATTGCAAATTCTTTTGAATCTTGATAGGTGGTAGAGATTTCTTTTAATGTTCTATGTAACAACCGACGAGAAAGAATCTTAAATTGCTTTAGCAAAGAGTTGTTAATCCATTTAAGACATTTATCCAATAGGAAGCAGAATGATATGTCCTACTCTCATACTTTCTTATACTTTCGACACAAAATCAAAACCATTCAGTTTAATGTAAGTAGCTACTTTGCCTAGCATTCAGTAACTGATATCTGTTACATCCTTCAATATATCTACATACATACGTTCTATAACCAACGACTCCCCCAGTCGTAACTGTCACATTTCATATACTAAAAAGTAAAAACCACGCGGAATCTACAGGAGAAATAAAAATAAATCCTTGAAGGACAACGTTTCTTATGTGAACCAAAACAGATTAGAATTACCATAGAAAACTTGTAATCATGAGAGCCTGTATAATCTACATATACACAAAATATAGCACACAGCTTCAATTTCTAGCATTCGAGCGTCACCATACAACATCGATCATAAATGTATGTGTGAGTGTGTAACCAGGTCCTTTCCTACAAAAAAAATTGTGTCAAATAACAAAAAAAAAACAGAAAAAACAAAAGTAATCGAATCCCAAAAATGCTAGAGATAAAGTCGCGAGTGAATTTGATCTTTCAATGATTTGCATACTAATGGCATTCCACACGATTTACCCATAGCATAGCGGGAGGCGCCCTTGTTGCTTGGTAGCCTTTCTAATGGTTGAACTGAACTCTCGGAGAGAGAACACGCAAAGAAATTCGAGCTCTGTGATAATTTATGGAAATAAAATTGGCGTGAAAAAAGGAGCACTTTGTATTTTTACCCGCACCCTGTATAGGTACCTATAGCCTGTGAACTCTGAAGTTTAGTATAAGAATTTGGGTCATTCAATGAAAGAGAAAAAAAAGAGAGAGGGAGCAAGTGATAGAGCCTAGAATTAATGAAATAAAACCTACCTGGGAGTTCAAGAAAATTTGATGTTCTCCGTTGTCGTCCTCGCGTAGATGACTGAAAAGCAAGTGGACCGATGTCTTCATTGGAAAAAATTGATGCATTTGAGCAAGCACTTTTAATTGATTCTCTAGAGCTTCGTCGGCTTGCAAGGTAAGCCAATCCACCTTTAGAACTTCCACGTCTCCTAGGCTTGGCAACAATTGGAGTAGCACCATCTCTAACATCTGTTAAATCACTGGTTGATTTTCGACATCGTAACGATACTACACTATCCGAACACGTCCGATCCAGGGTTACATGTGAGCTGTGCTTGTGCATCACCTGCTATAATGGACATACATACATACAAATGTAGTTGTATACATGGTTAAGTGTTTTGTATTAAAAAATTTAAATATCATTTAAAAAGTCATTAAACAAGAAGAAGAGCTTAAAAAGATTAACAACACTTACAGGTAAACACTCTCCTCACCTGATATCCCGGATTGGAAGTTATATTAATAGCATGCCGTCGTCCTCGTTCATCACGTCGTCCTGAAGGTCCCTTACTACCGTTTTTACCATTCCCAGGTATACAATTTGGTAAAACGATTGGCCCACTTTCACAGCCCTTAATGCCACCACCACCACCACCACCACCAACACTACCAGCAACAATTGACAAAGCAGAGTTGGACACCATCGAACTATTTCCTGGCTCTTCTATGCTTGTAGTACTTCGAAAGGTTGTCGTAGATGTTATAGTTGTGGCATTAGTTTCACATGAATCTCCGGACAATTGTGTTGATTCAGTCATGCATGAATCTCTTTTCACGAATAGGCTACCTCTTGATCCAGTTGGAGCGAATTCATCCAAATGATGTCGTTCCGGTTTAAAATGGAGCGTTGTAGTTGTAGTCACCATCTTTTGCTGTACCTCGACAATACTGAATTCCTTCTTTTCATTCCTATTGCTCTCATTAGTTCTACTCCCTACATCCGGTGGGGAATGAGAATGATGACTTGACTTGAAATTTTTAGATGATCCACGACCTTTATGTTGTGCTTGATGACTTGAAGAATGATGATTTTGATGCTGTTGTTGTTGGGGATGTGTATGATGATGATGATGCTGCTGATGATGAGATTCCACATATCCAATCATTCTACGACCACCTTCTTCGTCATCGTCTGATGTCATGGGCTCATAGTATTCGAATTTTTTACCTGTTGAATTGATTTTATATAAGATTTTTTGTGATTAATGGTTTCAGCAAGGTATGTGCGGAATCAATATATTTTCAGAATTGCAAGTATGCAGATATATGTAGTCACCACCACCTCCACCACATAGTGGAAAAGTAATAGAGAGGGTGGACAGAGAAAGAGGAATGACATGACATGGGTTAAACGTAACATGTATATCGATACGGTGGCAATTTAACCGATAACGTATAATGCCAGAGGCAAGAATACCACAAATTTATGGGGAAATGGATTTCAATCGATTAAGATAATTATCTGGAAACTGTTTTAATTGGATTTGGACCAGTTGGGTTATAGTAGGCCCGGTCCGTCCGTCCACTTTAACCCAACCATAGGTGCAGTGATCGTTTATACTCTTAAAACTTGTTACGTATAGTCAATGTTTCTCTGATGTGAGGGAGAAATATTCGCATCATCCATAATATCATTGAGATAATAACAGTAATCGGCAGAAAGGATTAAGGAGAGAATTGGGAATCGTTTCGAGTATAGATATTAGTAAAACGGACCGATAATGGATTTCACATACTTTGAAAATTAATCGGATTAATGCGAATTCACGTGTGTATGTGTATAATTGGAGACGAGAAAAGTGTGTTGAACTTATTTCCAATGTGGTTCGCTGCTTATTAGCAAAGTGCTCTGTGAAAATTTTATAAAGGAAGCTAATTTATGGTATACAACGAGAGGAATTAATATGGGATTTTATTGGATGAGAAATAAGCTAGTGTGTTCTAGAAATGTAGATAGAAAAACTTCTATCTAGCATATATAATAGCAATACTTATGTCTAAAAAACACAAAGGTGAAATAAATGAAAATATCTTCGTGGTGGTCAATTAGTATCATAACCTGAATTATATGCTTTTAAATTTGGCAACAGAGAGTATAATAGAGTCGGTCTCTCTCTATTTTTGATAAAAATTAAAAGTTTACGATTCCTACATCAAATATTAAGATTGAAGGATCCAATTATTATTTTCTGGAAAATTTTGTTTTTTTAAGGCCAGCCCGGTCCCTTTAACTCGTACACCAATTTGTCTGTCTGTATATTTATTTATATATTTCTTTTTTACTATTTTCGACACTCTCGTACACCCACTTTTCGTCTTCACAGTGAGCTGAAATTTGACACACAGGTTCATGTCGCGTGACAATTGAATCTATCAAAATTTGAACCGGAAATTTCCATGGAAAATCGGGAAAATCATTTAAAAATTTGGTACAAATTTGATTAGTGATAAATCCGTTTCAGGAAAAATGCAGAGTTTTCCGGAAAATTTCCGGTAAAAAAGTTTTCTAAATTATGCAGGATCAAGTTCCCTATCAACTGGCATCATTACTTTCTCTCCGACAATGGTGAAAACTTGCAGAAAAAATCGAGGAAAATTCATGTAAAACGCTTTTCCGGAGTTTTTCAGACCAAGGAAGCGTTTGAGCGTTTTGAAACCTAAGACAAAGTTGTAGAGCGAAATGAGTTGCATAAAGTTGCTTTTGTGGAAAACTCCGTGGAAAACCCGGAAAAGCGGGAAAATCATCGGACAAATTTTCATCGATATGATTAATGATAAATCTGTTTCAGGGAAAATGCAGAATTTTCCAAATTTTCTGGAAAGTTTCCCAAAAATTTCCGGAATTTTCCGACAAAAAGTTTTATAAGCTATGCAGAATCATTTATTTTTCCGTCCTACTGGCATCAATACTTTCTCTTAAACAATCATGAAAACTTGCATAAAAAATGGAGGAAAATTCATGTAAATTGTTAAAAAAAAATTTCATAGTAATAGGAAAAGTCTGTGGAAAACATGGAAAATCGGGACAATTCATGTTATATGGGATCAAGTTGGAATACAGCTAAAAGGCGCTGTTTAAAACATAATTTGAATTTCAGAAAACCGTTGCAGTACTTCAACGATTTGATACTCGAAAAATTTTTGTTTTCGGATCGGCACCAACCATGACTTAAAATGTCGGTAATGATAAGCTGAACAAAAACTTCCAGGCAACCACGGTGCTGACTTCAAATCATCTCATCGACACTGCCTTCAAAATTTCAAATTTTTCGAAACCTCGGTAAACCATAGTCCGAGTTATTGAAACTGTTCGGATTGTGTTCGAAGTACGGTCAGTCGATTGGAAACTCTCGAGTCGTATGGACGCAAAAAAAATTCACTTCGAATATTCAAAAATTGACTCAAAATAAAGAAGAAAGAAAGAAATATAAGGATAAATATAAGAAAAATTAAAGGAAAACGGAAAATTAAAAAGAAAGTAAGAAACTAAAATTAAATTAGAATTAAGTAAATATATAATTAAGTTCAGTTAAATTGATATTAAAATAATAAGAAGTAAGGTTACACGAATAAATAAACTCTAAAATGGCTCGAAAAGAAACGCAACATGAGCGACGTTTAAACAAATACAAGAGAAGCAATCGGAAAAGAAAAATTGCTGAAACTCCTGAGCAAAAAGAGGAACTCTTGAAAAAGCAACGAGAAGCTTATAAACAAATAAAATAAGTAAAAAACGAGTTTTCAAACAAAACTGAGGCCAAGCCGCAAGAAAAAGTAGAAAATAAACTTTTCTTCACACACAGAGGTGGACTCAGATTTTTTGATTGGGACATTTCTCTTGAATATTCTTTCTCTTCATGAATCAAATGCAAATCAGTTATTACCTCTGATTGATCATACTGAAATATATCGGTGATTGTCAGCGAATAAAATCTGAGTCCACCTCTGTGTGTGAAGAAAAGTTTATTTTCTACTTTTTCATGCGGCTTGGCCTCAGTTTTGTTTGAAAACTCATTTTTTACTTATTTTATTTTCGGCCTTTTTCACGTTAACTAAATTGTTATTACGTGCTGCTTTCTATGTTTTCCACAGACTTTTCCTATTACTATGAATTTTTTTAAAAGTTTACATGAATTTTCCTCGATTTTTCATGCAAGTTTTCATGATTGTTGAAGAGAAAGTATTGATGCCAGTAGGACGGAAAGAAAAATGATTCCGCATAGCTAATAAAACTTTTTTGTCGGAAAATTTTCCGGAAAAGTCGGAAAATTCCGGAAATTTTCGGAATATTTTCCAGAAAAATTGGAAAATTTCTGCATTTTTCCGGAAACAGATTTATCACTAATCATATCGATGAAAATTTGTCCGATGATTTCCCTGCTTTTCCGGGTTTTCCACGGAGTTTTCCACAAAAGCAGCTTTATGCAACTCATTTCGCTCTACAACTTTGTCTTAGGTTGCAAAACGCTCAAACGCTTCCTTGGTGTGAAAAACTCCGAAAAAGTGTTTTACATGAATTTTCCTCGATTTTTTCTGCAAGTTTTCACCATTGTCGGAGAGAAAGTAATGATGCCATTTGATAGGGAACTTGATCCTGCATAATTTAGAAAACTTTTTTACCGGAAAATTTTCCGGAAAAGGCGGCAAATTTTCCGGGAAAAGTCGGAAAATTCCGGAAAATTTTTCGGAAAAATCGGAAAACTGCATTTTTCCTGAAACGGATTCATCACTAATCAAATTTGTACCAAATTTTCAAATGAATTTCCCCGATTTTCCGGGTTTTCCACGGACATTTCCGGTTCAAATTTTGATAGATTCAATTGTCACGCGACATGAACTTGTGTGCCAAATTTCAGCTCGCTGTGATGACGAAAAGTGGGTCTACGAGAGTGTCGAAAATAGTAAAGAAATATATAAATAGACAAATTCGTGTACGAGTTAAAGGGAATGGCCTCAAAAAAGTTCTGTAAATAAAAATAATTTTTACTCCAATAAATTTTTTTAAAAACTGGTAAATCAGTGTCTTTTCTGCCGTCATAAAATTGTTTTGAAATATCTCCATGCAGCACGTAATAACAATTTAGTTAACGTGAAAAAGGCAGAAAATAAAATAAGTAAAAAACGAGTTTTCAAACAAAACTAAGGCCAGCCGCATGAAAAAGTAGAAAATAAACTTTTCTTCACACACAGAGGTGGACTCAGATTTTTTGATGGGGACATTTCTCTTGAATATTCTTTCTCTTCATGAATCAAATGACTTATTACCTCTGATTGATCATACGGAAATATATCGGTGACGCGTTTTTTACTTACTTTATTATAGTAAATTTTAAGAAAAATTACAGAAAATCGCATTTTCGAAACTATAACTCGAAAATCGTTTTTCGAAACTAAAGTTAAAATGTTTTTCGAAACTAAAGTTTGTAAATGCTTTTCGAAACTACATAAATCGTGTATTCGTTTTTGCTACCGAAGCATAGAACCGGGGACAACTGAGGTTACCGTAACCCTGCACCGAAGTGTCATTTAATTCAAGTGCTAAGCTCCGTGTTGGAGTTTATTGATGTTATAAACTGTTATTCAAAATGTCAACAACAATAACAAGAAATAAAAAAACTGACAATTTTTACAGTTTTCAATTTATTAGAGCATTATGTACCGTGAGCAAATAGAGTAATTTGAGGAAAATAATTACCTTTTTGAAAGTTGTGAAAATGTGACCACTGTGAGATCAATTGCTGGCACTTCTATATATAGCATTGGTTGCAAATTGCTATTATCGTTTACAAAAAATACTATAAATTAAATTAAAAAATTTAAAAACATATTACAGATCTGTATCGATTTTGTCAAAACAAATGCAGGGGCTAACAGAGCTAGCACCAAGAGTCAAATGTGTCATGACTCCAAGACTGGCACCGCAAATTCGAACATCTGTTTGCTTCTTCAGAGGGCAGAAGTTAACTCCGAATCAAAAATGAAAACACCAAAAAATATAATTATTTTTGAAATATCGGTCTCAAATTAAGGTAAAATTTGCAAGAAAAGGATATCTCCTCAGGAGATAGTAGTAGCAATAGATAGCAACTATATGAACTACATATGTATGTATAAATTCAATTGTTCGGAAAGAAACTAATTTTTTTCCCACCAGAGGGCTTAATTGTATTTTAAGTCGCATTGTCATTATATATTTTGACAGCTGTTATAGCAAGGCTTGTTTGTGAAAAAATTTGTTTGATTCTGCTCAATAGTTTTTGTTTGGTGCCCTATCAAATATGGAAAGTCGAAAGTAGCATTTTCGGCATATTTTACTTTTTTCACTATATTGAAAAGGTAAAAATTCTGTTCAAACAAGAAAAAAATTATTCAATGTGCATGAAGAAGATGTATCGACAGAGCGTCAGTTCGAAAACTAGTTTGTAAAATTTCGTTCTGGCAATTTTCATGTTGAAGATGCACCACGTTCTGAAAGGCAAGTTGCAGCTATAGAAAATAAAATAAAGGCATTGATCACGAATCAAATGCTTTGATGGAATGTACTGATCTCCAGATCTGGCATTTGTTCTGATCTCTACAAAATATTTTAGATGGTGAAGTCTTGACTTCAAATGAAGAACCCAAAAATGAATTGGATCAGTTTTTTTTTGCCAGCAAATATCAGATATTTTATTAGTGTGGAATCATGTTATATTAGCAAAAGGTATTGGACCAAAATGGAGAATATATAATTCTATAAGAGATACGTCTTTCATTTTCTTTTCACAAAAAAAAAACACCAAATAACTTTCCGAAACCACACCACAAAAACATAAGCAATCATATTTAATGAAAACACGAACAGAAGACAAAGAGAGAGAGAGAGAGAGAGAGAGCTAGAAAGAGAGAGAGATATTGAGAGAGAGAGAGAGATGTAGAAAAATTATCAAATACTGTTAAATTAGAAATTCTTATATAGTTTTATAAATTTTGGCTTGAAAACGGGTTTAGAATTTTCAGGTTTGAATCTACAGTTTTCAGATATGATAAGACGATTTATAGATAACTTTCGACTTTTGGACAACTTTCTTAGGGTACCTACCCAGTGAAGATAGTCACTCCATTGAATTTCCAATGGAAGAGCAGCCTAACTGTAAATAAAGATGGATATATTTTATTTTCCTGTCAGTAGGAGACTTTCATGTTTCCAGCGTTTTAAGAAGTGTGTCCTTCTGATAAGCTTTAAAAGTTTTTTTTTCTTCATATACCCATTACCCAGTGAAATATAAAAGAGCTACCTCACTCTGGCAGTTACCTGCCAGACGACTTTGATGAGATGAAATTTTATACAATGCGATGAGGCCTTTTTTTTTTATAAAGAGAAAAATTTCAAAAATAACATTTCGATCCTCTTGAGAACGTCTAGGTTTATTTCATTTGGTTTGAATTATTTCTTAGAGAAGAAAGACTCCTTCTATGTAAACTGCGAATAATTTCGACTGAAATTATCTCCCATCTCAATAAGAATTTTTCAGTTAAATATTTTTCTTGTATTCTCTGCAGAAGCATAAATTAAATATGAGATATTTTCGGATGTTCTGCAGTCTATGCGGGCTTAGCTTTAACCCTATACATACAATAATCCTTACAAAGATTCTGGAATTAATTATAAGCCAACGGATGTATTCGTGTGGGATTTAACCATAAATACATAATTCGTATGTAGAAATATATGCAAAGCCAAACCATACATATATTTATTGTGAATGCATGTAAATTGTGGGCTGATGCCATATTTTTGTTTCAAGAAAGATTATTACACATAAATGGGGAGTTTTGTAGGATTTCATGCTATAGAATGTAGAATTCATGTATAAGTACTATATATAGATATATATGTAAAATGAGTCTATACAGTTGGCAAGTGTATACCGTAAGTACCAACGAAGGTTTAAGGTCATTCGACTGCACAGATACTATTACAATGCCAAATTATAACCTTGTATATAAAAACAAATAAAATGTTAATTGTAAAATGTTTATCATAATCTTAACTGGCAGTTCGTAACAATTAGAATAGATTATGTCGCAACTATTTCGGTATTTTATCACAATGTGAGAAATAACTACATAGATCTAAATAAGCATATTACAATTAACAAAACAAATCGTAACATTGCAGCTATGGCAATGAACAAGGCGTTTCGTATCAGCAGGAATCAATACTCTTCAGTATGGTTCGTTCCTGCCTGCCATAGATGCCAGAAGACAAATGATAAGCAGACCCCATACGTATATATGCAGCTATGCCATTATTGTTACGAGGTTGTGTGTTTCGGTTACAGGTATGGGAATATTGTCAAGGCTTGCCTGTCGTCTAGGTCGGCCAACTGCAATTTTTTAGTTATGATCACTAGCGCCACCAATGTGCGAGCGCGGCATATCATCTCTCAGTGACACCGAACTTTTCATGATATTACAGATTTAGAGAGTGAACGCAAAGCATATGTTGTAGGTACACTAAGTGGTTTGAAATTAAAAAAAAAAAGGTTTTCTTTTATCATCAGTGAATACGACTAGAAAATAAGGCGAAGATATGCAATCGCCAAGTGGCGCATTGTGAATGGGTTGTGTGGTTCATGCTTGAAAATAAACCGAGAGAAAAATTCACAATTCTGTAGCATATTTGGTTATGCGGTGATGCGATGCGGCCATGGCACTTGTCGTCAATGTTGACCAATTTGTGTAGTCAGAGTTGGGCCACTGTGATTGTGTGCTTTGATGACACCCAAAAAAAAAAACGTCCAGCACCAATTCCAACGAAGTCTGCCAATAAAACACCAGCTACTGGAAGATGCCCGCACAAAACTAAGACAGAAAAGCCCTCTTAGTTCGGACAATGTATTTGAAGTGCGCCAATATAACGACGAGCTATTACATTTGTCCGAAAAGCGACTCCGAATAATATCCCATTCAAATTTTGGTAAAAAACAGTAAAATGTAACATTTCGACTTTCTATTTCATTAATTTTCAATCATTTCAGCACATTTTCGTCAGCTGGCCAACCTAGACAGGATTGGGCGACCTTGACAATATTTCACTTTTTTCGTAAATGCCTATATTTTTTTATTTTACACCCAATCAATCTGTAATGTTCAGCAAAAGTGTTCCTTTTTCCCAGATCTTTCCAAAGATGTGCTTGGAATGTGATCAAATTCTTCCTTAAACGGGAGTTATAGGCACAAAAGTCAAAAGGGTGGCCAACTCTGCGTTACAATATTTTGAAGTTGTATCTTTTTCATTGACAAGCTCGTAACAAACATTATTAATAGTGGACACAATGTAGAAACTTTGTTACTTTTTTTCTGTTGTTGCAACGACACCATTATATTTATAATACAGATAGGATGAAGGAAATATTTGGTTGCTCTGCAGAATGCGGTAGTTTTATTTTCATGTGTTCGATTCACTGACATGTAACACATGGACTGCTTGATCTTCTATTGCATATGGGTCCACTTTTTTTGGCAGTTTCATGTTCGCTTAGCAGTCATGTTAGAAGCTCAACAAACATCATCACATCAAATATTCCTTAAACTCGATTTTCAAGGAAATAAAATTAAGCAATTTTTGTCTGCCTATCCCTAAAAGTAGCTATGGGGGGACAGAGAAAGGATTATAAATTTTATATTGCCATCTATTTCTATTCTATATGTTCATTTGGAAAATCCACTGAACTGAAACTGAACTATGGTGGATTTCGTATAGAACTTATTATTTCAAGTTCAGTGGAATCCAATCTTTAAGCCAAAAAGAGACAACTATAGAAAAGTGATCCCATGAAAATGTAAACTATTTCAGTGTTGTCAGCGGTCCATATTATACATGTCAGTGGTTCGATTATTTCAGGCAGAAATTAGTTACCGAGCCCGGCTGGTTTTTTATTTTTGTAAGATAAACTAAAAAGCCTTTCCAGCTTAGTTTCTTTAGCTACAAATTAGTATCGGTCAGGAATAACAAGCAAAGTTGGCTTTTTTCGTAAAAAGTCATAACTGATTCGGTACCTGGTTACACATGATAATTTGCCATATATCTGGATCCCAGAAGCAAAATGTATTAGAGCTATTGCTGATTATTGCAGGAAACTAAATTTAATAACTACGGAAAGTAACTACAAATCATCCCACTGAAGGTTTGAACCTGGAACCCATTACTTAAGTCATGTCGACCGAATAATTTTATTGTGATACATTTTTCCATTGAGACCCAATAATTATTTTTTATTTATTTTTATTTTATTTTTTTATATTCTTTATTACTGTAATAATAGTAAATTGAGAATTTCTGAAAATGGTAATAAAATACTTAAATAAAAAATTAAAATTACCTTTTTGCTCATAAGTCGGGCTAATAGCATCAAATACAAATTTTCTCGGTGATTTTGGACTCCGTCGTGGTGACTGATGATTTTCATAATAATAGGCTGTGGTGGATGATGGTTTTGGACTTCGTGTACCTGGTGGGCTTTGATAAAATGATGGTGGAGAGCAATTATTACCATCATCATTGTTGTCATCATTATTATCATCATCATCATCATCATCATCATTGGCATAAGTGGTCGTTATTTTGGGACTGCGAGGTGGATTTTCATATTTTGGACTACGTTGGTTATTATTATAGTTGAAAGAACGTGATGAAACTGGACTGCGAGGCTCATAGTAACCAACATTGATAGGCTTATTGAATTTTCTGGAAAAAAGAAACAAAAAACGAAATTAAAATTTATATAAATGGAAATATCTCGTGTGAGTGTGTGCATTTTATAATAATTTCGTACAAATGTTAAAATATATTTAAATCACGTTTTATGCTTTACATTTTGTACAGGAATTGCATAGGGAATATCAACGATTTCAAAATTGTAATAAATTTAATTGTCGACAATTCTATGCACTCGAGCTACACAATTCACGTACATGTATTGATGAAGCAATTGTAATACGAAATATTAAATGAAAAAGGACTTAATGAAAGTCCCCTAACTAATTGTTATGCATGAAAAATGATGGCGAGATTTTATATTCAATTATCGTTCTGTGCGATGAGCAAATGTATTCCTCAATTTTCAGAGTCGTTTGTAGTAAGGAACGTAGATAGTTCGATAGTAGAAATGGTTCTGAACCCGCTTACTCATTAGGATAATGAAAAAATTGAAATTTTTTTAGCGACGGTGAAATATTGCCTTCTGTGATTGTGATAGTCCGTGGTTAGAGTTTTGTATTTTCCTCCCTCACATGGGTTTGTACATGGGTTTTTTACAAACATTTGGTTTGCGAAGTATACCAGCTCATGAGTATTCCCAGCTTTTGACCGACATTTTTTATGCATTGCTTTGAGCACTTACAAAATGTTGATATAATGCCTAGAGCCAATGAAATTTCATAGATTAAAAATATCACAAAGTTTCTAGAGTTACAAAGTACAGAGAGCTGCTTAATGGCAGCAGAATAAACACCAGGAATCTAGTAGGGGTTCTTACGGGTCACTGGGCCAGACCATGCTAGAAGATTGGGGATAGCGGCGAGTCTTTACAGCTCGTGCAGAAATCGAATCCGTCCAACACGTGCTAGGCGAATGCCCCGCTCTGATGAATAATAGAAGTAGGCTACTGGGTAGGGTAGCTACTTCTTTTCAAGTCTGGGGAAACTGCAAAGCAAGGAATTTCGGTGTGTCCTGAGTTTTCTGAGAGAAGCAGGATGGATCTAGGTAAAGAGTCTTGGAGATATCTTGAGTTCCCCAAGGGAAGCAGGATTGATCTGGGGCGGCTTGAAAGGGTTATCCCATTGGGGCCTAGGGGCACAATGGATCTACTAGAAGGCCCAGAGCTTCTTGCAGCTACTTGTATAAATTTGGGCAGGAGTCTTTATTAATTTCTGTTTTCAGTCTTTCCAAATTTACTATAATGATCTTGTTTTGGAACATATTACATAAGTATGTATTATTTTTGTTTCAGCCTGTAAGGGGGAAATATTTTTACAATTTTCTACAATTGCCTCTACATGTTTCAGGTGCAACTTTATAAATGAGTCAATTGACTATGCCATAGGAAGATTTTCAAACCTATTTTTGGAGTTAGTGATATTGTTGTCCATGACTTGGTTGTAAATATGTATCTTCCAAAATTCGGATGGCCTTGGCCTTTTATCTGATGGAAAGTCTACTAAATTACTTTTACCTAGGGTGGACTTTATCAGAAAGTCTCTTGCTCTCTCTTTTACGAGGCTCGAGTAGGTTACGCCAATGCTCATGGCATGCCATGACATCACAGCCTCATATACAATGATTACTCAGCTGAAAGTTTTTGTTTGAGGAATCGCAGTCATTTGATTCAGATAAAGTTTTATACCCTAGATGAGATCTATAGTTTGTAACACCTAGAAATAATGATGTTAGAGCAAAATGGATTGGACACCCAAGCATAAAATTAAAAGATATTTTGATTTTTGTATGTCCGTCCGTCTGTCCGTACGCACGATAACTCCGGAACGCGTTCACTTAGAAAGCTGACATTTTGTACACGGACTTTAAAATAAAAGTAAAATTAAGTTCGAATATGAGACAAATCGGGCAGCTCCTTCGTTGGGTTGCCATACAAAAATTTAGGTTTTTTACATATACTGTGAAAACGATCCTAGATATTTTTATTGTACTAAAAACTTCTTCAGAATACGAAATCCTATAAAATTGGTTATAGTATATTTTTTATGTCCGACGAACCGTTCTAGAAATATATGCGAAAAACCACTTCAAAAATCAAACTTGCACAGAATATACGAAATTTCATAAGGGCATTCATCTAATTCTAGAGGCTATCATAAGAATTGATCTTATGTTAGGCAATTTTAGCGTTTTTATTTGTTAGAAACAAATTTTGTTCACTTTTTGCGAGACTAGCGACATCTATGATACATTCTTTTTAGTTTTTGGGTATAGCTTGGAACTCCATGTCAAGCCTCAAGTAACAATTGAATCTAAGAATTTGGACTCTGTTTTTTACCATTTCAATGATGTCTTTTCTGTAATCAACTCAAGTTCTTTAATTTTTAATTTAAAATGCCGTTAATTGTATTTAAATTCTTTAGTAAGAATTTAAGTCGAAATATATTGAGAAATGGTAAAAGCGATATGTATGCTAAATATCACTCTTCAGACTATAGATGTCACTACTACTTTTGAAAGGATTGCTTTCTTTCGGTACGTATGCCCTAGGGTGGCCCAAACATGTGTGGATTTGAAACAGTGTTAATAGCTGCGTTTTTTTTATCTCCGTGATCTGATCCGGATCAAAGGAGATTATCGATTGACGTCGGTGTCAAAACGGTTATAAATTTACATGGTTTTCTAAATTCATAAGAAATCATCACATTGCCATGCTTTTGTTGGGTAAAAACTTCAAAATTTGAACCAAATTTTACTCAAGTTCTATTTTGACGTTTTGTGAAGATTGAAATCATGGCAATTTGATAATTTCCCTCATATGTAAAATCATAGGTACCTACAGACATTTTTTAGAACCAAATCAACTTGAAATTTCCAATGATCCGGATCAATATAAAAAAACGCAGCTAATATGTCTAAATTCTCATTCAGAATTTTTTAGCTAACGAAATTTTAAACTTTTATGCAAAATTTCAGTGAAATTCATTAATGTTTAGGGGTCCCTAAAATCGAAAATACTGTTTTTTTCGCGTTTTGGACTTTCAGGAAAACTGTTTAAACTTTTCGGTGTTCATAACTTTTTAATTTGACAATATTTTTCCTTGATTCTTTTTTTAAATTAAAGGAAACTTAGATATGAACTAATTGCACTAAAGATCGTCTTAAATAATTAAATTTTTCTATCTTAATATATTAAAATCCAGTTTCACTGTGTTTGTACACGTTAATCTCCGAAACCGCCCAACCGAATTGAATACAATTTTGTGAATGTGTTTGTTTGGTTCCAGCTAGAGAGATAGGATAGTTTTGGACACGATAGATGGCGCTGCTGTCGAGACGATGAAATTTTGTATTCATAAAAATTGAAAATACATGTTCATAAATTGACTAAATCGGGCAACTCCTTCGTAGGCTTGCCATACAAATATTTCGTTTTTTAGTATATATTTGGACACTGTCTGACATCGAGAACACGTAGAGAGCTGAAATGGTATTTTCATAGCAATAGTAAGTAAAATTACCAAAATGGTGTCAATTTGGCGACCTCTTTTTGATGTTGCCATACAAAACTTTGGTTTTTCACTAAATATTTGGAAACTGTTCAAGAACGCGTCGACGTGGAGAGCTCAAATTTTATACACGGCATTTTCATGAAAATTGCAAATACAAGTTAAAAATGGACCAAATCGGGCGGCCATTGTTGGTGTTGCCATAGAATACTTTAAGCTTTCACTATATATTTGGACACTAACTCACGCGTCGACGTAGAGGGCTGAAATTTTGTACACGGGACTTTCTTAAAAAAAAATGTAAATTGAGTTCAAAAATGAAACCAATCTGGCAATTCCTTCGTAGGGTTACCTATACAAAAAATTTGCTACGTGTGTTTTCAGCTCAGATTTTGTACACGGCATTTTCATAAAAATTGCAAATACAGTTCGAAAATGGGACCAATCGGGCAACTCCTTCGTAGGATTGCCATACCAAAATTTCGTGTTTTACTATATATTTGTGCAAATGCGTATCTCCGTCAAAAATAGACAAAAACAAAAAAATATTTCAGTAAAGTATTATCAGCAATAAAAATAATCTACCTGTGAAACTTCATCAAAATCGAAGGTGGTTGATGCACAAATTTACACAATATGATGTCCCAATGATGCAGCCGCGACAAGATAATCAATATAATCTGGGAAATAGGCATGATCAATCCTCGGGAAAAAACCCACCCGAGTAAATAATTAGCACTGACCTGAACTGGGCTCGCTTGTTTGAGGATGAGAACCCAGATTAAACTTGGGGTTTTGTCATTCTAATTTTAGAAATTTATTTATGAGTGACGAGAGAAGCAAACGCGCTCTACATCTTTTCCAGACCTCGATTTTTCAATGTGTCCATGTCCGGAACCATAAAAGACCTCAAACATAGTAAGTTTTTATAGTTACTAAAACTAAAACCCTAATTTGTCAATTTAGACTACTCGTGCTGCCACATTGTTACTATAATTTTATGGCATATACATATTTCTCAAATCAAATTATTTGTTGAAATAAAAAAAAGTAAGTTTTGAGTTTGTAATTAAATATTGTGAAATTGAGAGTTTTTAAATATTTCTTTATAGAAAATAATGAAGTTATTTCTCAGGTAGTTTTCCGTCCACAAGCAGGGAGCAGTGCGTCTACAGATTCACTGTTAGGTAGCGGAGTGAAATTATTTTCATTTGAGCACTTGAGTGGATCGAAGTGGATTGACATTTACATATTAGCAGATTAGTTAGTGAATTTTTTGTTTACTACGAAATAAATAATAAATAAAAATTTCGTTGTCGTACAAAATGTTGATTGTAGAACTGAATTACAGCACCATCTGATACTTTGCGAGAATTTTTTTCTATATACTATCATCCTTTATTTCGAACTCCTTCGTGCTTTCATTCTTTCCGTAATCCGCATTTCAGTCTGACAGTTTGCGATTTTTACCATAAAAACTAGAGGGAAGCGTACGTGTGGGGTATTGCAATGATTGCTTCGGCAGCATTTAAATTTCAATAAGCGATCTCCCTCACAATTTCTGTAAAAAATGCATGTCATCATAATTACCATGTTTACATGCAGGATTGAACCATGGTTCAACTCAGGTTCAACTCCATATAAACGCGGCTCGAGTTGAAATTGGGTCGTCTCGACCACACTTGGCTGGCGTAGTCGAGTCGAAATGGTGTCCTATAAACGCGGATTGAGTAGTTGAGTTGGCAGCTAACACTTGGGATTTATTTTGTTTGATCTTTACTCGAAAGTTTTTTCAGGTTATATATTTAATGTGTGTTTATTTTGTTTATTTAAACAAAATTTATAACTTTTATAACTCCATCAACTAGAATACCATAAATAAGATGTTATTTTGAACTGTCACTTCTACTATTCATATTTGGACTAGTTTTCAACTCAATCTCTCAACCCTACGTGCTTAAACTGCATGTAAACAGGGTAAATGTAAATCCTGTTTAATTCTACAAGAGGAAAGACAACAAAACTGCATACATCGCGCACTTGCTATACAACTCAGAAAACTTTCACTATACCAATGAGAAAAAAACGGCATTTACCGTATTCAGGTACGCGGGGCTCTTTTTTCTAACATGACCTCCACAGAGAGAAAGGTTGCGGTTATAAATCTAATACCTTAGACGCACGGGACATATCAATGATCATTGTTCAATTACGTAATTGCACCAATGATCATTCCTGTTTTGGGGTGGCACACGGCAATGACGATGTTCACATAATTAGATTTGACAGACTAGATTTGACCCATTAAATGTGTCACTTGTGCATCCTGGCGATTACTCCCATATTCTTAAATTTCACAGACATATCCGCGTATATGTGGCTATTTCTTCGCGCCTTTCTCAGATCTTTTATATAAATGAGCCACAGATCGCAAAACTTATAATTTTCAGCAGTTTTCCACAATGTTGCTTTTTTCATCGTCTCTTTTTCCATTCATAATGTATGACATTTTTTTAAAGAATTCAATAATTTGGGAAACATACAAAATTTACCTTGAAAAATGTATCAGCCAATTTCACAAATGACATCTGACAGTGATGGCTGGAAAAACAGCTGATTTTTAAAATAATTTGCAGTTCCTCACCGCTGAAAGCGCGCTTATCGCTAAAATAAATGATAAGCAATGCATAATTTCAAACTAATGAGCTTGTGGGGGCGTAATTGGTTCAATGACGAAACGAATGACGAGCAAATGATGCAGTGACACATGAGCTATGCAATGATCATTGCTCCGTCAATGATCATTGATATGTCCTGTGTGTCTACGGTATAACAATAAGACTCTAGAAATACGTTTCCTATAAGTCAATATGACTTTTTTATTTTATATTCACACCGTTGACAGTTAGAAATATACATAGAAGGCCATTTGCACATCGAAGGACGAAAACGCTGAAACGAAAAACTCACTTTTCTATTCCGCAACAGCGAATATTTCAAAATTAAACTAAAACTAAAGGTCGAAAAATTCTTGTTTTTTCATTATTCGCAAAAAATTGTTAATTTTTTTACTTTGATCCTCGAGGAAAGAACTTTTCAATGTTTTCGTTGAATTTTCATTCAAAAAAACATTAAAATGTCCTTTTCTCGAGAAACTATGTAAAAAAAATGATAATTTCTTGCGAATAATGAAAAAATAAGAATTTTTCGACCTTTAGTTTTAGTTTAATTTGAAATATTCGCTGTTGCGAGATAGAAAAGTGAGTTTTTCGTTTTAGCGTTTTCGCCCTTC
This sequence comes from Dioctria linearis, assembly GCA_963930735.1. Classification (NCBI taxonomy): domain Eukaryota; kingdom Metazoa; phylum Arthropoda; class Insecta; order Diptera; family Asilidae; genus Dioctria; species Dioctria linearis. Next base: position 12,876,130 of record OZ005740.1, on the reverse strand, counting down.
GATGTGCAAATGGCAAAATTTGCATATATGCATACTTAGATCACATTTCTGACTTTGAGGTTAAGTTTAAATAAATAAAAAGATTACTCTTTTTGACTTTTTACCGGGTTAAACTTAATTTTGTTCAAGAAAGAATTTTTTGAAAGGAGTGTTTTTTCCTCGTATAATTCACACCCAGAATTTATTCTGAGTTTATATGAGAAGAGATCAGTTTGATCTATTTTCAAGCGTCTGCAGCAGGCAGAAAACCAAGCTGCACCGATGAGTGGAAGGTTTTCTGCTCACACGAAACGCTTCTTCTTCCTTTTTCTTCTTTATTTTTCAGCCCACTGCGTGGCGTATACAGGTTCGATTCGCTTCGAATGAATCTGCTTCCTTAAAATTTTTTTTACATTTTTTAATAAATAAAAAAATTGTTTTTTCTATTTTTCTCAAACTTTTCATTTTTTCTTCTTTTTTTTCATTTTTCCATTTGTTTTTCAAATCACCCAATTTCGCTATTTGGGACCTGTTGATGAGTCAAACCAAGACTTGAAACTTGTCACCAAAAATTAATGAGTTGTGTGATGAAATAACAAATTAGAACATTTTTTAGCTTTTGCTATATACCGGAGAATCCCAAAAAATTCTTTCTTGAACAAAGTTAAGTTTAAAGGATTCTAATATTTTTACATATAATCAGACCCCTACGAGTTTCGATCCGCTATGGAGCGAACTGACTCAGCTTATGTATATTCGAAGTTATGTTTAGGGGGTGGGCACTATAGAGTAACATGAAAAGAGAGACATCCTATTTTAAACGTAGTAATATTGCTCTTAGTCAACATTTCTACTACCAATCTGGAGTTTAATGCAAAAAAATCATGGTATAATAATAAGTATAAGCAAGCCATATAAACTTTAAAACATTCAGCAATTGCATTCTAATACTGAATTGAAATAAATATAAAAGTCCTTTTTGAGGCCATTCCCTTTAACTCGTACATGAATTTGTCTGTCGGTATATTTCTTTTTTAATATTTTTGACACTCTCGTAGACCCACTTTTCGTCATCACAGTGAGCTGAAATTTGGCACACAGGTTCATGTCGCGTGACAATTGAATATATCAAAATTTGAACAGGACATTTCCATGGAAAACCCGGAAAATCGGGAAATCGGAATCGGGATCAAGTTCCCTATCAACTGGCATCATTACTTTCTCTCCGACAATGGTGAAAACTTGCAGAAAAAATCGAGGAAAATTCATGTAAAACGCTTTTCCGGAGTTTTTCAGACCAAGGAAGCGTTTGAGCGTTTTGCAATCTAAGACAAAGTTGTAGAGCGAAATGAGTCGCATAAAGTTGCTTTTGTGGAAAACTTCGTGGAAACCCCATATGATTAGTGATTAGTGATTAGTGATAAATCTGTTTCCGGAAAAATGCAGAAATTTTCCAATTTTTCTGGAAAATTTTCCGAAAATTTCCGGAATTTTCCGACTTTTCCGTAAAATTTTCCGACAAAAAAGTTTTATTAGCTATGCGGAATCATTTTTCTTTCCGTCCTACTGGCATCAATACTTTCTCTTCAACAATCATGAAAACTTGCATGAAAAATCGAGGAAAATTCATGTAAACTTTTAAAAAAAATTCATAGTAATAGGAAAAGTCTGTGGAAAAGATGGAAAGCAGCACGTAATAACAATTTAGTTAACGTGAAAAAGGCAGAAAATAAAATAAGTAAAAAATGAGTTATCAAACAAAACTGAGGCCAAGCCGCATGAAAAAGTAGAAAATAAACTTTTCTTCACACACAGAGGTGGACTCATATTTTATTCGCTGACAATCACCGATATATTTCAGTATGATCAATCAGAGGTAATAAGTGATTTGCATTTGATTCATGAAGAGAAAAAATATTCAAAAGAAATGTCCCAATCAAAAAATCTAAGTCCTGCTCTGTGTGTGAAGAAAAGTTTATTTTCTACTTTTTCATGCGGCTTGGCCTCAGTTTTGTTTGAAAACTCGTTTTATACTTATTTTTTCTTACGAATTTTCTCGAGAAATTTTCCTCAGAATCTTTGAACTATATTTAGCGAATAACCAGAAAAGGAGAGAATAACGAACAATTACTGTATATTCTTTGGAAGAATTAAAAAATAATAATAATAAAAGGGCTAATACTACTCACCAATATGGATCTGACGCTCATGCGAAGAATTTTCGTATGGCATAACGTTGAAACCATAACTACCAAAATTATAGTGAACCTAAAATCATTACGTTAGAATCTTGATATTTCTAAATCCTTCAATTGAGTATAGATTAGGTTAGGTTAGATTAGGTTAGAGTAGCGGCTATCGTGATAGAAGATAAGCCAAAGTTAGACCATCTATGGTTCGTTGTGATGCCACCTTGACCTCATTGGAGACCTACCTGGAAAAGATTCTTTAGATTGCCTCTTTGGAAACATGTGGAGCACATGTAAGCTCCATACAACGACTTGTCCAGAAACTCTATGGACGCGGAGGAGGTTGACAGCTTTCAGCGCCTGCTGTGTGAATGCCTTATATCCTTAATAAGCGTAGGAGGAATACGTATGGTAGCTACTTTCTCTGTGAATTGGTGGAATTAACAGACAAGCAGTTGAGAGACCTCGTAAGGATTATTAACTCTTGTCGCCGATTTCAACGCGCCCTCAAAAACGAAGGAATCGATAAAGTATAACTTGCTAGTTTGTTAGTCAAAATTAAACCACTATTATTCTTATGAAAGTTATATTATAGATGGCGTTATTTCCAAACGACTTCCTATAAATGGCTGCGCGCGCAACATTCTGGTCATTAAATCTGGGATAAATCATAAATATTCTCTTTTGGCAAGTAAGCTTCGAAATGTTTAAAATCGCTCAAAAGATTTAATAAATATTTGAGCCTATCGATATTAGAGCTTCAATCAGCGCTACATGAAATCTAGAAACTCTCACATTATAACGTTAGCGAAATTCAAATGAGATCTCTCACTTTTATTGGTAACATGATGATAATACGTCTCATATAAAATCTCTAGTATCAGGTCATAAGCTCATCTCTTTACATATACTTTTCCCGGACTCACGTTCAGTGAAGAAAACAAAAAATGAGAACAAGTGTCATATAAGTTTATCCCTGTAAATGGCTATGTTTAATGGTAGTGTAAAACCCTTGAATAAACTCGAAATCATAGAGGAGGAACTCTACAAGAAGTTATTTGGATTAACCTCTGTGTATACAACATAATGTTCATATAATGAGTTTTTGGATATAAAACAATTATGGAAAATTGAAGTACCGACCTTCATAATAGGGTTGGCTCTCAATCTTTCTCTTCCTGTTGGATTTTGGCACTTTAAATTGGATTAGCTATATGCATAAAAGATATGAGTTCTCTCATTCAAAATTATGTTCATGATAAGTGTCAGCAACAATAGGCGGACCAAAAGTGCTTAATAGGTGCAATAAATACACCTCTCTTATGGGCCAGATAAAAGACCAATATAAACACATCTACTCTGAAGGAATCAAACAAATGGTATGACAGAACTATAACCGAAATAATTACTGTCCATAATGAACTTTTTGCCAATACATCAGATTTAAGTTGACTACACATACAAAGAGGGACATTAAATTTTAAATTCTTCTACGATAATTTTTCTATAAGTAAAAAACAAACAAACAAAAACAAACAAATCTATATTCTTATTCACTCACCTTGGAGATTTAGGATTTTTTGATGGAGCTTGATTTCTTATTGATGGTGATCTTGGTGAATTAAGTTGACTTGGATCAAATAAATCAATCGGAGGAGATCCACAATCATCCCAGGATTCTTGTTGAATTTTCGGTGCTCTTGGACTAGCCGGTGGACTTCTTTGACAGGACATTTGCAAATTTTACGATTAATTGTAATTTTGTATTTTATCAGTATTCTCTCGAAGCACTTTACACACACATTATCATCCACTGTGTCTCATCACAATATTTCAATCCAATCAAATTCATATGCGACTCTATCGCCTCGTAATAATGTTTTTTGATAATAATCGATCATGATTGCCTCCTGAACCTATTACAATAATCTTGTTAGTACCTACTCCCCTTCTCTAGTCCCCCCCCCTCCTCCACGCGCACCGTCTAGTTAAAACAAAAATTTTCAATTATATTCAGAAATTAATGGAAAGTAGATTACAGCTCAATGCCTAAAGTGATAAGATATGTACATACATATAAACAACCAGACAGACAGCCAGTCAGAGACTATATTGATTTGTGCTGTGCTAAGGGTAAGTAAGTAGGGAATTTTAATAGATAGAAAGTATGCATGTTTAGGGGGGGATGTCCATTAACCTTTTATAAACATCTGGAAAATTTTATTTGGAAAAAAAGAAATTGTTTTAAAATTTTTCATACTTTTTTGGAATCTCACGAAGAAATTTGTTTATTTTTAAATTATATAAAGCAGTCAAAGGAAACTTTTTCGCAGAATTATTCAAAGGATTCGAAAAGCATCTCATCCTTAAATTGTTTTTTAGGAATTTTATTTTTATGCTTTTTCCAACTTTTTTCGTATGCCTCTACTATATATACATATATACAGGCTTTCAAAATTAAATTCTTTTTTGTATGTAGGAAACCGTTATATTTATGTGCATATGCATAAATTATTATACAAGACATTTTGTATAAGATATTCGAACGGGTAATAATTATACAAGTAATGAAGTTTAATAAAGTTAAAGAAATTATATGGCAACAAAAATAATATTCTAATTCTCTAAGAAATAGAGAGTATGTGTGTGTGAGGTCATTTTCATCCCACCGCTGCCACATGTTTTTTTTGCGTGAACAGTGGGTTTACCATCGAAGCTTCAAACTTGGAACCTCGATAATATACGTTGCATTTGGGCAGAAGCTTATAAGCTTCTACCAACCTAGCCACCACGACTATGTTCGTACTACGAAAAACTAACTTTATGGACAACTTGGGCATTAATTTGGCTGACTTGAGCTTTACTCGCTGTTCTTGAATTACATTTATTTAAGTACCTTCTCAATTATCTATATATTCTCCTCATTCTTTTAGTTCTTCACAACTTCAAAACTTAGACCTCATCTTCATCCTTTTGTACCGTTTTTCACCTGAACCATCTCTTCCCCCCCCCTCATGATCACTATATTTTTTTGTAAAATTATAATTCAATTACTTTGATAGAGATTTGTTATTTCAAGAAATTAATTTTAATCAAAAAGAAAAAGTTATCAAACATTCTGCATATACACAAATGGTACCTACTACGTAAGTATACCTATCTATCTTCTGAAATCTAATATATACATACAATGGGGTCGACATAAATCAAAGGCAAATAAAGGTATTTTCTAAAGGAAGGCAAATTATGGGAGATCTTTAGGGCATCCTGAAAACTTTTCCATATTTAATTAGGGAAGTTTTCTCTGATGTCAATGTGCTTGAGAAAATCCCCTCATTAAAGAATAATACTTCAGAAATATTTTTACGCATGCCATTCAAAATATTTCGCATTACTTGATGACAAAATACTGTCAGCCTTTGATATAAAGTTGATATTTATTTACATATATAAAATGTAGTATATGTATATGTACGAATCCATATATACACGAATTTAAAATATTTCTAGAGTAGGCGGAAGAAATTGTTGAAATTGTCATAAAATATTTTTACATTATTCAGTTTTTTTTTTTTTTTAATTAACTCATAAAGAGATTGTAACAAGTATGAAACCCACACAAAACTGAACACCTTTGAAACATTTTCGATTATGAAATTACGATTCGATATAATTTCAAAAAATGTATATGTGGGGAACGTGAAACTCTTCATCGTATACATATACAACTTAGGTGATTAAAAATTTCTAATTTACTTAACGGTTGGCTGCCAATTTAATTTACAGGCAGATTTTAATTTTTCGGCCAGTTTACACATGGATTAGGAGAGTATAGAGTATAGAAAGCTGAACCGAGCATGGAATGAGTTGAAGATCATTACCGAAACTTCACCCCTATGACTCCATCCATTTGGAATAAAAAATAAAATAAAGTTTATGTCCTGTGATCACCTGATTTACTATCGACTGATTGATTGAAAATTGAGGTGGAGGTCCTGGCGGAGTCTTTGAAACGTAGACCATAACAGGGTGCATTGTTCACCCTCAAGACTTATGAGTAGTAGGTGCCAACCGGACGCTTTTACGATTTTAAGTATTGGCTCCCAGTCCGGCTTCATGTAGTTCGTCCACGAGGTGTGAGCCAAGGAATCTGTAACACTTTCCTAAAAGAGCCGAATAGTGACAAAAAAAGTGAGTCACAGTCTCTTGTATATATGATGGGGTTTGTCAATGGTTGGAGCACGGAATGTGATTACCATTCTTCCCTATCTGGAATTTTCGATTTAAAATTGCTTTTGAGCATGGTCTCAAAGAGGTGGTCGCTGTCCCTATGGATGTCAGATGCTATAGACTGCACGACATCAAAAACGGATTCCTGTGAAACTCTTGTTCCAGTCTGAACTCAGCTCTGACTGAGATGCAGCCTCAGCATTACAATTGACGTTCCATTCTTGATGTGTACTTGCACGGGTGTATTTTGCTGGATGACCTCAACAGCCCCAGAGCTGATTACCTTGAGACCACCCCTTAAACTAAGGAGGCACAATCTTTGAATCTTTTCCATTGCCTTCCACCACACCACAGAGCCGTAGGTTATCATGAGTCGGATGATGCTAGTGTAGATCCGTGGGATCATCGACGCTTTAAGTCGCCACTTTTGCCCTATGGATCTGCGGCATATCGCGAAGGCTCTAAAAGCTTTATTCACTCTGTCCTCATGGTGTGGTTTCCAGCTTAGTTTTCTATCTAATAAGATACCCAAATATTTTACCCTGTCCTTCAGTTCCAAACGTGTGGGTAGTGGGAATGTTTCTTTTCTTAGTAAAGAGGGATAGATCTGTTTTCAATGGATTGACGAAAAAGTACGAAATCTGTAACCCAGTCTATGACTAGTCGGACTGCGTTCTTCACCAGTTCACAAAGTTCAGACTCATAGCTATCGGTGACCAAGATCATCAGGTCGTCTGCATGAAATATATCCATGACATGTATCCCATCCGGGGGAGTGTTAGCAAGAGGTCATCATCATCAATTTTAACACATTTTTTTTTATGTTTTTCACTTGACGGTAATTTTTTTTTCTCTAAAAAAATTACGTTATCAATTTCAACTTTTCGTACCAAATTTAAGAAAATGATCGAGGACATTCTGGAGTTACACTAAATTTTTCTCTAGCATACCAATCCAATGAAAATTGTTTGAAAATCTCATTCAAATAAGAAATTGCCTACGCTAAGTATTTATAGGATTTTTTTAGTGGATTAAAATGAGGAAAAGGTAAAAAAACCAAAAAATGGTTTCATTTTAGATATATACATTGATTATTTATTTATAGATGTCCCCAGAATCATTGTCGTCATAGAAAGAAGATGTCGCTACTTGCAAAAAATGTGATTCCAACTTTTATTTATCGTACAAATAAAATTTTTCCAGCTTATAAAGTAAAAATGGTTACAAACCAAATAAAATATGTTATCCAGTCAATGCAAAATCTTTTATTAAAAGCTTAAAAGCTGAAAATAACAAGCAAAGACTAGTAACGACATCTCCTTTCTAAGACGTCAATGATTCTGGGCACATATGTAAATATGCTGCGTTCCTTTTCTCATTCAGAATGAGATTTTTCAATCCATGTCGTTCTTTTTCTCGGGACGAACGATTTATGTAGTTTCAATCTGTCATCGCTTTTTTCGGACTCCGAATCATTCTGAATGCACCTGAGTTTTTCCCGGATCCAAGCAGAACGGTTTTAATTTGTATTCGTGAATGTGTTGTTTACAATTTGGACGAGATGGAAATAGTTGAGTTTAAGTTTCCTTTGTTGGAAAATGACTTTATTTTTCAAAACAACAATTTTTATGAATTTTTACTTGCTTTTATCAAATGGAAGAAATGTCAAACATTTGAATTGGTTATGTTTCGTTCATTTTCTATGAGCACAGAATTAAATTATGACATCGTTTTGTCGAGTCATACAGATTCATTTAGAACGAGAAAAGGAACGCAGCAATAATCAATGCGAAGTCATCCCTTCGGGCATTTATTAAAATTCGATATGAAAAACTGGTATTGATGACGTGTTTTTTTTTTGTAACAAATAATAGCAGTTAAATGAAAAAACAAGTTTTGAGATTTTGAGTTTTTTGGAAAACTAACTAACTCGGAAACATGCGAGAAGGGGGGAGGGCAGACTCAGAAGGTTATATGGCGTTGTATAAAATGGACGCTTTTACAACAGTTTTCACGTGAAATGTGACACAAACTTTCATTATTTTCGTTATTAAATCCTGCCAATGTGTAAAAAGATGAACTATAAGCAACGAACACACACACCCACACACACGCACAATGTATATCTTTCTTTCATGTGAGAACGGTTTTTTTGAAATCAGGATCAAAATATCACAAAGTTAGTATTTCTGATTCTGCCCGTTAATATTGAAGGAAAATGACGACGGCGGCTCTAGAGCTTAAGTATGTATATGTGCTATTATTTGCTTTGCCTTAGAAAAATGATTGAACACACACAGTCCATAATTGCTTGGCTGCCATACCAATGTAGCCCCCTCCCCTTTCCCCTCCTCAACTAACAAAAAGATATAATTTCTTTTTATACTTGTTTAAAATGGCAAAGAAAATTTTCCGTTGTAAATGATTTCACCCATTAATTTTAATTGATTGCAAAAAAAAATACACAAAAGACAACCAATGCCATTGCGGCCTTTCTTTTCCTTACTCGTTGTTCATTTTAAACCGGAAACCCCGAGTTGAGTATTTTCAATTACCGGAGAAAATCTTTTCATATTAATTTTGCTTAGGAGGAAGAGCAAGTAGGACATTTCCCGGAAAAATTTCGCTTTGCTCAGGTGGTTGATATTACACGTGCTGCAGCAGTAATGTCTAGGCGGAAATAGGTACAATTCGCTTATTAGTCGCGTTTTTCCCCTGTCCTCCTTCCACCTCTTCCCATATTGCTTTTCACTATAAATGGATTTCCATCCATGGTCTAATAATATTAAAAACATTATTATGCCAGTACGAACAACACATGTGAAATTTACCTTATTATGTGCAAAACTTAGGGTAATTTTTTTTCCTCCTACTTCCAGTAAAATTAATGAAATTGAGGCAGCTTATGGAGTCATATCAAATGGTTTCACTTGATTTCATTTGCATTAGTAACAAAAAGCTGCAACTGATAAGAGAAGAAAGAAAAAAGGGATTTATTGCTGTCCTATTGTTTCATGCCTTTATACTTTTACGTTGTTGTTGTTGTTGTACCTACGTTATCGCATTAATCGACGATAAAACTAATCAATTTATTCCACCATGCTTTGTATCCTCCTAACCTAAAGTCTATCACATTTCAGGAGAAATATTTTCTCTGTCTTTTGTTATATTTATGGTCTCCTTTCGAATAAGCATTCCCTTCAAAACCGCATATATTCCTTGTTAAACGAACCAACAAAACACCAAAGTCAAGTCCTGATAACGTCGTTCTGTTCTTCTTAATTGCATCAAACTTAATGTGACTTTCATTATGTGGGACTTGTGGGGGAGGATGGTGGAGGAGTGTTGTAAAATATTCCAAACTTAAACAAACTGGGACACGAGGGAGTATGGGTGTGTGTGTGTGTGTCTTTTGTGAAATATTTTCTTGCAAGGTCAGCTAAAACTTTGACCTAAGAAATAATAATAAACTTTTCGTGTTATCCTTAGTTTGATTTTCATGGGAGGGGGGATTATCTACCAGTCGTCTGTCGTCAATAGTCGTTTTGCCATGGATTAAGTAGTTTTTAAGTCCTTCAGCTTTAATTGATACCAACTGAAATGAAGGGAAAAAGAAAACGTAACAAGATTTTTACCGAAAGTTTTATTGTGGGAGTGAAATCGATTACGTATTAACTTTGTTACAAAATATAAAGGTGCGCGTAGTAAGTAGGTATATCTGTCCAATCCAGACGAGACCTTCAAGGAAATTGCTTGCATGACAAGAGAGAAATTTTAGGTTGGCTCCCTCCTCCCGACTATAAGACCAACCAAATTGCCGAAGAAATTTTTGTTGAAATGTAGCAGTAGCAGTAGTCGTAGTAGTGTGCATATTAGTTAGTATTGGAAATGTGTTCTCTAATTATATTTTTCGCTTTCCTATCATAAAAAGAAAATAAAAACTACTTTTGCCAAGAACTAGGGGAGCTATGTGGGAGTGAGTATTCAGGGAGGCCTCTTATGATTTTAAATTTTTGTCATGAGCCATTTCGGATTAATTGAAATTTTTTCAGATATTTGAGTTTTTCTGTCATGGCAACACTCTAAAAAGGGACCGCTCAGTGTGGGGTGGTGCTATACGTTACTAGAGGTTATATCTCATACTCTATTATACAGGGTGATTAAAAACTGTACCTATATACCGTTTAAATAAAGGAAATTGTGTAAAAAGCAGTCCAAATCTCTCAACCGTCTTAAAATTATAAGTTGGCCAAATGGACACTTCAAAGAGTAGGTACGCAATTCTCATTACAGCGTCGCCATCTACAAATTTGTATTGAAATACAAATTTATATTGAAAAAGGATGCAGTAATTTGTATTGTATTGTATTGTAAAATTACACCCGATTGTGTAAAATTGATTTATTTAATAAATATTAAAAATAATAAAGACCGTAAATCAGAATTTTTTTTATGATATCTTGTAGAAGAAAAATATAAATTACATTTCAGGCAAACTATTGGGAAAGGAAAGGAGGCTTACCGGTAGTGTGGCTTGTAAATTTTATTAGGACAATAAGATGTCTCTTCAGATAGCCAATAAAAAATTCCTGTTAATGACGGACAGTTTCAGCCAAATGCGTTAATATGCGAAATAAGTATTTGGTGAAAAAATATCAAAATAAATTAATTCGAAAAATTTGAGATTAGATGAAACCGTTCGAAGGGGTAATAATAATACATTTGAAAGAAAATTTTGCTAACAATGTATGCATAATGATATGATATGATTGGCTATTATATGAGTCAAAACTTTGTTGAAACCGAACATTGTTGGTCACCCTATAATTCTAATATGGTTGAAGAATTTCAATTATTTATTACAATTTTCCTTCAAACCATCGCTTTTAACAATTTTTCTTCTTTAAACCACCTGCGCTATCGCGTCATATGATTTGTGAATAAATTTTTGTATCGCCCTGTATATTATCAATGTAAAATAATAGACCGGAAGATGATGACAGAAAAGTAATTTGTAACAAACAGGTATGGCGACCCTTAGAGGGTCGAATTAGGTGATTTAAGAAACGAAAATCAATACTTGTACAAATCGTTTTGCATAATTAAAAAATCTACGTCTTTGGAGCTGTATTGGGGCTATTTGGAACCGTCGTAATCGTATGGCATTGTGATTCTCATGAATGAAATTGCGCTACCGCCATGTTTATTTTCATGGACTACAAAAAAATTTAAGAGTTTTTGTGTAACAAATCGTTTTTGAATATCGTAATTTTTCCGACAAGTTTAATTAATTTGCCTGTAATTACGCCACGCCGCCCGGCCAGCCCTAAAATTATGATTTTCATTTCTTCAATCAAGGGTCGCCATACTTGTAACAAATGGTTTGGATTTTTCTGTCATTATCTCTCGGTCTATAATGGAGTCATAATTGGACAATCTATGTACTTTCTGGCCGTTGTATATCATGAAGCCAAGACGAGGGAATCCGCTGCTCGAGAGTCTTATTGTGGGACCCAAAAGCTTTTGGATCCTAACAATAGCGGAAGAGGAAGAAGAAGAAAAGGAAGAAGAAGATAATGCAGAAGAAGAAGATGGCGAGAAGAAGAAGAAGTCGAAGAAAAAGAAGAAGCCGAACCCGAAGCCGAAGGAGAAGAAAGATTTGATAATGGAAAGGGTGACAAAGAAAATAGTATTATTGTGGTTGAACTTCACAGGTATGGTACGAAAAATAGTAACATTTTTAAGAGTTTGCAGACACTTAGTATTAGCCGAATGCTTGTTTATCAAATCTCTAAATTGTTCTAAGAAACTGGTGAAATAAGAGACCATTCGACAGACACAAGCACTTAAAGACATCAATACTGGAATCTCTTGGAATCCGCTCGAGGTTCTATACATCCTATCCTGGAAGAGATATGAAAAAACAAAAGGATAGTATCTTTTTGCAAGAAAGAAGTCATTCATATAAAGCTACCAAAAAAAGAAAAATCTTAGAGAATGTTGTAACTAACTTAGGCCCAAAATACATTGACGGCCACAAGCCACAGGCCGCTGGATGCAAGCCTCTGAACCAATGTAAATGATTTATTTTTCCCGCGGACGGGAATCGAACCTACACTTGTTAGAATCGGTCAATGATGGAGAAATAAGAATTTTAAGAACTTTTATTTTTTTAATGATTCTAAATGAAATTTATAAATACAAGAAGAAAAAACAACCGCCTCGTCTGGGATTTGAAACCGGGACCTTCCGCTTGCCGGGCGACTGCTCTTACCACTGAGCTAACGAGAATTTACAATTTATTTGTGCGCTTTCATCGTTACTGGTTAATGCCAGCTGAAAGCAAAAACGTGGCTTAGTAGGCTAGTTACAAATTTGATAAATGCAAGAAGGAAAATCATATGTCTCGTTAGCTCAGTGGTAAGAGCAGTCGCCCGGCAAGCGGAAGGTCCCGGTTTCAAATCCCGGACGAGGCAGTTGTTTTTTCTTCTTGTATTTATAAATTTGATTTAGAATCATTAAAAAAAAAAAAAGTTCTTAAAATTCTTATTTCTCCATCAATGTAAATGAATTGTCAAAGTTCCATTCGCGGCCACAGTCCACAAGCCACGCTGTGGACGTGTTCAAGTTTGAGCAAATCTCAAATTTTGTGGCTTTGGGGCCCCGGTACTACCAACATTAAAGTATAAAAATGGTAGGTTATTCAATATGGCGGGGGATTTTTATTTAATCGGAATTTTATTTATCAGTTAGGAAAGTTGTTTACCTGTGTGAATTAATTCATATTGTTTTGTAATAATTCTGCAAAAATATAAAATGAAAGAAAAAATTATTAATTACGTGAAAATACATACATTTATGCATAATCAGAAGAATGGCGTCTTGTGGCCAGTGGCCGTGAATATAACTTAGTTGGCTTCAGCAGTGGGCCACAAGCCTCAAGTGGCTTGTGGCCCGTGGCCTGTGGCCGTGAATTTATTTTGGGCCTTTATCTGGTAAATATGGCTCTTAAAATAATTCTCTTCAGAATAGAAGGTAAAATAGAGAAAAATATGTATGCGGGAAGAGCAAGACGGTTTCAAATCAGAATGCAAATAATTTGGTTTTGGAAAATTTCATGAAAAGGATATGGTCCTGTAGGCGTGGTCGTGGTGGTCATTTGTCTGATGTTATTTTCCATTACTAACGGCATACCTTCCTCTTTATAATGAAATAAAGATCCGATCATTTATCTCAAAAAATGGAATTTTTCTTTGAATATCAAAATAACACCTCTTATTGGAAAACCCTGTACATAGATCCATCGAACACAATGCAATTAAATGTGAAATAATTAGCAGAATGGAAATCTCCCCTGTATAAATCGAATTTATAATTCTCCCACAATGGACACCTGGGTGACCCAATAATCTGGAGTAGAAAAACGAGGTCTCTCTTTCCTTAACTAGGTAAGTAATGATAGAAGCTAATTTAACGCCAAAAGGCAGTGGCGTAGACAAGAATTCAGGGCCCACCGGCAAAATTTTTAAGGGCCCCTTTTTAAATATACATTTAGAAATGGAATTCACAATTTAAAACTCCTCAGGTATGGTCGATACTGTACTTTATAGATCGCAAAAAAATCATAATTGAAAGCAAAAAGTTATAGAATATATAGATATTTCTAAGTATGGACATATGCATGTATTAATACATATCAAGGGCGGATACAGCGGATAGAGCTCTAATAAATCATAATTTATTCTCTAATAAAATGAAATAGAAAATACAAAACAAAATCTTTTTAAATATTCTAAATGCTAATTAAAAAAATAGAAAATAATTTCTCTCTTCACTTAATGAATACATCACAAAAGTTCTCTAGAGTTTCCCTTCATTTTGCATTTAATTAAATATTAAAATTATATTACATTTCTATATAAATTTTAAAATTTTCATGGTACACAAAGAAATTTTAATATTTAATTAAATGAAAAGCTCTAGATAATTTTTTAAAAAGTATTTTGTTATATTTATTATTTTTTTCTTTTTTAGTCATAAATTATTCTCAAAAAAATTAAAATTATACCACTAAGGAATTTTCAGTAGAAGCAACATTTTTGCACTTTTTTTGTGATCGAAAACTCACAATAGCCAGGTATTTTGATGAAAAATAGTATGTTGGGAAAATTATGATAGCCGGGGTAATTAATCTCAGATTCAGTTTTCCTGCAAATATTTCATTTAATTTTATACATTTATTAACCCTAGCTAATTAGCATTCCCCGAAAATTTCTTTAACCATTTAATTTGCAAGAAATTGTAGTCCAGCCGCAGGAAATTATGGTGTTTGAACGAAGCGACCTTAATATGAAAAACACCAGCAGTAAGACAAGGATACAGTATACTTCATATTTTAGGTCTGTTTAATGAGCTGCTCTAGGTTACTCTAGAGCAGAAACGAGTAGAAAAGATGCAGAAAATCGTGTTTAATGAACTTAGAGCACTGCTCTAAAGTGAACTGAACTGTACTTAATGAGTCTGCTCTAAAGTGAACTGGAGTAACCTAGAGCAAGATTTTCTGCTCTACCTTTATCGACTTAGAGCAGGCATTTGACAACTGTAAATTGTGTTAACAGTTCTGGTAAAAGATCAAATAAATTGCGTTTTTTGTGGAAAAAAAAATTTCTGGACAATTCTAGTGTAATAATTTAAATAATAATTAAGTTTTAGTGTGTTAAAAAAAAGGTTTCTTTACATTAATCATGCATTAATTTAAACTAGGTATTGTAATTTTTGATGACAGATCTCAGAAAATTTGTGTTTTATGAGCTGCCTACTCATTTCTGGTCTACTTTTAATTTTACAGTTAACCTAAGTTGAGCTGCTCTGCTCTGCTCTGATCTGAGCTGGTTTGAAGTTCATTAAACAGACCTTTTATGTGAGACCAAATTCTATTATGCTTACGGGCTTACAGAGCGGTCCACAGCTGAAGGCAAGTGCGGTTATAGGTGGCGATGGGGGCGATCACCCCCCCCCCCCCCCCCTAGAGCAAATGTTTGGATCCGCCCTTGATACATATATAAATTCTCTCTGGTGAAAAAATAAGTAAGGTGTAAAATTTGGTATTTATTATAATAAGAATATGTGGATTGAATTTTATCAAAATCGGTTGAACAGAGATATTTTGTACACCACTTTGAAAAACGAAGTATCGAGAAAAACCGCAAAATAAAAACAACAATTCCTTGCCGTGCGTGCTCACTTCTGATTCCTATAATTTCGAAGATAATTTAAATGTTGAAATGGTTAAACTCTTAAAATATTTCTTAAAGTATAAACAATTTATACAAAAAAAAAAGAAAAAAATTAGATTTTTTGGAAATCTCAATATAGTGCGGCTCCTGAAGTCAACAGAAATAGTTACGGAGATGTAACAAAATCTATAACTTCGTAAATAGCGTAAATTTTAAAACGATTAAACGCTAAGCATATTCCTAAAAGTATGAACAATTTTATCTAGCAAAAAAAATTGTTTTAATTTTTTGAAAATCTTAAGGTGGCGTAAGTGATAAGCATTCATTTTTTAAAAATTTACAGAAAATGTTTCGGCAGAGTTTTAATTCACTCTTGATGACAGGAATTATTTTCTGATTCTGTGTCGGTCTCCAATAATATGCATAAATATTCTAAAGAAAAAATTTCCAGTAAATTTCTAAGAAAATATTGAGGGCTTCTCCACATCAGGTTAAGGCATTGTTAATTTTATATTAAAATAGGAGCATACATTCATGTATATAATACTACTATATACCTACTTCATTAACCTATAGCACATACACCCACGAAAAGCATTCAGAGATGTGTGCAGTGGCGTTGATAATGCCTGAAAAGGGATCGTACGGGTTCTGCTAACAAATCCTAGGAAATAATTTTCTGGTACAACCCAAGCATGGTCCGGCGATATCCTTATATGTTATATTATTTTTGGTAAGATGCTGGAATTCTTTGAAAATTTTAATTACTAGTTTGAAGCGCCTAAATTTCAAAACCCCTCGCCTGGCGGGGTCTGTGGGTGCTTTTCCTACGCCACTGTCAAAAGGAATAAGACGATTAGAGACCTGCAGATATCGCACTATTAGTCAAATTTTTTCAACGACATCCAAAACAAATTTAACATTCTCGAAGCGCCTAACAATAAAAATACACGGAAAATAAAATACCTTAAAATTAACACGACAAATAGTAACCAGTCAGATAACAATCAACAAGACTGTAATAGAGGAAGTGTCCGGAATTTAACTTTCTCGATTGTATCATTACTATAAGTTGAGTAACAAATGAAGGATAAATTAAAGGTTGTGAAAAGTAAGAATAACTTTTGGAATACTCTGGAGGCAGTTTGGAAATGCTCCCCCTCCTTATGTAGAATACCAAACTCAGAATATTCAATTTCTACATAAAGTCAGTCCTATTTTATAAGAAATAGAAACTTAGCTTGTCAAGAAAGGAAGCTCCAAACGAATCCAACTAATTTTGAATAAGTCCTTGAGTATTATACGCAAGATATTCTGGCCAATTTGGGACTCTGGTAAAATCCTCGATAAATACTTCCCAAGCCTTGAAACAAAAATCTATATGTGTGCATGCTAGTCCAATTTTCTAAAATGTTTACTATTGATTCTTGTGGAAAAGTGACTAGACATTGATTTTATATATGCCATAAGGCCCAAACTACTGTCCACATAGGAAAATAGTCTGTCAGTAACTTTAAGCTTGGCTCCTTACCTTCCGAAAGGCTACACTTACTATATACCTTACTTAACAAAATAATAAAATAGTTTGGATTACAAAATACCCTTATCATTTTACGCTCAATAACTCTTAGCTGACTAATAAATGCAATAGTGTATGTGCGGCCGTAGTCCGAATCTGTAGGCAGATTGATTCGAATTCTGCACATTCACATATGCAATAATTACTCAGTTGAGAGTTTTTGTTTGGGGAATCATACTCATTTGGTTAAGATAGGTGTTTTTAAATAATTTTGTTGGGAAAGGTATAAAAATTTTATTTCGGTTCGAAAGATAAGAAAGCAAGCTTAAGATTATCAGACAACCATTTTTCTGTATGAATTGTAGTTTACGGCGGAGGAGCTATTCAAATGAAACTTTTGTCAGTTTTACATAAGAACACTGCAAATATTCTAGAATGTTAAGACTATGATAGCGCTCCCATGTAGTAGCAAACCATTCTGTTTCATGGCTTGGAAAGTACTTCTCGAGAGTTTTGATTTTGGTCAATCACACACCAAGAATTAATAGCGGTCCAGATAAAATATATTCTTTATGGAATCAACGCAGGAAAAGAAATGTAGGAAAGCTAAAATCCACATTACTGGAAAAGGATAGTTAATTAAGAAATAAATAATAGTGGAAAAATCTCAGTAAAAGTGACAAGGTTGAATCAGAACAGAATCAAGTGAATAGGCCAGTGTCTCTCAACCTGTGCGGCGTGGCCAGTGTTTCTCAACCTGTGTGCCGTGCTAGATTTTACGATAAATAATAAAAAATTGCATGGATTTTAGTAACTTTGAAATAATATTTATAGTTTCCCCAACGGTTTCTAAAAAAATAATCTTCAACTCAATTTTCGATATCACGTAGAATCGAAGAGTTGTCTACAGACTTGAAAATTTTCGCGCATTTCGAATCGCAGGACATAAACTGTGGTCACTTCAGATTGATGAATCAACAGATATATCAGTGGAGAATCACAGCTTTTTGGTTTCATTAGATTTTTTAAAGACGAAAAATTCTTGAATGAGTATCTTTTCTGAAAAAATTTGAAATGCACAATGACAGGAAAAGGCATATTTGAGCTTGTTAGGGATAATATTTAGTTTGCTATGGAAAAACTATGTTTGTGTCTGCACAGAAGGATGCCCATCAATGTTGGGAAACAAATAAGGATTTATCACATTTGTGCGCTAAGAAAATTCGAAAATTATAAGCATCCACTGCATAATTCATAGAGAATGTCTTATATCAAAATCGTTAACTCCAAATATGTCGACCGTTATAAACCAAATCATTCAAGTGGTCAATTTCATCAAAAGTCGACCTCTTAAATCCCGAATTTTCTCTCAGCTATGCAACGTAATGGACTCCGACTAGAAAGCCCTTTTATATCACACCGAAGTACGTTGGCTTTCAAACGGAAAGGTTTTGAAATAGCTCATACAGGTGAAATGGAGTGACTTTGTTCTTAAGGGTAAAAAAAAAAACAAATTTTGCATTTTGTCTTCATGATGAAATTTAGTGGTTTAAAGTTCAATTCTTCTCGGATATGCTTGAAAAGCTGAACTCTCTGGACTTAAGTCTTCGAGGACCATCTGAGAATATCATCAAAACAACATCAAAATTGATGTCATTTGAAGTAAAAATAGCACTGTAGAAATCTGAAGTATTAAAAGGAAATTTGTATTGTTTCCAGATGTCAATGAATCTCAATCAAAAAAGAAAATTGTAGACGAAATTATAAGTATACCCTTAAAGAAGTTCAAAGCACATTTAAACGCTACTTTCCTTCTCTTTCAGTTGCAGAATATTAATGGTTAATCAACCCATTTGTAATTTACAAGACACCAAATTTGACAATAACAGAAAAAAAAATGGCTCATTGATTTGAGAAACGATAAGTTTTACCGTTCAATGTGCTACGAGAAATATTTGAATGAGTTTTAGCTTTCAGTTAAAAATTTGTACCCTCAAATCAGCTTGAAATTCTTCATAGCTTTGCGTCTTTATGGTTTTGTGAATTTGAATTTTCAGAATTGAAAAAAATCAAGCCGAAAAAAACGGGAAACACTTTTAAAACTTGAATATGAGATGCAAACTTATCTGGCGGGTTTTGAAACTCGTTTTGATTTAATTCGTTAAAAATAAAAACGGGCTCAGCTCATTCATTGAATAAATTTCGTAAAAAATAATATGTTTGGTTTTTCATATTTTTTATTTTCAGGTGTGCCGCAAAGAATTCCAGAAATTTTAGGGTGCCATCAATAAAAAAAAACGTTGAGAAACACTGGAATAGGCAATATTGGGGCAATATATTTCCAAGGGGTGTGAAGAAGGAAAACAACAAAAAAGGGCTTATAATTAGGATTTCTGCGCTTTTAAATTAAATTTCTCTTCTTAATATCTGATAGAAAATTGTGTTATTTTACCATTCAAAATTCATTCAAAAGAATATAAGAACAGCGACATCTATATGTGAAACATAAAATTAAAATCCGATTCAATTTAGAGCCATATGAGAACCAGGATCATGCTTTTTTGTTATTGTTTTGGATGTATATATAGAACTGAATCAGATCAGTCAATTAAAAAAAAATTTATTACAAAATTATTCTTAATAAAACAAATTTTCTTTTCTATCTTCATATATTAGATCCGCCTCCCCCCAAAGAAAATTTCTGATATTACATAAATTACTTTGCTGAAATATTTCTGACCTTTTTAGTCTTCATATTTTTTTTTCCTTTTTGTAAAGAAGACACATGTCATATTATACCTAAATTAGAATAAATTACGAAACGAAATGATCCCATCAGACAATTGCTATCCAAGAATATTCCTACAAAAAAAAGAAAAAAGGAAGAAAAAAAAAAGGAAAAATTGATTCTAATAAAACTCAAATACAAAATCCTTTTATAGAGAGATAGAGAGAGAGAGAGAGAGAGTATTGCTATCTTACATTGAAACTGTTGCTCATGTACCTTTTTTTTATCATGATCTTCCCAACAAATTCCTTGTGCTGTACATTCTACAAGCATACATACAGCAGTACCTACCAGCAGAATTTGTGGCTTTTGTTGTATACGACTACAAGTCTACACTGTCCCAAATGTCCTTTTGAGAAGAACAAAATTGCCCGCTTGATTCCGATAAATTGTGCCCACTTATTATAAGCGGGTCAATTCCAAACATAAGCAGATTTTCGTTGTCCATTGAGACCCGTTTCCATGTAGGAACATAGTATAGGAAAACGCCATAACATTCGAAGCCCATAATGAAATTAAAGAAAGTTTTTTATTAGATTTCGTATGAGGTTGTCCAGGGCATAAGCTGTCCCAGTGCGATTATATTCGTAATAAGATAAAAGCTATTCAGAAAATTTGTTGTTTTCTGTACAAGGGAGCTACTATCGCATAGATAAAAGAATAAACAAAAAGAATCGATTAGAGTTGGTCAGTTGTATCGCAATTCATTGTAATATAAAAGACAAAAATTGGAGTAGGTTTACCAGACGTAGAGTTTTAGATTAAAAAAAAATGTTTTTTCTTTAAAGGATTAAACACATTCATTTCGAGCTAATTTAAATTAAAGCTAAATTCTATTGTCTACTTCTTATTCAAAATTCGTAAAGGAATAAGATCAGAGAGATTCAGAAAATTAAAAGATTACCACCCCCTCTATATTTCCATACATGTACTAGTACCTAAATAGATCGAACCATTTTTAGTTATTAAATATTCCTCCCCACAATAATTTAAGATGACTATCTTAAAAAAAAGTTCTTGAACCTGATTGGGACAAATAAGACGTGCAGTGGTTGGAGGGGGGGGGGGTGGAGAAAAATCCATGAACGTTCTGAGATTACTTAGCCTTTTTCCAGCGGTGAAACCACCAAAAATTTTGTCCTTTTGTATGGTTTTTTTTTCCTCCTAATAAAACTTGGCGTGATTGTCGATAATTAAGAATCCACCAAAAATGTAATTATAACGAGTCTCGAAATACGATTTCATCATTTGAAAACGATACTCATTTCTTACAAATTCTCTCTCCCAGAAATAACTGTAAGTAAGTAATTCTCACTTTGAAAACTGAATTTCACTTTTCTTTGAATATTTTTCATATACAATTTTTTCACTTTTAAACCGAAACGATAGCCAACACGCACACGCACATATAAAATGCAACAGAAATTTTTCTCACGCTACCGTAATCGTACCCGGACCCGCACCCGGATCGTTTTATATAGAACCAAAGCATGCAACAAGTTGTGAAGCCCTAGAGCAATTTAGGATTTCTTGCACTTCATTTCTGTTGTGGGAGGAGATGGAGGGGAGGGAAGATGTTTAATGCTTGGCTTGTTGTAGTTTCTATGGATGGAAACAACTTAAATCTGACAATCTTTCTGTATCTGCAATAACGGTCGAACCGAAGGGCTTCGTAGCGCGTTTAGAACTGAGCTTGTTTAAGCTTTGTGTTCTGTTCTTATTCACTTTGGAGGATTCTAGGGAAAGTTTATGGAAAGCTTGAAGCCCTTCGCATTTTCATTTCCAGTTTCAGTGGAAAATTCGTAAAATTAAAAGGCAATGTAGACAGGTAGGTATATAGGTACTTGCGTATGTATATGTATATGTTAGTGTAGAGTTAGTGGAGAGTTTTGCAAAATAAAAGCTCTACAGGTGATTTTCCAATGGGGTTAATATCTAGACGACACTTTTTTTGTGTGTTTATTTTTTTCTTTTGCATATTGTTCTGCTTAAAAAGTTGTTTTTTTTTTATAAATGGATTATTATTCTATAGCCGAACTTTAAAAAGGAAATGCTAAATTTTTACATTGGTAACGTAAGTTTTTTGTAAAAGGTTGCGTAGTGGTTGGTGGTTTTGTAATTTCATTTAATATCAGAGGAACACCAGATTGTGGTTAAAATTTATTTTTCGGATTTAGTGGGAATAGAGTCGTGAGGAGGGGTGCTATATACTAGGTGGTTTTTTGTACTGTCCTATACTTTGTGAACTCACCTTTTTTGTAATCCTTATTGAAGGCCATAATATGTCCTGGTGGTATAGTGGATGCTCATCTTAAGGTTAGGTTAAGTTTCAGGGGAGCCGTTAAAATGATACCTAGCCTGCTGCAATTAGACTAGACACTGTCAGGTATTGTGTGCCTCATAGATTAATGAGAATCTATCCTTCTAAAATCAACACTAGATCGACCCTGCCGCCCTAAGAAATCTAAGGATGCATCTAAGCTTTATATAGTATATACCTTGAAACTCTCCCAGCTCTGGAAAGAAGTGGCTACAAAGTATCTCTCCTATTTTCCTCCCTTTCGCGGACTACATGTCCACATGTCGAACTGATTTGATTTCTTCAGGAACTTTGCAGCTTCAACAGTAATCCTTAGAATTTAAAGAGAACCAGTTTCTTAGCCTCATTATCTATCTTACTAGTTTCTTGAAGTCCATTCTGTTCTCCCTAAGGAGTTACATTCTATTCCTCCTGTTATACACAGGCAATAATTGTCTCGTAAGACAGCAGGTATCCCGATTGACCCATCGATGATTAGCCTTCTTTGCACCTGTCATTGGTGTTGTCGTCTTTTATAGCTCCAATCGGGGTTCTTAAATACGTCATTGCATCGGACCTATCTATTTCAACGTTTTATAAAACCCACCATAGAACTACGCTTTGATACCATGTAGTTTATATGGGAGACAAAATTCAATCTGTGGTCACATTTGACCCCCAAGTCATAGACAGAGTCCACACGGTGAATGGACGAATCGGAGAACTCATAATCATAAGTGATTGGTGTCTGATTCCTATGGAAAGTGATAACCTCACATTCGTCGATATGGAGTACCAAATTATTGCTCTTCCACCAATTGTAAAATTTTTGAAGTTCACACTGCACCTGTTCACAATCTGAGCTAAAAGCTTACCATCGTCAGCATAAATTAAGACCTTACAGTACCTCACAACAGAGACAATGTCGTCAATAGACATAATAAGGAAGAACGGGCCCAACTGACTCCCTTGAGGTACGCCAGACGAAGCCTTTAAGCTTCTAGAGATGAAATGGCAAAATATGATTTGGTACTCTGTCCATTTTAAAAATGTTGGGGGAAACCCATAATTTTCAATTTTAAGGAGTATCTCGGAGTGAGATAACTTATCGAAGGCTTTACTAAGAAGTCTGCATAAATGCAATCTGTCTGGTAGCCTTTTACCATTCCGCCAATAGTATCCGAGACAAATTCCAACAAATTAGTGGTCGTAAGCCTGCCCGAAATAAACTCATGTTGGTTTGAAGAGAGCAAATTTGTTACAGGAAGTTGATAGTTGACAATAAATGATAGATTCGAATATTTTTGGCATGCAAGGTAATTTTGCAATAGGCCTATATTTGGAAATTTCACTTTTACTACCTTTTTTATGGATGGGCATGATAAAAGAATTTTTCCATAGCTGCGGGAAAGAATTACTATCGAGCGATTTATGGAAAATAGTTCTCAGCGGAGCTGCCAGAGGGCAAGGCAGCATGACTTAAAAAAGGCTGGAGGGATCCCATCAGGAATTTCTGAATTTCTGAAAAGGTGTAAGAAATATTTCAGCATGTCAAATCTATGGCTTCCTTATTAGTCCTATATCAGACCTAGAATAGAATACAATTCCCATATCTGGGCCGGGGTTGGTCGCATAGCTTTAGCTTCATTGGAGTTTGTCCAAAAGAGAGCCTGCAAGCTCCTTGATGTTTTGGCAATAACTTCAATAACTTGTCATATCGACTCACTCGAACACACCGCCGCAATATTGGATGTGTCTTGGGATCAGTGTTGGGCGTAATCAACTACATTTGTAATCAGATTAATAATCATGATTAAATCAATCATGATTACATCAATCATGATTACATATCAATCATGATTACATCGAGTAATCTTAAGAAAATGTAACCGTAATCATTATTACATGATTACATTTATTTTGATTACAAATGAAATTTATCAAGAGATTTCTAAGAAAACAAACAATTTCTGATCGTAAGTAAGAATTTTTATTGTAGAAAACTCCAAGGCACTGTTGAAATATTTATTAATTGGAGTCAGTATAAAGAATGCAGTTAGAAGCTTGCTCGAGGCGCAGCTATGGGTAAATATTACTGACATGTCAGCTAGAGTGAAGATGAAAGATTACATTTACTAACTGCTACCTAACAAAACGATACAGTATTGTTTTTGATATCAGAAGATTCTAACTCTACCTCCCTTTCATAATTACTAATAATTGGAAAAACGCAATCCACAGATATCAGATATTCCATTACCATCCCACTACAGATATGTGCATACAAACATTAGTTTATGTGCCAACCGATTTCAGAATAGAAATACAACAATGTTTGTTCTTTTAACTACAATTTTAAAACTCTTGCAAATTTGTAATCAAAAAATGTAACCATGTAATCATGATTACGGTTACGATTGATCAATCATTAATCGCCAAAAATGATTACTTTTCTGATTAATATTATCAATCTGTAATCATGATTACAGATTGTAATCGTAATCATTAATCATCAATCAGATTGCGTTTTGCCCAACACTGCTTGGGATCCTTTATCGCTATATGCATGGAGTCAATGTTCTGATAAAAGATCTAATCTGATCTCTTGCAAAATGATTCCTGTCGCGCTGCAAACCGCACACATCTTTTTACTCTTCAAATTACTTCCGGACGTACAGTGAAATTCCGTGATGCTTTTTTATCCCGAACAGTGCGAATGTGGATCAGTTTACCATCTTCTGTCTTTCCTCCCGCATACAATCTGCGGAAGTTTAAGGGCGATATACATCAGTGCTTTAACCACTCTCCTTATGGCGCCTAATCATTTCCCTATCTCCTTTCTGCCATGCTATGCTTTGCATCATCATAAGTTATCCCCTGAGCTTGCTTAGTAATAAAAAAAAACTCACTTGGATACTAAAAGTAAAAAACAAAAAAAAAACTCTTTGAACTACAAAGTATTACATAAAAACAAACCAATTATGAAAATTATAATTATTTCAATGCAAATACATAACCACAACGAAGATGGAAATTTTTTAAAACCCAAGTGAAAATTTGTTACAAAAACTATCTCTCTCTCTCTTTCTCTTTCCGAAAATTTCACTAAATATCATATGAAACCAAAAACATAAATTTCTTTGGTATACAAAAAGGGTTATAGCCTCCCCTTCTCAAAAGGCCCCCATAACTGCGGTTTGAATGGTTCAGAGAACCAAGAAACAGACAAGATAACAACCCCTTTGTGAACACCTTGATATACATGAATACATGCATACATAGATATAAAACGCCCCTATATATATACAAGATGAATGAGATCTATAGAAAAGAAGATGCCATGTCGGCCGAAGAATGTAACTTTATATGAGAATAGACAGGATATTTCCATCTTTTCCATCAGTGAAAACAAAAGCAAAAAAAAAAAAAACAAAAACTGAAATATTATAGTTGGAAAATCCATATATAACTTGTGTGTGTGTGTGTGTGTGTATTTTTCAGGGATAATGCTACAAAATCCTTTTCGATGCCACTCCAAATTCAACGTCAAAAGTAAATTTTCCCCAAAAATATAAAAAGTCAATTCGGAAAATGGTTTCTTTGAAGAGGAGAATTGAATTTGTCAACGTTGAATACTTGAGACATCCTTTGGGCTGTGGGCTTTGGGCAGTGCTGCAGAAAGGACCATAATAATTATCGCATGGTGCGGCAACTTTAAACGGATTTCCCGTTCTCCCCCCCCCCCCCTCCTCCTTCCTTCGAAGTTCATCCTTCAAATGTAAATCTACCGAAAAAAAGAAAAGAAGTAAAAAAGAGAAGTCCTTTTTTAAGAAGCAAAAGCTCATTACTTTGGAATAATATCATCCACCCAGAATCAAGCGGGCAGATAAATTTCTTGATGGCAATCTACGTATACCTAGTCTTCGCGGTCGTTTCTTAATAAGCTTCTTGTAGCATGAATAATTATCGTATAAAATTGCGGGTAGATCGCGTACACATTAAAGAAACAATAAACTCACCAAAGAAAAAAAAAACACTCGCATACCGTGTCAGGGTGTCAACCTCAAACCTAACCGTAAAGTTTATTAAGCGCATTACAAATTCCTCTTCTTTCTTCCACCTTATATTAAAGTCGAAGAAAGAAAGAGGGATGGGAGATGAGCAGGGGGGCGGGGGCCAGAAAAAGAAAAAAAAACTCTTTTCCAAAAATGTTCGTCCTTAAAGATTAGATTCCAAACTGAATTAAATTTGCATAAGTAATTGTTTAGCTCAGGATTCCCCAGAAACAATGGATGATGATTGTACAAAAGAAAAAGAAAAAAAAGAAAAAACAACTAAGTCAAAGGAGATTTTTCCTTTTTTTATTTTTTATTTTTTTTATATTTAAAAAATGAAATTCCTCCCCTTCTCCTTTTTTTTTATTTTGATGTTTTTAATGCAGAGAAAGATGTCTTGTTTCGATGGATTTTTGATTATCCTTTATGATGTCAAGTTTGTTTTCAACAACAACATGGGGGTTGTTGAAGTGAAATTATGTTAAAAGTGCTTTTATAGGAGAGAGGAGGGAGGGAAAATAATACAGGTTGCCAACTTACTTGTATTATACACATTCTAATTTCACTTGACATGACACGAGCTGTCGATTCAAACGTCTTCATTTATTATTTTGATGGAATTTCCTTTTTATTCTCTCAAGGGTAAATGAACTCCAGTTATACGGGTACAGATCACTCTTTATTTTATTTATTTTGATAAGCTATGGCAGTTAGGGAAGGGTAAGTGTTTTTTTTTCTTTCTTAAAATAGATGGAGCTTCATAAAAGGTACTGTCATTTTGGTAACATTAGAAGCGGATTATGTTTTTTTTATTGTCTTTTGCAACTGACGTTAAGATGAAATTTGTTGTCATATCATTTTTGATCTTTTTGTTTATTTCTATAGGTATGTAAGCTGTGGTAGAAAAATTTTAGGTTAAAACTAGTTTTTGTTTTTAATGTGTTAAGTCTAGTACTAAGGTCCGCGCTAAACTAAATTGTCATATAAAATTTAGAGCGATAAAAGCTATTGGCGACAATTTATCCTGAATTTTAACGAGACCAAGGTTAACACAATAAATTTGGGTTGTTATTCTTGATTAAAGGTGGCACCACCAGTAAGTTTTTCAACCATAATAGCTTGAATTTATGGGCAGGGGCCGTTCTTTAGCATGCTAAAAATATTTCTTTTCAGAGTTCTGAGAAATGGCACTTAAAAACGAAAAAATTGTAAAAAAATCAACATTTTCGGAAAAGGTGTGTGAGTCTGTTATGGTCGTAGCGTATTGCATGTAGCAATATGCTACACTGAGATAGGTACACGTCTACGCGACCCGTAGCAGCATGACACACCTGATGCGAACTGTGTTCTATATGGATGGAGAGCCATACGAGCTGAACGCACCGGAAAAAGAAAAGGAAGAAGAAGATCGTTGAGTGGATTTTGACTTTTGGGGAGTTTTCCTGACAAGAGGGATTGGTTCTGAAGGGCTGCCGAGAATAGAAAAAGTGATCTACTAATAATCCGGGCATCAGTATTAATTCCTACTCGAAGTGTCGAAAATTGAGAGAGTTATCTACAAATCATCAAGCGTCAATATTAGTTCCTACACGAAGTTCTCTAATTTGGGAAAAAGGGGGAAATTGACCAATAATCATGGCATCGATATAGAAATCGCTCAGAATGCCGGGAATCAGCACAATCTCAAGTTTTTTTCTGAGGTTCGAGTAATTGCATACGTCGGACAAGTCTACCTGAAAGTCAAGCTCAAGAGAAGAAAAAAACCGATGATTTGCTTAATATTAATGAACGAGTTACCAGGAAGTCCCTGAGTTTGCCTAAGGTTCATCTCAGCCCGAAGATGATCCGCCGAATATTTTGAGAAAAGGTACCCCCTTGCCGCAGGCGCAAGCCGATATATACACATGTATGCACATGCTGGTCCATACCCTGACAGAGCAAATGTACTTCACGCCAGCCTATGCCATCACTGTGGTCTAATTTATATAGGTAAGTATCCAGTCTGACTGAGATTTTGTTTTGTTTTAATCTCTCCCATTTTTAGTGTACAAGTAGGGCACCATAGAATAGGATTCTATAAGTGTTACGTAAATGCATATTAGTATAGCATCATAAAAGCACAACTGTAAGCAGGGAGCTAGCGCAAATCTGGCCAATTCACGTACCAGAACAGTGATCAGAAGTTCTCCTATTGGCAGAGATCAGTTGTCAGTAACTTCGTTATTAGCATATTCGTGGTGTCATTTGGAAAATTTATTTCGAGTACTTCCGGTATCAAGTTTAAGACCCAGTCAAATATTTCGGTGCTGCGCTACTAATTTAACCAACACTGTTGAGCTTTTGGAATCCTGAAACAAGAATGCAGCAAAGCTAGATTTGTCTTTATGTAGGTAGTCCAATATTGTCAACGGAGCATCAAGGAAGCGCCTCTTCGATGGATTCCCGCAACAAATTACAACCGTAAGTTGATGTTATATATGTATATATATATAAACCTCATTGAAGAAATATTTTTACAATTTATGTACCGGCTACAGGAAAGCATGACATTTAATCAACATAGAGACATTTGCAAAGAAAGAATTGTCAATTAGGTGCATATTTGGCTGTTTGGCGATTGCATACAAAAATTCTGATTTAACAAAAAAATGAGGGGACAGCTCAGCAGGGTCGTATAGTTGTATTGATTCTCGCGTTCTTGATCCAACTCAGACAAAGAACTCTAATGTCGGTTGCATCGGTTGCAAATATTATTCAAAATTTTGTCGTGAATCTAGATTTTGGCTCACTCTCTGTTATTATTTATTTAGAACTTCTTCAATGGTCTGATTACTGAGTATACAAAAGTGAAATATAACAATAAAATAACAAAAGCATACATAACCATAAATCGATAAAAAGTATAAATAACAATGATAATGAAAAACAAGTAACTTTAACTAAGCTGATCTCTTATTTGACTTTTTGAAAGATGAAAGTCAATGCAATCAAACTGGCGGTTAAAGAGACGAGACATTGATGAAACCGGCTCGTGCATGCCATAGTTTGTACTATGCTGAGGAACAACGAAGAAGTCACAGTTCCTCAAGGAGCGCACAGGAACAGATATATCGAAAGTATTTAAGAGCTCAGGGGAGTTTATCACTCCTTGTATACACTGAAATGCAAAGACAACTTTGGAAGTTTTACGTCTACTCTCAAGAGAATCTAATGGAAAGAGTTTAAGCCTATCAACATATGTAGGCAGAATAATAGGGTTGTCCCAATGAAGCCCTCTCAGGGCAAATCGGATAAATCTCCGCTGCACAGCCTCGATGCGATTTATATATACAGAACAGAAGGGAGACCAGACAGGACTGGCATACTCCAAAATGGGTCTAACGAATGTGCAGTAGAGGATCTTCGTTATGAATGGATCATTAAACTCTTTTGACCATCTCTTTATAAACCCCAGAGTAGCATTAGCCCTGGCCACGATTGAATTAATATAATGTTCGAAGGAAAGACGAGTATTAAGGAAGACACCCAAATCTTTGGTTTTGTCAAGTCTAGTTAATAAGCATCCATCTAAAGTATAATTAAACTCCAATGGCCTCCTTTTACGAGAAAAGGACATAGTAGTACATTTACTAATATTAAGAGGAAGACAGTTAATAGCACACCATTTATGAAAGGTGACTAAGTCCGAGTTTAAAAATCCGCACTCGTTTTCATTAGAAACAATGCGGAAGATTTTGGCATCGTCAGCATAGCAAAGAATTCTTGAATTAGCCAAAATCAGAGATACATCGTTGATGTAAATTATAAAAAGGAGTGGTCCAAGATGGCTACCTTGAGGTACGCCGGAAGTATTATCTATTTCGTCAGAAAGGGCTGAGCGAAATATGACTCGCTGCGTACGATCAGATAAATAAGAACGAAGCCAATTAACAAAGACAGTATGAAAACCAAGAACAGTCAACTTGTGAATTAAAATGTTATGATTGATTCGGTCAAAAGCTTTACTGAAATCCGTGAAAATGCAATCCACTTGCTTACCGTTTTCAATAGCAGAAATGCAGAAATTAGTAAACTCCAATAAATTAGTCGTAGTAGACTTCCCCTTCATAAAACCATGCTGAAAAGAGCACAGGAAGGGCTTGCAGTGGAAGTACAAAACATTACAAACTAGGGCTTCAAATATCTCACCAATACAACTTAAATTGGCGACAGGTCTGTAGTTAGAAATGTCGCTCTTATTGCCTTTCTTGTGCAAAGGAATAATCAAAGAAAGCTTCCACTGTTTCGGAAAAATACCACAAGTTAAAGATAAATTAAATAAATAACACAAAACAGGAACGATGGACATAGCACAATGTTTTATGAGTACGGAAGGAACGCCATCCGGACCGCCAGAAAAACTATCAGCTATGCTTGAAATGTACATGGAGACAGACGTTTCATCGAAAAACAGGTCTATAGGTTGAAGAGAAGTCAGCGGAAGCTTCGTCAAATGGGTAAAATCATTATAACTAATATAACAGTGGTTATCACAGAAGGCAGTTTTAAAGAAGTCACCAAAAAGATTGGCAGTCTCTAACGGATCCACACTGTCTAAGTTACCGAGTCGCAACGATGAAGGGTATCCGTCACAGTTGCGCTTAGAGTTAACAAACCTCCAAAATTGCTTTGGTTCAGCACGCAAAGCCGATCTCATTCTAAATACATAATCGTTGTACGAGTCAGTCAAACACGAAATGTACTGAGCACGCGAATTAGAATAAATAACGTAATCAGCATCACTCCTTGAGGAACAGAACCTCCTCCAAGCTTTATTCTTTAAATTTTTATGATGCTTCAAAGAGCCATTGAACCACGGTTGACAATTCGAATCACGATTCGAACGAACAAGTGGTACACAGTGAATAAAACAAAGAAATAATGTGTCATAAAACGAGTTAACAGCTTCATCAATGTCGCGTTTACCCAGCACACTGGTCCAATCACAAGCGGATAACCATTCATTCCTTTTATCAAAATCAGCTTTTTTAAAGTTATAACAGTAGTTACTAGAAGCATTAAATGATGAAGTTACAGGATCAAAAAACAAAACTACATCTAGTGGATGATGATTTGTTTCAGGAACCATAGGAGTTAAACAACGTTTAACGAGAGTCCCATTGGGATCGGAGGAAAATACCAGGTCAAGAGATTTTCCAGAGTCATTAATAACGCCGCTAGACTGCATTAGGCCTGAAGAAATAATGTTGTCAATAAAAGATATGGCATGTTGAGGAGTCGCCAAGAAAGAAGGAAGCAAGCCCTCATCGTCCAGAGAGTGTTCCCAGTTAACACTAGGCAAGTTAAACTCACCAAAAAGCAATAATTCATCGGCAGGCAGCAAAACTTCGGTAAGCCTATCAATACATGTAGCCAGCAAGTCAAATATCACAGCTGATGAGCATGGAGGAATGTAAACTGTTGCAATATATACGTTTTTGTGTGAGAGCTTGAGAGCTACACATATAAACTCCAGATCGCCGGACACAACAAAATCGATTAATGTGCATGGAAGGTTGCGACGAACGGCACAAAGCACTCCACCTCCAACAGGAGCATCCAAAGACAGACGATGGCGATCACGGCGAAACACCAGGAACTCGGTACCAAAAAGCTCTGCGTCTGCAATCTTTCCACATAGCCATGTCTCGGTCAAACAGACCACGTCAAAACATGAGTGCATCGAGCTTGTAAAAAGACGAGTCGTTTTGGAGAGAAGACCAGTTACATTGGCGTAGTGGACGGATATTTCGCCAACAAGTTTTTTGCCTTAGCAGAAGATCCAGAGCGCCCCCTTGGAATAAATTCACGCACAATAGAATTGTGGGGCCAAATCTCAGGAGAAAGGACCGCCTGAAATAGATTTTCCGGAAACATAACCCTGAAGGACGCAGAAAATGAGCGTTTCTCACGATCATGTCGAGTAGTTAATTTTTTGCAGGCAATCGAAGAGGTCGAGATTGTTGAAAGGATAGGATTGAGAGTAAGGAAACTATTTGAATGATTAAATGCTAAGAGTACCTATGAAATCGTAGATTGTTCTTATTTTTCTTCTTTCACTCTCCTGGAGCTCTCTTAGTGTGATGGTCGTCTTGGTCCGCTACTCTTCTCTTTTCAGGTCAGCACAGGGACTCTGAAAATTATCTGCCCTCAGAGTCAGTTGGGTGGTTGGTGCAAGCAGAGAATGCCAAACATCTGCGCCTTCCCAAAGGATGTAGGTAAGTGATGTAAAGGTCCCTTCAGGACCGAATGTGAGCGACGGCTTTGATTTGTCAAGCACGAATTCTTTTTGTATATGGCTGGTGGCAGCGACAGGTTTTCGTGGAACCTCCCCACACTCTCTGCCAATAGCCGAGGCGAGCTAGTGTGCCGCCCTGCAGTCAACGCTATCCACCGAGTGATCTGTCAGCTCATGCTGGCAGTCTGGACTTCACGTCCAAGCAAATCACTTTAATATACTACCATAACAAGTCTCCGCTGTCATATTTCAAAAGCTAAAAGAATGGCCCGATAAGGAAGACTGTCTAAAATGTAGCTTAGCGTGGACCTCAGTACTAGACTTTATAGGGTGAGGAAAATGTTTTTAATATTTACTGTAAATTAAACAATAATAGTAAGAGATTCAAGTGAAAAGCATATTTTAAATACGAACAAACATGATTGCATTTATTAAATGACAATATAGAGCCGGTTTTTTGTAATAATTAGGCAACATATGCCTATGTATATATATTTAAGAAACAGAAATTATTGAACTTTCTCTTCAGTCTCATCAGTATGCTTCTCTCTGATCGCCTATCATAGAATTCAATGATACAGGTCACATCAACTACCCATATAAATACTTTAAAAAAAAGTGAGTGTGAATTATATGGTAGCAAGATTATTAAATGCAATTTTCAAAATGGGTGATTGTTCCTCCTTCTTGCCTTGCAAGTAGAAATTATAAGAGAAAGATTTCTCGTCTAAACGACTGAAAGTTATTGAACATTATTTCAATCAATTTGCTAAATTTATTGAAGTGCAAAAAAAAATGATTGAACTTTTCGACCCAGCGATCAAAGATGTCTCATCAGTATGGTTATCTCTGATCGCCTACCACATCATCCCAACTAAGACCGATTTGTGTGCCCTCGCATTTGCTAGACTCGAATTCAAAATTTTGCATGTATATAAATACATATACACACATACATACCTGCATGTATAAAATTTTATGAATATATCCAGAGTATGAATATGCGCCAAACGGTTTATAAAATTGTTCCTCCTTTTTCGTCCGCCATGAACTGACATGAGAAATATCTTAAATGATGCATTATGATACTCTGAACATGTTTTATTAAGAATGTTTATTTCAATTAAGCGGGGGAAAGCTTGGGAGGTGGTCATAGTTTGATATAGTACATTTTGGAAAATCTAATATAGAATCTAATTCTTTAGGTCCTGAGAAGAAGTTTGAGTATCCATAACCATACTCAGAGGCTTATATAGCCATCCCCATACTCACTTTTTTAGTATTTTCATCTTTGTAGGGTTCCGTACCCAAAGGGTAACAACGGGAACTAAGACTTCACTGTCCATCCGTCCGTCACCAGGCTTTGTATCTCATGAATCGTAATAAGTAGATAGTTGACATTTTCACAGACTGTGTATTTCTATTGGCAATATAACAACAATTAATAAAAATAAAATAAAATTGAAAATTAAAGGGGCTCCATACAAGAAGCGTGATTTTTCGGCGTTTTTTTCATCGTTTTATTCACATTCATTATTATTATCATTAGTAGGCATTTTTTGTTTTGCAAATATCAGCATTATTTTTCACATGACAGCATTATTTTTTCACATGACGCCTACTCTCATTTGAAAAAATAAATAAAAAGTAGATAGTGTTATATTTCGTACGATAGTACGGAGCCCTTCGGGCGCGAGTCCCACTCGCACTTGGCCGGTTATTTATTCGAACTGAGATACTAGATTTTTCGCACCTTAGATCGGCACTTACTCGGTAGGGTTATGTCCGATCGGAAAACGGGTTTCATTGTTCGCCTGAGCTAATTACCGGCGCGGCGGCTACAATTCCTAGAAGAAAAAAAATTTTACTCTGCATACTTATAGGGTAGCGAATAGAAAACCCCAGCCGGGGGCATGTTGCATATCAAATTAAAGGTCTCGCCGAGTACTATCGGGTAGTGTACCTTTTTCCCGATTTAGAAATCTTTCTCGGGACGTTTTTGCCGCCGGAAATCCCATTTTCATACACTTACACCGCAATTACAATATTTTGCATATACTTTTGCAGTTTCTTCTTCCATGACGATTAGCCCTAGGGCTCTGTTGTGAGCATTTTTCTCATAGGAAGTCTTTCTACGACGCACCGATTCCTCACAATCACGAGAAGTAGAAAAAGAAAAGACAACTTTTTCTCTCCAGAAATTCGCTAAAGCTACATCCGATCGCGAAAGCTTTCGCGCCCCATGAACGCCCAGCGTTGCATATATGTAACAAAAATGTCCTATTCAAATTACGTCACCATTCACTCTACTACGAATTAAATTCTTTCTCGCTCATGCACATTCGAGTTTCAGAGGAATGTAGAATAACTGTAAAGTTTTTGTTTTTGTGTACACATGTTTTGGAGCGATGATTTTTTGCATTCACTTTGTGTTTAGTGCGAGCGTATTCAAGCTGTCAGCCTGATTTTCGGAAAATATTTTATTAGGCGTTGAGTGAATTGTGTTTTCGAATAAATGACAAGTTGATAAAACTATAGTTATGACAATTAATGCAAAAACAATCGTAAAAGGATACAACTTTCATGCACTTGAAGTTGAGTGTTGCATACATGTTACACTGGGCGGCAGCAATGTTAATCGGTTTTTTCTTTTATTGTAATTTTAGAGGAATAACACTTCACAAAGCTATAGAATGGATAACTGAGGATGATACAATTGAATTGAGGAATATTTTTATTGATCCGCCCGATGCATGAGTGATAACAGATGAAGACTCTGGAGCTGAAGATAAAGCAGGAACGGTTGACAATCTTCACAGAGAACAACTTTGCACAAACTTTAAGGTCATTTTGTGTGCCCCAAATGTTGATGATGAAGACGGTTGTGAAGAAGAAATAAATAATATCCCAAATAAAAAAATAAAACGTACGCAAAAGCGGTGGAAAAACCAGGATTTGGAAACTACATCAAAAACATTTCCTGACATTTCATACGATGACATAAGCGGTCTATCAATTGTAGAGATTGTGGAGAGATTTTTAGATAGCGACGTTGTGGAATTTTTGGTAAAGGAAACAAATAACTATGCCTGTTTCAAGAATGAACCTAATTTGAACGTCAGCCCAGAAGAAATTAGGGTTGTAATTTCAATGTTTATTTTATCTCTATATAACACAGTTCCTTCAAAGCGCTGTTACGGGGAAGATGCACCAGATGTTCATAGCGAATTTGTATGCCAAGCTATGCGCCGTAACAGATTTTTAGATATATGTAGATTCCTTCACTGCGCCGACAATAATAGACCTAATTTGTCAGATAAATTGTGGAAGTTGCGGCCACTTATAAACCTTATCAAAGGGCGATTCAAGAATAATTTCCATCCCGAGGAGCACATGGATTACGATGAAAGCATGAATCCATGCTACGGACGTCACGGCTGTAAGCAGTTCATACGAGGCAAGCCCATTCGTTTTGGGTTCAAAGTTTGGTTTCTGAACACGGGCAGTGTTTCTTAATCGACTTTGACTTATATCAAGATAAGGATCCCAATTTGAACGATCAATATGGGATAGATTAGAAGAAAATGTGTAAAAAAAACTGCCGTATCAGTTATACATGGATAACTTATTCACAGGAATGAAGCTGTTAACAGATTTAAGGTTTCGTAATTTTGGGGCTACTGGGACCATGAGAGAAAACCGTGTTCCAAAAGATAGTAAGCTTCCAAATTCGAAAGAGTTAAAAAAGGAACCGAGAGCGACTTATCGTTTCAGGACAAGCAAATATGGAAATGGGTGGATAACTCTGTAGTCACAGTTGCCTCAACATCATTTGGCATCCATCCAATCGCAAAAGTAGGAAGATATTCTAGAGAGCAAAAAAACCAGTTGAAGTTGCTCGTCCTAATCTCATTGGTGAATACAATAAGCCTATGGGATCAATAGATCGAATGGACCAAAATATTGGATATTATCGTATTGGAATACGCAGTAAGAAATGGTGGTTTTCAATATTTACCTGGTTACTAGATGCTGCGATCACCAATGCATGGGTTCTAGCAAGGAATTCAGGAAATAAAGTGAATCACATAGATTTCAGGCGTTGTTTCGTCCAAACATACACCGAAGTTGGGAAGAACTCCCCTAAAAATGGGAACTTTGGGAACCGAGAAGGTAAAATCTGATGGAATAGGACATCTAGTGAAGTATATTGATGATGGAAAACGAAGAAGGTGTACAGGTAACCAGTGTAAATCCATTTGTCGCACTATGTGCCTAAAGTGCAATGTAGGGCTCTGTATTGACTGCTTTATTCCCTACCACACTAAGTAACTTTTAAACCAACATAATACATATATCAAACACTTTTCAGACAGAAGAAAACCAAATTAAATTTTTTATATGATTAACGATGTCTGTTCATGTGGAAATACCTTTTATTCACGTGAAATTTTGAGATTGTATAAAAAAAAACAATTACAGTTACAGAAACTGAGTTTGACATGCGCAGAAACGTTGATAGTTTTTTTTTTTTTTTATAACCGAAGCAATTTTCAGCACATGCGAACAATTTCAATACAGCTAAAAATAGGTGAAAGATTTTGATTTCGAGTCTCTTTATATGAATTTAATCCAACAGTTCGTTTACCATCTATGGTTTGAATTTTATCCTAGTACGAACAGCAAAGATCGTCATATTTAAGCCAGGCAAGTTTCGACATTAATTTGTATTCGGACTTCATTTTAATATATGTATTATTTCACAGTTTACCGTTTTTTATATAAAATATTAACAACAGTATTTCCATTGACATGAATAGCTGGACTTAAGTCGAAATGTGACCCTAAAAATCATTTATCTGTGAACGAGATAGCTAGCTTTGTATTGCTTTCTCAAAATACAAATTTGACCTTAATACAATACGGTAGTTTGGGCTAAATATGCAGGACATTTCCAATCCTATTTGTTGACCATAAAGAAAAAATTTCTTAAACATTCTTCAACAAAATCTA
The DNA here is from genome assembly GCA_963930735.1 of Dioctria linearis. Classification (NCBI taxonomy): domain Eukaryota; kingdom Metazoa; phylum Arthropoda; class Insecta; order Diptera; family Asilidae; genus Dioctria; species Dioctria linearis. The sequence continues at coordinate 12,838,545 of OZ005740.1, read as the reverse complement.
CCATCGATGAACGGTAATTATCGAATATATTTTCATCCGCCGCCTAAAGATTCAAAAGTGTCCTCCCCATCAATATTACCATATTTACTTCCTTCCCCTCCTCCAGCACCATATATGGCATTTATGAAGGGTGGACAAAAATAATTCTGTCGGTATGAGAAAGTCAAAGTCAGTACAAAATAGCAAAAGAAAATTAGGAAAAATCTCTGAATAGGTACGGAAAATGTCCTTTCATTTTTACTTCGCTTTAATGTTTGCCCTTCCTTCCTTCCTTCCTTCCTTCCAATGTACGTACCAAGCCTACCTACCATTCCAACCTGCCAACCTACCTACCAAGGCTTATGATGGGGGGAAAAGCAAGTTGATGTTTCCTGGGGCTGACGTTGAAGCGCAGAAAGCAAAAAAAAAACGGTTGCAGATTATCGGTAGCCCCGGGGTTTTGTTCTTAATGGAAGGTATAGCGTTCGGGTCACCTTTCTATGGGGCAATTCATATCCATAAAGTGGAAAATGTGCGAATCATCATCATTATAGTGAAAGAGTTTTTCTTCCTTTAGCTTTAGATCAGACATGCATGCCCGCCCGAAGGGGGCTTCCACCGACCCACATGAAAATTCCAAAGATTATAAATGGCATAACCACATCAAAGAAACACAAAGAAATTGACGGAGGGGATTAGTCGTGATTTTAATGTTCGGCAGAGCTTGAAAGTTTTCTATTAGTTTCCAAAAGTAATTTTAAGCAATAACTGTGTTGATTTGGGGGAGTAGGGGTATGGTACTGCTAATACTTATATCCAGAAATACATATGTAACAATAGATAATATCATTTTGGATATACGGGGATATGGGATTTATTTAGGTTTGCTGCATTAAAGAATAATTCTCTTTTCCTGAATAGCTATACCCGCCAGAATCAGACGTATACCCGCATCAATGTTCATTTTTTTTTTAAATTTAAAAAACTTCATATTTCTAGGAAAATCTTATCACATTTTCTATATATGGACTCTCTCCCGTACATCGAGAAGTAAGATTGCCAAGTGAAATGAAAACCGATATTTTTAAATGTCAGATAGAATGCCTGGAAAGTATTATTCAAAGAAAAAAAATTGAATTTTCCGCTAAGTGTACATATCCTAGAAATGTCATAGGTAGATTTACGTATCTATGTAGCTTATCCAAAGGTAAATAAAGACATATCCTGGAAGAATTTTCTAAAATCCACGTAGTATGCCTTCTACACATGTTTCTCTATTCTATGAATGCGACGGAAGACGCAATCGGTAGTCTGCTCAAATATCAACTGATTGTATTTTGAAGGCCAGATTCTCCTCCTACAGAAAGAAGATGAACCTCTGCATACCTTGGGTTTTTGATTGGGTATTTGATTGAAAAAGTAAAAATACCTCCATCGGATGACAAAATAAAAGCTGTTGTAAATTTTCCGATCCCGAAGTCCCTAAAAAATGTGCAATCAGTCTTTAGTCTAACTGACTATTTCCGCAAATTCATCAGAGATAATAATAGGAAGGCCTCTAAGTGAACTTTTACGAAAAGAGCAGACATTTATATTAGCTGTGTGCCATTGGGCTGTCTAAAGTACTCGCGAGTATTTTCCGAATGGAACGCAAGTTTGTGTTGTCAAGAGTAAAATATAACCTCCAATTTCAAACATTTCTGTTATGTTTTTGTTATATCAAGTTTCTTATGAAAATAGTTAGGATAATTAACTATATTACTCAAATTAATTTCATTAAAGGCAACTGAAAATAAAATTATGAAAAACTGGACCTATATTCGAGCTAGTTTCCTCGAGCAGTACCTACTATCTAGATAATTTAAGGATAAAAATTCGTCTCTGTTCGATATTTATTATATTAAAAATTATTACCGTATTTATTTTCATAACGATTATATATAAATTTGAATAATTCTCCTGTTATCGATGAGTTAATTGTTGCTTTATAATGAATTTCTCTCAAATTTCATCTATCTGACATTTGAATAACCACTTAGCATCCAAATCCATCTAGCGGAAAATTCTTGCGTAACTACTCAGCACATCTACTCGCGGACAAGAGCATGAGTAGTTGCGAGTAGGTAGAAGTACTTGGAAGTACTTTACACAGCCCAATGGAACACAACTATTGTTACGAGCGTGGCCTTAGTTCATTATATAAAACACAATATTTCGGATATAATTCAAAAGTTCTTTCTTTATTTAACTTTGCTGTTTACTGTCACAAATTCACAAATAATTATCAAATCAACTCTTTATAGTTATTGCTAGTACTGTACTTCTAATTATCGCAATCCAAATAGTTTACTTTGTTCACTTCACTGTCTGAAATTTGACTCGCCTCCTGGATGTGAGAAGCACCGTATTTATACTCTACGAGTTATTTTAGAACCTTCCTGAATATTCCGTTCTCCGAACCCACAGTTTACAAAGATGTCTCTAACTTAAAGTTGTTTCTATTTCCAACAGATGTCGCGTGTGTCGCTTTGTAGCGCGTAACAATATTCAAACATAAACATACACAGGCCTTTATTCAGCTTTAGCATCTGAACCAGTTTTAGCGATTTACAACCTCAAGGTAGTCACAGACTTATACACAGATGCTAGTTGACTCGGATATGGTTCCAGAGCGGCCCATTATGCTTTCCTGCTAGAATCCCCATCACCTAAACCTTCCTGTCCTCTTAATCAAGCGCATCAGGTCTTGGTGAGAAAGGTTTTTCAACTCCTCTACAAATAGGAGGACGACAAGCACACATTAAGTGTTCGGTTGTCTCAGGCTCTCCCTCCCGACAGGACAGACACTCAGGGCTGTCAACAACTCCCATTCTTGTTGGGTGAGCGTGAAGTGAACTGTGGCCAGTGATGATGCCAAACACTGCTTTCAATCTGCTTTCTATGAACATCCGCTTTAATGAGAGATCCGATACTTTATTCCCCATGATCGCCATTTAACCAGGAACCCACTGAAGGGACACCTTGTTGTGGATACACAACCTGTAGTCTAGCGGTAACTTAGATGTTATCCAAGGGCCACTCAAAGCCATCAAAGCTGCCTGATTATCAGAAAGGATGGCAATGTCATTTCCCTTGATCTCTATATCAATGGCTATCTTTGCTTTCATTGCAATGGCGAAGACTTCAGCCTGGAAGACAGTGGTGTGTCTTCCAAGTGAGTACTCTATCTCAATTTCAGATTCAGGAAGATAAACGCCCGCCCCGGCTCCGTCATTCGTGAGAGAGCCATCAGTGAAAATTTTTAGAGCGGACCGGGGAAGGTTCAATAAGGTACTTCCCATAGTCCACAATTTACAGGAAAACTCACAGAGAAGCGACACCCGAAAAGAAGGTCTGCAACCATCGCATCAAATGGCATGCTGGCCAGAGGACTTTCCAGATCCAGCCCAAGAGCAATTAGAAGAGCCAGTCCAGGCATCCTCCCAACATCTTCATGAGCGCAAGAACAGTGAGTATGGTGAGCTACATCCGATGTATTACCGGAGTAGAAAGACAATACCAGTTGTAGAAAATTACAGTAGCTAATTTCTTGTTTTTATCATTGCTGTTAAAAAATTCAGAGTGTACCTCATGGGAATTAAATTTAAAATTGTCACCGACTATTCGGCATTCACGTTCACTATGCAGAAAGGAGAAATAATATCCAGGGTATCTAGATGGGCTATGAACCTCACAGAGTTCGACTATGTAATTGGGCATCGATCAAATCAGAAAATGAAACATCTTGACGCTCGCAGTAGAAATCCTGTTTTACTTACCATTCAAGAAGACAATCTTTTAGTAAAAATCCAAGTAGTAGCCCAAGTAAAAAGCGAAAACATAAAAGCAATCTTTAAAATAGTAAATACTGGAGAGTTCGAAGATTATTTAGCTGAACGAGGTATCCTCTATAAACTGCGAGATGGTGTAAAACTTTTAGTCGCCCCAAAAGAATGCTGTCGGAGTTAATAAAAAGAATCCATGAACAAGGACATTTCTAACCAATAGACAGAGCAGGACGGCATATTCTAAATTGCAGTATCGACAGGTTGATTGCAGAACTACAAGAAACGTGGTTCTTCTTACGAGAACTTAAGTAAAAAATTTGACTTTCTCATTAATAAAAGTAGAGATTACTCTTTAGGACTTTTTACCGGGGTAAACTTATATTTGTTAAAGATTTTTTTTTTTTTGTAGATATTCCGGTATATAGCAAAAGCTAAAAAATGTTTTTAATTTGTTATTCTATCACACAACCCATTATATTTTTGGTGGCAAGTTTCAAGTTTTGGTGTGACTCATCAACAGGTCCCAAATAGCGAAATTGAGTGACTTGAAAAACAAATGAAAAAATGAAAAAGATTGAGAACAATAGAGAAAAAAACGATTTTATTAAAAAAATTAAAAAAAAACAGATTCATTCGAAACGAACATTTTTTAGCTTTTGCTATATACCGGAGAATCTACAAAAAAAAAAATCTTGAACAAATATAAGTTTACCCCGGTAAAAAGTCCTAAAGAGTAATCTCTACTTTTATTTTTTTTTTCCTCCTTGGTGTAATATAGGAGTTTTTGCCTCATATAATTCACACCCAGAATTTATTCTGAGTTTATATGAGAGGAGATCAATTTGATCTGTTTTCAAGCGTCACAGCAGGCAGAAAACCAAGCTGTACTGATGAGTGTAAGGTTTTCTGCTAACACGAAACGCTTCTTCTTCCTTTTTCTTTTTTCTTTTTTCAGCCCACTGCGGGCGTATACAGGTTCGATTTGTTTCAAATGAATCTGGATTTTTTAATTTTTTTTAATAAATTTTTTTTTATTTTTCTCAATCTTTTTTATTTTTTCATTTCTTTTCTTTATTCTATTTTTCATTTGTTTTTCAAGTCAATCAATTTCGCTATTTGGGGCCTGTTGATGAGTCACACCAAGGCTTGAAACTTGCCACCAAAAATAAAATGGGTTTTGTGATAGAAGATAGAATAACAAATTAAAAACATTTTTTATCTTTTGCTATATTTCTCATTAAGGGCATATGGATCCTGAAAGCCTTCTTTCTATCTAGGAGATTTAGATATGACTTTGAAAAACTAGCGTCTGCATATGCGAGCTCATTCGTCGTACGCTGAGGCTACACGGGGCAGACAATTATCGGCCCTGGAAAGAAAAAAATCATTAATATCGTCCTGAACCCACCTGAGGTTCGGCAAGTTAAGATCTCCCATCAGGATAAGATCGTCAACAGCTCCACATCTATCAGCGATCCATTCGATAGCACTAATATAATTGGTGTAAGTTTCTAGATTTTGATGAGGCGGGATATATTATTTCCAGTTGGTTGCTATTTGGTGGAATCAATAAGTTGCAGTTAAGACAGCTGCGAATAGCGACAAGTACACGTCCACCAATGGTGGTAAAATTAGGGTCGGAGAAACGGTCTTTTCTGAATACTTGAAAATCAGAACCAAAAAGTTTTTCATCCGTTATCGTTGAACATAGCCACGTTTCTGTAAGAGCTATCACGTCGAAAGTGCATTCCATGACGATGAAAACAGGAGTAATGTCTTGGTTCGTAGACCCCTTACGTTTTGGTAATAAAACGTGGCGTTGGGTTTTTTGAGCCATTATTCGGTTGGCGGCGCTGCGTAAACTCCTTAACAATCACATCACCCGGCCAAAATTATGAGTCCGGCCAGTATAGTGAAAGAGCTTTCAGGAACGATTAATTTGAAAGATGAAATATTCCCCTCGTGTCTGTCGATTTTAACACATGATATCGCTACATCTGAAGAACTATTAAAAGGACCTTGGGTCGATACACATCCTCAGGCTTTGTAGCTAGGTGAAGTCTAGAAAGGAATAAAAATTTAGGTTTTTTAACAGCTATTAATTGCTGAGGTACATATTCAGTGTTCACTGAAATCTGAAACGAAGCAACAGGTTCTAATTCCTGTAGGGTAGAAACTAGAGGTTGATGATCCAGTTGCTGTTGTAACCGCGGTTGTTGTTGCAGCTGCTGTGGCTGCTGCTTCTGATATTGTTGCTGCAGCTGAAGTTGTTGCTGCACTCGCAGGTTTAGCTCCGGCTTTTGTTGCTGCTTGTTAGGTCGCTGCCGCTGTTGATGCACCCGTGTTTTTTGTTGTAGTATTTGGTGTTTCTGGTGTTGTTGTTGCTGTTCCTGCTGCTATTGCTGCTGATGCTGTTCGTACTGCTGCTGAGGATGTTTAATCTGTGATTGCAGCATCTGGGGCTGCAGCTTATAATTGTCATTCTGGTGCAGGCTTTGAAGCAAATTTTCATGCTGCTTCAGGTCGTCGCATATTCGTTCAGAGTCAGGAGACAAGTGAAAATGAAGTTGGGGCCGCAAGTCCGTCTCGTTGTACTAATTCCGACTTCTAAGTAGTTGCTGTTGCAATCGAAGTTGATGCTGAGAGTCCATGGGTGGCAATGACTGGGAGGGTTCATGTTGTTGGTCACGTGGTTGTAGCGAGTTCAACTTATTTTTATATGAATTAACATTTATAGTACTTTTCATTTCCTTACTGGAAGAAGTCAGTTTATAAATGTCCTTTTTAATGTCATTTATGCCAGTCTCATCTATATTAAGAAATTGCCCAAGTGATAAAGGCTGAGATTGATCAGAGGACAAAATATTAGAGTTTAAATAATTCACTGAGTCAGTTAGTACATTTAGTTTATGAAGTGAAGACACAGACTTTTCGAGAATAACCTCATTAGTTGATTGTAAACATTCATAACTGCTGGCAAATTTGTCAACTTTGTCATTTAGACTACGAATCTTGGCATGCATATCAGTAATTTGGCACCAAATGTCACAGATGTATTTTATCTTGGCGGCCAGAAAGTAAAGTCAGAGGTAGCTGCGTTGAATGCTGATATTACATTGTCCATGTTGCCCGTCGAAAGCGATAACGCCTTTAAGACGTGGCGGGTTTATTCTCAACACAGTCCTGACATGTAAAACTGGCTTCTAAATTGGCATTGCGCTTAGAACGCTTAATACAAGAAGGGTGGTAAACCCTAGCACAGATACCAACACAGGAAACTTCGCCTTGAAATATTTCATTGCTACAGCATGAACAGATATGTGACATGATATAATTGTTAATTAATTGGTGAGTAAATCAAATATATCATCGCTGAGCGTGATCATGATTATCAGGGATAATATAGTTGTTAAATTCAGAAAATAACAGATTTAGGTTTTAAAAAATTCTTAAACTTAACTGGAACTGGATGACTTCAATTACACTTCACTACTTCGCTTCTCACAAAGTAATTAAGAAGAAAGATAAGATTCAGTCCGCACTTTGAAGGCGGATAGCAAAAGACAAAGGACATTTTTAGCGTAACACCATTTATCTCCATTTTAGTCGTACATTAGATGCACTAGACTAACATATCAGTATCCAAACCAATTTATTGATGAGCTGATAGATGAGTTGGCGAAGAACCTCATCGACGCGCTCAGTAAAAATCATAATGTACACTCACATTATGGTACTTGACTAAAAAGTTGTATATGGGAGCTCTAGAACAACATGGTAGCCCAATCAACATGAGCGTACTGATGAGCTCTTTATAATTGGTTGGATGAATGTAATGCTGATTTTTGTTCTAGTACCGGGACTAACCTCATCTATATACTTCGCATTTCTATGATTGCTCAACAATATTTGTCTCCCTTTCACTCGTACATTTGATGCACTAGACATACAGATCAGTATCCATATCAATTTATTGATGAGCTGATAGATGAGTTGGCGAAGAAACTCATCGATGCGTCTAGTATAAAAACTTTACTAAAAAGTTATGTTAGTGAACATAAAAGCCCCTGCCTGGAGCGATATTAAAATTTTCCCTAGTAGAAATTGCTCACAGTTTTACCTAGTCTCCTACCCCACAAGGGGCAGTTATTATGTAAACCAATACTAATGTGACTGAAGAGTTACAAGGAATTTGCAATTCATGAAGAAACATGAATGATGAGCATTCATTAAATCTCATCGAAGGGCTCATTGGATATCATGAAACTGCTCCCTATATACTAAACCGCAATAAATACATATTTATTCTTAACATCACCGTGTCAGATGACATTTCTAGGAAAATTTGAATTGATTTTTGTGATTTATTTATTTAAGTTTTGAAATTATTTATTTTAAATAAATTTTTTGATTTGTTTTCCGCAAAAAGACTATCGCCCATATACTGAACAAGTCGTTATGCCAAAATCCTTACGCTTCAGCTTCTCAGAGTTTGATTTGCAACCGGAGTTTGAATTCGGACAAATATATGAAATCAATCATAAAATCAGATTCCCATTTATGAACTCATCATGACACTCATTGACATGCTCATTAATAAGCTCATCGTGACAGTCATTGCTATGCTCATTTATAAACTCATCGCGATATTCATTGACATGCTCATTAATAAGCTCATCGAAATCGTCATTGACATGCTCATTAATAAGCTCATCGTGACACACATTATGTACTCATCGAAGTGCTCATATAATATTGTAAAATGCACAAAAGAGAAGCACAGCATACATTTCTAAATAAATGAAAGAGATGCAATTTTCATGCACACTATCTGTGAATAAGTTAATAAATGAGTTTTTTCCCAGTTTTGAATTCAAACGCGAATAAATTTCATTAGTACGTTCATCTGATTGCTCATGAGGAACTCATTGATGAGCTCAACATGATATCTCTACCAAGGTTCTAAACTATTGAGCGTTGGCTACCAGGGGAGGTACACAAAAAAATACAGCTAATATTTACAGTAAGTTAAACTGGACAGATTACATCTTCTGTGTTGTCAAAGAAGCATAGAAATATCTTGGATTTCTTAAAAGGTGTAAGAAATATTTCAGCCCGTCAAATATATATAGTATAGGGAGTTTGACCAATTCTTTTAATTTTAAAATGATTTTGTGAAAGAATTTTGCAATGCATTCTTAAAACCTCTGTGTATATAAAACTTTTATGATAGATGCCTACATAGCCCAGTAGCTCTCTAGATTTAGACCAAATTATCCCTTAAATTGGATTTAAAGTAGCCCTCCGCGCTTCTTAATAGGAAATCTTCATGAGTCTTATTTTTATGTTTTATCAATAGCAATAGCAATAGTTTTGGAGGATTCTATAAAATCATAATAAAATCAAGCAGTATTTAATTCCTATGTTGCTGCCAATGATTTTATCCTAGTTGAATTGGTGACAATGATAAAACTTCTATAAGTACAAACGGACTTAAATCCTAAATAATTTTATTACTACTCTTCAGGTGGTTTTTAAAACATCTCAATAAACTCATTTGGTCTAGAAGACCAATTGGCATGACCTAGAATTACCATAAAAAAATTTAGCAAGCTCAAAACCTTAATAAAACAATAAAATAGCCTGAGTAAAACTAAATAGCATTTAAATTGTTACTTGGGGGTATTCCCTAAACCAACTTTGAGAGAAATAATAAGCAAAGTGTTTTTAATATCTCAAGTGTTTCCCATGAATATCATCCAATTCGACAGGCATTCAGCAAATTTTTATATATGATCCTCAAATTGGTTTCCAGGGGAAAATGCCGAAAGTATAAGAAAACAGGGTAAGACCCGCCTGTGATTACTGGATGCCATTGAGATGTATGTAAATATCAATTAGAAATGAGATTAAAAACGAAGTCTTGTATTTACATAAATGTTCTTCTTTTCATCTAATCCATCACATTCGAATTATTATTATGAATTTCGCATATTTTAGACGAATTACATAAAGAATTTCAAAAATTTTCATTTAAGAATTTTTTAATAAGTTTACATTCGAAATTTATTTCTCCATCATCGCGATTGTAAAAAGTATTTTTTCTTTCCACCGAAATTCATATACATATATACGTTCCACCCACCTTTTATACTGTTTATCGTCTCAAATAACCCCCTCCCCCCTCCCCACAAGCCGTCACCCACTAATCCAAATTCCTATTTAAATTTCATCAGTCAAAAATGCTGAAATGAACAGAGGAGTCAGGAATTCAAGCATTTTGTTTTTTGGTACTTTTGCATTGATTTTCAAAAACAAAAAAAAAACAAAATAAAGAACTCACTTTATTTTTACCGGTGAGTTTTGGCAACTACACAACCCAGGAGGAACCAAACAGCATAATCCAGGCATTGTGCACGTTGTAATATTTACTGAACTCTTTTCGGGATAAACAACAAACAAAATTTATTATTATCCTTTTGCTTCCCGGAATCGTTAAATATTTACAGGGGTGCTCCACAATATTTTCAAGGATATGATTGTTTGGAAGGGGGTTGAGATTTCGGTAAACATCAGTTTTTTTTCGGCAGGTTTTTATTGTTGTGCCAAATTTCCGCACAATTTTTTGAATTTATAGAGAGAGGAAAAGAGAAATTTCAGGTAAGAATTTAAAGGAATTGTTATCAATTATCAACAGAATAAAACTTTTCTTTTCGTGCTGTTATTTTTTTTGTTTTGCGTGCCTGTTTTGTGCCCAAAACATTTTTAATATAAAATGAGACTTCATAAAAATTGCTGTTAAGCTGAAATTGAATTGAATTGAAGTCCCGTAGGCCAATGGAATTGCTTTGAATAGCTAACTCGAAAATGTGTTGCTGCTATATATAGACGCTTTTCGACAAAGGTCAGTAAAAAGTCTGTGGTTGACGGATAGAACTAAAATAGTAATAGTTTACTATGCATTCAAAATTCTTTTTATCTGAAATAATGCCTACAAATACGTACATCGGTACCAAACCAAAAAAAAATCCATATTCCTCCCCCGCATCTCATACAATTCCACTCGATATTCATATCTTATTTCAAATTTCGTATAAAAAAAAAGTATTTTCAGGTGTGACGAAAATTGCATTTTATTTTCTACCCTTCCTCTCAACTCTTCCTCACATCATACAGCAAGGATGTAAGAAGAGAAAAACTCATAAATTGTCAGATGAGAAACAAATAGAGTAAAACAACACAAACTTCCCAGCGCGAAGGCCAAGAAGGGTTAAAAGAAATTGTAATAAATTTTCGCAACCTCAATAAGAAGACGTCAAGGTGAATCTTGCTTGCTGCTGTACCTACATACTTGAGGAAAGATATCACAAGGTTCTCTTTCTTATATAGCAGCTATATGTGCGTAGAGTACCCGGGAAGGTAAAAAGGGCACATATAGCTTGAAAGGGGTGACAAATTACAACATTTTACGATCTTGATACACTGAAACTCAACGAATTTTTTAAGGTTAGGAGTATCTTGGCCAAGGTAATCACTGCACTACTGATACCTAGCGATAGAGATAGACATACGAGTATAATGTGGAGCTGTCAACAGTTACATCTCTCCTCCAAACGGAAAGGTGATTTTTCTTCTTCTCTTGATAAATTCTGATAAGATTGAGATAAGAAATTGATAATAAAGGCGTCTATGGGCAGGCAGAAACTAGCCGTACTGATGAGTATTGGTTTCTGCTGATACGAAACGCCTTATTTATTGCTAAAAATAATATTTTTTGATAAAAAAGATGTTATATATAAGAAATAAGAAATTGTCTTGTGGTATATTTCAAAGTGGGCGCACATATACAAGGGGTGTTGCAAAAATTATGGTTATGGTTATGGTTAGCTGGAAATTGGTTAAGAAAAAAAATTCTTACATTGCGTTGTTTCCTGATTTATGCTGGCAACACTGTTTTGCGTACCGAAAAGTGTAGACTTTTGAATTTTAATCTATATCTCAGGAAGTAAATAGCCTAGAAAGCTGAAATAAAGATTAAGAGAAATTGATATACCATTAAGTATAAAGGTCGATGCACACTTACCGGCACAGCACGAACCGACACAGCCAGTCAAATATTTTTCTATGAAAACAAGTTAGCTAATGAACATCAACCGGCATTCGCTGATATCGACACGAAACGGAAACTTCATTACGGTCGCTACCGGTGGCTAGAAATCGGACAGGCATTTATAGGCTGCCGGTCTAGTTGTGAAGCTAACATGGGATCACTTTTCTATAGATTTCTCGCTTTAACTGAAAGTTTCCTTTCCGTTTTATGTTCGTTATGTGCACGAAAAATGCCAGTGCCGGTCGATGTCTGTTTGTGCTCTGCCGGTAAGTGTGTATCGATCTTAAAACGTAGATTTCAAGTTTGTTATTTGAATATGGGCAACATATTGAAAATTTGTTGAGATCAAATATTTTTTTTTTTAAATTTAGTATAGTCTGTTTGACATAGGTACATCAGTGGTAACGTTTTCTATTATTTTATTACCAGTGCATAAATATGATATTGCTAGAAAGCAAATGAGAAGTTTCGTATAGTCTGAATAGATTAGTGCCCATGACTCATCAGAAAAATTATTTTATATCATCAAATTTAGGATTGTATTCACCAAGTGACCGCCATAATAGCCAATCAAATAAACCGTAAACTGAATAAATTTTGGTGGTATGAATACTCCTTGAAAGATTATTGGATATAATTTTATGAAACCTTCTATATACATCGTTGAGTTACATATAGTTGGAAGAGCAATCGAATTAGCTATCAAATAAATAAAAAAAAACTTAAATTTTATTAAAATTTTTAAATAAATCGCTCCCTTAGTAAGATCTTTTTAAAACAAAAGACACAAATTCCGCTTTAACATTTTGCTATTTCAAAAGTATCAATGTTGTATGAGTGTGCAATATGCTTTCTTAAAGCGCAAGATGTTGTAAGTTAAACAACATTTATTTTAGCTTTCTAGGCTATCAACTTCTTTAGATATACATAGATTAAAATTCAAATGGCTACACTTTTCGGTACACAAAACAGTGCTACAAGCTAAACTCGGAAACAACGCAATGTGGGACCAAACTCTGTAAAAGGTCTCTTTCTTAAGGCACTTTCACATCGAAACCGCGAACCGATAAGTTCTACACCGAAAATTCGCTTTTGCTTTCACATCAAAAACCTAAACCTTTTTTTCGGTTAAATAGAAGTAACATTTAATTATCATAAATGTTGTATGATGAGAGCTCATACAAAAAACGTATATTAATCTTACTTCGAAATCGCTATCCATATTATAATAATATAATAAATAATAAAATAAAGTAATATAATTTTCAATGTAAAGACAAAAGTGAGGTTTAGTCCGACCGAAAAAAATTTTCGTCCCGAAACGTTCCACATGTGGAAACCGAAAAGAAATTGACAGATGCAACCGAAATTTCGTTTATCGGCCGAAAAAAAATAAAAGTTTTGTTTTTCTTAAAAATCTGAGATAAATATTATATTTTATTAGTAAAATTATTAGTTTATCCTATTTCCCATGATTTTATTAATCATTGGAGCAAAAATCTTGTTTTAAAGTAGAATAAATTGAACTTTTCGGTTTACATTTTTCGGTTTTCGATTTTGATGTGAAAGTGCCTTTAACTCGGTCCAAGTCACGGTACAGAGAATAAAAGATATTCTCATTACGAACCACTTTCAGCCATTATTGACGAAATATTGTGAAAATGTATAGGAAAACACGGTATCAAAATTTAGTGAGAATATCTTGCATTCTCTGTACCATGGGTCCCAGCAGCGAGGCGCATATCCAGACCGGTAGTCTAGCAGGGTCACAACTAAAATGTTCGAGGGGGAGGAAACAGGTGGGAAGAAGTCGCTCCTAAATTTTTTCTTAATCGTATTTACGTTATATCATAAAATCCAATTTTGGTTTGATTTGGAAAACCTCTCAACAATATTATGCACATCAATATCGGTCTCAGGGTGGACATTAATAAATCATAACCGTTTCGCCTTTTCGTGCAGAGATTGTAGAAATAGTTGCTGTCGCAAGCGATTCTGTTACGGGTGAAGTAATTGACTGAGAGTGAGCTTGCAGCTTGAGACATATCCAAAGGTATGCAGTAGAAGTACATGATACTTTACTGACAATTGCTTCTACTTGAATTAATACGAAAGTACAAGCCAAGTAACGCCAACTATCACAGAGGAAAGCGAATGGATTTTATTTTTATAGTTTTGCCGTAAAAATTCTTACGTAAAATTGTAGAATCAATTTTGGCGGCACTCGAATCAATCCAACTGATGGTTTTGAGTGTAATAGTGTATTAAAATTCGAAAGAAAAACTGTCAAGTAAACTTCTAAGAACAAAATGTATGATTGCCAACGCTCATAAATATCTTTAGCTACCAAGACCAGCCAAGGCACCTGAATCGATATAACTCTTTGGAACCATGGTCGGCCACCGGTAGTGCATGAAAAATCTAAAGAAAAAATTTGAAATATTTCTAAGAAAACTGAATGCTGACCGTTGTCTGTACATTAATATTCTTAAGAACAATTTGCAAGTATTTTTCTAAAAAAAATGTAATGCTTCCCTACGAACGTAAAAATTTGGAACGACTCAGGCTTCAATCAGGACCGCTATGAAAACTCAACGGCTGGCTATACTTTGATGATTGCATGGGACTAGGGTTCTACTGGAAGAACCGTAAATCAAGATTCATTAAGTCAGTTTGTATGCCTTTGTTACGAGCTCCACACCAAGTTGTCCTGATGTCGGAAAATCAGATAGGTAAAAAACTTTTTTTATGATCGCTGACCAATTTCTTAGAAACAATAACACTTTCAAATCTCGACATTGTTAAATTATTTACCATTCTGAGATAGGTGTGATAGATGACTTTTCGACACTATATCAAACACAAGAAAAATTCTAAAAAATCGTACACGACGAAGAGCTATGAGCGAATGACTATTATTACCCACCCACTATTACTACTCAAAAGAAGACAAACAAATGCCCAACCCAGCGCTAGCTGTCGCCGCAGATTGCAAAAGTGTGTTACAGCACCAGCATTAATCGCCGGCGTCAGCTATACATTGTGTCCATACCATACGAAAATCGTCCTGTTACAACTCACTACAGTTCAGCGTCCCATTTAATTCACCGCGAATGTGAGCTACGAACGATGAGCATGCTAGGACTTCTAACTCGAGTTATATTGATTCTACAGTAAGTGACGCCAATTGCATTACCCCATCTTTTTCTTTTCGCGGTGTAGATCGAAGTGAATTGATTACTTCGACTTAGGCTATTAAATCTCATGGACCTGATTGTCTGTCTCCGCGTTTTATTAAGATTCTGCTTCCAATGATCGATACATACATTCTTTATATCCTGAACTCTTGTTTAATGTCCTCTTGTTTTCCTAAGTCTTGGAAAGCGGCTTTGGTATTGCCAATTGCCAAAAAACCTTCTCTGGAATCTCCTGGTGATTTTAGGCCAATCAGTATATTAAGTTTCATGTCTAAAGTTTTGGAAAAGCTAATTAGCTTCCAGATTATTGGTCACTTGGAAGGTAACAAGCTCTTATCATGTTGGCAGTCCGGTTTCCGGCGTTCTCACAGCTGCGAGACTGCTATGCTTAAAGTGACTAGTGATATAAGAGCAGCCTTAGATGAGGATAACGCTACCATTTTAGTTCTGCTTGATTTCTCAAAGGCTTTCGATAGTGTAAATCACAGCTTATTACAGCATAATCTATCTAATTTTCTTGGATTTACTGTTTCCGCTTCTGCTCTGATCGGGAGTTTCTTGTCAGAACGCCATCAACGGGTGAAGGTGGATGATAGGTTGTCGGATTCACTTCCTCTCCCGACTGGTGTACCTCAGGGTTCAATCTTGGGGCCGTTGCTATTTAGTTTATTTATTAATGACCCTCCTCTAGTTGGACATGATGTCAGGATGCACTTATACGCAGATAATGTGCAGCTTTATCTAAACAGACCTATTGGCCTGTTTGAAGATGGCATCGTGCGTATTAATGACGATTTGAGCAGAATCGATGTATGGTCCAAGATTAATGTATTGAGATTGAATCCCTCTAAGTCTCAATATATTATTTTTCTCAATAGTCCACTACTTTCGTCTGATATCTCACCCGGAATTCTGGACGGTAAAACATTATCTCGTGCTAGTAAAGTGAAAAATGTGGGTATTGTGTTGAACCAAAATATGAGCTGCTGTGACAATAAAAAATCAAAAATTAGTAAAATTTACTCCGGACTTCGAAGGCTCTGGCTCTCAGCTAGTATTTTGCCACAAGCAACTCGTTTAAATCTGGTTAAGACACTAATTCTGCCGTACTTCACATGCGGAAGTTTAATTTTCCCTCGACTTGATAGTGTGTGTACCCGTAAAATGCAGGTCGCGTTCAACGATTGCTTACGTTTCATCTTCGGACTTCGCAGATATGACCATGTCTTACCTTACCGCGATCAGCTGGTGGGCTGCCCGCTTACTACATATCTCAAGAAAAGACCGTTAGTGTTCTTTTTTAACCTGCAAAAAAATAAAGAACCATACTACCTTAGAGAAATGATTAATTTCACTAATTCACATAGATACAGGAACATTATTTTTCCTCGTTTTACTAAGCTTGTCATGGAGGGCTCTTATCTTGTCCAGACTGCGCGCTCTTGGAATGCTCTCCCATCTAGTATCCAGCACGCACGTACTGTAAGTTCCTTTAAGAGCCTCGTTGATGCACATTTCGTAATTAGACGCCCGTAATTTTGCATGATTGTCTTGTCAGGATCACTTCTCACAGCAGAGTACTATCGTGAATTATTGTAGCTTTCTTTTTGTTTTTCTATGGCATTTTTTAGTATCTATCTAATTCTAGTATCAGATCTGTTTTTGTAGTTCATTATAACTTGTTTTTGTTACTCAGTTTTTAATTTGTCATTTTAAGCACAATATTTATTTATTATTATTATCATAAGTTACTTCTGAATTGTTTATAGCTTTTGATTTTCTTTTAAATACTTCCTCCACGTTTTAGTCCAATTATTTTTAGGTATAATAAAAGATTGTAATCTTGTATACTATACTATATACGCGCCTGGCACCAGCTATCTAAGTTAAGCGTATGTAACCATACTTTTGCAATACCCTGTATATTGTTACGTGCAATAGAAAAGGATAAGTGACATCTATTTTAAATGGATACTTCGCATAAATTTACTAATTAAATACACACAGTATGCAACTTTCATTTCGGAGAATCGTATTACGTGGAAAAGAAAAGGACAAGCGACATCTATTGGTTCGAACAGTAAACAACCTTATGTTCGGAGAATCGATGTTTCTGGAATTTTGTCTTCGGAAAGGTTCTGTAAAATTTGTAGAGCTCTTTTTAGCGTCAGGTGCAAGTCTTGTCTCAGACATTGAATTGAACATATAGTAAACTAGTTATTTGGATCTCGATAATTTAAAGTACAGTAGATACTAGCGATAATTAAAGTAGAATTAATTGGTAGTTGTTTTTGTATTTTATGAAAGTAAACAGTAGAGTGTAATAAAAAGAACTTTTGAATTATATCTGAAATATTGTGTTTTGAATAATCAATTAAGGCCACGCTCGTAGCAATATGTATGGAGGATTAAAGAAATATGAAAAAATTAAATGAGTATATATGATCCATTGAATCCAGTCTTGTATCATAAGTTCCCAAACAAAACAAAAATGGTTCTTTCAACTCAACTGAAAATAGAATATTAAAATCTGTAGAAAAGCCCCCAAGCGGGACTCTAGTGCCAAGTCCTGGAGGCTCAAAATTTCGAGAGTGAATCAAAAAGTTCTCGGAATATTTACACATATTTAATTAAAATATACATTTATACACACATATGTACACATCGAGACACTTTTTCATGCGATGTTGCCTGATTTTTCCAAATCATATATGCATATATGTAGAAAACAGGAAATAGGATTTAAAAATCCCACGGTTCTAGATTTGGATTAAAGGATGTGTGATTTACTATTACGTTTGATCACAGTCGACTGTGACTTGATTTTCAGTCGAAGTCGACGCTGAGGCGAAATTTGTAATTAAATAAAAGCTTGACAAACCGGAAGTGCCGGCTAATTTGGCAGATTTAATTGTATTGAAGTTGGCCGCAGCCCACACCAACTTTGTAATTTGAGCAAAGTTCAGAGTCAGTCACAATCGCAGCCGAGGTCGAAATTGCAATTTAATCTTGCCACATGCATTTACTATTTGGGCAAAGTCGCAGTCGTAATTGTAATTCGGGCTTTATCGTGGTGGAACAAAATTCGTTGTTGTTGTTTTTCGGACCGTTTTGATTTTTACCAAGGCTGCTTTCAATTTCTTGTCTTGATTGTTTTTTTCACATTCAGAAAATCTGCCAGGATCACTCTTTTATAATCTCACAAAAAAGTTACCGTTTTGGTTTAATGCCAATTCTTGTAGGGGAATTTCGTTCTCAATGAACATGGAAAAAACTGTGGCGTCTTGCAAGCTAGCGTATCGCAGGGCACTGATGTCTTGAATATCGCTGCTAAGTGTGGCAGCGGGGCGTCCTGCGTACCGGGATACTGGTCGATCAGGTGTTGTTTAGTAGTCAGTTTACGGTTACCAAATACTGGACTTGAAAAGGGTGCGGTAGCACCTATTCTGCTTTCGGGAGACTGGGAGCTGATGTAAGGCCAATCGAGTTTGCTGGGGGGAGACTGGAGGCTGACGCCAGGTGTATCTATGGAGGAAGCGACTTCTCAGGCCCAGACCGTCCCTATGACAGTTCGAACGTACTCTGATATCAAGTCGACTTTATGTCGTCTTGATGGTGGCTGCCGGAGGAATAGCCGCGCTGTTGTTGTCTACAGGTATCAAGTCAACCCAATATCGTCTCTCTTTTGTGAACCAGCCCCGATCTAGATGTGACAATTGTATTCTATTCTAGAGCTGATATAGGACTTGTAGAGAGTGATAGATTTGACGAGATGAAATATTTCTTACACCTTTTCAGAAATCCAAGTCATTTCGATGGTTCCTTGGCAACAGAGAAGATGCGATCTGTCCAGTGTAACTTACTGGAAATAATAATGCCAAGAATGCTTAGTGACGGTGAATCACAAATAAATGCTCCATCAAAAGAAACAGAAGTGGTTAAGTGATGATCTTGTTTTAAAGAGATGAGACAATTTTTCGACTCAGAAGCATTGAATTCGACGCGATTCGTTTTACCCCAAACGAAAATATTATCAAGATCATTATTCAATGATCTAATCTAAACATGCAATCTCGTTTGATGAATGTGACATTCCCACTGAAGTCCACAACAGTTTCAACGGGGTGAGCGAAATCAAGGGTACTATCAGCAGCAAGATTGTAAAGGGAGCTGAAAATAAGGGAAAGCAGATCTTTAGTGAAAATTAAAAAGAGAAACTGAGAAATAACAGAGCCCTGGGGCATATCGGCATTTATAGAACGTAACACCACCTAACACAAACCGTATTAGGCGATCAGATAAAAAACTTTCAATGCATAAGAGAAGGGAAGAGATGAGACCAAGTGCTTTAAGTTTTGCTAAAAGGGTAGGATGCCAAAATCTATCAATGGCCTTTAAAATATCTAAGGCAACGGTTGTAGACTCACCAAAATTGTGAAGACTATGATTTCAACGTTGCGTGTAGTCCGGAAGCCATGTTACCGATCGTTGATGAATTGATTAGTTTTCAGATATTCCATTAATTTGGAGTTAATGATAGATTCAAAAACCATGGAATTAGTTTAAGGGATCACAGAGATTTAGGCAAGGATGAGGCGCAGCTTTTAGTTAACAGGGGCTAGAAAGGAACCATTAGGATCTGCAGCTTTGGAGATGTCGATCCGCTTAAGAACCTTGAAAACATCCCTCATGCGGATGTGTATTAGCTCTTGTACACATCCATACGGGAGATGCAAAACAGGTATCTGTAAAGTAGGTGGAAAAAATTGAGAATTTGAAATGCAGCCAAAATATTACATTTATCCAGGGAGTCTACAACCCCTTCACTATTGTTCAGTAGTGAATGTTGAGAGGAAATGGTGAATTTGTTTCTGATGGTTTGATGGTAGAATAAAAACGTTTACTACCTTTGAGGCTTGCCAAAATTGTTTATCTATAATACTCTGGTCGAACAAAAATTGTTGTCTCTGATGGACAATTGACTTACAGGTGTTCCGTGCAGTATTCTAGACTTGTTGCAGTTGTGGACATGGATGCAATAGTCGGGGAAAGCAGACTCTTTAGGTCTTATAGTTTAGTTGCACTTATCGTTAAGCCAAGAGGTTATCTAGTAACCCTAGCTAAAGCTTTGTTGGCATTTATCAGTATAAATTCACATGTATGATCCACTCTTAGTATCCTAGCAACCTATCCGAAGTATTATTCATATTCAGTTTATTTAGAGAACAACTATACAATTAAATTCTTCATGATTGCACAAAACTAATTTTATTAAATAAGTGAATGGGCTTCTGGTTATAAATATGACGGTGCATCCAAAGATCAACTTTACATATGGAGAGACATGGTTATAGCGCTTCAAACTAAATATATAACGAAGGGCAGAGATAAAGCAACATTTAGTTTTCTCCAGGTGGTGGTAGAATCGAGTGCATAAAAAATCTCACATCAATAAGTTATGAGGGGCACTATAATGATTTTACTAAATACATGCGAGTATTTTGAGGAGTATATACTCCAGATGCTGAGAGCTTGCGGAGGGTAGCAACTACTCTGCAAATAACACGGTTAATATGAATACTCCAACTTAAGGTTTGATTGAATACTATACCCAGGTTATTAACTGATTTGCTACTATATGGGACAACTTCATCATTAATTTTCAAAGCAGGGAAAAAAGACGTATCAAGCTCAACTTTAAATATAACTATTGAAGCGGACTTTGAAGCGTTTTTAGATTTAGCTTACTCTGCAGTGCCCAAGAATGTATGTGCCTAAGATCGGTATTGGCGCAGTATACTGGATCATCAATTGATTCGAGTGGTTTAGAGATATAAAGTTGAAAGTCGTCAGCATACATATGAAATTTACAATGTTTGACTACCAGGGTTAAATCATTAATGAACATAATGAACAGCAATGGCCCTAAAATTGATCCTTGAGGAACCCCAGCTGCTGGGGGCCACTAAAGTGTTTTTTTTATGTACCTTATTCTAGAACTCCCCATATACTGCAGAGAACAAATTGTTCTGTCGATTGAAGTGAACTAGTTGTACTGTTCACTTCATGTAAATCTTTCTATGAAAATGTTTGAGGCGCTCTTTTGTGTATCTTTTGTTCTGCTCTGTTCTGCGGACACAAAAGAACACAGCTATTAGTTGTGTTCTTTTGTGCCTCGTGCACTGTTTCAATCATACATATAGGAGTGAAAGCTACACTGTAGATTATGTAGTGCAATGTTGCACTGCACGGCTAAATATAGTTTTATTCGTCAAAAGGGGTCCCTAAAATCACAATAAGAAATGCTTTGATGTCTTTATATGACCTAGCTTTCCTTTTCTGAAACTTACTCAAATTTATATATTTTCTTTTTAACACGTTCGCGGCATTGGCTTTATAAATTTAATTCATATTTTGACGTCGTGTACCACTGGTGGTACATTTGTCATTTAGACCATTAGCCGTAGTGCGCCGCAGGTGGTACATGGACGCCTATAATGCAAACTGCATAAAAACTTTGACAACTTTAATGTAATTCAGAGTTTTAAGCTTGCGACTTTTGGAGATATACACAAAGATACTATGCTATCAGTGTAGCACCGATGGCGCACTCATGTTTAGAAAAAGGCATGTTTTATTCGGCTTAAATGTATTAATTTTATAGCGTTCTCATTTTATGACAAAACTTAAAAATAACTCAATTTATTTAACAAAAAAACAACGTAAAAAAAAAGACTATTCCGATGTATTACATATATTATATTACATAAAAATAAAACTAGTGTGATATAAAATTACTTGTGCTTTTCGTTAAAACACTCCAGACACATTGTTGGTTGATCATCACAATTGTTGCAGAAAGTCTGTGCTCTTTTTGTTTTACCGCGTGCTTCTTTTGCTCCATGTTCTTGAGAGATTTGCTTAAGGGAGCAGTGCTATTTGAGACTGTCGTTTCTTCGACATTCTTCAAGAGGTCTTCGATAATTTTTTCTCGAAAATTTATCATTGATACTTTGTTTGTTGATTGGATGTACTTGTTAAATATAATCTACGAATTGACGATACTAACACCAAGGAGAAGCTCAAATACAACATTTTTATACCACTTAATAGTCTTGTGTAATGGCGAATAATAATTTGTCATTTGATCCGAATAGTCTACACCTTTCTTTTCTTTATTATAAGCTATAATTGCTGGAGGCTTCATTATATCTTCTCCGAATCTACTCTTTTTTCCGGTTGATACTAAGATAATAGTGTGATCTGGGTTGCTAAGTACTGACCTTTTGTCAGTCCATTTTAAAACACGTATTCCGTTTCTATTTCTTTACCAAATACTTCTCCTTTTTTAACTTTTTTCATGTAAATTTCTTTGGGAATGCCACGTCGATTTATCCAGAGAGTACCACGAATATATGTCTTCCTTTTCAATAATTCTTAGCTCAGTTGTACACTAGTGTAAAAGCTGTCGGCGTATAATGTTCTGCCTTGGTCGAAAAGGCCTTGAAGCAATTCCATTGCTACATCATATGAATGCCCATAACCGGAAGTACTGCTGTCTCTTCCAGCATAAATTTTCACGCGGTACGTGTAGCCGTCGGTGTTGCATAGCTTATACAATTTCACTCCGTATTTATGGAACTTACCTGGAATATATTGCTTTTAAAAGAGTCTGCCTCTCCACGGAATCATCGACTCATCTATTTTGACTGCTTCCCCGGGAGTGAGAGATGATTTGAAGTTTTGTGCGATAATGTCAAGCGGTGCATTTATTTTCGCTAATCTTGTTTCTCCCACGGGAGTTTCATTTTCAGCGAAATGCACACATTTTAATAATACTTCAAATCGAATACGTGACATTGCTTTTAACAGGGTTTCTGTAAGTAGGGTTTTTCGACCAATATAATCTCATACTGAAACAGGGCAAATACCCATTATTAAAACAACAGCAAGTCTTGATATCCTCTTCATTCGTGTTCTTCCATTTTGCCATAATTGAACGACGACTGATGATGTGCGATTGAATGAATTGCGCCGCATATGTGTTTGCTTCTGTCACAATAGGTTTCAGCACTGCATCACTTAAAAATAATTTATAAATACTGAAAGGATCAGTAGAACCTGCATTACATTACATCACAAGCCAGCGTTTTCTTCGGCAAAGTTGAATTCTCGCACTAGACTTCTAGCTTCTTCCCATTCATCTGATAGAGAAGGAACAGTAATAGCTGCATGCTCCTGACAAATATGTATCGTCCAATTCCTCAGCTTCACTGCTTTCAAGGTCAGTTGCGATATCACTATTACTGTCTGTATCATCACATTGTGAGGATATGTAAGAAGATTCCGAGCCAGAAAAGTCCGAAATTGATTTGTCTTGTAATAAAGCGTCTTCAATTTCTTCATTTTCCATTTCAATTTGTTTATAGCAAAACTAATTAATTCCGGTGTATTTACACACAATTTCTAACAGAAAAATAAAAAGATTAAAAAAGTCTTGACTGTTGATGATTTATAGGCAACAAGATTGTAAGCATAGCATGCTGAGTTAGACTTTTGCTTTTGGATACCAAACATAATTAGAACTAAAGAATTGTAAAAAAGGTAAATAAATTATGTATTTGAAATCCATGTACCACTCGTAGTACACGACGACCATTATGCAGATCGTTTTCTATACGACGTCGTGCGCCACCCGTGGTACACTCTTTAAATGTTGTTAAAAGTATGTAAAATTTTCATACTAATTTAAAAAAAAACATATCTGTGTTACTTAAAATAATAAATAATTCACAAACAACCACGAAAACAATTAACGTCCAGGAAGAAAAGCACTTAACGCTGCCTTGTGTCTGAAAGCCGAACTCTCAATGTACCACCGATGCGGTACACGATGTCGTTCTTTTGTAGCAGCAGTACAATGAACTGGATAGCGTGCTCAAAAGAACACAGTTATTATAAGCCTCTAGCCAGATGAGGAAAAATTGAAGTGAGCTACGAACTTATTAAGCAAAAGTATGTAATCCACATTGTCAAAAGCAATAGAGAAGTCCAGCAGTACAAGTACAGTCGCCTAATTAGAATCGATTGAATTACGAATGTCATCGGATATTTTAATCAAAGCAGAGCTGTGCAGCTATGCTTAACTCTGAAACCAAATTGATATTCGGTATTTTCAGTATAGCATAAGATTTGATTATGTAGCATTCTCTCGAAAACCTTAGAGAAGATTGGAAGAATAGAAATAGGACGATATGCTGTTCTAAAACGTGCTTACGTAAAAGAGGTGCTGAAAGGATGTTTCTGAATTCTTATTAATTTTACAGGTAATTCCTTTTGCATTGTAAGCTCTTTTCATCCTTTCTCTACAGCTACACCCAATTAATTGCGCTATTCACTGGGCATGTTGTTCTCTAAAAGGGAACAATGCAATAAATACTCAGAGCTGCATGTATTCAGATTATTGAATTAATGGTAATTAGATTTGCAGCTATTCTTAGAAGTCATAAGTGAAGTAGGCATGTTGCGTCCAATCATAATACGGAGCCAGGTGGAATTCTCAGGGCTACACACAAATTACAAAAACAGATTTATAAAGGAAAGAGATAAGTAAATTTGTTGGAAACCTCAGTAATAAGATTTAGGAATTAATTTCTGCACTTTGCCTCTAATTAGCTGCAACAATACATTTACTTTCCTACACACTCACACACATACACACATATACACATACATTCAGTACCTATACCTTTTGGTTTTAAATTACGTTACAGAAATTTAATCAGTTTCTCCTAAACTGACAATCCAAAGGAAACATATTGTGGAAGGCAGGTAGGTACCTGTAAATAAATAAATAAATAAATTAACAACAAAATGAATTAAGAGTGGATAAAGGCATCCACTCACCTATGTATAATAAATTTTCATTGTTGGATGTGGATCCTGGATACTGGGAAAAGTACAGAGGTGGAACACAAGGGGACCAAAAAATTAACTTTGAAATTTTCTCTCTGTCTATAGTGAAATTCCAAGCGATCGTCGTCATGTCACTTAAATTTAGTGGAATTTCTACGCTCAATTAATGTTGGTGAATCTAGCGATGGACAAGCTCGGTATTCTTGAAATTCCTGAAATTATTGCTCCAATTCTTCTCTAAAACGCTTATATTCAATTCACTTCCTTTTTAGATGAAAGCTTTTCAAATTGTTTCCTTTTTTACTATTATTTTTTTTTCTAAGGAGGGGACGGTATTAAAATTGGATTTCAAGGATGATACTTCTTTCCACGTTAATTTAATAGGTGTAGGTACAAGGATGGAATTACGGTCTGCATATAGAGGATTTTAAGTTCTAATGAATTTTTAATTATCGAAATTACTTAAAAATTTTATGGAAAGAATATTTTGAAACAATTTCCAATACATTTTTGTATAATAACTGCCTTCAAAAATACAGGCCCTTGGTTGATTCTGAAGGGGCCTAATTAATATATATAAAAATATTAGTTCATATAAAATTAGAGAGATGGAGACAGTGTTGCAAAAGAGAATAGCTCTGAGTTATAATTCCAAAAAGAAAAAAAATATTGGATTTTCTTAGAAAAATCGAGAATCCATTATACCCCAACATTGTTGCCATTTTTCCTATGTTTTATATGTGAATTATTCAAAAATTATAATTATATGCGCAGCACGTCAGTCAGAGCTAAACGCTTCAGTATAAGATGGAGAAGTTGGGAAGACGGTTGGAGTGGTTCTGTTGTGTCTGTCTATTGCTTATTTTGTCCATGGTGTAGGAGCTGGAACAAGATGACCCTCTGGCCAGCCACAAATTACCCGATAGGGAGCCATAGACTGAGAGGACACCCCTATCGGACTTTCCTCAGTCCACTCTGAAAATTTTCGCCTCTCAATCAATTTTTATTTTCATTTTCTAGTTTGTTTTTTGTAAATGCAGTTAAATAGTTTTTTTTGAAAATTATTTTATCTATTGAATTTTTGGTGTATAATTTTTAGTTGAGTTTCAATATTTTTCTATCTGTATCGTTAATGTTGTAGTGCTTTCGTCGACAATATGGTGTGGGATGGGGGGATGGATTTAAGAGACCCAGAATGGGTCTCTGGAGCGTAGTCCACAAGGAGACCCATGGTTCACTATCTAGAGTTATGTGTACTAGTTCGTACGTCCTAAACGGACGCTCTTAAAAAGCTCAATATTGGCCCACAACCCTCCTTACCGGCTTCATGCAGTTCTTCCAAGAGGTGTGAGCCAAGGAATCTGTAAAGCTTTCCCGTGAGAGCCGGACAGTGAGAAAGCAAATGAGTTTCGGCTTCCCCTTCATATCCTTTACATACAGGATCTACAACAAGTCCTGTGTAAGTGACCTCTGAGGAAAGAGTGCCCAGTGAGAATTGATATAAGAGCTGTTAGGGTTGGCTTGTTTAGTCCCAATAGCATTTTCGCCAGGTTTGGGTTGGGTTTACCACCCCATAGCTCCTTTGTATAGTTCTACCTGATGAGTCATCTAACTAAAGACGACTGTGTTGGAAGTCGGTCCAAGCCGAAATGTTAGAGGCCAAGTGTTTTGATACCATGCCGATTGTGGAGGAAGATACCTCCGAGGCTGTTACAACACGAGCAAGCTCGTTCGCCTTTCCGTTCCCGCTAAAATCGATGTAACCAGTCACCCAGAGAACGAGGTTACTCCGAGAGATGGCACTCTCCTTGTTGTCTGAGTTGAAGAGGTACCTTCCTGCTTCCAGAACGGCCTTGACTTACGCCTAGAAAATCGTGACATGGTCTTCAAGATGTATAGCAATTTCCATATCAGGCTACAAAAAACTCCTGCTCCGATGTTATCTCAGATTTGGTGCCGTCTCTGTAGACAATAGGATTTGTCAATGGTTGAAGAACACAGTGTGATTCCAATTGCCAGGGGCGATAGACTATACCTAAACTAAAAGATGGTCAGGTGGAACACTTGTTCCAGCGGGAATTCGCCTTCTTGATGTGTATTTGCATGGGTAGTATGTTGAGGATGACCTCAAGAGCTTGAGTGTTGATTGACTTCAGACCGCCACTTACACTAAGAAGGCACCGTCTTTGCATCTGGAAAAGATTCATCCAATATCTTACGGACCCGTAGGTTAGCAATGGACGGATGAAGCTAGTGTATATCCATAGGAACATCCGCGGTTTAAGACCCGGCTTTTGCCTTTTAATTCTGCGGAACATTGCGAAGAATCTAAAATCTTTGCTCGCTCTGTCCTCAAGGTGTGGTTTCAAGTTTAGCTTTTTATCTAGTATGATGCCTCCTAGGTATCTTACCCTGTCCTTTAACTCCAAACCTGTGGATTCAATAGAGTGCAGGTTCAATATGAGAATGTTCCTTTTCTTAGTAAAATGGTATAGATCAGTTTTCAGTTCATTGATGCACTGTCCGAAATCCGTAGCTCAGTCTGTGACTAGTCGAATCACGTTTTGCACCAGTCCGTAGAGCTGGGACTCATAACTACCGCGGTGACTAAAATCACCAGCTCGTCTGCTAGCATACCACTGTGTAACCCATCCGGGTGAGTGTAGGCAAGAGATTGTCCATAATGAGTACCTACCCATAATATAGGCAATAAAATACCGCCTTAAGGGGTGCCCTTATGAACTCTTTTCCAATGTGGTGGTGTTAGTCTCTCTCGTTGTATTTTGACCATTCCAGTGTTGCCAATTTAACGAAACTTTCGTTTCGTTTAACTGTAGGCATATACATAGGAGCAAGAAAACCCGTTTAGCGGCTAGTTACTAATATAGCGACAAGTATGTATTCTATGATATTGTTACCCTTACTAAGATTCACACATAAATGTGCACATATGGATTGGTACACACTCGGCAAAGGTGTGAAATGAACTGAAATAAATTGAAATATTTCAACTTTTATAAAAAGAAACGGGGAAATTTTAAAAAGTATTATATTTTCTAAACTCTTTTAACTTGTCAGATGTAATTTAAAATTCCAGCAACTTTAAACAAATCGTTTTTGGAAAAGATTAATTTTCAGAAAATTATATAGGAACAAATCTTATTAAGGACATAAGACCGATATGATAAAAGTTAGTAAACTCATAGGGCTGTCTCTATCAGGATGTTAGACCTTCAACAATGTTGAACAATGCGGTGGCGTTGCTATATATGTGTGACAGGATCTTGAGGCCAAGATAGTTTGCAAATCTAGTGGCAGCTTGATTGAGTTTCTATGTGTTGAGGTCGATACAGGCTCTGATATATGTACTTTGGGAGTAGTCTACGCTGCTCCAGGTCAATTCAATCGTAATAATTCCTCCGAGTTTCTTATCTTATCTTATTTCTATCTCATTTATTAGCCGGCGCTGTTCTAACCTGATAGTAGGAGGTGACTTGAATGTCAACATCTGCAAGAACATCATTAATACTGACCATTTTTTATGCGATATGCTAACAGCGCACTTAAACCTAGTTAATACTTTCCCGACTTATCATAACTGCATTAATCCATCCCTTCTAGATTTATTTTTTGTTTTTGACCCCTCTCAAGTGCTCTTTTTTAATCAACTTAGTCTTAGTTTTTTATCGATTTTTGAGACAGCACTTGGTGGAATATGTTTCTTGTACGTTGTATGTTGCTTGTACAACCCCTGATGATGTCCTAATAAGACGAAACGCGTAGGTTTTTACTCAATTTTTGTAAAAAATAAAAATAAATTATTGTGGAATCGGAGCAAGTGTTTTGTTGTTGTTTTTTTTTTTAAACAAAAATGCCTATTAGTCTTGGTTCCTTAGATCATGATATTATTTTCCTTTCTTGTGATGTAAGAGTCAATAGCAATCCAAACCTGTCTTTTTATCGATACAGAGATTTCAACAACCTTGACTTGGAATCCCTTCTCGCCGAATGCGGGTCCTATAACTGGAACGAATATTGATTATCAGGTTCTCCTTTTCAATCGTTCCAGACCTTTATGATAAGTATGTACCGATACGCACTAGGGCAATACAAAGCGGCTTCTGCCCCTGGTTCAGCGCCGAAATAAAATCCTTGATTGCTGAGCGTGAATTTCTTTTTTCCAGGTATCGTATACTAAAGACTCCTGAAAGTCCGAAGTTTTACACGCTCTTAAGGAACAAAGTCAATGTAAAAATTCCCGAGGCTAAACGTACGTATTATAAGCGTAAGTTTGATATAAGTGTTCAGCCGAAAATGTTATGGCTTAACGTGCGTGATGCTGGCGTATATGGAGGCAGAACGGCTAAGTGCAACCTGAGCCCTCAGGAACTTAACGAATTCTTCATAGTTGGTCACCAATCTCAAGACAATGATCAGTTGTTCTTGGCAGACTTAGATTCTTCTTCCAGCTCTAGTGGTTTTAGTTTCCGGGGAGTGGATAGAACTGAAGCCAATTGAATACGATTTTCGCTATTAAATCTAATGCAGTCGGCCCTGAAATATGTCTCCCCGTTCTGTGAAGCTAATTGCGCCGCTCATTATTGGCCCACTTTTACATATCTTCAATACCTGCATTACGAAGTTGGTGCTCCCAAAAACATGTAAATCAGCTCACGTACTCCCTATTCCAAAGAAGGCTGCAGCTACGGCTCTTGCTGATTATAGGCCCATCAGCATCCTCTGCTTCCTGTCGAAGGCTCTGGAGAAGCTACTATACTGGCAGGTTCAACAGTACACACTGCAAAACAATCTTATAAGTGGCTGCCAATCTGGATTTCGACCCAAGCATAGTTGCGAAAGTGGTCTCGTTAAAGTCACCACAGACATACGCGCTGCACTTAATAAAAGAGAGATTTGCGTTCTGGCGCTTTTAGACTTCTCCAAAGCTTTTGACAGTGTTTGCCATGTAAGCCTGCTAGAAAAATTATTTAATAAATTCCATTTCTCGTGTCAATCTGTTCACTTAATCAAGGAGTTCTTCATCGGGCGATCACAAAAGGTTACTCTTGGTGACTGTAATCACTAAAATTTCCTTCCTCTGCCTTCTGGAGTACCACAAGGCTCCATTCCTGGTCCTCTACTCTTCAGTTTATATATTAACGATCTGCCGAATATAATTCAAGATGTCAATATCCACATTTATGCTTACAACGTTCAAGTTTATTTCAGTCGCCCACCTGGCTTTATCGAAGACTGTGTGGCTCGGATGAACGACAATTTACATAATATATACACCTGGTCGATTTACAATAAACTTGAACTTAATCCAGGCAAGTCACAGTGAATCGCCTTTTCCTTCGGCACTCATGGCTCTTCATCCTTTTCTCCTATTCTTTTGAATGGATCTTCAATCCTCTATGTGGATAAAGTCCGTAACCTTGTAGTCACCCTTAACTCCAATATGAAGTGCTGTGATCTCGTGAACTCTAACCTATCTAAGATCTACGCCACCCTCCGTCGTCTATGGTTGTCCACTAAAATGCTCACCCCTAAAATGCGCTGTCATCTTGTAAAGTCCCTAATATTACAGCATTTCACACACGGTTCACTTGTTTTCCCGAAGCTAGATTCGCACTGCTCCAGAAAATTACATGTTGCATTTAACGATTGTGTAAGGTTTGTTTTCGGCTTACGAAGATTCGATCATGTTTCTCACCTGAATTTTGCACTGCAAGGTTGCTCTATTGAAGTATATCTAAAGCATAGAGCATTATTCTTCCTTTTCAACTTATTGCACAACTCTCAGCCCGCTTACTTGAGTACCATGTTTCAACCCTTGAACTCTGCCAGAGGCTATAAACTTGAAATACCTCGTTTTCAGACCTCTGTACTTGATGGATCCTATATTGTTCAAATCACTTGAATGTGGAATTCATTACCACACAATATCCAGAAGGCTAACTCGATCGGCACTTTCAGGCGTCTTCTTGAAAAATTTTTGACGTAAGCAGTTTTGCTGTTGTGAACCTCACGCGAAGATTATATCTTTGTTATCGAAGTTATCTAATTTGGTTTTATCTTATTTTATTCTCATTTGCTATAATTTTTTTCGTAATTAATTTTTGTATCTTAATCTTACTTATTTATCCATAATTTATATGTTATTATTGTTTATATTTTTGTCCCCATCTATTATCATTGGTGTAGTATTAACATATAATTTAGTTTACTTATTTCTATTCAGTTGTATTACTGTATTATCACTCTAATTGCTGCTAAGAAAAAGATATGTAAATCTAGTAGTATCTCTTCTAAATATTTATATTTATTAATTATAGTTGGTAATAAGTATCTATACAATGTCAGTTCTATCTTATCTATAAATTGCAAATACTTGAAAACAATATGATGTACCACAAGGCTCTATTTCTGGGCCGCTATTTTTTTTTTATTTTAATTTTACAAATAATTTGCCAAATATGATTAAAAAACTTTTTATTGTTGATGATTCAAAACTTTATATTTCCATGCCTCTGCGGATAATATTTCGATGATGGAATTGACAATCTCAAGGATGTCCTCTTTGCAAGTTTTGAAAATTATTCCACAAAATGTTTAGCCAACAATTTCTATAAAAGCTTGAGATTTGATTCGTGCCGTTCATATATACATACCTACATACCTAACCTATGTATGTATATGCAGTGTACACCTTTAAATTTCTTACTTTAATTTTCTTTAATATTAATTAAAAAAAACATCAAAAACAACATAAATTATATTTATCATGGCAACAGAAATATGGTCGTCATATTCTTTTACGAATGGGGGAGGGGAGTATTCTGGTTGAATCGGTGCGATTGTGGTGGGTGGGAGAGAAAAAGTTTAGAAAAAGATAAGTCAACAGAAGATAGGAAATGAGATTTGCTTTGAATGAACACCTCCTCACGGTGAAAGGGAGGGTGGGAGGGAGTGGATGGCTGTGTCGTATTAATGAAGTTATTTTTCTCTGATAAATTTTTTTCCTCTTTAAAAATGAAAATTAAAGCTTTCCTCTGATGAAGAAATTTAATTTACGCTCCTCACTTTGAAAACAGAATTTATTTATTGCTGACCGAGAATATAACGGAATTTAATATTAATTAATTGTTGAGAGGAGACTTTAACGTTGATAACTTTATACAGTGTGGACCCTCGTCCAGTTAATCCTATTATCAATTTTATACGGAGTTTGTAAGTATAGGTATTCAAAGAAATTTCCTACTGAGCATTATTGAATCGGCTGACATTTTGAAATGGAGTACTCTTTAAGGTTATGTAGGCACAAATTATAAAGGATTTCAAATTTTATTTAAATTAAATATTATTACAGCAATTACTACAGAATTACAACAGCTTGATCGTGAGTGTACAATATAAGTATTAGATTAGATTTGTGAAGGGGTGTATAGGCGTTAGCTTCGCAATCACTGCGACCTGAAAGATCTATTGTGAGTCCCCGTTGAATTTGCTCCATTTATAGGTTTAGACTGTTAATAAAGTCTAGAATCATTCTGGGCATGAGGTTCCATACGTAACTTGGTGGAGGAAAAGCATGTTCAAGGTGGAGTAATCTCCGCCTGACCAATGCTTCGCAGTTGCAGAGCAAGTGCTCCGAGGTTTCATGAGCATCCTGACAGAAGCGGCAGGATGAAGTCTCAGCCAAACCCAGCTTATTTAGGTGATACCTCAGCTCAGTGATCATGTTGAGCTCTGTTCTTCTAAGGACTAGGAGTTCTTTTGTTTTTCCGCCAGAGGTGTCGATAAACTTTTTTGCCTGACGAAGTCCTTGAATCCTTTCCCAATACAGGGATTTTTGTTTATTCTCCCAGTTATTTAGGGTAACTCTGAGGTAACACTTTGAAGTACCACAAAATGGCTCTGGTCCGACAAACTGAGTTTCCGCTCCTCTTTTGGCTAGGCCATCCGCAATTTCATGGCCTTTGTGGCCCTCATGTCCAGGTACCCACATGAGGATAACTATGTTTCTCCTTGATAGATTTTTGAGGGTTTGCAGACATTCCCAGACTATCCCTGACTTGACAGTGTATGACTTTAAGGCCTTATAAGTATAGATCAGTGCTGACAATTGAACGCACATAAAATCAACTTAGTTAAACAATTCTTCCTTAACTGGCCGGTCGAAAAACAGCGCAGAATTCCTCGAAATCTGATAAAAAAAATCAGCGAGAATTTTTTGAATTTCTTGATATTCTGAAAATTCAGATTTCGTGAAATTTCGTTGACATATTTATTAAAAGCTATGTCGCGGTTTTTCAGCTGGAAGTTAAGGCCATCCTTGAAGCGGGAAGATACCTCCTGAACTCAAAATCTGAGAACAAGGAGATTGGCATCTGCTCGGACAACCAAGCAGCTGTCAAGGCCTTCTCAAGAGCTTTTACAACCTCCAAACTGATATTGGAGAGTAAAACCACCATGAAGTCCCTCTCTCAGAGTAACGGGGTCTTCGTTTGCCAGAACATAGCGATATCAGAGGGAACGAAAAGGCGGAAAAGCTTGCTCGTCTTCGTGCAGTCTTGGAAGCATCCTCTCCCACAAGCAGAATCACACCAAAACACCTTGCCTCTATAATATTTCGGTTTGGATCGACTGCCAGCGCAGTCGTCTATAGTTGGATGAACCTTCAGGGAGAGCTACAAAGGAACTGTTGAGTAAGCCTAAAGCCTAAACTTAACGAAAAAGCTATTTGGAATAAACAACCCGCAGACCTCTATTGTCAATTCTCACTGGGCACTCTTTTCTCAAGGGTGACCTACACAGGAAGGGACTTGTTGATGATCCTGTATGCAGAGGATGCGGAGATGAATCCGAAACAGTGACAGCGGATGACGGTTAAATATTTCTTGGCTCACACCTCCTGGATGAACTGTGTGAAGTCGGTAAAGAGGGTTGGGGGCCAATATTGAAATTGGTAAGAGCATCAGGTTAGAATCTATGAGCAATGAGAAGGCTGCGAATGTTCTTATTTAAGCGAAGTACGTTGTAGTGTTAGCACGGGAGGAAATTGTACAATGCCGGACTACGCCCGAAGCAAGAATACGTCGTAGCGTTAGAACGAGTGTCCGGAGAACAAAAATGTACAGCATCAGACCACACAAGAAGCGAGATTATGTGCTTGCGTTAGTACACAGAACATGTGCACGGTCAAGTTGCTGTGAGGCTACTGACGAATTTTGCACGGATCGACCACTAAAGGCAGAAACACATCCAAGCAAGCCTCAGGCCTGGCCTCTCTCAGGCTTCCTCGCAGCTCGCCTCAAGGCTTGCCTCAGAGAAATGATAACAAAATGATACCACCGGGTTCGGTGCTGTCATTGTAATTTTGCTGGTACATCTGTTGACAGAAGTAGGCCTGAGAGAGAAAAATTTTCAACATTGAGCAAAGCGCGCTTTGCGACTAGGCCTTGAGGCTAGCTGCTGGCTTGGTTTTGTGTTGCATCATTTAAAAACCCGTGTTGGAAATTTTGACAACACCTCGAGGAAACTTCGAGGCCTGGATGTGTTTCTGCCATAACTTAAGTATTTATAGGCTGGCGGCGGCGTGTAGCTCCATCAGCGGTGGTACTAGAAAATGACGGCAAAGTTTAATCCGCGATTGGCTGGGTCGCTCGGTATCTTCCCTGGTACGGACAGCGCGTCGCGGTCGATCGAAGTCTGTCTTCACTGCTCTGGTGACCCCTATATATACAGTCTTTAACACTGTGGTTCCGTGTGTAGCAGCCGTGGTATGGTCTGTTTCTTCATTCGTTATGTCGTTATTCCACTGTAAGTGAACGCGTCCCGGGGATGATCTACTCTGTGGAGGAAAATCGTATGAGACTATGGCTATGCTCTTGACAGTGACCGTACACCCTGTACTTTTTAAGATATAGGGTGTTTTGTGAAAAACTAGGATTTTTTCTTAATCACCCTGTAACTCCGAAACGATTGATATGAAAATAAATAGTTTTCACATCACAACAGAATTACAGCAACAAATAAGACAATTTTGGGAGCTTGAAGAAATTAATATATAGAGATCCTTACCAAAGAAGAGCAGCAATGTGAAGAACACTTTCAAAGAACACATAAACGTCGAACTGATGGACGTTATGAAGTTGAACTCCCATTCTCCGAAGAGAATACTTCTAATTTGGGTTTATCTAGAGGGATCGCTTTATCTCGTCTTTACCAAATGGAGTGCAGGTTTAAAATAAATCCAACCTTGAAAGCTCAGTACGCTGCATGTCTCAACGAATATGCTTCCTTAGGACACATGGAACCTACAAACAGTAAAGAAGAAGAACATATAATCGAGAATGACAAGAATACATCATATTCCTGCTGCTACTTACCACATTACTCAGTTACGAAGGAAGATAGTACTACCACTAAACTTTGCGTTGTCTTCAATGCATCCGCTCCCACAAGTGATGGTGTGTCACTGAACCAAATTTTATTAAATGGTCCTACTCAGCAAGATGAACTAGCTTCTATTCTTCTAAGATGGCGTAGATATAAGATCGTCTTTACAGCTGATGTCGAGAAAATGTATCGGCGGATATTAGTCACGAAGCCGCATGCCGATTATCAAAGAATAGTATGGCGTGAGTCAGCTGAGGCATCTGTAAAAGACTAAAAACTGTTAACAGTTACCTTTGGAACCAAAAGCGCCGCCTATTTAGCCACCAGAGTAATAAAACAGTTAGCTATTGATGAACGTGATAAATTTCCACTGGCCTCAGATGCGACTTTGACAGACTTTTACGGAGACGATTTGATGTCGGGTGCCCTCAATGTAGAATCAGCCTTGGAAAAGCAAGCTCAATTTTTAAATTTGATGAAGGCAGGAGGTTTTTCTCTACGTAAATGGGTATCGAATTCCGCAACTTTCCTAGAACATCTTCCAAAGGAATTAAGAGAGATTGATCTGCCATTTCATGTTAACGCTCATGAAAATGTGAAAGCCCTTGGAATGTACTGGAACCCACAAAATGATACCTTTTCCTACACAATAAAATCAAAGGTAGACTTAACCAACATAACGAAGAGATCGATTTTATTAGAGGTGTCGAACTTATTTGACCCTTTGGGCTGGCTTTCTCCAATTATCATTATCGCGAAGATCATGATCCAAAGGCTGTGGCTGGCAAAGATTGATTGGGATGAATCTGTACCAGGAGAACTGTCCTCTGAATGGGTGAATTATCAACAAGAAATCACCAAGGTCGATCAGATTTTTATACCACGATGGATAAACCTCTCCGATTCAAGCAGCGGCATAGAGATTCATGGATTTTGTGATGCGTCAACTCAAGCTTACGCAGCTGTAGTTTACATCTGTAGTATGCAATATGGACAACGAAAGATATCCATGCTTACTGCCAAAACAAAAGTAGCACCTATAAAGACAGTGTCGCTACCTCGACTTGAGCTATGTGGAGCAGTGCTTCTGGCAAAATAAGTAAAATATGTAAAACAAGCTCTGAAATTCTATGACAACGTTCCTACATATGCTTGGACAGACTCCGAAATCGTCATCACTTGGTTAAGAGGTCATCCCACAAAATGGAAAACTTTCATAGCCAATAGAGTTTCATTGATCCATGATTATTTAGAAGAAGCCATATGGAGACATGTACTATCCAAGCAGAACCCAGCCGACTGCGCTACAAGAGGTCTTCTTCCAGATGAGTTAAGGAATTATACTTTATGGTGGCAAGGACCCGACTGGCTACAAAGACCGCAAAGCTTTTGGCATCCCTGTAAGAACCCAGCGACCCAGATCGAAATGCGAAAGTTGGAAGCTTGCTATACTCAAGTGATTGTCGAAAATGAAATCATAGAACGATTTTCATCTCTCACGAAGTTAATCAAGGTAGTCGCATATTGCAAACGATTCATAGAAAACAGCAGAAAACCCGTGAAAGATAAAAACAAAGGTCATCTGAAAAATACGGAGCTACAGGACGCATTACGAATTTTTCTAAGAGATGTTCAAATGAAAAGTTTCTCAAACGAAATAGAAAATTTGTAAAAGGCGCATGACATCAGTCGAAACAGTCGTTTGTTAAGGTTAACACCATTTTTAGATAATGATGGACTTCTGAGAGTTGGCGGTAGACTAAGACACTCAAATCTTTGTTTCAGTGAGAAACATCCTATAATCCTACCAGATAAAAGCCATTTCACGTGGTTATTTATTGACAGAACTCACCGAGAAACGCTACATGGGGGTCCCCAACTGATGATGAGTGTCATAGCAAGGAAATATTGGCTATTAAATGCACGGAACGCAATTCGTCAACAGATACATAAATGCATATCTTGTTTTAAACAAAAGGCCACTACACGACAACAATTGATGGGAGATTTACCTATTGCTCGAGTAAGAATGTCCAGACCTTTTAGCCATACGGAAGTAGATTACTGTGGTCCATTCGAATTAAGAAATCATAGAGGAAGAGGAGCTAAGAAATATAAAGGATACATAGCAATCTTCGTATGCATGGCAACCAAAGCCATGCACATTGAACTAGTCACTGATCTCAGCGCTCAGGGCTTCATAGCAGCATATCGTCGTTTTGTATCCAGAAGAGGTCCCTGCAGCGATGTTTATTGTGATTGTGGCTCCAACTTCGTAGGAGCGAATAGAATTCTTACTCGACAAAGCCATCAAATGGTCTCGGGAATGAATGCTGAGATTGCTGCCACAGTCTTGAAACCGAAGGAGTAAATTTTCATTTTATACCTCCTGCTTCACCACATTTTGGTGGTCTTTGGGAGTCAGGCGTTCGATCTTACCAAGTATCATCTGAAAAGAATCTTAAAAGAATCAACCTGTACATATGAAGAATTAAGCACGATATTGGCACAAATCGAAGGGTGCTTAAACTCTAGACCGATTTGCGAAATGAGCAGCGACCCAAATGATCTGACCCCACTCACCCCAGCACACTTCTTAATCGGAGATATATTACTTACGCCTCCAGGACCTTCATTGTTGGACATTAATGTGCATCGACTTGATAGATGGCAATATCTGCAACGAGTATATCAGTCATTCTGGAAGCGTTGGAATACAGAATATTTATGTCGTCTACAGCAAAGACCGAAATGGACAAGAAAAGCATTAGTGTAGTGTACTGTGTAGTATAGGCTCACATCCCTAGTTTTTTTCGCGCACGATAAATATGTTTATTCTAACACAAATTTTCCATCCCACATTTACAAACTTATAAAAAAACAAAATATACCTACAAACAAAAAATCGATATTTTCACACAACTATACGTACATAGTTTTTGTGAAAAGATTTCCATCCCTGTTGAACAAAAAAATCCCTTTCATGTTCATAAAAGCTAAAAACAAAAAACGACAAAAATTTACAGAAAAACAACAAAAATGTTCACCCTTCAGCATGTTTCACAAAGGACTCACCTAATTACCCATTTATCCTTCTTCACTTCTGGTTGTAATTATCCCAGGTTGGGGCCTTTTTTACGACTTTGATTCCTATCAGAACTGTGTAATAAGGATTCGTGTATAATGGGATAAGGGGGTCGGGGTGGAGGGAAGGAGGATATAAAAAAAAGGACGAAAAGGTGTTAAATTCCGAAGAGAGCTTAATTTTTTCAAGCAAATTTATCCGCTGCCTATCTATCTGTGATCGGGATGCTTGCTGGATGTTGTACCTATATTAAAAGGGCTTTAATTAAAATGTGTTTTTTTTTGTTTTGCAAGAATTTAACCACACTAAACTTTTCCATTATATACCAACCTACCTACCACCTTCCTTCCTTGCAACATTTCTGTAATTAATGTAACTGTTTATGCTGCTGCTAAACATTATTCATGAAAACTTATATCCTTGAATTTTCGGTTCATAGAAAATTTGTTTGGCATCAGAAACATAATCAATAAACATTTTTTAGGAGGAAGGTTATTACGAACTAAGAAAACGTTTTGTGAGCTTATACCTATGAGAAATTGGGTCCGGAGTTCCGTATCATCTGTACATATATTCAATGTACCTTTATATAGCCTACCTATATGGCATCTTCAAAAAAGAAGACCGTAAAAGCCATAATCGATCAAAGTCAGGGTCTCACTTCCTTGCTTCCATCTCCGTTGGGTCTCGTAAATTAAGCGAAACTTAAAGCCTGCTACATGCATATCTGCTACTGTGAATGTGTTCATGTCAATCCAGAAGAACGAGCACTTTCGAAAAGGCTTACCCTTGTCTGAAGTAAGACTTTGAGGGATTGTTAATGTCCCTTGTTTTCTAAATTGAGAATCAGTCGTCCACCAAGAAGACTAAGGCTTTCAAAAAGTTCTAATAGCATCCTTGATGTACCCGCGTCGTAATAAGGTCGTGAAACTATTTAACAGCTTACATACATATTTGTCAGTATGTATCTTTCTGAGAAAAGTAAGAGGAAAAGAGAAAGAAAATCAACAGAAAAAAGCAACTCTTCCTCCCCCTCCAGACCCGTATTTCTATCTTAATTCCACCTGAGCACACACTTGTTGAGCTAAATCCTAGGGAAACTCAGGACAGGACAGGAGCAGAAAATTGCTTTCCATTCAACCAAGCTTTAGTAATTAAATTTCCAGAGTTTTTCCTGGAATACTGGAAATATTTGGAAAATGGAGAGAAAATAGCTAGAATGTTTTTTCTCTCTATCCCCCCCCCATCGCCCAACCTTCCCAAACTCCTTCTCTCTCTCTCTCTGGAAAGCCCATTCAAATTTCTCTTAATGCCTGTTCTGTTACATATGTATAAAAGTATGGATGGAAGGTCAATTTCAATGGTTGGGTGGAAGTTCTTTTTAGGCTGCCTCCTCTTATTCGACATCACCACCGGGTCATGTTTTGGGAATTTAATGATTAAGTTGTCGTCCACAAACCCCTTTACCCCTTCCGGCCAGACCATATAATCTTGATTGTCGAGTATGTGATAATTCTTGCGGCACTCAAGCTGAGCAATAACATGTTCTTACAGAAGCACTTTGTGCTCTACGTGGAGAGTTTCCATATCGTTCGAAGCTCCCATCACACAGGAAGAGCCGTTTCCTGTGACTTGACTGCTGTTATGGAAAATCTTTGTTATAGGTCTAGTCTCAGCGGGACATGTACGCACGTATTGTAATCTGATTCAACTTTGTGTTTGGAAGAGATACTTCTTGACTTTCAGATATTTTTCATTGATCTTAGAAGATTGAGAAGATTTTAAGAAGTTTTTTTTTCTTTATTAATTTTGATAGTATTTCCTAGTGCTTGATATTAATTTTTTATTTATTTTTTTTTTTATAGAAAGTATAGACATCGGGTTTGGGAGAGTAGATTAGATTAGATTCGAGAGGGTGTGTAGAGTTACAAGATCTATTGTGAGTCCTTGTTCAATTTCTAGGTTTAGACTATTAATAAAGTCCAGAACCATTCTGGAAGTCTCAGCAAAGCTCATCTTGTTTAGATGATACAGTAAAAAAGGAGGGGGGGGGGGGGCGGGGGTAGGTAGTTATCATTTCTTGCGATGGTTTATTCATTTCATCTTGAGCAATAGCTTAGGGAAACCTGAACAAACCTGAATGAACCAACAGTGATACTGCTTATGGGGGAAAAAAGTATTAATTTTTCTAGAATTTAGTAACGGGGTGTGATGGACCCACATGGAAACAAAATGCAAAATACCGAGGAGTAATAAGCTGAAAAGGATATAAAAGATATAAAAATTCAAGTTTCATCACTCTATAACAATTTCGAGCACTAATTTTGGCCTAGGTGCAATTCCTTAAGAATTTGTTTTTTTTTTTGCTCGAACATTCTATTAGTCCTTGAGTCAAATTGGACGAGCGATGTATAGAATACAAAAATTGTCCTAACGGTCACATATTCATGTAGGATTTTTTTTTTTATTATTATTTTGAGCAATGGATATCGTCCCGTATGACTTGATATCCTGAAAATCTCTCAATCTTTCAGAGGCATGTTCCATATATAGCTTCGTTGATTTCTGAGAGGACATCATGATATATTTTTCATTAAGTACCTAGCTCTTGAGAGGTGATGAGCTGACAGATCACTCGACGGACAGCGTTGACTGCAGGGTGGCACGCTAGCTCGCCTCAGCTATTGGCGGAGAGTGTGGGGAGGTTCCACGAAAAAACCTGCCGCTGCCGTCTGCCATAATCAAAAAAAAAATCTCGTGCCTATCAACCAAAAAAAAAAAAAACGGTACACATTCAGTCCTGAAGGGGCCTTGACGTCATTTACCTACATCCAATATTGAAGGCGCAGATGATATGCCTTCACTGCATGCCCCAACCACCCATACGACACTGAGGGCAGCAAATTAGTTTCAGTGTCTCTTAGTTGACCTGTAAAGGGAGAGGGCTCCAGGATCGTGGAAGGAGAAACAAAATCGAAACTCAGCACGTCATAATCGTTATAAAAGAAACTCCATATATTTTAAGCTTAACTTATTGACAGGCTACGGAAATTTTGTGAAATGAAAAACTAAAGCTGTGCAGTATTCAAAGGAAAACTTAGTAAAAAACAGTAAGATTATCACACTACGAATCCTATAGTATTGTTAGAGGTAAGTATATAGATATCTATTATAAATAATTAAGGAAATAATTTGCGAGTTTTCCCCTTTCTCATAATTGAACGTTGACACATTATATTAGGTCTGTTTGCGTACTTCTCGTGCAAAAACTTTCTGGGTAAAAACTTACTCGTGTGGTGGGGGAAGAATGTAAAATGCATGAAAAAGTAAACGAACGCTTTTCATGCAACTTCGTGAAAAACAAGAAGAAGAATGAATATTGTTTTATTTTTTTTTAACTTATTGCAGTCTTGAAAAGTCCCTGAGAGCATTAATACTTAAACTACCTTCATTCGACATTTTGATTGCGCTTTAAAAACTTTTCAGGAAATTACAAAAATGAACTTTTCCTATGACAGTTGTAACTAAAAACTTCGGGTAAATTCATGCGAGAGGGGAAGCTGTGACGTATGCAAAACTCGTGTAATTTTGTGTGCACGAGAAAGTAAACGAACGGAAAATGTGTCAGTTCGTGCAAATTCATTACAATGCATTGTCCCAAAACTGAGTAAGCGAACTGACCTTTTATATAGGTAAATTCCAGTGATAGCTTGATAATATGCAAGGTTTCTTCAGGTTTTCACAAAACATCTGCATGTGATATTAATTGGGTAACTATTATTATTAATGCCCCGAAAGTTACACTGGAAGTTTGTTAGCTTTCAAGAGCAGTCTCAAAACAGTTAGTTGTTTACTTGCTCACAGCAAACTTTTGAGTCTGATACGTTTTCAATTATCGCACAAGCGTTAGTCAAACCTACGTATGTACCCATATAAATGTACCTTCATTTTCATTTTTCTCTTAAGACTCGTAGGAGATCGAACTTGTACAAACGATAAAGTTAGCAAATTACATCAAGCTTTCTTAAGCGCAACTTCAATCCATTCAAATTATTATATACATAAAGATCACTTGTTCTAAATAAGTACGTATCTAAGCATCGACGTAAATAATTCTATTAACCAAAGTTCACTGGAATTATCAAACCCAATGGGGTCGATTCGTTGATAAAAAAATACGATTCTTCTGTCCATTTCTTCTATTGCGTGGAGTCCTATGTATTTAACTAATTAGGCAATCAAAGCATTTATGTGTCAACCGAGAAAAAAATCTTAAAGTGTTTATAAATCTACATTGTGCAATTAAATAAATTTCAACTTTACTGCACTTATATGTCAAACAACAAATTTCCTTTTTTAAGTGTTTATAAGTCTACATTATGTATTTAAATAAATTTGCAAAAAAATAAAAAAAAAACCAAAGGGAATACTTACATGTAGTTAATGCTGTGGATCCATCGCCGAGGAGCCTCCATGACGATCCGCAGTGTCTGCTTACTTGCTACTGGGTGTCAATTTCAATTTCTGTTATTAATAATTGGTGTTTAGATATAAAAAAAAATCTTATTCTAATTTTTCCGTGTTGGCCTCTTGCAAAATTTCTCACTTAAGGTCGTACATCTGGACGTTCCATATTCTTTGATATGACACGCACTCGCTGATAACATTCTTTTCCATCATTAAGTAAAGTTCGAGTAAGTCGACTGAACACAAGTATGTTGGTCGTGGTATGAAACTACCGGGAACCGCCGCTACTCTCACTTTGTTATTTCAGTTCAGAAGTTCAGAACGACTGGAGGTTCAACTGTACGTAACAAGCCTCACCAGGGAGAAAAGGAGCCTCGTTGGCTTTCACTCCCAGGCATATACGGATTTTCTCCTGGTGCAGGGTTGATGAAAATAGTCTCTAGGATTAATCTATTATCTGATGGCTACGGAAACCTTTTTAATCTACAAGCTTCTTGATGCTCGCGCGGTATAGCAATGTGACAAGACAAATTAGTTTTCTTCTTCTTCCTTTTCTTTCTCCCCAGCATGTCACACCGCTCGCTCGAGGAAACGCACTTCTCTCGATCGGGGTGCGTTCAAATATTCTGTTTGACAGCAGTCGGCTTACACGCTGCAGTATTTCATGTAGCATATTGCTATATGCAATACGCTACGATTATAACAAATGAACAATTTCAAAAGCGACACCTTGCAGGAAATAGAATAATTGCAAAATTTAACTAAAGCATCCCTCGTGCAAACAGCAAGGGATACGATGCGATGCTTTTATTTTAGCTTAGTTATTTTTCGGGTTCCGTACCCAAAGGGTAACAACGGGAACCCAATTACTAAGACTTCGCTGTCCGTCCATCCGTCACCAGGTTGTATCTCATGAACCGTAATAGGTAGACAGTTGAAATTATCACAGACTGTGTATTTCTATTGGAGATATAACAACAAATAATAAAAATAAAATTAAATTAAAAATTAAAGGGGGCCCCCATACAAGAAACGTGATTTTATCGGCGTTTTTTTTCTTCGTTTTATTCTCATTCATAAATAAAAAGTGCATAGTTTTAAATTTTGTACGATGGTACGGAACCGTTCGTGAGCGAGTCCGACTCGCACTTGGCCGGTTAGTTTTGTTTTATTCCTGCTGAACATAATTAGTAGCAATAAAAAAACTAAGGCAAAAACTTATCACCTCGGTCGCCTTGCTTGTTTGTATTTCTACGCGTGACTTAAGTAATTTTCAAAAATAGCAAAGGGTGCACAAAAGATATACACATACATATCCTTTGTGCTGTGGTCGTCTTTAGTATCAATCAGAAACCTAATTTTGTTAAATCTCTGCAGCTATATACAAATAGAAAAACATGAGTTCGAACTCCACTCGGATGTTGTTCCATTCGGACTATATTCTGCATTCTGTCTATATGTCTATATGTATAGGATTTATTGTGGATGAGCAAAATTCCCTTCGCTCCCACAAAATTCCAGTTGATTACAGGTTTTTTTTCAATGCATTTTAGCTGCAACAATTCATAATGCCAACAATAAGTCGACCCCAATTTACTCGTAATTCAATCATCATCCGCACACTTCCTTACCGCGTTATTCTCTTATCAAACTGTCAAAGGAAATTTACCTGAATTGCTCGGAATAAATGCAACTCTTACTCAGGATGGGAATTATCAGAGAGCTAAGGGTTCAATGGTTTATGGGACGACGATAAGACCACCATCGTTGTGGCAAATTCCTATAGTCGAGAACGACCTGGTGACCTTTTTCACTTCACTGGGCTTTGAAAGTTTTCAGTAAAAGGGCACTCATGTCATTT
The DNA here is from genome assembly GCA_963930735.1 of Dioctria linearis. Classification (NCBI taxonomy): domain Eukaryota; kingdom Metazoa; phylum Arthropoda; class Insecta; order Diptera; family Asilidae; genus Dioctria; species Dioctria linearis. Next base: position 12,793,700 of record OZ005740.1, on the reverse strand, counting down.
TCTCGATGAAGGAAGAGGAAGGATCTCTCTCTGACTATTATGTGGGAAAAAGGAAAAGTATATTGTGAAAGTTCACAAAGATTTTTAGTGTGAATAGTGTAAAATTGAAAGATGGTAATAAACTGAGTGAGTAGTGTTGAGAAAGATATCAGGCACGTTGGGGCAGGTAAAATTTATGTCAAGTAATTGAAGATTTTTCACACCTGTGACCTAGTAAGTAAATAAGTCGTAAAAAGATTTCAAAAAGCTAATGCATCATAAAATTGTGCAGTTTAAGGAGTCAAGGAAGAAGATAATGGATTGCATGTTGTGAGGTTGGATTAGTTCATAGGGTACTTGACAGCAAGGTAACTGATTTTCTTAATGGAAATGTTGAGTGGTATTATATAGGTGTATTATCAAAGCAAGAAGTATGCTTTTACAGTTTAAAGACCCATCCATAGATATATGAACTAAATCTTCGAAAATGGGGAATGCTCAATTATGATTCAAAGATGTCAACAGGATATAAGTAAATTTTCCAAAACCAAGTTGTCTACAGACTCATAGACTCATACATATGTGTCGCCAGTCCATAGGTTTGGCAAGAATCAAGGAATTCTTTATAAATATTTGTCTAGTTTCGCATATTTTCGAAATTACATCCAACTTACACACACACACTCGTTTCCGATCTTCTATTTAAATCATATCCAAAACGAAAATTTCAATTTTTCTATCCAAATCATATCCAAAGCGAAAATTTCGAATTTTCGAAAGTCAAATGAAATTTGTCATTTTTATTGCGTTTTGCCTCCAGTCTAGGAACTTGAAATTTCGCATGTAAAATTAACAAAATATAAAATGGTGACTTGAATTTGAGTCAGCTAATGATTGTTTTTGGCACTTTGAGACTCGAAGACTTATTTGTCCGCAATTAAAAGATCGCATTTTGCATTTCCCGCCCCTCCTCGCATACATATAGAGGAATGGCGCCAGTTTTAGGACACCCTGTATATGTACATGTATTAAGCTATATCCTAAAAGCCTTTGATTTCGAAATTCGAATATAGAGGAGACTTTTAATAGAAAAAATTTCGAAAATCACCAAATTCGGTATGTGCATACATATCTATATATGCGAGTATCGTGTATATTTTAATTGAATTTATTTTCCAGGAAGGCACTTACAACAGAAGGGGAAGGGGGCCTGAAAACAACCCGATTCATATTACCTACGTTAATTTTTCGAACAAGCCAAGTCTGCATGGTAATTTGATATCTGAAATGAAAGAGGACAACAACATTTAGACAATGATCAATAGATATTTGATTTGAGGATGAGGGTTGGATTTTAAAGGATTTTGAAGTACCAAACTTCCCCCACCCCCTTGCTCGCATTTTTTGAATTTGTACATTTTAAAAACAACAGTTTTCTCCTCAACTGAAATTCCACATTAGATTGATATTAAAATAGCTTTTAGAGCTCACTGAACTACAATTATAATATCGAATTTTTCATCATGACATGGATAAGGGAGAAGAAAGAAAAAAAAATCTGAATTTTTAGAGGTTTTCCGACTTAAGTTTCGCTGCTATTTTCAGTTAACAATAACTCAAGAAAATCTTTTTAAGTTCAATTTATACAGGGTGTCCCATCTCAGCTTGATATTGTCATTAACGGCCGCGTAAAGACCAAAATTAAGCAGCAAATTATCTAACAAAGATCCCACCACTACAAACTACAAAGAGCAAGGAGAAAAACAATAATATTTTTGAATATTTTTTTACCCTAGCTTGAAAACCACAGGACGATTTTATTTTTGTTTACCTTTTGTTTACTTCGTTCACTAATTCTTTCACTTTTTCTCCTTTGAATTATTTCCTAATTCACTCCACCCACAATTTCTCATCTTTTCCAGTGTATATCCGGATGAAGTGCTCCCCTATCTTCGTGTAAAATCTAAGGCCACTGGAATTGATGGAATTTCTCCTAGATTCATAAAAATGTGCCTACCTTATAACCTCGTCTTCTTAACTCATATATTTAACCTATGTCTTACCACTTCTCGCTTCAATGAACCCTGGAAAAAACCCAAAATCATCCCTTTACCTAAGACCGCAAGTGCCAATTCGTGTGAATATTATACCTGTATTATATTGCCAGTCTTATCAAAAGTCTTTGAGGAGTTAGTTTCTGTCCAAATCTCTAAATATTTACATGAACACGGTCTGATTTATGAACATCAGTCTGACTTTTAGTCTGGCCACAGTTGCTCAACAGCGCTATTAACTGTCTCTGAATATATTACGGCGGGCAATTGATGCCGATCATATTACTATTTTAGTTTTGTTGGACTTTTCCAAGACATTTGATGTAGTCAATAAAATTTTTTTTTTTTTTTTTTCAAAAAAATAATTACAAAATTTAATATTTCAACGTTCGCAACACATTTGACTTTCGATTACCTCACTGATAGATTTCAGAGTGTTGTCTGCAATGGTTCTTCTGCGTCGCTTTTGGTAGTTGGTTCCGGTGTCCCCAAGGATCGATTCTTGGTCCATTACTTTTCTTATTGTTCATTAACGATGTCTTTGAGTGTGTTACACATAGTAGGCTACACCTATATACTGATGATGCTCAGCTATACCTGTCAAGACCGCTTGGTCTGATTGAAGATGGAACTAGTTGCATTAACGATGAATTACAAAAGATTCTTCATTGGACTGTAGTCAATACCCTGAAGCTTAATGGCAGTAAATCTAACTGCTTAATCAGAACCACTCTGGATCTTGACACTACTCTCCTATTACTAGTGGAGGGGAAATAATTCCTTTTATAGAGACTGCTCTATCTAGGCTAGAATTCGTAAAGTCTATGGCTCTTTACGGTCTATGTGGGCTTCTAATAATTTTACACCTACTGAGGCTCTTTTATTATTTCAAAATGAAAAAAAAATCGTTAAAAAAATTATTTTCTGCAATTTTTTTTTTACATATTTTAAAATACCAGTATTATATTTCTAAAAAAAACTTTTATCCTAGATTTTAAATTTTATAAATAAAAAATAAAAACAAAAATCAAAAATATAACAAAAACGGATAGAAGAGCCTCTTAAACTCTTAAAACAGAATGCTGCTATTATGTTACCATTTCCTTGTTTTATACGTAACACAGTGATATAATTTCCAAAGAATTCAGAATTCAACGGAACTCAGCCGCTACAGCCCTATTGTGGCGTATAATAAATGTGATACAGACATACCAAAATAAAAGTTTTTATTTCATTCCCCACGTGACCGTTGTTGTACTGATCTGATGTAAGCGTTATTGAAATAAAATAAATAAAATAGTCTAGATAAGAGTTGTTTGGAATATTCTAAACAAACATTTTCTAAAATATGACATCCCTGGACAAAATTTTACAGTAGACGAGCAGTTAGTACCGTTTCGCGGCCGAGTACCCTTCAAACAATATATTCCTAGTAAACCGGACAAATACGGAATGAAAATTTGGTAGATTGTAGAAAATTAGACTGCTTATCCATTGCAAAGATTACCATATTTAGGCAAAGAAGGCAATACAAGAGCCAAAAATTTAGCCCAAAACGTCGTGGAAGCATTGTGTGAGCCATTTGTACGCACCAATCGAAATATTACTTTTGATAATTTTTTCACTAGTTACGAACTAGTCAATTCTTTATTATCGAAAGGGCTAACAAGCGTAGGCACACTAAGAAAAAATAAAACATGTGTACCTACCATCATATTTTCTACCGCATCCATCGAGAGCCATCCAAAGTAATATGTTTGGATTTCGAAACATTAGGGGTATTCACGCAATGTTGTATCAAAGAGTGTATCGTTGTAAAAGATGTATTTGATTAGAACCCAGTAAAGTAATACAAGGTCTATGCATATAAAATGCAATACAAGGGTCTTGTATTTTTACATTCACAAATTGGCAGTGTAAACCGACTTGTATAGTTGTACTTAGGAGGTCAGATTGAACGTCATGGTGTGCAGAGTGGGAGGGGAGTGTTCTAGGAAAATTTCCAGTATGCCAAATGTAAGATCCTTTTGAGGATTATCAACTGGTGCAGTTATATTTTTTTTTGTGGTACTGGGTTGATTTAGCAGGATGTTCAATTTGCATCACGGTTTACACCCACAAAAAAAGGTATTGCAAATTTGCGAACCCAAAACATAAGTAATGGCGCATCAAACAGTATGAAACTTTCTGGAAAACTTAATAAAACATCACCGAAAAACAAATTGGTGTGATCGATTTACTTTTTCGCTCCTAAATTACTTAATAATAGTATTTGAAGTTCAGAAATTTGCTTTAATTATTTTCAATATTCGAACCTTTTTTGCGGGGAGAGGGGGGGGGGGGGGGGGATCAAAAAACCAACTTTGGATTCGTCTTTAGTTCGATGAAGGGATTAAAGTTATGAAAAAAAAGTGGCCGGTTGTTACCCCACCCCTCAAGCCCCAAATATGGCGTGTAGGGTGTCTAATTAAAGCCCCCGCTGAGCTCTATCGAATGGCGTTTTTAAATTTTCAATCCGTTATACTTCGTAGTGTATTTTTTCCACCCTCTTACATTTTACCTGAAAGCCACTTTTCCACTTTTTCGGACCCTGCATCATAACGGATGCCCCTAGAGAAAAAATTTTACATTCAAATTAAAGGTAACAAAATTCTCTATCTACTAGAATGTTTTAATTTTCAATTCGACACATTTTCTCACTGAGCTTTTCCTCCCGAAGTTCAAGGTTTTTCCTCATCTGGGTCCCATATACCCCATTGCTACATATGAGTTATTTTTCAATTTTTTTTCGATCATAATAAGTGTTCGATTACAAAACTTTTTCATCTTTTCAAAAAAAGTCCTCAGAAGCACCGTTATTCCGTAAAGAGAAATTGTAAATTTTACATCATCTCACGGCAGAAAGCCGTCGTAAAAGGATATTCTTCTACTATTATTAAGTTTTCTGCTAAACTATCAGTCCGAGCGGAAAACTAATTATAAATAAACGTTCCAAACAAATTAGGCTTCATTTTATCCGCTGACATTATACTGAAAAAGTGTATAATTAAGTAGTAATAGTAGAAATAAAAACTTTGAAAACGACCAAAACGGTCAGAAAACGTTATGAAAAATCGGCATTTCCTTAATTTAAGTTTTTTACTTTTGTTTTTATCTCAGCTAGTTTTAACCGGATCTTCATAATTTTTTTCTATAATAACAATGACTCCTGGGAATCTTGAGGATTTTTTCAATTTTTTCCGGGGCCGGGGAGAACTCCTACAGGGCCATTTTATCACCCTGTTACATTTCGAAGTAAGCTAAAGGCTAAAGAGTGTGTTCAATCTTTTTTGTAAATTCTTGTTGTATTTTTACATCGGTTACACTGATACATTAAAGAGTGAATACCCCTACTGTATCGCTAATTTCGTATATACAAAAAAAAATAATCGCTGCGTTTTATTATTTTCCACGAAATCTCATACAATAAGTACAGATGTTAATAAGTCTGAGGTGAATTTGTTTTATAATCACACTAAAGGTGGTGTAGATACTCTCGATAAATTATGCCACGCATATACTAAAAGACGCAAAACTAACCGCTGGTCAATGGCATATTTTCAAAATCTTATTGATGTAAGTGGAATTGCTGCATTAGTTATTTGGAAATACATGTATCCTGATTGGAATTCTAAAGGCCACTAACGAAAAGAAAAAATTGTTTATCCGGGAAATCGTGACAGCTTTAGTTAAGCCTCAAATACTTGCTTGAATGAAATTCTTTATGATAAAAATGAAGAAAACAGAGCATCAAATTCATCAGCACTACCAGTAAAGCACAAACGCTGCTATTTGTGTCTAAATAAAATCAGTCGCATAACCAAAAAGCACTGCGATAATTGTACTAAAAAATTTTGTACAGAGCATTCAAAAAAATAAAAACAAAATGTAATGAATGTATTAATAAGTAATATTATATACAAAGAATAATATATAGGTATGTATAAAAAATAATTAAATATTTAAAGTTACTATTTTACTCAATAAATAAACTGAATTAAAAGAATTAATAAATAACACTATAGAATTATTAATTTGAGCTATTTTGTACTATGAGCCTCTGAGGCTCTTCTATCCGTTTGTGTTATAAAACCATTCTATCCTGATATCCTGATGAAGGTTAAAAAGAGATAAAGTTGTGTAGTATGGTATAGTAAATAGGTACGCATTATATTGTAGTTAAGTATGTACCGAACTGTAGTTGTATGCTTTTTCTTTCTTTAAATTACATAGTTAATGCAATGTATTTAATATAGGTTAAGCTTTGGATTTCACTAGGGACATATAATTATACTTTTTCTTAACATGTACCTACTAGTTACTACTAAGGGATACTTGTATGTATCTTACTGGTGCATTGCTAGTTCTATTTATATATTTATTTGTAAACAAATTGAATTGAAATTGAATTTAAATTGATTAAAATCTTTATAGGTAATCGAAATAAATTGTTATAGAACATTACAAAAATCCGTATTCCGATAGACCCCATCTTGTTACGATTTTTCTCGATCAAATTTTTGTCTGCTATCTGCCATTAATGGTTTATCAAGTTCAGACGAGACATGGTAGATACAGAATAGTTTGTGGTAAAGAAAAACAAAAAAAAAAATTTTCCTCCTGCTCCTTTAACCCTCAGGAGATTGCAAACAACAATTTAATCCTTAAAGTAACTGGGATAACTTGCCGTGTTAAAAAAAAAAATCAATTCTCACAAAGTCACACCGTGCGTCTCTTCAAAGCTCAATTTTTTTTGTAGTACAAGCGTTGCAAAGAAAATTTTCTTATTCTGAACCCATCCACATCCAAACATACCTGAAGACATAGAGGAAGATAGATTTCCCGCTCCGTCACTTTTATGGGAAATTGAAAATTTCATTGTGTCTTTTCGGATCGGTTGATATTCAAACGTAAAACGTTTTGCTAAAAGCGTTTTCTATGCGTCCGGAACGATGATTGCTCAAGTTCATGCCCCCTATAACGATACACTACTATCTAGGTATGTATGTATATATTTACCAAACTAGGTCCTTAATATTTATCTAAAGGATATCCTCAACTGACAGAATCTTTCCATTCTATCCTCCCATTTAGAGGATTGTTTCCGTTCGGATGCGTGCCTCCACATTCTTGCAAGACAATCTGGATAGGAAAAACAAACGGAAAGCATCTTCTCCAGTTTCTAAATGAAGGTGCAATGCAAAAATCTCCGTCTCTCGAGAGTCGACTGATGAAAGTTGAGCCTGTGAAAGTCGAGTCGTTAAAGGAAATTGCTTTTGTTGTGGCGGAGCTATAAATATTTCTGAGAATGTAGACTTGTTGGTGTAACTGCTGTGCCTAAAATGAATGAGGTAAGTAGTGTTTAGTACATATATATGCCTATTTGTAATAATTGATGGAGTGTTTCAAGTTTCAACTAGATTTTATGGATTTATAGGGATTTAAAATAAATAAAAAAAAAAAAAGATTAAAAAATGTTTAATGAAATTTATTTGAAACAAAAAATAAAAAAAAAACTCAACGACTTTCAGCTATATATTGAGAGATTATTTAAAACTAGTATTTCAGGATTAATTGGCTTTTGCCTTCTCTTTAAGGATATTCTTGATTGTTTCTTCCCTTTGTTCAAGTCTTTTCTGTAATTTATCGACTTCTTCTAAATGACGAGATTGTAAACCTTTAATTTGTGCTTCCTTATGTCGAACTAGAGCTTCAAGTTCTCTCAGTTCATCCCAAGTATTTTTGACTTTATCTCTAGTTACTTCCAATTTCTCAGCCCATTGCAGAGCAATTCTAAGACGTGCTTTCAATCGATCTCGAGATTCTTTTAAACTTCGAGAATGTTGCTTTAGTGCCAGATTTTTCTTTTTCAATTCTTCACAGAATTCATTTTGTTTTTCATTTGAATTTTTCAAATTCAAATTTTCATCACGAATCTTCAATAATTGTTCCTCAAGTTCACCAACATGTTTCCTACAATCATTCAATTCCTTGGTGATCTGTATTTTTTCTGTTCCATGCTGTGATTTTAATTCTTCGAAAAGTCGCTGACATTCTTTAAAACTTTCCACAACAGTTTCCGGTTGTGTGTGAATATTTTTAATAGAAACAAGATCAGATTTTGCTCTTGAATATGCATCCTGTAAACGTTCCAAATCTAATGCTTGTGCTTGAACTTTTTGCTCATAACATCGTAATACTTCGACAAGTTTTTCCTTGGCTAAATCTGCTCGTCTTGTTTGTAGTTCAGCTTTACTACGACAAATTTCTAATTGAGCTTGTAATCGTGTCTGTGACTCTCTCCAACTATCTTGACCTTTACGAAGTTCATCCATTTCTTGATGTAATCGCTCATTTTCTTCGATCATTTCTCTAAGGTGACCAGTAAAACGATTTATTTCCCTTTCATGTTGCCCAATTAAATCGTCTTTTTCCCTTATCATTTCTTCGTAGGCATTTAAAAGTGGGCCAAGTGTATGATTGTTAACGGCTCCCCAATTTAAACCACAATCACGATCATGACTAAGTATAGGAGAATCGGTATGGTAACGTGCAGTCGTTTCAATTTCTTGGACTACTTCTATATCAGATATGGATTTTCTTAGCTTATCTTGATATCTTTCGAGTTGAACATTGAGGCGATAGACAAGTGTTTTCATCATAGACACATCATCTCGGAGAATTCTATTGATACCGCTAAGATCTTGTTTTTCTTTTTCCCATTCTATGCAGACAGAACATGATGTTGCTTCGACTTCTGTCAGTTTTTTACTTATGGATTGAAGATTTTCATTTAAATTCGTTAGTTCTGATTTTAAGCGGTTGTTTTCTTGAGCGAATTGATTGTTGTAATTGTGTAGATCGGATATTTTCTCAACGAGACGTTCGATTTGTTCGTCTTTGGTTTGAATCTGGAAAATATATAAAAGGTTCGAATATGAATCGATAATGCGGTAATTATCAAGATGGAGCGAAGCTCAAATAATAATACCTCAGTCAGTCCAATTACTGAAAGGGGAATAGGTGCTTATTTGTGTTGAATCAATGGTATATGAAGGAACGCTGTAGGTATTAATATTTTATCAAAGGAGCTAATAAGAAAATTAAAATTTTGTCATTAGTTCTATTAAGAAGTCACTGAAGACTAGCTCCATCTGTTTTTCGAAAATAAAAGCAACAGACGGTGTTAGCATTATACTCGCCCAAAGTTTTGATATCCTGTGATCTTTTATTTTTTATTACTTGAGAGACTTAAGATCAAGTTTTCTGATGCCTAACTACCACTGAACCATTTCAACAGGCTTTCCATAGGATTAAACATGGAATTCATCAAGAAATTTGATATGATTTGGAATAGATTACGTTAGGTAATAGAGTAGCTGTCCAACCCTACCAATCAGTCTCACAGAAAAGAGCCCTTTGTAATTATTAAGAGATCGAAGCTACTGGAAATAAACTTCATCATCAAACTGACTGAATTCCTGCCAATCTCAACGAATCAGTGACATTATGAGAATCAACAAGAGAAAAAATTCAGAAGCGGTAGAGGTCCATGAGAAGTCACAGGATAATTCGACAATGCCCTAGAACTTCTTCGACGAAAATATCGTATTGATCATGATTCTGCAGGTTAATATTACCTCCATTCTTTGGCCAGTGTTCATTTTTAAATCATTCTTAGATAAAAAAAAACTGTGTTGGAAAGAGGAAAGAAAAATCTAGCGAAACAAAACCACGTTTTCATTGTTTAAAATGTAGTCCACTAGGTGAAGCTGAGCAATTAGTAAAAGCATTGCCAGTTACAGAGACAAATTATGCGGAGACATAGAAAGTGCTCGAAGACCGCTACAGTATAATTATAGATTCATATCTAAAAACATTATTTGCGTTAAATAAAGGCAGTACTGAAATTAAACGCATTTTAGATACAACACGGGAATGTTTGCATGCGCTTAAAACACTAGGCGAGCCAGTTGTGACTCATGGGACATGCTCATCGTTCTTTTTATATCTTCTAAGCTAGATCCTGAAACTCATCCGCTTTGGGAATCAACTATTATACTCGTGAGAAATATCCTACGTTCTCCATGCTCACCAAATTTTGTGCATTCGCGTTGGCAATCATTAGAGACAATTGATGTACATGGCCAAGATCAAAATAAGAAGTCAGTGCAAGTGCAAAAATTAACTCATTCAATGCATATATCACAACAACAATATGTTGTCCCTTATGCAGTGATTCACATAAAATATATTAATGTAAACAGTTTGTGAGCTTAGATCTTGAGGGTAAAAATAATATAGTATGTTTGAAGAAATTGTACCAGAACTGTCTTCAAGGATCGTATTCCGTTGATAAATGCAAGTCAATGCAGAATTCCTTTAGTTGCAAGAAGAGACATCACACTTCCTTGCACCGGGATATGCAACAATCTCCCACAACTAGATCAGTATTGACTCAGAATTCGCCAGCAAATGTATTAATACCAATATGTGCAGTTTTGGATTCAGGCTTTCACAAGCCAATCTTATAACCCAAGCATATGTGCGAAGACTGGGTTTTAAGGAACACTTAAGGACACTCTACAGCAGCATGCAGGAAATCAACAGTGCAGCTTCATATTCATTAGCACATTGATTCAAGATTCCAAATAAGCATCGAAGCACTAACGCTTTCTCAAATTACTATAGTTTTACCTCGAATTCACATTGAAAAACGAGATTGGTCCCATATCCAACATTTGCAACGCGCTGACCCAACTTACCATCAGCCAGACAGACCCAATCAAACTACTCAAAGGTGCAGTTTTTTTCGCCACAATTCTACGAAATGATAAGATTTCAGGAAAATCAAATGATCCTATAGCTATAAATACCGTCTTTGGTTGGGTATTATCAGGCAAAATCGAACTTTCCAGTCAGAATCAGACAAGTGTCAATTTCGCTCAAAACTCACAATCTGATCCACGTACGGCCATATCAATCGAAATAAATACACCAGTAAGTAAACAATCATTAGTACAGAAAATCTATCTAGTTTTCATCTTACGCTAGAAGAATCTCTAAACCAATTCTGGGAAATTGAAAACGTCGGAAGTGAAACAAGAAAATTCACTGCGGATGAAGTTAAATGTGAAGATTTCTATTAACGTACTTATAATAAAGATCATAAAGGAAATACATCGTAAAATTGTCATTTTTAACAACACCCGAGTTTAGAGAATCTAGATATATCGCAATTATTCGGCTTAAACAAATGAAACGACGTTTCGCCAAAAATACGAGCATGTATCAACAATATAAAAATTTTATGTAGCAGTATATCGAATTAGGACATATGGAGAAAGTTTCAAACGAAGAACTTTTCAATCAACAAACGTATTATCATAAAGGAGTCTAGTTCAACGCCACTAAGAGTTGCTTTCGACGGGTCGCGCAAGACTTCAACTGGAATTTCTATCAACGAAATGCTCATGATAGGACCTGTTTTTCAGGATGATTTGACGACAATTTTGCTACGATGACGTATATACAAGATAGCATACACTGCCGATATAACGAAAATGTATCGGCAGGTATTAATAAATGACCAGGATTGTAATTTTCAACGGATTGTGTGGGGTTTAGCTCCTACAGAACAAATTAGCAATATTCGTCTTAGAATCGTAACATACGAAACATCAAGTGCTCAATATCTTGCCATAAAAAGTTTACACTAAATTGCTGTTGATGAACAATCAAAATATCCTTCAGAAGTGTTTCCTATCCTCAATGGTTTTTATGTGGACGACTTCCTGTACTGGCACAGATGATTTATAATCTGCACTTTTAATAAAAAAAACAGGTAATGAACGCTTTGAGTGCGGGTCAGATAGAACTACGGAAATGGACATCAAACAGGGATACGAAATGGTAAGATTTCAGGAAAATCAAATGATCCTGTAGCTATAAATACCCCTTCTGGTTGGGTATTATCAGGCAAAATCGAACTTTTCAGTCAGAATCACAGAAGTGTCAATTTCGCTCAATGTGATCCAAGTTTTCTTCCTGTGTTCGATTGCTTTGAAAAAAATAATAATAATCTCAGGAAGACAGATAAGAATTTAGAGGAATCACAAGCTTCTCTCTAAAAAACAAAAAAAAAACATGAAATTTCCATAAACTTGAAAAATCCTTTTTGAGTAAGATGAATGAAGCAGTTTGCACAAGGAGAAGGCACAGCAGTTTAGTAGATAGAGCGTGATATGATATGTTCCTGTAAACAAGAAAATACTAAGCATGTTGGCGGTAATAACCACAGTTATCAAACTTAAAACCAAGAAGATTAGCTTTATCAAATTAGATCTGCGACTGTGTCAGTATTATAGAGCCCAACTCAGAATCGGTGCAGCATGCATCAACGCAGCATGCAGTAACTGTGATGCAAGGTTTGATTGTCATGCATCATGATGCAAGAGTTTGGAAAATTTCAAATGTTGATGAATGTTGAAACAGTTCTGCCAACATACTGAGGTAAAAATAAATTTCTTACTTATCTTATTTCCTCCGGATCTACTTTTTTTTTAAAAAGAAAAACGACTAAATTAAAATTATTCACAAAAGAAAAACTCGGTACTAAGGTGTTATGTTTGTAAATAAATAAATGTGAATTATAAAAAAAGTTAGCATTACAAAGTTTCCTATACTGCATCATGATGCATGCTGCGTCGATTTTGAATTGGCCTGAAAATTGCCATTGTACCTACCTATACAAAACTTCGATGGCATTCTATTAAAACCAGTTGTTTTATTAATTTTGAATTACGCAACTTCAACATAACAAAGGAAAAAAATTTAATAAATTCCTAAAAACGCCCAGTATTCTTTCGTAACCTTTGAAGTTCTCACATAAAAAAATCATCCGAACAAATTAGTCGCATTCATTCATTTTTTTTTTTTAGAGAACTAAGAAATATACAAAACAATATTCAACTTTATTTACACTCTTTTAACTTAAGACAAACAATCGAATTGAATAAATAACTTACCAAAACTTTCAAATATCCAATTTCATCTTTTCCACCTTTCTGCAGACCCCGATTTTCAGCACTCCTACTTCGACTAACAAAATTCCCTGATAAATTTTTCATATCCTTTTTCTCCCTATGGCGATGAGTTTTTCTTGTTTTCTGGGGATTCCCCTTTATTTCATCTGTTTGATCCAAATCGGTTATAACCCGACGAATCGGTAATTTGGAAGCCATTTTCACAACCAACAAACAATTGTTAATACATGCTTTTTTCTATTCACACTAGAGGGCTAAATACAGAGTGATTATTGATAGAGGGTGGGTGAGGTGAGAATAAAGTTCTACACATTTTCACTTCAAACAAGTCAGAGGAAAAAATGTTTGCTCACTTTCTGTAGCCTACTCCAAAACACTCAGCATACATTTTAATTATTAATATATTTTTTGTCTAGCTTAGATTTTTAAATTGAAATTGTATTTTACTTTCAAGAAGTACACAAAACTAAACACACGTCTTGTTTACAAAACAAATTAAACGGCAGCCATATGTAAACAGAAGTTTTTGACAATTGTTGTCATAGAAACGAGATTATGGCCAAGGGTGGGGTCACACACATACTTTGGATTATCTAAAATTAAACTTTTATTTTTATAAATTAGGAAGGTTTAAATTGATATTACTGTTTGAAGGACATTTTCATATTTTTTTTATGAAATTTCCAAGTTTGTTTGTTTATTTTTTAATAAAAACGAATTATTTCAATAAAGATTTTTATATTTAACAGCCGGAACCAGTACAATTTGAGAACAATCTGAACAGATGCGACATCTTTCGAAATTAGACAGTAACTTATTTTTTGACACTTCTGGGAAAAGTAACGTCAACAAAAACATCACAAATGTCACTTTGTTTTTCGAGCAATAAAATTTATTTTTCTTTTAATTAAAAAATAAAATATGTTGAAAGCTATAATTTTAGTTGGTGGTCCACAAAAAGGTATATTTAAGCTTATTACAATTAATATTCACAATAGACGATTGAAATTTCTCAAAATACAAAGGAACCAGATTTCGGCCTTTATCACTGGATGTTCCAAAGCCGCTTTTTCCGGTAGCTGGTCGTCCAATAATTCAACATCACATCGAAGCCTGTGTGAAATTAGAAGAACTCAAAGAAATTCTTATTATCGGATATTATCCATGCAGTGATATGGAGCAATTTATTAATGATATGCATAACTTGTATAACGTAAACATAAGGTGAGTGGTATCAGCTAGTGAGTCAATCAGTCAAAGTTTATTTATATATCATCATCTCTAATCCCTAGATATCTACAAGAGTTTACACCACTTGGTACTGCAGGTGGGATGTATCATTTCAGAGATCAAATTCGTAGTGGAAATCCTAAAGCTTTTTTTGTCCTAAATGGAGATGTTTGTTCAGATTTTCCCTTGAAAGAATTGTATAATTTCCACGACAGCCGTAATGGTGAAGCTATGGTAACTATAATGAGCACTGAAGCAACAAGGCAACAAGCTGTTCATTATGGTTGTTTGGTGTTTGATAAACAATCTGGAGCCGTTTCTCATTATGTGGAGAAACCCAGTTCTTATGTATCGACTTTTATTAATTGTGGTGTTTACATTTGCTCCACGGAAGTATTTTCAAAGATGGCATCTATTTTTCACTCGAAAGAATTAGAATATTCGGGCGGTTCGAATGGAAGCAATGGAAAAGATCAAGGACATATGAAATTGGAACAAGAAGTTCTTACACCTCTTGCAGGAACTGGAAAAATGTTTGCCTTACCGGTAAGGACATGTAGTTTGCATAGTTTGTTGTATGTTTGTGGGAGATTTTATTGTAGTAATTTCTTTCGTTTTAGGTTAATAATTGGTGGTCACAATTGAAAACAGCTGGATCAGCTATTTATGCTAATCGGCATTATCTTGGTGAGTACTTTTTGATTAGTTTACTTATCTCGTGTTGTGCATTAGTTTTATTCATGGTAGTCGCATTGGATTCCTACTAATTCATTTTTTCATATCATGTCAGAGGATTTAGATATTTGGAAGTCATTTCTTATCTAGTTATTAACATCATTCCGATCTCTGTATCCCTTTAAAATTGAACTTTTATTGCGTGGAAGTCTCGTAATACCTGAAGTCTAACGCTTACAAAGAAAATTTTTAAACATCTCTTATTGATGTTGCTGAACCTGCAACACTGTGTGTGTGTGTGTGTTAAGGAAAACTCTTGCAGTCTTTGTTAAATAGTTACGGTCACCAATATAAAATTTCTTCGGCGCGGTCACCAAGTAGAAAATAGCGATTGTATGCTGTAGGTATGTATATCGTGTCGCAAATACTGGAGTAGCTGAATTAGTTCAACTCCGCGATGATCTCGTGCCGCAGTAATTCTTCGGAGAACATTATCGACACGTTTGGGGGACAACTAGAAAGATCTCTTACTCCTTAGGAGAATGATTACAGAGCTTTTCTCAGGCCATTGCCCATTGAAGTATCACCTATACAAGATGGTCTTGGCTGAGACATCATCCTGCCGCTTCTATCAGGATGTTCGGAGCATCTGTTCTGAGAAGCATTGGCCATGTGGAGATTACTCCACCTCAAACATGCTTTTACTTTACCAAAGTACGTGTGGAATTTCAATCCCAAAATGGTTCTGGACTTATTAACAGTGTAAACCTAGAAAGGAAGTAAATTGAGCGGGGACTCACAATAGATCTTTCAGGTCGAAGTGAATGCGAGGCCAATGCATGCACACTCCTCCAAAAATTTAACCTAATCTACATCAAGAAGAGAGCGTCAATCGGAGCGTTGAGGCTGCATATCAGGAAGAGTTGAATTCACACTGGAACACGATTTCCACGCGAATTCATTTTTGAATTCGTGAAGTCTATAGAATCTGACATCGACAGAGACAGAGATCACCTTCGCAAGACTATGCTGAAAATTTTCCATCTAGGGCAGAAAGGGAATCACACGCTGTGCTTCAGCCATTGACAAAACCTTATTATCTACACAGATGGCTCTAAATTTGAAAAAAAAACAGCGCAGCAGGCGTTTTCTGCGAGGAGCCTAGTATGGAAATTGTCTTACACCTTAAAACCTATGTCTTCGAAATAGAAGTCAAAGCCATCCTGGAAGCGGGAAGTCATCTCCTCAGCTCAGCTACTGGGAATAAAGAGATCACCATCTGCTCGGACAGCCAAGCCGCTGTCATGGCCTTGTCAACACCTTTTACAACCTTCAAACTAGGTACGGAGTGTAAAACCACCCTAAATTCCCTCTCTCGGAATAACAGGGCATTCGTTCTTTGGGTGCCAGAACACAGCGATATCCGCAGAAACGAAAAGACGGATGAGTTTGCTCGTATAGGAGCAGCCTCGAAAGCATCCTCCTCCACGATCTGGATCGCACAAAAACACCTTGCCAATAATATTTCGGTTTAGTCGGACCTCCAATACATTCGCCCTTGGTTGGATGAACCTTAGAGTCGAACTACAAACCTAACAAACAAGCTATTAAGACTAAACAAGTCAACCCTGAGAGCTCTGGTGTCAATTCTCTTTGGGCTTTCTTTTCTAATGGGTCACCTACACAGGATGGGGTTCGTTCATGATCCTGTATGCAAAGATTGCGGGGAGGAGTCCGAAACGGTGACTCACTTTCTTTGTCACTGTCCGCCCCCTCAAGAAGAAGATACAGATTCCTTGGCTCACACTTCCTGGACGAACTGCATGAAGCCGGAAAGGAGGATTGGGGCCAACATTAAACTGCACAAGAGCGTCCGGTTGGGACCTATGAGTGATTGCTCGTATGTCTGCAGGGTGAATAATGGGCATTGTTGTGGTCTGCGTTCTAGGGATTCCGCCTGGAATCTCAACCTCTCTTCAATACATCCATCCAACTAGTAGTTTCTCCTATAGAAATGGATGGGATATTCTAGGTCATTGAAACGATGAGTCACCATAGCTACATCTAAGTACTGAAAATGTTTGCGACTAGTCATAAAAGCATCTTCATAACATTTTCATTTAACACCATTTCCTAAACTTAAGGACAAACTTAATACTCTAACAACTGCCATCAAAAGTGGGCGTGTCAATATTGAACTGATGAAGTTTCATTCATCTTACATTATTTGGATTAAACGTGTTGAATTGATACTTCATTTACTACCAAATTAGACCAGTTGCCTTATTTTATTGGTCGTATATGATAAATAGGTCCTTCATCTGTTGAATATTAACACAAGCCGCCCATATTCGCTTTATTCTTGCATATGAATTTTCAACTACATTTTTTTTTTATTCCTAAGAACTATATCGTCGAACTCATCCAGAAAGACTAGCAAATGCAGGCATTAAATCTGAGGAAGATGAGGGCACTTTAATATGCAGCATTTTTTCGGATGTTTATATTCATCCAACAGCATCTGTTCATCCTACAGCGACAGTTAGTAGTAGATGTATTTTTAGTTTTTACTAATATTGATGTGATTTTGGTTTTTTTTCTCTTTCTCTCTCAAATGCTAATATGCAGCTTGGTCCAAATGTATCAATTGGTCCTGGAGTAACTATTGGACCAGGAGTACGAATTCGTGAATCTATTGTACTGGAGAATGCTGTAATTCAGGATCACACTTTAATAATGCACAGCATAGGTATAGTTTTTGACTTATGTTTTTTTTTTGTACTATGTCAATTGTGTTTGGATTACAGTTGGAAGGGCATCTGTAATAGGCTGTTGGGCTCGCGTTGAAGGCACACCTAGTGATCCGGATCCTAATAAACCTTTTGCGAAAATGGAGAATCCTCCATTGTTCAATAATGAAGGGAAATTAAATCCATCGATAACTATTTTAGGTAAGATCAAATTTAATAGCGTGCGTCTGTTAAATTGTTTTTATTTTTTTTTTCTGTACGTGCAGGATGCTCTGTTATTGTGCCATCTGAGAAGATTCTTCTCAATTCCATTGTACTTCCACACAAAGAGCTTACTAGAAATTTTAAAAATGAAATTATTTTGTAGTAAAGCGCTAGACTGCCAGGTTTTTTTTTATATGTTTCGTTGGTGTTGCAACACATTTATACAGTCTTCGTCGTGTTTTTATTATGTTCCAAAGATATTTTAAGGAAATAAAGATTTATTTCGGAATTGTTATCATATGTGAGGTGTTTTTACCTTTTTCTTTTCCAGTGATAGCTGAATTTATGGTAATTAAGGTGATTTGATGTCTGTTCTAAATGGTATATGAAATGCGGTTAATAGGGCAGCTTGGTTTACAACTGTGCAAGCATAGATCTAGAATCTTTTCGGGGTTAAAATGCGAATGGATTAATTGTTTTTACGATGTGGTTGTACTGTATTGGAATATTTGTTGAATGTAGTTATGGAAATAAGAAGAGCGCCAGGGAAACTCAGACATTTGGGTAGTTGAATTTATTTATTGAAAAGTATTTATACCGCGAAGAGAGCTTTGATTCACCGCACACGCAGTTTGCCGAAAATTAAATTCAGTGCAGGGCGTAGGTTGATTATTTAAGCTTAGGTACTTTGTAGATGATGTTCCGAGGTACAATACGCCCACTTTTCAGGCAATAAATGGATTTTGTGGATTTTGTTTCCTTTTTTTTAACAATTTCAAAGCGCAGCGCAGTAAGGTAATCTGAATGAACTACACACAGCAATGGATGAAACTGAAGTGATCACCGTGCTGCCTTAAGAGCTGTATGTTCTGCCTGTGAATTTTAAGTTTCAGTTTATTCCTACCCCCATTCTGACCCATCTAAACAGGCTCATAGTATACCATGCCTTTTTGATTTGACCAAATACACAACATAAGCTTGATGTATCGTCGAGCTTCACCCTTATTTTTCTCCGTTTAGAATTATAATGAACCCAATTTTTGTCACCAGTAATAATTCTATGTAAAAACTCTCTCTCTCTGTATCGTGTACAAAAGCTGTCTTTATAAAGAAACGAAAAGATTAGAAATTAGTTTAACTGCCATACATATCCCTTTGTAGTCAAGATGGGTGAATAATATTTAATTAATTTTCCTTTAATCGATCAAAGATTGGGCACATCCAATTTTGTATAACAATTTTTAGTTCACTCCCTTTTTTTCAATTGGTTTGAGGTTTCCCAGTACGACGACGCGTTACACTCACACAGAATTCTCCCGTAGTGTGTTCGTTTGAAATTGAATTGCCTCGTCTCATGATCGAGACTCCTGCTTCAATGTTGTTGCAGAATTTAATGAATATTGTGATAGCTTCTAAAAATCTGGAGGAGTTAACAGGAGCCAGATCTGTCACTGTTACACCTGGTAATTGAAGCAATCTAAGATTAAAAGAACAGATGCGAAGATACTGAAGTTATATAGAAAGCGGCAATGAGTCTTTTACCCTTTCGAGACCCGTACAATATACGAGTCTGCAGGCAAGTTACTGAAGTTAGTCGAAGAAACTTCATCCATACAGCTGACTAGGGAGCAACATCAGTTAGATACATTCCTCTTCTATTAATCGAAGGAGCAAGGTTGATGCTTGGAATATTTGACTGAAGTTAGGTTGCTAACAGTCATTTAATTAATAATCCCCTCTCTACCTGCAGATTAAGGTCACAGCCAGCACTTATAATATTTTCACGTTGGGGACAAGTAAAATAGAGCCCCAATTAGTATATGACTGAATTTAGAAGAGTCGAAGTGTTAGTCGAAACCGATATATAGTACAGGGGCTGTTTCTAAAATGCTCCTATAGATTCAACCAACTGCGCAGACAGATCGTTATTATATACTAGTTCTGTTGTGGAGCAATATTTTGTAACGTGGGGTAAGAAGTAAGTGATGACAATCCAATTTCTAAGATTTTACGGATTCATTCGAGGCCCGGCAGTCAACGAAATTTTATACAAAGTGGTATCAACTTTAGATAGAGTCAACAGAGTCCTCGAAAAAATAGGTGCGATACTTTTTTCGCAAACGGATTTCCTTGCACTTTGATTATACCATTGACTCATGCTATTTAAAATGACTCGAAAAAAAACTAGAGCTTATGTGTTTAGTCTAACGCCCGCTTTTCATTCGAGGTGCATATCAATGACATCGTTAACATGGACTTCCTTGGATTGACTCCTTTGAAAGACTAAGCTAATTTCTTCATGAAACTCATTGAGACAAGAAGCAGCAACTCAAGGATTTATTTTTGCTTCCGGTCTACTGTGCTCTTGGTATCATTTAATATCTCTGTTCCAGCATCACCGTAGTCATTAGTCGGTTTTGTTAAAATTTAGTTAATTTGCATGTCTGATTCCCTGTCTAAAAGGGGGGGGGGGTGCTAGAACTCAAAATATATTTAGTGGTATAGTAGGATTTATACCATTTGGAAGAGCCAGTAATTTGTAGATTTATACAAAGAAAGTATGGTTTTCACCGTGGGCAGAGCCCTTAAACCAAAAGAAAACGAAGAAATTGAACAAAAAAGTTTGTGGATAATAGAATGGAGGACCAGAAGAGAAGTTTTGGGTGACTTCAATACCTTTTGCTTTGCGAATTAAGACTTGGTGATGAAAGATGTGATAAAAAATGTTTTCGTATGTCAGCTGCAGATTTCATATTTTGGTTGAAAAAGTCTATTTCACCAGGACAAAGATTAGCATTACGATCTCTGGCTACTACAGGTAAGATGTCTAAAAAAGATTTCATGTGCTATTATGTCATACTTATGTAGATTTTTTTATTTTTTTTTTTTTTTTTAAGTTGACTCCTCAGACACTGAGAGCTCGGAGACCCCCAAGCAGCCGTCAAGGCTTTGTAAAATTTCTTTACAACCTCCAAACTGATATTGGAGTGTAAAATTACCGTGAGTTTCCTCTCTCGGACTCGGAGTAACATGGTACTTGTTCTTTGGGTACAAGGTCATTTAATTGTCTAATGCAGCTTGGATCCAACTTCACAAAAACAAGGCAACCATACGTAAAGTGTTAAATGACTAAAGTTTTTATTAGATGACAACGCAATTGGAGCGACAAAAAACTAGCTGACGCCATAAGCGGCGAAGAGTAATTACAGACCTTATTCATGCATGGAATCAAAACACCATCCTCAGTAACAGCTATTAATTCCGAAGAGTTCATCGAACCAGTTGAAAAGGCAATGCACTGAGACTTATTAGGATTTATTTAAGATTGTATGTAAATGCCCATCCCACTTACTAATTTCGAGTAAATCGCTGTTGATCCTATTCACACAGTCTTCCATCAATCCTATGGAGAGACTAAGATAAAATTGAACGATCGGCACAAATATGAATATTAACGTCACGAGTTACAAGCGGCAGTATAGGTCCAAGAATGGATCCCTATGAAACTTCACAGGTCACACGCTATAATCTATCGGACAGGAAGCGATTAATTAAAAGAGTCGCCCCATTTGAAAACCGAAAATTGTTGTGAAGTTTGCTTAGTAATTTCTTATGTGAAACCATTGAATAAATAACTAATAAGGAAGCGGGGTATCGTGCGAATACAGTGTACCATGTGCTTAAGCAATTCAATGACAGTCAGACCCTATGATCGGGGATGAAAATGAGAAGAGGTCTGTGCATTGCTTGACAATTCTGCACACTAATACATTTCGCTGAGTCGCTTAGGTTTTCTTCCGATATGCCGTTTCCTTATTAGTTATTTATTCAATGTGTGAAACGCTGTCAAATGCCTTCGAAAAATTAAGGAGAGTCAAATTGGAGATTTCTGTGTTATTGAGCGATGATCGAATGTCAGTTATCACCTTCAAGACAACTAAGCCCAGCCATTCGCATTTGAGGTTATTCTTTAATATGGAGTGTTGAAGTTGCTAATACAGCAACTTCTCCAGTACTTTGGTAAGAATACAAAGCAGGCTTCTTTGGAATGGGAACTGCATTAGAAGTCTTCCAGGACATAGGAAAGACTGACTTAGAAATACTGGTATTGAAGACATGCAGCAGATTGGACCAATAATAGTTGGAGCGATAATCTTCAAAGATTTGGAGGACACCATCAGGACCGATAGTATTGGATTTGATAGCAGAAATAGCATTAAGTAGCTCAGTCCTATCCACACCACAAAAAAAGTAATTTGTCGTGTTATCATATTGGCATTTATTGATCAGAATCTGCCAATTGTTGATTTCCAAAAAAGTACCTGTTTAACTCATTGGAACACAGAATAGATTTGATAGTCTCACAGCCGCATACACCAGCGTTTCGTTGATTACGCCGAATTGCCGACACTCAGAAAAAATTTCCGGAAAATTGTAATCAAACTAGATAAGTTGCAATAAATAGCTTTGACTTGTCCTTGCAGTAAATGACGACAATATCTGATATAATCACACCCTAGGTGGACTTTGCAAGACCATTCGACGTGTTTTTGGAGACCGAAAACAATGGCGTTCCACTAAACTGTCCTTCCAATAAGGATTGATGGTGTGATATACATACGGTTCAATAACGATCAGTGCAATCGGACTGGGTGTATACGGCCGTTGATACCTTATCTTAAAGGCCCTGGGCTTTAGCCCAACTGTATTCCAAGCTGAGGTATTAAAATGCATTGAAAGAGGCATAAATGCTCATGAAGGTCGGAGCAACTGCTCTGCAATTGCGAAGCTTTGCCCAGACGGAGATTACTCCTCACTCGAACATGCTTTTCCTTCTCTGGTTCTGGACTTTACTAACAGTCTAACCCAAAACAGGACTAGATTTAACGGACTCACAATAGATCTTTCAGATCGCAATGAACACGAGGCTAACGTCTGCACTGCACACCATTCCACAAATCTAATCTGAGCCGATTGGTCTAATCAGTTTCATGAAATCGATACGACTCCAAAACCTCAATGAAGTTATTTTCATTCAAGATTTCTACAAGTTGTATGCAAAATTTTGCAAGATTTTAAGCACACTTTTACTTGCTCAAAGTTTTTTTTATTTAACTAAAATTTACTAATAAAAGCCTTATAATAATTTCAAAATTTCAAAACTGCTATTTCACCGGTCAACCAACCGACCGACCGAAGACACAATAGAGGAAAGCCGACAGCAAAAAACAAAAAAGGCCAAATTCATAAAATGCTTCAACAAGTTTCTGAACCACTCACATGTAACGTGTTATCAACGAGTGTAGATTCCAAAGTGCATTTTTTTTGCTGCTTATTCTTCATTTACTCCAAATTATATCGTGACCCGTCCATGTTGAATTCAGAAAAAACACTTTCACTTTTTTTGTTTTTTGCGCACCACGATCTTTTTGTCTAATTTCAGATCAAAGCCATAACCAGAAAGAGTGTTAACAAACAAAATAATAATTTGAGATTATTGAACCGTAAATCGTTCAACATCTCAGGAACTATGTATGTCATCCATTGACAACAATATCTAGATGCGCACGCATCTGTTACCAACCAATATTCAATTTGAATTTACATCAAAAAGAATTAAAATAGCACAAAACAACGCTAGAGGACACAAATTGCAATAGAAGAGAGTGAAAAGAGTTTGCACATTTCTAAATCAATTTTTTTTTGTGAGGTGCTTAAAGCTTAAGTAACTAGAAATAGAAATAGACCACCCTCTGGGATAGGAAATAAATTAGGAACGTCGTGTTGCTGTTTTCATTAATCAAAGTCCAGAAATTTTGCAAAAACAAGGAAAAAAAAGACTCGGATTTTCGGATATCATTAATCGAGTTAACTTCATTTTTTCTACTACATATTTCCGGGCTGTGTCTCGTGTATAATAATTATTGCTGCTGCTGCTGAGCAAGAGCCATCTTCGGCAGGTTTTGTCAAGTTGAAATGGTTTAATTTATTTTGGGTGCAATAAACTCAGCTGTCACACACATAAGATGTACCGCCATGGAACTGGAGAGAGGTCATGAAACACATAAAAAATCTGGTAAAAGTGAAAGTCTATTGAAAAATCAATGGCAATCAAAGAGTAGCATGAATTTTTTTATGTTTAGTAGTAGCATGCTGCATAATTTAAAAGCATCAGAAAAGACTTTTAGCACCTCACGATGGCGTGGCGTAGCGTGTCGTATCATGGGAATATGATGTGTGAAGGACGAAAATACTTTTTTTTTTTTTTTGTAAAATGCATTCGATGAGATGATTGCTTGACAACCACACTATATTTATACATAGTTTACAGAGTTATTTTTCTTTAAAGGTTATTTACCTTCTCTCTGTATTTTGGGTAGAAATCTTTTGGAGTTAGTTGAACTTTTTAAATAAATTCAGGCTAGAAGCTATCACTCTTCAATCAGCCGTTGGCTAGTAAACGCGATCAGGTCGTGAGCTCAAATCCCACCTCGACATATGACCCTGCCACTATTCTCTCTACCTAGTAGTATTTTTTCGACTCTAATAGCTTCTTCTCTTCCATATTACGTACTACTTTACCTATCAAAAATTTCCTCACTCCCACTCCAGCAACACGACAATATCAATGACTCCATGAAAAGCAGAAAAACATTTTCGGATGGGAGAGAGTTAAACAAAAAGCTTCGCGGAAAACTGTGAGCGTTTGCTAATAAGCTTCAGATGGCAGCCCCAACATTTGAGTAGCTGCTACAGACTAACACTTATTAGAGCCTATTTAGATGGGTCAGTATGACCCAGTTTAGACGGATCGGTCAGTATGCTGGCTCTACCGCACGAAACTTATAGATAGGATAATGGTTCGGGGGCAGGAATGAAGTGCAAGTTAAAATTCGAAAGCAGCATAGGCAGCGCTAGAGTCAGCACTTATTTTTATTGGCTTTTATGCGTCACGTGATCTATCTAGTTTCATTTGCATTGCAGTGTGGGTGTGTTATTTATTCGTTCTACAGACTGTAAGACCCAATCTACATTGAGAGCTACACGATACAAGCTGCAAGCTACACGAAGCTTTATTTCAGCGTATTCCTATGAACATAGTCAGTCCATGCAGCTTGAAACTCTTTATGTAGCAGTTTCTATGGTATCCCAATCCCATATCTACCAGCTGGAAATGTGTAGCTTGAAGCTTGCAGTTTGTATCGTGTAGTCCTCGATGCAGATTGGGCCTAAGGCAGCAAGAGTAGCAAACGGACTGATGTAAATCATGAATACCATTTTGAGGCACCTCAAATCGCACCTTGGACTGACCCGTCTAAACAGGTTTTTAGCATAGTGAACAAAAACGATTTAAGCAGATTTTCTCGGATAACAGAATCAGTTGGAGAGGTGAGTGCGTGTGCACAAATCTATGCTTCTAAAAGGAATGAAGAAGGAAAAAAAAACGAAGATGATGGATCAGAAAAAAGCCGTCAATCTAGAAATATTGTTTCGAAAGTCTTATCAAAATTTAAGTACGTTGTGTAAAACCTAACAAACGTAAAAACTTTACCCAGAAATTATTGTAAAATAGTTGAAACCCCTCCCCCATCAGTGTCACAAAGGCAGGTAAAGAGGGATAGTTGTGATTATTGTCCTTCGTATAAAAAAAAATTAAGTGTAGTAAGCGTACTGTTGTATAAACATATATAAATGTAAAGAGATTGTAACGAATTCCATCCAACCCGCAAAATCCGAATAGACCGCAAGCATTGATTATTTATATATAGATGTGTATAGAATCATTGACGTCTTAGAAACGAGATGTCGCTACTTGCCAAAAATGTGATTGAAACTTTTATTTAATGGTAAAAATACAATTTTTCCAGTATATGATATAAAAATGTTTCAAAACTAAATCAAAACTCCTTACCAGTCATTAATAATTCTTTTATTAGAAGTTTTAAAGCTGGAAATAACAAACGAAAGACACGTAGTGACATCTTCTTTCTAAGACGTCAATGATTTTGGGCATATCTATATATAAATAATCAATACCGCAAGGCTTTCACCTTTACTGTTCTCTGTTCTAATCCTCTCTTCTAGCTTCTGTCTAGGATTTTTAGATTCACGTCTATTTCGAAATTTTAATTTAATTTATTTCATTTAAATACATTTTTTTTGCAAGAAAACATGTCAACAAAATTTTTTCATTTCGAATTTAAGAACCCAAAACCCAAACTGTCATTTCTGTAAATGCCTAAGGGTAGGCAATTTTCTTCTGTGAAAGAGATTTCTCAATTTTTTTCGATGGATGTGTTAAAAAACAGTGTAAAAAGTGCATTTTGGGTTTCTTACATTCGAAATGAAGAGGGGAAACGGAGAAAATTTATGGATCAAAATTTATCAAGATTTTTATGTAGGTTCAGGTGTTGGGTATAGGGGTGATTCATAAAATATAAAAAGAAAAATTTACATACACATCTACTATTATCTACACTAACTCTACCCACATTCGCTCTCTTTTAACCCATAAAATTTGTTGGTCCTCTCGGAACATCTCCAAATTTTATTCTGCATCTAAAGATAAGATAAATTACATTCCCTATATACCATATATAAAATCTTTGTAAACTGGAAAGTTGTAATTGGTCTAAAATCAATTTTGGCAAACCACTAGATGTGAATGCCCGTATTAATTTGAAAATGTACTTGTTTTCGGATTTCTCTTTTGGACAGTTCCTCGACGGTAAAAATACCCAAACTAATTTCATATATTTTTGCATTCCAAAGTACTCTTCACCTTCAGTACATTAAAACGTTGCGTGAACGACCCAGTTGTCTCCACTCCCCAATATATACGTAAAAAAAAAACAATTTGTATATGGCAACCCTATGAACAGGTCAAAATATGACCAGAAATTATAATTTATTTATTGCACTCAAAATTTGAATACTCTGCGTCAATGCAACACTGGAATATCTGAGCGCCCTGTAATGTTTTTCGTATACATCCTATGAGGTCTTTTATAGTGGCATTTGATGGAGAACGTGTTTCAGTGAGTCTTCGATCATCTCTCCCATCACGAGTCATAAAATGTTAAAAAATTACCAAATTTTTATTTTATATAAAAATTTTATTTTTAGTTAAATTTTGGGTTCACTCAAACTTCACCTTTAATTTCATACCAAATGCAACCGTTGTTGTGAAGTTATGCGACTTTTTTTATGTGCATTTAATTCCCTGTAAATTCAGAATAATAATATGCTGCAATGCTGAGTGCCAGTGGTGAGATGTTGTTCTTGCTGCAAGAGATTAGAGAATTAAGGGATTAAGTCACAATAAATGCCGTTGGAGGACAGATAAAAATCGGCACACTGGGAATATATCTCCGAGTTGAGACAACAGAAGACGAAAATATTACTCACGCCAAGTAGAAATTAACTAAGGGCAGAAACACGTGATGCAGCCCTCGAGGCTTCTTCAAGGTGTTGTCAAAATTTTCAGCACGGGTGTTTAAATGAGGCAACACAAAATCAAATTGAGCAGCTATGTAAACTTCAAGCTACCCGGAAGGTTCTCTTTGCTCAATTTTGGAGATATTGCTCTCTCACGCGTACGTCTGTCAACAGTTTTTTTTTTATTGTAAAAATGACAATGATAAGCATCAGGGTGTCATTTTATTTTCAATTCTCTGCTGAGGCAAGCCTTGATGCTAGCTGCGCGGCGGAAACGTGAAGAGGACAGACCTGAGGTTTGTTTGTTTGGATTTGTTTCTGATTTAAGGCTCTCTAACGGGCGGCGTACTTACTGTGTATTTTACACTTGGATATCACCTTACGAAGATGAGTAAGGGCGACGATAGCGAAATCTGGTTTTTTTTTTTTATTTAATCAACTAAGCTTAAGGGAACCCTTATGATTCAAAGGAAGGAGATAGGGAAAAAATTAGGGACAAGGAAGGATGACGAAAGTGTGCTGAGCATGTCTGTTGCGATTGCTATGCATAAAGGCATTATCAGATTGCATGACAGGGACAGCAATAGCGGCAGTGGCAGTAACGTCAAAAATAGTTTTTCTGTCGGCTGGATCAGTACAAGGCAGCAAGCAGAAGATTCTGACATTTTTATATGCGTATGACAGAATATCCACGCTACCTAGAAGAGAGCGGCAGCCAATTTTGAATTTGGAATGACTCGGCAGCACGGAAGTTCATATGCTGATTGCTCTCAATCAGATGACCTCTCTCAACCATTGCTGCTGCTGCCGTGGTAATCTAATTCAGGTTTTATATATATTCATATCTAGAAATTCATCCCGAGGATGTCACAAGGACCCCCCCCCCCCCTTAATGGGTTCTGTCAAAGACCCTAATTTCAAGTGGGCACCTAGCTAGCATATACATAGATTCTCTTCATGATTCTCTTAATTTTTAATTAAATGAAGTCAAATGAGGTGCATCAAGAGCTCTTTTGCAACATTTCGATACAATTTCAATTGGAGCAAATTTTACTCCATTTTACGTGAAATTGCAGTAAAAGTGCCATCTATCGTAATTAAAATGAACTGAATTTATTGGAAAGTGGACAGATTTTTCAATAAAGTTAGCAGTGAGGGCACGACATGATCATAAATGATATCTCTTTGGATCTTTTCTTTTTTTTGGCTTCTTTAAAAAAAATCTTATGTCTAAAGCCTAGGCGTACACGTTGTCGTGTATATCACTTTTTGTGGATTAGAGACACTCGTGGGAGGAAAATTTCCTCCCCCCAAGAGTCTTTCATCACCAACAAGTGCAGCGTGTTCGCATATGCATGCTTTGCAACTATAGCAAATATTCGCAAATTATCCTTATAGCATTTATAATTAAATTATTGAACCATGCTCTTTACTCACAGTAAGGAACTGTCAATGACATTTCAAATGAACTAGAACTTTCGTTTGCAGTCTGTCACATCTTAATTGCCTTTAAATGACTCAATTTCAAATTAAGTCATTATGGAGGCAGTCCCTCTAGGGTACTAGTATGGCACTTTGAGGTAATATCACAAAAGATCTCAGAGTTTGCTCGTGACTAAATGAGATGTGGATTCTGCTGTTTGGTATGTACCCTCCCCCCCCCATATTAATAAAATAATAATAACTTCTCCCTTGACAAGATCTATCATCTTGCGAGAGATTTATATCTAAGTGTGGAACGACAGTAGACACCCTGTATAAGTGGATGAAGGTAGCCAATCGCTTTTCGCTATCGTATCCACCCTTGAGTCAAGCGTAGTAGGTATATATAAAAAAAAAACCTTAACCTTAATATAATTTTCAATCTATTATTTTTTCCAAAATTATGTAACGCAAAATGAAAAATTTAGTAGATATGAAATTAATAACATAAAATCGACCACACGTTTTCTTTCTAAATTTCTGGGGAAGTGCAGTAAGAGTACAATTTGGGTAAATATTCAAAAGTCACCTCACATGCATAAATTGCGCAGCCTTGCAATAATTTGTACATATGCAAGTTTTTTTTAAACCAATCAGTACTAGCCTCATTTTGTATGGTAACTATAATTAGGATCTTCTCTTCCAAGTTAATCCAATGTTAAAGCTTAAAAACAATTACGACGGCTAAAATCAATTAAATATAAAACGCATTGTTTTGCAGGTATGCCTAGCCTAGTTTTTTTTTCTATATGTATGTCGCGACAACCTTTCTGTTCTGAGTCCACTAGAGGTGGCATCCCTAAATATGAAACGTGGATAATTATGTCATTATAACGGAACTTCTTCCGTATTTGTGGGTACCATCAGTTGAATACTCGTCTGTTGTGTGGTTGTGGTTTAGTGCGGCCTCATTGGCAAAAAAAATATAGCTAGTGCGCTTGTGTAATCTTCTCAAATAATAATTTATTTTTAGTCACAGTTTTCTAAAAAGTTAAAAAAGTTTATTTTCTCCACATGTTCGCTACTATTTCGCATTTTCTTCGCTGGAAAGTTTAGAGAAAGTGCTAAAAAATCGTACACTTTAGAAGTTCGTAGGCAGGTAAGTAGGTATGTACTAGGTAGGCTTTAAGACGAAACTTTAAACGCATTTTTTCTAAATATTTTTGCGTAAACCTTTGATTGAGTTATTTCGTCAAAGTGAATTTTTATCGAACCTATTAAGGCTTTTGTATATATATTTTTCGCAAAATTTCCTTTCTGCTTCTGACCTATTTAATTTCACCGAAATTCTTCGAAAAAAGAAAGGAAATTTCGAGAGCATGTTTGTTGTTTTTTTTGCTTGCTGATAGAACAGTGGCGTGCCACTTTAAAAACTCGCAACAATTTTTCAAAAAAAAAAAAAAAAATTGTAAAAATAAATTGAATTTGCAAAAACAAATGTAGTAAATTTTTATTTATATCAAAATAAATAGGTACTAGCAAAATAAAATAGTGCAAAAGTAATAAACTATCTCTCTTAACATTTCATGAAGGTAGCAAGACTTTCAAGCTACACTTATCAACACTGCAGTCAACATACATGTGCGCCGTAAAAATTAATTGTAGGGACTCTTTTATTTTATATTTTTAAAGTACATATAAATATTAAAAAAATATTAAAGGAAGGGGGGAAGAGGTGCTTAGAAATATTAGTTATATAATCTTTCCCCACGACACTACCCAGGAGGTATTGTATGATAGTATGAGACGCGTTAGTTATATAAACGGTGTTTCCGCCATGTACCTACCATGTTTACATGCAGGGTTGAACCACAGTATATTTATACAGTACCCCAGCTTAGAACAAATACTCAAAAATGAATTTTAGTATTTTAATTACAAAAAAAAACCTCAAAATTTCTCCCATAAGAGGGAACTATTAAGTATGATACGGATGTAAATGAACAAAGAGTAGCTAGTTGCACAATGGTTGGAAGAAGTATTAGTTTTATGTAAGTACACAATTTGAGCACTAGTCTGCAAATGTATTGTTCCATTACCAAACAGCTGTTTGATTGCAAAATGGTGTTCGTTCCATGGACAGTGTAACAGGCAAAATGGCTGTAGTTTGTGACAGTTTGATAGTTCTACCAAGCCGAATGGCATGGGAAGGGAAGTGGAACAAATTGTTATTACCTTTTTTTTTTTTCTTGCAGAAATAGTTTTGATTGTCATTTTGTCTCTCTTCCTCTAGTACAAGTTTGTGCATGCTGTAAGTTCTGTTTAGATTTACATAGGAACCTTTGTATTAGAAATTAACTAGTGTGTTAGGTAAAACTGTTGAAAGAGAAAGTATAGTCTCTTTATAGAAGCATCCTACTCGCTTGACAGTTTTGACAGAGCTGGGCGACCACGGTATACATACTAACACGGTATGACTATCTGACACCATTTTGTCTGTTAATCGATTCGCATGACGCGTTTCTTAAAAAGTAAAAAATATAAAGTTTAATATTTATGTAAATTTGTTCTACTACTACATTTAAGATTTTTAAAAAGGCACCATTTTTCTTTCTAAATAGAAAGATAAATTGAAGGAAGATTATTAGAATTGTATTCCACATTTTAATTGCCACTAACCCTACTTTATACACTTCGTTATGAAGCATTGCAAATTTGCCTTCTATTTGAGAAAATTACGATTAGGTACCACTAACTAATTTCACTATAGAAATAATAAAAAGATCTTAAATAATCAATTAGGAGTGCAAATCACAAAAGTATTTCAGTCTTATTTTGCATTTTTTATCGATAAAACTTTCGTGGCACTTTGTTTTGATCCGAGCTGATTTCCCTGAAATAAAGTTTAAACTTTAAACTAACAAATTCAATGTATGTTTATGGTAAGAAACTCATATGATATTTATTGCAACATTTTCAATTGATCCAGTGGAATTAATTTACATAAATATTAGCACTTGATTCTTCCCGTTTTAAGAATCGATTCGTGTGACGTCACACGCATTTGACAGCCCGGACAATCATACCTTGTTACTCTGTATATCGTATGGGCTACTATATGAATATACTGTGACCATGGTTCAACTCGGGTTAAACTCCATGTATATACTAGGTTTGTTCGCGTACTAGCTTGAAAGTACAAACTTGTAAAACTTTTTGTAAGTTTTTACTCGAAGGCGTTCGCGTACTCGAAAATTGAGAGAGAAATTATTGACGTCACATTTCCCCTCCGTTCAATTTATTACTTGATTTAACTCGAGAAAATTCGTCGAATAAAAACTTCGAAAGTGTCAGTTTTGACAGATCGTCGCCTGTTTTCAGTTATTTTTTAAGTTTTTAGTTTTAAAAAAAATGGAAAATCCTGTTACTCCTCCTCCATTAGAAGTAGAATGTTCTCCAAGAACATTTCATGGTATTCAAAGTGGTAAATTAAATTTGTTTCTTGTACTATGTGCTAGGAAAATTTCACGTCGTTATTACAGATCCCGAATAATTGCAAGTTTTCACAAGTTTTTACTTGAAGCCGTTCGCGTACTTTGTGAGTGGCACTCTCAATTTCAGTCACTAAGCGAACAAATTATAATTGAGCTGAATAGGTTACGACCTAATAATTCTTAAACGGTTAGAGTTAGCCCTTAGGTGTAATAGGTAAAATTAAAGAAAAGTCCACAGCTTGCTGTTTTTATAAAAAAAAAAAAGTTATGTTAATCAGCTTCTTGTAAAAAAAACAAAAACGAGGTAAATAAAAAAAAAATCGGCCAAGTGCGAGTCGGACTCGCGCACGAAGGGTTCTGTACCATCGTACAAAATTTAACACTATGCACTTTTTATTTATTCTTTCAAATGAGAGTAGGTGTCATGTGAAAAAATAATAATAATGTCTACTTGTGATAATAATAATGAATGAGAATAAGACGAGGAAAAAAACGTCGAAGAAATCACGTTTCTTGTATGGGGGCCCCCTTTAATTTTTAATTTTCTTTTATTTTTATTATTTGTTGTTATATCGCCAATAGAAATATGTACACAGCCTGCGAAAATTTCAACTGTCTACCTATTACGGTTCATGAGATACAACCTGGTGACCGATGGACAGGCAGCGAAGCCTTAGTAATAGGATTCCCGTTGTCACCCTTTGGGTACGGAATCCTAATAATAGACCGCCATAACTCCGGAGAGATAAGGAGTACAGACAGAGCTGGTTGCTGGATGCAGTCGTTACAAGGGCCATGGGGGTTTTTCATACAATGAGTTCTGAATGGTGACCATAGACACTGTTCTTTTTAATACACAGGGTATTTTGTAAAAAAAAACTAGCATATCTTCAAAATTATACTCTGTAACTCCGAAACTGGTGAGATGCCCCCATGGCGGAAACAGCCTATATTTTAAATTGCCATCCATAATAGGCCTATGTCCAATCAAAGGAAACTATTTTGCTTTATATTTCACTTCTAAATTCAGCCATTCCACACGAAACCGATCACCTTGGAACTCGATCATCTCGGATTAAATTGCCATCCATAATAGGCCTATGTCCAATCAAAGAAAACTATTTTTCTTTATATTTCACTTCTCAATTCAGCCATTCCACACGAAACCGATCAGCTTGGAACTCGATCACCTCGGATTTAGATGCAACTTCCAGAGTTTGTATGGAATACGAAAATAGCCTTAGAACATTACATATAACTAAAGGAAGCGCAATTAGCCTGAAAAATAGCTGCATTTCGTACTATGTGGTAGAATTCTTTTTGTGTAGGTATTAGTTATGCTCATGGGAGTGGTACTGAAATAGTTTTGAGGGTAGTGTGGCGCAAAATACGAACAAAATTGCGAACTACATTCATGAAACATTCATGAACAAAAAACAAAAAAGTTGAGAACACAAAAATGTATACGAAGAAATATTTTGAACACTTATCTTGATATTTTTGCTTCCCTTCCCTTTTTTCACTTCTTTTGCAAGCATTTCCAGAAAATAAACTTTTTAGTTTAATTTCACGACTGCAACCTTCTTTAAAGACACCTTTACGGAATTATTCCGGCGATTATTGCAACAGCACCGCACAGCACAATTCATTATTAAAATTGTCACATATTAATTAATACGAAGTACAAGGCTTAACCACCACAAAATTGTTATTTCAAATATTTTTAATCACAATTAATCTAAACTTAATTGAAAAATTTTAAGGTTTTAATTAAAAAACTCCAAAAATTCAAATACCTAATAAAAACGAGTTTGGCATTAGCAAGTTCTTCTTGCCTTTCCACCCCTTCGCCAAAGAAGAAGATTACCTCATACAGACAGGGCTTTTACATGATATTTAGTTTCCTTTTGTTATAATATGTTCTAAGACAAATAGCTCATCCATATTATTTTGTTTTCCCCTACCAAACCCCACCCTATAGCAGGGGTGTTAAAAACTTCGTGATTTTACGATGAAACGTCATTTTCAAAAATTCATATTTCGAGAACGGAGCAACCCCTTGTTGTGATCCAAATGTCAAATGAAGCTAAACACTTTTTATATTTTTTTAATACTATTATTTACTATTGAGGACCTCCTGCACTTTTTTTATATTAAGTATTTTATTTTAAAGATCTAAGCCTTATCTATTGGCTTCGTTTTAGAGATATGAATTTTTAATGTCATTCAAACAAAGGTTGAACAAATTCCTGGATATTTTCGGTGGACATGTTTGTCGAGCCTATAGATTTGATGAGCAAAACAAAAACAACTTCAAAACCAGGCAAGCTCAAAGCTTTCTCTTGTCAGTTGGATGGATGGTAGAGCAAAATGGATTGGATACCCACGGTCCACGGATAATATTAAAATTTATTTTGATTTTTGCATCTCCGTCTGTCTGTCCTTCCTCACGATAACTCGAGAACGCCTACACTTAGAAAGCTGAAATTTTACACACCGGCTTTTAAAAGAAAAAGTGAAGTCAAGTTCGACAATGGGACAAATCGGGTAACTCCTTCATAAGGACACTGCCTGAGAATGCGTCAACAGAGAGAGCTTAAATTTGGTACATAGTGTTTTTATAGTAATAACAAATAAAATTTCAAAAATGGACTAAATCGGGCAACCCCTTCTTGGTGTTGCCGTATAAAAATTTAAGGTTTTTACATATACTGTGAAAAACGTCAGTCCGAGACATTTTTATTGTAGTAAAATCTTCTTCAGAATACGAAATCCTATAGAATTGGTTATAATCATTTTTTCTGTCCGACGAACCGTTCTAGAAATGTATACGAAAAACAATGTCAGAAATCAAACTTGCATAGATCGGTGACCAAACGAAATTTTATACGGGAATTCATCTAGCTTGAGGGTATCTTAGACCAATTCTAGCTATTTTACTTGTTATTAATGGGCTGATGTTGTCCATGGGTGAATTACGGTTATTTGGTAGATTATACCCCGTTCTAAAAATTGTCCTTGTAAATGAAAGTTTCATATGAAACCTGGAAGGTAACATTACATTTGAACAAGCGAAAATGATTGCAAACCAGTTTCCTGACAATTTTTTGCAATCGTGGTAGTTATGATTTGACAGAATTTCTAAAAATCAGTTACCATCAGAATGGCAGCAATGATATGGAAATAAAAGGAAAGGATATTGCCATCCTTTCAGATAGCCAGGCAGGATTAAATTAAGGTAGATGTGAGATGTTTTCCGCGCACTTTACATCCGTATACTCTATAGACTCTACAACTATAGACCCATTTCCATTTCTAACGCTCCTTGCACTTATCTTTGAAAAATTCGTTTAATATCAGCTCCTATTCCAAACAAAATCATTTATTTCTGAAAAACAGCATGGATTTTTACCAGGGCGATCTACGATCACCAACTTATCTCTATTCACAGACAAACTCGCATCCGCTCTTGACGAAAATACACAAATAGATTCTATCCACACTGCAGACTTTGCCAAAGCATTCGATAAGATTAATCACAAACGCTATCTTTCAAAGATGGCGCTAATGGGATTCCAAACAGACACCATAAATCTTGGTTCCACTCCTATTTAACCAACAGAGATAATATGGTTGTATTTAATGGCCATCAATCCTCCTCATTTAAACAAATTTCTGGAGTGCCCCAAGGTACAATACTTGGACCATTAATTTTTCTCATTTATATCAACGACATGCCTTCTTGTTTAGTATCTGATTGTTTGTTATATGCTGATG
The DNA here is from genome assembly GCA_963930735.1 of Dioctria linearis. NCBI lineage: Eukaryota > Metazoa > Arthropoda > Insecta > Diptera > Asilidae > Dioctria > Dioctria linearis. The sequence continues at coordinate 12,757,593 of OZ005740.1, read as the reverse complement.
ATGCCAAGATCTTTAGGAAAATTAATAACGTGACGGATTGTGTTCATCTTCAAAAAGATATACTATGGCTGGAAAAATGGTGCCATGATAACTGTATTGAAGTCAACGTAAGCAAATGCAAATGTATCTCGTTTCATCGGTAAAAAGACCCTATATTCTTTGACTACACCATCCACGACACTAGTCTCTCTCGTGTCAATGAGATAAAAGACTTAGGTGTAATATTTGATCAAAAGCTCCTCTTTATTCCACATATAAATTTTATTACTTCCAGATCATTTCTTCAGATTATCCACTTTCAGAACAAACATTAAAGAAAAGTCACCTATCTACAGAATTACAAAATAATACAGGTCCTAATAGGAAAGACACTGACATTTTCTCTTGGTGCTCGGAAGAAAATAATGTTGAACTGTTGTTGGTTTCCGCACTGGCCATAGCTCCCTTCACGTTCATCTAACAAAGATGAGAGTTGTTTACGGTTCTGAGTGTCTTATTCGCCTGTAGGAGGAGAACCTGAACATATACTCCTGGGTCTGGATGAACTGAAAAGTTTACCTACCTCACCAGGACCAGAACCTGATACGCTTCATTGAGAGGACATGAAGGTTGTAGTGAGAAGTCCTTCTTTTTTTTTTTTAGCAGGTTAGTATAATGCTTAGCTTCTTCTCTTCCTCTTGCCTAGGAAAACAAATGCTCCCATTTTATGTTATTTAGGATATAGATATAATTGGTGACTTTAAAATCTCATATCTCCAAATCGAGGCCGAACACTTTCGCAACTTTTGGCACACAAACATAATTATAAGGCTGTGATCTTCAAAATAAAAATATAAAAAAGAAAGTGCAAGAGGTTGTAACGAACCTGTACATATAGATAGATATTTAGAAATGTATGAGTGAAGTTTTATATAGAAAATTTTCTTTCATGTTATTCACAAAAGCTTTTTGAATCGATATTATAAATAGGGCAATATAGATTCACTAGACACCTTCATCCGCCTACCAGAATTTCCTGCACAATATTTTTAGCAAGTTGAACGGGCTTGTCCGGAAGACCTAGAAAATCGTCCCCCACCTCCAAACCCTGCCCGTGAGGCAGTACGTGAAGAACGGAGAGCTATTGGTAGTACGTGAACAAACGGAATCCAATAGGCAGTACGTGTACAACGGAAAAGCTATCCTGTCACCAGTACGTGAACAACGGAGGACTAGTGGTGTGGTGGTACGTGAGCAACGGAGACCACTAGTTAGTGTTAGTTACGTGTACAACGGAAGTCTCTCCTGTCACACACTCAAATTAGATTTAGGAAACCTAGACAAGAAATTTACTAATATTGATCATTTTACATTTGTAATAGGGACGCAACAGAATAAAGAATTAATTTGAACTCAACCTAACTGTTGTCATTTGAACCTCTCACGTTTTGCTACCGACCGAACTATTGGCACCCGAGCAATCTCGATTGACCGAGCAAACGACGTCACAAGGTCCTCCATTTCCATAGTACCTAAATAATATAAAACTAAAAAAAAATTGTGTTCGGTGTTGTTGCTGTATTTTTTAATATAGCTTCATTTCACCTTTGAATTAGAAAAATTGGCTGCTCCACATTTTCGAGATAAATGTAGAATTTTGAAAATGACGTTTCATTACGAAATCATGAAATTTCTAATAACTCTACCGGGGAGTTGAGTGGGAGTAGAAGAGAAGCAAAATTATGTATATGGATGGCCTATTTCGCATATTCGATACAAATTCTGGAAGTTTCGTCTAAATTGGAAATGATCTGTTTCGTATGGAATACGACTGCAGAATTCCGTATAGGTTATAGATCTATAGCAGAACTAATTTCCCAATTTATAGTATAAACATGTGAAAATTTCTTTGTTTCAATTTAATAAAAAAATAATCGACACACACACACCTAAACGTATTTTTATATGTAATAAATCTAAAAATAACTATATTGATGGTGTTTTATTTATTGTTTATTTTTTTAGTATAATGTGTATATAAAATTGTATATATGTAGGTGTAAATAGGCCAACACTTCGCCGATTTTTGCTTTCTAAACTTGTTTGACTTTCACCTATCATGGTGAAACGAAAATCCTTGATCGCATGCGCTTTAAAATATATTTGCAATGTAAAACAGCGCGTGTTCGCCTTGTTTTAACTAAAGACCAATCCAAATACATCATTTTTGAAGATTGACAAGACAAAAACAAATAGATTTAATTTTTTTTGTATTAATTTTTAAGTATAGTTATAGATATTATGTGTGGCAAGATTCTATTATTAAAATTAACAAATGAAACCAAAATTTCATAAGATTACTTGTGACACACTACTTTTGTCGTTTATTTATTTTTAGTGAAGGATATATCTACAAAAAATCTTTCCATGGTTTTTTTTTATATTTCACACACATACACACGTCAAATTTTATTATAACCTATCCATAGATGTGATAAAACTAACACACTTTCGTGGGTATTCAACTAATACTTAATATTAAATTATATATACACGATGCCTATCAAATTTGATAAATTATTTTTTTCCTTCTTATATGGAAAGGTTAAAGATTTTTTTTTTTATCTTTAACTTTTCTTCTACACTTTAATAAATTATATATACCTAGTCCGTTTCTAAGCCTTTTCACACTAAATTACTGTTGTGTCCAAGTATCAAAAAAAAAAAAAAGATCCCACTCGAGCTATTTCTAGTTCTCAACTAAATTTATGGGAAAATTTTCTCTGCCGATCGTTCTAAATCGTCTAGACTCTAGAACATCTCTGCAAAATTGGGTTGGAACCCCCTGGTACTTAAAATATGTGTACATAGAAGAAGAAGAAGATGATGATTTGCATGTAAAACGTGTAAAGATCAGGAAGATCAACGATCTTGAAGAGAATTTTATAAACGGACGGGGATTCCCAAGTCGCGCATATATTAGACAGACAGACCTACCTCTGCCTAGATAAGAATAAGCAAAAAGCTTTGTATGAACTAGACCCCCTCTCAAAAGATATGAGAAAAAATTTTAAAGCCATTTTCAGTTTAAAGACTTTCAATCAAAAATGTTTTTTTGTTAATTTCCAATAAAATTGGGTAGTTAACTATATTGCTGTCTGTCTAACCTATATACTTACCTATAATAGATGAAACTAGGTCGTCATTTGAATAACATTAGAAACTATTTCAAGTACACATGTACTTATATCCATTCTTAATTCAAATCTATTCGACCTGTAGGTCGTCGTCATTCATTTGCTTGAATTGCAATATTGAAGGTGCTCTTATACCATATGCATTTAGGTAGGTATGTGCATATGTGAATTTATTATAGGTACCGGTATAGATACAAAAAAAAATATTTCTTTCTAATCAAGATTTACTGTCTATCGTATCCTCTACTTACCTATCTATATAAATTCTCTTAAAATTATATTAGATGTCATGTTAAAGTGAGTGTTTATGCAAGCAGACGGGGTAACAAACAAATAAAAAACTTGCTTGGTCATTCTAGATGAGCGCTTTTCCGCATAGCTAACTTCCGTCATCAACGAAGCTATAATAACAGCTATGTGCTCAATAATTACTAACAACAAAACAAATGAAAAAAAAAATATTCCACTTCTTAAGAAAACAAACGCAGTAGGGACTAGGGAGGGAGCATGAGTCGAACTATACTCTACTATATACACCCTACTCATACATGCATACATGCATATGAATTTTCCAGTCTATTTTCCGCAAAACTATACATTTTTGTACACATATATATGTATACCTAACCTTGTCTCCCGCCAACATTTTCTATAACTAAAGTCGAGCAATCAAATCACACCAAGTCAAGTCAAGTGCCATTTCCGTTGCCAAGTTTTTGGTTTGTTTGTTGGTTGCCTCCTTCCAATTCGATTTAATTTTCATAAATTTTCAACATTCAAACGAGCGACCAACACGCGCTAAACTGATCGGCGCGCGCATCAATTGACACAGCTGGAAAATAGTTTAATATGCGCGCGCCACTTAATTACTTCATCAAAAACTGTAGTGAGTGTGGGCTCACCACAAACAACGTGTAGTACAGAGCGATGCAGTGGAGATGGCAGTAGCAAGTAGCAACTCCTCCTACAACCTTTAATTGCTGCCAGGAAAATCAAATGCAATGATGATGAGTGGGGGGATTAGGAGGTGGCCCAATAATATTTCAGCTTCTATAGTTAATTGGTCCATGGGTATAGTCAGTGTAGTGTGGCACATTGAAAATTCGCTATGGAAATTCGACGACATGATGATGTTGAGATTTGTTCGTCTCAGTTCGCCTTCCTTCTGGGCGGTAAAAAAAAAACAAAAACAAAAAAAACATCCATCCGGCATTGGTCTTGTACAGTTATAAATAGATATATTTTTTGAGAATGTACTTTCTAAGCTCTCTGATTGGTGGTGCACTCTAATTAGAAATAGATGCCAGTCCCGTCTGTGTCGTGTACATAAGACCCGCTGATGAACTCTAATCAACTTAAGTGAAACTTTGTAAAAGTGATTGGAACCACCATGACATGAGATCTGTTTTGCTGCTACACATTACATACATACATTTTTTTTTGCTACTGTTTTTGTTATTTTTAGTAAATTATAGTTAGTTAAAGTTGTTGTTATTAATTTAAATGAATAATTTCCATTGGAATGAAAGCAATTAGAATGCGAATGAATGATAGATAGATAGATCAGTGGTAATGATCAAGCTAAACTGCTTTAAAATGCACCTGATAATGACACAAACTGGATGTTCTACATTATTTCTTATTTATATCGCATGAGCGATATATTTTGAAATTTATCTTTCGACTTAAATCTTAGAGAAAATGAATGTAAAACTGGATGAAAATTATTTTTTGTAGGTTATTTTATAAGTATACCAAACATACACATACCTACGTAGGTGGATTTACAAGGCCGTATATATGGGGTGGGTTTTAGGGGTTCAAACCCACCCCATCGTGGTAGTCTATATTTTTGTTAATCTGATAAATCAAATTTTTACCCACAATTCTTTATACGTATCGGGTCGCAATTGGTTTTGTCATTTTATATCTTTCCTCTGTGGCCCTTTTTGGGTAAACCAACACGTATGCTCCTCGAAGGTTAGCTTTAACCCTCAATTCGGCTCATGTGTCCTCTTGTCCTCTTGTTGATAATTGTCTTTTTTTTTTCTTGCAACTTTTGGTTTTGCTGTCGTCTTTTTCTTTACGGATGATGCGCCCTATCAGCCGCACTAGAGAAACAATATAGAGAAGTAATATAGAGAAAGAAACTGAGATGGTAGATGGTATAGCTTACTTTGATACCCCTTAGCTTAATCGCAGGGGTTAATTTTTTGACCAAATTTTAAAGTGATATTAAATCTAATACTAATTTGTTTTTCGTCGTTAAAACAACAACAACTTTTATTGTAACTAATATTTCCCCTGAGAGCCCCACAGTTTTATTTAAATAGTGTACAAGATTACTATGATTTATTATAGGGTAGATTTTATACTTATTCAAGAAGGATATCTTGGCAGCTCGCACAACAACAGAAGCAAAAAAAAATTTATTTGTTATTTCATCACACAGCCCATATGGTTTTGGGTGGCAAGTTTAAAGTCTTGGGTTTGACTCACCAGCAGGTGCCAAATATCGAAATTGAGTGACTCAAAACATAGAAATTACAAATAGAAAAATGAAAACAAATGAAAAAATGAAAAATTGAGAAAATTTGAAAAAAAAACTTTATTTAAAAAAAAAAAAAAACTAATTAATTCGAGAGAATTGAACCTGAGTAAGCCAACAATGGGCATAAGATCTTTTTAAATTTTTTAAATTATTTTTTTCAATAAATTTTTTTTTCTATTTTTTCATTTTTTTTTTCATTTTTAAGGGTTCCGTACCCAAAGGGTAACAACGGGAGTCGGAAACCCACCTAGTCCGTCCGTCTGTCACCGGGCTGTATCTCATTAACAGTAACTGGTAAACAGTTGAAATTTTCACAGAGTGTGTATTTCTATTGCCGCTATAGCAACAAATAATAAAAGTAAAATTAAATTAAAAATTAAAGGAGGCCCCATACAAGAAACGTGATTTTTTTGTTATTTTTTACCTCGTTTTATTGTCATTATTATTTTCATAAGTCATTATTATTTTCATAAGTAGGCATTTTTTTTTTCAAATGACAGCATTATTTTTTCACATGACGCCTACTCTCATTTGAAAAAAATACATTTTGTACGATGGTACGGAATCCTTCTTTCGCGAGTCCGACTCGCACTTGGCTGGTTTTTTCGTTTCTTTTCATTTTTCTATTTTTCATTTGTTTTTTTGAGCCACTCACTTTGATGAAATAACAAATAAATTTTTGATTTTTTGTGTGCTTTTGCTGTTGTGCCGGAGAATCCAAAACTAGCCTTCTTGAATAAGTTTAAATATCTAAAAAAATTATTTTCTACTTTTTAGGGAATTTTAGGTAACTACATAGCAAATGCCCTAAAAAATGAAGTTTTTTTTATATTTATTTTTTTTAAATTCCACAGGATGACTGACCGGAAATGATAAAATTGAGATAAATGAATAATTTTCCACTTCACAGCAAGATGGAAAAGATTTAGTTTAATTCTGTAATTTTTTCCTTTTTTTTTTTATTAAAAGTGGACGTTATTTTTTTCTTGGAATATAAATATATGAAATAAAAATAGGGTCAAACAACATGTTTTCAAACATACCTTTTCAAATTTCAGAAGTCTTGTAGTAGACCCACGGACCTCATTGAATTCACGTTAATTTTCAGTTATTCTTTCGTCTGTAGAAGGTGTTAGCCTATTACGTTAAACCCCTCCCATTCATGATCTATATATACGGCCTTGGGTGGATATATTATGTAGTAGGTATGTATTAGTAATTTGGATCACGATATTTAATTTTAATCTTATGATGACATCCCGCTAAACTCTGAATTATCTCACAGCTTTTCTTATCGCGTCTAACGAAGAGTGTGTCCTTTTACCTTGGCACTCACCATACTAGTGATTGAAAAAATTATTGTAAAAGTAAAAAACCGAAAAACCGATTAATCAGTTTTGAAATGAAATTGTATTTGAAAATTATTTCTTGTCAAAATAGTTCAATTTTTTTCATGTTTATAATTATATAAAATATAATATTTATTTAAAAATAAAGGATGAACTACAATGGACGCAACGGAACGCAACTGAACCGTGTGAAATGTCAAATTTACGCAGTAAAACGGACGTCAAGGTTAGCTGCTTACAATCATTGAATAAATAACTTATAAGGAAACGGCATATCGGGTGAAAACCTAAGCCACTCGGCGAAATGTATTAGTGTGCTGCATTTGTATTCGTTTCGTCATGGCAGGAGTGAAACCGTGAAATTTTGAAGGGGGACATTTTTTATAATCCAGATTGCTATGTAAAATAAACAAATTTTTGGCGCCCACTTATCTTCAGATAATATTTCTTGGCGTTGTCTATGATAATTTAAGTGACTTGTCAAATAAGTGACCAGCCCTCTTGTCATTTCTGCACCCCCCCCCCCCCTCTATAGGTTTGACTGTCATTGAATTGCCTACTCACGTACACTGTATTCGCACGAAACCCCGTTTCCTTATTAGTTATTTATTCAATCCTTCAATGGACGCATGGTTAATTGAAAGTGACAGTGAAGTTTGACCCATAATTTATAAACAAACCTTTTTCATTCTATGCTTATTACACACTTACCGCAGCACAGTTTCACTTGACGGAACAAAATAAACAGTCCCAAAGCTAATTTGAGGTTATGTTCATCCGTTCAGTTGCTTTAATTTCAGATTTTATTAAACTTGTTGCGTACGACTGCGTTTTTGTCCGTCCACTGTGCGCAACTCCATTTGAAAAGCATACAAAGAAAACCGGTTTGACATTTCTCTCCGTTCAGTTGCGTTCCGTTGCGTCCATTGTAATTCAGCCTTAAAAAATGTATATAATGCATTAACAAAATAGCCTGTGCTATCCGTACATCCGATCACGAGACCACCAAGCTGACGCCTTATTTCGTAGTTTTTGGCCGTGAAATGGTTACCAATGATAAGTCTCATAAGGAATTGGGAGAACAAGAAGTATACAATGCAGAGGAGAGATCGAAAGCACTGGAAACGGTTATAAAAGACGTACGAAAAAGATTAGACAAAGCAGCCGCGAATAGTAGACGTTCTTATAATCTCCGCAGGAGAGATTTCAGATATTATAAGCATGATCTGGTTTGGCGAAGGAACTATGTTCTTTCCGACCGACGACGCTTCAAAATATTTTAATGCCAAATTGGCACCAAAGTTCATAGGCTCGTTTAAAGTCGTTAAAGTAGTATCGCCATGGACTTGAGCTCGTTGATGATAAGAGTAAATGTAAGGGCACGTGGCACATAAAGGATTTGAAGCCTTATCAATCAGAGTGTCAGATAGTGCCGATTAATCAGCAAATTAGATCAGAAGTAAAGGTTAGAGTAGGAAACGAGAGCAATAGGTCCAGAATTTAACATATACTCGCTATGGATTAGAAAATTTCTTCAAGGATTCGTGATTATATTGTTTTGTTATTATCCAAACAAACACTTTGCACGCTTTACTATAGAAATTTCGGGGAAATCTCTTGGAGGAAGGGGAGGTGTGTTATGTTCCCAAAATCCCTCGGTGATTGTTTCTTTCCATGTTGTGGTTGTCGTTTTTTTGAGCTAGTAACTCTGCCGACTTTGGTTTTTTTTAGTGACCCCAATTGATACACCATGGAAAAGGAAACTCCCAACAGTATGCGGCTTGTTCTATTAAGTCTCGACGCGCTGTTACCAGCGGATTGCCAGCAATTTGGTTAACGATACGTCTTGGTATTTACATATGTCCTCGTTATTACGGGACTCTGGAGCCTACAATTCCATGGATGTTCATACTTTATTCTGTGGTTTAATGGATCAATCCCAATCAATTACTATATTTTCACGACACTATTTCTTAAACGATGGATTAGAACATCAAATTAACCTTCACTTTGAGAACGCAAAGGCATTTTTACAAACTTATGAAGTTGGACCATACATTCCGTCCGTTTCTACTACTTCTGAACTTTATCGTCGCTAAATCGAAGAAACATAGATTGTAACCAGTAGATTATCTCTTTGAATTATATAAGGTAGACTAAATTGGATTATTTTGATCACTATATTGTATTACATTATCTTTTTCCGTTTTTGGTATTCATAATCCGCTGATTTGCAAAACTTTAACTTTTAATGCATGGATCATGTAGCGTTAAATATTCAAATTCAATTTTCATTCATATTACGGTTGTTATTAGCATTTTAGATATTGTGACTTGCATGTGTAGCTCGATATTTGGTAATTTTGAAAATTAAGTCCAAAAATAATAATTTTGAGCATAAGCACAAACCACTCAGCCACATTCTAAGGTATTCATTAAATATGTTGCATTGGTATCCTAGAAGTTCCTCTTTCCACATGGCGTCAACGGGCCTCCAGATTTCCTAAAAAAAAAAAAATAATAATATTTAAATAAATAAATAAAATAATTCAAATAAATGAATAAATAAAATAATAACAAATAGTTAGATAAATAAATCAGTAAAGGACCTAACTTAAAACGAAAATGAGAACAGTGTTCAATAAAACTACAAGACAAAGAAACATTTCAATTGACAAGGAGAGCAAGCCACAAATCGCCCTAGTGCTAAAGGTTTCGTGGTTTACCCAGCCTACGCGAAAGACCACGTGGCGCCCAAGTTTATATTCCCTTTTAGAATGCTTCCCGTACCTATTTCCTGAGCTAGCGTACCCTCACCTGAGGCGTGAGGGGATAACAAACACAAAAATGAAAAGTTATTTGTAAAAATCCTGGAAACATGTTTTTTAAATGTAATTGAAATGTGCACGTATAGAAAGCATAAGTTATCAATGGGTTTATCACTTAATCGTGATCTCAGTTTGGTACAAATTTCCAGATACTGAAAACAGCCTCTCTCTCTGGTTCCACACTTGTAGGAGGAATTGATTTCAAAGTATTATAACGAACCACATTGAGATAATAGGCAAGACACAACCAAGTCATTGAAAGAGGCTAATAGATTAGATCTGCTTAGCACTTTCTTCTGGCATCTACGGCAAGCAGGAACTGGCAGTACTGAAGAGTATTGGTTCCTGCTGATACGAAACGCCTTATACATTTTACAACCAGAGATGGGCATTTTTTATTCGAATATAAATAAAAGATAAAACCCCGAATAAAATGAAAAATCGAATAAAAATTTATTTGATTACAAATATTATTCGTTATTTGAAGAAACAGATTCATTCGAAGCGAATCGAACCTGTATACGCCACGCAGTGGGCTGAAAAATAAAGAAGAAAAGAAAGAAGAAGAAGCGTTTCGTGTCAGCAGAAAACCTTACACTCATCGGTGCAGTTTGGTTTTCTGCCTGCTGCAGACGCTTGAAAATAGATCAAACTGATCTCTTCTCATATAAACTCAGAATGAATTCTGGGTGTGAATTTTTTTTTCTTTTTTTTCTATTTTTCTCAAACTTTTCATTTCTCTCTTCTTATTTTCATTTTTTTCATTTGTTTTTCAAATCACCCAATATCGCTATTTGGGACCTGCTGATGAGTCAAACCAACACTTCAAACTTGTCACCCAAAATATAATGAGTTGTGTGATGATGAAATAGCAAATTAAAAACATTTTTTAGCTTTTGCTATATACCGGAAAATCCCAAAAAATTCTTTCTTCAACAAAATTAAGTTTAACCCGGTAAAAAGTCCAAAAGAGTAATCTTTTTATTTTAGTTATTTGGTGCAAATTATTTGAATTTCAAATAATTATTTTTTATTCGATCGTGCTTTATTTGATAATCAAATAAATTTATTATTTGATGAATTATTTGTGATTTCTTATTATTGTGATGGTCATTATTTGAATTTAATGCAATTATTTGTCATTCGATTATGGATATATGCTTTCTGGTGTCCATTAGTTCCAATTTCAAATAATTAATTCTTGGCACAAGCATTTCTTTCTGCAAGATGTCTCCTTGCTTAATTTAATTTAAAGTTTTAAGAGGAATTCTATAATTTCGTTCAATTAAGTATTTGTGGAGCTTTAGAAGTAAATTAATTGGGTTTGATTACTCAGAATAATCTTAGAGTCAATTAAATAAAAAATCAAGTGAGTTTGTGCTTAAAACCTTACTTCAACCAGACAAGCAGACAGAGTAAGAAAGTATGCCTACTAATTATTTAATACTTGAACTGTGACGTCACGACATCACAACGCATATGAAAAATTCAGAATAATTATTTGGTAACAGTGTTGGCAAATTACAATAGATAATATTATAGTAAAAAATATCAATATTTTTGAAAATTTATGATGATCTGGCAGCTAAATGTAAGAAATGCAATAATTTCTGTAAGCAATCACGTAAGCAATTATAGAAACTAAGTTATTTTGAAGTGTTAATATTTTGATCATGATTGCCGAAAATTAATATAAAATATCTTTAACATTGCAAGATGGCCGACCGTGGTTGATACTAGTCATACCTTGTGTCTATATACCGTGACTTCTTCAAAATGTATTACAATCAAAAATAAAAAAAACTTATCATCGTCTAAAGAGGTTTCTTTTTCAAAATTCTTAAATACGAAATCTATGTCTGCTCAAGGGTCATAAGGATATAAACGTAAAATAACTGAATAACAAATAATTGTTTGAAATTCAAATAATGACCATCACAATAATAAAAAATCACAAATAATTTATCAAATAACGCACGATCGAATAAAAAATAATTATTTGCAACTCAAATAATTTGCACCAAATAACAAATAATTATTTGCGAATAACTTCAAATAAATTGATACTCAAATAAAAATTTATCCGAATAAGTTTTTATTTGATTTTTTAAAAAAATCGTTATTTGATTGAAAATTTATTCGAATAATGCCCAGCACTGATTACAACCAACTTATTATTTCATAACATAATTATTTTATTATAATTAATGAACGCGTCTGATCATTAGAGGAATATCATAAAAAACTGAGTTTGTAAGATATTCCTCCTGATTATGCAGGTACCTTAGCTACCGAAAATCCATTCATTAATTATAATGAAAAATTTATATTATGAAACAACAAGTTGATTGTATCTTGTCTATTATCTCAATGTTTATGAAACTATTTGTTAAGGAAACGATAAATGTCGACGTCAAGGAATGGGAGGGAATACATTAAGAATCTTGGTAAGAAAATATTTAAAAAAACGTTTCTTCGAGGTCTAAGAAAAGATAAGGAATGCGTTAAGAATAGCTTTAAGAAAATGCAAAGATTTCCACCAGAAACCTATAAGAAATTGTTAACTCATATCGATAAGAAAATAATATTAAGAAAAGGTTACATTCGGTACAGAATTACATAAGAGGGGAAACTACTCGAATTTTGACAACCATTGTAAACCACCAGATGTATCGTTTGCGGCAAAAAAAAATTAACGCTTTTTGAGAAGTTTAACGAATTTTTTAAGTGAAATAGGCTGAACTACAATAGACGTAAATATAACTTTACGAAATTGAGGTTTACTTACGAAAAATTGGTATTTTTAGCCTAAATATATATCACATTCCGTAAGAGCTTTATTATCTTGGAATTTAAAGTTTTCAATGTTAAAAAGTGGTAAAAGTGAAAAAATTAACAAATTGAAGTTGATTTAATTGAAGATTTTTCTATTAATTCGCAGTGCCATTTTTATTTCATTTTCATTTTTGCATTGCACTTTTAATCATTTAGTAACAATTTATTTGTTTGAACACATCGCGTTCTTACCGAATGAGTGATTCTTACCGCACCTTTACTGACTATGTAATTTGATTTTTAAACTTAACGAAAGTTCCACTCACACGAGTTAAAGTTAATTTGTATACGCCTGTTAAATTAAAGGGAGCGTTCGCTTTACGTAAGTAAATCTACTTACGTATACGTCTATTGTAGGCTACCAAGTAGCCTATCTCTTTTGTTCGTCAGAGCGGGGCACATACAGAGTGCTTGCCAGACAGATTCGATTTCCTTCGAGTCGCTATAATTCCTGCAGAAATCGTTAACCGATATACCCAACCTTCTAGTATGGTCTCTTATGGCCCAATGACCCGTAATAACCCCTACTAGATTCCTGGTATATTCTCAGCTGCCGCAGTTCTCTTGTCCTCTTCCAGTGTTATATGGACGCCATAATTGCCTCCCGATACGGCAGGTTTCCCTGTTGATCCACCGTAGACTTGCATTTTGATAGGCGTCTTTGATGATCTCCTCTTTTAAAGCACCGATCGGGATACTCACATGAGCTATTGCTGCGGAGCTATCCATTTCAGAGCCCTTTTTGGCCAACTCATCCGCTATCTCGTTGCCTGGAATATCCCTGTGGCCAGGTGCCCAGGGTGACCTTGTGCCGTGTAGTCAGTTTCTCAGAGCCAGTTTTGCATAACTACATCAATTTTGATTTAACCAGCACAGTATCTAGCGCCTTAATGGTTGCTTGTCTGTCCGTGTATATGGAGATGTGTCGTGCGGACTTTCTACAGATTGATGCCAATATTATATCGCTACAAGATCAGCCTGAAAGACACTACATTTTATTAGATCGTCTAAGTCCGGTAATCCTGCTTTGGGCCTCTCAAAACATCTAAACGAAACAAGACACTGTTGCTCTATAAAGATCTTGAAATTTTGCATAGATTAAATTCTGATCCGACTTTGGATAAATATAAAATCCTTGAAATTAGATAAGCGAGAGATGGTGGTTGTTTATTTGTTAATGATCAATTCGATTTCACTGATAAAACCCCTCTCTTTAACCACCAATTTATATGTGCCTTTCCGTTCAATTGTGCTTTCTATGTTAATGTACTCTCTCCCCTCGTCGTACTGTTCTGTTCATGAAGGATTCATTGAATTTCATTGTACGGCCGAATTTGACTTCAAAGGTGTTAAGGTGAGGTCGGGTTACAGATCGTGTGGTGCATGAGGAATTCTACAAGGGATCAGACTAGAAATTTCGTGAGAGCAATGACCATAGAAGTAGCGATAAAAGAAAGACAGTCATCCGACAATAAGTCTGTGCTCCAGGGAATCAATAGTTGCTATTGATATGTCATCGCTAATAAGTCGGAAGGCCTTCTTTTGGATTTTGTCTAACGCGGACAATGCAGTGCGTCCATCCCCTGCCCAAATATGGGAGTTATAATCTAATCTAGGGCTGATATGAGACTTGTAAACTTGCGCCAAGTCTGATGGATTAAAATATTTCTTGTATCCTTACAAGAAGCCCAGGCACTTCATCGCATTTTTGGCAATTCCAGAAATGTGATCAGACCAAGATGTTAAGAGATGGCGAGTTCGAGTTATCTTCTCCATCGACGGAAATGGGTTGAGTGGAAGTTGGAATACGTTTGAGTGATAACAGACAAAATTGCGGGAAGCATTAAACAAGACCCGATTCACTCTGCCTCAAGCGAGTATTGTTGTAAGGTCATAGATTTGTGAACTGAATATGAGGCTTCGTTTGTCAACTATAACATTCCCACAGGAATCAACTTTAGAGTCGAACGAGTACACGAAATCGAGAGTGCTTTTGTCTACAAAACTATGAATAGGATTGAAAGTGAGAGCTAGCAGATCATTAATAAAAATAAGGAAGAGAGTAGAAGAGAGCCTTGCGGTACACCGGCATGGATTATAAAACCGTCGGAAGTAGTTCTGTCCAATATAACTTGAATTGAACGGCGGGAAAGAAAACTTTCAATCCATTTTATGAAAAGAAGGTCTAAACCTAATGCCTGAAGTATATCTAAAAATGCTGGAGGCCAGACTGTGTCGAAGGATTTCGAGATATCTAATGCGATGATCTCAGATTCACCAAAAATTATGGAGACATTGATTCCAAAGCTGGGTAAGGAATGTTAGTAATTCACCACGAAAGCCGTATTGGCGATCGTTAATAAGGTGATTAGTTTTTTGATATTTCATTAATTGGGTGTTGATGATCGTTTTGAAAACCCCGACCCCTAGAATCAACAAAGAGGATTCTAGATGTAGAGACCTATAACCTGGCAAATTGCATAGATGGAGAGAACTGACCACATGCGCGATTTAAAGAAATCTGTGGCCCGGATGAGCCAGAATGATGTGATGTGTGTGGTGAAATTGGTAAGAATTTAAAACTACGCAATCCCAATTGAAATGACGCAAGATTATCTTCTAATCATTCAACAATTAGCAGCAGCAATGGAGATTATGTTCTGGTGCTCCTGCTCCTCCTTAACATCCATGAGTAATCTTATTGCGCAGTTATTACGGGACACTGTGTCTTTGGTAAACATGCAGAACGCATGCAAGCTCCATTCAATGACCTCTGCAAAATCTGTATGGACGAGGAAGAGACTGAGAGCGTTCAACATCTGCTGTGCAAGTCCCCTAACCTTGCTAAGCGTAAGAAGAATGATCTTGCAGTAGCTACTTTTTCTGCGAATTGTGGGAATTAACAGACAAAAGGAGTTGATGGATCTGGTAAGGTTCATTAATTCTTGTGGCTGGGTTCCCAATAAGGTGGCATTACAATGGACCATAGATGATCTAACTGTGCCACTCTAACCACAAAGCTTAACTAAACTAGCAACCCTCGTAAGTTTGCTTATATGCCCACTTATGTATGTATGTATGCTTGGAGGCTGAAATATATTAGGGTGTGTGTTCTTTAAACAACTATACAGGGTATCTCAGAAATAAAGGTAAATATTTTCAAATGTGATGGACAATTTGCATAAAAAAAGTCTATAGGGTTATTCACGCAATAGTTGTAAAATATGTATTTGATTACAACCCAGTAAAGTAATACAAGGCCTATGCATATAAAATGCAATACAAGGGTCTTGTATTTTTACATTCACAAATTGGCAGTGTAAACCGACTTGTATAGCTGTACTTAGGAGGTCAGATTGAATGTCAAATGTTAGGGTGTGCAGAGGGGGAGGGGAGTGTCCTAGGAAAATTTCCAGTGTGCCAAATGAAATATCCTTTTGAGGACTATCGACTGGTGCACTTATATTTTTTCTATGTGGTACTGGGTTGATTTAGCAGGGTGTTCAATTTACATCTACTCGCATCACGGTTTTCCCCCACAAAAAAAGGTATTGCAAATTTGTGAACCCAAAACATCAGTAATGGCGCATCATACAGCATGAAACTTTCTGGAAAACTTAATAAAACATCACCGAAAAACAAATTGGTGTGATCGATTTACTTTTTCGCTCCTAAATTACTTAATAATAGTATTCGAAGTTCAGAAATTTGCTTTAATTATTTTCAATATTCGAACCTTTTTTGCGGGGAGAGGGGGGAATGAAAAAACCAACTTTGAATTCGTCTTTAGTTCGATGAACGGATTAAAGTTATGCAAAAAAAGTGGCCGGTTGTTACCCCACCCCTCAAGCCCCAAATATGGCGCGTAGGGTGTCTAACTAAAGCCCCTGTCGAGCTCTATCGAATGGCGTTTTTAAATTTTCAATCCGGTATACTTCGTAGTGTATTTTTTCCACCCTCTTACATTTTACCTGAAATCCACTTTTTCACTTTGTCGGACCCTGCATCATAACGGATGCCCCTAGAGAAAAAATTTTACATTCAAATTAAAGGTAACAAAATTCTCTATCTACTAGAATGTTTTATTTTCAATTCGACACATTTTTTCATTGAGCTTTTCCTCCCGAAGTTCAAGGTTTTTCCTCATCTGGGTCCCATATACCCCATTGCTACATATGAGTTATTTTTCAATTTTTTTTTTTTCGATCATAGGCATAAGTGTTCGATTACAAAACTTTTTCATCTTTTCAAAACAAATTCCTCAGAAGCACCGTTATTCCGTAAAGAAAAATTGTAAACTTTTCCATCATCTCACGGCAGAAAGCCGTCGTAAAAGGATGTTGTTCTACTATTATTAAGTTTTCTCCTAAACTATCAGCCCGAGCGGAAAACTAATTAGAAAAAGACGTTCCAAACAAAACAGGCTTCATTTTACCCGCTGACATTATACTGAAAAAGTGTATAATTAAGTAGTAATAGTAGAAATAAAAACTTTGAAAACGAGCAAAACGGTCAGAAAACGTTATGAAAAACTGCCTTTTCCTTAATTTAAGCCGTTCTGTTGAGATACTTTTGTTTTTATCTCAGCTATTTTTAACCGGATCTTCATAATTCTTTTGGAATCTTGAGGATTTTTTAAATTTTTTCCGTGGCCGGGGAGAGCTCCTACGGGGCCATTTTATCACCCTGTTACATTTCGAGTAAGCTAAAGGCTAAATCGTGTGTTCACTCTTTTTTGTAAATTCTTGTTGTATTTTTAGATCGGTTACACTGATACATTAAAGAGTGAATACCCCTTATATATTTTTTTCTGTCAAATTCATCATGGTTTCTGAATTATTCCAGATTTTTTCTAAACCGCTTACCCGAAGCAAATGTCATTGGATTCATATATTAAAGAGGAGAATTTGGTACCTCCATTCACGGTTAACACAAATTACTATTACTCGAATAATTTGCCAGAAATCTTTGAATTTATAAAATTAAAATTTTGTAATAGAAATTTTGTAAAACTTTAGGAGATATTTGTTCCGAATATCACTAAGCAACCACCTGGCAAACTTCATAAAAATTAGCCCAACGCATGTTCGCTGTCTAAAGGTATTTCCGTTGTATTTCCAAGAAGCAATTATTACAGAAATTACTGCAGTTGCGAACCAAAAACTATACTCATTTCAATCAAATCATAAAGCTCTCCGTTTGAGTAGTTTTATTATTAATTTAATAAGGAACCCGTGCACACAGTTAATTTGTAAATTTTTAATTATACTCTTTACACAATTATCAACTGCGGAGATACATACCTATTAGGATTTCTGCATCCGCAATAATAATGAGATTCATGAGTCTGTTTTTTTGTCGATAAGTTGGTACATAAAAAGTATACCAACTTACTATCAATTAAACAATGGTATCAACCAGTGGCAATAGAAACAACAACAAAATAGCTTCTTAGATATTCAAATTCTTAATTGACTTTTAATTAATATTTAATTACACCATTAAAGGTTACGACTACTGAGATATATATTTGACTGAGTGCGTTTTAAGACGACATAAATATATACAAAAATATATGTATATCTCTCGTCTATATATGCATGTATAGTACATAGTTTGTGATTTACACCACCAATAAATTCCACTTGATAACTTAATGGAGTCGCGAAGTAGAGCGGAAACTCGTAACGCGCGATCTTACAACATTTAACCAGGAGTTGATCTTAAGATTTTTGCATACATTGATCATGACGGCGGCGGCGACGGCTGGCGCCTTATTACACTGTCATTGGATGGTGGTACTCCTCATGAATATGCAAACAAAAATCAAATTAATTTGATCCTTTTCACTTCTATCTACATAATCTATGTAGAATGTAACGCGTTTTGGTGTTGAGGCACTACTTTTGTTGCTGTGAAAGTTTTACTATATCATAGACAGTGGTAGTTAATTGGTGTTTTGGCGAGTTTTGTAAATTTTATCTACGATCACTTTTTAGATTATAAAAAAAAAAAAAAAGTAAATTCTGCTAAAGCGATGAAGATATAAAAACAAATTGAGGATAGTCCAAACACATCCAGATTAATCTTCTGTGAATATAACAATAACATTAAAATTAGTGGCGGCGATTTGTTAAAGACACTATCGTTGACAACCAACAACAATATACCCGAGGAAGGAAGAAGGCCGGAAACGTATAGCTAGATATCATTTGCATATCGGTGAAATTTTATGTCACGGAATTTTCTTTTAAATAAATATTCCAAATAATAATGGACCAATAACGGACTCCTGTGGTACTCTACTGATAAAAGAAAGCGAGTCATATAAAATATTATCACTTACAAAATGTTGTCGTCTATTCAACTGATTTTTCTTCTTTGAACATAGCAAGGACGGTAAAATTCTAATTTTATCAAAAATTAGGTTGTGGAAAAAAAAACACATACTAAAAATTTGTAAATTACGAAAAAAAACTGTTCTCCACACAATTTACCAAATTCGAAGATATAACCGAAAAGCTTCTAATATATATTCGAATTTGAAAATTGTGTAAAGCATTTTCGAAAATGTCTAGATTAAATGGAAAAATGTCCTCTCACATTTTTGTTCTTATCACTTAAGTAATACAAAACTAATGAGGATGAAATTTGCTTAGTTTTTTGTTAATTTCTAAAGTTTTCGAAATTTAAGTTCGAATTGACATGAAATTCGAGAGAAATTCAATTATTCTTGAGATATTACATATATTAGCTGTGTTCTTTTATGTCCACATAGGGACATAGGGCAGAACAAAAGATACACAAAAGAACGCCTCATACATTTTCATATACCATGTTCACATGAAGCGGAGTAGACTGGACTGGAATAGTCCTAATTCGCAAAGTACCAAGTGTTCACATGCGATGGACTGGGTTAAATCGACAAGAGAGACATCTTCTTTTCTGACAATTCTCAATTTAAAGTCAACTGTCATTTGAAGTTATTTATTGAAAGACTGACCATGAAAAGAATGATAATTTTACAATTTCCAAAAAATTGTATGAAAGCACAGAGGAGTTCGAAGCGAAGGATAAAAGTATACCGAAAAATGTTGTCGCAAATTATGAGAAGGTACTATAATTCAGTTCTACAATCAACATTTTGTGCGATGACGAAAAGTTTGGGGAGATGTAGAGAATGTTAGAATGTTAGAGAATTTTAGGATGACAAAAAGTACATTTCAGTTTGTTTGTTCACTCGTAGTAGATGAACTGAATCCAAGTGAAAACTCTTTACCTTGTCAGCAGCCTTTATCGGTTGAAGTGAAAGTGGCAATTTCTTTATATAAATTGGCTAGCTATGCGGAATCCCCATCATCTCCACCAACCTCCCGCAATAGTAAACCATCAAATTTCAGATGAAGAAAGACATTGTAGGGATATTTTAAAAACGTACTTGGCAAAAAACTTCCAGTTAAGGAAAACCAATTATTTTTAGTTATGTTTTTGTATTTATTTTTGAATTAAAATGTTAATTCCAGTCTTTTTATCTTACTTACTCCCACGTGCAGAAATTATTACAGAAAAAATAAGTATAGGTATATGTAAAAAATCATTCTTTAAATAAAAATAATATGTAATTCATTTTTAAATAATAAAAGTTCACTGACTATAAAATAACCTTAAAGAAGAAAGTTAAACACCACCATCTATTTTATTCTTCTGATTGTTCATCCACTATGTAACTATCAAAATAATCGTTGTCCTGCATTTTCACATTTCTGAAAGATGTATGCCCATATGAATTGGAAGGCCCAGAGGTTGACTGATATCCCGAAAATGAAGCTGATGTACTACGAGTGCTCTGACATCCACAAGTATTATTGGGTTGAAAAATTGATCTTAAGCCAGACAGAAAACCGCTTGACCTTTGATCTTCCCTGTCTTGTAGATCCATTTCAAATTGTTTTTGTTGCTCAAACAACTCCTTCTGCTCCTTCATGAAGTCAACTTGCAATTCCTTCTGAATTTTCTTCACTTCATTTGAAAATGTCTTGAGGCTCTTTTCATACTTATAAATTTCTTCTGAAATAGGTTTATAATTTAAATCATAGTTTCCCTCAAAAAATCTCTCTTGTAAATTACACATTTTTTCAAAACTAAATTGAAGCGCGGACTTAAAACAAACACTTGTGATATCACTACCTTCACCGCCGACGAAGTGTCAAAATCTAATCCGTTCCACTCCACTACGTGTTCACATGAAACCAAATTCACTCTACTATCGAATTAAAACCGGTCTAAGCTATTCCACTCCAGTTGGTGTTCACATGGCGCATTAACTCACTCCGGAGTTCGATAAACCAGTCTACTCCGCTTCATGTGAACATGGTAATAGAAGATTTATAGATGAAGCGAACCAGGGGCGAATTAACCATAAGGCGGGATTGGCGGATCGCCCGGGGCGAAAAGTCAAAGGGGGCGAAACCGAAAATAGAAAGTAAAAAATTATTAAAAACAATAAAAAAAATAATCAGAGCTCCTGATAATACCGCCAAATAGCATCCAATGTAAATTAATTTAACATAATTAGGCAGCCCTGCGTTTAATTGCATGCTTTAGGGTGAAAGCAAGGTTAGCGACAGCTTTTGAGGCCAGCCCGTCCCTTTAACTCGTACACGAATTTGCCTGTCTGTATATTACTTTTTTACTATTTTCAACACTCTCGTAGACCCACTTTTCGTCATCACAGCGAGCTGAAATTTGGCACACAAGTTCATGTCGCGTGAAAATTGAATCTATCAATATTTGAACCGGAAATTTCCATGGAAAACCCGGAAAATCTGGGAAAATTATTTGAAAATTTGGTACAAATTTGATTAGTGATAAATGCGTTTCAGGAAAAATGCAGAATTTTCCGATTTTTTTTCCGGAAAATTTTCCGGTAAAAAAGTTTTCTAAATTATGCAGGATCAAGTTCCCTATCAACTGGCATCATTACTTATTCTCCGACAATGGTGAAAACTTGCAGAAAAAATCAAAGAAAATTCATGTAACACGCTTTTCCAGCGTTTTTCAGACCAAGGAAGCGTTTGAGCGTTTTGCAACCTAAGACAAAGTTGTAGAGCGAAGTGAGTTGCATAAAGCTGCTTTTGTGGAAAACTCCGTGGAAAACCCGGAAAAGCGAGAGAATCATTGGACAACTTTTCATCTATATGATTAGTGATAAATTTTTTTCAGGAAAAATGCAGAATTTTCCAATTTTTCTGGAAAATTTTCCGAAATTTTCCGGAATTTTCCGACTTTTCCGGAAAAATTTCCGACAAAAAAGTTTTATTAGCTATGCGGAATCATTTTTCTTTCCGTCCTACTGGCATCAATACTTTCTCTTCAACAATCATGAAAACTTGCATGAAAAATCGAGGAAAATTCATGTAAATTTTTAAAAAAAATTCATAGTAATAGGAAAAGTCTGTGGAAAACATGGAAAATCGGGAAAATTCAGTAAATCAGTGTCTTTTCAGCCGTCATAAAATTGTTTTAAAATATCCTCCATGCAGCACGTAATAACAATTTAGTTAACGTGAAAAAGGCAGAAAATAAAATAAGTAAAAAAGAGTTTTCAAACAAAACTGAGGCCAAGCCGCATGAAAAAGTAGAAAATAAACTTTTCTTCACACACAGAGGTGGATTCAGATTTTATTCGCTGTCAATCACCGATATATTTCAGTATGATCAATCAGAGGTAATAAGTGATTTGATTCATGAAGAGAAAAAATATTCAAGAGAAATGTCCCAATCAAAAAAACTGAGTCCACCTCTGTGTGTGAAGAAAAGTTTATTTTCTACTTTTTCATGCGGCTTGGCCTCAGTTTTGTTTGAAAACTATATATACTTATTTGATTTGTGCCAACAATTTTGGCACAAATCAGCAAATTTTATGGAACATTTTTCCTTATTTTTAAAAGAAACAGCCAGCGATTTCACTGTGTAAACTGTTCTTAAATTTTCATTTTAAATAAAATTATGCGTATACACCGGAAAGTGGAGATATCTAAGTATATTATAAGCTTCATAATCAATGTAACCGACGACGACCGATGAATCTCGATATTTTAAATTTGTACTATTGTCGGCTGAATGTATCATGTACATATGCTGAAGGAAAAGGTTCAGTAAGTTCCTAAGAAAAAATGTATGGCTATCTGTTTGCATTCACAAAAATGTTTTTCTACTCAAACAAAACTTGTTCGAACCATCTTCAGACACACGAATTTTGAATTAAAATTCCAAAAATAAAATGAATTTTTGCCTAAATTGCAAAAAAATTGTACTTCGAAAAAAATGTTGGTTCGAGCCCATGATATATTTAGCCGAGATCAGTGAGTTATTGAGGTTTACTTCGAGCACTTCTCTTATTACTTTGTTAGTAGTTACAACCGTCAATATCTGGATATTTCTTGTCTGTGGTAAAACGATGCTGCTTTCACTTGACGGTGACTATCTTCACCCCTTACCATAGCCCACAAGACTTTGACTCCGACGAGAGTGTTACACTAATTTAGACTAAATTCACGAAATTCCTAGGTTATAGTTAGGTTCCGTTTATAACACCTAGAAATAATGGTGGTAGAGCAAATTGGATTGGACACACCCACGCTTAATATTAAAAATTATTTTGATTTTTGCATGTCTGTCTGTCCGCACGATAGCTCGAGAACCCATTCACTTAGAGTGCTGAAATTTCGCGCAAACAAACTTTAAAAAAAAAGTGAATTTATGTTCGAAAATGGGACGAATCGGACAACTATTTCGTAGGATTGCCATACAAAAATTTCGTTTTTCACTATATATTTGGACACTGCCTGAGAACGCGTTGACGTAGACAGCTGACATTTGGTACATGTTGTTTTCATAGGAATAGTAAAAAAATTAAAAAAATTGATTAATTCTTCAACCCCTTCCTAGTGTTGCCATATAAAAATTTAAGTTTCTTAAGTATATTGAAAAAAGATCAGTCCCAGATGTTTCTATTGTACTGAAAAATTCTTCAGAATATGAAATCCTATGAAGTTGGTTATGAACATTTTTACTGTCGATAGAACCGTTCCTGAATATGCGAAAAACCACTTCAAAAAACAAACATTCACAGATGGGTGACCATATGAAATTACATGCGGGCATTCATCTAGGCCGGGTATCATAAGAATTGGTCTTAGATCAATTCTAGTTTTTTATTTGTTATACATTTTTGTTCTTATTAACTAAATAGGTATATACAGAAAAGATATATTTTACACTGTGTCAAAGCAACCAAATTAAGTTTATGTTGAAATCGGTGCAAGTATTAAAGACGTCTTTTATGTAACACAGAAAAGATTCCAGCGATCAGTACCAGTTGGAAAAAGACTGTATATAACATGCATGCTGGAGACCTTCCTGGGAAGTTTTGGATGAATGAATCCTTGTTTCCCAGTTAATTTCGTTTTTATATTGCGATGTCATTGGAGAGAAGGCATTCGCATAAAACTTCTTACGAAGTGATTATATTGGCACGAGCTGGAAGTGGTTCTGCTGGCATGATATAAAATTGATTCTGATGCCATGATCTAGAAGTAATTCTAACTGCATGTTTCTAATGGCATGATGTATGTACAGGGTGGGCCAAAAGTCACCATGGGGGCCAAAAGTCACCATGGGGTTTAAAAATTTAATAACTTTTTCGTTTATATATTTTTTTTATTTTTTATTTTTAGATTATATAAATAACATCTGGAGAATAAATAATGGAGAGATTCACAACTGAACAAAGAACCAGAATAATACAGGGTGGGGCCAAAAGTCACCATGGGGTTTAAAAATGCTCTTTGCGTTAAAATAATTGATCGCTGATTTAAGTAATAAAATTCTATTATTCTGGTTCTTTGTTCAGTTGTGAATCTCTCCATTATTTATTCTCCAGATGTTATTTATATAATCTAAAAAAAAAAAAATAAAAAAAAATATAAACGAAAAAGTTATTAAATTTTTAAACCCCATGGTGACTTTTGGCCCACCCTGTATATTATAAAAGCGTAAGGAATTTTTACGTATTATAAAATCGAAACCGCATTTTGTGATTTTATTCTATATTTATTAATACTTTTTTATTTATTAATTCATTACTGGTTAATTCATGATTTTCTCTGTATTTTTTATTTTTTTTTTTTTATATTATTAAGCCAAGCTCAGGGGATACCCTATGATGCAAAGCACAGCGTGGCAGGAAGGAGATAGGGAAAGGATTAAGGGATATGAGGAGAGCGGCGGAGGTGCCGATGTATGTCGCCCTTAAACTTTCGCAGGTTGTATGCCGGAGGAAAGACAGAAGATGGTAGACTGTTCCACATTCGCACAGTTCGGGATAAGAAAGCATCACGGAATTATTTGTGTACGGCCGAAGGTAATTTGAAGGGTAAAAGGATGAGCGCGGGATGCAGCGCGTGTATTGCGTGCAGGAACTATTCTACAAGGGATCAGACTAGATATTTCATCAGAACATTGACCATGCATATAGCTATAAAGGAGCGAAAGGCATCCAACATTGCGACGGTGCTCGAGCGAGTCGATATGACGAGTAATTGCCACATCGCCAATGAGCTTGCAGGCTCTCTTTTGGACAATATCCAATGAAGCTAAGGCTATGCGACCAGCCCCGGCGCAGATATGGGAATTGTATTCCATTCTAGGTCTGATGTAGGACTTGTAGAGGAGCGCAATATTTGATGGGCTGAAATATTTCTTACACCTTTTCAAAAAACCAAGACATTTTGATGCTTCTTTGGCAACCGAGAAGATGTGATCTGTCCAGCTTAACTTACTGGAAATATTAATACCAAGAATGCTTAGTGACGGTGAATCAGAAATTAATGCACCATCAAACGAAACGGGAGTGGTTAAGTGATAGTCTTGTTTTAATGAGATGAGACAGCTTTGGGTCTTAGATGCATTGAATTCGACGCGATTCACTTTGCCCCAAGCGAGAATATTGTCAAGATCATTATTCAATGATCTAATTATGCAGTCTCGTTTAACACATGTGGCGTTCCCTCTGGAATCCGCAAGGGTGTCAAAGGAGTATGCGAAATCAAGGGTACTGTCATCAGCAAAGCTATGGATAGGATTGAAAGTAAGGGAAAGCAGATCATTAATGAAGATTAGAAATAGAGTCGGAGAAATAACAGAGCCCTGGTGGACACCGGCATTAATAGGAAGAGGTTCAGATATAACGCCATCTAATACGGCGACTAGATAAAAAACTTTCAATCCATAATAGAAGAGGAGGGGAAAGACCAAGTGCTTTGAGTTTGGCTAAAAGGGGTGGATGCCAGACTCTATCAAAGGCCTTTGAAATATCTAGAGCAACGATTTTGGACTCACCAAAATTGTGAAGACTACGATTCCAACTTTCCGTAAGAAAAGTCAGCAAGTCTCCAGATGAGCGTCCGTGCCGGAAGCCGTATTGGCGATCGTTGATGAGCTGATTGGTTTCCAGATACTTCATTAATTTGGAGTTAATGATAGATTCAAAAACCTTTGAAAGAATCGAAGTGATTGCAATTGGTCGATAATTTGAGGGATCGCTACCCTCTCCTTTCTTGGGAATAGGCTGAACGTGAGCTAGTTTCCAAGCAGTTGGAAATTTTCCTGTCGAATAGGACAGGTAGAATAGTTTGCGCAGAGGTTTAGCCAAGGATGAGGCACAGCTTTTAATTAATAGGGGCGAGAAACCATCAGGGCCTGCGGCTTTAGAGACGTTGATTCCTTTAAGGACCGCCGCACGGGGGATGCACGACAGGTGCCTGTGAAGTGCGAATCTAGCAGCCAAAATATTAGCTTTATCCATATATATATATCTACAATTTTATTGTAAATGGAATTGTTATCACCAAACTAAAAATGCTTCATTAAAAAACTAAAAATTAAATAAAAGTAAATTTCAAAAGATCTGAACATTATTTTAAGTTTTAGGTTAAATAAAATAAGTAAAAAAGGAGTTTTCAAACAAAACTGAGCCCAAGCCGAATGAAAAAGTAGAAAATAAACTTTTCTTCCCACACAGAGGTAGACTCAGATTTTTTGATTGGGACATTTCTCTTGAATATTCTTTCTCTTCATGAATCAAATCACTTATTACCTCTGATTGATCATACTGAAATATATCGGTGATTGTCAGCGAATAAAATCTGAGTCCACCTCTGTGTGTGAAGAAAAGTTTATTTTCTACTTTTTCATCAGTTTTGTTTAAAAACTCGTTTTTTACTTATTTTATTTTCTGCCTATTTCACGTTAACTAAATTGTTATTACGTGCTGCATGGAGATATTTTAAAACAATTTTTCAGTCATGTTTGGTGCCGATCCGAAAAAAATTTTTTTTCGAGTATCAAATCGTTGAAGTACTGCAACGGTTTTCTGAAATTCAAATTATGTTTTAAAAAGCGCTTTTTAGCTGTATTCCAACTTGATCCCATATAACATGAATTTTCCCGATTTTCCATGTTTTCCACAGACTTTTCCTATTAATATGAAATTTTTTAAAAAATTTACATGAATTTTCCTCGATTTTGTCTACAAGTTTTCACCATTGTCGGAGAGAAAGTAATGATGCCAGTTGATAGGAAACTTGATCCTGCATAATTTAGAAAACTTTTTTACCGGAAAATTTTTTTCGAAATAGTCGGAAAATTCCGGAAATTTTTTTCGGAAAAATCGGAAAACTCTGCTTTTTTTCCTGAAACGGATTTATCACTAATCAAATTTGTACCAAATTTTCAAATGATTTTTCCCGTTTTTCCGGGTTTTCCATGGAAATTTCCGGTTAAAATTTTGATAGATTCAATTGTCACGCAACATGAACTTGTGTGCCAAATTTCAGCTCGCTGTGATGACGAAAAATGGGTCTACGAGAGTGTTGAAAATAGTAAAAAAGAAATATACAGACAGACAAATTCGTGTACGAGTTAAAGGGACGGGCTGGCCTAAAAAATGCTAATTCAGGACATAAACAATACTAAGATAATTATAAAAAAAACAAAACATGAAATCAAATTTACACTTTTCTTAAGTTATGAGTATCCTTATAAAATTTATTTTTAACCAATTTGAACCCGTTTTTCATATCCATTGAATACAGTCAAAGCTTTCATTTTTCTCAGCATCTGCAAAAAATAAGTAAATAATGAATGAATACATAGCTTTTTTGAAAAATCATTTAATCCTCGTACCGAAAACAAAATTAATTGAAAATTTTATAATTTTTTATTGCTTCTTTACTTTTCACTCCATCTCAATTTACTTTTAAAATTATATCGTCAGTGAAGAACAATCCAATACACTTTGAAACATTGGATTTTCCAATTATTAGCTAAATTATTCGTTAAAATAACGTTTATGTAGTTAAAACAATGAATATAATTTAAGTTAATCTTGTCTCTTTTTTTTTTAATTTAAATTAACCGAAGTCGTAACGAAGACTTGCATTGGACAGGTATATTATTATCTTTAAGTTCGTATCATCTGAATTTCATTGGCTTGAAGTCGTCAGATTTTGATAATTTTATCCAGCGAGAGCGGCCACTCTCCCTGCTCCTCCTAAATTTAATTTCTGCTCATAAGGTATGCCAAGTTTATCATTCCGTTGGTAACACATAAAAATAATAATAGTATCTTTCAGGGGGGATAAAAGAAGTATATTCTACTATTTCAATAATATAAAATAGTTTATAATTTCCATAGTATTACTCCTATAGGAAATAGATAATTTGCCTGGCTCAAAAGCGAAAATTTTTATTTACAGGTTGCGATTGTTGCGATTGTCCCTTCTTTGGATTTGGTTATCTTTGATTATATATTTCATATACATACATATATGGATTTTACAAATGGGACTTAAAAAGCAAGTCCAAAGGAATATTTGAGTTAATAAAGCTATTTATTCCTTTAAATGAAGTGAAAGGGATTTTTATTTATGGAATTAAAGAAGTCTTACCGATTATAATTTGTAATCGTAGAATAAAAGCGTTTGCTAAGACTAAGTTTTGTGTGATATTTGGATTAGCTTTGATAACCTCAATCTGAGCTGGACACATAGTGACTGTATCTTTTTCGGTGATAAAAAATAAATTTCAAAAAATCTAATATAAACGTGAGGAAGGAAGCACCAACAATCCTCGTGTGTTTTGTGTGGTGTTGTGAAAATCTAATTTGTGAAACACTTAACTCACTTTCCGGAAATTCGAGTGATAGCGTTCTACTTTAAACAGGGTGCGAAACTTATACATGCAATTTTTGGTAGTTCAAGTGATATTTTTCTATTTTAAACATGGTGTGAATGTTACAAATGCAATTTTCGATAGTTTGAATGATAGCTTTCTAAATTATGCAGGGTGTGAATATTACAGGTACAAATTTTGGAAGTTTGAGTGATAGCATTTGCATCCTGTTTAAATCACACGACTATCACTCGGCTTCCAAAAATTTTACCTGTAACATTCGCACAATGTTTAAAGTAGAAGACTATATCACTCGAACTGCCAAAATGTGCGTGTATAAAATTCACACCTTGTTTGAAGTAGAAGGTTTTCACTCGAACTTCCAAAAATTGTACCTATAACATTCGCACCTTGTGTAAAGTAGAAGCGTATCACTTGAACTTCCAAAACTTTTACCTGAAACATTCGCAATCTGTTTAAATTAGAAGGTTATCCCTCAAACATTAAAAAACTGAGATGCAATAGAAAAATTTGACGATCATCAAAAGAGCGAGTACTACATGACTGCTATTATAAAATCGGAAAACCGACGTAGCGTTGATGCTAATATACGAGCAAAATATTCAAAACTCATCGAAGAAAAATGTTAGTAAAGATGAGAATTGTGAAAGTCTCCTGCCACCGCCCTGGTATATTGAAATCGATTTAACAGTCACGCAAAAACTAAAAACTATTTTTAATTTTCCATGTCTGTCACCATAACACGAGAACACGTTGAGATATATAGCTGAAATATTATATATAAATATAATAATATTATATTAAATAAAATTTTAATATTTAAGTTCGAAAATCAAACAAATCGCGTCGCTCCTACTTAGGGTTTCCATACAAAAATTTCGTATTTCACTATATAATTTAACATTATTGGTTGAGAACGGATTGTCGCAAAGAGTTGAAACTTTGTAATTCCGTAAAAATATGCAAATATAATTTCAAAACTGGCTTAAATCGGGCAAGTGCTTCATAGTGTTGCCACAAAAAATTTCGATACTCACGACATATTTGGGTAGTGACTAAACGTACATTGACCTGAAAAACTGAATCTAAATCTGGCAACCCCTTGCATACAAAAATTAACATTTTTCACGTATGGAAAAATTGTCTTTTTTTGTATTGAAAAGTACTTAGGAATGAAAAAGCTATGATATTGGTTACAAGTTTTAACCCGTTTTTATCGTCCAACGAATCCTTGCCGAAATAAATGCGAAAAACCAATTGAATGATCAAACTTCACAGAGGGTTGGCAATCGTTTAGGATATCGTAAGAGTTTATCTTAGATCAAACCAATTATAACTTCTTTCAATTCTTCAATTTAAAAATTATTTGAAATATATAGAAATAATCACGATTTATCAAATTTGTGTATTTTATAGATGTGATATTTGTATGCAGTGTATTTTAATATAGATAAGGCATTATAGGAGGTTAAACATAACATAGGTATAGATGTTAAAAAAAATTTAATTGTGGTATATCACAAAATATTCTAAAATTGAGCACTTTAACTCTGCAATTATGTAATTTTTAACCTCACCTTTTGTTAAAAATTTAATCTATTTATAAGTTGAAATGATATTATAAAAATATTTTAAAAACTACTACAATCAACATCGGATTGTATAGTCATTCTACTCTGAAATATAGGGTTGCGTTAACTTAGTTTGTCAAGTTAAAGAGCAACCTATTGTTTTAGGTTAGCTTAACTTAACTGAAAAGTTAAAACATAAACTAGAACTTGTGTTAAATTAATCTAAACCTGCCAACATACACAGCAAAAAATAATTCCCTAAAGTGAGTGGCAACAATTTGTGCCACACAGGTTAGGCATTTGTCGATAAGATTAAGGAAAGGTCCACCTTGGAAAACTAAGATTAGGTTTTTATCCCTAAAATGTAGGTAGGTTTTTCTCCCTCAAATGTAGGGAATTTTGGTTTTTCCCCTCTAAAATTTAGGGAATATTCCCTAAAATGTAGGGAATTTTCATATGGCAACAATTTGTGTCACATAGGTTGGGCATTTGTCGATAATAGTAGGGAAAGCTCCACCTTGGAAAGCTTAGATTAGGTTTTTATCCCTAAAATGTAGGGAATTTCCATTTTTTTATGTTTTTCCCTACATTTTAGGGAACATTCCCTAAAATATAGGGGAATTTTAACTTGTTGTTTTGTTTTTCCCCCTAAATGGTAGGAACTATTCCCTAAAATTTAGAGAATATTCCCTAAAATGTAGGAAATAGGTGATAGCACCGCACCACTCTCCACCATAGGTCAAGGTGACAGAAGACCACCCCTTATAAAAAACATAAGAATGAGCTGAAGAGCTGATAAACAGTATGGAAGTTATATTGGTGCATTTAGCACGCTTAAACAAAATATTGAAAAAAAATATATGCCTTGTTTTCAAAAACAATGTGTGAATTATATAAACGAAAATATGTTTCCATTTAAAATGCAGCATAATACCTAATTTATTTAATGTTCTCTTTTTCATATCCAAAAGAGCTAACATTTCGGGAATTTTACAAACTTTATAGGTTTTCTAATGCTAAATACCTAAATTCATTTAATGTTCCATTAATTTGGGGAAATTAAACTGATTTTCCCTTTCTATCAGAGAAAATTACATTTATTTTTAGCGAAAAACGTGTCTTAAATTTTGGGAATAGTCCTAATATTTTTTACAGTGTAGTGTAATATGTTTAATTTACGCTAACTATTTTTCTCAGTGTACGTACTATTAACGATACTTCACAAATTTCGAAGTTTCTCGATGCATCTCATATGCCTTCCTATAGGAAGGTTTGGGATTTTTACTAAAGATTCGATATCTTCTGCATACCATCCGCAGGAATGCCTTCTAGGTTTTCCAACTGGATTCTATCATTGTCGGGTATCTATATATCTACTTATTTCAAGAAATTTTGAAGAAAAAAGTTTAGCAAATTTGTAAGAAAAAAGTATAGGTAATGTTTATCAGACCAACTTGTTTGAGCCGTCCTCATAGTGTACACGAATTCTGAAGAAATATGGTGAATTAAAATTCTAGGAAAAAAAATTATTTTTGACCTAAATTGCAAAAAAAAATTGTACTGCCATCGAAAAACTTATTTTTGGTTCGTGCCCATGATATATTTAGCAGAGATCAGTGAGTGAGTTATTGAGGTTAACTACGAGCCTTTCTCTTATTACTTTGTTAGTATGTACAACCAAAATGTTATCTTGGGTAAAGAGTTACTTAGTCCTTCTACACCATAGTCATTAGCTCCCCCTAATCGCTGCTTTCACTATTTTCTTGACGGAGGTTATCTTCATTCACTTACATAACAATCTAGACTTTGACTCCGACGAGAATGTTACACTAATTTACACTAAATTCACGAAATTCCTGAATTCATTATTTAATATTAATTATGTGTAGGTAAGCGCATGAGTGTTTTATTTATTTTTTTACCTACACACAACGATTAAACCTTAAAAATAAAAAAAAATTAAAAATAACACGCTTTTGCCCTCCATCCGATAAAATAAATTTGTAACCAACTGTAACTATATTCGAACAATGACAGACTGAGAGACTATTCCTATTCTGACAGTCAGTCTCCACACAATGCAAAACTCCTCAAATCAATTTCCATTTCAAATTACCTGAAATAACTGAGTTTTTAAGTAACACCGTGGTGAATAGTAATAGTAGACCTAGTAGACCCTCTAAAAAAAATCAAAAACACTCCAAATATGATGACAGAAACGTGTGTGATCAACAAAACTAACAATTTCTCCTCATTCATTCCTCTCGCAATAATTTATTTCAAAAAAAAAAAAAAAAAAAAAAGATTCAAAGATTCCCCTTCAGTGTAAAAGAAAAATTTTCAATAAAGCCGAGAAAATTGATAACGTGGAAAAAAAAATATGTCCAAAAGGCAACAAAACTCTCCACACAAAATCTTGGCTGTAATAATAGAAAAATGCAAAAAATCATTGGCGAATTTTTATGATGAATGTTTAGGATGAGAATTTAGAGCGCGAATAGCGTGTTGTGTAAAAAAACTATCAACTCACCACGAACGATCACCGTTATATAGAGAGGGGTGATTTAACATTATATTGTTGTACGCGACGATCAATATTATGTATGGGTACGTAACGTATATCTATCTACCTGGTGGGAATATCATAAATTTCTTTACAATGGAATTTCCTTGTGTGTCCTCCTGACTTTTATTTTATGATAATATTGGTGTGGACAGGTATTTTCCAATGATCAAAAAACATACAAAAGTCGTTAAACAAGGATAGCGAATGATATTGCTGCTGCTGCTGTTGCTGCTATGCTGATGTTATTTTATAGTAGTAAACACAGCAAATGGTGGTGGTAGATAGATAGAGAAAGAGAAAATGTTATATAGGAAAATGGATGAACACAGGTAAATATTCTGGTTGGGATGATATGAATGTATTTTACCGTATGTGCGATTAAAACTCACCTGGAATATCTAAATAATATCAAAGTATTGGTAATTGTTCACCAGAAATTTTATCATAATTTTGTTGTATTTGTATATATGCATGTATGAATACACATTAACAAATTGAATTTCTACTTTAGTATAACTCGAGGCATTTTGATTTTTGTTCATTGTATATATGCCCCTCAGAGTTTACAGTAAAAAAAAAAAAAAAACACCCAACTACCGAAATGGTTGACTGAGAAAATAATTTCAAACTTGTACAAAGCAGTCGTCGTTTTGCTACCTTACCGATACGGACGTGTCCTATAAGTAAAACCGTCGTCGTATTATATAAAATAATAATAATAACGTCGTCGTCGTTTTCGCCGTTGCCGTTGTCGCTGTCTTCCTAATAAATAACAATTTTTGTTTTATTTTTCATTATTAAACTTAGCTTAGAGGAAGAAAAAGTGTTTTTTTTTTATTTTATTATGATTTAATTATATTATTTCATACATAATTTCTACATATAAATATATTAGAAAAAATATATAAACAATATTTTGAAATTTACACGTCAAAATTAAATCGTGCATAAACTTGATTATATTTTCTGTGATTATTTTTTTTCTCTTTTGTTTTTTTTTTTTACTGTTTAAATCGGTTTTGTACGTGAAAAGTTGAAAAACATCATCACAAATTATATTTTGAGGTTAGAAAAATTTTTCTTCGTGTTTTAATAAGGCCTTAGAGCTGTGGAGAGTATATTTTTTATAGTAGCGCATAACTTATATACAAATCTAAATATAAATAAATATAGATATTAGTTGTGCATGCACTTTAACAAAAGTTTTTCGTGTTTTTAATAGTGCGAGTGAGTCGCTCGAGAGAGTCTCTTTATAGTACAAAAAAAAAGAAAAGACAAAAGTGTGAAATTTTTGTGTTGAAATTGCAAATACCTGCCTAGTCTCCACCCGGAGAATTTACCGTTTATATATCTGCTGTGCTTGCTGCTGCAGTGTGTAAGAAAATTTTTTTAATATTTTTCTTTTCGTAAATTAATTATATATAAATATTATTAAGATAATTAGTTTTGTGAGGATTATTTATAGTATGGAGAAAGAAATATGTTTCGCTATAGGTAGTTTTCCCCCGTATTGTTTCTTGCCTACGCGCTTCGATGATTTCAGCAAACGAGCAAAAACATAACTCTCTTCAAAACCGGACGTTGTTTGCTGCTGCTGCTGCTGTTTGTTCTTGATTATATTATTTTTCTTTTTGCACATATTAATGGACGTCTAAATGTTTTATCTAAATATATATAAATTCTAATTACACCTTAAATAATTTACAAATGAAGAATTCCATCAATTTTACCGGCACCTATAATTGCCAAATCACCTGCCAAATGATCTCTTTTTTTTTTTTTCTTAATGGCCTTTGCAAGGACTTTTACATATATCCCAACAAAATTTTACCATCAATCAATCTATATAATCGTGTATGTATAGATGATATATATATGTTAGTACGTTACCTATCCAAAATAAATATATAAATGCCTACCTGTTGCCTAGTTATTATAAGAAAATGTGACACGTGTTAAGGTGTATTTGTTGCAGGGCAACAACTAAAATAACAACAACAAAATCTACACTAGAAAATTGGTTATGTTTGGAATTGGAATGATATTTGGTTTTTTTTTTTGTTTTTTCACCAACCAACTCTCGCTATACCTGTTGAAAATAGTTTTTTTTTTTTTAACTAAGTGTGGTGACTATACATTTTGCTGAAGAGGCCCGCAAAACTATCCATCTATGTATATATATGAATGTGTGTGATCATGTTCTTTTGCCCGGGGCCCCTGTGGTATGATGATGTTATTGCACTCTCGCACCAGCCACCAGTATACTTTACTTGGTGAAAAAAAAGAAAAAGAAAAAAAAACAGAAATCTTGTTGGAAGTCACTTTACTTCACTTTGGTAGGTAGAGAGATAGTTATGTTGCTGAGAAAAATATTTTGTTTTGGAGAGAAATCGATAGAGTTTTCCACCTGTTGGTGTTGTTATTTTTGTTGTTGTTATTTTTATTGCTGTTGTTGTAATAATGATGCACATATTAACAACAATCCAAAGAAGAAGAAAAATTTGATTGAGATCAATTTCTTGGCGGCAGAAAAAATTGTCAGTTGTTGTTTGTGTATTGTATTTATATTTATTTTTTGACATATGTCAATCAATCAATAATAGTTTGACGTAAAAAGAAAAATGTGCCCATAAATCTTGCATCTCTTTTCTTCTATGTTAACGTTATGTTTTATAGATAAGGTTTTATTGTACCTACTAAAAAAAAAAAAGATTATAAAATGCTTTTTTAGTTTGTTTGTTTTTATTTTAAATGAAGATTCTCTTCTCGATGATTATTAATTATTTTATACCTAGTAGAGATGCTACGAGACTAAGGTGCTGTAGTAAAAAGAACATGAGTCTATATCACACACCTGGTCGATGCTCTTTAGTCTTTTTATGTCTTATACCTAATCGTTTTTCAATCTCACCAGGTAGAAGCATTTTTGATAATGTTTGAGAATGGGAATTCCGGATATAAAAATAAATGTATATTTTTTTGCTTTATTTAATTAATAAATTGATTAATTATTTACACGATAATTGTTGTGTTGTTGTTTTATAGAATGACTAGCTTTTATTTATGATATTTTTTGTCTACCGATACAACAATCATATAAACAGACATTATAACCGAAATGTAATTAAAAAAAACAAATATGTTGGGTAAAAGCAACAATTCGTGTCAATTTAAGGAAATGACATCCCTACAAGCAGGCGCATATCCAGACCCGCATCCTAGGGGGGGGGGGGGGTCAAAACTAAAACGTTCGAGGGGAGAAAAAAGTCGGAAGCTGTCAGTTTTACATTTTTTTTAATCATATTTACGTTATATCACAAAATCCAATTTTCAGTTTAATTTGTAAAACCTGTCGATAATATTATCCACATCAATGTCGATCTCAGGGTGGACATTAAGGACTCATAACGAGATACGCCTTCTCGTGCACAGATTATTGAAATAGATGCTGACCCCCAGCGATTCTGTCACGGGTGAAGTAATTGATTGAGAGTGAGCTTGCAGCTTGAGTCACGTTCAAAGGAATGGGAGTAAGAGTAAGAGTGCATGATTTGTTACTGACTATTTCTTCTGATGGGAACTTAACTGATCCTGCTTTCTTCTGAAAAAAAAGTTGTCAATGCTCTTATCAGTATATTCCGCTGTACACTTTCGCTACTATTTCTACTTCCATCGCTAACTGATATAGCAAGTTTATCCTTCTCCTACAAATTAAAAGTAAACGTGAAGTTAAATTAAACAACACTACTTTAATTAATATGAAAGGACAAGCAAAGCAATGCCAACTACCGGAGAGGAAAGAGAATGGATTTTATTTTTATAGTTTACCGTAAAAATTCTGTATAAAAATTCTAAAGAAAAATTTTCAAGTAAATTTCCAACAACAAAATGTGTGATAGCCAACGTTCATAAATAGCTTTCGCGACCAAGACCAAATAAATCAATATAACTCCTTGGAACCATTGGCCACCAGGGCCCGGACTCACTAACACGGAAAGTTGTGGAGTTGCGAAGATGAGAGTTCTTTTGACACTTAACTCTCCACTCGGAGTTCTGTAACTCGGGGAATTTGTATTGAGAAGTTATCAAAGTCTCTATTCCACTCGACAAAACTCTCGGCTTCGGCTGTGTAGAGAACTAAGAAGAATACTTCTCAACTGAGAGTAATCGCTGTTT
This sequence comes from Dioctria linearis, assembly GCA_963930735.1. Taxonomy (NCBI): domain Eukaryota; kingdom Metazoa; phylum Arthropoda; class Insecta; order Diptera; family Asilidae; genus Dioctria; species Dioctria linearis. Next base: position 12,720,287 of record OZ005740.1, on the reverse strand, counting down.
TTGTTGTGTTTTGTGAAGGTATCTACGTACATACCTAGGATTTTATAATTAAATTATGGACTCACTATCCTGGCTATATTTACAAAAGTAAATTATGGAAATCCTTGCAATACTTACAGAGAAATATTAATTTTGGTGTGTCTCAAGGTAACCCGCTAAAAATTTTAAATTACGCGAAAATGATCAGTTTGATCGTCTTCCAGTACAGAAGAGATGTTAAAAAATTTTAAATATGCTCATTACAGTTTGTTTTTTAGAATTAAATCGCATGTACATTTTGTGCCCTAATTAGATATGTAATTAGGTTTTGAGTCCGATAAATGGTTTTGGAGATAGCTGCAAAAGAAGTGAATCAGTCCGTTTTAAGATGAAAAAATGTGGCTGCTTTTTGCTACAAAAATGGACATATTTTCAACTCATCAATATGAAGAACTGGTCGTGGAAATTCACTTTCCATGAGAAAAATGTTCACAACAGAGTACTAATAGATGTGAAACAAAGAACGGAAGGAATATATGCACCAAATATTTGACCCAAGTGCAAAAAACTTCGTCTTTCGGCGGTAAAATGTTAGATATGAAGTTAAAATGATCAAAAAAAAAACTACACCACTATATTACTCGTTTCTCCAACTTTAATTTGATACCAAACATCACGTATTTTGGATAACATATATATTTTTGTACTCTGGACCCTAAAAAAGCAATGCCCCAGTAGGTACTCTACGACCCTCCCACACAGAGTTAGCCGTCCTTCAATATTGTGATACTTCCCACACGTTTTGCCTAACTACCCAAGTATGTTAGAGAATCGCGAATGGAGAGTTAGGGAGTTTTAATCGGGGAAAACGAAAAATCTCATCGTCCAAACTCCCAAATTCTCAGAGATGGAGAATCCGGCCCCAGTAGTACCTACATGAAAAATCTAAAGAAAAGTTGTCAAATCTTTCTAAGAAAACTGAATGCTTGTGCCCTTGTCCGTAAAAATGAACCACCAGAATCAATCCACTAATTCGTTTGGACAGTTGTCGGTAAATAGTTATTCATTAAAACTCTTAGGAATTTGCAAGTATTTTTCTAAGAAAAATTGAATGCTTTTCTACGAACGTAAAACGTTTGAACAACTCAGGCTTGAATCAGTGTCGCCATGGAAAATCAACGGGTGGCTAAACGTTGATTGCATGGAACTAGGGTTCTACTGGAAGTACCCTAATATTCGATAAGTCAGTTTTTATGCTGCTTCTGTTGCGAGCTCCCCACCAAGTTGTCCTGTTATCGATTTTATGTCGGGAATTCAGATAGGTTTAAAAAAAATTTATGATCGCTGACCAATCGGTGCAACAAAAATATAAAAGCATCATATTAACCGGGCTGCTAAGCAATGCGTATCTATTTCTAAACAATCACACCCTAAAATAAATATCTAATATTTCAAAATTACTTACAATCCTGTGATAGGTGTGACCAAACGACTATTATACCCACTCCATAGAATCCATTATAACTATTTAAAATAAAAGATGAACAAACGCCGAAACCAGCGATAGATGTCGCCGCAGATTGGTAAAAGCGCGTTACAGCGCCAGAATTAATCGCTGACGACAACTACATATTGTGTCCGTACCATACGAAAATCGTCCTGTTAAACTTTTAAAACTCACTCTACAGCTCAGTACCACATTCAATTCATTGCGAAGGTACGGTGGCGCTTTGGGGGGGGGGGGGTCATGACCCCCGTGACCCTCCCCCTGTATACGCGCCTGCCTACAAGAAGGGTTCTTAGTAGAATTTATACTTAATAGTAGAATAGTAAGCTGTAAATTTATCTTTTCGGTTAAATTAAAAACTCGAAACATTTATATACCTACGTAAGTAAGTATTTAGTGTTTTTTGATATTCATTACAAACAAACAAAAATTACAATCTTACTCTTAACAGTCTAGTTATTTTTTTGTCTCCTTCTTTTTTCCTTCTATCTTAGTTTATGAATTTTAATCCTAATAAGTATAATTTTAACAAATTCAAATATTTTTTTTTTCTTAAATATCCCAAACAATTTTCTCAAGTTTTACATTTAATGGTAACTTATTAAATACTAGAAAGCAGCCCTTAACTCTTTCAGGGGCACGATATTTTAAAATTAAAAAAAATTAACGAAATTTAGTCAAACTGAGTTTATTCCATTTATTGAACAAAAAAAAAAAAAAATTTAATTAATATTGTTTAATTGTAGAGTCCTGCGTAGGGACATGGTATGCATTTTATACCACCGCACATAATACGATCACTTTTTGTGAAAATCTGTAAAACAAGTACTAAGGCACAAAGGAACGTTGCACGTAGAGTAAATACACTGTGTTCGCCTTTGGTGTCCCTTTTTACTGCATTTGGCACAGGACCCTAATGTACATCTTATTGGCTGATGTGATGAGCCTGCCGCTCGAATGGATGGGTCAACATAAGGCTTGTTGTTTTTTATCTGAACTTTTTCTCGTTTAGATTTTCGTTTTTGAGGCAATGCGGTATAGTTGTCAAATAGTTGATAATATCCAATTTAAACTCCTTTAGAGGTTGCTTGTAGGCGACAAATTTTGCTAAGATATAATCATTCACAACGCACACATCCAAAAAATGAAAGAAAATTCTATGCTACCATTTGTGACTCTTTCGGTCTATCTCGTAATATTTTTTGAGCTGGTCAAACTTATCAACATTATTCATATTTGAATTATATTCAGCAATAACTTCGGGGCAAGGAACTATCTCTGAAGTACCATCGGGCTTTCTTCGTGTAACTTTAGTTACTTTTTCAGGATCATGGAAATTTGAAAGCATAGCAAATATTTTGTCCCACTCAAATACTCGTTTCAGTGTTTAAAATTTCTGATTGAATTCCTCGAAGTCTCGCGATCTTAACTAAGTTATTATGTTCCATTGTAAGTCTTTGTAAAGCGAGTTGGAACTTTTCGTAACGATAGAATCACTCTTTTCGAGAATTTAAATAAACGCTATACTGTTACGGCATTTACGTATAATTTCGGCTTTTGGTGATCTCTTCCGGTTTAATCGAGTTGCTCAAAATGGATTCCGAACAGCTGAAGGAGCTGAAAGATGAAATAAAGGCCATGGCAGCATGGCAGGTCGAATTGCAACAAGAACAAGCTGCGTCCGTTACAGCCATAGAGTCAGGAATAACTGATCAAGTGGCTAAACTATCTAAGAAAATGGACGAGTTGGATAAGACTTTAAGTGGGACGGGATTTGTTAACCGAGTTTTTGAAGACTTTTCTTCTCTGGCAAATACGTCTTCCCCTACAACTACTACTACGTCGACTACAACTTCTGTAACTACAACTTCGGTAGCATCGCCTACCTCGTCGAGCGCAGCAATAGTTCATTCAATTACACCTGCAGTGTTTATTAGCAGCTCGTCGTAACCGATCTTTTGTCTTTCCACTTTAGATAAAATAATCCAGAGTCACTTGTTTTCCCGTCGAATTCACCGCGGGAGAGTTTCTTGTTCTCTTTCAAGTCTGATGGTAAAAATTTCCGATTGGCTTGTACAGTGCCACATGCGTATATCCCATTCCGCTTCAACTCAACCATCAAATTACATGTTGTAAAAAAATTATCAAAATATAATTTGTGATTTTTACCAATAAAAGGACAGCTCATGTACAAAACGACGCTTTCGCTTAAGTTTTTCTGAATATCATTGCCTTTTTTGCCTGTGTATATTTCAAAGTTACATATGTAACCACACTTATCGCAAAGCATTATCCTCTTTTTATGGGCATTTTAGGCAAGTACTGCTTCAGAGAACTGCGACCTTTAAACTTTATCATCGATTCGTCTACCGCAAGAAGTACTCCTGGATCATAACATTTTTGATATCTTTCCAAAAGCATATCCAGTAAGGGTTGTACTTTGTATAGTCTGCTGAAATTTGGAGAATCCCTGCTAGGCATCAATGACGAATCGTTCAAATGTATATTTCCTAAAATCCAAACTAAACCTTTTGGCTGACATCAGTTTGGATATATATGGGTCGTTCAATTCAGGTCGACTAGACCAGTAATCGCGGTAGCTCGCTTGCGGTTTTATTCCCATAAGAAAATTTATTCCAATAAAAACTTTGATTTCTGCGCTATTGGTCGGCGGATAAAACTTTTCCGTTTGCTGTGCAAATAAATTAGTTTGGAATACTTACTATATGTTCAACGATTTCATCAGTGAGTAATACACTGAAAAGATCCCTTGGATCGTTTGTAGGAAGATTTGCAATGATCTTCGATGGACCATAGTGTGTTCCCTTGAATTGTTCTGGTTCAGCTATACGAAAATTTCTGCTCCATTGCGGTGGATTAAAAGCTTTTGCATTCCAAACTTTTTTTAAATCGCTCAGAATAATTTCGTCATCAGTTTTGAAATCATCCCTTGACATCTATAATGTTTCCACACTTGTAGGACTAAATATGCTATATTTTGGTAAAAGTGGCTTACATAAGGCTGAGATACTTCGAAAGTAGATGGTTCTTCGTTTTCGGATTCCTCATAAAATGGTAGTACCTACCTTATCTTCTTCCAGAGTGTTCTCCTCAACTTCTTCCAGAGTGTTTTCCTCATCTTCAGACTCTGAGTCGGAAGGAATACTTGCCAATTCTACGGATTCATCTTCATCATAGCATAAAATTGCCGCGATATGCTCAGAGCGCAGAATTTTTCGATTCATGACTGTATTCAATTATAGTTTAATAACAAAACATCCTTCTATATACCTTTTAAAAATTTTTACCTGTTTTCGCAAAATTATTTTCATTAAGCTTTTATTTCCCCTTATTGGTAAATTCGTTTTGCATATAGTGAACTCATGCTTTACATCATCCTGCTTTCCATCTGCCTGGAAGATGGCAACAGTCGTTCCTATTGCAAAGAATTCTTCTCCTGAAACACCAGCTGACTTCCTCCCAATAACTTTATTGTGTTTCATATCCAAAGTCTTAGAAAAGCTATTATATAAGCAGATAGTCGAATTCGTCAAGGCCAATAATTTTCTTGCAGGTTGTCAATCGGGTTTCCGACGCTTGCACAGCTGTGAGACTGCAGTTCTGAAGGTGACCTCTGATTTGAGGAAGTTTTTGGATCAGGACAAGTTCAGTATTTTGGTACTTCTGGACTTCTCGAAAGCTTTCGACAGTGTTGACTATCGTATCCTTCTTCAGAAACTTGATGCTTCTTTTAATTTTAGTAGTTTTGCCATCGCTCTGGTAAAGGATTTCTTGGCAGACTGCAGCCAAAGAGTGCATATTAATAATAATTCATCTTCTGCGCTGCCTTTACTTTGTGGGGGTGCCTCAAGGTTCAATTCTGGGACCTTTGTTATTCAGCTTATTTGTCAATGATCTGCCAGATGTAGTTCAAGATGTACAGATTCACTTATATGCCGATGATGTACAACTCTACTTAAGCCGACCGATCGGTCTTCTTGAAGACTGTATTGAACGTATAAATTGTGATTTGGAAAGAATTAACACCTGGGCCAAATGTAATCGCTTGATACTGAATCCTGCAAAGTCTCATTGCATTAAATTCTACAATAACGGTTTAATTGAAATCCCACCAGTGACTTTAAATAATGTTTCGCTGCCTATTGTAAATAAAGTTAAAACGCTTGGAATTGTCTTGAATCAGCACATGAAATGTTGTGATTACATTAAATCCATGGTCAGCAAAGTTTATGCAGGGCTTCGATGTCTATCATCGTCTTTCATCGGGCCTGCTGCCTGTTAGCATGCGCTTACAACTAATTAAAGCTTTAATCTTGCCCCACTTCACCTATGGCAGAAATGTGTTTCTCAAGATGGATAGCATCTGTGCCAGGAAAGTCAGAGTGGCATTCAACGACTGTATTCGGTTTGTTTTTGGGCTGCGAAGATTTGATCACGTTTCGCCTTTCCTTTCGCGTTTGCTCGGATGCTTTTAAAAAATAATTCACAGTAAACGCCAATATGATTTCAAATAATCGCCCCTGTTAGTTTAAAACTAAACTAGAAACAAAACACATTAATTCGCCTGAACACGATACAATAAGAATATAAATACCGTTATCACTTTGACAGTAGGAAAAATATCTGATGTTTTTCATGGAATTTACGTACAGTTACGTACGCCTACCAAGATATTATAATTTTTTTACAAAGAATATGTTCCGAGAACGAATGAATCCTCGTATGGTATTGAATTAGTACCGTTGCCAAATTTCACTTGAAAATTTTTGAAAAATGTGGTAGGTATATATTTTGAAACCATTGCCCCTGAAAGAGTTAACCCTTTGGGGAAGGAAGCCTATACATATGACATACCATTACATTAACATTTTACCTTATGAATCTTAACCCTTTATATTTTATGAACACTTTAAGTACACATTTAGCGCAGCTTAAAAGTGTTTGTTTTCATGTTTTAAAGAATGTTAGACATCAAAACAAAGACAAGACTTTCTTTTTCATAAAAAAAAACTTAATGTGTTATTTTTGTTGCGTATGTATAAAACGACATACTCAGTGTCATTTTAGGTCACCCATGTAATTTGGAATAAAACGCAATAGTGGTTCAACAGAAATTTATTTTATTTGTCAAAATAACCGAAAATATAGCTTTTTGTTTTTTTTAACTTTTGTGTATGCTTATATTTCTTTTGTTTTGCGCAACCTTTGAAAATAACATAATTTTTAGAATCCAATTTTGCCCTTGACCAAGGTATATCAGCCGAGGTATGTCATTTCATCCAAATGGCCAAGTGTAAAATAAAATTTGGCAATATTGGTTTTGCTTGACTATATGTAAAATTGCTCTCTAAATTTGGTAATGGGCTTAATTTCTTCCCATCTACAGCTGTTAAGCTGATTACCTGTTTCCTAATAAATCGCAGTAAAATGGTGAAGGTGGGAGAAACTCTATAATCCAGCGTATCTGTCCTTAGGTGTTCCTCAAGGATCAATCATTGGTCTACTTTTGTTTAGCCTGTACATAAACGACATACCAAGTTCTATTAAAAATTGCATTGCTCTATTCATTTATACGCTGATGATGTACAAATGTACTATTAGTAGACCTATAGGCCTAATAGAGGATTATGTCTATTGGATCAATGAGGAACTGTAGGATCTATATTTTGAGTGGTCTTCAATTAATAAGCTTTCACTGAACCCGTCCAAAATCAAAGTACTCAGCATTGTATATGCCTGCTCTAGTGAAATCCAAGCATCCCCCTGTGGACTTGAACAACACGGATTTGGATTATGTTGACTCAATCAAAAATCTGGGAATCAAATTTAATTCCAAGTTCAGCTGCTGCATCTACATTGCAGATACATATGACAAGAAAGGTATATGGTGCTCTGCGGCAATTGTAGATTAACTTAAGCTCCGCATGTCAGTGGATTTAAATTTGGATAAGTCAGTAATTGTACAGCATTTAATATATGGCAGTTTAATATTCAGCACACTTGCGTTCAATGATGTTATTCGATACATTTATTAGCTTCCATATCAGCATATCTATCACCAATCTTGGGCACATCCCTTTGAACATATCTAGCTAGACGTGAACTTCTTACAAAAATTAATAATTCATGAAATTCCAGCTTGTTGTTGTTGTTGTTACTTTGTCCAGGCTGCTCGTAAGTGAAATTCTCTTCCACATAATATTCAAGGTGAAGACTCCAGCAAAGCTTTTTCATGGATACTTAATAATTTAATTTTTTGAAAGTGAATGGTGCACGGATCTATTAAAAGAAATTAATTAGGCTGCTTTGACTCTTATTTTTTAGTACTTTATTTTTAAGTTTATAGTTTTATTATTATTTATTATCTATACTTTTTTGCTTTTCTCCTCTTGTCTTATGTATACCTGCCAGTGATATCAGTACTGTAATAAGATTTTTAATCTTGGGTACATTACCAAATAAATTATTGTTGTTATTATTGTTATATCTACGAAAGTCACATCAATTTATTTTTTAGAATAGGAGCAATCTGGTAAAAATAACATATTAAATAAAATCAATACTTAATACCGAAATAGTACAAAACTAATCCATGTAAAAAATACTTCAGCATTCACGTTTTTTTTTTCACTAACACTAAGATTGCAAGTCTCCAACATAATTATTTAATTTATTTAAATAACTCGATTAATCATCCGACTTAATTCTAAATATAAAAATTAATAAATCGATTATGATTCGCTGCTTAACACTCAATCAAAAAAAAAAATTTAGCATAATATTATCGATGTGGATCGTATTGAACTTTAAAATGGCTCCCATTGCCCTATTTTGAACTCTTCCAGCGGGAAAAGGGATTGCATACATCATCGAAGCCGTATTGAACTTTTGGCAGGTAACACCGACCCATTTCTGCACGAAAATTTCGATGAATTTTACACCAAAATGTCCTAGGTATGGTAGTAATGCCTTTCTGTAGGAGGAAAATGTCCATAAGCAATTGCATCAAACAAAGTATCGAAGTACAAGCTTCAAATAAATCTTCAGTGTACTGGTCGTTCATGAAAACACTGAAGAACAATCGTCAAAGATATTTTCAGTGTACTGTCATTCATTAAATCATCGATGAAAATTTTCAAAGATATATGTGGTGAGCCATCATCAGAGCTGGGCAATACTTAAGTAAAAAAGGACTTAAGTAGTACTTAAAGTACATTTTCGTTACTTAGGGTTTATTACTTAATACTTTTGAAATGCCCTATTTAGTACTTGAACATAAGTACTTGCATCTATTTACTTGTACTTAAGTACCAAGATTTTTACTTAAGTATTTAAACACAATCTCTTGTGCAACTGCTTTTTTGTTGAGTTTTGAAGCACGCAAAGAACTATCAATGCATGTGTCGCACCCACATGTCAAAGCAGAGCCCTAAACAAAAACTAATAACATACAAACAAGACTGGGCAAGTAGAACAAAAGCCAGCAACGCCTCGCTCGAATATAAAATCGACGATGCCTCGACTTAATGACGTAACCAAGGGTAATGCCCTAGACCCACAGCACTCTTAGTTCTAATTTGCGGCCGCCAATACACGCAACCTGGCCCATGATAGTAATCATTGTTCCATTTCGCGGCCACTAAAATTGATGTGGTTATTTCGAAAATTAATTTAATCTTCAAACATTATTTTATTTATTTGAGATATAACTGCTTAAAAAGCTTTCTCATGAAATAAGAATAGAATAAAAAAAACAGTGCTTTACTTTTAGTGTTCTCAAGAGAACAAAACGAAATTTTATGCTCCATCGTTAGTTTGTTAAAGAATGAATGCTTAAAGTAAAGCTCATAAGGCATATAAAAGAAGTGAGAATAGTACAGATAGAAACAATTGTTTGTGTCAAGATTAAAAGAAATTCTAAAACTAGAGGGAGCCCGCTGGGGATGCCCGGCGGTAATATAAATTCCTAGATGGGGCTGGAGGGGATGGAGTGGTTAGAGATGTATAATATCTAAGCTATAATCTGACGTGATCGATCACACGATGCCGTATTCTAGGGTTTGACTCGGTGTCTATATATGTGTGTGTGTGTGCGTGTATGTGTGTGCGTCCATATATATTAATATGTGTGGGAGAGTGTAGCTCTTTACGTAGACGCGCTCTTAGGCAGTGCCTAAATATATAGTAAAATATGAAATTTTTGTATGGCAACCCAAGGAAGGAGCTGCCTGATTGGTCCACTTTTCGAGCTGTATTTGCAATTTTTATGAAAACAGTGTATACAAAATATGAGATCTCTACCTCGATGCCTTCTCAGGCATCTCCCAAGTATATAGTGAAAAACAAAAGTTTTGAATGTTACCAAGAAGAGGTAACCCGATTTAGTCCATTTTTGAAATTTTATTTACCATTGTCATGAAAACATAACGTACCAAATTTTTTGTATGGCAACTCTACGAAGGAGTTGCCCGATTGTGCCCATGTTTGAACTTAATTAATAGTTTTTTTTTACAAAAGGCCCGTGTACAAATTTTGAGCTCTCCAAGTCGACGCGTTCTCAGACAATTTGCAAATATATAGTGAAAAACCAAAGTTTTGTATGGCAACATCAATAAGGGTTGCCCGATTCAGACCATTTTTGTAATTTTATTTACTATTGCTGTGAAAACACCATGTACCAAATTTTAGTTCTTCAAGTCGACACGTTCTCGTTTTAGTTAAAAACAAAATTTTCATATGGCAACCCTACGAACGAGTTGCCCGATTTGTTTAATTTCTGAACTTAAAGTTACGTTTTTATTAAAATGCCGTGTACAAAATTTTGGCTTTCCACGTCGACGCGTTCTAAGGCAGTTTTTTAGATCTCCATAACAGCGCCATCTTTCGTGTCCAAAACTATCCTATCTTTCAAGCTAGAACCAAAAAAAAAACATTCAAAAAATTTCATTGAAATCGGTTGGACGTTTCGCAGTTTAGCGTATACAAATACAGTGACACGTGATTTTTATACCCTAGATCAGGGCTCCTTATACTTTTTGCATTCACGACCCCATTTATGATTGTGATTTTTCTCGCAACCCAAAAAATATGAAATAAAGATATATAAATATTTTGCGATGATTTATTGATTAGGTAACAATATATACCTACATATGAAAAAATATAGTTTTAGAATTTGTACAAATATATAAAATTAAAAACTGGACAAAATGTTGTAAAATTGTATATATTAAACCCCCAACATTACGCTAAGTGACCCCATTTGGGGTCCCGACCCATAGTTTAAGAAGCTCTGCCCTAGATGAAATCTATAGGGTATACTAAGTTTGTCATTCCGTTTGTAACGCACAGAAATAATGATGGTAGAGCAAAATGGATTGGACACCCCCGCATATAATTAAAAGTTATTTTGATTTTTGCATGTCCATCTGTCCGTCCGTCCGTGTGCACGATAACTCGAGAACGCGTTAACTTAGAAACCTGGATTTTTGTACACGGAAATTAAAAAAAAAAAAGTAAAATTAAGTTCGAAAATGAGACAAATCGGGCAACTTCTTCGTGGGGTTGCCATACAAAAATTTCGTTTTCCACTATATATTTGGACACTACCTCTGAGGTCGCGTCGATATAGAGAGCTGAAATTTGGTACATTGTGTTTTCATAGTAATAGCAAATAAAATTTCAAAAATGGACTAAATCGGGCAACCCCTTCTTGGTGTTGCCATATAAAATTTTTGGTTTTTTTCATATACTTTGAAAACGATCAGTCCTGGACATTTTTGTTGTACTAAAAACTTCTTCAGAGTAAGAAATCCTGTAAAATTGGTTATAATCATTTTTTTCTGTCCAACGAGCCGTTCTAGAAATATATGCGGGAAAGCAATGCAAAAAATCAAAATTGCTCAAATGGGTGACCATACGGAATTTCATACGGGCATTCATCTAAGGTATCATAAGAATTGGCTTTAGACCAATTATAGCTTTTTCACTTGTTATATGTATATTAAGATAAGCGTTCGGGAACAGGTTATCCCAATTTAATGGATTTTGGAACCAGTTCTTCAAATTAATCCCATACTCAATCAATATGTGTTTCCTATTTACTTCAAATCCGTTTACAATGATTCTAATATGCCCTTATCAGACTGTGATTACTCTCATATCTCACGTCAATTGTGGATTTGGGTACGATATCGTTGGGGGATAGAGGAATATATAGAGAAGATTTAGAGAAACCCTTCGACTTTATAAATTAATTATTACACACGGGACTGAAATTTGATATCTATCGAAATTCTACAAATGTCTGCTTCCTTACTCTTTGGTCCTCTCTGTCTTTTGGATATTTTATCGAACAAAGGAAAATTTCTTTTATTACACTTATTTTCAAAAGTGCCCCAAAACATATGATAGACAATTAACAGTTTAACACTTTTCAAACTTTATCCTATTCCTAAGTTGTTAGAGTCCTTAGTTACTGAAAAAATTTACAGCATCGTAGAACTGCGGGATTTGCGATGAACAACATTGTTTTGTTAAGGGTAAATCTACAAATACGAATTTAATAACTTTTTTTAAATAAGCAGATCAATGCTAATTGAGACAGGTAAACCAGGTAGAAGTGATCTATACGGATTTCACGAAAGCCTTTGATAAGTTTAATCATACACTTTTGATTAATAAACTTAGATCCTTTGGCTTTTACTCTTTCTTGTTGAGATGACTTGTTTCATACTAATAGTTGGCCTTATATAGTTCGTGAAAAGTGATAACTGTAAGCCTCAGGCTATTCATGTGAGATCTGGTGTACCGCAGGGAAGCCATTTGGGTCATATTCTGTTTATTATTTTCATCAATCATACAATCTCTTCTTGTTTCTAATTTGCTAGCACAATCAATACAATTCGTTGTTGAATATGCCTATCTTCTGCAAAAACTAACGGAAGGGGCCATGTGCAGTGTGATTAGTAAACAGCCTGAACGACTGTCTCCTAAGACCAATTATTTTGCAAGTCGGGAGAGGAGAGGAAGCACAATCGGTTCCCCCTAAAGGGGATTTTAGGTAGGCAAAATGTTTGGTAGGGACCAGTATATGGACTATCGGCTCCGGTTTTAGCCAGATCGTTCGCTTTTTCAATACCGTTCATTCCTTCGTGTCCAGGAACCCAAAGCAACGTTACTTTGTTATCCATAAGAGTTTCGAGTGACAGCTTCATACTAACTTCGACTCGAAATCTTGAGAGGATGGAGCTAGGAGCGCAGCTTTCCTGTCTGAGCAAATGTAGATGTAGGATTTGTAGCAGTGGCGCCCCGTGAAAAAGTATAAGTCTTATTTTGGCCCGAAAGATTCCTGAGGTCATTTTGGGAGGATTTAAGTCCTATTTTGTCCCGAAAAGCCTTTGGCATGTTCAAATGCCCACAAATCATTTTTGGGCTGGGATTGCAGGTAAGCTTGTTATCCAAGATTGCTCTTAAATATTTAGCTTCTTGTATGTGTGTGTGTGTGTAGTTTACAAAGAAGTTAGTGAAGAATCTACTTATGAACGACATTTGCAGTAATGCCTTACGGTGGAAGAATCAATAGTCTGCTAGCGAAACTCTCTCTGGATCAAAAACACATAGACTATAGTCTCTGTGAGAAATAGTAGTCTCTCAAGCCTAATTTCCAATTACTATCAATGTTTGCTTCTGGGATTTACTAATTGTCATTGTAAAGAAAACTTTGAAGGAAAACTGCAGACTTTTGAACTCAAAATGGATACTCTGAGGGTAACAAACGGTGTTCGTATGATATTTAATTTTTATACGTGTTAATTATAGCCTGAGTGAGTCTATTCGTAACAAAAATAGAATTCTGTATTCCAAATTTCATGTTTCTAGCTTTAGTAATTTCGGTTCGGCGATGAGAAATCAATCAACCTCTAGATGAAATCTCATAGGGTAGACTAAGTATTACCTACAAAGTTTGTCATTTCGTTTGTAACGAATAGAAACAATTTCATCTTAGGTATAATATTATTTTGGTCTTAGACCAATTACAACTGTTTCTCTTGTTTGATTAATTGATTAATTAAATGCAGACCCAGGCAATCTCCATTCTGCCCCAAAATATTATGTAAACAATGCCAGTTCCGTGCAGACAGCTTCTATAGATCTCCAAATCGTATGGGCATTGTTTAATTTTTGATTCAACAACATAATTCTGTTTTTATATTTATTTTTTCCGGTAGACAGGTAAACAAGTTTGAACAAGAGATGCATTTTTATTAAATATAATTGAACAATAACATTTTTTTATTATTTCTTAATATCAAAGAATAAAATGAAAAACAAAAACAAAATGCTTGCAGCTGTGAAAATTCATTTTCTTCTTTCTTTTTTTCTTTTTAGAGGAGTTTCATTAACCTCAAGTAACCACATAACTCTCAGGTTGTGCAGTCATTGTTTTATTTATTTCATTCAATTATGAAAGGGCTAAATATTTTTTTCAAGTCTTATCTAGTTTAGTTAAACACGAAGGAAATATGTAGGTAAGCAGGGTACAGCATGAAATATATAACCTCGAAAATTTAAATTTCCAAAAATTTGTAATTAATTGCTTAAGAGTTAAAAAAAAAACAACTCTGCACTAAAATTTTATTGTCATTTACATTTTATAATGGATTTTAATTATCATCATAACAATTTGACTAGACAGTGAAATTGTTTATTCATGCAATTAAAAATAATTTTATTTGTCGTATTACACTTTCACTGAATTTGTAGGAAATTTTTATTTTATTTTTTCCCTAAATTTTTTTAATTATCACGAAATCTCCAGGTGTGATTGTATAGTCCGTATTCAGATATAAACCTTTTTCTTATTATAACACTTTCACTGAAACTTGGTTTTGTGCATCGATAAGGAACTTTTTTCTGATGAGTTTAGTGTTTTTCGTCGCGATAGACATCAGGACCAGCTAGAGTGCCTGGTTGGGGGTGGTGTTTTGATTGCAACCAAGAAAGATTTGCTGGTTGAAACTATTGATGTGAATGGTTCTAACTCCTTGGAATTCTTATGTGTCCGGATTAAATCTTATGCTTCCTGGTTTTATATAATTTTTCTGTATACAGGGTGTTTCATAATTGGTGCACCAAACTCAAGGGTTTGATAGCTGAGGTGGAGACAAGCAAAAAATTATAAGGGGAGGGGAGCGGAGGGGGGGGGGGGGTGGTAAGACGCGCGTTTCGGCGGAAGGGGGGGGGGGGGTTAAGATTTTTAGTACTTCTTCCACTTTACACCCTGTAACTTTCTTGATATACACCCTATCAAGGTGGGATTCATCTCAGATGATAGCAAACCGTCTAAGCTTTCCAGTGAATGCCCAATCAGCCCAATCCTGTCAGCTTCCGTCGGAAGTAGTAGGACGTCAAAGTAAAAAATTGGAAAAAAATTCCTAATTTTTTCAAATTTTAACGATTTTCCCGCCAAAATGCATGATGATAACTATACAGTTTTATTACAAGATTTAGACACCCCGGAATGTTACCTTTAATTTGACTATTCACATGTACCTGCTTAAATGCAACCGTTTTTGAGATATTCCCGTTTCTATGATTCATAATTTCATTAATTTTGCTACTGACGATGGTAATCGCGCCTACTATTATGCAATTCCACGCAAAATTAATGAAATTATGCATCATAGAAACGGGAATATCTCAAAAACGGTTGCATTTAAGCGGGTATATATCCAGAATTAAATTAAAGGTAACATTCCGGGGTCTCTAAATCTTGTAAAAAAACTGTATAATTATCATGCATTTTGGCGGGAAAATCGTTAAAATTTGAAAAAATTAGGAATTTTTTTTCCAATTTTTTGACTTAGACGGTTTGCTATCATCTGACATGAATCCCACCTTGATAGGGTGTATATGAAGAAAGTTACAGGGTGTAAAGTGGAAGAAGTACTAAAAATCTTAAGCCCCCCACCGCCGAAACGACGAGCCTTACCCCCCCCCCCCCCCGCCCTTTATAATTTTTTGCTTGTCTCCACCTCAGCTATCAAACCCTTGAGTTTGGTGCACCAATTATGAAACACCCTGTATACCTCCGGGATTGTAATTCTTATGTTTACAAGGACTATCTTAGCTGAATCAATTCGTTTTTTGACATGTCGAGTTCAGATGATGGTATAGTTGTTTTCTTGGCGATTTTAACTTGCCTTCTATATGTTGGACCGCTCCATCGCTTGAGGAAGGCTCTTTTATTCCAACAGAGTTTACGTCTGTGCTGGAATACGATACTACTCTGAATGTGCTATCTTCTTGTGGGCTTAAGAAAGTAAATGGCATTCATAATGTTCGCAACAGGATTTTGGATCTTGTTTTTATTAATGATGACTCCAATGCTTGTGTTACTCGTTCATTGGATCCTTTGGTGGGTGAGGTTCCTGATCATCCGGCTCTTGTTCTTTATGTCGACGATGTTTATGGTGATACCCCTACTTATTTTTTAGATTTTGATTTTGGATTTTACTAGAGTAGATTTTGGAAAAATTTGAAGTTGATACTTAGCAATATTGATTGGTCTACCTTGTTTAATGTTTCAAATGTTGATTCTTGTTTGTTAATTTTTTATAAATTAATTTTGAAATGTTTCCTTGACGCTGTACCTATTCGTAAAGCTATAAGAACTATAGTTCTACTCCTAATTGGTTCGATGACAGTTTACGTAATTTGCGTAATGCGCGTAATATGGCGTGGAGAATCTATAGTAATTCTAAATCTATAAGTGATTACCCGCAATTATTCTTGTCTTAGAAAACAGTTTGAGGAGGAGGCTCAAAAGGCGTTTACTTCTTACATAAATAACGTCCAAAATAATATTAAATATGATCCTAAGCGTTTTTGGAACTTTGTTAATACTAAGCGTAAATGCGATGGTTATCCCAACAGCCTGTCCTTTTTGAACAGTTCCAGTCATTATCCGTCTCTCTTATATCTAATTATTTTGCGGATTATTTCTCCAAATCTTTCAGTGTTGACAATGGCAATGCAAATTATTTTTCTTATGTGTCGTCTTGTATGTCTAATTTTTCTAGCCTAGATATTCGGTGTATTAGTGAACATATGTTATGTGAGTATGTTCATGAGTTGGATTCTTCTTGTTCTGTTGGACCGGTTGATATTCCTAGCATTGTTCTCAAACAATGTTTTGATAGTCTTTCGTGTCCGCTTCTTTATTTATTTAATTTATCTTTGTTAACGGGTATATTTCCTGATACTTAGAAATCGTCATTTGTTATTCCTCTTTTTAAAAATGGAAAGAGAGACTTGGTTAGTAATTATAGACCTATTGCTTAATTGTCTGCTATACCCAAGCTTTTTGAAAGCATAGTTTGTGAACTGCTGAAGCTCGAATGTAAGTCATTAATTAGCTAAAAACAACACGGCTTCATTAAGGGTAGATCAACATCAACCAACTTGACACTTTTAGCATCTTCCATTGCTAATACCTTTAAGAAGCGGTTGCAGACTGACTGTGTCTATACTGACTTCTCTAAAGCCTTTGACAAGCTTTCCCACAGAGTACTGCTGTTTAAGCTGTTAAAATAGGTTTTTCTCCATTGTTGGTTGATTGGATCTCATCCTATTTAAGTGGTAGAAATTTTAAGTGCTTTTCAGAAACGCACTTTCAAATGTTGTATATACACAGTCTGGAGTTCCACAGGGAAGCCATCTGGGTCCCTGATTGTTTGTCTTAATTATTAATGATCTTGTATCTGTGATAAAATTCTCTGAAATTTTAATATATGCTGACGATGTTAAGATCTTCAAACAGATTCATTCACCGAATGATTGTGTACTGTTGCAGAATAATGTATGTATGTGCTTTAAATTTGTGGTGTAAGCATAATAATTTATTTCTTAATATTCTCAAATGTAATGTTATTGTCTTTAGCCGTAAGTTTTCTCCTTTTGCTACCAGTATCACATAGACAATGTTTCTATAAATGTAGTAGACTACATTAAGGATCTGGGTTTTATCTTTGACTCAAAGCTTACTTTTTCTCGTCATCTTGATTTTATTATTGGTAGATCCTTTTCAATGCTTGGGTTTGTTAGACGCTGGGCTAAGGAATTTAATGACCCGTACGCATTACGTTCCTTGTATGATTCATTCGTGAGGTCTATACTGGAATACGACTGTTCCGTGGATTGATAGGTTTTGAGCTTCCACCATATTCTGATCGTCTGGTTTTAATTAATATGACGTCGCTTCATAAGAGGCGCGAGTTCTTATTGTGTGTTTTTATTCATAAAGTTTTGACTGGATTAATAGATTCTCCTGAAATTCTTAAATCAATTTCGTTGAATGTTCCTGGTAAAATTTTAAGGTACCGCGATATTCTTTTCATTAAGAGTCATCGAATGAATTATGGATTTTATGAGCCCCTCAGTAATATGTGTTAGAATTTACAACAAATATTCAAATATTTTAGATTTCAATATTGATTCAAGACCAATTAGAAATTTGATTCTTTGAAGGGGTTTGTGATTTTATTTTTTATTGATTTATCGCAAAAATTTTTTTATTTTTTTATTTTATACACTATGGTACTTTATATATAAGTCAGATGATATTTATATATATTGGCTAAATAAATAAATAATGTCCCATTGAGTCCAAACTCTTTATACCGATTTATGTCTTTCTTTTTTAATATAATTTTATAATTTATATAACAGTTAAGAGTATTGTACATATTATGAAATCGACATCGGAAATAGTTCTCCTGCCTGTCATATATCAACTATAAACAAACAAATTATAACTGGATGCTGATTTTGAAATTTTTTCGTATATTTTTGTCAAATATTTTGTCGTACTTTGATTTTGATTAGAAATTTAAGAAAAGCCCACACTCTGTATGTAACGTGTTCGAATCCTAGCATGCTTTTTTTTTCTTTAATTTGTAAAAACCAAAATTGCATTAAATAAAAAACTAAAAAAAATAAAAACAAATATTTAAATAAATAAAAAAAATAATACTGCTTTATTTTTTTTATAAGATAGAGTCCCGTTCTAAGAACGGTCAATTTTAGCTAGTTCATTTGAATTTTAAGTGAATAAACCTCAAAATATGCACCAAAATGTACGAAAAATTTGTCAACTGCTTCCGAGGTTGTGACAAAAGTTTTGAACTATGGTTCCTAAATGAATATTGAACACCTACATACACACCTTAATTACAGGTGCTTAAACTTAAAATTATATTTTCTATTTGTAATGCAAATTATTATTGTTATTTTTAATTCATTCTACGTCATGCCAGACTTGTACTGTGCTGATAAAAAAAAAAAAATACAAGAAGCAAAAAGAAAGTTCAAATTTCATTTTGTTTTATATTTTGATATTAAAAAGTAGGTACGAAAAAAGATAACAATCACCTTCCAGATATTTACTGGATTTAAATTGATTTTACTTTTGGATTTAACAAATTTTGTGGGATTTATAATTTTTCTCTATTATATTTTGGGGATTGGTTATAGCCTGTTTATGGTGTGGAAAAGCATTATAGTAGGTATACAATAATCACTTCAGACGTATATGTTTATATCTGTCTGGGAATGGGTATATATTCAGGAATACTTCTGTATATAGTTTAAATGCGATTAGCAACCCATTGGGAGCATAAGATTGTGTTGGACAAGTGTTCAAATCTGAGTTTCGTCAGCAGTGCTAATTTCGTCATCTTTACTACTTATAAATCCATGTATATAATTGCATCAAAGTATATTTACGGTTTCTTGCTATTTTTGATGTATAAAAAAAAAAATACATAAAAACGACAAATACTGGGAGCGATTCCGATGATTTTTATATAATTTTTTTAAGGAATTTTAAGTAAACGGTCAATAAGAATTCTATTTTCAATTATCCGACGATTTTTGTGTTTTAGTGGTGCGCTCAGGCTATCCCCAAATTGTATATATAAATATATACAACATGATAAACGTCATCCGAGCGGATGGTGCACTACTTTCCACCATCGTGGGTACATTTTATACTTGGCAGCTTCGTTGCTCGACCCATTAGAAGTAACATACATTCATCGATATATAATTTTTCGCGAGAACCCGATTAGGTCTAGTAAAAATGGGGGCCGTGTAGACATCAATTGGGCTATTCCGAAACGTTTTCGTTCCTGCCACGGAGCTCATCAGCGGTATTCCTAATACTCAATGAGAGCTTTTTATCTAGTCGGTGCACCTATGTAAATGCACAAATTTGTTGATCTTTCTAACTTCTAGCATAACACTATAAAGAAACGCACGTTACGAAACAAAGACGTTCCGAAATTTTCTATGTTACGGAAATGGGGCAACGCAGTGTGGACATAATGTCTAAAGTGTTACGATATATATAGTAACATTCAGAGTTTTAATGTCTCAACAAAGCCGTAGGAGCTTGGTCGCAGTGTTGTAAATATGTCGAAGCTGTGCCGTTTGACACACTTTTATTTGTGTATATATTTGTAAAATTAGATTACGACCTCTCTATGTATGCACAAACATCTTTGAAATACTTTTAATATACATTTCATTCTATAGGATTTTTTACCGGGTTAAACTTATATTTGTTCAAGAAGGAACTTTTTTTGGATTCTCCGGTCGGTATATAGCAAAAGCTATAAAAAATGTTTTTAATTTGTTATTTCATCATCACACAACTCATTATATTTTGGGTGACAAGTTTCAAAAGTCTTGGTTTGACTCATCAACAGGTCCCAAATAGCGAAATTAAGTGACTTGAAAAACAAATGAATAAATGGAACAAAGAAAAGAAATGAAGAAATGAAAAAAATTGAGAAAAATAGAAGAAAAAAAAATTTTATTAACAAAAATTAAAAAAAAAACAGATTTATTCGAAACGAATCGAACCTGTATTCGCCTGCAGTGGGTGAGTTGTGTGATGAAATAACAAATTAAAAACATTTTTTATTAGCTTTTGCTATTTACCGGAGAATCCAAAAAAAAATCCTTCTTGAATAAATATAATATAATAAAATTTGGTTTTTTTTTTGGTGTGAAAACTTACCAACGAAATTAAATTTTCTGCAAAATCAGTTACGAATATTCGAAATAATTGAAGTGCCTCCAAACATCTGTAATAATTTAAGGGGCACAACTAGTGTGACACTTTTTTTTCATTTTTCGATAGTCTATAATAGCTATTACCTTGAAGAATATCACATTAAAATTTCAAGTATGTATCTCTAATAGTTTTTGGCCTACAGCCTTCTAAAGAGCAGTTTCTCCTAAATATTATAATAGTATTAGGGACCATACTCTCGACCTCAAGGTATATATAATAGGTTTATTCCAATGAAATCTTTTTTAGCATTTTCTTAGTATTTGTTTCTTCATACCATGAATCTCCAGTTTTTTGATTGGATAAAAAATGTCAATTTGCCATGTAAAAATCTTTAGATTTAATTTAGCACTTTTTTTTCAATATTCCGCCATTTTGTTGGATTTTAATTTTTCTTCTTTATGGTACAGGAAATACCTTCTAGTTTAAGGGACTGATTTTTTGATTTGAGGCACTCTGAAGGCCGCAATCACTGCAGCCACTGCTGCTGTCCCAGTTTTTTTTACACCCGCGAGACGGCGCATAACTCGCTGAAAATTGAATATTTTCATACAAAAAAATTACTGTGTATACATAACTAATACACAGATATATCTTTAAAATTTCAAAATGTTCGATTCAATACTTTTCTTTCAATAAAATTCCGAAAATCACCTTGTTTTGGGCAGTCACACTAGTTGTACCCCTTCAATATTTTACAATTTTTGTTTTTCAAAATTCAGTGAAGAATTTTTTAGAAAAAATTATCAGTAATTAATTTCAAAATAGTGATAAATTAAAGTGGTATGTGTTCTTAGAGACATAAAGAGGTTTTTGCATCTAAAAGCACTTAAGAAATTTTTCAAAATCTCATATCGCCATTTTGTTATATTTTATAGATCAAATGTTCCCAACAAGGCAATTTATATATAATTTGTGCCCATTAGGAGAGCTAACTAACCCATAGGCATTGTTTTCATTTTATACCTTGAATTTATATCCGCCAGATAATGTTTCTATTTGGTGCCTATATATGTTTCTATCTATATGGGCATTATTACAACTTTGTGTCGGCAAATGTGCCAACAAATGCAAAATTCCTAGTCAATGTGTCAAATGTAATCTGATCAATGATTAACAATTACAAATAACCATGTAATCTGTTATCAGATTACTTTGAAACAGATTACTAATGTAATCCATTTCCATAATTACATAATGTAATCGATTAACGTGTAATGTGATTACAAGTTAATCTGATTACACATTAATCGATTACAAGTTAATCCCACTACATGTTAATCTAATTAACGTGATTACATTTAAGACATTTAAGATATTTGTATTCTAATTCTTCATAAAACTCCCTAAAACTAATTTCGTACGAGAACAATACTATTTTCTTTCAATTCATTTCATTATATTATAATTACTTTTAAGTAATCTACAAAGTAATCTGTTACAATGTAATTAGATTACAAAATAATCTAATTATATTGTAACAGATTACACATTTGATAGATTACATATTCTCTCATAAGTAATCTGATTGATATGTAATCGAATACAATTTAATTAGATTACTTTGTAATTTGACTAAACTGTAATGGAATTATTAATTAAATTACACTGCAATCAGATTACGCCCAACACTGCTATAAATGTATCGAACTGTTTCCACTGTGTGTCGGCAGATGTGCCAACCAAGTTTGAATTCCTATTCAGTGACTTGACTATATATTTGACTGTCATCAGGTGCGCCTAGCATACACACAAAACTTTAACAAATGTTCTTGCAAATAAAGCATTTAATTTTCAAACGAATTCTCTTTCAATACTGAAAACATTTCTTCCACAAATTTGCATTAACAAAATCATTTAAGATTGTCTTGTTTTCCCAGCAATAAATTCCAACAACAAAAACTGGCAGCTTTTGTAGGTTCTTCATCAATGGCACAAAGAATCGGTAAAAAATTTGCTCTCTGACCTAGATCAAATGGGCAAATCATCAAAACATTAATAAAATTAAAGAGACACTTTGGGGGCATATTGAATTTATGATAAAAATATTTTTTATAATCTTTTCCAGTCCATTATGCTAGTAACTTCCATTTCCAATATTTGTGATATTTGAAATATACTTGGGAGCATCTAATAATATTTTACACTATCTTTCGGTACGTAATCGAATACATTTTCACGAAGCACTCTTAAAAGATTTTTCAAAGCACAGGGTAATTTTTTTTTAAACCCAAAGTCGCAGCTCTTCATCATACTTTATGCTGCGTTCGTTTTCTCGTTCAGAACGAACTTTTTCGATCCATGTCGTTCTTTTTCTCGAGCCGAACGATTTAGTTTCAATCTGTCATCGCCTTTTTCGGACTCAGAATAGTTCTGAATGCACCTGAGTTTTCCCCGGATTCAAGCAGAACGATTTTCATTTGTATTGTGAATTTGTATTTGTGAATGTGATGTTTACATTTTTGCAGGGGTAGTTGAGGTTAAGTTCTTTTCATTGAAAATGACTTTGTTTTTGATAAACAACAATTTACACGAATTTGGTAATACGGGGGATGAAATAGAAAAGCCGCAAACAGGTAAAAATTACTTTTGAAAGCTTTTTTAGTTTTTAACTTGGTATTTCTAGACGATAAATATGCTCATAAATATATATTAAAAATCTTGGAGAAGAGGGCAACTTGAAATAGCTCTGTTTCGTTCCTTTTCTATGTGCACAGAACTAAATTATGACATCGTTCTGAACGAGAAAAGGAACGCAGCATTATAGTTTGCGAATGACAGTACATAATACGCACATGTCAAAAATAAAAATTGTATTATAACTATGCAGACATTATTCCTTTATTGACACATTTCTTATTTAGAAACTTTTTTGGGCACATTTACGTTTTTGTGACCTACAAACTATGCCTCTAGGAAGAGTCCCCTTAAAGGAAACATTTAGGTAACTATTCCAAAGTTTTAGAGGTACATTTACGTATTCATAACTTGTGTTGTGCCCATTGACGCATGTTACTACATATATGGGAAATGCAACAAAACATCTTCGAACCGACGATGTTATAGCGACGTCATGCGGTATAAAATAGAAATTCAGAAACATTAAGAGGAGTCAGTCTCAGTACCAAGATTTGCAAGTTTCATACATTTTTCAATGCGAATTTCTTGCAAACTATTTGTAGCAGAGTAATCATCTACATCTTAAATTAAAGGTAACGAAGAAGTCTAGTAAATAACGTCGGCAAAAATGAAAAAAAATGTATTGGAATGGAGATATTAGGTCGGAAATTTGAAAAAAATGATAAAAACTGAAGTTTTTTAAATCAAATTCCTGTTAGTAGGTATAACCATTTCTTTAGATTGTGACTATTTTGAAAAGATAAAGCCTAGATCTAGAAAATAACGTTGCGTTTTTTCATTTTTAGTGGTATTTTTTTTAATTATTTGACTCTAATAGTACTTGTTTTTTCTCCCGATATTTCACCGACTAGAAATTGCAATATTTCGTTGAAAGTATGATTGAAATACAAAAAAAAATAGTATATTTAACAATTCTGTGCAAAAAAAAATTAGAAGAGTTAATTCTCGTTAAAAATTTTCAAGTTTTTTGAACTATAAATTTTCAATTTTCGTCTTAAATTATCGCATGTTGGGTTTCTCTCTTTCACGCTAGATGTCTCTAATGTGCTTTTGGTCTAGGTCTAGGCTAATTTTATATGAATTTTCTCACTTTCAGGACACAAACCTACGTATAGTAAATTTTATTGCCAACATGCTCGCTGATTTCTAAATTGAAACTTTTGCTGAGTACTGATTCCTGTTAAGGCACAAAATGTTAGTTGGGCTAATTTCCCAAATATTTACGTTGAATCGACGTCCTCTCATTCTCGATGTAAATCGGACGTAAATATTAGGTAATCTCAACTTAACCATAACTAGTCGCAGCTTTAATTTACGTTGAATAGACGTAAATTCGACCTGAAAAAGAGAGAAAATGTTGCTTGGGAATGTAGTAGAAAACGCCCTCGTGTCCGCTTACTTAACTTTCTCTAGTTTCAATAACCATGTTTGTTTTTTTTTTAAAAAGCATAAAAGTTACAAGATTTCCGACTCTTAAAACTATATTTGCGTACAAAAAGGGCACATGTCCACAAAAATCTATTGATTTTTTCAAGTCAACAACTGAACAAATGGGAACAAAAAGCCAGATGTCCCTGAATGCGTGCAATTTTTTCAGTCAAAAGGGGCCCCAAGTAACATTGGAGGTTGAATTTCCTAACTTTGAGGGCCGATCGACCTATTTTGGTTAAAATTAGATAAATTGGACTTAAGAATTTAACCTCAAAGGCCACTCTCCTTTAAGGTTAATTAGGAAGGAATTTTTACTTAATAATTCCTTAAATTACATAGGTGCTCAAAGTAATCTTAACTTTGTAGTTTATTATTAGGGAATACTAACGTAATAATTCGTTTTTAATTTACATCGTAGGAATTAGGAAAAATAGGGAAATAAATAAGGAAAATTTCCTAAATCTGAGGCAAATGCCTTACTTTTTATTTAAATTTTACTTTTGACTTTGAGGTCAACTTTAAGGAAATATATGGACTTTGTAGTTAGATTTATTCTCAAGTTCAAGGCAAGATAACGTAAATACTCCCTAAATAATTCCCTTTTCGATTGTATTCGCCCTCAAAGTCCGAATTCCCAAAAAAGTTAACCTCAAGGTAAATTGAACTAAGTGGCCACGTTTGGCGAAATCCCTAATAGTTGAAATTACGTAATAATACAACCAAAAATTAAAGTTCATTTACTTTTGTTTGGCTTCATTATCACTGGAATTATTGAATTGCATCAAGATTACAAATATTTCTCCTATTTACGACATATTTATATCAGAATCAGTTACAGGCTCTGGAATACAATTTGCATCTTTTCTTAAAGATGCTACACTTGATTTGGGCCAATAGGTACACTTGATTATTGGCTTCCCAACCATGCGGAATGAATATACGCATATTCAACTGCGTTTGCATTCACCCGCTTTTTACCAAATCTTGTATCCAAATGATGATGCTAATTGCATGGTTTACTATTTTTAAGATGTAAATAAATCAATTCAATTCTTTCAATTGTCAAATCTCTTTTACCTATTTAAGGCGCGAAATTCCATAATTTAGGGCGAAATGCCTTATTTTAAGTCGAAATTTATTGATAGGAAAAAATCATGATAACCTTTGAACACAAAATTTCCTAAATTGGGATTTTTGCCCTCAAAGTCGAAAGATTTGTTTATTTCGTCTTGCCATCCAGGAAATTTGACGTATAAGGAGAAATTGTAAGTCAAACTAAATTTTAGGTCGAGAAATGTAATATGCGCCATTTTTATTTAACAAAACATGGCTGCCATATATTAAAGGAATGAATAGAAAAATTGCATAACACCTCAATTTAATTTTTTCCATAGTTACTGCAAAGAAAACACAAATAAATGAATTTTTCTTAATTTCAGAACTGTTAAAGAATATTTAAATTAATTTCAACGCTCTAAATCGGAAACCAAAGAATAATTTAAAAAATTTTAAAATTATTATTTTTGAAATACAAAATATTTTCAAAGCGCGTTGGTGTTTTTTTTTTTGAAAAATTATTACCATATTTATCAATAAAATTTTTCTCGTTTTAAATTGAACGCTAGAAGCTGCGAAAATTATATTTGAATAAGCACACAGCAATACTTCTCATAATCACTCAAGTTGGAGTTATGTGCCTTGTTCATAATACAGGGTTTTCCAATAAGAGGTGTTATTTTGATATTCAAAGAAAAATGCCATTTTTTGAGATAAATGATCGGATCTTTCTTTCATTATAAAGAGGAAGGTATGCCGCTAATAATGGAAAATAACATCAGCCAAATGACCACCACGACCACGCCTACAGGACCATATCCTTTTCATGAAATTTTCCATAACCAAATCGCAAAGTGGCTGCCCTATGTCCTCGATAGCCTCACGAATTCCATCTTTGAGGTCTTGAATCGACGCTGGGCTGTTGGCGTAGACCTTCTCTTTCACATGGCCCCAAAGGAAGAAGTCGCAAGGTGTTAAGTCACAAGATCTCGGTGGCCAATTGTGATCACCTCTTCGAGAGATAACACGGTCCAGAAACTTTTCCCGTAAAAGATCAATGGTTTCGTTGCTTGTATGGCACGTAGCGCCGTCTTGTTGAAAGTAAACGTTGTCCAGATCAATACCATCCAATTCCGGCCATAAAAAATCATTAATCATCTGTCGATAGCGCAATCCATTCACCGTAACTGTTGCTCCAGCCTCATTTTCGAAAAAGTAAGGTCCAATGACCCCGCGGGACCATAAACCACACCAAACAGTCACACGTTGAGGATAGAGAGGCTTTTCAACAATATCTCTTGGGTTTTCCGAGCCCCAGATGCGACAATTTTGCTTGTTGACGAAGCCATCGAGGTGGAAATGGGCCTCATCACTCAAGATGAGTTTTCGATGGAATTCCGGATCATTTTCATGCATTTCAAGGACCCAATCAGCAAAGACTCGACTTTGTTGATGATCGGCCGCCTTGAGTTCTTGTGTTAACTGAACTTTATAAGCCTTAAGACCCAAATCTTTATGCAAAATGCGGTGTAATGACGTTTGTGGAATGCCTAATTCCAAAGAACGACGAGGAATGGACAAACCTGGGTTTTTTTCAACACTTTCGGCTACAGCAGCAATATTTTCGGCTGTTCTTGAGCGACGTGCACGGGTTTTATTCTTCACATCACTAACTTGTCCCGACAGCTCGAATTTTTCTACCAATTTCTGTATTGCGGTCCGACAAGGTGCTTCACGACGACCCAAAAATGTTCGAGTTTTACGAACCGTCTCTGCCACATTTTCACCATTTTTATAGTGAATTTTAATAATTTTAATGCGTTGTTAAATCGTGTATCGTTCCATTTTTATTAATGGCGTAGTTTCTACTTGTCAAATGTCAAAAAATGACAACTCTAAAAGTGACATCTACCGAAATAGCGGGCTAATTATAATAACACCTCTTATTGGAAAACCCTTTATTTACATTACCTACTAGGGAAAATATACACATACAATTCTTGCAAAAATTAAATTCCTTCTACATTAACACACACGTTAACATGAATTAAACTACGTAGAAAATAGGTCGAGATTAAGGAAAATTTACGTAAATTCGACGTGAAATTTACGTTAAATTTACCAAATCAAGGAAAGAAGTCCTGGGTCCTATAGGGCAATATTCCCTAATATTAACCTCTATACGATGTTCGCTCATTCTCCACTTACCTAAATCGGACGTAAATATTAGGTAATTTTAATTTAACCATAATTAGTCGCTGCCCTAATTTACGGCGAATAGACGTAAATTCGACCTGAAAAAGAGGGGAAATGTTACTTGGGGCACGTGTCCATTTTTTTTTCTCCTAATATATTTCACATTTTTCTATATGTTCTTAATATGCCGGGGAGGGCACTGAAAGTAACACAAGTGGGATAATTTTGAAAGTCTCCATTGATTTATACAGTTTTATATGTTTTCTGTAAATTTTTAGGAATGGGACATGTTCCCTTCTGTTTGCCCATTGCTCTTTTTCAGAACAAAAGACCTATTCAACTCTGAAAAAAAAAACTTTTTTTTTGTGCAAATATCTCTAAAAGTGCTAACTATACTACGGATTCTGTGTGTATAGTCAGTGTAGTCTGAACCGTTTTCTCTATGGTATAGGTCTCTTTACATTATTATGCCTAATCAGGAATGCAAGACGTGTCTAAATGCAATAAATTCGTAGCTTTATGTTGTTTGTCATAAATCATAGCACGGTAAATTCTATTATTATTTACACCTATTCTATATATCATATGTGGTGTATAGTAAGTATTTTCGCATCATAAATTTTAAGCTTCTGTACCTGGACTGCATGTCTAATGGCCATCTTAAAAATTATTCTAAAACTGTGAAGATCAGTGGACAACGGAAATTAGTAGATCTGAGGCTGGAGTCTGCGACGACATAAAATCGGAACAGCTTCTTTTAATAAACTTAAAAGGAAGTTGGTAAATAGGTAAACAAGTTTCTGATTTGTGTTTTTTTTTTTCTTTTTTTTTTTGTATGTACTTGAATTTTACATAGGTGCGCTTTAAAATTTTAGTACAAATAAACTAGCAATAACAATGTTCTTTTTTTTTTTTTGCTTTTGCTATAGTGTGTGGCTGCCTTCTAGAAAGTAAAAGCAATTAGTCAAGAAACATGAAACAAAAAAATTAAAACGTTTTAATACGCCAACCATCCATTAGAGTCCATACTCCTGCACGCAGCACTTTGTTTTTTGTTTTTTTCTAAAAAAAAAAAAAAACAAAAAACGAAAAACAGCTTTAGGGAATTTTTGGTAAATTCTTGTTGAAAATATTTTGATATAGAAAAAACAAAAGCTGTTTGGAAACAGAAATAAAAAGAATCCAAAAAAAAAAAGCTGCTTGCACAGACATGACACCTGTTAATTGGCAATAATCCATCATTTCCAGACAGAAGACATTTATGGTGTTGTGCACTTTTGTTGCGCTGCGTTTCACAATAATTGTTATTTCCCGTGTGGGGAGTAGAGAATATTTTACATACATAGTATTTGATGTGACCTCCACAACAGTAGAATTATAGAATTGTGTGAATTTTTTTCTGTTAGGCGCCCTAATGTTGTTAAAAATACATTTTTCAAAATTATTTCATTTAATTGCTGCAACATATGCGCGCGCATGCATTTTACTTGGTTGTTTGTTTGTTTGTTTTGGTGAGAGGTGGACGATCGAAAATTTTATACTACTTAAATTTATGTGTTTCTTCAAGGTGAATTAAGGTGAATTATTATATTAAAAGGAGTTTAATCAAAGTATAATTTCGAGAGACTCCCTCTGGCAGTAGTGACGATGATCGCAGTAAAAACATGCTAAAAGCTATGAAAAAAATTAAATAAACTTCTTACAAAGAAATCCTATTACACCACACTTACATAGATTGCAATTAGCCGAATTGAAAGTAATTTGAACGCTTTTAACTTGCTTACAACACAAAATTTGAAAAGCATTTTTGATTACTTCCGGCATATTGTTTTAATATTTCTTCCTATATTTATTAGTAGCATTTTCAGTTGATAATTAAAAAGTTTTATTTTGCGATTTTTTGAAGGTACAGGATGTTTCAAAAATATGTATTTTTTTTTTTTTAAGATATTCAACTATGTATTTCTGTAACTCCCTGGGGAGTGAAACTTGTTTTACCTTTTCCGCACATATAATTTTTTATCTCTTCTCATCAAGTTCTCTATAATCTTGGTAGGTACAGTGTATGGTTGTCTAACTTATGATATACATCCTTTTATGTTCTGACTTCAAATTTGTTGTGCACAAGATTTTTTTGATTATTGTTAAAAGAAAACCAACCAAATTAGGGTAAGTGCAAACGTTCTTCCTTGCAGTCTTGCGTTAAACCACCAAGCTAAAGTGCAAGTGCTAGTTTGACGTAGCTTGCTATAAAAAGAACGGTCTTTTCAAATTCATCTCAGTTCTTGTTTATTATTCATGGTGTTAAGATACGTGCCAATTATACATTCGTCATATTCTTAGAGTTTGATAAAAAAAAACAAAAAAACAAGTACAGCCTCTAAGGTGTCGGCCAACTGATTAGGCTCAAGTTTTTTTTTGTTTCTTCTTCTTCTCAAAAGTGTTAAAATATTTTGTAAAAAAAAATTAATATTATTTTGTAAGCAAGGTAAATGCTTAACACTTAAACAGTAATTCTAAATATTATTACCAACTATATGGAAATTTGTGAGATTAAAGTTGCTAAATGCAAGTATTTCGAAAAGAAATTCTCTGTTATAATAATCCACCGAAAAACTCTGGAATAATCAAACCAAAAAAACAAAAAAAAATGGCGTACATAAAAAGAACTGCTCCAATCACCTGGACCAGAATTCCGATATCCTGAATGCACAATTTTGATCCGTGAGCCTCTTGAACAGCTCTTCTTCAATCTGCTGACGACGTTGGTATTTCCCCGTGCCTGGAAATATGCGGTAGTATTACCTATTGCAAAATCCTTCTCTCCCAATACTCCATCAGATTTCCGGCCTATTAGTATACTGTGCTAACCTATCTCTCTAAGGCGCTAGAAATGCTAATGTGTGATCAATTAGAGCAATACTTCATTATGTCATTCGCTTCTCACGCAATGGCAATCCAGATATCAGAAAATCCATGGTTGTGAGACCACTCTCTTGAGGATTACAACGGACCTACGTCTGTCATTTGATAGACATGAAATTTTCTATTTGTCTCCATTGGATTTTTGTAGGCTTTCGATAGCCTTCAGCATAAGCTACTTTTGAATAAACTCCTTGAGAGATTCAAAATCAGTAGGGTTGCCATTAAATTAATTCACATCAGAACGTATGCAACAGGTTAAAATCCGGAGCACTTCATTTACAACTACCACTGCAAAATGTGGTGTTCCTCAGAGCTCTATATTGGGACCACTCTTATTTTCTGCATTTATCAATGACTTGCCAGAAGTAATTCAAAGCTCGATCATTCAGATGTATGTATGCAGTCTTAGTCCAATTGTATATACTGTCTAGGCCGGTCGGTCTCGTTGAGGACTGCCCTTCTAGACTAAATGATGACTTGGATCGCGTTTACCATTGGGCTATAAGTAACCATCTTGATTTAAATGCAACCAAATTAAATTACATGATTATTGCGCGAACTGGAGTCGATATATCGGATTTTTGTTTCAGTATCTAACATTTAATGGCTCTTCATAGATTATGTGTGCACTCACTTTGTTTTTAAACTATCTCCTGTTTACATAAATCGTCTTGATAGGCCACGCCCAACATATTTTCTACATAAATTATTATATTAAAATTGGGCGAATTAGAAGACCTGTTTCGAAATCCTAACAAGTTCAAATCAATATGTAGAGAAGCTGGAAAATACACAGTTTACTCTGTACTACCTCCTCAATGCCTATTGTGTCAATTCTAGTCTAGCCTGTTAGTGCTTCTATGTTCAAAGCTATTTTTTCAGGCGAAAGCGCTTTAATGTTGGCGAATCCTTTATTAACCTCCGGACGGTTTATACACTAACTAAGCAAAATGATGAAAGCTGAAGTGGATGAAGCTTCCCTTAAAGTTTTGTGTGATCACTATCTTCGCTTATTTTTTTTATATTCTTTTCGCTATTTTTAAGATCTTTAAAAAAATTCTATAACATTCTAAAAAATTATTTTATCATGCAAACTTCTAATTCGAAACAAAACTGAACCATTTACTGAGCCCTGAGGTAGACCATTGTTGACATTTTTGGCACATAGTTGTTAGCTCGTTAGCTCAGTGGTAAGAGCAGTCGCCCAGAAAGTAGAAGGTCCAGCTTTAAAAAATCGGACAAGTCGTTTTTTTTCCTTTTTTAAAAAAAAACTCTTTTACAAACGAAAAATCTTTTTAAAAAAATATTTCTATGCAAAAGCAGGCGTTTCGTATCAGCAGGAATCATATTCGCATCAGTATGGCTTGATTCCTGCCTGCCATATATGTCAAAGTGAACAGCCAAGCTGACCTTATATATGTTTTTTTTTTTCTTATATTTATAATTTAATTTAGAATCATAAAAATAAAAGTTCTTGAAATTTTTTCTATTCCATTATAAAAATTGTCAGTTCGAGTTTCGTATTGGACAAAATAAAAATAAATAAAATTGTAAAAATTCTTATAGTTAACAATAACCGGATTCGATATGATTCGAAAAGAACATTTTTTTAATTTGTACAGCTATTGTCAGGACCGGCTTTTATTTTGTTATGGTTACTTTTCAGCTTCAAAACGAGGTTCGCTTTATTTTTTTTTACTGTTGATTGTATACATATTATGTATATAAATAGTATAGGTCCCACCTTCCACACAAAAAAGTAATTAAATAATATACGCATTCGAAATACCATAAAAACATAAAAAGTTCTAATAAACTTAATCACGCTGAGAATTTATTACATCTGCCATCTGCCTATTCTAGCTGGCTCTGTTGATTATACTTAGTTAGTCCACGCCAACTATTTAGTTAATTCTGTCTAAAAAGGTCGTTAATCATAAATCAAATTTAAACTTTTATGTTAACGATTTTCAGTAATAATTTATGAATTAATGAGGGCGCTATGTTTTCACTTTATACTTATTTCATTATGGTTCACACCTCTGCAATTAAGGTGTCTCAACAATCTACGCCTCTTCAAAAAAAAGGGAAAATTTGCAAAAAAAAAAACATCTGGATAATAGCATGAATTAGCTCTTAACTAAGGGAAAAAACTTTAATGTTAAAAATTTAGAATTGACCACAAATAAAATTTACTCTTTGGTGTGGTTGTGATTTAAACTTTTTTTATGGTCATTAAAGTCGGGCATTTTACCATTAATTAACATTCTCAAAACTGTTTTTTTTTTATTTCTTTTTAATCGTTTTGGAAAATGATGCGACTATTTTAAAAATTTTGCATCACCTTATTTAACTCTCTTGGTCCGTGAGAAGTCAGCGAAGGTGTTTTTCTATTTCTTGAATTTTTTTATGTGATTTTTTGAAGATTCAAAAGAATTCAAAATTTCTGCTGAATTTTTTCTCTTTAATTAATTTCTCATAGTTTGGTATCTTCCAGAAAGGTTCATGTATACATATTTCCAAAATTAACGTTTTTGGAGATTACATATTTCACAAGGAAATGGTAAAATTTTAAATTTAGAGACATTTTAACTAATTACCGTAGAGTAAAAAAAACCAACAAAGAATAATCTTAATAAAAATTAAAAAAAAACTGGACAAATCATTAAATTTATACTTTTAGTAGCCGCTAGATGGCACTACAATCAGAATTCTAGATTTTATTGTATTATAAAATTTAATTTAGTTGAGATTTGATTTAATGTTAAGTAGAGCAATTTTACTAAAAATCTTTAGTTCCCGGGAGCTACACAAATGCAAGGGCTGCAAAAGTGCTGGTTTTAATTTTTTTTTTGTAGCACCAACATTTCAATGTGAGAAATGCATCCAACAATGTCTTAATTCAGTGATTAGTTGTGAGACTTAGGCAACATAGTTCCGTTTTTGGCCAACGAAGATACGGAAGACCAAAATGTACCGGTTCAGAATAAAACCTTGAACTTGTAAGGTTTAAGATTATTTAAGACGAACCAGAAATATCTATTCGACGATGTTCTGCCCAATTAGGTTTGTCTCTGTCATCTTTGCATCGTATTTTGAGACAGGATTTGCATTTGTTTTTATTACAAAGTTTAGTTAGTGCTACTTGAATTGAAGCTAACGGACCATCGGCAGTGTGTTTTCAACAATTGAACCGAGAAAATGCTGAATTTATTCACAATTTGATTATAAGCTATGAACCCCATTTTCACTTATGTAAGTGCGAATAAGTCAATAATCAGAACTGTAGAACCGTTTTATCATCGGATAGAGTCATTGGACCCTACGTTTTTCATAAATGAAAATGGCAATGCAATGAGCGATATTTCCCACCCGATAGAAGACCAACTTCAGATGTGACTTCAACAAGATAGACCTACTCAAACCCACTGCATGGACTACACTGCAGCTCTTAAGTGGATTTATATACATATATATATATATAATTTCGAAGGGTGCGAAAATTCAATAGTCTCACGCTCACTTGTTTTTAGGGCATCTGAGTTATTTCTGTGGTGGGGGGTTTTTCTTAAAGATAAAGTGTATCTAAAAAGTCCACAGACAATTCAGGAGCTAAAAATCCAACATTGGAAATGAAATTAGAGCACTGCATCCGAAGACTCTCACTTCGGTGATGCAAAACTCAGTTCAAAGAATTCGTTTTTGCGGAACTAAAAACGGTCCCCATTTAACAAACATTAATTTCCACACATAGCTAGAAAAATTCCAAAGAGTGCCATATCCTCTTCCTCCAAGCTTTTCATATTATCCTTCATTGAAGCTCCATGCTCGTATCTTCCTACATATGTCCAGAGCGCCGACCATTGAAGCTCAACGGACTTATTTTCAACTCCCCAGCAAACATTGCGATTCGAAATCGAATTGAAAGTGATTCGTTTTAACGGAGTTTGACTTCGATCTCGATATCGTTCTCGATTCGATTTCTATCCGGCCACGACTAAAAGGAACATTCTATATCGAATCGTGATAATGATTCGATAACGATTCGTAATGACGATTCGTAATGACGATTCGATAACGATTCGTAATGACGATTCGATAACGATTCGTAATGACGATTCGATAACGATTCATAATGACGATTCGATAACGATTCGTAATGACGATTCGATAACGATTCGTAATGACGATTCGTTAACGATTCGTAATAACGATTGGAGACTGTTTCATTGTCCTAAATCGACGGGTATTCGTGGGGTTTAAAAGATTTCAGTAAATTCACAATCAAATGATATATTGGTAAAATAGGGAATAGGAGTAAATGGAAACTCTGCTCATATGTTGCAGAAAATTCTTTTGAAATCCGATAAATTCAATACTTTTCTGTGGGGTTGGAAAATAAATATTGTCTAACAAATTTAACAAATTTGTAAGGAATTTTCTGCAATATATTGAAAATGTTATAACTGACTGATTATATTCTTTGATTTATTATAAATTAATAGAAATAGTAAAAATTCTTTAAACAAAAATTAAATAAAGCCTCTTCAGAGAAAAATTAAAAGAAGAGCAAAAAAAACGGAAAATAATTTATATTTTGGGCTTATAATTAGTTTTTTTTTTTTTTTTGTCAGCCTGTCCTTCGCGTAATGGTAATGACGCATTGCTGTTTTCTCGAAGAATTCTTCGGGAAGGCCAGGAAACTTTTCGTGAAATGCATCTATAGAAAATGAACAATTTTATAAATGCAATCTGTTTGTGCATTTTTTACACTTACTACATCTGGTCATACATTTCCAGTATACAGTGTCCGATTCCCCTTCAATTCAATATTTTGTTTTTTTTTCAAATATAAGGTTTATTGACTATGGCCTTTTTGCTTTCATTTTAGAACTTTTCAAGCAAATATGAACAGTATCCATGCGATAGATTTATTTGTATCGACGTCTCCAGTAATAAGCTGACTTCCGATATTATTTATGATCAGCTACATTAGCTAAAAAACTAATCTCGGCACTGTTCTTTCACTTTCTAGAAAAAAATAATTTTTGATGTGAACATTTTTCGGTTTTGTTGGCGATTTTGGAAATAAGACTAAGGCGAATTGAATTATTTAAAATAAAATATCTTGCCTTCTAAAAATGCGTTTTTAATGAATTTTTAACAACTGAACTACCATTTTGAATATTATCTTTGTGTATAGAACTATCTAGTGATTGCGAAACGAACTAATTGACTTAGTCTTTGTTGTACTGAAGAGGCGCCACTACTGCAGACGTAACCAAAGGTTAAGCCAGCAATGCCTCGCTCCAATTTAAAATCAACGATGCCTCGCCGCCTCATGATGGGAAGTCATCAATTTTTTCTTAGAAATTTACTGAAATTTTTTCTTCAGAATTTATATTCATTTTTGGAGGCGACAGCGGCAGCTGAAAATAACTTCAGTCGGCCACCAGGCTAAATAAAAATTTTGCTGAAACATTCCCTAAATTTCTAAGAAGAAATGAAGAAATGCTCATAAAAATTATTAGTGGCTCATTGGGCTATCCCACACGAGTATTCTTGATGCAGTATGCAAACTGGTTTTTTAGGAAGCGGTGAAAAGACTCAAAGGATATTTCTTTTGAATACTGCATCAAGAAAACTCGTATAGGATGCCCCATTGTCGGCCTCCAATTAATGCATAACAAACAATTCTAAAGAAAAAATTTCCAGTAAATTTCTAAGAAAAAATTGCTCGAGACATCTTGATGGTAAAAAATCGAAGAGATTTCGGGCTACGAGCGATTCATCTATTTCGAATTCTTGGAAATTAGGGCATGCTGCTAAAACTTCGTTTATGTTAAAAAAAATCGAAGAGCGTTTCCTCTATTTCGAATTCATTTCGTTACGACGGAATTTCGTCCAATTGTTTACTTGCAGGAATATTGTATGTAGCGAAGCCTTGTTTACTTGTTAAGCCTCGTTTCCAATTATACAAATTGTGCCAACTTGTTCGGCAACATGTTGTGTACTTGTTGGGAGCCGACATGTTCGCTTAAACTTACAAGTGTTCCCATTTAAATAAATTCTCGCGAACTTGTTGGCTTACCTTGTTACATTCTACTGCATTGCCTTCCACTAGTTTAGCCAACACAACAAATGAGCGTTTCCACTTAAATAAAAAAATCCACCCAACAAATTCTGCGAGTTTTTACAGCCGACATCGAACAAGTTGCCAACATGTGTTTGAATTTTCATATAGCGTTTCCACTTAGACAGAATGTTGCCAACTTGTTTCAAAACTTGTATAAGTGGAAACGAGGCTTTACGGCATCAAGCAAGACGTCGAGTCGGGGTATGGTTGATTTTATATTCTAGCGAGGCGTTACTGCTTGTTCTACTGCCCTTTGTATGTGCTCTTATGGCTTATCTCTTGAGCCCCTTGTCTTGTCCATATTTCAGTTGCACTTTTACTATACTAAAGGCAAGTATTAAATGTGAATATATAAAGTAATAAATACCTATAACCTTGCTTTATAAAATATGCCTTGTTGCAAGATTTCAAACAATGCTCAACAAAGTTGAAATTTTGTGAGCACTTTTGCAAGGCACAGTCACAGTGTAAATATTATCGTGTGTCGTTCGAAACAATTTGTTGCGTAGATAGATAATCTTGCAAACAAAATTATTTGCCCCCGCCCTCACGTCCCGCATTTTCAACTTATATTTTTGAACGATCCAAATTCGATGTATATTAAGCCTTGTTTCCACTAATACAAATTGTGCCAACTTGTTCGGCAACATGTTGTGAGTATGTTGGGAGCCGACATGTTAGCTTAAACGTAATAAGTGTTTCCATTTAAATGCTCGCCAACTTGTTGGCTTACGATTAAGTTCTTACATTCTTTACTTGAGAATCGGATCGCAATGGATGAGCAGGTGTTATTAGCATCTTCAGCGTTTATTATTTGTGCCGGAAGTTCTTTGGGTTTAAATAAAATGAAAAAAGTGCAACGAAAACGTAAAAGATGGTGGATTCGAAATTTTCTCGCAAAGCGTGACTCGGAAGATGCCTTAACACTCTTTAATGGCAGATTTGAAAACTTTTTCCGAATATGGACTTTGAAAATTTATTACAGCTGGTTGCGCCTATTATCAAGAAAGAAGATACCAATTTTCGAAAATCTGTATCACCGGGCGTGCAGATGGCTACAACTTTACGATTCTTAGTTGAGGAATCATTACGATACCTTCGAATTCTGTTCAGTGTTTTCATACAAAATAGTAAAAATGCTTCTTTAAATATTTTCGTCTAAAACTATTCGGGAGAGCCAAGGTAAATAATTTCGTTAGATCTAACGTCATAACTGCAATTGAGGCTGATAGAGTATTATCATAGATGGCACAAGAACTAGATGTCGCATGCAGTGTCAAAAAAGTATACAAAATTTATATGGCTGGGTGGTCCATTCTGGAATGGACCACAACATTTGAAATTGTGTATACATCGAATGATGAATATTTGTTCGTACCTGAAGTGTTGAGGAAGTCGATCTAATGTATATAAAACTGCTATTATAAAAACATTTGCTTTCGGCACACTCTAAAACATGTTATGGTCCATTCCAGAATGCACTACCCATTTCGCAATCTGTATACTCTCCTTTAGTATGCCATGCAACATCTAGTTCTTGTACCATCTATGGTATTATGCACTGTTTTGGTAATTGTATTCTCCGAAAAAATTGTGCATGCTTATATACTTACCACATTCATCGTACTATTGTGCTGCACAGGTTCCACACAAGCAGAAAGAAAAGAAACCCTATAATACCTCAAATCCATACCAATAAGTGTATTCCTACTACACTTCCTACTCTTCTTTATTTTTGGCAATTCCCGGAAATATTGAGAACGCAACGATATCATTTTTTTTTCAACTGAAATTAAATCCGAATTCAAGGCGTCATATCGATTGTTTGTATTTTCATGGTCACTACTCTTAACATCCCAGAAGACCGAATATTTTTCATATTCCTTAATTAATGTTATTGTCTTGAACTTACTGAAAGAACGGTAGAATCACTAGTTTAGCCAACACAACAAATGAGCGTTTCCATTTAAATAAAAAAATCCACCCAACAAATACTGCGAGTTTTTACAGCCGACATCGAACAAGTTGCCAACATGTGTCTGAATTTTCATATAGCGTTTCTACTTATACAGAATATTGCCAACTTGTTACAAAACTTGTCGGGTAAGAAACTTGTATTAGTGGAAACGAGGCTTTACGAAAACGTATTATGTCAAAGGACCTAAACCTATATTGAGCATCGTGTATTGCAATTTTAAGAAAATCAATTGAAAGTGACAGGGATTGATTTCTTTATAAAAGGATATACCTATTTTTGTGACGGTGTGAATGAAAAATTTCCGGTGATACCCTGGCAACACTGCATTTCAACTTTCATTGAAATCGAATTGACTGTAGATAATTATTCGGCTATAAAAGTAAGTTAGACGATTTTTTAAAATGGTGAGGTAAGGAATGAAGATCCATACATGACCCATTTATCCAAAGCGTTTTAGAGTTTTTTTCCAAATTCCATTTAAGAGGAGTCAGTACCAAGATTTGTAAGTTTCATACATTTTTCAATGCGAATTTCTTGCAAACTATTTGTGACAGAATAATGATTTATATCTTAAATTAAAGATAACGAAGAAGTCTAGCAAATAACGTCGGCAAAAATTAAAAAAAGTGTATTGGAATGGAGATATCAGCTCGAAAACTTGTAAAAAATGGTAAAAACTGAAGTTTTTTAAATCAAATTCGTGTTAGCAGGTATTCCCATTTCTTTAGATTGTGACTATTTTGAAAAGATAAAGCCTAGATTTAGCAAATAACGTCGATTTTTTTAATTTTTAATGCCGCTTTTTATAATTATTTGACTCTAATAGTACTTGTTTTTTCTCTCGATATTTCACCGACGAGAAATTGCAATATTTCGTTGAAAGTGGTTGAAATACACAGGAAAATAGTATATTTAACAATTCTGTGCAAAAAAAATTTAGGAGAATTAATTCTCGTGAATAATTTTCAATTTCTTTGAACTACAAGTTTTCATTTTTCATCTTAAATTATCGCATGTTGGGTTTCTCTCTTTTACGCTTTTGGTCTAGGTCTAGGCTAATTTTATATGAATTTTCTCACTTTCAGGACACAAACCTATGTATAGTAAATTTTATTGCCAACATGCTCGCTGATATCTAAATTGAAACTTTTGCTGAGTACTGACTCCTCTTAAATAAAAAACTATTATTAACAAATAACATTTTACAAACATTTTTAATAACAGATGCTTTTTTTCTTTTTTCAGGTCTGACAGTTTCTTGAAGAGACGGAGCCCATCACTGCAAAAAAAGAAAAAAAAATTTCGTAAAACATTAATTAAAAATAAAAAAAAGAACTCAAAAAGTGAAAAATTAAAAAATTTCTAATTTTCGCTATCGCATAAGAAATCTCACACAGCACATATATGGAAGAGTGTATTTGATTGATTTTTAAATTTTGTGCGCGCGCAGCTAAATATAATTTTCAAATTTTTTGCCGTATTTTCATATTAATACTTGTCGTCGCCGTTTCCGTCGTCGTCGTCGCCGCCATCATACTTAATTGCCACACCACGAAATTCTTTGTACCGTGCGAAATTTTTATTTTTCATCTCGGGCGAATGAAGTTTTTTTAACCTAAAAAGTGAGGCGGTGCGCGCATGCTTCAATTAAGCAGTGAAACACAAACAATAAAATGCAAGTTCCGGGACATGTCGTCTCAATGTATGTAGCCACTTGCGGACAAAATGGATCCGCACTTGGCACCGATGAGAAGGAGATCATTTTACTTGTCTACGTTATAATTGATGTTGCCACATCTAAGGTGAGTTACTATATTTTGGTTAATGATTTTATAACAATTTTAATAAATTTTGTTAAAATCTTATTTAAGTAGTCGTCAGAGGTACTTACCTCTTTACTGATCTTCGTTTTGTTTAATACAGTTTTCGATTGCGGAGTTTATATATAGATTAGGGGAATTTTCTTCATAAGAAATTTTTAAATATGGTGGGTTTGGAGAACGGATTATAATCCCGTTTTTTTCTTTATCGAATTATTTTAACTGATAAAAAACAAAGTTCAGTATGTTCACACATGTTTTTCCACTCAGAGCTGGGCAAGTACCAAAGAAAAAGTACTTAAGTACAAGTACCGAAGTACCTGAGTACTTCAGCATAAGTACAAGTACCGCATGTATGAAAAGTACTTGTAACTAAACACTAAGTCTATAAAAAGTACTGAGTACTTTGCCAACATTGAAAAAATAATTGGTGGGAAGTTTAAAAAGTAAGCAGGCAGCTCGGAAAGTAATTTTAATAAAACATTTAGAATTTCTGCTGCGTATATCAATAATAACCCTAAATGATTAATTCTCTCTCAGTTGATACTTGGTGCTTAGACCGAAAGAGTCAGCAATATCGAAGTGAACCCACATTTTGCAGTGTATTTCTATGAACGTAGTCAGTACATATTATCATAGATGGCATAAGATATGCCGCCATCTATGATATTATACATGTCAGTGGTTATGTCATCAAGTCGAGGCATCGGTGATTTTATATTCGAGCGAGACGTTACTGCTTTTTGTTCTACTTGCACAGTCTTGTTTGTATGTTATTAGTTTGTCTAAGGTTCTGCCTTAAGCGTGAGTGAGGCACATGTTTTGACAAATCTTTGCGTGCCTTAAAACTCAACAAAAGAAGAGTTGCGCTAGAGATTGTGTTTGCTTTTCTACGAAGAGTTAGATATTTCTAGGTACTTAATAGACTCAGAAATACTTAAGTAAAAATCTTGGTACTTAAGTACAAAACTAAGTCTTAAGTACAAGTAAATAGAAGCAAGTACTAAGAAGGGGCATTTCAAAAGTATTGATAATAAGTTTTAAGTAACGAAAATGTACATTATGTAGTACTTAAGTCTTTTTTTACTTAAGTATTGCCCAGCTCTGTTTCCACTTTCAGGTCTAAATTTTGAAAATCGAGTTTAACGTAATATTTGATGTTATAAAAGATAAGATTCAAATAAAAGTAATTATTTCGATTGAATTTGGAATTTGAATATGAATATGAATATGAATATTAAAGGGAAAATAAAACTTGAAATTAAGATAATTGTCACACCCCTGTCAACAAAATTTGTCCAACATAAAAGAGAAAATTAATCCCGTCCATATTATCATATCTGTCCCATCTCCAAGAGAAATTTTTCTTATATAATAAACACATGCAGCCTTACATAAAAAATGCTATGCAGGGTCGTCCATGCAATTATTTATTTTATAGAAAATAAACTCCGTGAAATGGAATTGAATTCTTTTTTGTAAAATTTTTAAATGCTAATTGCCTTTTGATGACAAAGTCCTAGTGTTTTATTTACATGGGCACCTGCCAAGTATGGCTTAATACAATGGAGATCTTCACGCACGAATATAATTTTATAAACTACAATCAACGCCCTCAAGAGATGTTACTGCATGCGTGATGGCATTCTTACTTAGAAGCGAGGTCTTTCCAAATCTTACACCGATCTTTGGGTCACGGTACTCCTCGGTTGCTTAAGTGTAACTTTACTCCAAAATTAAAAAAACTGAGCATGTACTATAGGTAGAAGACCCTTCTTTTAATTCAAGGTCGATGAACGTACAAGACGTCATCTCCTGTGATCAGAAAACTGACCGCCTATTTCACTCACAATATTTCATTCCACGTTATGGGCCACCACACGATCAGCCAATAATACTCCAATAAAGGGGCCTCACTTTGTAGGGGTGGGAAGCATAAGTTGTCCGAGGTACAATATTGAACAAATTAGTCCATCTCATTTATTCGGCTTCGTAGACATGGTGACTCCTAGTGGATTCTTCATGCAGAATCCATTTTCTAAGAATGGGACTGGTTACTCCGCCTGGGATTAATTCTATTCTTGTCGTCTATAAATAGAAAATCCCAGCGTGGACCATCTAGGAGGTAATACTGGCCCTTCGAGTCTGGAGAAGCTAGAGATTACAGTCTATATAGTTGACCAAGGTTCTAAGTTGTGTAGACAACTATTATACATGTTACATAAGAAATGTTCCCCGAATGCACCCAATTTCAACAGTTCTTCTTGTTCTCCTTGGCAACATTGCGTGTCACAAGTTCCCTTTTCCGCCGCCTCTTTTTGGTGACAATCAGGTCTAAACCTTCCCTGATATTGAGGACCGTTGCTGTAGACTAGTAGATGACGTCTCATGTAGACTGCTACTTTGATTTTGCTAAATAAGTTCATCGCTTTCTTGTAGCTTTTTGAAAAGTGTAGTTGAATCAAAACTGCTATGGTTACCCTGCGAGCCCTTCGTTCTGATATAATTTAAGAAGAAATCTTTCTCTCTTTTAATAGCAACACAAGACGTCTCATTTTTCTTCCCTGATGGTTCACAACGCTTCATATAATCTAGCTCTAATGACCTAAAAAAATCCACTATGAAATGGCTCGAGGAGCAATTCCATTGGCTTCAGCTAATTTTAACCATTCTCCAAAAACATCTATTCACAAAGATTTAAATTGGGTCGTGTATGGATGGATGGATTGAGCGACAAATAAAATTTTACATTTTTCAAGACATTTTTGATTTTATTTTTGTTATAAAATCTATTCAACCATCGTTGCTCGTTTAGCAACTTCCTTTTACTTTTAATATTCTCTCGTCGTTGCACAAAATATTTTTAAAAAACTGTTTAATGCAAACTTAAACTTTGATGATAAATTAAGAAGAAAAAAAACTTAAACTAAAGCGCAAGAATAAAATGCAAAAAAAATGAAAAAGATAAAAAATTAATTTATTTAAAAAGATGAAAAAGAGCAAAACTAATAATGACAATAATTGATGGATTTTTGTGTGTTTACTATAAAAAAAATTTGGAAGTGTTGCGTGTTGCAAATAAATTAAATTTGGCCATGATAAGATGCTTGCACAAAGTAAGAACGTGCTGCAGAACGTGGAATACATGTGGATTAAGAAGATTTGCATTTCTCTTAGAAGAAATGTTTTGTCATGATGACATGACATGAACAAAAAGAACAAAGCAAAGCAAAAACTTTCTGCAGTAAAAAATAAGTTTTCAGAGAACGGTCTAAAAAGAATTGTGTTTTTTTTTTTAGGAAGGCTGCGTAGACAAATCTAATGGTGTCATTGAAAGTGATGATGTTTGATTTAAAATCTCCCAACAGTTAAAATCAGAGATGCCAACTCTTAACTAATCACTGCAACCTGTAAGATCTCTTGTGACATTACTCTAGGTTCCCCAGGACGCCCATCTCTCCTTACGGGTTATCTTTGCAACATCCTCTGATAATGGGAATGCCTTTTCTAGATGTTTTAGCCCAAAGCTTCACAGTCAC
Organism: Dioctria linearis; assembly: GCA_963930735.1. Taxonomy (NCBI): domain Eukaryota; kingdom Metazoa; phylum Arthropoda; class Insecta; order Diptera; family Asilidae; genus Dioctria; species Dioctria linearis. The sequence goes on along the minus strand of OZ005740.1, from coordinate 12,675,921 downwards.
GGAGGACGAATTCATTAGTCTTATCTAGAGCTGAAAATTGGATCCGGATTTGTTAATATCCGGATATCCGGATACCCGGATATGCGAACTATCCGATTCCTGAGATCCGGATCCAGATCCGCACTATCCGAATCCAGATCCGCACTATCCGGATCCAGATCCGAACTATCCGGATCTAGACTAAGCAAAAAAGCTTCAAAATTGTGTTGTTTCATTGAGAAAATGAGAATATCATGAAGTTTATATTTTCCCAATGAAACAATGCAATCTGAAGGAAATTTTTGACCATTTTTTGCTTAGTCTGGATCCGGATAGTTCGGATCCGAATCCGGATAGTTTGGTTCCGGATCCGAATAGTTGGGATCCGAATACTAGGATCCGGATTTGAGGAATCGGATCCTAATTATCTCGGATAATGCGGATATTAAATTATCCGCATACTTTCAGCTCTCACTATCGACCTTACCCATATTTTTAAGATGATATCTAAGTGGGCAATAAATAGATCCGTTATGAGCCTTTTAGTTCCTTCCTACTGAGCGTAAGGAAGACTTTTGTCTTCTGTTTTGAATACTTAATGAACTCTTTGACTTTTGACTTCTGTTCTGAATACTTAATGAACTTCTTCGCTTGTCTCAGTCTCGGGGTATTTTTCCAGTATGCCAATTTTTTTTATGTCCTCCTCTTGTGCCGAAGGGTAGTTTTTGGGATTTGCAAAAACGGGGTTAAGGTTAATAACTGGCTCCTTTATTTGCAAGATGGTCCGTAATCTCGTTGCCCTTAATGTCTTCATGTGCAAAATTAGTGTAACCTTATCTGTTATCGGCCAGTTGCTTCAAGACAGTAAGACATTCCCATTCAGACACCTGCTCTACCTTCCATTTTGGATCCGTCTGTGTACTATTTAAGAGATCTTTTTTCAAAGGGTATAAGTCCCCAGAATGACACTACGGTTCCTTAGAATCATCTTAAATGGTGGTATAACGTCTGTCTGAGATTGGGGTAGTCAACGGGTCGGTCCTCTGGGAATTCTTGGATGACTTTCAAGTGTCCAACCAGATTGCCTGTACTCCGGAGTTTTGCCCTTTGCAGTTTTATTGCACTGAGAAAGGCCTCCTTCCTAACATGCAATAAGTTTAGAAGAACTAGGACTTAGCCTAGCTTCTAAGGCTGCAGTTGGGCAGACACACATGGCACCTATTGCTCCTAGGCATGCATTGAAGTTTTTGTAAACTAGCTTAAGTTGTCTTATGCTCAGTTTTTTGGCCACAAAAACAATCAAGCTTATGAGACTATGGGTCTTATAATAGATATATGTATGACCATAAGGTCATTGTTAGTTTAAGGCCCCAAGTTCTGTCAAAAAGAATACGGCATGTCTATGTCGTCCGTCTGGTCTTCTCTAGTACTCTTTGAACGAGTGGGTTCCAGATTAGTCTGATATCTAAGGTAATTCCTTGATACTTGACCTCCGTTCACTTATTATTCCCTGAAGAGATGGTACTTGAAAATAAAGCTTCTTTCATCTCGTAAATGGAATAATTACTATTTTGGCAATAGGTCCTATTGTCGGATTACCTGATCATGTTTTCCCCTAATTGTTATGACCAGATCGTCCGCATATCTCTGATTATCATATCCGGAGTTGGTCAGCTCCTGTAGGAGAGCATCAACAAAAAGTCTAAGTTTGAAAGAAGTTAGAAAACCTGTTGGGCATGATACGTTCCGAAAATCCGATCTCTAAGAACCGAGACCTAAAAAGAGATATTTTGTTCGCTATTCCAGTGCCGTGTTCGGACTAGTCCACTTTCGCCTTTTTTATGAAAGTTATTATCTCATTAAAAGTAGTTTTCCAAAGTCTGATGGTGTTACAAAACCTTTCAACACAGATTAGAATCTTTGACGCATATTCTCAGAATACATGCTCTACAAATTCTATCTCTTCGTTATAGAATCGACAGTTATCGTCTGTGGTTTTGTTCATTTTCTTAAGCATGTACCTAAGTTGGCAATGTCCATCATTATTATACCCTAGATGAAATCTATATGGCATACTAAGTTTGTCATTCCGTTTGTAACACCTCGAAATAATGATGGTAGAGCAAAATGGTTTGGACACCCCCGCATAAAATTAAAAGTTATTTTGATTTTTGCATGTCCGTCCGTCCGTCCGTGCGCACGATAACTCGAGAACGCGTTCACTTAGAAAGCTGAAATTTTGTACACGGACATTAAAAAAAAAGTAAAATAAGTTCGAAAATAAGACAAATCGGGCAACTCCTTCGTGGGGTTGCCATACAAAACTTTCGTTTTCTACTATATATTTGGACACTGCCTGAGAACGCATCGATATAGATAGCTGAAATTTGGTACATGGTGTTTCCATTGTACTAGCAAAAAAAAATTTCAAAAATCGACTAAATCGGGCAACTCCTTGGTGTTGCCATATAAAAATTTAGGTTTTTTACGTATACCTACTGTGAAAACGATAAGTCCAAGACAGTTTTATTGTATTAGAAATTTCTTCAGAATACCAAATCCTATAAAATTGGTTATAATCATTTTTCTGTGCGACAAACTGTTCTAGAAATATATGTGAAAAACCACTTCAAAAATGAAACTTGCACAGAAGGGTGACAATACGAAATTTCATACGGGCATTCATCTAAGGTATCATAAGAATTGGTTTTAGACCAATTCTAGCTTTTTTGCTTGTTATCCTTACAACTGTTGATAACTTTTTAAAGCCTTTGTATATGGTATGGTATTCTTCGCTTCCCTTATACCCTAGACAGACTGTGTCCATAATGAATTAATTTGAAAATCAGTCATTTCAAGGAAATGAAGAGGTGACAGACTATGGACGAAAATTAATACTTCATTTGGAATGTCATTGACACATCTTCAATATGAGTAAAGATTATGGCAGAGTTCAATAATTTAATTAAATCAAGAAAATTTACGAGTATTTACTGTAGTTGCAAAGCATTTAGTAGAAGGTAATTTTTATTGTTGAAAGAGACCAAAAACAGAAGAAAATCAGCTCATTTCTCTCTGTCTGTAGGTGGCATTTTTACTGCAATTTCACTAAATGGAGTAATATTTAGTCCATATTTAAAAATGAAGCGAAATGTTGCAAATGGGACCTGAATGGACTTCATTTGACTTCATTTAATTAAAAATTAATTAAGTCATTATTGGGACAGTCGTCTATCTAGGATATTAGTGTTCAGGAAGGCCATTGCAGCTGATGAGCCTTATAATTTTTTGGACAATACTTCTCCTGTTATATGATTTCCTTTTGTACGCCCACAGAAGGTTTCTATTCCGAATAATGGAGATTCTGCTTTTTTTTTTTCTAACTTGAGCAAAGTGCAAATCACTGCCTTATCAAACAGCCCAACAATACATATTATTATTATTTATGATTTTATTTATTATAATTTGTATAAAACTGGCTTCATGCAGAGGTTGAAAAAAGATTGAATTGTGAATATTTTTAACCGATTTCAATGTATCTAGAGTAGATAAATTGCGAAAATCAACATCTTTTCAAGCACTTTAAAATTACAAATTATCTTTTAAGCCCAAAATCCTCCAATATCATATCTAAATCCCCCACATCCCTTCTCTCCAGTCGTTCATACATTCTCTGACCTTTATTTATCTTATTTGGATCTAGCAATCTTGATACCTGAAGGAAATTTTAATCTGTAAAAGAAATTTGCAAGTTATGCAAAATTAATTTTCTAAAGGAAAAAAAATTCATTCAATCACTCGTTTTCGTAACATATCTAGTACACAGTGCAGATGAGAATGTGAAACAATTTACCATCCATTGATAATTACTACTATCCTTCACTGAGGAACAACAGTAAATTATTATTCACTAAAATGATTCCATTTGCTCTTCTGTACTTATATGATCCTGTTGAAATATAGCTAAGAGAAGGGAGTCCCTACTAACGGGTCTTTCAAATTGAGTTTTCAAAAGTAAATAATTAAAAGACATAGAATTTGAATTAAAACTGAAAAAGTTTTTATTTAGTTTTGAAGTACAATGTTTGCCATTTATACTCTAAAAATTATATCTCCCATGTGCCCACCTCTTGCGTCTCTACAGTACTTGATTCTTTTATCAAAATTTTCAATCACATTCTGGCATAGTTGCGGCTGTATTTCACCAATAACTCGAATAATTTCTGCTTTCAATGCTTCAACGTTTCGAGGATTATCCTTGTAGACCTGTGCTTTCACATGGCTCCAGAGAAAAAAGTCTAACGGTGTCAAATCACAGGATCTTGAAGGCCAATTCACATCACCGAATCTGGAAATAATACGGTCTTGAAACTTTGTATGCAGTAATTGAAAAGTTTCTCTAGCTGTATGACACGTAGCTAGCCCCATCTTGTTGAAACCACATGTCTTTAGTATCAATTATTTCCTGTTTTGACCATAAAAAAGTTGTGATCATGTCGTGATATCAGGTACCGTTAACGGTTATGGCGCTTCCAGCATCATTTTCGAAAAAGTACGGACCAATCACACCACCAGACCACAATGCACACCAAACAGTGACTTTTGGTGGATGCGTTCGCCTCTCTTGGATCACGCGAGGATTTTTCTCTCCCCAAATACGGCAGTTTTGTTTATTAACGTAGCCACCGTTCTCGAAATGTGCTTCGTCCGAAAAGATGACTTTTTTTTAAAAATCGTCGTTTTATTCCAGTATCGATGCATGGAATGATCTTGTGGCAGCAATTCTTATGTCAATTAAACTTTGTATGCCTTCAACGATAAATCTTTGCATAATACGTCATACAGTTGACTCAGAAAGTCCCAATTGTTTTGAACGTCGGGAAATTGACGTGTTGGAATCAGCTGCAACACTATCACTCACAGCACCAATATTTTCTTCTGAACGACCGGCACGAGCATACTGACGTCTTTCTCGATCTTGTACTGCACCAGTTTCTTGAAATTTTTGCCCAATAAAATTTGTTGCTCAGTTGGACGATTGTGTCGATCATAAACATCGCGTAATTTACGAAATACATTTCTCACAGAACGACAATTTTCATAAATAATTCAATAATCTCAATACGTTGTTGTAATGTATACGACTCCATTTTTATAAATGGCAAACCTTCAGCTGTCAAAATGACATATAATATGGGTGCGTTCGGTGTTTGAAGTGTGTTACACAGTCGCGTACTTTTGAAAACTCAATTTGAAAGACCCTGTATAAACCATAATGCTAATAAATACTTACCTCAAATTAAAACAAACCAATTGAAAAAATTTAACTGTGTATTTCCAGATACACTGTAAAATCACGTTATAAGCGTAAACAAACTAAAAACGTGCCACAATTTTTACATTTTTCAATATGTTTTTATTAATAGTAACTGCATAATATAAATTTTGTATAAATATAGTTAAATAAGCACCTTAAAAAATTTGTTCTGTCCCCACTAACTAAAATGTTTAAAAAAAAAAAACAAAAAAAGAAGCTAATCGCGCACTGGGGAAAATAAACTTTTTGTTTATTTTTATTTATTTGTTTTTTTATTTTTTTTTTATATTTATTTAATTAAACAAGTTATCCGAGACAACTTTATATATAAAAGATCGAAGATTCCTTTCAAGGTCATTCAGTCTTTCTAACTGGTAATTCTCTATATAAAACTCTGAAAATTAAAAGACATAATAAATCAGTTTTTGTTTTTTTTTCTTCTCTTTGTTTCAAAACTTTTCGTTTAATTTAACCACATTCATCAGAAGAGATATATGAGATAAAAAGGTTTTTTATTTATTTATTTTTTACTTTTTTTCTAATTTAAAAATAAATTCGACATTGACATCGGTGATTGGCGATCATCATAGGTAACTATTTAGTAAGATATTGAGCCTAGGGCACATATCTATATTTGTTTGTACAAAAATGTGTTGATAATTCCATCAATTAACGTTTTTCAACAGCCAGACAGACAGGCAAAAGTATAGGAAAACTCCATTGAATATTTGTACAAATTTCTAAAAAAAAAAAAAAAACAGAAAAAAAAAACAAAAAACAAAACCAAATTGGATAACGTTTAAGCCATTAAAATACCGTATTTGACCATCTGCGCGCTTGGCTTACTTAATTCCATTGATTATAGTTAGCTGTGAACCTCTGACCTTCATGAATTTTTAATTGTGGAATCAAAACGTATAGCGTCGTTGCCCCTGTCGCGTAATCGTTGTAACGTTCGTCGTTGTCGATCGATAATCATTTTTTTCGTATCACATTAAAGCCCTTCCTGTCGCGCATTTCTACCGGCCAATTATAAAGGTGATATGGAATTACGTGTGTACGTTAATATGCGTTCACGTACAGGAAAAGTTTCTATTTATTTAACAAAAACAAAAAAAAAAGAACCCAACAATTGGCGTTTTTTTTTTCTTTTCTTTTTTCATTAAAGTTTGGGCAGCAAAAATAATTCGAAACCGGAAATGGAAGTTCGGATGCGGACGGAAATGGGATTCTATTAAAAAATGTTAAATTTATAAATTTGAACATATTCTTCAGATTAGGGAAAATATTTCTTAATTTGTTCACTAATCCAAAGCAGCAGGAAACTTAGATTTAAGAAAAAAAAAACAAAAAGTCCATAGAGAAATAAATAAAAATATTTTTTTTTATCCATTCACACCCCCCAATGGAAAGTTACAATTTTCTACAGAGTCGAATTTTAACTTAACTAGTAGGCGCTTGGGTGGTTATTTCTCCTATCTTCTCACAAATCTAAAAGAAAAAGGTATGCTCATTGAGCATGATTTTGGTTATGACCTGCTAATTTAAGTAGAAAAAAAAAAACAATAACAGCAAAAACCAAACATTTCTCTTAAATATAAAGAAGTAGAAAAAATAAGACCATAGTCTTCCAGTGGCACAGAACAAGCTCTCATTAACTCAGCAGTAGCATCAGAGCCGCCGCCGGTAACAATGTCTTGCTTGAAAGGAAGAAAGTTGAGCAAATTAACTGGCTTTGACCAAATTTTGATAGTAACTAGGCGGGCGGCACCGGCGCAGTGTTATAAAGGCTTGTTAAAGTAATGAGCTGCTTGAGAGTGGCTCACCTTTCCTTTTCTAGATTTGTTTTGTTTTTTTTTTTTTTTTTTGTTAATTTCCACCATAATACCTACTTTAGTTAGGTTAGGACTAGGCGATGTCATTAAACTTTAAAGTAATTGCTTGCTGCATTAATGGGATTTTTTTCGTTTTAAATTTTTGGGTGCACTTTTACCTTTCTATTAACTTACATAGAGTGAGTGGGTATAAAGTGCAGTTATATTTTAAAGGACAATCTATTCGCCAAGAAATAAAAGTTTTGTATCCAGTGGCGTACATAATTGAGCTAAAGGTAGTTTTTATTTACCTATCAAAGAAAAAGTTGAAATTTCTCGTCGTTTTTTTTTTCTTTTTTTTCTCATCTTTTTGATAGATAGATTGCGACCCACTTTTTCCGTAAAGATGATTTTCGCGAGAAAACAAAAAAAAAAACTAAAAAAAATAAACGATGAAGAGGTGAAAGACCAAAAATAATAATACACAACTGAGGACGTAATACTTTTTATACTTATATAGAGTAACGTACTTGAGCGAAAGGTTAATGGAACTTTAAAACACTGTTTTTTGTTTTTTTTATTCAAACATTAATTTTTTGGCTATATGGGAATAGAAATGCAAATCGAGGAGATATTCTCACATCATCATTAAAATTTGTGTATTCTGTGAGTGTACAAACCAAAAGGGATGAGAATACATATTTCGAAGAAGAACTTAATGAAGGATAAAAATTAGATCAAGATATGAGAGATGGAGCAAATCCAGCATACTCCGTTTTGATGCATTTTGAGCAAATTGAAGAAATAATTTTAATATAGAAATGCCCGTTTTTATATTAAGAACCCGATTAGAACCCGGAAAACAAATAAATATTAGAGCCCACATAGCCCAATTATTGAAAAATACGAACTATATTATGAAGTATGCTGAGTTTGCAAGGAAAAGGTGGAAAAGGCCGAATTTGCAACAAGCTGACACGAAAAAGGCTGTTAATGCACAGATTTTTTCAATATCTCCAGATGATTGCATTTTACACCAATATTTGTAATTACTCTAACAGAATGAGAGAAGCTCTGTCGATTTTACTCTTCACTTAAATTATCCTTGAAAAGAACGTTTTTTTTATGATGAGCAGTTTAATTATTGTCGTCTGAAAGGTGTGACCAAGAAAAAGACGCAGTGAAGAAGTGTCGGTGAAGCTCAATAAACTACACTTTCAGACAACTCGATGCTATTCAGAATAAATTCCTTGTGTCTGACAAGAAGGATGGGTAGATACTTCCATCCATTTCTTCAAGTCAGATTTCTGAATAGTATCGGGTATTGAAAGGTTGAGTATACAAGCACTTAGCCAGAGAAAGAAAAAGAACAAAAGAGGGACAGAGACCGGGAGAATGAAAAACAGATTGCATTAAAAAAAAAAAAACAATATTATTTTTAAGAAAAACTTTATTCACACATTAACTTTAAAATAAGAAAAAAAAGTATTTTAAATTTGTAAAATATCATCATAGGGCTCCTGGGCTCACTAATCGATTCCTGTAGAGGCTCCGCGAGAGACTCTTCATTTTGATTGATATCGGCGTAGATTTTAAGTTCTTGAAAATCTCTCCAATTTGCTCCATAATGTTTAATTAAAAGAGGCTCAACATCTTTCAGCTTTTCTTGCTTAATTCGAATGCCAACCGAAATTTTTTCTGAGCGAAACTGACCTATTTTCATTTTTGGTTTCGTCACTTGCTTCTCAACACCACAATCTGACTTATATGAATGATATCTCTCCCCTAACTAAAATGCCTCTGTTCCTTGTTCGGGTTAAAACAAACCGTCGGTTTTTACTAAACTGATAGTGCCACTTGCCTGGAGGTTTCAATATACGACTCGATTCCTTTTTCCAATCTAGAACATAACAATCTTGATCTCCAAGTTGAATTACCTTACCATGTTCCTTGAAAATGCTGAAATATTCTTCGGGTGCCATTATGTCCTCCTTCCTTTTAACCTTCCTTTCAATATGTGCAAGTATCCTGCCGGTTGGTATATAATAGTGTACTGGTATCGGGATAATTAATTCCATCTTTGAAATGTTTTTAGATGCTTCAAAACATAGCCAAGAACTGCACATACCGATCATCATGGTATTCTTATTCTGGGCTGCACACTCATCGCAAATTAATCTCAGAGTTCTGGTAGACGCAGGTATTTCTATATTTTTAAGGCGAATCTGATTAGAACCCTTAGGGAGTATAATATTTTTTTGACAATCAAATGACATAATTTGAATGTCTTCCTTTTCCTTTCTCCCTAAACTAAAGAAAGCAGATGCACGTTTCTTATGGACCCGTTGCAAAATTTGTAGTTCGTTTGCTTTCTTTAAATTTTGTGTCTTTCTGTGGAATTTAATCTGCTGACGATGCATTAAGCACGTCGAACAAACGTCTTGAGATGGAGTCTTGAAGCCAATGTTAAACGTAGAGTTAAAAATTTTTTACGAAAGTATCCATTCTTAACCCCTAGATCAGGGTACTTTTCACAGAACATTTTGAACATTTTATTAATGGAAAGCTCAGATTGAAGGTACTGCCTTGCTTTAATTATCGATCTGCAGTGTAATGTACTTCTACAACCATGAAACTTTTTACGAAATCTACAATGGCACTCTTTTTATTGGCAAACTTTTCCATTACGTGATCACCTCCACGATTCTTTTGTGGTATTGATCCACTTTTAAAGCTTCTGCTTATTACACCTTTTACTCTAGATTTGCCTATTCGTAAAGTATTCAGGAAAGTCTGAAAGCAAACTCGCACTAAGGATCCATTATCTCTTTTAATAAAATAAATAATAGGAATAGTTTTTATATGGACCTCCCTTTCCTATATTTGTCCTTTTAGGCTTTGTGGTCTTCGTGTAAGCCAAAATAAATGTATCTTGATCTACTTTGCGAGATGATTTGTAAAAGTTTTTTGAAAAATTAAAAAGTTTTCGTGAGTGCAATTTGTGACACTGAAACTTTTTAGGTCCATGTCGGCAAATCTCTTTCTTCGGAAGGAGTTTTTGACGATGTCTGAAAAAAAAAAACATTTTCAACATTACTTTTGACGATAAATATACCTAAAATTCAAGAGCACACAAAAGGTAAGTCCTTAAATGTGTTTATCTAAACAACACAAAGGAGAATGTGTCGAAACGTGTTCACACGTAAGAAAGTTTATGTCCTTTGAAAAGCCGATGTAATTTTCTCTTTGCTTCTAAATTTATTTTTTGTTTCCGTATTTAAACCTATAAGCATTACAGAAACAGAAAATAAATTTATTAGTACAAGAAAACCTATAGCGGCTTACAATAAAAGCAGTAATCATGAAAAAAGTAGATTTTTTCTACTACTTATCTTTCCAGCTTTATTTATAATTTTCTTCCTTGGTTTTTCCAAATTTTCACTCACAAATTTACTTTCCATTGTTTAACGAATCCCTTGCAAATTTACGCCTTTTATTCAAATACCACTGTTAAAATTCAACTTAACGCCACTAAAGTTTCCAAGGAAATGACTATTCTTGCCGTATTAGCAAACTCCCAATAAATTTTACAGTTATAACGGTATATTTACATAAAACAAAAGCAAATACAAAAATATGACTTCTTGAAACATGGAAAAGACGGCTTTTGCCAGTATGAAGGAAATCTTTCCACTTTATATTTTACTGGAGATAGCTTAATTTGCAACACATTTCAGTTAGTGTGAAAAAGGCTTCGAATGTGATAAAAACCCATATGGAATAAGTGGAATTAGTGCAATTAGTAGTAGATTTCAAGGTTTAAGGCGAAATTTTTAAATACGTTGTAAAGAACTAATCAAGAGCTACATTTTGATATATGTATCTCAGTTTGAGTTAAAAGTTTAGTAGGCTGGATTTGCTTTTATATAACAAAATACCCCCCCCCCCCCCCTAAACTGAAATGGTGGGCTGTAGAAGAGCTTAAAAATTTTTTTTTCACATCTTACGAATCACCGACCCTATACCACCAAAACGATACATCCTATGATGAAAAATTAGAATTTTTTAGATGGATAATTCGCTTTGCCATATATATGGTCTCATATATCTTAAAAGTAAAGATACACACTGACACTGACTTGTCTCTGGAGATCAAAAAATTTGGTCTATGGAGACCATAAGAAAAAAAGTCTCTAGAGACACGTTTCCGAAGTGTATACACGAAATTTGAAGTTTGGTCTCTATAGAGATCTCCAGAGATCTTTGCTAATTGTCAAGCAAGAGATTGTTAGAAAGAATTATCTCAAAAGTTATTAATATTTGTATGTTATGAGAAAAGTAAAACAAGCTTAAAAAATATATGCTTGGTGTATCTATAAGTTGTACGGGATAACAAATTTGTGATTTTTTTTTTAAATAACCAGAACGCTATTTATGAAACAAATTTTCTGTCCTAAATCCATTATATTAATTATTAATTTTTTTGTTACTAATTTCTTTGTAACAATTTGTCAAACTCTTACTCCACTTTATTGCTTTTCATTTATATATAACGCTCTGGCAGAAATGGATCGTATGCGACAATATCGATAGCTGTGGCTAAAAAAATTACTTGGAAAAGGATGCTATACTAGAGCGATTAGTTAATAAATTAGTTGTTAGAATGCCTAAACTTTTCATCCTTAGACTTTCCCAATAGGAATCTAGATATAAAACTCATCTCAGTGAAATAAACAGCTTTGGTTAAAAATTAAAAGTTAAAAAAATTCAAAAATCTGGTAGCATGGATTTGACTCATGGTGTATCTCAAGGATCAATCTTACGCCCTGTACTTTTTGTTGTGTGTCCAATTACCCTAGTCCTAGTGTAAAATTTCAATGGTGTAATAACAAGTCTCGATATTAACGTGAACCTATGTTTTATTTCAATTATACGTGGAGTTTGTGTTTGGGAAAAATATACAGCACGTATGCAATGTTATTTTCTACATATATATAAAATTGTATCTTATTAAAACCTTGATCGTATCCTTTTTCTAGCAGTGACTTTGTTTGTGGTCTTTCATATCTGTGTGTACCGAAATTTGATTCTTAAATTCATATTATAAATAACCAAATTATCTAACACCTTTTCCCCTTTTCCTTGCACTCGATTAAACTAGACACCGTCCTTCATATGCATATATTGTTGACATTTGATATTACTGTTAATGAGCGGTCTTACATCATTTATTTATTTCGCTAAATGCTTGTTACAATGGTCCCAGGACACAATACTTAAATTAAGCTAAAGCACAGAGCAATTATTGAGGATTTTTCTTAATTGAGTCTTATTAATGTTAAAATCTATCGAATGAAAATTCAAATTAAAAGTACAGCACATTCTAGTCATAGGCTCAAAGTGTCCACAGTTGGTTCGATGAGAACACAAATAAATGAAGTCATTAGATCGCAAGTGTCGAGATCGTGAATTGAAATTAATTTTCTGAAGCATCACAGGCATGTCGGTCACCCTTCACAAGTTGAAATATATAGCTAATGTCACAAATTTTTCTACGAGTCTCAAGAGTAGGAAGGTGTATTAAATTTAATCTTTCGTTATAAGGAGGAAGATGAAGTCTATCCCTCCATTCAAGACCTCTTAGAGCAAAATGTAAGAATCTCCTCTGCACGCTCTCAATACGATCGGAGTGATTTTTGTAAGAGGGAGACCAGACAGGACTGGCATATTCTAAAATGGGTTTAACAAGAGTGGTAAAAGGAGCTTTAGTAATCTAGATATCATCTAATTCTTTTGCCGAATGCTTTACAAAGCCTAACATTGAATTTGCCTATTAACGATGCGATCTATGTGAAAGTTAAAGGTGAGTTTCGAGTCAAACAATATCCCCAAGTCACATATTTTACCAACTTTTGAAAGTAATAACCCATTCATAGCATAGACAACATTCGAAGGGACTGGCTTACGAGAGAAAATGGTTACCTTACATTTATCAACGTTTAAAATTAGAGAACTCTTTTCACACCAAAAAGTCTGTCCAGGTCATCCTGTAAATTGAGACAGTCCCAATGCGAGTCGATAGATTTATATAGTTTTAGATCATCTGCGTATATTAGCAAATCAGATTTGATAACTACATAGGAAACATCATTTATGAATAATATGAAGAGAAGGGGCCCTAAGTGACTACCCTGTGGAACACCGGAGTAAGTCGTTATTTTTCCAGACAGAGCAGAACGGAGCTGAATCCTAAGTTTGCGATCCTTAAGGTAGGATGATAACCAGTTCAACAGTCAAATTGAAGTCTGTATAAATACAGTGAATTTCGCAACCACGCTCAAACGATTCGATACAGGTAGATGTAAACTGAAGCAAGTTTGTTGTTGTTGACCTTCCCTTCATAAAACCATGCCCGATGAGCATTAAGAGCTCCACTACAATGAAAATACAAAAATTCATTTAAGGAAGCTTCAAACAGTTTGGGAATACAAAACAGTTTAACAATAGGACGATAGTTGGTAACAAGCTCCTTTTTACCCGACTTAAAGATTGGGACAATAAACGACTCTTTCCATAACTTAGGAAATTTACCAAGCCGCAGTGATAAATTAAACAAAAATGTTAACGGGTAAGAAAGCATTCCACTGCAGTTCTTTAAGACAATAGGGGGTATCCCATCAGGCCCAGCAGAGCAACCAGAGTCCAGCTTGGACATGGAATCTTCAACAGATTTCTGATCAATAGTGAAGTCAACTTTAGGAAGTTTCGTTAAGTAATTAAAATAAGCAAAATCTATTTGAGCGTCATATGTTAAAAATGGCTAGGCCATTTAATGGTTCAATTTAATATACCTGTTGATATTTAACGCCTCTATCGGTGATTTTTAGAATGACATTTTTTGATACAATTCTTATTTACTTTTACTTTATTTTGTCTTTTGGTCTAGTGTTATCCAAGATATTTGTAAATTGTATTACCTCCACCTGGGGTTCTTACCTTTCTTATTCTTGTTTTTATTTTAATGCCTTACTTTTATTTATTTTCTTTGCAATACCCATTCTTCAAGTACTTTATTTTTAGTAATTTTGTTTATTAATTTGTTCTTGTTGCACATAGTTCCAACCTTAAATAAAACAAAAAAAAACAAATAAGCGCCCCTTTAATAATTTTAACCAGTTGGATGTGTCGCAAAAATGAAGCGATGACGAGTATAATCGTCATAACATAAAATATTTCCATTTCTCCATGACGAGTATACATATCTCAACTAATATAATTTCGTTCTTCATAAATAATGTAAATATATATATATATATATATTTTTAATCATTTCAACCACGCACTAAACATGCAACAACGACGTTCATTTGAGTGAATTGCAACAAAATAAAATAAAACAGAAAATAACTCACATGCAACGGATGCTCTAAAATCAAGGAAAAAGAGCTAAAAACACGCAACGCAATGCAACTAAATTACAGCGGTAACCCTTTTAAATAAAAGTAAACTCAACTCAATCAAGGAAATTTCCTTGGTAAATAAACATTTTTATCGCTACTTGTTTGATATAAAAAAAGAAAAACAAGAAAAATTATTCCCTCACGGAGTGTCGATTGTGAGTGTCTTTATTAGTCTCACGAGAATCAAATGAAATTGTTCAAAGTGTTTTTTTTTGCTTTGCTTTTTTTCTCTGGAAGTTATAATTTTCTCTTCACTTTTGTTGAATATTTATATACACATCGGAGATAATTACTATGATTATAAGAAATAACAAAAACAAAAAAGAGTGCAAGTCTTCACTGTCCTGAAATCTTGGAGGACACGTGGCAACATTATTTAAGCGCGTTTTTTTTGTCGTCATGTTTTTGCATAGTACCTACTTAATTTATTAAAGAAATAATGTAGATCAAAAGTAATATCTAAAGCTTCTGGAATTTTCTTATATTGTAACTAAACGTCTTCTGACTTATATAGTTATAAGAATATAAATATGTGTGTATGTACATACAACTAAGTGTATATGTATGTATGCATGCATGTAGATAGTTATTATCTTATTCATTATATAATCACAGTATATCTACTTAGTTTCGCTTTATATGTAACTCATGCACGCAATTTTTGTAATGAAAAAAAAACAATTAAGGTGCTAATAAGGTTCCCTGAGGAACATCATTATTTTTTTTTTCATTTTTTTTATTTATTATCATTTGGATGATTTCATCGTTAAACTATAAAAACAGTAGTGACATATTAATAGAGGCGGAAGATGACTCCATTTCCAAATATCAAATAAAACTTAAATGAAAATTTTTAGTTATGAATTGGTAAAAAAAAAGTTCTAGTAATAAGTGATTCCCTTGATTTTATTCTTTGTCAAAATCTGAATTGCAAATCTAATAGCAAAGAGATTTGCAGTTAAATTCATTAGAAAAACTGTGCTGGATTTTTTTGTATTTTGTTAGAGTAAATTACGTAGGTATACACAAAAGATCATTGCTGGGGAAAAGTATAAAAAAGTAAAAAAAATATGCTTATTCCCAAAATTGGATGGATGGTGAAAAATGTATGTTTTTTTTTTGTTTTTACATTTAGATTAAAAAGTTAAGAAAACATTTACACAAACCGAACACAGTGCTCCTACATTTTTATTGAAGCGTTAAATGAAGCAGACACAGCAAAAAAGTTTCTCCTTAAATTAAGATAGATATCAGTCGTTATATTAACAAATTATGTCCACTTTTACGACTATTTTACGACTAACTGTCAAATTAGCTTTGAAGGTTGATAGTTTCTTTCCTTTCAAGCACGTTCATTTTAAATAGCTATTGCTAAAGTGCTAAAGTGTTTTGGCGTTTTTATGCTTTTTCCAAATATGGCGTTTTTTTTTCTAATTGAAGTTTTCACTTTTTGCCATAAGTTTTTTTATAATTCTAAAAAAAATTCTTAAATATTTCGCAATAAAGTTTGATATGATTTCAAAATTATTAATTATTTCTTACTCTCCAGATGTCACTAGCTGCCACATTATTGCATGTAACATTTGTGGGTGGAAAATCTGCTTTCGATAAAATTTCATACATTCTCTTTGGAACTTGTACTCATATTGGGAAGGTTCCTTCGTGATTGCATCACACTTTTATTTTTTTTTAATATTATCGCTTTCAGTGTGGAACGTGGGATACAAGGATTCAATGAAGTCTTTACACATGCTGCTATAGTATATTTTACTGGTTTTTGTCAATTCGAATGCGCAACAGATTTTCAAAACTGGTAGTCAGCAATTTCTTCTACAATGTATAAAAATTTCAATACTATATACATTTTCAGAAGGTACATCAGAAGCGCACCGAGGGGGGTTGGGCGAACCGGAACCGGACCCTCCTCCCCTCGAGGGTATTTTTTTTTCACGCGCACCCCTTTCACATATAATTATTTACTAACTTTCATGAAATTTTCAAGAAACTAAGAATTAATTGTGAGCCTTTTATGATTTTTGAATCCTTGATCCGGTTAAGATCTCAAGTTGAAATTTTGATATATTTTAGTGGATAATATAAGGTAGAAAATAAAAAAAAATTAACAAAATTAAAAGTATGTCTTCCAGGATATTCAAGGATAACGGATAAAATTCTTATTCCTGATATCCTTTTTTGCAATTTTTGAGGTGGTATTTTTCTTAGATCGATTGAAATCTTAACTTTCAAATGAGCCATATTTCACTGTTCTAACATGAATAGCAAAATATATCTGAATATTTTTATGGAAGACCAGAACAGCATTTTTTCGAAATTTTAAAATGCTATAATTTGCTCAATATGCAATGTAACCCTCCAAGTATGTAAAATTAAAAAAAAAAATCATGATGGTCATGTCACATATGTCGCCTATTTGATATGGAATGACCCATATACCTCCGGCAACGTTTCGACCATATTGCGTCCACTTTCTGCCACAGATTCCTACGACAACGCATCGGTGCCGTAATTCAAGTGTCCGAGTACACTGACACAAGGAATATGTTTATAGAATAGGAAAAAAATAATTTCAGATGTATTTGGATGTCTTGATTTTTCGCGTGCCGTTATGTCACCGTTGTCGCACCTAGGGCCTTAGATTTCTTTTTAATATTTTGAAAAAAAACGGCACAAATTGCGTGCATATTTGTTTATGAAATTATGAGTTTATGTCGACATTTAGCAAATAAAATTTGAAATTCAATATCTTTGAAAAAAGGAGTTCATAGTGCTCTGATTGGCTCAGGACGCAATATTAGAGCCCTCTTTTTGCGAACCGAACCATTTTAGACTTTGGACACATATGATCCTGGGTGCGCTACTGAGGTTCATAGTATATAAAATATACACAATACTAGTATTCCCTCAAAAGCACATTCGAACTGTATTTATAGAGCACAATCGGGAGAATTCATTCTGGCGAGACCCACCCATATACCTCCTAACACTACAAAACATAAAAGGAAAAAGTTTCTTGTAATAAGTTAAGCATTTATCCGCAACATCAGCCTCATCTCTAAGGCTACTAATGGCCGGTTTCACAGTCAAGGCTTAAGCCACAGCGATGGCTTAAGCCAAGGCTTAATAAATATTTCGGTTTCACAGTCAAGACCTAAGTGAAATCACTGGCTTAAGGCAAGCTTAAATTAAGCCCGTCATCTCGAAGGCTCAAGCCTCAGATTTTGCTGTGAAACATATAAGAAATTATTGCTAAATATATATTTTGCCTAAATATTATAATTTCTGTTATTAAACGAACGTAGATATTTCAAAAGTTACTTTACAACCAAATTGAATTTTTATAAGTGAAAAATAGTTACCTAGTCAGCAGTTTTGAGTACTGTCTGGTAGCTATAGTGACAGCATTCAATTTGACGTTTTAGAAAGAAACCAAACAGTTTAAGACAAAAATGAGTAATTTATCTGATGTAGAAGATATAAGCGACGAAGAAATGTATAATATAATATCACAAAGTGTGACCCGTGAAAAAATTATAAGGAGGCGCCCGCAACATTTCGAGAAATGGGATGACGTTGATTTTTATTCTCGGTTCCGACTGTAGAAACGTTCGGCTATGATGGTTTACATTGTCGAAACATTCTGCAACAATGATCTTGGATTTGATATCTTTCTAGATAAAAACCACAACAAACTGGTAAATAAAAAGTTCTTTTTTTCGCTTGGTTTTTAATCCACAATGGCAATTTTCCTTTAAAAAAATTCACAATTACAGCAATGCTGACAACGTAAAAATTATCATCCGCGGCTTAACTAAGTCTCAGCTTACTGAGTACTGTACAACCGCGTAGGCTTAAGTTCTGGGCATAAGCCACACCCGCGGCTTAGCTAAGCTCTGGCTTAAGCCTGGACTGTGAAAATCACAGGACAACACATACAAAAATATAGATAGACGTTTTTAAAAAACAAAAAAATAAATAAGCAGGCAAGGACCAGCCGGAAAATTAAGTGAAGGTTATAATTACGAGAAAAAACAAAAATTAAATACTCGATAAAGTAAAATTGTGTGGGGGGGGGGGGGGGTGGTTCGGGATTAAAAGTGTTTTTTTGCGATTTTCACGTGACATCCTAGCGGAAAATGTCCAAATGTACTTCATTAAAGTTGTAGATAATAAAAAAATCTGAAACTTTCATATAAGGTAGTTTTCAACATAACCTGAAATTTTCCAAGAAAATGGCGAAAACCCGATTTTGTGATTTTTTTTTTTATTTTTAAAAATAAATCAATTAAAATGAAGTTTTGTGAAAGTATATCTTTTTTTCCATTGAACAAGTATGGTTTTTTTTGGAATCTGGGAAACAAGTAGTTTCCGGGATTTTTACATTTTTCGGAAAAAAAAACAAAAAAAAAACAGAAATTTTCCACGGAAAACTTCATTGGTGTTTTTTTCGATTTGATTATTCTATCTGCGCTCATTTTTTAACAGTTAAAAACAGTTAAAATGGTTTATATTTGTTGATGGTTTACTTTTCATGAAACCGCTTAAAAATTATAAAAACCAAAAAAATGACTTCGAATCACGAATTTTTCAATAGTTTTTCTGATTTAAAATTTTTTTTTTTTATTTATTTTATTATTATATTACTAAAGTTGAATAAACTTAATCACACAAAAAGTGGCGGAAACCATCCTGAAATTTAAGTTTTTCATAGCAATGCACCTAGCAATGCAAGCTAGACTTAAAACTCGGTGGATCAGTGTGCATTTTTATTAACATATATTTTACCATGTTTTCAAAACTAAATAAGTAGTATAACGATGAGTAGGTAATCTGTTTTAGGTATGTCATGTCCCGAATATTTTTTCGCGTAACAATATTTTCTACCAATGAAACTAATACCAAAACGACTGAAACTGGAAAAATTTTTAGTTAGATGATCAGAAAACATTTTTTTTTTCACTATCAAAATTGTACCACATATACACGCTAACGTCTATCACAAGCTTTCTTCGCAACAATGTCGCCATTAAGGAATGACAATGTCAGTTTGCTTTGGTATAGATTTTGAAAATTTTCTATTGATAAACGTATTTGAACTATGTGGCCAAAAATAACCCTTTGTATATAAGCTTCAACAACTTTCACAACTTTAAAGTCCCAAATTCAAGTTTTTGTCTGTTAGAAGTTTAACTACTTTAAAGTCGCAGATTGAAATTTTTGCCTCTTAAAAATTGTTGTAAAAAAATGTAATAAATAAAGTTTTGGTCATTTCAGTTTTTTTATCTATGAAACAGAAATATTACAACAAAACAAAAAAAAAACATTCCATCAGTTTACTGCATTTCAACACAAATTTACCCATAATTGTAACCGTTCCCATTTAGGTCACCGTAACATAGCAGAAACTTTCGTTTCGTCTCATTTCACTTTAATTTGATTGTTCCTGTCAAAAGTGGTACTAATTGGGATAAGCAGATGATTCTAGCTATATATGTATGTGATCAGACTAGAGCAAACCTCTTATTATAGTTGTAAAAATTGGATAGTCAAAGTTATGATCGTTAGTCACTAGTAGTAACTTCTTCTTGTTAGTTACTTTAGACTCAAATCTAGACTTGCCTATTAATTAATTTTGTGCTAAGAGAATTATTTCTAATTACATGTCATAATGAATATCTTGAATCATCATAAAGCAGATTGGTAGGTATAATTAAGTGCACAAACAAGTCAACTCTTTTTCTCACATAACCACAAAATAAATTAGAGTAAGCAAAAAAAAAATGTTTTTTTTTTCGTTTTCTTTAAACTGGATCAAGGAACTGAATTCTTTTCTCATGTCATGACATATGAATTAATTCAAAGCAATTTTATTTACCATATTTACCCCAGAGATCAATGATCAATTGAATTTCAAGCCAACACACAACCGAGTTCACATCTTAAATAAACTCTTCCGATTAATTGCAGTCCTCAAGTCAATAATAATTATTTAGGGCGCATAATTTCAACAGAGAGTATATCATCATCAACAGTCTTTAAGTACAGTTTGTAAATCAGTTATAATAAGACTATAAAAAAAACAGTGATTGAAACTTGGATACAAAACTCTTGAATAGGATACTTATAACAACTATCAACAAGATCACTTGTCGAGATCTTTTCCTTTCCAAGTGTATAGATGAAAAAAAAAAACAGATCTCGTTAGTTATAGACAAATTGCGACTAGTCCAATCTAGCAACTATGTATGTAATTATAGATAGATTGTATAGAGATACTAGAGTTTGGTTAGAGAAATGATATGATTACTAGTGTCCATATTTAATCTAGATTTACCTACATATGTAGATTGAACTTGCTCTATCTCTCTCTCTCGCTCTCTGTAAAAATTTGAATAATTACCGTAGTGTACTTGAAGTTATAATTATACGAAGACCAATTAATATAAAGTAAACATCGACAGTGAAATATAATAGAGATACAATCTGACTACAACTCATAATAATTGTGGTATATAAAAAAAAAAACGAATACAAAAAAAAAATCAAATTTCACTATCCTGACATCAGAAAATCAAAGCGTGAAATTGCCATTTAATGTCATAAGACAGTTTTAAACCATCGCGTCGCCGCCGTATTATGATTTATTTCAATTTTTCATTCAAGTTTTATTATTTTGTTTTTTTTTTCCATTATTATTTTTGAATAGAAAAATCGGTCAACCTATTCTCCCATCAGGAAACTATAAAGTAACATAAGCAAATCACGGTTAAAAGCTAGCTAACAGCTACTGTCACAGTTCCAAGGCCCTTTTGATAGCTATTTAACGTTTGAATGCATTCTGAGCCCATAATTTGTACGTAGTTACATACATTCATACAACATTGTAGATTACTATTATACCGCTTGGATAACTCACTCTCTCGAATACAAGACAAACGATTTGTGTCAATCTAAAAATTGAATAAGATTGGCGTTCCAAAGATACACTTAGATCGAAGTGTTTTTTTTTTCTCTTTCTCTGCAGCAGATCAAGTAACATTGCGTGCCGTTGATTGCAGGTCATTAATTTCCGTGAATCTTCAAGAATATGTTTTTTTTTCAACCCGCTATGACGACTATTACAAAACCTGTGTATGTCATCTTATTATTATTATTATCATCAATTGTTAGAAGCATGTAAACAAGCGATTTGAGAATTTAATATGATGGAGTTACTACGATGCACGGTATCTTGTAATATTACTTTTTAATTTTTTTTTTTACATTATTTACATAATATAAAATGGTTAGCATCAATATAAATAGTGGAAGGAATAGAATAATAATAATTAAAAATAATAAAAAAATAAATTGCACTTAGAAGTAAAAACAATTTTTTTCTTTCTCAGTGATATTGCACAAGAATAGTTTCATTGCAAAATAAGCAAAATTTGAGCTCAGATTAAATTGGAAAAAAGTTTGGACATCCATAACTATAATCACAAATGTCTAACTGCAATTCAAACCCAAACTTTAAAGATTTAATCTGAGTTATAGCATTTGTTATTTTGCAACGAAACTTTTCTTTTGTATATCATTTTTTTTTTACTTTTTAGTGGAATTTATTTACGAAAGAAAGTTATTTATTTTAAAAGTTTTTTAATGTATTTTATTTTTTTCTTTTTAGTCATAAATTCTATACACTCTCTCCAATTTCCACTCTCGAATCGCCTCTCGAATCACGATTTAACTTAACTTTAATGTCGACTCACCACTCTCGACTCATATCACACACCACGGCTCATATTGGACAACCCCTTTCTATACACTCTCTCCGCTCTCCATTCTCCACTCTCCACTCTCGAATCAAGATTTAACTTAACCTTAATCTCGACTCTCGACTTATATCACACCCCACGGCCTATATTAGACACCCCTCTCAATACACTCTCTTCACTCTCCATTCTCGACACTCGAATCACTATTTAACTTAACTTTAATATCGACTCACCACTCTCGACTTTCGACTCAAATCACAGAGCACGGCCCTCTCTATATACTCTCTCCGCTCTCGAATCAAGATTTAACTTAACCTTAATCCCGACACTCGACACATATAACACCACGGCCCATATTGGACACCGCTCTCAACACACTCTCTCCACTCTCCATTCTGGACTCTCCACTCTCGAATCTCGCCTCTCGAATCACTATTTAACTTAACTTTAATCTCGACTCACCACTCTCGACTGTCGACTCATATCACAGACCACGGCTCATATTGGACAATCCCTCTCTATACAATATCTCCGATCTCCACTTTCCATTCTCGAATCAAGATATGACTTAACCTTAATGTCGACTCTTGGCTCATATCACACCCCACAGCCCATATTGAATACCCCTCTTAATACACTCTCTCCACTCTCCATTATCGACTCTCCACTCTCGAATCTCACCTCTCGAATCACTATTTAACTTAATTTTAATTTCGAGTCACTACTCTCCACTCTCGACTCTCCAATCTCCACTCACGAATCTTGCCTCTCGAACAGGGGCGGATCCAGGATTCTTGTGAGGGAGGGGCGCAACTTTGGTTTAAAAACGGTATAAGCTGGAAACAGATCAAAAGTTCGAAGACACTCGCCACCACACGTAAATGTCAAATACATAAAATTTATCATTAAGATACGTGTCGATCAGATAAGTGAGCGGCTACCACTCGGAACGAAGAAAATTGCTCAACGTTCAACTTTTGCCACTCGTGAAAGTCAAACGAGGCCGTAAATTATTTATTTTGTTTTGGTTTGTAATTGGTGGAAGTGTAAAACTTCCAAGTCACCCATTGTAGTTAGTAAAAATAGGAAAACATATTTTGTTCAAATTGACGAATTAATCATAAATTGTAACTTTGCAAAATACAGGAATTAAAGGGATACGTACTTTACCTCTACTAAAGTAAACGAAGTTCGATTTCTTTTATATATTATTAAGGCAAGTTAAGGAGATACCTTATGTTGCAAAGCACAGCATTGCAGGAAAGTGATAGGGAAACGAATTATGGGAACATGAGGAGGGCGCCAGAAGTGCTGCATGTCACCCTTAAACTTTCGCAGATTGTATGTTGGGATAAAGACAGAAAATGTCCACATTCACATAGTTCGGGATAAAAACCATCACGAAATTTTACTGCATGGCCGAAAGTAATGTGATGGGTGGATTGCTGCGTGAGTTTTTATCCTGCAAGGGATCAGACGAGATATTTCATTAGAACATTGACCATGCATATAGCGATAAGGGAGTGAAGGGCATCCATCATTGCGGCGTTGTTCGAGTGAGTCGATATTACAAGTTATTGCCACATCGCCAGTGAAGGCTCTCTTTTGGACAATATCCAATGAAGGTATGACTGTGCGACCAGCCTCGGGCCCAGATATGGAAATCGTATTATATTCTAGATCTAGTGTAGGATTTGTAAAGGAGCTCTAGATTCGATGGGTTGAAATATTTCTACACCTTTTCAGAAATTCTAGACATTTCGCTGCATCTTTGGCAAAACAAGAGATGTAATCTGTCCAGCTTAGCTTATAGGAAATATTAAAGCCAAGAATGTAAAAAGACGGTGTATCGCAAATCTGTGCTCCATAAAAAAAAATGGGAATGGAAAGCTTTGATCTTGCTTCAAATAGATGAGACAGCTTTGGCACTAAGATGGCTTGAATTCGACGCGAATCGCTTTACTCCAAGCGAGAACATGATCAAGGTCGTTATTCATCGATCTAATTACGCAATCTCGTTTGACAGATATGACATTCTCTCTGGAGTCCATAAGAGAGTATCAAGCGTACTGTCAACGGCAAAATTTGGTACTATCAAGGTCGTTATTGAATGATCTAATCAATCCATCTCGTTTGACAGATGTGTCATTCTGTCTGGCATCCCAAGAATCTCAAAAAAGTAACAAAATCAAGGCTACTGTCATAGGCAAAACTATGGATGGGATTAAAAGTACTGAAAAGTAGATCATTAATGGAAATTAAGAAGAGAGATTACAGAGCCCTGGCTCGGCCCGGCATTTATAGGGTGAGGTTCTGGTGAAACCCCATCTAGTACGACCAGTATTATGCGATCAGGTAAAATACTTTCAATCTATAATAGAAGATGGGGGGAGAGGCCAAGTGCTTTAAGTTTAACTAAAACGGCTGGATGACAAATTCTATCAAAGACCATTTAAATATCTAGAGTAACGATTTTGTGACTACAAAACACCATTGTGCACGGTTCGAATGTTCCGTTAGAAATGTCACAAGTCTCCAGATGAGGATCCAGTTCGGAAACCATAATGTCGATCATTGATGAGTTGTTTGGTTTCTAGATGCTTCATTAATTTGGAGTTAATGATAGATTCAAAAACCTTTGAAAGAATCTAAGTGATTACAATTGGTCGATAATTTGAGGCGTCGCTACCCCCACCTTTCTTGGGAATAGGCTGAACGTGAGCTATTTTCCAACGATTTGGTAATTTTCCTATCGAATAGGACAAGTAAATTAGTTTGCGCAAAGGTTTAGCCAAAGATGAGGCACAGCTTTTAATTAACAACGGTGAGAAATCATCAGGACCTACGGTTTTGGAGACGTCGATCCCCTTAAGGACCTTGAACACATCTTTCTAACGGATGTGTATTGGCTGTTTTATAGAGAATTTGAAGCGAATCTACCTACCAGTGAAGATACTAGATTGATCAAGGGAGTCAACAACGACTTCACCGATATTAAGTAGTGAAGGTATAGAGAAATTGCTGAAGTTGTTCTTGATGGTCTCCAGACCGGGGACCACAACCCTTTGCTATACGATTCTGATCAAAAGGAAATTTTCTCTCCGGATAATGGACTTCTAGGTGTTCTGGGCAATGATTTGTTTGCCTTTGTGTTTTCAATTAAAACAAATCTCCCATCGCTTTTACCCGATTAAGTTCTTCTTCAAATTGAACGTTTCCAGAAATTTTTATGTATTTTGCAAAAAGTGCAGTAGAAGAATTCAGAAGATCTACTGCAATTTTTTTGTGGTCTTCAGAGAGGGGCGCGCGCCCCCTGCGCCACCTAGCTGGATCCACCACTGCTCTCGAATCACTATTTAACTTATCTTTAATCTCGACTCATCACTCTCTACTCATATCACACACCACGGTCCATATTGGACAACCCCAAGCGTTATAATTACCACCCTCACCCCAAAACCCCCCAAAACGTACTACTCTAAAACTCTTTCGTCAAGAACGGCACTCTCAGGCATTCAGACCCAAAGTTTTTTAGTCAGAGGTTTATGAGTTGATAAAAGTTATTTAAAAAATAATAAAAATTAAATTGCAATGCGCAACCGCCACCAACTAATTATGTTACTTTTTTTTTCTGTAGACCTCTGCAAAATTATTGTTTTAGAAAAGTTTTGTCATTCAGTATTTCTGTAAAATCTGCACACGAAAAAATCCATATATAAGTCTGTATCGCTTCTATGGCCTTTTGAAGTTGCATCAGAATATCGCGCTTCCATCAGGAGTACAAACATACACGAAAGAGCATACAGAAAAAAAAAACAGTCTTGAAGGCCTCTTTTGTAAGATTGTGATAAGACCAATGAGGCCAACATGCTGAGAATAAAACAAAAAAAAAAAAAACAAAAAAAATTGCAACTGCAACAATCCTGAAATCTTTTGCAGATTTTTCAAGTTTTTTTTTTATGGCTCTTTTGTCGTATATCCACCCGTATTTACCTGTGATGTTGGCATCAATCAGCAGCATCACAAACGTAATTTTTCCCTTGGCTTGTTCTTATGTAATTTCTTTGGGGGCATGAATGACGCATGACGACTTGACTTTAGAGTGAAGGAACGGAAAGTCTGCTAATTTCTGCGCTGTTGTTGAGTGAGATTAAAAGTCGATGCGCAAGCGCAATCGAAATGGTGAGCCTTTTTTTTTTGTTTTTAGTAGGTAGGTTTTAACTAGTAAGTACATGGTACTATACTTGTCGTAGTTTTGAGGGTCGACCAAAGAAAGGCGAAAAGTGAGGGAAATTATTGGACTTTTCCGTTTCTGTATACTTACATAATTGTGTTAAGCATATACATAATAGCTACATGATACATGTCACGACTTAAGTCAGGGAAAAACTAGGTCAACACTTAATTTACCCAATTATGTGTGGTGTGGTGATTTGCTGCTGCTACTGCTAGTGGTGCTAATTATTGAGCATATTTTATGTGAGAATTAATTAATTTTTGTTTTTTTTTTTTTTATATACATATTAAGAAATTTTTATAAAATTAATTGAATATTGTTTTGCACGTTTTATAGTTTAATTTTTTCTCCCATTAAAGATGAATCAAACCCAAGCACGAATGTGAGGAGTATACCTATACTGTCCAAGTTCATATATTCTTGTTGATGAAACTTATTAGGTGTAGTAGGTCTGTTTCTTAACTGATCTTCCTGTAGTATAAATTGTAAGAAATCTACGAGCTTTTCAGTATGTCCAACGTCTATTGAGGTTTCCATCGGAAAAAGTTATTATTTTGTAAATACAGAGCCTTTCCGCAATGACTAAATAGCAGCATCTTCAGCTTCTTAAAGTGGCCAATGTATACTTACAGGAGAGGATTAGATTAGATTAGGACTAAGTGCAGCGAGTGACCTTTGAGCTGCAGCCATATATTAACTTAAACCGCTTTCATTACTGTTCGTCCAACAATCTCACTCTTCCTAGGAAGAGCAGTATTTTTTTTTTTATGAGATTTCCTGAAAGTCGGCAGGTTTTAAGAAATATGAGCCAAAAGCCTAGAATCTGCATTGTGCAATGTCCTCACATTTGCATAAAACGTGCGCTCCGATGTTTCATTCTCTTCGAGACACAACCTAAATACAACAGTGGGTGAAATACCTATCTGATGCATGTGTTTGTTTGATATGACAGTGAGCCCAACAAAGTGCAGCTTGGTGCTCTTCTCCAGAAGACGTAAGCTGGGGTACTTTGTTCTTCCGAAGCTTTTTGGACATACTCTTCAACTCTCTCCTCATGTTAAGCACCTTGGAGTCTTCCTTGAGTCAAAGGTGACATGGGGATTGCACGTAGAGGAAAAAGTTAATGCGGCTATGAGGGTCTTCGCTCAATGCAGGAGAGCCTTTGGCTGCACATGCGGCATGAGACCGAGGGCTGTGCATTGGATGTACACCTCGATCGTCAGACCCATGCTCACATATGCCTCCTGTGTATGGTGGCCGAGAACGCTTGTGGGGACTGCGATCCGGAAGCTGGCTCCATGCGATCTTCGGCTACTGCGGCTCTTGAGGTCTTACTCAATCTGTCACCCCTGGATCTTGTCATTCAGGCAGAGGCCAAAAGGGCTGTGTGCAGATTGCGCTTATGGGGATGTTGGGAGGACGGCTGGACTGGCTTTTCTCTCTCTGCTCTATGGCGTATCGGCTGGACTTGGAAAACCCTCTGGCCGGTATGCCATGGGACACGATGGTACCTGAGCTTCGTTTCGGGCGTCGCTTCTCTGCAAGCTTTCCTGAAAGGGAATCGTGGACTGAGGGAGGTGCCTTATCGTGCCTTCCCCGGTCTGCTCTAAAAATCTTCACCGACGGCTCTCTCACTAATGAGGGAGCTGGGGCAGGTGTCTACTTTCCTGAGTCTGATTTTGGAATGGAGTACTCACTTAGAAAACACACCACTGTCTTTCAGGCTGAAGTCTTCGCCATCTCAATGGGAGCGAAGTTAGCCCTTGATATGCAAATCAAGGGGAAAGATATCGCTATCCTTTCGGATAGTCAGGCAGCCTTGATGGCTCTGAATGGCCCTCGGATAACGTCTAAGTTACTGGGGAGACTGCAGGTCGTCAGTGGATAAGTTGTGTTTTCACAACAAAGTGTCCCTCCTGTGAGTTCCTGGTCACATGGGGAATGAAAGGGCTGACCTTTTAGCTAAGGCTGTCTCCGATTCTCCGTTCCTCGGACCGGAGCATGCCGTAGGCGTTTCCACCTCGAGTATCGGGTCTCATAGGTCTTCATAGGAAACGTCAGCAGAGATGGGAGAACCTGAGTGCTTGTAGGTGTACAAAACTGTTTCTTGATGGGCCCAATGGGAATATCTCAGATTTTCTCATGGGGCTCGGGAGGAAACAATGTATAACCGTGGTTGGCATCATCACCGGCCACAGCTCACTTCAGGCTCATCTAACAAGGATGGGAGTTGTTGACAGCCCTGAGTGTCTGCCCTGCATGGACGGAGAGCCTGAGACAACCGAACACTTTTTGGGTGAGTGTCCGGCCTTCGCCCGGATCAGACTGGATACTCTATCTGTGGATGAGCTGAAAAACCTTTCTCACCAAGACCTGATGCGCTTCATTAAGAGGACAGGAAGGTGGTGAATGGGATTCAGGATAGTACAATGGGCTGCTATGGCCTCCGTGCTTGGGATGGGTATCTCCTATTCCCCCTGTTTTCAAAAAAAAAAAACGTGTTTTTTTAGCTTGCGGTGTCCGATTACGGCTCCTGTGATGATTCTGAGTTTTATTCCTTAAAAGATTTGTCTTATCATTCCCATCAATTCATAAGGGTCCTGGCACCCATTGAACTATTAGATATGGTTCTTTATGCCAAGGTTTGGTAATGCTTGAATACATTCCCACATTAACTTCGTTTTGACCTCAGGTGATGATTTTCAATGCCGGCTGAGGTTTTCCTATGGAATATCGAGACGTATTTTCCTATTAGAATTTTAGAGTCCCATTCACCACAGCCATTTGTCCATTAATCCATCCTCTTTTTCATCAGCATTGCTGAGTGCCTGTAGTTTCAATAGTGTCTCTAGTGCCCTGATAGATATTGTGTACATGGCACTACTTAAACTAATGGTGAATTCTTTTCATCTGAACTGAACCGTAACTCGCTCGGTTCCTAAACCTAAAGTGTTTTTTTTTTTCACCACACCGACACAGAACTGGTTCCGAACGTATCTTCTTTTCACAGCGGTTCTAGGTTCGGTTTCTGTATCGGTTTTGAATTTTCTTTTGTTCCATCAAAATTTGTAGTTACGGTTCGGAGCTAAAAACGTCAAATCAGAAGTATTTATAATTAAAGTGGGGATGTGCGGACATTTTTGGACATATATGGACCTTCTTTCGCTATTTAAATTCATTATTATCCTTCTTCTGGTAACGGGTATAATTATTGTTTTGCTGGGGGTTGACCAATAGCTTGTGTACAGCACACCAGCCTTGAACAAAATTTAGGGCTTCTTGTAGTTGTCTAGAAAGCAAGCGCTTATATTTG
This sequence comes from Dioctria linearis, assembly GCA_963930735.1. NCBI lineage: Eukaryota > Metazoa > Arthropoda > Insecta > Diptera > Asilidae > Dioctria > Dioctria linearis. The sequence goes on along the minus strand of OZ005740.1, from coordinate 12,646,026 downwards.
CCTTTGCTAATAATAACAGAGCCATCAGCATAACCTTGAGAATCAATACATGGGTTGCTTAGTTGAACTAACAGGTCTCGTTAACTATCATGGACAACAGTAGTGCACACAGTATTCCCCTTTCAAAATTCGACAGCCAAATTATAGCGCTGAAACTATAACATTTCATGGTAGGTATGTAGACCAGATTATTGTCATTTTCTATAAATATTTGGAAATTACCCCGTAGGTTGACTATACTCTCCATGTGCCTATTAGCTATTCCTACAAATATTATGTTAGGCTTCCGCCCGAAATTTTCAGATCTTGAACCTTTCTCCACGACAATGTCTAAGTCAAACTCGAACATAACCTAAATTCTATAGATTAATCCTAGATATTTCGGCTGATTACAAACCAGAAAATATTAAGTTCTCCAAGTCTTGTTTATAAGCAGAAAGTCCTATACCAGTTTTACGTGATTTAACACTAAGATCGATTTCTATGTACAACATCGTACAAAATATTCAGAACTTGTTTCCACAGTGTTACCTGCCGTTTTGACCACTATGGTCAAATCGCCTCCGAGTCAAGCTCGGTATATTGGTAATTCCGGTCTAGAGACGTGTTGTCTGCTCTTACGAAACATTAGCATCGTATATAGCCTCTATAATTTTAATTAGTCCGTTGATATGTCACGTGGCTCAATTCTCTGCTTTTTTCGTTCATTCGTTTACTTTACTTCACTTTTTTCGTAGTTCTGCTAATGATCATGATAACAGTTCCTCTGAAGACTCTCAGAACTCCTCGCTTGAAGCAGAATTGGATAAATCATGTCAAATTCTATGCATTTAAGAACCATACCTATTTTATCAAGCTAGCTCATGGAAATCTACTAATACTGGGTGGCACAAAAGTAATGACCCTATTTGGTTCAGCTACAACTTCTTTTCTAAATTAGAAAACTAGCATTAGTTTTTTATTTATGTATATTTGTGCCATGAAATTTCGTCACATTAGGATTTGAGGATGATGTCTCTTAAATGGTGACCTCCAGAGTTGATGCACATTTCAGTCCTATTTATGACATTTTCCATAACTTGTCGTAACACTTCCTGCGATATGTTCCTTATTTCTTGATGAATGTTTTCTTATAGGGCTTCGAGAATTTGTGGCTTGTTCCCATATACCAGTGATTTCAAATAACCCCAAAGACAGAAGTCTGGACAGGTCAGATCGGGTGATCTTGCAGGCCAAGGCAAATCGCCAAAACGAGAGATAACACGGCCTGGAAAAGCGTACCTCACTAAGTCCATAGTGTCGCACGCTGTGTGTGCCGTAGCGCTGTCTTGTTATGTTGGAACCAGATGTGCTCCACCCCCAATTCATCCAAACTGGGTATCAAGAACTCACGTAATATGGTTATGTAGCGCTCGCCACAGTGACAGTTATCGCATTGCCTGCGGCGTCTTCGAAAAAATAGGGTCCGATCACGCTTTCAGCACAGACGCCACACCATAAAGAAACTACTTTTAGTGGATGTAAAGGTGTTTCTTGAAAAATGCGCGGATTTTCAGTGCCCCAGAAGCGAGTATTCTGCTTATTGACATGCCCCGAGAGATGCAAATGGGCTTCGTCACTGATAACCAATTTTGAAAAAAAAAATCACCCTCTTCAAGGTTGAGGTTTATGACGCGCTGGCTGTACTCTATAGACGAGCTGGGTGGTCAGTAGGCAGCAGCTGATAAATCATGTGAGTTTTATACGGAAACATCTTTAAGTCTTTGACCAAAATACGCTACACAGTCCGCCTGGAAATGCCCAATTGCGTGCCACGCGTCGCCTCGTTGATGTTTTTGGACACTCTTCCACATCTTCGCACACAGCATCCATATTTTCGGCTGAACGGCCTATTCTTGGTTTGCCAGACTTTGGTCTATCCAATGTTGCGCCAGTTGCTTCGATGATTTATACCGTGAAAACATTGACACGATTATTCCACGTTCTTGGGGAGTATAACGGTCTTTGTTTATTTTACTATACAATTTTCAATATCAGAATGACAGGAGATGTCATATTAAAAAAAATATAAGTAATTTCTATATAGCGCCAGTAATTTTGCGCCACCCAGTACATATATGTACATTCTAAACTAGATAATCAACATATTAGCAAAATAGCTTCTACGCGATAACATTTCTATTGTTAATCGTTAGTTCACCGCCCGCTGCCATAATTTCAAATATTCTAGACTTCTGCAAGTATTAGGTACTTCTACGATAACTTTTTTTTTTATGTATTACCTAGTCTGAACCCATTTAGTTTAATCCCTCTGCATGCTTCAAGTGCGGCTGCAATCGTTCAAAATAATTTCGACTATATACAGAGAATCTCCCATATGTCGAATATTGCGAATGTGGAACAGTTTACCAGCCTTTTAACTTTCCTAGAGATTAACACGTACATATCAATACCTTGTCCCCTTCCTTATCTCCTCAAACCTTCTGCCCTATTTACTTTTTGATATTTACAAAAAACCTTTTTTTCTTTTTCAAAAAAAAAAAAAAAAAACTCTATTGTTAGCTTTTCCCACTAGATGGCATATACGACAAAAATATTTAGATTGTATTTCAATACGTCAGAATCAGCGTTGCCCCCCCACTACAATAGCAGTAAATCTGCTAACTTTTTCTCTTTAAAATAATCTACTATCGCACTTTTCTAACTCACTATGTTTTTTTAAAATATGACCCATATATGTTTGTCTCAATATTGGGCAATAAAATGACCCAACCCCATACCCAATCCAATAATAAGGTATTCATCTAGCTATCTGGTAATACTAATTAAAATCAGAAAGTGCAGCAAACTTATCAAACATCTTGTGTTGTCATTGTGTGTTACTGTTGTTTGTGTCTGACTTGTAAGGTGACTTGGCTTTTTGAAGTTTGTGGTACTGATTAATTTGTGAAAAATGTGAAAAAATTTCAATTTACGCGATGAAAAGGTATTTTAAAGTTGTTGATAGGAGCATAAACAGGTAACACTAATTACATAGCTATGGATGCATTTTATTTATTAAATATCTAAATGATTTAGCGAGGAAACAAATCCGATTGAAAATGAAGAAAGTGTAGTTTCCAAGAAACTTGGTGAATCTAAATTTAAAAATTAAATTAAATTAAAAATTTAGGAAGTAGCGTAAAACTCATTGAAGTTTGTTTCAAAAAATCCGATGCGAAGGAAAATTCCAAAATTTTCTGTGAAATTATGTGCATCATGTATTGTTTAAAGTATGATTTACCTTTTACGCAAATGGATTCATTGCCTGAATTATTAAAATCGGTATGCATAGACAGATAGATACTAGATAGATTTTTTGGTTTATTAAAGTTAACGGAATCTACCTCAGATGAAATTTTTAATACCATAATAGCCCGATTAAATGAAGATTCAATTCCAATTGAAAACTTAATAGGATTCTGTTCAGACAACGCCGCTGTAATGCGCGGTACTATAAACGGGGTTGAAGCGAAATTTACGCAATAGTAAACAAGATTTATTTTCTATAGGATGTACAACGTGATTCATTTATGTATTTCTAATGCTATGAAGATGTTGCCAAGTTCAATAGAACAATCAGTCCGAAACATATATAACCATTTTGCGCACAGCTCAATGTGACAGGGAGATTTTCGTGATTTCCAAAAATCCTTTAATACCAAAGAGCATCAAATTTTAAAATATTGTTTAACAAGATGGCTTTCATTCGGAAATTGTGTCAATCGTATCCTTGAACAATATCAGCCACTTCTTCATTACTTTTTTATTTATTTATTTATTTATTCTCATGTCCACAAGGCATCTACATTACTCACACTTATTTAATTTACTTCCCTCTCTTTCTCTAAAGTATTATGTCATTCAACCCCTTTCAGTCAGCTTAGCTGGTATGAGAAGGGGGTTGAAGGGTTGCTAACTCTGTACTACATAACATATATTTCAAAATTTCTCTCTTTTTTTTTTCTTTTTTTCTAAAATTGTCAAACACCACATACTACATTTCAGCTCAACAATATAATTCATACAATATGGAAATCTTATTCTGATTATTATATGACTCAAGTTATGTAATGTTAAATAAATAAATAATATAATGTCAAATCACAAAAAGGAGTCAGAATTCTACCACGTTGAGTTCCTGAGCTCTTTTAACATTTAGGTTTAGTCGCAAACTACATTCAGTTGTATACATTACATGTCTTTAGACAAGAAAAATAAATAGAACATCTCAAGCTCTAACACTAAAAGCTAGCTACTAAATTGGTCATTATTTATTACAAGACTTTTTACCTTACTGGTGAAGTTATTTAGACTCTGCAGGTTTTTGATCTCCCGTGGAAGACTATTGTAGATGTCGCTAGCTGACGTCAAGAGTCCTGAACGCATCCTCTCTGTTCTGGCTGTTTCTATTCTTGTTTCTGATTTCCGTCTTGTGTTATAATAGTGGAGTTCCGTAGCTGTGAGGAGTTTTAAGTTTGTTTTGATTAGCTTGTTTTTTATTTTATAGATGAATATTGCTTTCTCCATGAATATTATTTGCTTTAGGTTGAGTTTCTTTGTTCTAGTTAGGACATCCTTAGTGGGTGTTAGCCAAGGCATATTGTAGAGAGTCTTAAGTGCTCTATTCATAGTTGTTTGTACCCTGTTCATAACGCTATTTGTACATTGAGACCATGTGAGTATATTATACTTGATGTGAGATAGTACATGGGTATTGTATATTAGATTAGCTGTTGCCTTACTAAGGGTAAAATTTATTCTTTTTATTGCTCCCAGCAACGGAATAATCTTGTTGATTTTCATGTTTACGTGATCTCTCCATTTTAGCTGCTCATCTAGGATAAGCCCAAGGTATTTAATTTCATTTACTCTCTGTAGTCTCAATGATCCAATCTTTATTTCCGGGTTTATGTCTTTTTTTATTTTGCTGTCGAAATAGTATACATTTTGTTTTATCTTCATTTATAGACAACCTGTTACCATCCGTCCAGTGTTTAAATCTTATAAGGTCCTTATTCATGATTTTTTGTAGTTCATCCTCCGTCTTCACTCCATAGATGATATTAGTGTCGTCAGCAAAGATATGATAAGTTCCCGTAATACCTGCGTTCTGGATGTTGTTGATGTACAACAAGTAAAGGTTGGGGCCAAGGATAGAGACTTGGGGTACGCCCGTACAAAGAATTTGCCCGACACTATAGGCACCTGGTATCTTCGTAAATACTTTTCTATCCTTTAGGTAGCTTTCCAATAGTTTATTGGCTACGCCTCTTATTCCCAGTTCTTCGAGTAATTTCAGCAGAAGCTCATGATCCACAGTGTCAAATGCTTTTTGAAGGTCGACAAACAGCGCTCCTACGTACAGTCCTCGATCCAGATATCCATTTATTACGTTTAATGTCTCTGTTGTGGCTGATTCTGTACCACAACTTTCCTGAAATCCAAATTGTTTCAGGTCATACCCTCCAGTTTTGATTATAAATCTTCTTAGCCTCTTTTCAATAATTTTCTCAAATATCTTACCCACGGAGCTGAGAATTGCTATTGGTCTATAGTTACTGACTTCCTTTCTATCTCCACTTTTAAATATAGGCAAGATTTTTGTCTCTTTCAAGATGTCTGGATATTTGCCCATTGACAAAGCTTGGTTTATGAGGTCAGACAGGATGGGACTTATCAGGTCCGCAGCAATAGCTAGTTCTTTTGTTGTGATTTCATCCAGTCCGGGAGCAGACTCCTTCCTAAGTGTTTTTATTATATACTTTCTATTTCAGCCGGAATTGTAGGTTCAAGGAAGATTGACAATTCTTTATTATGTCGGTAATTTTTCCCTTAGTACATTTCCAATATTAGTGAAGTATAGATTGAAAGTGTCAGCAATTGTTTTTGGATTAGTTTCAATTTTTCCAGAGTACCTTATTTCTTCAATAGTTTCCTTGCTCATTTGTTCCTTTTTTATGATTGCCTCATTAATTATTTTCCATGTTTTCCTAGAATCGGATTATGCATTTAGGAGCTGATTGTCTATATATTGTTGTTTCGTTCTTTTTACTAGCATATTGACATTGTTTTTTGCACGTATGTATTCTCTCTTTGTCTCAGTATTACCGGGGTTCTTTTTCATTTTTTTGTAGAGCCTTTCTCTTTTCCTCATTTCTATGATAATTCTGGCAGTAATCCATCCATTCTTTCTGGATCTAACCTTTTTGTAAGTTGTGCTATTTTTTTTTGCTTCTCGTATCATGTCAATAAACTTCTCAACTGTCACTATTTCAGATTTTATAATTAGCTCCTTGATTTTTCTTCTGTATTTCTCTTCATCCAATATTGAAATAATTCTAGTGGTCATCCTCCTTTTTTGTTGAGTATTTTCAGTAAGCGCGACATTAATCAAATTGTGGTCCGATATTGATGTAACCTCAATATGAATGTCCATCCGAACCGTCTCATAAAGATCCGTAAAAAGATGATCAATTATGGTAGCTGTTGTTTCTGTGGCCCTAGTCGGGTGTTCAGTGTCTAATTGATTGAGGATTTTAAAGTTATAGCTGGACAGCAAGTCAAGGTTGTTGTATTATTTTGCGCCAACATATCAATGTTTATGTCTCCCAGGAACAGGAATTTTTTGTAATGGTTTATCAAGTTCTCTAAGTATTCCATAAATTCTTCGTGTGGTTCATTCGGTGATTTATACATTGTCATAATTTTGAAATGTTTTTTACTGTTAACTGTTATTTCAATCAATATCATATTATATTTGGGATCCAGCTTAATACTTTTACATTTTATTCCCTGTTTAACATACATCGCAGTTCCTCCCCCACGACTCTCCATTCTGCAGTTAAAAATCCCTTCATAGCCACTCAATTTATAATATTTAACCTCATTAGAGTATAACCAAGTTTCGTTGAGAATTATAACATCAATCAATGGATTTTTTGTGACCAGTAATTCAAGTTCATTTAGCTTATTTCTTACACTTCTGATATTCAGATATAGCAAGTTAATCATGTTGGGCAAATTTATAAGGTTACGATAGTATAATCAGTCTTATTTCTAATTATCTCTGCGCGCCTTAGATATTCGGGGCATTTTTTACTATAAGCAGTGTGAATACACTCTTTAGTTGTGCTTTCCTTACTTCTCGCTGATTTTATTTGACAGTTTATACATGAGACTTTGTTTCTGGTGCAGCTTGGAGTTTCATGATTTTCTCCGCAGATTTTGCAAGTTTCTTGATTCTCACAATTTTTCGACAAGTGTCCATACCTTTGGCATTTGAAACACCTCATAATGTTGAAGTCCTCACGGACATAGTGTGAGTTCCAGTCAATATTGACATATTGCCCAACCATACGTTTGTATGTAGATGCACAAACCACAAAAAAGATAGTCCATTTGTTATTACGTTTGTTAAGCTTGCTATGAGTCACTTTAAGTTGGTCTTGCTCCTTGAAAGAGTAATTAAGTTCTCGCAGTTCAGTAAGCAGTTCTTCCGACGTAGGTATAATTCTTATCTAAATTTGTGATGAATAGGCAGGGTACTCTTCTCTTGCTGAGCATAACGCTGTATTGATTACCCAGTACTTTGCTTGCTTCCCTATGGAGAGACATATTATTTTCTGCAGAATTAGTTTTAATTATAACCCCACCATTGGTAAGGGGCCTTAGTTCGGTAATAGGGATCTTTAGTGCGCTTGGTTTAATTTGTTCTTTAACGTATTTTTGTGTGATTTCTGTCGTCTGGTTGACATTAATAGGCCTAATTATTACCCCTTGGGCCGGAATCGCAGGGCATGCCCTTTTTACCACTTCCAGGTATGTTTCTTTATTGGTATTTAATAAACTGTTGGTACTTACCCTATCATTTATTCTAGTTATCGTTTGATGTATCTCTTTAATAATTGTCCCCTGTTCTTTTAGTTCTTCCCTGTGATTTTGGGTAAGTTTTATCATTTCATCAATCTTAGTGCTCATAATGTCCTTTAATTCTAGACAAAGGTTACACATGTAGATTATGTTCTTATTCTCTGCCAAAAGATTCTTATTATAGGCCGGCATTTCCATGCATTTGTCATGGAAGGCACTGCCACAGAACCCTTTGCATGTGAAGACTGGACCAGTTCTAATTGGTTTTTGGCACTTTTTACAATCCATTGGTGAACTTCCAATTTGTGAGCGTTTTTAAAGTTTTGTTAATTTTACTCAATATTTCTAACATAAATCCATTTGTTAATAAATTTCTTTCGCCCTTCAAAAATGTTGCGTATTTGTGAGGTTATGTCCGTGGACAGCAAACAAATTTTTAACTAGAAATTTATATGTCGCACAATTCACCTTCTCTATATTATATTTTGAGCGTAGTTATTTAAAGATTGTGTTTTAGGTTGTTACTTGCAAACTAATTACTGTATACTTGGGTTTTCACTATAATTATCAGGTTGATTAAAAAGCGTGGTGCTGACAGATTCTTCTTCTTCTTCTCATTACTCTGATTTCGTTTGAAGGTACTCTTAACTCAAATATACCATCAATTTTAGAATTTTTAAATGCTGTTGACGGCAAGTTATTCCCACTTTTTGGAAAAATTGGACAATATTAATAAACTTTTCCAAAACGAAAGTACTAAAGTTCATCTAATAAATAAAACTATTGAGGCACTTTTATTAGAAATTTACAAGAATTTTTGTAAAGTGGAATATGTTTTAATTTTGGTAGATGTTGAAAATGCTTCACATCACTTACCCTTTTCATCAATGTATTTTGGCTATAACTTTGAAGAGTATTGCTTAACACATGAAGTAAATGATGAGATTTCCCTTAAAGTTCGAAAAACATTGTGTACATTTTACATAGAACTTTTCAAGTTTAAATTTAATAAAAACAGACAACAGAAATAAGTTGGAGATAACCACAGTCGAGTCTATCATGTTATCTAAGGAATTAACCAAATATCAACGTAATATATTTAAATCGGAACACAATTTAATAACCTTTGCTAAAAAAAATTCTTACCACAACGGCTCTCTTACTAAACAAAATTAATCTACTTATTTTATTTTTTTAAATTAAGATTGGCAATAATAATTTGCAATTTCATGTGTTCGTACCTTTTTATTTAAAATCTTTTTTATAATAATATCCATACTTATTTCTTCTATTTGTTTAATGAAAAAAGAAATGGTTTATGTTATTGTTTTTTGTTGGAGTATTTAATTTATTTTGTTAATATTAATAAATGATAAAAAAGCAAATTTAGAAATGGTCTTACAACCAAAAAAAACCTATCTACTTCCTTTTTTCACTAATCTGCTACCCAAGTATACAAGAAGGAGGCCAACGCTGGTCAGAATCGCGTTCAGAAGTTTGCATATTTCTTAATTCCCATTAAATATTATACCACCAATAAATAACTCGCCAGGGGTTGGAAAATGTAGATCGGTCAGAGGATCAGTATAGTACGAATATGCTTTGTCACCGCGCAGTGTTGGTACATATCTATAGTCTCCAGTAGAAAAATTCTTTTTAACTTCTTTACCTAATCGCAATTCACACTGTTTCAAGAAGAAATTCAAACTCATTAAAAATATTTCCTGCATTAGGAAACGTTCGCCGACCGCATTTATTTGAAATAT